>CM077349.1:25742183-27229683 GCA_039655645.1 Ammopiptanthus mongolicus | reverse complement strand
GATTTAAAGTCATTTCTTCAATTTGCTCTCCATTTCTAAGTTCGTAGCCTTCGCAGTAGCTTCATCGATATTACCTACCAAATAAAAGGCCTGTTCGGGAAGACCGTCTAATTCTCCAGAAAGAATCAATTTAAACCCTCTAATTGTTTCTGCTAGACCAACATATTTCCCCGGCGAACCGATAAATACTTCTGCTACGAAAAAGGACTGTGATAAGAAACGCTCAATTTTTCGTGCTCTTGCTACAGTTAAGCGGTCCTCTTCGGATAATTCATCCTGATGGAGGCAAAGGAGGGGCAAGTGAACTTTGCAACAAGAAGAGGTCAATCCATTCAAGTCCAATTCAAACTCTTTAAGTCCAAGTGATCCTCTTTAATGTTTTGGGTATATCTTGAGTTATGGATATCCGAATGCAGTGATATTTAATGCGTTGGAAATATCACTGAATTATCTATAAATGTTATCTCAAGCATAAAGACCTCATTCGGCCTCTATCATGATGAAAATCGGACTAGAAGTTGGGAACGCTGTTCTGGACGAGTTTGACTTAATCCATTCAAGTCCAAAGAAAACCTTCTTCACGGTTTTGCTTATATCTTGCGTTCTAGATATCCGATTGATGTGATTCTTGATGCGTTGGAAAGATAAGAGAACTAGCTACAAGTTTCATTTGAACTTCAAAACCTGATTCGGACTCTATCATGATGACAACCGGACTAGAAGTTGGGAACGCTGTTCTGGACGGATTTGACTTAAATAGGCATTTTTAGGCTTGTAATTGGTTTTGGTCTTTAATTATATTTTGGGCTATATGGGCCACGAAATTACTCAGCCACCTTAACCTAGAATGTTCCTTAGCTTCTATAAATAGGACTTATATGACCTCATTTAGATAACTTTGAATGAAATTAGAATTTATCCTATTTGGGTATTTTTGTGAGTTGAGCATTGGCTCCTCCTCTTCAAGTTCTTGGATTAGAACTTGCTTGATTCTTATCAAAGAGTTCTATCTCTTTGTGGCGAATCCTCCTTAGCTTATCAATCTTCCAAATCCATTGGAATATTGTGGCGCCTTCCCTTTCATCTTCTTCCTCTTCCATTTTCTTAATTTATTTTATGTTCTTCTTTACATTTGCGCCATTTACATTCTGTTTTTAGTTGTTGCACTTTCATTCTTATTTTTTTAAGTTTCTTGTTTAGTTATTTCCTTTCTTTAGTTGTTTCCTTTTGTTAATCATATTCGGGTGACAACCGCACCTTCTTCTTCCCCCAATTCTTTTCATCTTTTTAACATAAGAACTAAGAACAAACTCTTGGATAGATCCTTAAAACTTGATGATTCCAACTTGGATCATATCACATCCAACCCAAGGATAGCTATAATGTCCTGAAGTTCTTTGTAACGCTGTAAAGTTTGTTTAACTCTTTGTGCAATTTCATAATGTTCTTCCCCAACGATCCGAGGTTGGAGCATAGTTGACGTTGAATCTAAAGGATCTACTGCTGGATAAATACCTTTGGCAGCTAATCCTCTTGATAGTACGGTAGTAGCATCTAAATGTGCAAATGTCATGGCAGGAGCAGGATCGGTCAAATCGTCTGCAGGTACATAAACTGCTTGAATAGAAGTTATGGACCCTTCTTTGGTCGAAGTAATTCTTTCTTGTAAAGAACCCATTTCGGTACTAAGGGTGGGTTGATAACCCACAGCAGAAGGCATTCGACCCAATAAGGCAGATACTTCGGATCCTGCTTGGACGAAGCGGAAGATATTGTCGATAAATAGAAGTACGTCTTGTTCATTGACATCTCGGAAATATTCTGCCATAGTTAGGGCAGTTAAACCAACTCTCATACGAGCTCCAGGCGGTTCATTCATTTGACCGTAGACTAGAGCCACTTTTGATTCTGCAATATTTTGTTCATTAATTACTCCAGATTCTTTCATTTCCATGTAAAGATCATTTCCCTCACGAGTACGTTCACCTACTCCGCCAAATACAGATACACCTCCGTGAGCTTTGGCAATGTTATTGATCAATTCCATAATGAGTACTGTTTTACCCACTCTAGCCCCACCGAAAAGTCCTATTTTTCCTCCACGGCGATAAGGAGCTAAAAGATCTACTACCTTTATTCCTGTTTCAAAAATGGATAATTTTGTGTCTAACTATATAAAGGCAGGTGCGGATCTATGAATAGGAGATGTTGTGCGAGTATCTACAGGACCTAAATTATCAATAGGCTCCCCAAGCACGTTGAAAATGCGTCCTAAAGTTGCTCCCCCGACTGGAACACTTAGAGGAGCTCCCGTGTCAATCACTTCCATTCCTCTCATTAGACCATCTGTAGCACTCATAGCTACAGCTCGAACTCGATTATTTCCTAATAATTGCTGTACTTCACAAGTAACATTAATTTGTTGACCAACAGTATCTTGGCCCTTAACTACTAGAGTGTTGTAAATATTAGGCATATTCCCTGGGGGAAAAGCTACATCCAGTACCGGACCAATTATTTGGGCGATACGTCCTAGGTTTTTTTTTTTCAAGCGCAGAAACCTTGGAACCAGAAGTGGTAGGATTTATTCTCATATTAAAATATATCCATTTTTGTTTTCGAAAATTTTGGAAATCAAAAAGAGAAATGTTCGTTCGATAACAAAGCAAGTTAATCGGTTAATTCAATAATAAAATGGGAGTTACTAACTACTCTATTTTCTTGGTACCATCCAACCAATTCAATTGTTTACTTATTAAATTTCAATGCTTTTTTTAAGACTGATAGTAGTAGTTCTAGTGGTCAACTCACTTTTTTCAAGTTGTTTTTCATTATTAAGAAAAGGTAACGAAGATAAAATACGAGCTTGTTTTATAGCAATCGTAATTAATCGTTGTTGTTTTAAGGTCAATCTATTCACGCGTCTAGATAATATTTTTCCTTGTTCACTAATAAATCGACTAATTAAACTCATGTTTTTACAATCAATTCGATCCCCCGATTGGATCAGGGGCAAACGCCTACGAAAAGATCGCTTGGATTTAAGGAAGAGTCGCTTAGATTTATCCATGGTTTGTTTATTTCTATCCCGAAAATCCTATTTCTTACAAAAAAAAAAAGATTTATTTTGTTTTATTTCTATTTTTACTACCTACCTTTTATTTATTTAATATGAAAAATAGGTCATTTTTTTTTCATGTTCCTTCCCTTTGTTTGGAAGGGTAACACAGAAGCGATCAATTTTATCTATTTCTTTATCTCTGCGTGAATCATATGTTTGCAACAACAGGGACAGAATTTTCTCAATTCCAATCGACTAGGCGTATTGTGTCGATTCTTTTGAGTAATATATCTGGAAATACCAGTTGATTCCTTATTTTTATTAACACTATTTTGAGCACAATTGGTACATTCCAAAATAACCGTTACTCGGCAGAACAACTCAAAAGATAAAGAAGTATCGTTAATTTCTTCATGCTCGTTCCAAGTTCGAAATACCATTTGTACAAATAAGAATCCCCCTCGTTACATGATTTCTTCTTCATATAGATAGATATAGGATCTATGGAGCAATTACTTAGAAGTACATTTTGTGAAACAGCCCTTCCTCTCTGATAGAAAAGGATCCCATGATCCTGAACCGATCTTACCTGGGATCGCAAATCCCAAGTTTGTCTATGAAGAGCAGATCTAATTATATTAGTGTCTATAATGGATTTCTTTTGTATAATACTAATTGATAGGGCCTCATTGGTAAGTGCTACAAGATCTCGTACATTGGAACCCATAGTTATGGACCCGAATCCATTAGTATGGAACATCTTCTTTTCCAAGTGAAATCCCCTAGTATATGAAAGAGTGAAAAAGTGCTTTCGTTGTTGTGGAATAAGAAGCCTTCGTATCTTAATGCATGTATTTAATTTATTCGAAGCTATTAGAGCGGGATCTACTTTTTGGGGAATATGAGTCGAAGCAATAACAAGAATATTTCTGGTGGAACATCTTTCACAATCCCTAGAGAGATAGTTCACTAATAGACCGAGGGATAAGTAATTCGACTCATTCACATCCAGATCATGAATGTTTGGAATCCATATTATGCAAGGAGACATTGCTTTTGCTAATTCAAATTGAAGGGGGATATAAATCGGTCTATTTCCGGCATCATATCCATAGTTAGTGCATTCATCATAGTTAAAAGCTCCAGCTCCGTATCAAGGTCACGGTCGATATCGTCACTATCATCACTATCGTCACTATCGTCACTATCATCAATAAGAAAACCCTTAGGCTTGTTATCCAGGAACTTGTTCAGAATACTGTAATGAAAGGAAGATAGGAGTTTGTCGCTAGGTATTTGACCAAATAGGATCGTCCAGTTCCTATAGAACCTATCACTAAAATAGCCCTAGGGGGGTAGGGCTAAGCGGAGCGAAAAGGGTTAAATGAAAACTATTAGCCCCACACGGGGTTTGTGAATAAGTGATTATCTGATAATGAGCAAGGAATATCCGTCTTTCTGCTAAATAGGATGTATTGAACTCATAATTCATTAGATACTTTTTATGAATGTCAACTAAGTATCGTAAGTAAATTGCTCCCGGTTGTTCAATCATTTGATAACCATAGTTATTCTTTGATAAATGATCACTATGAGTCAGACTCAATAGAATTTGATCAATCCTTTTTTCTGTCGTTAAGGTAGAGAACTGAACCAAGAATTCTCTTTCTTTATCATCAATCGAATCACTGTTCGAGACCCAGGATTCTATTTTATCATCAATCCAATCACCATTCACGTTTTTTATTTTTCTTATCAAGGAATAGATCGCTTTACTTGTATGACTTAGATGTCTCGTATTTCTCGAAAAAGCGATTCGATTGATGGGATTTGGTATGATACTTATGAGATCGATGAGATTCCAATATTTCTTCTTAGAACGTATTGATTTGACCCCACAAGCGGGACCACCACCCCATAGCATGTTGCCGCTAGAACCAGGTATTTCTTCTAGAGAATCTCCTAATTGTTCCAGAGCAACTAGAAAGAGATTCTTTAACCAGAAAGAATTCAGTTCAGATGTAGGATACCTATCCAGAAGTTTTCGCAACTCAATCATGTATGATGGAATCATCAAAGATTTGACCTTTTCGAACTTTGTCTGTAACTCATTATAGGCTCGAGAAACAAAGAAAAGATGTGTACGAACGAGATATCCAGCAACAAGAAGAAGGAAAAGGATTGAATAGAGGAACTCCCGAACATTTAGCGATCTCAGATGTGTCGATATCAATGGTGACTCATTATTTCGATGAATAATTTCTTCGGACAGAAGAAGATTATGTAAACACTTACTCGAAATCTCACTTATCAGATTCCATTGTGGAAGACACAATTTTTTCTGAAGAATTCACCATGATATATCTGATCCATGCATAATATCATGAAAAATGGATACAAATTTTTGGCTGCTACTTAGTATCGGCAATAGGTCTGAAAAAGTATCTAAAAATATGAGATTTAGATATTTGTACCCTGTCGAAGTAAGGAACCATGTTATATGTGTTTGGAATAGATTCCATTTGGAGAGAGTTGAAAAAGCACTATCTCGTTGAAAGGTTCTATACATCTGCCCTTTCTCAAGGCATTTTTTTAGACAAGGACTCTGTTTTTTCCTCTTTTCGGATGGTAAATATTTCTCAGAACATGGAGTGTGAATCAAACCCATGTTTGAATTGAAATTGAGATACTAATGCAAGTTCTTCCCTTCTGAATTAGGTAGATTCATATCTGAAAGAGATTGACAATAAGTTCTGTCAAAATTGACTATTTATCCCTCTGTTAGAGGTGTTCCAGAAATGTCTGCAATCGAGTAAATAGCTCTACGAACGAATGGATCGGGTCGAATTGGAAAATGGAAAGATTTGTATAAGTTATACCCTTCGTCACCACTTTACGGAAAATCGTTAGGTATCAATATGTTAGGTATCAATATGTTAGATACCTGTGACTCGATTGGTGAAATAGTATCTCTCTCCAAAAAAGCATGTTTTTTTTTTACCGCCACACAAAGAAAATATTTTGTTGCGAATGAACAAGATATTGAGGAATTGTCCATACGTAAAATCATAATTATTGATACAGTCCTTTTCCACATAAAAAGGGAATCTTTTGTTACAATAGAAGCAGAAGTGATATCGATTATTCAAGAATCTAAGTCGATTTGCTTTATAAAAAGAGGATATCAATGAACTTCTATGAAATGGTTTCACGGGATTCAGACAATTGTCTTGATCGTGGGATATCATTGAGAAATAGGAATCCGTGTTATCAAAAGATTTCCTGCGATTCTTTTAGTATGGAATGAGTCAATCATCCACTTTGGTATCTTATTGAACAAAAATGGTGATATTGTTCCTCCATTGATCAAGAATTTCGATTTTTGGGAAATATCATGGTCATCCAATAAGAAGGGTTTCCATTTTTTCAAATGAACTATTTGAAGACCTATTGATTCTAACAACTGATTACAGAGTGGATCATTCGGACCTTTCAATTCATAGATGTGGATCTCAGACCTATGAATGGGGATACTCCCGAAACTCACAAAGAAAAAAGGAAGTGAGTTAGACAAAAAGAGAAGAAACTTGGAAAAAAAAGAAGTAACTTGGACAAAAAGAAACAAAGTGACTTAGACAAATCTTTTTTGCTGAACGAACGGGGCGTGCCTTGGAAGAAGCGATTTGTTACCGAGCAATATTATTGGGAATAACAAAAACATCTCTGAATACTCAAAGTTTTATATCCGAAGCGAGTTTTCAAGAAACTGCTAGAGTTTTAGCAAAAGCCGCTCTCCGGGGTCGTATCGATTGGCTGAAAGGTCTGAAAGAGAACATTGTTTTAGGGGGAATGATACCGGTTGGTACTGGATTCAAAAGAATAATGCACCGTTCAAGGCAACATAACAAGATTACCTTGGAAACAAAAAAAAAAATAATGTATTCGAGGGATAGATGAGAAATATTTTGTTCCACCACAGAGAAGTTTTTGATTTTTTCATTTCCCAGAATTTATGCGATACATCAGAGCAATCATTTCTAGGAGCGGATTCATCCCTTTAATTTAAACGCAGTCATTTTATTTGGTAATAAAAGATAATAAAAAAAATTTGAAAAAAAAAAATTTTGTGGGGCTAAATGACAAAAAGATATTGGAACATAACTTTGGAAGAGATGATGGAAGCAGGAGTTCATTTTGGCCATGGTACTCGGAAATGGAATCCGAGAATGGCACCTTATATATCTGCAAAGCGTAAGGGTATTCATATTACAAATCTTACTAGAACTGCTCGTTTTTTATCAGAAGCTTGTGATTTAGTTTTTGATGCAGCAAGTAGGGGAAAACAATTGTTAATTGTTGGTACTAAAAATAAAGCAGCTGATTCAATAGCGCGGGCTGCAATAAGAGCTCGGTGTCATTATGTTAGTAAAAAATGGCTTGGCGGTATGTTAACAAATTGGTATACTACAGAAACGAGACTTGAGATGGGATTTGACGGCGAACTTAAAAAGCCACCTATTCATTTCATAGGGAACCTCAAAGTGGCTCTATTTCATTATATTCCATCCATATACTAATTCCATTCATTTAATATCCCTCTCTTTTGCACATTTTCATTAATCCATGAACAGGATCTATATAGACACATAGACCCATGGACTCATCTTCTTTCTTTTTTGATTACCTTCCTCATTTTATTTTGATGTTATTTTGATGACTTTATGATATGAATTCGATTTTATTATCATACAAAACTCTACTACTTTCCCGGAGTTCAGTCTCCGGGAAAGTAGTAGAGTTTTGTATGATCTCGTTGGCAATCATAAAAAGACAATCTCCTTTTAATATAGCTATTTGTGCAACTATTTTAAGATTAAGAAGCAATTGCCTCTTGTACAGATTATACATTAAATTATGATAACTATAGTATATATATTTTTTTATTCTCACAAATTACTACATTTATTCGACTGATCCACAAACCGCGAAAATCCCTTTTTTTCCTGTCTCTATCCCGATGAGCCGAAACAAAAGCTTTTATTCTCTTTTGAGTAATAGTTCGAGTAAGTCTTGAATGAGCCCCCCGAAAGCTTGATGTAAATAAACGAATTTTTGTCCTCCGTTTCCGAGCTATATATCCCCGTTTAATTCTGGTCATTGAATAAATAAAATAAGACTTTTTTTTGATGAATAACTATTTGATTTCCTTTCTTTCAGTTATTCTTTTTTCCCCTCCTAGTCTATTAATAACAAAAATAGATTCTTCCAATGTATAAAATCAAAATTCCAATGGCTTTTGCTACTATAACCTTCCCAACCACGATTTTTTCTTTTTATTTCTAAGCATTTAACCTCGAAACGAAATAAGAAATTGTATTGATACTAGGTATCAAAAACACATAGTAAATTAAATAGAAATAGATAAAGAAATGGTGAGTTCCATCGTTTCTATGATTACTTTTTAAACGGCCAGGTCCTCTCTATACACCGGAGCCCCCTTCATTTAATCAATGTTATTTTATTGTTAACTTGTACAGTTCACACTCTTTGGCTCTACCCATGAAATATCTAATAATAGGTCTTTCACAACGAAATCTAGCTATATAGTAACGGTATTTAAGTATGAAGATTAGCTGGGTAGCTGACCCTCTTAGTCCGTTCTTGCAAAAATAAGCATAATCTTTCCGCTTTTTTTAATTGAAATAGGATTTTCCCCGCTTAAGAGGTAACCATTTGCTACCAATGGGGAAGCTTTTCTCATCCTAAATTGCAAATTGAGGTGATTGGGTTGGCACCAATCAAAACCATAAATTTGATACACAATAGAAGAATATATATATTATTAATAGATTTTTAACCGATCACCGATACTGGAATAAATTGTTTCCTTTCTTTCTTTTGTCTTAGTCTATGGATTTGAACGAGTCGCACATACACCCTAGTACACGTTCCTTGGCGCTGAGGGCATCCCCGAAGAGCGGGGGATTTCGTGACATTTCGGATTGGCTGTCTTGTGTTTCTAATAAGTTGTTTCATAGTTGGCATGGTGAGTCGTATACATACTGAGCTGGTTTAGATCAATCCGAACCCGATCATTACGAATGACTTATTATATTCTATTAATAGAACTATTCCCTTAAATCCGGTAAGAAGATTAAGTAAGAAGATAAAATAAAATCTCAAATCGTGTATTTGCGCGGACTCCTTCCTTGCCGTTCGTTAATCTTTTATTCAACCGCTACAAGATCGACAATTCCGTGGGCTTGGGCTTCTACTGCTGACATAAAAACATCCCTTTCCATGTCTTCAGATACAAGATATAAAGGTTTGCCCGTTCTTTGTACATAAACCCTTGTGATAGTTTCGCGCAGTTTCAATAATTCTTCCGCTTCTAGGATAAATTCTCCCGACTCTCACTAATGAGTACAGCATCTTCAGAATTGTAACCTTCCCAGGGCATATAAGCTACTAATACGTTTTTTCCCAAAGCGAGTTCGCCGCCAACTGTAGCAGCACCGTCCGCTAAAATTTGTCCCCTTTTAATGCATTTACCTCGCTGAACCTGGGGTTTTTGATGCATGCAAGTATTTTTGTTGGAACGGTGATACATAACTAATGGAATGCTTAGAGTATCTCCATTTCACAATAAAATTATCTTGTCAGTATCGGTATAAATGATCTTTCCCTCGTGTTCGGCTATAACGGGAACTCCTGAATCTAAGGCCACTTGGCGTTCCAATCCAGTTCCAACAATGCACTTTTCGGACCGAGAAAGCGAAACTGCTTGACGTTGAATATTAGAACTCATTAAAGCTCGATTCGCATCATTGTGCTCGATAAAAGGAATGAGGAAAGCTCCAATAGAAAAATATTGGAAGGGAAAAATATTTCGAAGATGAACCTGTTCCCATGCGATAGTCAGAAATTCTTGACGGTATCGAGCTAGAACAATCTGTTCCTCCCTAATTCCTCGATTCAGTGCCAAAGAGTTTCCTGTCGCTACCATATAATATTCATCTCTACTTGGTGATAAAAAAAGCATCCTTATTCTTTTTGATCTCTCAGAGATTTCAAAAAGGGGACTTTCGATAGACCCCCAATGACCAATCCTCGCATGAATTGCTAGGGATCCAATAAGTCCAACATTGATTCCTTCAGATGTGTCAATTGGACAAATGCGCCCATAGTGACTAGGATGGATATCTCGTATCCGAAAACTAGCAGTTCGCCCCGTCAATCCCCCAGGGCCCAAATAACTCAGTTTTCTCCCATGAACTATTTGGGTCAATGGATTAGTTCGATCCAAAACTTGAGATAATGGGTGTAATCCAAAAAAAGATTCATAAGTGGTTGTTAATGGAGTTGAAGGCACCAAATTTCGAGGAGTAGGTATCAATTTATGCCTAATTGCTCCACATATAGTTCCTCTAACCATATTTTCTAAACGAACCAGAGCCAATCCAAATTGATCTTGTAAGAGATTTGCTACGGAACGAATCCGTTTATTTTTCAAATGATTCATATCGTCAAGTGTACCCATTCCAAATTTCATTCCAATCAAATGATCCGCAGCTGTCAATATATCTCGCGGTAACAAAAATGTATTGTTCTGAGGTATATCAAGATTCAGCCTTCGGTTCATATTTCGTCGACCAATCCTTCCCAACGTAAAATAGTTACTTGGAAACTCTTTCAAAGAAGTGTGCGTTCGCCTCCTTTTTTGGACAAAATTGAGAAACCTTCGTTCTTTTCTCTTGATATTTTTGAGCCAATGAAAATATTTTTTACGTTCAAAAATTGGATGCAGAAAAAGACAGAAATAAAAATTTCGCATTATACAGAGAAAAAGACAAAAGAAAGTGAGAAAGAAGAAGGCAAAAAAAAAAAAACGAAAAAGAGAAAAAAAGACGTATAGAAATCGGAGAAGCCTGGGATAGCATTATATTTGCTCAAGTCATAAGAGGTTTTTTATTAATAACCCAATCGATTCTTAGAAAATATATTATATTACCTTCATTGATAATAACTAAAAATATCGTTCGTATACTATTATTTCAATTTCCTGAATGGTCAGAAGATTTTAGGGATTGAAATAGAGAAATGTACATTAAATGCACCTATAATGGCGTTCAATTATCCGAACGAGAATTTCCAAAAAAATGGCTAACAGACGGTATTCAGATAAAGATTTTATCTCCTTTTCGTCTGAAACCTTGGCACAGATCTAAGCTACAATACTCTGAAAAGGAAAAAGATCCAATGAAAAAAAAAAAAAAAAACAGGACTTTTGCTTTTTAACAATTTGGGGAATGGAAGTAGAATTGCCTTTTTCTGGTTATCCCCGAAATCGACTTTCATTTTTTGATCCCATTTTTAAAGAAAAAAAAAAAATGAAAAAAATTTAATTTTTTTTTTCTAGTCCTAAAAGTTTTAAATGAAAGAACTAAATTGTTTCTAAATGTTTCAAAAGATACAGTAAAATGGATCATCAAAAGTATTCTATTTCTAAAGGAAAAAATAAAAAAACTCCCCCATTTTTTATTTCTATTTCGATTCAAAAAAAATATGAATTGAGTAAAAAAAAAAAAAAGATTCAACAATCAATACGAATAATCCAATAATTTACGAATCACCCATTCCAATTCAATCTATTAATTGGACAAATTCTTCATTGACAGAAAAAAAAAATCGGAATGCTAAAACAAAGACAATCAGAAAGCAAATAGAAAAAATGAAAAAAAGAAAAGAAAAGAAGGGGGTTTATAACTTCAGAGATAAATATTAGTTCGAACAAAACAACTTATGATGCTAAAAGATTAGAATTACAAAAAAGTATTTGGCAAATATTACAAAGAAAAAATGCTCGATTAGCCTGTAAATTGTATTCTTTTTTTCATTTTTTTTTAATGGAAAGGGTATACATAGATATCTTTATATGTATCATTAGTATTCCTAGGATCATTCTACAACTTTTTTTTCTTGAATCAACAAAAAAAATGATAAATAAATCCATTTACAATAATGAAGCAAATGCAGAAAGGACTGATAAAACAAATCAAAAAAGTGTAATTCAACTTATTAAGATTATAAAAAAGTCTTATAATATTAGGAATACTAATTCACAGAATGACCTATTTTCTTTGTCACAGGCATATGTATTTTATAAATTATCCCAAACCCAAGTTATTAACGTAGTATATAAGTATAAGTTAAGATCTGTTTTTGAATATCATCGAAGATCTTTTTTTCTTAAGAATGAAATAAAGGATTATTTTTTTGGAGTACACGGAATATTTCATTCCAAATTATGACATAAGAACCCCCCCCCGATTCTTTAATGAATCACTGGACAAATTGGTTCAAGGGTCATTCTCAATATGATTTATCTCAGAGCACATGGTCTAGATTAGTATCACAAAAATGGAGAAATAGAATCAATAAACGTCGTGTGGCTGAAAATAAAGATTTAACCAAATGTGATTCATATGAAAAAACCGATTAATTCTTTACAAAAAACAACAAGTAAACTCATTAACAAAAAAAAAATGAAAAAACAATATGGATATGATCTTTTATCATATAAATTTATTAATTATGTAGATAAGAAGGCCTCTTATATCTATGGATATAGATCACCATTCCAAGCAAATAAAAAAACAAATAAAAAGCAAGCGATTTGTTATAATTACAACATGCATAAACAAAAATTATTTTATATAACTGATGATATCTTTATCACGAATTATATAGCATAAGGTGATATTATAGATATGAAAAAAAATCTGAATAGAAAGTATTCTGATTGGATGGGAATGAATGTAGAAATACAAAATGGTTCCTCCATATCGAATCCGGAATTTTTGTTATTTTCAAAATTTGGGATATTTTATAATGCATATACGGATAATCTGTGGATCGTCCCAATCAAATTAATTTTTATCAATTTTAATGTAAATAAAAATGTTAGTGATAATAAAAACATTACTGGAAAGAAAAAAATAATAGATATTTTTAGCCCATCAAAAAAAAAAATCTCTGAAATTTGAGTTAGAGACTCGAAATCAAGCAAAAGCAGAATACGCGGGTCGAGTAGATCTTGAATCATCTCTCTCAAACAAAGAAAAAGATATTGAAGAAGATTCTGTGGGATCGGACAGGACAGAGGGTAAGGATATAAAGAAAAAGAAATACAAGAACAAGATAGAGGCAGAACTTAATTTCTTACCAAAAAAGTATTTGAGTTTTCAATTGAACTGGAAGGGTTCCTTAAATCAAAGAATAATGAATAATATCAAAGTATATTTTCTCCTAATTAGATTGATAAATCTAAAAGAAATTGCTATAGCCTCTATTCAAAGAGGAGAACTAAGTTTCGATATTATGGTGATTCAGAATCAGAAGGCTTTAACTCTTACAGGATTGGGGAAAAATAAAGAATTGATGAAAAAGGGAATATTGATTATTGAATTAGTTCGTCTGTCTAGAAAAAATGATGAACAATTTATTATGTATCAAACCATAGGCCTTTCGTTGATTCATAAGAGTAAGCGCCAAATTAACCAAAGATACCCAGAAAAAAGTAGTGTTGCTAAGAAGACTTTTGATAAATCCATTACAAGAACAAGAGATCAAAAGATAATAGAAAATCAAAAAAAAAAAAAATCATTATGATTTGCCCGTTCCTGAAAATATTTTTTCCGCTAGACGTCGTAGAGAATTGAGAATTCTAATTTGTTTCAACCCTAGGAATAGAAATAGTGTCTATAGACAGACAACATTTTCCAATGAGAATAAAGTCAATAATTGTTGTCAAGTTTTGGCTAAAAATAAAGATTTTGATATAGAAAAAAAAAAAAAAACCTAATCAATTTTAAATTATTTCTTTGGCCAATTTATCGTTTAGAAGATTTAGCTTGTATGAATCGCTACTGGTTTGATACCAATAATGGAAGTCATTTCAGTATAGTGAAGATACATATGTATCCTCACTATTGAAAATTCGTTAATCTACACTCTTTCTTCTATATTATATTCCATTCCCATTACCATACATATCCAGTACGCAAAACAAAACGGATACACACCCAAATGTGCACATGCATTGCATTGTGTTAACTTCTATTCTGAGGCATGGATACTAATACTAATTCATTCAATGAAATAATGTATCCATTAAATCGAAAAATGAATCAACAAAATCGTCTCATTTTGCACCATTTTTTTTTTTAGTATTTTTTACCTATTTGAATTGGATTGATTAATAACAATTAATTTGATTTGAAAAAAAATCAGGAATTCTTAAAGAATTAAAGATTATTGTGTATATACTAAATTAAAAATTCGTGTCATTTATTGATCAATAAAAAAAATATCTATAAAAAGGGGAGAGGAACTTTCAATTTATGGTAAAAAATTCATTTATACCAATTATTTCACAAGAAAAAAAGAAGGAAGAAAACCCCGGATCGGTTGAATTTCAAGTATTCAATTTCACTAATAAGATACGAAGACTTACTTCACATTTGGAATTGCACAGTGTGACACCCTCAAAACCCGTGCCACTTTCATAACTCGACACACTTAAAGAAACGATAAATAATTTTTGCTGGTTTTACTTTCGGAAAATAAAATCAATTGCATAAGCAAATTCTAAGAATCGTGACAAAAAATTTTCTTGTTAATACGTATAAGCACCACTCCAGATAATACAGAACTACTCATATGCAATAATAATAACAAGGTATATATATATATATATATATATATATATATATATATATATATATATATATATAATGGACAACACGTCCCTTTACAAAAGAACGAAAAAGTATTAAACTTCTAACAACTATAAAACTAGGCAGCGACAGTCTGGAACCATATCTCTAAAACCTATGGCCATCAGTAGCCGTTAACAGACTACCCAAAAATCACTGCCTCAAAAATATAGGGTCTACACCCTAAGTTGGTCCGACTAATGGAAGCCATTGGACAATCCCCCGGAGGGAGGTCCAATGCTGGAACCAGGGGAAGAACTCTGGGAACCTACATTCCCATTCCCCTGTGGATGGGGATCGGAAGCATCCGAAAGATGATCCTCCAGGTCCTCCTGAGTATCCTCTTCAGGGTCTTTCTCCTCCTCCTCTTCCTCCACATCCTCCACGACATGCTCGCCCGCTACCAAGACAAAAGGCGGGGGAGGCGTCTGGGGTGGCTGCTGCTGCGGGGGCGACCGACTCGATCACACCCTGCTCCACAAGGGCCTGCAGCATCAACTCGATGGGAGGGAGAGGCACCTGGATGGTCTCCACTGTCCTAGTACTCTTCCGCGGTCCCGTCTCAGTCGTCCCGCTTACGGTGCAAACCGGTCCAGTGTACGCCGCACTTTCCACCCCTGGGTGGATAACCCACGCGGCTGGGTCTGTCCTCCGATCAAATGCTAGGACGCGCATCCCTGAGTGCGCTAGGTGATCTGACGTCGGCTCCATCTGTAAACACGATACAATATATATACCAATGGACAACCCGTCCAAAAACATGCAAGGGTGAGAAACCAATATATGAATCCATAAACAACAACTATATGCCCAATCCACACAACAGACTCATATACTGTAACTCACTCAAATCATCATATAACATGGCATATATCATCAAGTACAAATGGCGGTAAATGCACAAGGGCTACGTACCCCACAATCAACGTTATCTCCTAAACGTATGCATGGCACTTCCATATATCTCAACTAATATTCAAACTAGATTATCCGGAAATCCCATCACCATTCGCAATGAGCTGATCAGGCTCTAAAGATTAACACCAATATTTGGCCCAAAAACGAGTACTTTGAATCCCATGACACTACGCGATTCTCACATGGGGGCGCAATCAGAAGTACTCCACAAGAATACGGTCATACTATATTGTCCAACTCAAGGCACAATACGTTCCCAGAACACGTATGACACCATTGTCCATCAAGGCACAATGTCATGACAAATAAGTCATCTCAG
The DNA here is from genome assembly GCA_039655645.1 of Ammopiptanthus mongolicus. Classification (NCBI taxonomy): domain Eukaryota; kingdom Viridiplantae; phylum Streptophyta; class Magnoliopsida; order Fabales; family Fabaceae; genus Ammopiptanthus; species Ammopiptanthus mongolicus. The sequence continues at coordinate 27,213,608 of CM077349.1, read as the reverse complement.
GTTCTCCTTGCTTATCAAGGTCCCCCGTATCACGGCACGTCTACCCCGCATTTAATGCATGAGAAAACTATCTAGTTTCCGATAATTGATCTTTGTCGCATCAATATTTCCTCGTTGTAGCATCAACGCTAACAACCACCATAATGTCTTAAACTCTTTAAATCTCACAACATTTTCTCAAAACAGGACACTTAGTCCAAAAACAACTCAAATCCCAACATCCCTGACCGATGCACCAGTCAAGGACGCCGGATTCAAGATATAAAAACATCCTCAAGCTTACAGGACCACAAAGATCGTCCTTAAGCCGACATGATCACCACTAACACGGATCCTTGATCCACGTGTTCTACAGAATCCTAGAACCCCGACGTCTCGGTTTCTAGTTTCCAAACTTCAAAACCACTTGTCTTGAAAACCCGAAAACCAAAACCCCAAATCTCCGATACTTACACAAAGTCATCGTGATCGGTTTTCCATAAAACAAAACTTGGTCCAGAGACCATTTCTTTTTCTTTCGTTGTTTTTCGGTAAAATACGAACTTAAAACAAAGCTTGCACAACTCATTTTTTGTCTTGAATAAACTCAATATAACTTTGGAAACCACATTTCCCAAAAGGGTTAACTTATCAAATTAAAACATTTGAAGGTTTCTAATGCCCTATGTGCTTTTAAACTTCACTTCTTCTTATTAAAACACATTTCAGACTTTTAAAGCTTTTAAGATTACACGATGTCGGATCCTAATCAAAATTAGGTCCTCTAATGCCTAAATCCCACAGCAGGGCACACGATACACCCATATAACCATTCAGCAATTATAACATGCATTCAATTATATCAGCAGTTACATCAATACATCAGTACATCAATGCATATTCCAATCAACAGCAGTCAATCAAGAAATCAACTAACATCAGATATAAACTATTTAAATACAGTACAGACACCGATGCAGCACATAGCTGTCGGGAATGGAATTCCTCAGGTTTATCCCCTTACCTCTTGTAGCTTCCAGCTCAACTTTGAACACCCGATCAACTTGTTCACCGCCCCAGCACGCTGCCGATCACTACATACACGTAAAACATATCGGCATTATCTTACAAAACAAAGATTTCTCCTAACGCACCACCCCTAGGGTTCGGCCCTATTACACTAAAAATAGCTAGGGAGCTCCAAAATTTCTCATTTTCTGGATAACACCCTAACTAAGTGTGACAGCCCTAGATATCAGATCAGATCATCAAAAACCAACCAAAACCCTACCCTACACACATAGGGGGTTTCGGCCTCCACCTAGAAATTATAGCTAGGGAGATTTCTTGGCTCTAAGCTCTTGGATCATACAAGTATGTCATGAACCTAGGCCATAGAAATTGGTTTGGTACAGATACGATTTTCCTACAATTTTTCATGGATTTTCAAAGATTTTAGAGTCAAAAACCTAACATCATTGATCATGAAAATATGAGGAGAGAAAGGAGAGATTAAGAGAGATAGAGTTGAACTACTACCTCCTATGATGATCCACTCCAAGTTTGATGAAGGTTGCTTCACAAAAATCCAAGCTTTCTACCTTCAAAAATGGAGATTTTGGATGAAAGGAAAGAAAAGAAATGAGAGAAGAAGAAGAGGAGGTGATTTGGGGGAGGGGGGCTGCCGAATGAGATGGGGAGATAAGGTTGGAAATATTAGATATTTAGGGGTTTTATTAGTTTAATAATAGGAAAGGTAAATTGGTAATAAAATTAACCAAGGGCAATTTGGTCAATTCACGTCCCGATATTTGAAATCATCCCGACACTCGTATGAATTCCTCAAATAACTTGATACAATCTTATCACAAAAAACATCTGATCGTGGGTCTCGAAAAACCCTAAGACAGCTCGAATCGTCTCCTCGATCGATTATCGGCCCGAATATAAAATATTATTTATATTTTGGACGTCAGGACACATTTTAGGGAAAAGATAGAGGATCAAATTCTAAGACTAATGGTTTCGTTCGTTAGTCCAGATTAGGTCGTGATAGTAGAAAACACTATCATCTGAAAAATGTAGATCGGTTTTTGTTTGAGTTTTTGACCCAAAACTTAACCGAAGGCTCCTACGATTTTATGAAACAAGACTATGATTTTAGTTTTCCCAAAATCATTTTCTAAAACACAGATAAAAATACAAACTCATTAATTGAGTTTATCGTCCTTAGAAAGCACAAAAAATCGGGGTGTTACATTACTATCCCCCTTAAAATAATTTCGTCCTCGAAATTACATACCTGTGAACAGATAAGGATATTGCTCTCTGATCTTGTCCTCAGTCTCCCAAGTTGCTTCTCCAGTTGTATCATCCCAAATAACCTTGACTAAAGAGATTTGTTTTCCCCTCAGTTGTCTGACTCTCTTGTCCTCAATCCTTATAGGTGCGGTCTCATAAGACAGATTTTCTGTCAAGGGTACTCGATCAGGCTCAATTACATGAGATGGATCAGGAATATACTTCCTCAATTGTGAAACATGAAAGACATTATGTAAATTTGAAAGAAAAGGAGGTAAAGCAATTTGGTACGCTACTGGACCAATACGCCGAAGAATTTGGTATGGTCCAATGAATTTAGGAGTGAGTTTTCTGGATTTCATTACCCGACCTACCCCAGTCGTTGGATTGACTCTCAGAAACACATGATCGCCTTCTTGAAATTCGAGAGGTCGTCTTCGCTTGTCCGAGTAACTCTTCTGTCTGCTCTGAGATGTCTTCATTCTTTCCCGAATTTGTTTGACTTTATCAGTCGTCTCTTGCACAACCTCGGGTCCTAGAATTGTACTCTCTCCATCATGATACCAACAAAGAGGAGTTTGACATTTCCTCCCATATAGAGCCTCATAGGGTGCCATCCCTATGCTTGAGTGATAACTGTTATTATAGGTGAATTCAATCAGAGGTAACAGTTCATCCCAACTTCCTCAATTATCCAACACACAAGCTCTTAGCAAATCTTCTAACGATTGAATCGTTCTTTCTATTTGTCCATCCGTCTGGGGATGGTATACTGAACTTAGACGTAACTTAGTTCCCAAAGCTTGATGTAAGCTTTCCCAAAAACGCGATGTAAACTTCGGATCTCGGTCCGAAACAATGCTTGAGGGTATTCCGTGCAATCTAATTACTTCTCTTATATACACCTCAGTCAGTTTTGCTACTGTGTAGTTTGTCTTGACAGGTAAGAAATGTGCCGATTTCGTCAACCTATCCACGATTACCCAAATCGAATCAAAATTCCTTGGTGTTCGGGGTAAACTCACTACGAAATCCATAGAGATACTCTCCCATTTCCATTCTGGTACATATAGGGATTGCAGCATCCCTCCAGGTCTCTGATGTTCTACTTTTGCTTTCTGACAAGTTAGACACGATGCAACGTACTCTGCAACTTGTTTCTTCATACCTGGCCACCAAAATCTTTGTTTCATGTCCTGATACATCTTGGTTGCACCAGGATGAATACTCAATCCACTCTTGTGGGATTCTTCGAGAATCATCTTTCTCATCTCCGGGTTGTTGGGTACACAAACTAGTCCATTACACTTTAAGATTCCATCTGCTCCCAAACTAAACTCACTAGCTCTCCCTTGTTCCACCAACACCTTTTTCTCTTGAAGAGATTCATCAGTAGCTTGTTGCTCACGTATTTCTTCCATCAATCAATTAGAGATCTTAAGCATTCCAAAGCTTAGTTTCTTAGGACTTATCTCTAACCCCAAGTTCAGATCACGAAACTCTTCAATCAGTTTCAATTCTCTCACCATCATAGTTGAAATATGAACGGCTTTCCGGCTCAAAGCATCTGCCACGACGTTCGCCTTCCCTGGATGGTATTGCAACGTGAAGTCGTAATCCTTCAAAAACTCCATCCATCGTCTTTGCCTCATATTGAGCTCCTTCTGGTCGAACAGATATTTCAAACTCTTGTGATCATTGAAGACATCGAACTTTGCACCATACAGATGGTGTCTCCATATCTTTAGTGCAAAAACCACTACAGCTAATTCTAGGTCATGGGTGGGATAATTCTTTTCATGAATCTTTAATTGTCGTGATGCATAAGCCACCACTTTGCGGTGTTGCATCAGCACACAACCTAGACCTTGGTGTGAAGCATCACAATATACTTCATAAGGTTCACTCGGTTCTGGGAGTATCAACACTGGCGAAGTAGTCAGAAGTTCCTTAATCTTTTGAAAACTTTCTTCACACTGATCAGTCCAAACAAAAGGTTGGTCTTTCCTCGTCAATTGAGTCAATGGTGACACAATCTTGGAAAATCCTTCAATAAACCTTCGATAGTAACCGGCCAATCCAACAAAACTTCTTATCTCGGTTACAGTCTTTGGTTTTTCCCAAGAAAGTACGGCTTCTACTTTAGCAGGGTCCACAGAAATTCCTTGTTTTGTGATAACATGACCCAAAAATCCGACTTCTTCAAGCCAAAACTCACACTTAGAGAGTTTCGCATACAACATCTTTTCCCGCAAAACATGAAGAACTTGTCGTAAATGCTCCTCGTGTTCTTCACGATTCTTAGAATAAACCAGAATATCGTCGATGAACACTACAACAAACTTATCAAGAAACGGACGAAAAATCCAATTCATGTAGTCCATGAAAACAGCAGGTGCGTTCGTCACTCCAAAAGGCATCACGAGATACTCATAATGTCCGTAACGAGTTCTAAAAGCGGTCTTTGGTATATCCTCCGTTTTCACTCGAATCTGGTGGTATCCCGACCTTCAGTCGATCTTTGAGAAAACAGCGGCTCCCCGCAGTTGATCCATCAAGTCATCAATCCGAGGTAACGGATACTTGTTTTTAATCGTAACCTTGTTCAGCTGACGATAGTCCACACAAAGTCTCGAACCTCCGTCTTTCTTTCTCACTAAGAGAACCGGCGCTCCCCATGGCGAAACACTTGGTCTGATGAACTGCTTTGATAACAAGTCCTCTACTTTTGTTTTCAACTCAACAAGCTCAATAGGTGACATTCGATATGCAGCTATCGATATCGGTCCAGTTCCTGGGATCAGATCGATGGAGAATTCTATGTCCCTCACAGGTGGCAAACCTGGAACATCCTCTGGAAACACCTCGGGAAAATCTCTCACAACAGGCATCTGACTCAGGTCGATCTTCCCCTCGACTTCTAAGTTGGTCAAAAGCACGTATTTCGGATCTCCTTCTTTCGAAGAAGTTCTAACATGGTTGGCGGTTAAAAATCCATAAATCTCAGTACTAGGAAAAACTAGGGTTTTATGTGCACAATCTAATAGGATCTGGTTGGAAGATAACCAATCCATGCCCAAAATTACATCTAATTGTATTAAAGGCAAACATATTAAGTCAACAAGAAAATGTCTATCCTGGATAACAATAGGACAGTTCAGACAGATAGAATTCACAACAACAGGTTCAGCAGTTGGTGTAGAAACAATTAAATCAAATGACAAGGAAGAAACAGATAACTCTAAGCGTTTCACACAATCCATAGAAATGAATGAATGGGTTGCACCTGAATCAAAGAGCACTAATAAGAGATTGTCGTCTATGTCACACACACCCTGTATCAGATCTTCGGAGTTCGAAGCCTCAGCACCACTCAAGGTATAAACTCTTCCTCTAGCCGTCGGTCGTTTGGCTCCACCACTCCTGTCCGCAGTTTGGACTGGATTCTGTGCTCCACAATCCCTGGCAAAATGACCTGGTTGTCCACAACGGTAGCAATGGTCATTCCTCACGATTCAGTTGTTTGCCAGATGCGATGAATCCCCGCACTTGAAACACTTCCTCCCATGGTTTTGCCCTCCTTGACCTCCACTGCCCGATGCACGAGCAACAGGTCGATAAGGTTGTTTCTGGAAGTTCCCAAGTGGTCGAGAATATGGTTTCTTTTGAATCTGTTTCCCTCTCTGGTCCTGAGATTGACCCTTGAATCGGAAAGGTCCTCCGACATTTCCTCTATTGTCTCTCCCACGCTTCATCAGCTCTATTTGCCTGCTTTTCTCAACGAGTACTTGAAAATTTCTGATTCCTTGTGGTAGGACCGACTCTTTTATCTCATACCACAGTCCTCTCTCAAAAGCTTCACATTTCCATTCTTCCTCAGGGTTATTCTGAAAGAAACGGAAGTACTTGGCCAGCGATTCAAACTTAGCCGCATATTCTCCGACTGACATATCTCTCTGTTGTAGTCGCAAGAATTCCTGCTCCTTCTCTGCTCTTGCACTCTGGGGGAAATACTTTCCCAAAAAGCGATCTTTAAGCAGCATCCACGAAATCACCTCGTGATTTGCCTCCAGTAGTTGCTTTGTTCCCTTCCACCAATATTCCGCATCTCCTATCAGTAGGAATGTGGCATATGGTACCTTCACTTCTTCGGGACTATGTATCAACTCAAAAATTTTCTCAATTTCATGAATCCAAAGATTAGCTTTCTCAGGATCCACGTCACCAGAAAACTGTGGCGGATTTTGACGCCTGAAAGTAGTCAAGCTTCGACCCTCAGCGGCCTGGTCAGCACGGAGTTGTTCCTGAGCATTGTGGGCGTTCATGGTTGCAGTTTGGACAGCAATAGCCGCAGCCATGTTAGCCATTGCCTGAGCAGCAAAATCCATCCCAGTTGCTCCAGCAACATCCTCAGCTTGGACACCAGTTCCCCGACCGCGACCGCATCCATGGCCACGTCCACGTCCACGTCCACGTCCTGCTTCCGCTCCAAATTCTAGTTCCATATCTGACCTACAAGGCCCAAATTCAGTCAAATAGCAACTAGAAAACAAAGCACATAAGCAGTTATGAACACACAGCATTTCCAAGAAGGAAATAAAAAGAAGAGTAATAACCTCCCAACCCTCGGTTTCGCTACGCGAGACAGATTCGCTACGCGAACCAGAGAGTCTGCTTGAGACACAAGGAACAGCTCCTCGGACTCGCGACGCGAACGCTCCTTCGCCTCGCGATCCAGGAAGCCACATCACTCTCGGCCTCGCGACGCGAAAGTTCATTCGCCCCGCGATACGAAAACATGCCCTCTGCTTCGCGACGCGAAATCCAGTTCGCTACGCGATGCAGGGGACCTGCCCGAGAGGAAAACACTACTCCTCTGTCTCGCGACGCGAATCCCGTTCGCCACGCGATGCAGAGAACACATCTAGGAAGCTTCTCTGCCTCGCGACGCAAGATACATTTCGCTTCGCGAATCAGAGACCATGCAACTCCACTCCTCTGTCTCGCGACGCGAACTCAATTTCGCCACGCGACGCAGAGGACATACCTGAGAAACAGAGCACCATTGCTCTGGCTCGCGACGCGAATTTCGGTTCGCTACGCGATCCAGAGAACATGCAACTCCACTCCTCTGCCTCGCGACGCGAAATCCATTTCGCCACGCGACGCAGAGGACATACCCGAGAAACAGAGCACCATTTCTCTGGCTCGCAACGCGAACTCACTTTCGCCTCGCGAATACAGAGATCACACAACAGCAAACACAACAGACCTACTCCCCAAGGATTCCCGAAAGACTCGACCAGCTCTGATACCACTAATGTGACACCCTCAAAACCCGTGCCTCTTTCATAACTCGACACACTTAAAGAAACGATAAATAATTTTTGCTGGTTTTACTTTCGGAAAATAAAATCAATTGCATAAGCAAATTCTAAGAATCGTGACAAAAATTTTTCTTGTTAATACGTATAAGCACCACTCCAGATAATACAGAACTACTCATATGCAATAATAATAACAAGGTATATATATATATAATGGACAACACGTCCCTTTACAAAAGAACGAAAAAGTATTAAACTTCTAACAACTATAAAACTAGGCAGCGACAGTCTGGAACCATATCTCTAAAACCTATGGCCATCAGTAGCCATTAACAGACTACCCAAAAATCGCTGCCTCAAAAATATAGGGTCTACACCCTAAGCTGGTCCGACTAATGGAAGCCATTGGACAATCCCCTGGAGGGAGGTCCAATGCTGGAACCAAGGGAAGAACTCTGGGAACCTACATTCCCATTCCCCTGTGGATGGGGATCGGAAGCATCCGAATGATGATCCTCCGGGTCCTCCTGAGGATCCTCTTTAGGGTCTTCCTCCTCCTCCTCTTCCTCCACATCCTCCACGACGTGCTCGCCCGCTACCAAGACAAAAGGCGGGGGCGGTGTCTGGGGTGGCTGCTGCTGCGGGGGCTGTGCAGCGGGGGCGACCGACTCGATCACACCCTGCTCCACAAGGGCCTGCAGCATCAACTCGATGGGAGGGAGAGGCACCTGGATGGTCTCCACTGTCCTAGTACTCTTCCGCGGTCCCGTCTCAGTCGTCCCGCTTACGGTGCAAACCGGTCCAGTGTACGCCGCACTTTCCACCCCTGGGTGGATAACCCACGCGGCTGGGTCTGTCCTCCGATCAAATGCTAGGACGCGCATCCCTGAGTGCGCTAGGTGATCTGACGTCGGCTCCATCTGTAAACACGATACAATATATATACCAATGGACAACCCGTCCAAAAACATGCAAGGGTGAGAAACCAATATATGAATCCATAAACAACAACTATATGCCCAATCCACACAACAGACTCATATACTGTAACTCACTCAAATCATCATATAACATGGCATATATCATCAAGTACAAATGGCGGTAAATGCACAAGGGCTACGTACCCCACAATCAACGTTATCTCCTAAACGTATGCATGGCACTTCCATATATCTCAACTAATATTCAAACTAGATTATCCGGAAATCCCATCACCATTCGCAATGAGCTGATCAGGCTCTAAAGATTAACACCAATATTTGGCCCAAAAACGAGTACTTTGAATCCCATGACACTACGCGATTCTCACATGGGGGCGCAATCAAAAGTACTCCACAAGAATACGGTCATACTATATTGTCCAACTCAAGGCACAATACGTTCCCAGAACACGTATGACACCATTGTCCATCAAGGCACAATGTCATGACAAATAAGTCATCTCAGGTTCTCCTTGCTTATCAAGGTCCCCCGTATCACGGCACGTCTGCCCCGCATTTAATGCATGAGAAAACTATCTAGTTTCCGATAATTGATCTTTGTCGCATCAATATTTCCTCGTTGTAGCATCAACGCTAACAACCACCATAATGTCTTAAACTCTTTAAATCTCACAACATTTTCTCAAAACAGGACACTTAGTCCAAAAACAACTCAAATCCCAACATCCCTGACCGATGCACCAGTCAAGGACGCCGGATTCAAGATATAAAAACATCCTCAAGCTTACAGGACCACAAAGATCGTCCTTAAGCCGACAGGATCACCACTAACACGGATCCTTGATCCACGTGTTCTACAGAATCCTAGAATCCCGACGTCTCGGTTTCTAGTTTCCAAACTTCAAAATCACTTGTCTTGAAAACCCGAAAACCAAAACCCCAAATCTCCGATACTTACACAAAGTCATCGTGATCGGTTTTCCATAAAACAAAACTTGGTCCAGAGACCATTTCTTTTTCTTTCGTTGTTTTTCGGTAAAATACGAACTTAAAACAAAGCTTGCACAACTCATTTTTTGTCTTGAATAAACTCAATATAACTTTGGAAACCACATTTCCCAAAAGGGTTAACTTATCAAATTAAGACATTTGAAGGTTTCTAATGCCCTATGTGCTTTTAAACTTCACTTCTTCTTATTAAAACACATTACAGACTTTTAAAGCTTTTAAGATTACACGATGTCGGATCCTAATCAAAATTAGGTCCTCTAATGCCTAAATCCCACAGCAGGGCACACGATATACCCATATAACCATTCAGCAAGTATAACATGCATTCAATTATATCAGCAGTTACATCAATACATCAGTACATCAATGCATATTCCAATCAATAGCAGTCAATCAAGAAATCAACTAACATCAGATATAAACTATGTAAATACAGTACAGACACCGATGCAGCACATAGCTGTCGGGAATGGAATTCCTCAGGTTTATCCCCTTACCTCTTGTAGCTTCCAGCTCAACTTTGAACACCCGATCAACTTGTTCACCGCCCCAGCACGCTGCCGATCACTACATACACGTAAAACATATCGGCATTATCTTACAAAACAAAGATTTCTCCTAACGCACCACCCCTAGGGTTCGGCCCTATTACACTAAAAGTAGCTAGGGAGCTCCAAAATTTCTCATTTTCTGGATAACACCCTAACTAAGTGTGACAGCCCTAGATATCAGATCAGATCATCAAAAACCAACCAAAACCCTACCCTACACACATAGGGGGTTTCGGCCTCCACCTAGAAATTATAGCTAGGGAGATTTCTTGGCTCTAAGCTCTTGGATCATACAAGTATGTCATGAACCTAGGCCATAGAAATTGGTTTGGTACAGATACGATTTTCCTACAATTTTTCATGGATTTTCAAAGATTTTAGAGTCAAAAACCTAACATCATTGATCATGAAAATATGAGGAGAGAAAGGAGAGATTAAGAGAGATAGAGTTGAACTACTACCTCCTATGATAATCCACTCCAAGTTTGATGAAGGTTGCTTCACAAAAATCCAAGCTTTCTACCTTCAAAAATGGAGATTTTGGATGAAAGGAAAGAAAAGAAATGAGAGAAGAAGAAGAGGAGGTGATTTGGGGGAGGGAGGCTGCCGAATGAGATGGGGAGATAAGGTTGGAAATATTAGATATTTAGGGGTTTTATTAGTTTAATAATAGGAAAGGTAAATTGGTAATAAAATTAACCAAGGGCAATTTGGTCAATTCACGTCCCGATATTTGAAATCATCCCAACACTCGTATGAATTCCTCAAATAACTTGATACAATCTTATCACGAAAAACATCTGATCGTGGGTCTCGAAAAACCCTTAGACAGCTCGAATCGTCTCCTCGATCGATTATCGGCCCGAATATAAAATATTATTTATATATTGGACGTCAGGACACATTTTAGGGAAAAGATAGAGGATCAAATTCTAAGACTAATGGTTTCGTCCGTTAGTCCAGATTAGGTCGTGATAGTAGAAAACACTATCATCTGAAAAACGTAGATCGGTTTTTGTTTGAGTTTTTGACCCAAAACTTAACCGAAGGCTCCTACGATTTTATGAAACAAGACTATGATTTTAGTTTTCCCAAAATCATTTTCTAAAACACAGATAAAAATACAAACTCATTAATTGAGTTTATCGTCCTTAGAAAGCACGAAAAATCGGGGTGTTACACACAGAAAAGACTATTTATCTCAAAGAGGTTTACGTAAAATTCTGGGAAAACGGCAACGAGTACTGTCTTATTTGTCAAAGAGAAATGGAATACGTTATAAAAAATTAGTCTTGATCAATTGGATGGTTTCTTTGTAGATTGCGGTACGAAGGTTTTGTAGACGTGTTTCAAGGTATTCCTTTAGCATTTCATCCAAGAGGAACAGTTCCTCGAATTCTATGAATTTTTTTAGAATACTCTTTTCTTGAAGGATATTCAAGAAATTTTCGGATTGCCTAGTATTCCACCAATTAGTAACCCAAGATTCCAGACTTTTATTAAATGTAAAAGAGATGCACCAGGGCAAAAAGACTATAGATGTAAGATATAGAAGGGGAATGAATGCTTTCTTTTTTGGCATTTTTCGTCTTTAATGAACTCAGCTTCACCTCATTCGTCAACTCTATCTGATAATAATATTTCTATCAAGCATAAGTTCTATTACAAGTCATAGAGCCTATATATATTATTATATAAATATCTAAATCTATAATCTATTCCCGCGTTTTTTTTTTCAAAATACTTCAATTGGTACATGCAAGAAATAGGCCAATTCTGCAGCTTTTTGTTCAATTTCTCGTGGAGTCAAATTCTCGTCAATACGAGTCAAGGGAATGGCCCCCTGTCCTATGATTTCCATATAAAGGACACGACGAGTATAAATACCCTCTTTAACTTCTATTCTAATGGACTGAATATCTTTCATAAGGAATCAGAGAAAAATACGACAATTTTTTCCAGGAAATCCCCAACGAAAAATACACACTATTCCCTCTTTTCTATCGAATCTATCATAATCTTTCTTTTTATCAAAACTATGAGGTTAGTTTTATTAGGAGGCAAGCTAATCATGTCGCTCATACTTTAGCTAGAGAGGCAAGATTTTATGCTAGTCGCCAAGTTTATGATTATATCCCAACCTATATTGTTGAACGCATTTTGAATGAAATGAATTGAGTTTGGTTTTCTAAAAAAAAAAAAAAAAAAAAAAAGATAAATAGTTACAAGAGAGATACAATCCCTAAATATACAATTATTAATGGGAATCTATTATAATATGGTAGTTTTTTTATTATATAAGTAATAAATCATTAGAGCCAAAATAGCCTGAAATCGCAATTCAAGCTTATGAATATTAGATTCCTCGTATTAAATCTGGTTCTGGAATAATCATTCACAACAACAACAACAAAATTTTAAGGGCTAAGATAGTAAGATTAAAGGGGTGCATTCAATTAGGATTTTAAAAGATATTAAAAGACAATTTTGGGATAAATAAGTCTTGTAGTATTCAATTAAGACTTTTAAATGAATTAAACAAGTCTCGTGGTATTCAATCAGAACTATTAGGATTTTTTTAAAGAGGGTGTCTAAATCTAATGGTATTCAATCAAGACTTTAAACAGTAACAACTCTTTTTGCAACACCCTTTCCCGAGTGTCAAATTCCCAAACGTTTATAAGGCCGAAAATATTTATTAATACAGAAAATACGATTTTTCTTTTTCTTTTCTTTTCATAAAGATGTAATGGGATTAGTAAAGGTAATAAATAATACTAATAAGTGAACTTAGGTTCACCATGCATTACTAGGACATACTGTATTATAAATACAGAAACAGAAAATGGAAAACAGAAACATCAACATTACTATATACAGACATAAGTCTAATGTATAATGGCATAAGAAATAAAATAAGTACTAGGAGTCGTAGCTCCCAAAAGGTACTACAAAAACTGACATAGTCTAGTCGACAACAAAAATAAAACAGCAAAAGAGTCCACCTCCGAACTCAAAGGGACTACTGAACCGAACCATCGTCGCGTCCATCTGTTCAAGCAGAAATAGCAAGTACCAGCAGAAAATATATAGATATGGGTAAGATTCCCGTTCATCGGCAGTAGTAAAAATGGGACGACTCACCAGGTAACAGCGTACCCAACATGTTAAACAGTTAAACAGCATACTAAAACTCTCAATATAGATCATGTAAACAGTTAACAGTATAATATAATGCATTCTTAAACAGAACATCGATGTATAACAGTAAATGTAAACATCAACAAGCATGCAATGCAGTGTAATGTACATGACTCAATGCCAATGTCACTGGGTACTACTCTGACCCTTACTCCATGGAGCTAACAAAACATTCGAAGAGAGTGAATGGGAGGACATGTTCCGGTTTCTACCAGCCATGAACAAGATGCTACAACATTCATAACGTGCACGTATTTGACTTTACGGTAACACTCTCGACCAAACGTGAAAAGTACGGCATCTAGTAGAGGATATCAGTGTATTGCACGGATTCGCCACGACACAGAAGAATCACCAATTGGTCACATGTCAGCCCTTCCAACCCTGATACCTCTAAAAAGACCATTGAAGATCGTCACCATAAGATTCACACCCGCATCAAGGTGTAAGCTCAACTCCTAGGCTCAAGGCCTTATAACTATGCACATGAAATGCCAATGCTTACACAAAGCAGATGCGATAAAGCAATGTCTATCCATTGGATAGACCTCAAGGTTCACTAAGGTTCTCTTCCTTAGAAACTATACACATCTTTGTTTTATAAAACATTTATCCATCGGATAAATATCTCGTGATTCCTTTGGAATGATCCTGACTGCTTTCAGAATTTCCTACTGTCCCCACAAACCAACACAAGTCTTTTCAGCGTGTTTTTGTCCTCACTCACACGCTTTCTAGGAAACTTCCCAGAAGGTCACCCATCCCATAATTACTCTAAGTCAAGCACGCTTAACTATAAAGTTCTTATGTTCTAAGCTCCCGAAAAGAAGATAAATCTTGTTGGTATGGGTAGTACCAATCAATTCTTATATGCCTTCCCTCAACTATACAGTCCCATACCTGCATAGCCTTAGGATTCTTTCCACGGTACAGTCCCATACCTGCACAGTCTCAGGATCTCTCTCATTCCAGTTATCGCAAGACGGAAACAATTGAACGATTAACCTGGATCCGAATCATCGGTCCATCATCGAACTATTGTTTCAAAACCCAAAACATTTCGTGTTTGTGTTGATGTCTTATGAATTATGTCTCAAGTCCTAAGCATTATGAATAAGGATTGAGAATCCTCTTAGATGAGTCTTTAAGCCTTTCTAAGATATTAATCCCTTGTCTTTCAATTAAGGAAACAAGTGTTGATTTCACTTAAGTCTTATGAACTCATTGATGTACTAAGTCATCAATGGTATAGTACATGGTCTTGTTCCACCACATAAAATACTTAATTAACCCTTGTCTTCAACTCTAAGTTAATTACTTAACTTAGGTTGTTCTCGCGCAAAACTTTACGATTGAGTTAGAAAACTCCTTTTGTAAACCAAACAACTTTTACAATTAAAAACTCATTTGATTTGAAACAACATTTGAACTACTTACTTCATTTCTAGCATTTTCTAAAAGGTGAAATCCGCTTAGCGAGAGTACATTCGCTTAGCTAAATTAAGGCAGTGATACCTCATTTGAAATTCCTTTCTCGCGGGGCGAACAGAAGTTTCGCGTCGCGAGGCTGAGAGCTGTATTTGCTCCTTATACAGATCCTCTGTATCGCGAGCCGAAGGTTGTCTCGTGTCGCGAGGCTGAGAATTGTAATTCATGCAAACCTTTTGCATCGAGAGGCGATAATTGTCTCGCTTCGCGAGGCAGAGAGCTGTAATTCTTAATGCTCGGTTTAGCCTTCTGTCTCGCGTGGCGAGAATGGTTCCGCCAGGCGAATGCCTTGTCTTTCCTCTGTCTCACGTGGTGAGACGGGGTTGGCAAGGCGAATGCCCTGTTTTCATTTTTCCTTAACTCCTTCATTCATTCTCTTTTTGAAACACATAGTTTGATTAAAAGACCTATGGCTAAAGAAAAGAAATTTTTCAATTTGGTGACACACTTTAAAGGTTAAAACTTCATTTGATCTTTGGATCAAAATCACTTTTGTTTCTCTTTGAAAACATAGGTTATGAAATCATGTTTTTCTTACTTCAAAACCTTGCTAGATCAAGAACAACACATGTTCTTATATTTCCTCTTACTAAGGCCACAAGCCTTCTCCAATGAAAAATGGAGACTTTGCTTCACCAACAAAGCAAATGTAGCTCAAAATGCTTACACAATCATGATAAATCACAATACACATCATTACATCATAACCAAAACATAAGAGTCCATCACACATCATGGCCTCATACTCAAGCATAAAAGTCCATACTTGATCTAGTGATCAAAGCAGGTTTTTCAACATACATGGAAATGATTTTCATTCAATCACGTCATGATCAATATATGCTAAAGCACACTACAACACACTAAAGCATAAACTTATCAAGACAACTTTGTTCTCCAAGAGAACTTAACAAAACTTAACAAGTAAAAGTGAACCCAAACTAAAGGGTTTCACCCACACATAAGCTTAAACAACCATCTTCACCACCACCATCTTGGTGTGATGAGGTTCACCCCCCATACCTGTTGAAGAGCAGATTCTCGGACCAAAGTCGGTTGATCGGTTTGTGAACCTCCTGATAATCGTCACCAACTACAAACAACCAAACAATCAATCATTAAACATCAAACAAGACAAAACTCAACAATTCTACCTAAGGGTTTCGGCTACCCTAGGGTAAAGAGTTTAGGAATTGATTTTGGTTTTCCATTTCATGGATTCAAAGGCATAGGAAAGCTAAGCATGAAATCAAGTGTTAGAAATCAAAAATTGATTAAAACACTATTCATTATCATCAAAAGGGTTCTGCCATTTTGTGCTTTTTGAGCTATGATGAGAGGTGAATCATAAGCTCTTGGGTTTAGGTAGAGAATGATGAGGTGAGTTCAAAGAAATTGCTCTCACATCTAAATGATTTTTCTACAATTTCCTATGGATTTTCAAACTTTTGGATCTAAGAAATGATTTTGATGAAAATGGATCTTGATATTGAAATAGAAAGAGATTCAAGATGCTAAGAGATCATAGAAGTGATCTTACCTTAACATGAAGGAAGAATGCTCAAGGAATCAAGTGATTCCAACAAGAAACCAAGCTTTTCTCAAGAACAACAATGGTGTTTTCTCTCTAAAGTTGAAGATGGTGTTCTTGGCTCTTCAAGAGGGGCTGGGCTGCGTGAATGAGGGGCTGGAAGGGCTGAGTTCAGCCTTTAAAACAAGTCACTTAAGGGCAAAATGGTCATTTGTCAAAAGGGTAAAATGGTAAAAGTGCAAAAGACTAAGGTTAGGGGCATTTTGGTCATTTCGCGTCTAGATTTTCCCGATCGTCATGACGACTCTGGCATACTCTCCCAAGTGTCCTGGGATGATGTGGTATCGAGTTTATCCATTGTCGGGTCTCGTTGAATCCCTTTACGACTCCAAACGCCTCCTGGTTCGATTATCCGACCGAATATAATATATTATTATTATTTTTCGGACGTCAGGACGGATTTTAACGAAGATGTAGAGAATAAAATCCCGAGACTTACTGTCTCGTTCACAAGTCCAAATTAGATCTCGATAGTAGAAAAAGGCTACTATCTGTGAAAAACGCAGTCCGGGCTCCGTTGGAGGTTTCGCCCGAAACTTAACCATGGCTTCCTATGGTTGTGTAGAACATTCCTATCTTCTCGGAATATTTTATTTCACTCTCTAAACCCTCCAATAAAATGCAAACATTAAAATACTGGAGAATTAGAAAATGTGAAAATCGGGGCGTTATACTTTTGCTATTCAAAAACTTGCTAATATCGATAGATATTCTTTTTAATGTGCAATTTGTGTGACTTTTTAGTAATAAAAAATCTTATCCTAACCCATCAAACTTCTCATCATTTTTATTGCTGAGTTACCTTTTTCTCTTTCTCCTTCTCGTCTCACTCTGTAATTTAAATAATAACAAATAAACAAGTCTGTTTTTCCATTATACTTCAACACCGCCATGACATTCTCGTATCACTACAGAAATTAAGTGATTAGCAATCGAAGGTTTTGATAGCTAATCAAATAACTTCAGTCGCTAAACGTATTAGCTACAGATTTTGTGACCACATGTATGTTGCCCCTAATCTGTTGATAACTAATGGGTTTAGCAATGAAAATTTTCAACCTTCGCTATTAGATACCAAAACGTTATGTCGCTATGTTATAACGTTTCAGTCGCTAAATATGGTCCCAGATTATGAATTGAGGACCATATCTGCGACGGCCTTGTGACCGAGGGTGCAGTCACTATTAGCGACGATGTCACTTTGGTCGCTAACTATGTTTTAAATACTGTCGACCGAATTGATTCGGTCGCTAAGGTCCATATTTTTTTTTTAATTTCACTAGTAAAAAAACACAATATAAAAGACTACATTATGTAAAACTAAAATAAATTTTATAAATAATAAGATAAATCTGATAATACATCAAAATCCAATAACGTTTTAATACATTGTTCAATAATGTAAAATGTAAAACAAAAGCACAATATAAAAGTCAATGGGGAGGGGGTGGTGGGGGGGACCATCCATCCCGCGCCTCGTCATCGGTCTCGTTCTCGTCATCGCATTGGCCATCAGCATCATCGGTACGGGCGGCACAAAAACTGTTGGTTTTGAATCCCAGGTGCTCATACAACCCTCGCCTCTCCCTCTCTAGAGCAGAAAGTCGATCCTCCAAGCTGTTGATCTTGTTTTCCTTCTCGACAAGCTCAACGTTGAGGTTGGCGATGACTTCTCGGACGTCCGGTGAAGGGCCAGGGTCGGATTGAGTACATGGCGTTGATGAGGCCATGTACTCATCCCTCATCTAGCCCAAGCCATACACATGGCCTTTCTCGTCCTTTCCGCCAACCACCTCCAAGAAAAAGGCGTTGTTAGAGGCAGCAGAAGGCTCCTTCCTCTGACTACAGGCCTCATCTCGGTAGCATACGAACTCACCCTACATTATAAGCCAAACATTAGCATGTATCAATATTGAAAATTACAAAATATAATTAAATATATTAAATTAAAAAAAATAATTAAACTAACTTACAGCAATCCAGCCTGCTTTCCCGACCCGCATCCCACCCTTCGTCTTCTTGGTCCTCTCCAAGACCTCCCATGCCGTGAGGATCCTCTTTTGTCGTTTGCATATATAAAAGTATCAATTAATATTTTTAATAATAAAAAAAACAAAGTAGGAATGAACAATAAATTTAAATAAAATTTTATTTACCGGCCTCTTATGATGAACAGACCATGGACATGGACCCACTCGTGTATAGCGAAGCACCACTATCTGCTGCTCAATTTTGCTTTCCGATCGCACTCCTCTTCTGGAAGTCCTGATCGGTGGGCCAATACTGACGCAAACCCTCCAAAACATTAGGGCGGAGCCAATCCCCCTTATCCTTGTCATACCAGATCTTATTCATAACATTTTTTACAATGTTAACCCCTCGATGCTCAAATAACTGGCGGATGCCATTGTCATGCTCAAGTAACCACTTGTAGTGTGCCTGCATGACATATAATAAAATATTAGGCAACAAATTTTGATAATTTCAACGAGAGTTAAAACTTTAATTAAAACTTTAATTGAAAATTAAAACTTACCCCGAAGTCATGAGTGAACCAATGATCCCAGACTTTTCCTAAGATTGTCTTCCATTTGGGCCAGGGCTGGATATATCGGCCTCTGATACACCTGACAATCTGCCTACCAGGCCCCTCCGGAGGATCAAAGCTATTCACAAATAAGATATAACGGAATGAATAATCAATATTAATAAATAACCATAATATAAACATTAAAAAACAAGCAGAATTAATAAATAACTTACTCAAGTTTTGCAAATAGGCGAAGCCATATCCTCCTGTCTGTGGGATCTGTCGTCCTCGAACCCGTGACCTGCCCCCTCGTTATTCTGAATGGAGGATGCTGGAGTGACTGGTGTGGCCGGGGTGGTCACTACGGTAGACGGTGAGGCTGTTGCGATCGATTAGCCAATATCACAATGGGCTGTGCAACGGCAGAGCCACCTGTGCTCGCTTCGGGCTAGTCGGATGGTGACGGGGGGCGGATGGAACCATGTCGCCCACCATGACTACCAGGGCTATAACGACCGCCACGGCGTCCACGACCAGTGTCGTATGCCATCTGTTTACAAGAAAAAAACGAAAGCCAAGTATAATAATTATGTATGTATGTATGTATGTATGTATATAAATCAATAAGTGCCACAAATATTTGTTGAATCCTAAACTGTGGTTTTATAGACCAAAACATGTGAGTCATCTTTACACTCATATTCACTGTTTCTTATTCAATGCACAAAATTTTCAATCTAGTGGAATATACAACAAGTAAGAAAACTTCACAAAAACGTACAGTTGATATATGTTATTATATACAAATTACCTATGTGGAGTCTCTGTCACTAAATTCACCTTCACTCTCCTCACCATCGGATGAGATATATGTACCCTCGCTAGATTCGTCCATGTCATATTGATCTAGTAATACAGTGTCAACTACCTCATCCCCAGGCCTAGTATCCACAAGAATATCGTTATAATCATCCGGGTCAATATGCATCACTATTTGGATCCCGTCAATTTCATGAACATCAAGTATGAAGCTTCTGTTTCGGGATGACTGACAACATTATCTATGATCGCACTGCGTGCCTTTACCCTAATAACACCCAGCCAGTCTTGTTGGCCCTCAGGATACTGGGTATAATAAACTTGCTCCGCTTGCTGTGCAAGTATAAACAGGTCATACACTTGATATCTACGTGATTGCCTGACTTGAACGGTCTCATACCTATTATCAACTTTTGTGCTCCTGTTAGGAAAATTATTGAGCCATTCACATCTGAATAGGATTAAGCTTTTACTAGGAAATCTAGAATACTCTAATTCAATAATATTAGTTAATATCCCAAAAAAGTCATCCTCTAATTGACTGTTGGTCCCTCGGACACAGTCACCGGGATTAGAAGTTTTCATGCCCTGACTCCATGCCCTTATGTGAAACTTATAGCCATTTATAATGTAAGTTTCGAATGATCTAACTTTTCTTTTTGGGCCCCATGCTAAAGATATTAAGAGCAGATCTTCGATTTGGTTTTCCATAACTAGAACCTAACATAATGAAAATGAAATTGAGATGTAATGTATAAAGCATGTTAGGAGAATGATGTTACAAAATTTCAGAAGATACAAATTTAGTGACTTACGTAATTTTTGAACCACATAATAAAATGGTTGGCAATCTCCTGTTGAATTTGGGAGCCCGAAATGTCGAGAACAAGCTCTTTTAGGTCATTGGCATATATAATATTATTAAATAATAATAAATTAATGAAATGGAGATATTGATATTAGAAATAAGAAGAACTTAATGAACATCAACTTACTCTAAATATGGCTCCACCTCGTCGCAATTTTGAAACATGTACAACTCAGTAGCTTTCTGATCGCATGCATCCAAATAAGAATTTTTGGATGTACCACACGCTCTACCTGGATAATTAAAAATTGACATATGAGAACTAGATGAACATCCTTCACCACCGTCAACATTACGTAGCATTCTAGTCCTCCTTGTTTCCATGTCTGATGGATAGTAAAAGGAGGCAAAAGTGGAGGCCTCCTCCACTAAATACGCTTCACAAAATAGAACCTTTTGTCCTAGCCTTGTTCTTTACTTTTCTTTCAACGAACACAAGAACCTAAGATTGAGGTTAAAAATAACCTACGTACATATTAAAATTACACGATTTATGACACAAAAAAGATTTATACCTCTCAAAGGGATAAATCCAACTATATTGAACTGGACCACAAACACGCAATTCGTACAGTAAGTGGACGGGAAGATGTTCCGTTGCATCAAAGAAGCTCGGAGGAAATATTTGTTCCAGCTTTAAGAATACAAGGATATCGCGTTCCATGACCATCAATTGTTCAACATTTAATGTTGTGGAAGTCAATACTCTGAAAAACTGACTCAACTCAACAAGTGGCTTCCAAATATCATTAGGTAAAGAGGTGAATGCAATGGGAAGAAACCGCTGCATGCATACATGACAATCGTGACTTTTCATTCCATGCATCTTTCCCTCCCTAGAGTTGACACATCTTGATAGGTTTTAAGCATACCCATCTGGTAACTTAAGTTGTTTAACCCATTCACAAACAGCTACCCTATGAGGTTTACTCAATACATAATTTGCCTTTGGTTTTCGCAACTCCCCCCCCCCCCCCGATGTCCTTCGACGGGATAACCCTTGCTTCACACACCCTATTGATCGTTCTGCTCACCACTAACAAATAACACATTAAAAAGGCAAACACATGCAAAGTTTCTAATTTATCAGTGCACAAACCAACATCTTGTCTCTCAAACATGATCACACCCTATTGAGCTTTTCTCTCCACTAACAAAAACAACACATAAATGAGACATACACATGCATTTGACTAATTTATCAACACACAGCCAATAATCTATTGAGCTTTGCTCTCCCCTAACAAACAATAGATCAATTCACATAACACATTACATGACATGCAACACAATCAGAAGCTATTAATATATTCCAAGTCTAATTCAATTGTGATATGATCCAAGTTGGAATCATCAAATTTGAAGGATCTATCCAAGAGCTTGTTCTTAGTTCTTATGTAAAAATGATGAGAAGAATTGGGGAAGAAAAAGGTGCGGTTGTCACCCGAATATGAAGAACAAAAGGAATCCACCAAGGAGTGTAAATAACTAAATAAGAAACTTAAACAAACAAAGAATTAAAGTGCAACAACTAAAAACAGAATGTAAATGGCGCAAATGTAAAGAAGAACATAAAATAAATTAAGAAAATGGAAGAGGAAGAAGATGAAAGGGAAGGCGCCACAATATTCCAATAGATTTGGAAGATTGATAAGCCAAGGAGGATTCGCCACAAAGAGATAGAACTCTTTGATAAGAATCAAGCAAGTTCTAATCCAAGAACTTGAAGAGGAGGAGCCAATGCTCAACTCACAAAAATACCCAAATAGGATAAATTCTAATTTCATTCAAAGTTCTGAAATGAGGTAATACAAGTCCTATTTATAGAAGCTAAGGAACATTCTCGGTTAAGGAGGTGAGTATTTTCGTGGACCATGAAGCCCATTATACAATTAAAGCTAAAACCAATTACAAGCCCAATTAATGCCTAATTAAAACAATTCCGTCCAGAACAGCGTTCTCAACTTCTAGCCCATTTTTAGTCATGATAGAGTCCAAATCAGGTCTTGAGATTCAAATAAAACTTGTAGATAATTCTCTTGTCTTTCTAACGCATCAAGAATCACTTCAATCGGACATCTAGAACTCAAGATATGGCCAAAATAAAAACAAAGATCACTTGGACTTGAATGGATTAATCTTCTTTTGTTGTAAAATTGACTTGTCCCTCCTTTGCCTCCATCATTCCACCCTTCTTAGAGGAAATTCGACCTCGAATTTATTCTCTCCATACCTCTTATTGTTATTGTGTGCACATACCCAATCCTCCGGGGTCAAATACAAATCTAAAGAACCCATCATATGTAACTTCTACATTTGAGGAATTTTCATCTTGGATGCAAGACTCTTCAATTTGATCTAGGCTAGTAAGGAAAAAAGCAAAAAGCTTAAGCCTTAAAGAATTTCCACCATCATTTAAGAAAAGGTCATGCAAATCTAATGAATTTAGCACATGTTCTTGTCCAATTGCCTTGATGCATGACTCTTCAATGCGGCATAAAGGAGAAATATTAGATGAAGGAACCAAAGTAGAATAATCCCAACATTTGAAGCCACACACCAATTTAGAGGAAGGTACTAGAGTAGTAGGATGCCGTGTCTTCAATTCCTTTAAGCCATGAGGAACTTGTATCTTTGGAAGTTCAAATTTAATTTCAATTGATGTCTTGCATTCCTCTTTTGGATTACTTTCTTCTGCCTCACTCTCTTTTCTTTTCTCAACTTTGATATTGCTTTCTTGTTTTTCTTTTTCTCGGATTTTCTCTCTTCTCACATGCTCCCAATATCTTTCAAAATTAGAAGCCTTCTTTCTCATTCTCTCCTCTTTTCTCAACCTCCTTTCACATTCCTTATCCTCATTTTCATACCTTCTATTCCTTCTTTCTTTTTCAAACTTCTTATCTTCCCTCTCATGATCTCTATATTTTCTCTCCTTGCCTCTACACCTCTCTCCTTCATGACTTATTCTATCTTTTTCCCTCAACTTCTTTTCATACCCCTCATGCATCTTTCGGGTCCAATCACCAGCCTTATACTTCTCGAGTGATTTCGCAACACATCCACACTCATAGTCTAAATCTCTAGAACCAAATCTCATCATGTTGCAAAGAAAATAAGTTAGAAGAAAAAGAAAGTGTTAAGGACCTCCCCACACACCTAAGTGTTTAACTCTTAGATTTGCACTCGTGTTTCACTCAAAACAAGGCTTTTATGTAATGTTCACTCTTGCCTTTTACCACTCAAAGTCCTCTTTCAATATCCTTGGAAAAGAACTATACTAATTCAAGAATGTAAACAAGTACCAAATCTTTGTGAAAATCCACACAAGGTATCAATCAAGAATTTCAAAAAGAAGAAAACTACAAAGACAAAACTAAGAGTATTCAGAAGACAAACAAGAAAAACAAACAAGAAAAGCACATTCTAATTGGAATTTAGGTGACAAGACTCTAGGGAAATTGTTTAAGAATAGAATTTGAGCCAAAAATATGTCCAAAACATCAAGTAATATCAATTTTAAGGCCAGAAACACTTAGAATAGGGGTTTTGTGGCCTAATTTGAATTCTGCCAAATTTTTTTTACTTTTTATAATTGCAGATTGGTCCCTCTGTATTTTTCTGTATTCGGATTTTTTTTTTTTTTGGGATCCTTACTTTTGCAAAATAACCTTGGCCACAAAATTTTTCTGAAAATTATAGAAAAGAACGCCCCAAACAGAATTTAAGTGAATCACACAGACCAAATAGCCTTTTGAAGCATGAACATGATGAACAAGGAGTTGTTCTTGGGAAGTGTGCCCAGAAATTAAATTCCCCCAAATTGATGTCTAGTTCATGCTTTAAGCTTAAAATTGATTGGTATACTTGATTCCACTTGTAAAGACCTTTCAATCAAGGTGTAGATTAACACTCTAACACCAATTCTTGAAATTCATAAAGATCAAAGTGGCTCAAACTCCAAGAACAAGATGAAGAATTCAAAAAAATTCAAAAATCTAAAACATGGAATATGAGGAAAGGAAGCAACTTGAGCTATGGAACATCTTTTGGATGCTATAAATTACAAACCCCAATGGTCTAACAACTCATTACAACACCACAAATGATCAAAATTGATGATCAAAATATGGGGTTGGGCATGGGTTTCAAGGTTAAAAAAATAGCTCAAAAATTGCAAAAATTTCAACACAATCCAACTAGCAAAACCCAAACTAAAAAAGAAATTAAGCTCAAGGAAGCTAGCTCTAGATACCACATGATATGATCCAAGTTGGAATCATCAAATTTGAAAGATCTATCCAAGAGCTTGTTCTTAGTTCTTATGTAAAAATGATGAGAAGAATTGGGGAAGAAAAAGGTGCGGTTGTCACCCGAATATGAAGAACAAAAGGAATCCACCAAGGAGTGTAAATAACTAAATAAGAAACTTAAACAAACAAAGAATTAAAGTGCAACAACTAAAAACAGAATGTAAATGGCGCAAATGTAAAGAAGAACATAAAATAAATTAAGAAAATGGAAGAGGAAGAAGATGAAAGGGAAGGCGCCACAATATTCCAATGGATTTGGAAGATTGATAAGCCAAGGAGGATTCGCCACAAAGAGATAGAACTCTTTGATAAGAATCAAGCAAGTTCTAATCCAAGAACTTGAAGAGGAGGAGCCAATGCTCAACTCACAAAAATACTCAAATAAGATAAATTCTAATTTCATTCAAAGTTCTGAAATGAGGTAATACAAGTCCTATTTATTTCTCGGTTAAGGAGGTGAATATTTTCGTGGACCATGAAGCCCATTATACAATTAAAGCTAAAACCAATTACAAGCCCAATTAATGCCTAATTAAAACAATTCCGTCCAGAACAGCGTTCTCAACTTCTAGCCCATTTTTAGTCATGATAGAGTCCAAATCAGGTCTTGAGATTCAAACAAAACTTGTAGATAATTCTCTTGTCTTTCTAACGCATCAAGAATCACTTCAATCAGGCATCTAGAACTCAAGATATGGCCAAAATAAAAACACAGATCACTTGGACTTGAATGGATTAATCTTCTTTTGTTGTAAAATTGACTTGTCCCTCCTTTGCCTCCATCATTCCAAGTTGGAATCATCAAATTTGAAGGATCTATCCAAGAGCTTGTTCTTTGTTCTTATGTAAAAATGATGAGAAGAATTGGGGAAGAAAAAGGTGCGGTTGTCACCCGAATATGAAGAACAAAAGGAATCCACCAAGGAGTGTAAATAACTAAATAAGAAACTTAAACAAACAAAGAATTAAAGCGTAACAACTAAAAACAGAATGTAAATGACGCAAATGTAAAGAAGAACATAAAATAAATTAAGAAAATGGAAGAGGAAGAAGATGAAAGGGAAGGCGCCACAATATTCCAATGGATTTGGAAGATTGATAAGCCAAGGAGGATTCGCCACAAAGAGATAGAACTCTTTGATAAGAATCAAGCAAGTTCTAATCCAAGAACTTGAAGAGGAGGAGCCAATGCTCAACTCACAAAAATACCCAAATAGGATAAATTCTAATTTCATTCAAAGTTCTGAAATGAGGTAATACAAGTCCTATTTATAGAAGCTAAGGAACATTCTCGGTTAAGGAGGTGAGTATTTTCGTGAACCATGAAGCCCATTATACAATTAAAGCTAAAACCAATTACAAGCCCAATTAATGCCTAATTAAAACAATTCCGTCCAGAACAGCGTTCTCAACTTCTAGCCCATTTTTAGTCATGATAGAGTCCAAATCAGGTCTTGAGATTCAAATAAAACTTGTAGATAATTCTCTTGTCTTTCTAACGCATCAAGAATCACTTCAATCGGACATCTAGAACTCAAGATATGGCCAAAATAAAAACACAGATCACTTGGACTTGAATGGATTAATCTTCTTTTGTTGTAAAATTGACTTGTCCCTCCTTTGCCTCCATCATTCCAAGTTGGAATCATCAAACTTGAAGGATCTATCCAAGAGCTTGTTCTTAGTTCTTATGTAAAAATGATGAGAAGAATTGGGGAAGAAAAAGGTGCGGTTGTCACCCGAATATGAAGAACAAAAGGAATCCACCAAGGAGTGTAAATAACTAAATAAGAAACTTAAACAAACAAAGAATTAAAGTGTAACAACTAAAAACAGAATGTAAATGGCGCAAATGTAAAGAAGAACATAAAATAAATTAAGAAAATGGAAGAGGAAGAAGATGAAAGGGAAGGCGCCACAATATTCCAATGGATTTGGAAGATTGATAAGCCAAGGAGGATTCGCCACAAAGAGATAGAACTCTTTGATAAGAATCAAGCAAGTTTTAATCCAAGAACTTGAAGAGGAGGAGCCAATGCTCAACTCACAAAAATACCCAAATAGGATAAATTCTAATTTCATTCAAAGTTCTGAAATGAGGTAATACAAGTCCTATTTATAGAAGCTAAGGAACATTCTCGGTTAAGGAGGTGAGTATTTTCGTGAACCATGAAGCCCATTATACAATTAAAGCTAAAACCAATTACAAGCCCAATTAATGCCTAATTAAAACAATTCCGTCCAGAACAGCGTTCTCAACTTCTAGCCCATTTTTAGTCATGATAGAGTCCAAATCAGGTCTTGAGATTCAAAATAAAACTTGTAGATAATTCTCTTGTCTTTCTAACGCATCAAGAATCACTTCAATCGGACATCTAGAACTCAAGATATGGCCAAAATAAAAACACAGATCACTTGGACTTGAATGGATTAATCTTCTTTTGTTGTAAAATTGACTTGTCCCTCCTTTGCCTCCATCAAATTGAAAGTCTTCAAACACCAAGAAAACACAAAGGAATAAGATTGACTATTTGACCTACCTCAACTCCAAGCAAACGGTGAAATGAGGTGCGCAACAGAGCTCTGACAAAGCGAAAAAAGCATCCAAATTAGTAAAAGTGCCTCCGTAAATACATAAATACAGTCCAATTCAACATGAGTTACACAAGAAACTACATCCATAACACATGCACCAAGTTTCCGAGGAAAAAAAAAAAACATTCCTCATCCCAACAACCCCTAACCCCAATAAAACTGAATGAACACAAATTAATCCCCCATTCCACAAATAAAACCTTAAACCCCTAATCTGTTATGCATAACAGTACCAGAACAGAGAAAATGAACCTACCTCCACCATTCCCAGATAAAAATTGGCACTAGATTCAACCATAGTAGCTACAACAACTGAAGTCAGCAATCTCAAATCGCACCAAAAAAGTAGGGAGAAAACACACACACAAACACACACTTGCAGAGAGAAATGATGTATTAATAAATATGATGATGCAGAGCCATTCAACAGAGCAGCCCATTGCGCTTTTGTTGACATACACAGACACAAAGACAGAGATCATGTGATCAAAGATAAACCTATAGGCCTCTCAAGTCCGTTAAGCATTTAGTTAACTTTACTGCCAACTTCATATAGTGCAGAAACTAACATCTTTGTTAAATTTAGTTCTGAATGTAAAGGAAAACAATAATTCCAAAACCCTAACTCTGCTTACTGCCAGCACTACCCTAATGTTGCATTCAAAACACACTTAAGGGCAGTGTACCCTGTCGCAGAAGTAATATAGGACGGAAGTCCAGATATCGTACCCAAGAGATTAATTTGATACAATAATGATAAAGCAAGTACTGGAATAGAGAAATTCTTATGCTATTTAGACTAATAAAGAACTTGGAAAATAAATAAAAATAGAGCAATGTTAAAGATAATCGCAAAAGAGTAAAAAGAGAGTTTAGAGATCAAGAGTAAAGAGCCTAGAGCCATGGTTTCACTTGTGCTTTCGATACCCCAAAATACAAATTCTATTCAGTTTCGCAATTGCTTTTTGAATACCAATCCCTCTACAAAAACTATTAATTATTTGCCAGGCAATTACTATTTTTTTCCCCAAATAAACCCAATGGTTATCAGGCAAAAAGTTTGAGTGATTAGAAAGCATTAAGCACAAAGAAGTTGAATGATTGAAAGGAATAAATCACGTTTTCGCAAATCTAGATATTATACCTCGATTATCCTACAGGTCTACCAATTTAATTGGGTTTGATAGTCAAAATGTCAAACAATTGATTATAAGCATACAAAGGGTGCGCAATCCTAGTATGAAATGAAGAACAATAGAATAATACTATTCAAATAAAAACTTTAAAACCAAATAGAATTGAATTAAAGCTAAGACATAGCGAAAAGAGTTTCTACTAACACAAAATTCACCACAACTCTAGTGGTGAAATTAGCTACTCATAGTAATAGAGAAAACTAAAATCAACAAAGGAAAACGCATCCTGAATAGTTGAAGAAGGAGAAATGTTTCCAACTTAACCTCCAGGTGCCAAATCTTACTCTAGAAATCAAAACTAAAAACAAGAGTATAATACTCAAAGAAATAAAGAGATGAAAGAAAGTGCAAAAGATTCAAAGATGTCTTTAGAGTGGCACAGAGGACCTCTATTTATAACACAAAATGCGGACCAGGCCTTTATTCTGGTCTTCTGTTTCATTGGCATGGGCATGCTCTTCACTCCGCACGGGCGTGCTCTTCACTCCGCATGGGCGTGCTCTTCGTAAATCAACATTCTAGTGCACGAGCGTACTCTTCAGTTGGCACGGTCGTGCTCTTTGCGATTGTGGTCGTGCTAGCTTCTATCAAGCCTTTCTTCATTGAGTCAGCCCTTTCTTCAATATGGCACGGGCGTGCTCTCGTGTGGCACGGCTGTGCTAAGTTTTTAGAAGTCAGCTTCAAGCTTTTTGTAAGGCTTTGTTTCGATGAATATCTTTGGGAGGTTGGCATGGGCGTACTCTCGCATGGCACGGCCGTGCGAACATCAGAACTTCAGCAACTTGCCCAATTTAGCTTTTAAACCTTCTCTTTTCTTCAAAAGTCCATTAAACTGTCTTTGAACGTCAATTCTGTCAAAACTTAGGTAAAAGGGTGAAATATAATAATATTTATCCTGAAATGCATTAAAATTCGACCCAAATACCGTCTATAACATGCACAAAATTGAGGTTCATCACCTAACCTCATCTAGAAATTGGCAATACAAAAGACGAATCCAATGAATAATGCAATTGAATATAGTCAAACAGCCATGCTCATAGGTTAAAAACACCAATAATGTATAAAATTTGTGGCGGTGCTGAATGTCAGACAAATACCCAACTTGAATATCAGACAAAAGAAAACATACAGAGAAGGATGCGGTGGTGAGCATATTTGGACGGAGGTTGCAGTGGTGCTGGTCTTCATGGTGGTGGGCTCGCGAGGTTGGGCTCGCGGTGGTGAGTAGAGGAACTCGCAGCAAGGGACGCGGTGGTGAGCAGAGGAACTTGTAGTGAGGGAAAAGGAGAAGGATAGGGAGAAGGCGGCGACCGAAGAGTGAGGGTTGCTGAGAGTGAGAAGAGGGAAAGAAGAGGGAAGAAGGAAAAGTGAAAGGGGGAAGGGGGAAGAGGGCGCGTAATCGTATTAGGGATTTCCAATTTAGCGACTGAACAAATCAGTTGCTAAAACCGTCGTTAATCATTAAATGCAAGAGTTTAACGACCATATTTACGTCGGTAGCTAAATATATCCGTTGAAACGTCGCTAACTTTGTCGTAAATAGGCCAACAAGTTTGACTATTAAAAATTCTAAATTAGCGACAACTTTAGCGGCGAAATGTATAGCGACTGACAGAATTAGTCACCAATTCGGTCGCGGATGTAAAAGATATGACCATTTTTTGTAAACCACAATTTAGTCGTTAAATTCATCTCTATTAGCGACAGATGTAGTTTGGTCGCTAATTTATGTCGTTAAATCATTAATTTCTTGTAGTGTATGAACAATTTTCAATGAACCATTTTTGCTTCAATGATATAAATCTTTTAAAATTCAAGCATAGAAAATCTTGATTATAAAAATCTTTAAAAAAAAAAAAATCATATATAAGTCATCATGATTTTTAAGTCAACACCATGATTTCCATTTAACACACAAACAAGCTTGTGTTAGCATGTCTAGCACTGTATAACTTTCTTCGAAAGTGCCGTTCTGATGAATTTCCAATTGAACCCATGGATAAATCTTCATGTTCAATATTACCATAGTTAATGAAAAAGATAATTTTGAATCTAATGTATGCGTGGATTAGCTTTAGATATGCGGAGAAATGCTACTTAGGAGCACAAGAAGCTATATCAAATTATCTATTAAAAAATTGGAAAATTTCTATTGGGTTTTACTTTTTTTTATTAAAATTATCATTTATTAGTTATCTTTTTTATTAACTCTTGTAACTTTGAATGCTTATTAAAATTCATATGGTCCTTTAAATGTTATAAATTCACCTGATCATTTCAAATCTTATACATTCTTAAGATATAAATCTTTTAATATCTAAACATACAAAATCTTGATTATAATATTATTTAAAAAATCTTATAAATCATTATATTTTTAAATAGGTTTTTAAAATTTTCAATATTTTTTTATGAGTTTAATGGTGGTACACTGTTAGTGTAATACCACTTTACACTAACATCCAATCAAAATCTTCTATTCTTGCCACATAAGCCTGGTGATTTTATATCTATTCGTTAAGTATGTTGGATCAAAAGTCACCACATCACCAAAATACTTGTAAGCCATTCTAGACCTTGAATCAACCCAAAAGCAATTAACTAATTGTCCTCCAGCATCCATTTGAAATGCATAAAAAAATACAGTATTCTTCAATTGACAATTCTTAAAGTGTGATAACATCAATTGAGCATCTCCTTTTTCCAATTGCTTTTGTCTCTTTCCACTTAAATAATCTATAACATCTTGTTGGCTAAATCCAACATTATCAATACCACCACTCTCACTACACAAGACAGATGTTATTTTTTGCACATCAATAAGTTTATTTTGCATTTAGTTTTCTTTCTATGTACTCGAAGAAATTGTGAACTTCTTGGGGAAAAAAGTTGGTGATTATGGTCTCTTATAAATCTAGAAATAACCCATCTATCTTCCTTTTTCTTTATGTATAACATTGCCTTGCATCCTACCTGTGTCTCATCAAGTACTGCAAGGCTTCTATTTTCTCTTTCTGCACTCTTTTTTGCTCGAAACCCCTCCTTTAAACATACAATCTCTTGACCAATTATCATACCATTTGTCCTGGATGTAGTGATAGGATCCAAGCGAAAGCTAAAGCCTTTTATTTTTGCGTACCTTGTGTAGTAATTCTTTTCATCTTCAATTGATGTAAACTCCATTCCTTCATAAGGCTCTAATGGTGGTCCAATATTGAGATGGTCCACTTCAAGAGCATTTTCAACTCTATTATCCTCTTCACAGCTAATCATGGTAGAACCTTCAAACACATCAGTCATCTTAATTCCTATTTAAGAAGCCTTAAAAAATAATAAACAACATAAACTATTACATGATAATTATAATTATTAAATTATAATTAAATAAAATCCAGCATTTTATAATTATAATTATCTTTTCTAGTGCAGCAACCTAATCACTCTAAATTCATATGCTATTGATATCTTGAATGACCTGTACGGATTTTGTGCATGTGTCTTTAAAATCCAGTTGAATGCATTGGTTCCAGATATTCCAAAGAGTTGTTGAAAGAACAGAGCATTACTATGCTAACTTTTAAGAAGGTACTACTTCCGTAATAAAATATAAGTAAAAATTGGTTCATTTAAGTTATAATAAAATATAAGCAAAAGTTGACTTTTTGCAGCCTATTTAATGATAATATATCAAAAATACCCTTCATTTTATTGCATTTAATTAAAACAAGTTTCCATACAATATAATTAATGTGAATAAACAAAGAGAAGTAATTTAGACAATGAAGTTGAACTTTTAAATGAGATTAACATTAAATATGAATAATTAATTATCTTAATAAATGTGAAGGTGATTAAATTTACTTATGTTTTGTTACGGAGGGAGTATTAGAAAACAAACCTATATGGCTATACCCAAGGCTTAACAGCTAACATCTACATGAGCTAAAGCATATATGGACAGCGTTTCAATTTCCAAGTAGTGACCCAACTAAATGGGTTTAGTAAATGAGCAAGTGATAAACCAATGGTCACATAACTCACCGTCACCGACGATGGGTAAGCGAAGTCAGAGCAGCGGAGACACTTCGTGAAGGTGAAGGCATATTGTGAAGGCGAAGATGAGATTGGAAGAGAATATGATACTGAACAAAGAAGAGAGCAGTAATGAAGGGGTAAACAGTAGAGAAAATACAGTCAGAAAAAGATGACCCTTTTTGGAGAGAGTAAGAAAGTAGTGCCATTTGGTTTCTGGGAGAGAAAGAACGTGGCTGGGAAGGAAAGACCGTCGTGGGTGAGAGGAACTTGAAAGAAAGAAAAGAAGAATATTTTTCATATTTTCGAAGTTTTAATTTAATAAAATTAAGAGGCTTATGTGGTAAGAATAGAAGATTTTGATTGGATGTTACTGTAAAATGATATTATACTGACGGTATACCACCATTAAACTGTTTTTTTTTTTTCAAAATAATATTCTAAAATTCTAAGAATACTAAGTTTAAAGATTATATACAGTTCAACAAAAACTGCCGACGATCCACATCGGAAAGAACACATGTGATGTGAGGTTGAAACGAAACGAGGTTTTCATGCACTTTATTAAACTGCACAACTATCATTACTTTTTGTGAGCTCCAATTGTGAAGCTAGGACGCATAAATTAATCATTGTTTGCTCCATCTGTAAGCATACAACGACGAATTTTAGCAGCCCAAAAAAGCATTGGTGTTTAGGTAAATCATCAGTACTCCTCCAAAAAGGATTATTTTTATACCCCTCTTGTTTTTTAAAGCAATAGTGCTTGAAATCGTTGGAAACCATTAGAAGAAGAATTGGTGGGTTGATTGGAAATAATACCGTTTCCGAACCAGCATTCGCCTTTTAATTTCTGTGCGCAACATATCTTAATTAGGCAGTACTGTACTGCAGCCAATCCCCACGAGCTTATCCATTGCTCGTACAATCATAAGTCTGAGTATTAAATAAAGGAGAATGTTAATGGATAAGAAATGTTTTAAGAGCATTAATTAAAAAATAAAATTTTTTATTAAAAATTGATATATTTAATATTTGAAGAAGTGATATACTTAATTTTTTAATAAAATCTTACTTTTCCAAACATCCTTAACTAATATTTTTAGGTCACTCGTTAACATGACTCTTAAATAAAATCATCTTATACAAATGCTAAACCTTTGATTAATTATGACTGAAAAAAAACATGTGTAAGAAGAAAAATCCACCGCACGGAGCAGTGGAGTCACAACATAGGAAGACCCTAGATATCAAATAAGAGCATTAATTAAAAAATTAAAAAATATAATATTTTATTAGAAAGAATGTATTTAATATATTAATAAGTAATATATTTAATTTTTCAACAAATATTTATTGTTTTTGATGTTTTAATCAATATTTTTAAAATATTGATTAGCATTAATCATAATATTAAAAAAATAACAAGGCTTAATGTTGAGATGTGTCATATTCTCTCTTAATGGCGGTCACTAAATTAATTTATCCTGTATTTTATTGCTAATGGTTAGGTTTATCATATATATTGATATAGTTTTTTTTTTTTGGTAGTGATATATTGATATAGATTTAATGTGTGTATCAAATCAAAAGTTTTATTCATCAAAAAAAAAAAAAATCAAAAGTTTTAAAAAAAAGGTATCATGATACTTATATTTCAAATTACGTTGCAAATCTTTATTGGCGCCGGGTACAAATTACAAGTACATTGTATCAACCGAAAAAATTTATGCATCTTATGATCCTAAAAATTGACGAACATCATTGGAAAAGGAGGAGCCACTTATATCGCTTTCGATCTGCTTTCGTTTATTTTAATCACGATCCATTATAATCAGTAAATAAATACAGTTTTCGGAATACTCCCTCTTATAAATAAAAAAGTATATAAATTTTTTGGACTCAAATATAAGCAAAAGTCAATCAAATCAATCATATTTAATGTCATTTGATCAAAAATATCCTTTGATTAATTATTTTTTTTATTTTTCCAAGAGCATTATACACTCATAATATACAACTTTCAAGAGCATTATACACTCCCAAGAAAGGATAATTTAGAAACTATAACTTATTTTTTTACACAAATCAAGACAATTAAACTAATATAACTAACTTTCTTAATACGTGTGAAGTTAAATTTTTTGCTTATATATAGATCCGGAGGAAGTATCTATAAATAACATTCGCTTGTCAATTGTCATCATACAAACAAAACAAAGCATACTAAGAGAGCATTCCATTTTTCATAAAAAGTGACGAGGTTCTTTTTCCACCCTAAGAGTTCCGCAAACACGATTATGCTTTTATTCCCTCCAAGCAAAAAAACATAACTTCACGTATATTAAGAAAGTTAGTTATATTAATTTAATTGTGTTAATTTGTGTAAAAAATAAATTATAATTACTAAACTATTATTTCTTGGGAGTGTATAATGCTCTTGAAAAAAATAAAAAAACAATTAACCAAAGGATATTTTTGACACAATGGCATTAAATAAGATTGATTTTATTGACTTTTGTTTATATTTGGGTCCAAATAATTTAGGTACTGTTTTCCTTATATATAGGTCCAGAGGGAGTACCTTTTAAGCTTGTGGATTCTGGATTGGGATTCTTTTTTTTTTTCCCACTCATTTCATGAGAGAGAAAAGCTAAAAACAAAAGGTGAATTCTATGGTACTTTAAGGGTTACTTTACTCTGCTTATAAGGTGACCCAATTAGATGGTGAAAACCATTTGACTTGACCCACTAATATGACTCATTTAATTGAGGTGACGCATTTTGATTGGACAGGGTAACTTTTACCCCAAAATTATTGGGGGTACCGGAGAATGCACCAAAACAAAAAGGTAATAGCAAATTTACTTTTAAATTTGTTATTTTTTTTTCATAACATGAGATGATACATTAGAGAGAACAAAGATAGAATCCAAGTTTATGAATTCTATCAAGACCAAGAATGGTGGGAAGAAAGATCGTCCACTATGTGCTCATTGTGGAATCTTGGGACATACCAAAGACAAATGCTATAAGTTGCATAGTTATTCTCCCAATTACAAGAAAGGTGCAAAGAATGGGTCTCTTCATCAGGTATGTGATGATGGTCCCTCGCAAGACACAAACACCAACCTGCAATTGACCACTCATCAATACCAACAGTTGCTCAATCTTCTGCAAACCCAGATATCACATGTTGCTACTATCCACACATTGAGTCCACTGATAATAATTCACCTTCGACTGGTATGGTTTTATTTGCCACTGCCTTTAATCTTTCTAGTAATCTTTCAAATAATCTTTTATGGATTCTAGATTCAGGTGCTACATCATATATTAGTTGCACTTCACATGTTTTTTTTTATAGTTATATACCTTTGTCAAACAGATTTGTAACCCTTCCAACAGGACCTAAAATCACTTTTTCTGGTATAGGATCAGTGACTTTGGCTCCTGACCTTGTTTTGTATGACGTGCTTTACATTCCCACTTTTCATGTTAACCTGATTTCAGTTGGTTCCTTGATGCACAATTCACATATTAGCATCCTTTTTTTCTACAAATGATTTCATCATTCAGGACATCAACAAGTCGAAGATGATTGGCAAAGGTGAATTGAGGGAAGGCCTTTATGTCTTGACTCAACCTCAGGTTCCTCTTAGTGCATCATCTTTTCCCTTGCTTTCTAGTATAGGCACTGCTATAAAACCTCATATACACTCTGTCTCAAATAAACATACAAGTAGCCAATTATGGCATGCTAGGTTTGATCATGTATCTGACAAAATTTTCAAGCTAATGCTAAATAAATTGCCCTTGTTTGGCTCTTCTTCTTCTTCTTTTTCTAGTCATAACTATGATATATGCTCTCTTGCAAAGTTTAGAAGATTATCTTTTATCTCACATAATCACATGTCCCCTCACCCCTTTGATCTTATGCACTGTGATATCTGGGGACCCTACCATAAGCCGACTTATGATGGTAAGAAATACTTCCTAACCATAGTTGATGATTGCACACAAAATACATGGACATATTTGCTCTCTACTAAAGCAACAGCAGCAGCCTGCATTAACAACTTTTTTTACATATGTCCACACTCAGTTTGGTTCAGTTATCAAGAAGCTTAGATCAGACAATGCCAAGGAATTGGCTCTTAGTGATTTCGTTCTCCAACAAGGCACCCTCCGTTAATTTTCTTGTGCTTATAGGCCTGAGCAGAATTCTATGGTTGAGAGGAAGCATCAACACCTTTAAATGTGGCAAGATTCTTACTATTTCAATCCAAGATAAGTATCTTATTCTGGGGAGAATGTCTGCAAACTGCCACTTTTCTCATAAATCGTGTGCCTTCTCCACTGCTGCACAGCAAGTCTCCATATGAACTTCGGATAAGAAGCCACCTGATTACACCAATTTAAAGGTGTTTGGCTGTTTGTACTTTGCCTCAACTCCACCTCCTACGAGGACCAAGTTCACAGCAAGAGCAATCCCAGTTGTCTTCATAGGATATCCTCTGAGTTATAAAGGATATAAACTTTATGACCTTCAGACAAGGAAACTTTTCATCTCAAGAGATGTTGTGTTTCATGAACACGCCTTTCCCTTCCACCAAATATCACCTCCAAGTGATCCTATAGACCTCTTTCCTGAGACAGTCTCAGCCTCAGTCATACGAACCTGCATACACTAACCCTGATCCCTTACCTGACCCTATTCCTGATGTTATACCTGATCCTATACTTGATTTGACTCCCATCCAAAACCCTGCTCATGCTCCTGTCCCTCAGCCTGCACAAATCCTACCCCTAGAAGGACTACTAGAGCCTCCCGACCCCTTTCATATCTCTAAGATTTACACCCTTACCCTTTCCCATACTGATACAACATACCCTATACAGAACCACCTCACATACACCAACATCTTCATCCTACAAGTTTCTTCCATCTATGAACCAACCTATTATCACCAAGTTGTCAAATACCCTGAGTGGAGGCAAGCAATGCATGAGGAATTGGCTGCAATGGAATCAAATAACACTTGGATCTTGGTACAGCTACCTACCAGCCAATACACAATTGGTTGCAGGTGGGTATACAAGGTCAAGTATAAATCTAATGGTTCACTCGATAGGTACAAGGCAAGATTGGTTGCCAAGGGCTACACTTAACAGGATGGAGTTGACTTCTTAAACACTTTCTCCCCCGTAGCCAAGCTAACCACAGTCCGTGTCTTTTTATCCATTGCTGTAATAAAAGGCTGGTCAATGTTACATTTGGATGTGAATAACGCCTTCCTTAATGGGGATTTGTTTGAAGAAGTATATAGGGATCTCCCATTGGGGTATCCACAGAAGGGAACCAACTTATTATTGAAGCTGAACAAGTCCATTTACGGTTTGAGACAAGCTTCTCGCCAATGGTTTCACAAATTCTCTTCGGTTCTCCACAAATCAGGATTCACTCAATCAAAGAGTGATTATTCTGTCTTCACAATTGGCTCTGATACCATATCAAGAATAGAAGTGTTGGATTGAAATGATTATTTCATTAATCTTGAATAATAACTCTGCACATCAGTGCACATATATAGTGATACAAAAGAGAGGAAAAGTTTAACTAATTGTTAACTAACTATTAACTGAAAAGTAACTGAATGTTAACTAACTTATGTAATAGATTCCACGACAGATACTTGTCAAAACTCAAAGTATTGAACTTGTACCACGATGGAAGCCATTAAGAACACAAACATATAACATTTTTTTATTCCCTCTAACTACGCTAATCAACCAAAAATCAGTTTATCAAGAACAAATTAACCAAAAAATCAATCAAGAAAGTCTATATAATGTATGTTTGTAAAACATTTGTTTTGAAAAAATATGCATTTATTTTTTAAAAATCTCTCATAAAATTTCTAATTATAAACTATTCAGAATACAAAATAAATTATTGAAACAGACATAAATTTGTTTTTGTTTTGATCTAATATAAACTAAAGATTAGTTAATGGCTATTAATCATCGTTTAGACTATGTAGGTAATATGTTGCATAGCTTTCTCAATTAGATTGGAACTATTGTTAATCATTATTTATTTACTGGTCGAGAATATAAGCTCGACTGACTGAGCTTATATTATAATTAAAACACCATTATAATCGAGTAACATGTTCATCTTATAGAAAGTCCAAATTCTCATTGAGTATATAGTCCGGACGACCATAATAGGAAGGAACCGAGATATACATCTCGGTTGTCTAAGACTTGTCCACTATTTGATTATGTAATAGAAAGGCAACGCCTTTATCCACGTTCCTATAATCACAGAACCATAACAGATCTGAATAAGTGCCCATAACGGCATTATCCCACACAAGGAGGAAAAGTGCTCCATAATCTGGCGATAAGCTAAGATGTCTATCTATAAACGATTACAAGAAAAACACTATAAAAATGGAACCATCCTCTTATTCAAAACCAGACAGCTCTGATTCCAACTTGAGATATGTAGGAGCAGAATCATCATTCTGTAAAGCTATATTACTGTGAAATCATTTTTTGTTACTAAAGAAGACTAATAGAGATAGTAGAGAGTGTTGGTATAATCCCTAGTACCCAATCTATTTATTAGATTTACATTTTTATGATGGCTATGATTTATATCATTTATAATATAAGTTTTTTTAGTTTATTATGTTATCTCTTTTGTACATACACTACAAGAAAATGCGCTAATACCGATGATCTTAAAGCCGTGGGTAACAGAACCGTTTCCGACGGATAAAACCACCGGTAATGGTTGAATAAAAAACTGACCACATTACTGATGGCATTGGCCGACGGTAATGGGAATTGAGGTTACCGAGGGTCAGCCCGTCGGTAATGTCGTCACTACTTTTGACGTAAATTGGCGTCAACTTTATCCCGCTCATTTTCCGACGGCTTAGACCATCGGTAAGGGATAATCTATTTCCGTCGGTTCTATCCGTCGGTATGGTTAATGAAGGTGTTTTGTCTTCCGATGGTTACAGCCGTCGAAAATAGATTATCCCTTACCGACGGCTTAAGTCGTCGGTATACGTCGTTTGTTATTCCCGAAGCAACGGTCACTTTTTGGACTTACCGACGGCCTAACCATCGGTAATGTAACTTTATTGTTACTGACGGCCTAACCGTCAATAAGTGTGCCTTTTGCTATTCCCGAAGCAACAATCACTTATGTTCCAACGGCTTTGACCATCAGTAATCGTCGGAAATGTTCACAAACCCGAGCCTCACGCCTTCTCCTTCTCATTTCTCTCCTTCTCTCGCGACCAAGCTCCCCCTCCCCCTCCCTCCCCCTCCCTCCCTCGCCGCACCACCATCAACCACCTCGCTGCACCACCAGCACCACCTCTTCGCGGCCCACCACCACCAACTGCACCACTGTAAGCCAACCCTCTCCCTCTCCCTGTCCCTCTTCTCTATCCTTCTGTCCCTCTCCCCTGATATTTTTTTTTAATTTTTGCAGTGGACCACCAACACCACCACCAGACCACCACTGTCTTTCCAGTTCCTTTGCTCCCAGGTCTCCTTAATTCTTGAGTAATAATCTGTTTTGTGTTACATGATTAAAATAAAAATTCATGTTTTGTGTTAATTTGTTAATTTTGTTTTATGTTAGATGATTAAAATAAGAATGCATGTGATATTGCTGGTGGTTGTTATATTGCTTCTATTTTGTGTTAATTATGTTAGAACTAATTTTAATAATATGTTTAAATACTTATAATAAATTTAACAAATTTTAAAAATTAATTATTAAATAAAAATTGGATAATTAATAAATCATAAGTAGTAAAATAAAATACTAATAAACAGAATATCAAAATCTCTTAACACTTGTATTTGTTTTAAATCTCATAAGACTTATAATTAAAAAATAAATTATCGATATAATTAGCTTAAGTTAGAAACATGGACCTGAAAAAAATATCCGAACGGTGGTGGCTGAGTCATGGAAGATTGCAGAAGGTTGGGCAGCGGTTAGTGCGATATGGCGGGACTAATTAATGAATAAAATTTAAAATTTAAATAATTAAATGAGGTAAAACAATAAATAATATTTAAATAATTGAATAAAGAGGTTAAATATTTGAAATTAAATTACAAAAATAATTAAATAACAAAATAGGTCAATAAAATAAATAAGTCCGTAATAAGGAATATAATGCCAAATTTTATTAGCACTTAAAATAGATGTTAAGGCTCATAAGACTTAAAACCAAAAAAACAAAATAATGAATAAATTTTAAAAATTTAATAAGGCTTGATTCAAGTATGACATTTTTTTTAGATGAATAGTTTTTCTAGAATAGTTACTTGTTGGTTTGTTTGCAACTTTGATCTGTCCCTATGCACTTTATGTTGCTAAAGTGTGGGGATTTGAACAATTGCATTTACCCTATGAACTTGACTTTCAAGTATAAAAAGTAAAATTACCTCATAGAGGTTAAAGTTTTATTTTCTAGACGAGTTATTAATACTTGAGCAAAACCTTAACTTCTCGTTTGAGGTTCAATATTATCTGTCCCTATGCGTCTTTACGGTGCAGGAGACCTTTCCGGTAACTATTGGAAAGGGTCTTCACACTTGGATATCAGCGACACAGCATCCATCGGAGCTAGTCGCCACACTGATTAGGAGATTGCTGAGCTGAGGCGGAGACTGGCTGAGTCCGAGCAGCGTGCCGAGGAGCGTGAGCGTCAGATGGAGCAGATGCTACGGACCATAAAACAAATGCAGCAACAGCCCCCAGCAGCCGTCCCCCATCCGGATCAGCCGACCGGTCGCACCAGGGCCGACGATGATGAGGATTCTTTCAATGATCTTATCTAGTCTCCTCGTCATTATGATAGGAATTATTAGATTTTTATATTAGTTTTTTTATTTATATTTCTATGTATTGTAAGAACATATGTTATTTATTATTTGGATATAATTTTAAATTTTTTAATGTTATTTTTAATTTTATTTTGCACTATTTAGTTAATTAATATTTGTAAATAATTAATAACAAATAAAAGTATTTAATAAATATAAAATATAATTAACTAATCAATTAAAATATAAATTAAAAAATAAATAAATTATATATACCGACTGTTTGGCCGTCGGTAACAGGCCGTCGGTAATGACGTATCCACATTATCGACGGCTAGGCCGTCGGTTAATTACTTAGGTTAATGTGGATGGGTCATTACAGACGCTTAGACCGTCGATAACCTTACCGACAGCCAATGCAAAAAATCATCGGTAATAATTACCGATGACCCTCTTTCCGACGGATACTTGGCCATTGGAAAGCCGTCGAAAAGTTACTGTTATTGATGGTTTTTGGTGATTACGATGGCTTTTGGCCGTCGGTAACGAGCTGTTTTCTTGTAGTGATAATAAAGTCCTTAAAATAGGAAGTTCAGTTCAATAGAACATCAAGTGTGACTTGATTGTGAGACCCTATTGAACATTAGAACATTATTCTTAAAATATCCGCAATCAAGAATTATTGTTATTTTGGTCAACAATAATACATCGAGACTATTATGTGAGTAGACTGATAACCACATCTCACGAGTTATGGATATGAGATATCAAGTCTTCACATAGGTATAAATATTAGAGTAATATTTATATTGGATTGACCCACTATGAGAACGCTACATAATAGTTATGTAAGTGTCATAAGCGCTTCTCATGGCAACCATAGTGAAGTAGTCTTTTCACTTGAAGTCACTACGATTCCTACATGTGGAATTGTAGGCTTTAATGTTATCAAACATTACCCGTAACAGGATAATCATAAAGTTAGTTGTTGAGCCTGCAATGAATCATGTCGAGGGATGTGAGTGATGTAGATATGATTTGTCCCTCCTACATTACAGGAACAATGTTATGTAGGGATGGCAATGGGGCGGGGCGGGGAGTACTCCCCTGCTCCCCATCCCCCATTTTTTCCCGTCCTCATTCCCGTTCCCGTTCCCTGCCACGAGGAGTTTTCTCCTCTGTCCCCATTCCCCACGGATCTCGCGGATCCCCACAGAGCGTTCGGAGACCCTGAAAATTCATTAAAAAAAAAAAAACATGTAATTAACTAAAATCCAATAAAATATAAAAACATTAAAAATTCCCTGCCCGCGGGGATCCCCACGTACATGTACAAAATGTCATCCCTAATGTCATGGGCCTCTCGATAGAGTGAGATGTGAAAATGTATGGCCATGCTGAAAATAGGCCAATATGAGTTATTGGGTCCGTTTATGATTACACATCTACTCAAAGATCGAGGAACATATAATTGAACTTAACAAGGGTGACACAATTATGCCTTCTGTTCAATTATGACATATGGACAAAAGGACATTTACTACACGATAAATTGGTAGCAGTAAGGTTAAAATCGAATCACCGATTTTCTCATAAATTGGGTAGCAATGATGCATTGTTAGATGCCGCTCATTATTTATAATATTTGATATTATAATTAATATGTGATATATTATAATATTTTATAGGCTAAAATACCCTTTTGGTCCCTTAACTTATATTTTTAGTTTCAATTTGGTCCCTTAACATTTAAAAGTTTCAAATTGGTCCCTTAACTTGCCTCTACTAACACAAGTTAGTCCTTTCTGTCAATGACATAAGCAAATGAGTTTCAAATTGGTCATTTAAATTGTTAACAAGTTTCAAGTTGGTCCTTTAACTTTTAAATGCGTTTCAAATTGGTCTCTTAACTTTTAAATGAGTTTCAAATTGGTCATTTAAATTGTTTACACGTATGACACTTCCATCACTTTTGCTTATGTCATTGACGGAGAGGACTAACTTGTGTTAACATAGACAAGTTCTGAGACCAAATTGAAACTAAAAAATAAGTTAAGGGACCAAAAAGGTACTTTAGCCTATTTTTAATATTATTGCCAATTTAGTGGGAACCTATAGGGTCAAACGCATTGAGCAAATAGTAAAAGATCAATTAGTTTATTAAATATGATTTAATGAATAATTCTAGTTTGGGCCTATAGTGTACAAGCCCATCAAGGTTGTGGCATGAAAGGGTGAAGGAATGCTACTCTTTAAATAGATGCCTCCCTCACCACTAACAATTGTCATAACACACATCGTGCCAAAGTCAGTAAGCAGTCAACTAGTACAAGACGCATTCCTCCAACAGACGTTTGCTCGTATGGACTGAGTAGAGGTGCTGCCCCTGTCGTGACACTGGTGATTCGGAGCAAGCTATCGGGATTGTTTTGAAAGCACGCATCAAGAGGTAAACACAATAGCTTTATGTGATTCTTGTTATAATGTGTGATGCATGGGTATGATTTTCTTCAGCCTTGAGACATGATTTTAAAAGAGGATTGTCTTATGAAAACCCAACAGTGGTATTAGAGCGTATGGTTGTTATTTAATTAGTTATTTAGTTCTTGCATGTTAGGAGGTCATAACCGTTATACTTGTGACACCCTTCTACCCCACATGTTATAAATACATTAAATGTAAATAATAATAATAATAAATTAAATACAGATAAGAATCAAAACATGCATTCTTTTATTAAAAAGATTCATGGGTAGAAAATGTATCACATGAACTAGATCACAAACGCGGAAAATAGTATTAAACCAAAGTTTTAAAAATGATAAGTAAACATCGACATAAATGTAAACCCAACCCCGATGTCACAATTCAGAGCTGGTACAACCGTTCCGGAAAATCCTCGGAATACAACAGAAAACTAAAATAAAAATAAACAACTAAACATAATGCCCTAACTATGAGTGGTGGCTCCTCAGAGTCACTTCTCTCCGAGCTGCTCGTCATCCTCTGCATAGACCATACATACCAAACAAGAAAACACAGAAAG
Source organism: Ammopiptanthus mongolicus (assembly GCA_039655645.1). Lineage (NCBI taxonomy): Eukaryota > Viridiplantae > Streptophyta > Magnoliopsida > Fabales > Fabaceae > Ammopiptanthus > Ammopiptanthus mongolicus. The sequence continues at coordinate 27,168,951 of CM077349.1, read as the reverse complement.
GGGAGTAAGGAAACATGTAAACACAACGACATGGAGATAGACATAAGATGAACATGCATCCTGGCATGGCAACAGTCATAGCATACACTCACATACATACATATCATCTCAACACCATAAATCAATCAGTATGCTATATGATGCAATGCAACTCTACTCCACTACTCCATCAATGCATGTGGATCCAACTAACTCAGGAAGAACAACTTTGGAGTTACATATCCACATTAGCCACTAAAGGCACCAACGCCGGCAGTTCACCAAACCATGGGTGAACCCCTTGGATAGCTAACGCATCAAACCATGGATGCCTCATCATGAGGGGCCATAGTTCACCAAACCTTGGGTGAACCAACCGTGGATGGCCATATCGTCGTACTCTAGGACGACCTCCCCTATGTTGAACATCCTCCAACTAACGTCTCCAATGCTATGCATGAACATTATCAAAAAACAGCAACAATCACCACCTCCGCTTGGGCCACTTAAGGCACCCAAGAATAGCATCCGCACCCAAGAATAACATCCTCATCATTGGGCCACTAAAGGCACCCAATTATATCAATGTAGTTGGGCCACTAAAGGCACTCAATTATATCAACTCAACATTGGACCATTAAAGGCATCCAATCAACTCAATTGGACCACTAAAGGCATCCAATTATATCAACGTGCGGTAACCCCAAGGCAACGACTTAACCAACTCATCATCTTAATTATTATAAAATTAAGTTATCTATCATTATCATTTGTTTGGTATGTTATGCTATCATTATTGGGAACATTGGAGTTAAAACCCCATTAAATCGTAAGTCACTGATTCTGACTAGAGGGGTGGCATGGCCGTTCTGCACGATGGCACGGCCGTGCTCCCTCCTACGGGTAACAGAGGCGTGCTGCACTATGGCATGGGCGTGCTACACGATAGCACGGGCGTGCTCTTATGCTGCATGGTCGTGCTCAAAGCACGGCCATTTTCCAGAATTCAACTGGTAGCACGAGCATGCTCTCTGTTCAGCACGACCGTGCTGATAGCGTGACAGTGCTGTTCTGGGGAACGAAGAACAGATTAACCAATTAATCCAAAAATCCCTAACACTCTCAAAAATCATCCCTCGGCTCATGACTAATCCATTAACATAAAAACTCACTCTTTATTAATTCATGTTTTATGAAATATTTTTGGGGAACAACAGTCCCTTTATTATTTAACCAATTAAATTCTAATTAACCAATTTTAGAGACATAGCAGCAGGTTCATATCAATCAACAATTCAACAAAAAATATATGCACATACCATCAAATATCAATCCAACAACAATGCATATAACAACAATCAATTATAGCAACAAGCATATTAACAAATAGCATACAAATAATCTTGGGGTCATGGGAACCCCTCATCTTACACTGCCCCCACTTCCTAGTGATTAGACTCTCCTTCTCCCCATACCTGGTTTGAAGGTTGCAGCAACGATAGCCCCAAACACGATCCGGTCACGTCCTCCCAAGCGGCTCAGTCCAAATCCAAGCCTTGGTCAACTAAAACATTAACTCAATCAGTTTCTAATCCAAAAACATGAAAAGAAACTAATAAGAGAGAAGAATGTTACCTATAGGGCTGGCACAAGCGTAGCAGGGGCTTACCAAAGGTTTCCAAAACCCCAAGAACACACCAAGGTTGATGGAGATCAGAAGCAAGGTGCTCTGGCCGCACTAAGGTAACAGCCGCCGTCAAATGAGGGTTAAAATCGCTAACCCTCGATTTCTGTGCGATTATATAATCTGCGCACATGGCATGGCCGTGCTCCCCTTTAGCACGGCCGTGCTGAACTCAGCGTCAACAAGATACGGTCCGCACGATTGGCACGGGGGTGCTCAATAATGGCACGGGCGTGCCGAACTTAGCGTCAGCGAGACGCGGTTCACGCAACGGCATGGTCGTGCTACCTAACGGCACGGTCGTGCTTATGACTCAGCTATCACAAGACACGCTAAACAGCACGGGCGTTGCCGATGTTCCAGAAAGGGACTTTTAAGCCAAAAATCCCACTTAGCCCTTAACCAACAATTATAAATAAAATCAAACAAACTTAAATAAAATATATTTAACGAAAAGAAGGGTGTTACAATACCTATCTTGTATGTTTGTGTATGAGATGCATGAAATGTATGGGATATATGTTTATGTATGAGATGCATGAAATGTATGTATACATGTATGCTATATATGTTAGTTGAATGTATGATAACATGTATGCCATATATGCTGAGAACCGTTATGTATAAGATATAATGACGGTGAGATTACTTAATTAAAATCCCCTCAAACTAATATTAAGTCTTAAATGCCTTCCGATCCGTGGCACTCGTCAAGGCTAGAATCAAACAAGTGTGGGTCTGGCAAAGCAGGGTACCTTGATTTATTTTGGTGAGGCGCGATGGGATAATAGTAATATCCAATTGCCAACCATTGGACTTGACTTTACTGGGCCATATTCAATAGGATTGAAAGGCCTGGGGGTAAAAGAGTTGGGCATCAATTTTTTAGATAAATTGCAATAAGAGTTCTTCACCCAAGTGATCTAAGATTCACATGAGATGTAATTGGAAAGGAGTTTCCTACCTAAATAACTAAGTTTTGGGTGATCAGCCAAAGCTGACTCAAAACGAGATGAAATATGGATCTTAGTCCCATTAGAAAATCTTCCAACGAGATTTTCCGAGTCAATGATGAGGGTCATTGATTTGAGTAAAATAGTGGGAGCGTATTTAATAAAAGACCTTATTAAATATGTTTAATGCATGATACTTATAATTGTATATTTCTTTATGTAGATACTCATGATATCTAACACATATAGTAATCTATCACTGCGATCATTCCTTGAGGAGGACAATCTATCTGAAACGAATTTTATGGATTGGTACAAAAACTTGAGGATTGTCCTCAAGCATGAAAAAAGGTTTACGTTCTTGAAGAACCTCTTTATGAGGAGCCACCAGCTACGACAACTTCTAGGGATGAAAATGATGCTTATAAGAAGCATCAGGATGATGTCTTAGATGTCGGTTGTCTTATGTTTGCTACCATGACCTCAGAGCTTCAGAAGCAACATGAGAACATGGAGACATACGATATGATCGCACACCTCGAAATGCTCTACCAAGAGCAAGCAAGGCATGAGCGGTACGACATATTCAGAGATCTTTTCCAAAGTAAACTGGCAGAAGGAAGCCCCGTGAGTCCTGATGTGCTTCAGATGATTTGGTACATTGAGAATCTCAAGAGGTTGGGTGTTCCTTTGGGGCAAAGAGTTGGCCACCGATTTAGTTCTACAATCGTTGCCTAAGAGCTATAATCAGTTTGTCATGAACTTCAATATGAATGGTCTTGACAAAACCTTGCCAGAACTGTTAGGCATGTTGAGAAATACTAAACATAACGTTAACAAAGGAAAAGGAAAGACTACTATGATGGCCCAAACTAGAAAGGGCAAGAAGCAGCCCAAAAAGCCCATGAATAAGCAAAAAGGGAAAGGCAAAGGAAAGTTTAAGCCTGGAATTTCTGGCTTGAATTCTAAGGACGGGGTGGCTAAGGAAGGCATTATCTTCCATTGCGGTCAGACAGGACATTGGAAGAGAAACTGCCATAAATACCTAGAAGAGACTAAGAAGCAGGAAGAAAATGAGACTTCCGCTTCAGGTATTTATGTTATTGAGTTTATCTACTTAAGCATCATGGGTATTGGATACTAGATGTGGTTCTCACATTTGTACAATGTACAAGGACTGAGAAGTAGTAGAAGATTGACCAAGGGCAAAGTTGACCTACGAGTGGGAAATGGAGCAAAGGTTGTTGCATTAGCTGTAGGGACTTATGTATTGACTTTACCATCTGGGCTTATTTTAGAACTTAATAATTGTTATTTTGTTCCAGCTATTAGTAGAAACATATTTCTATTTCTGGTTTGGATAAGAAAGGTTTTCATATTATGATAAAGGACAAATGTTGTTCTCTTTGTATGGATAATGTTTTCTTTGCTAGTGCACCTATGAGTAATGGACTTTAAATCCTTGATCTCGATATGCCCATATATAACATAAATGCGAAAAGGATCAAACCCAACGATTTGAATCCTTCATATCTTTGGCATTGTCGTTTTGGTCATATAAGTGAGAAATGCATCTCCAAGCTCCATAAGGATGGACTCTTGGACTCATTCGATTATGAATCGTTTGATGTGTACAAATCTTACTTGTTGGGGAAAAGGACTAAGGCTCCATTCACCGGTCAAGGTGAAAGGGAAAGTGATCTTTTGGGCTTGATAAATAATGATGTATGTGGGCCCCTAAACAAATTTGCTAGATGTGGTTTTCCTTATTTCGTTACATTTACTGATTATTCCAATAGATATGGACTTGTGTATCTTACGAAACACAAGTCCGAAACTTTTGTAAATTTCAAAGAGTTCAAGAATTAAGTAGAAAACCAACTTGGCAAAATTATTAAGGCCATATGATCGGATCGTGGTGGTGAATACTTAAGCCAAGAGTTTGATGACTATCAAAAGGAGTGTGGAGTAGTATCCCAACTCACACCTCCCAAGACACCATAATGGAATGGCGTCTCCTGTAACATCCCGTTTTCTTGAATAAGGTTTAGGACTATTGAAGGTTGGATAATGTTCCTTATGACTTGAAGAAGCTATGGTTCAAATTTGAGACAATTTGGCCTTGGAATGAGCTCAAAAAGTGGAAAATCATGAAAGAACGGGTCAAATCAGCGCCCAATGTTTGGACGCTGAGAAACCTCACGCTCAAATGTTAACCGTTGACGCTCGAGCGTGGGTAGGTGCACGTCAGAGCGTGGAAGGGGGTATGCGTGGAGGTGCACATGTCAGTGCGCGAGAGATGGGTGACAGAGACGTGGCGATCAGGAGGCCACGCTCAAGTGGGGGAAAATCCCACCCCAGAGCATGCCCACGCTCAAGTGTGGAGTGTGCCCACGCTCAACCGTGGGCATGCAACCTGACAGCAACCTTATGTTTTCTCCTCCATCTTGGCGAAGAATTGTTTAAGTGCTATAGTTCTAGAGAGTCTAAAGAGAGAGCGAGAGGATTCTAGAAAGAGGTAGTTGATCCCGGAGAAGATCGAGGCATCGGATCATGATTCCGAATACACCGATGTAATCGGGGCTTCGAGTACTACGAGTTGCACCCATTAGTTTCTCGATTCCTCGAAGGTAAGCTCAAATCTCTAACACGTCGACCTTTACGTTCTTTGTGTTCCTCGTTCGCTTTGAGCTTTTCCTCAAATATTTCTTAGTTTTGAGTTGCCGTAGGGTTAACAATAACGCCTGCATGTTGTTCCCGTGGTTAGGGCCAAGTTTGAGGACGCGGTGGTGCTCATGGCTGAAGGAGAAACCACGACTAAAAGACGATGGTTGTGGGAGATGCGAGCTAATGGTGGTGGTGAGATCGTGGTGGTCATGATTGTGTTTGTTGTGCTCGTGAGAGTGAGGGTCAAGGTTGTCTGTTGGTATAGGCGCGTACCGGGATAAATCACCAGGTGAAGAGGAAGGAACCTCAAGTATCAGGGAAAAGTAGGCGTAGAGTTTAACTGTTAACATGTGTCGGGTTCCTCAAACCCTACTAGTGGTTGAGTAACTGACAACACCTAACTTACATTGCCAACTAACGTGGAGTGGTACCAATCTAAGGATTAGGCATTGTAGGTTTATTGCTGATAGGATAATCTATGATATTTGTTGATCGGGGATGTATGCGTACATGCTGTGATTGATGATAACATGCTAAGTTAGATGCTCTGGTATGCCTCTTGTAACAACATGATTACTTGATATTCTGATATACATGTAGTGATGATATGTTGCTCTACTATGATTTGTTGATGTGATTGTGATTGCCCTGATCTTGGTTAAATTTGGAGATGGTTGGTATGCCGTTAGACTGATAGAACAATTGATGGTATCCGACTTGTAGAATCAGTAGGTTGAAGTAAGTTGAAGGTGGCTTTCATAGTTGGAGAGTGACATCCTCACAGTTGGAGGATGTGGACCTTTGAGACGTTGTTTAAGCCATTGTTAGAGCGTTGTTGAGGTGATTGATGCATAATCATAGCATTTGCATTGTTGTGGTAAAATATCGTGTGTACAACTGCAACAGTAGTATGAGTGGTTGTCACACGAGGTTGGTGTTCAAGGTGGGTACTCCGAGGCGACCAAGATGGTTGATCTCAAAGTTAGAGGGATGCAGGTGCTTTCTCGCAGTTGGAGAACTTCTTGGGTCTTCTCATAGTTGGAGGGGCTCGGGGAGGCAGTGCTCCTCACAGTTGGAGGAACCACTATTGCACTGTCTTGGAAAATTAGGAGGCGGTTACCTAAACGTCCGACTCGAAGTCCTCACAGTTGGAGGCAACATTCTTACCTTGGAGAATGGTCACTCTCATAGTTGGAGACTGGCTTGTCATTCCTCGCTGCTGGAGGTTGACCGTTGCATTCCCATTGCTAAGAGTGTACGTTGTAGAATTGGCCAATCATGTAGACTCAGTTGTACATGTAGAGCAGGCAGTGATCCTTAGTTGTGATAATATGGAGGTGACTGTTGTGGTGATCTCGAGAGATGGTTGTGCTTGTTGGTTATGCGTGTTGATGTGTTATATTCTATGTGTTTCCCTATGCGTGATAGTTGTAGAGTTTCTTACCTCCTATACATGTTTTTCCTGTTCTCTTTATATGTGTTGTTCAGGTTGTGATCCAAAGACGGAGGTGCTGGTGGGCTGACAAGGGTGTTGAAGCAGATGATGATGGGATGAGATGGACTTCATCTTCCGGAACGAGTTTGACGTTGGCGCTTCTCGATTAGAGAAGGAGACCTCAGAGGTATCCTTGAGTCTTTCGTAGTGTTTTTACCACAGCCAGTGGGGCGTCTTTATGTGAGTATACTGTTTTTATGCTATGGGTTCCAGGCGGAGCTCTGATGCAAAGTTCAAGTTGTTATATTTGCTTATATGTGTAATTTTTAAAATAAGTCTTTTGTTGTATGTTTTTATGGTATCAGAACTAGTAAGGTTAAGGTTTTGGTAGTGTCACATCTCTGAAAGGAGGAATCACACCTTGTTAGACATGGTACGATCTATGATGAGTTATTCGGACCTTTTAGACTCTTTATGGGGTTACGCTTTACTTATAGCTGCATTCACTATTAACCATGTTCCATCAAAGGCGGTTGAAAATACTCCATATGAGATATGGACAGGCCGAAAGCTCAGTTTATGATTTATGAGAATTTGGGGTTATCAAGTCTATGTCAAACGTCTAATGACAGATAAACTTGGACCTAAATCGGATAAATGTAGTTTTGTGGGATATCCTAAGGAAACCAAAGTATACTATTTCTACAATCCTTCCGAGGACAAAGTATTTGTTGCTAGGACTGGAGTGTTCCTTGAGAAGGAATAGATCTCCATAGGAGCCAGTGGGAGGAATATAGAACTTGGAGAATATCCAAACTCCACAAAGCATTGATCCGCCTACTATGAAACAAGAACTGGTTCTACAAAATGTTGTAGTTCAACAAACGGTTCAAGTAACACAAGAATTGCGTAAGTCTAACAGGTCACATCACCAGCTTAAGAGATATTGACTTCTTCTGACTCAGGAAGGTGATGTGCCTCTCATGGATCAAGATGAGCCTGTAACCTACCAGGAGTCCTGGCCGTTATTGGCCAAAAATATGAGAAATGGCTTGAGGCCATGAGATCTGAGATGGAATCCATGTACACTAACCAGGTATGGACCTTGGTAGAGCCACTCGAAGGGGTAAAACCCATAAGGTGCAAGTGGGTTTTCAAGAAGAAGACTTACAATGATGGTAAGGTGAATACATTTAAGGTGCAACTGGTCGCGAAAGGTTTCAATCAAGGTCTAAAGTGCATGTGGGTCTTCATGAAGAAGACTTCTCCCTAGTTGTAATGCTTAAATCGGTTCGAATCCTACTTGTTATTGCTGCATATTAGGACTACGAGATCTGGAAGATGGATGTCAAGACTGAATTCCTTACTGAGAATCTTCTTGAGGATGTGTACATGACACAATTTGAGGTTTTATCGATACATAGGATGCAGGAAAGGTATGTAAGTTGCAGAGATCCGTTTATGGATTAAAGCAAGCTTCCAAAAGCTAGAATCTTTGTTTTGATGAAATTGTAAGATAGTTTGGATTTATCAAGAACGAAGATGAACCTTGTGTGTACAAGAAGGTTAGTGGGAGTGTAATTGTCTTTCTCGTATGAGTATGAGTGAGTAGTTTTCTAACCTTGGCATTAATTCCAGTGGTGAATTATAGTTTTTTTTATTTCCTTTTGTTATGAGTGTTGTTCCTTTTAATTCAACCTTAGTGTTCTTATTGCTTGCAAATATTGCATGATTTCAGATATCAAGCGAAGTACTGAAAGGTGAAGCTTGATATTAGAACTATAAGGTTGAACAAGGGTTTTGGGTCATGAAAATAGATTCTCTTCTCTTAAGGTCTCTGAAAAATATATGTTCTTAATGGGTTTTTGCTAGTATTTCTACCATGAAAATAGGGCGTTTATTAGCTTAACACATTATTGTTCTTTGAAAGAAGGCAATATCTATACTTGTTTATTTTACCTTTAAAAACTCATCACCCATAGCATTAAAAAAAATTGGTTTTACTATGCATTGCCATTGTGAAGAACTATAACAATAAGAGTTTAATTCCATTGTTTTTAAACCAAGTTTTTGTTATATTTTTCCAACAATCTATCATCTAAATACGATTTAGGCTAGTTAATCATCATAGTGAGAAGAAATTGGTAATCAATACAAAGTCTCTATGGGAACGATATTTTATTACACGATACAACTGTGCACTTGCGGTAGGCACTAGTAATCGTCCATGTTCAGCTGCGAACAAAACACTACAACAGATTCAGGATTTAATAGCGCTCATTTATGACATTTCATAGCACTTTTGGGTACTGTCTATCTTGGCTCTAGTGAAAGTTATAAACAACTATAGTGTTTCTGAAGCATTGTCGTCTATTTACTACAATAGCGCGTGTCAGACCAAACGCCGTAGTAGTTCAAACTTAAATGCTCATCCAAGAAGTGGTGCTGATGTGGGATTGGAATAAAGATAACACTGACCTAAAAATGCGTTATCTTAGTTATACAAAAAACGATAGCGCATTTTAAGTGAAGAGTTATCTTACAATTATCTAACGATAACGTTTACATCTTTAAACACTGTCTTTTTGCCAGTTCGTTTTTAGTTGCCATTTTTGCTGCTTTCTGCAAATTCCCCTGCATTCAGCAATCAAAAATAAGCATTCAGCATTCAAAACACAAAAAAGGCAGCATTCAACATTTAAAAAAATAGCGTTCAACAATCAAACCCCTAATCACCCTTTGGTTCTTAAAAACAGATATGATAATGCTACAAACAAAAGCAGATATTGCAATGGATATACCAGAATTTGACAAAGTCCACTTTGCATCCTTTTCTGCACTAACAGAAGTTGTGTTTGTTCAACAATAATGCTGCTGTTTGCTAATGAATGTCTGCATCGTTAGGTATGTTGGTGATTTCATATCTGGATTCGTCAAAAACCAAGAAGACAATAGAAGGACGACAACTCTAGAATAAGCTAGTGACAAGAAGCAAGTTCCACTCTTATGCGTCTGAATTTGCACATAGGGTCACACATTTGATGCTCAGTGGATCGATTGAGTAGTCTTCCAATTCAAATTGCTCAAACTCAGCCTACAGAATCAAAAAATTAATTACCAATTATACATGTTTTGTAAAAGGTTAAAGAAGCAAACCAAATGAAACGGATAGGTTGCTATGGGGAACTTACATTTGAACTATCACCAATACTTGGAGCATCAATTTCAATCTCCTCTAAGTCGTAAAAGTTATACAATTTCAAGTCTTTTAGCTAAATACTTGAAACATTTATCATATAAGACATTTAGAGGAATTGCTTCAGAACCAGTTTGTTAGGCCTAGTGTGTCTCTGTGGGGAGCATCGGTGTTGTTGGTGAAAAAGAAGAATGGTAGCATAAGGTTGTGTGTCTATTATCGACAGCTCAACAAGGTGACAGTTAAGAATAGGCACCCTTTCCCTAGGATTGATGACCTTATGGACCGGTTGATAGGTTTTTGCACCTTTTCTAAGATAGATCTGAGGTCAGGGTAGCATCAAATTCGAGCCAAGTCTGAGGACATTCTGAAGACTGCGTTCCGAACACGTTATGGTCACTATGATTACTTGGTTATGCCTTTTGGTGTGACTAATGCTCCTGTTGTGTTCATGGATTACATGAAAAAGTTCTTTCACTCTTACTTGGATAAGTTTGTGGTGGTCTTCATAGATGACATCTTAGTATACTCTAAGACTAGAGAAGAGCATGAGGAACACTTGAGAATAGTCTTGCCGACCCTTAAGGAAAAACAGTTGTATGCTAAGTTTTCCAAGTGTGAGTGTTTGTTAGAGGAAGGATAACCGTAGACCCAGCCAAGGTAGAAAACCTGCTCCACTTGTAAACACCTAAGTCAGTGACCGAGATTAGGAGTTTTTTGGGTTTAACAGGGTACTATAGGAGGTTTATAGAGGGTTCTCTAAGATTGATTTACCTTTGACCCACCTTACTAAGAAAGGTCAGATCTTTGTGTAGGACTCTAAGTGAGAGGAAAGTTTTCAGACGTTGAAAGATAGGTTGACATCTGCACCTGTGTTAGTTTTACCTAACCCTAGTGAACCTTTTGTAGTATATTGTGATGCTTCGAAGCAAGTTTTAGGTGGTGTGTTGATGCAGAATGGTCAGGTAGTAGCTTACGCTTCTAGGCAATTGAAGATTCATGAGAAGAACTACCCTACCCATGACTTGGAGCTAGGAGTCATAGTGTTTGCCTTGAATATTTGGAGACATTATCTTTATGGAGCAAGATTTGAGGTTTTTATTGATCATAAGAGTTTGAAATATCTATTCGATTAGAAGCAGTTGAATATAAGGCAACGTAGGTGGATGGAGTTTCTTAAGGATTATGACTTTGAGTTAAGTTAACACCTAGGTAAAGCCAATGTAGTGGCTGATGCTTTGAGTAGGAAAACCTTATATGTTTTAGCTTTGATGGTTAGAGAGATGGATTTGAGTGAAGAGTTTAGGGACTTGATCTTAGCTTCGGAAGTTACCCCTAAGAGTATTAGGCTTTGAACGCTGAAGATCACTAGCAGTTTGATGGATCAGATTAGAGAAGGGCAGAAAATAGATGTATACCTTTTAGATCAGGGGGAGCTGATTGCTCAGGGTAGAAACCTTAGTTTTAAGGAAGGGACTGGTGGAATTTTGAGGTTCCAAGATAGAGTTTGCATACCTGATGTTCCAGAGCTTAGGAATTTGTCCTCAAGGAAGGACATAAGAGTGGTTTGAGTGTTCACCCAGGAGCCACAAAGATGTATCAAGATCTGAAACGTATGTTTTGGTGGCCTAGGATGAAGAAAGATGTGGCTAAGTTTGTTTATGCTTGCTTAGTGTGTCAGAAGGCTAGGATAGAACATCAGAAATCTTCGGGTAAGATGCAGCCTTTGAGTATTCCAGAGTGGAAGTAGGATAGTATCTCTATGGATTTTGTGTTTGGACTTTCTAGGACTCCAGTTGGTTGTGATGCCATATGGGTTGTTGTGGACAGGTTGACTAAATCTGCCAATTTCATTCCTATGAACATGGAATATCCATTAGAGAAGCTGACTAGTTTGTATATCAAGGAGATAGTTAGATTACATGGTGTACCCTCTAGCATAGTGTCAGATAGATATCCTAGATTTACCTCTAGGTTTTGGGATAGTTTGCTTGAGGCTTTAGGGACCAAGCTTAGACTGAGTTCAACTTATCACCCACTGACCGACGGTCAGTCTGAGAGAGCCATCGAATCCTTAGAGGATCTGTTGAGAGCTTGTGTGTTAGAGCAGTCTGGTAGTTGGGATAAATTCTTACCCTTATAGAGTTCACTTACAACAATAGTTTCCATTCCAATATTGGGATGACAGCCTATGAAGCTCTGTATGGGAGGATATGTAGGATACCCTTATGTTGGAATGAGCCTGGTGAGAATGTTGTGTTAGGACCTGAGGTAGTGTAGGAGACCACAGAAAAAGTGAGAATGATACAAGAAAAGATGAGAGTGGCACATAGTAGACAAAAAAGTTGCGATGATAAGAAAAGGAAAGCTCTCGAATTCCAGGAGGGGGATCATGTGTTCTTGCGAGTTACTCCAACAACTGGGGTTGACAGAGTAATGAAAACAAAGAAACTTAATCCTAGATTCATTGGTCCTTATCAAATTCTAAAAAGAGTCGGTGAAGTTGCCTACCAAATAGCCTTATCCTCGTTCTTATCAAACCTTCCTAATGTGTTTCATGTGTCTCAACTTCGAAAGTACATTCAAGACCCAAGCCATGTGATAACACCCAATATCATTCCACTGAAGGATAACTTGACCTTTGAGGTGTTATCGGTTTGGGTCAAAGTAAGGGCATTCCCCAACTGCATCAGGTAGGAAAATGAAAACACATACAATATACATTGATATTCAACATTTTGTACAATATACATTGATCAAATACTTCCATGTTCTTTCATAGAATATACAGAGAAGGCAATGAGTTTATAAAATTTGTAGTGTGAAGGATAAGAAAACAGAGAAAAGATATTTACAGGAGGGTTTGGACCAATAGAGTTAAGGTAGAATTGGTTATTGATAGGATTGATTATTGATAGCGTTTCGTTGGCTTAACGCTAATAAATGTGGACATATTAGTAGCGTTTCTTTGAATAAACACTATCGAAATTCATTATTTTTTTTTTTTTGTTTTATATTCTGTCTTTCTTATGAATAGCGCTTCTTTGAGTAAATGCTTTCGAATTTCTTTTTATTTTTCTTTTTATATTTTGCCTTCCTTTGAATTTCTGTCGACATTTTTTTTTTTCCGGATAATCAAATTCCAATACAATTAAGCAGAACATTCTCTTCACTACAAACTTATAATTTTTTCATGCGGGTGCTTTTTTCTATGTTTCATTATTGTCAGATTATAGTGTTGATTCAGTTTGGAAATCCATTCACAACGTTAAATAAAACAGAATTCAAAGAACCAAATTTCGATCCATTTTATTTCATACGTTTCAAATTCATAAATATATGTGTTTGATTTTACATTGACAATAAACAATTGAATACATTAATTGTTACAGACACACTTGCTCAAAATTCTTTTCTGCAGCACTTTGATGCAAAGGGGGCGCTTCTCTATAGCCTGCCACAAGCCTTCGTTTCTCATCCAACAATCTGGTGAGCAAGGCAGGGGAAAGCAGTACTTGGATGCCCAGAAGCATTTGGATGATAGACGAAAAAACATGTGAAGGATGAAGACCACACTCCATACAAGCAATGTTTGAGCCATCGCTTTCATTTCTAGGGCGCCTTCTAGAAGCCAGAAGCTATCAGCTTGAAGCGTTGAGTAAGGCTGAGGATTAGAGCTTTACTTGGATGCCTAGAAGCTATCAGCTTGAGGCGTTGAGATGAGATACATCGGCATTCACACATCTTTTTATCGTCTATCAAGACATTTGGAAGGGATTCCATACATAAGTCTTGATAGACGAAAAAAAGATGTGGGACTGCAGGCCTCTTCTGTGCTGATAAGAGAGATTCAGAAATGAAGAATGAAGAATACAGAAAGTTTATAAACAAAGGAGGGTTATTTATAGAAGAGTTTGGTTCAATTGATTTGAATACTGAGCGTTGGATAATTTAATAGCTATTAAGGGAGAAAGTTGAATATCGCGTCTTTTTTGCAAAGGTTTATTAATGTTCATGAAATGTGTCAACTAACCTGAAGAGAGTCGGTCAACTAGACTGTGTGCATTTAAAATAGTGGTAAGATAGCATTTCCACAAGCAGACGTTATAATATGGATGATTTTAATAGCGCTTGTCGAAAGAAACGCCCATTAAATATGAACATTTTAATAGCGCTTCTCCGAGAATACACTATTAAAGAATGAGCACATTTTTTTTCATAAATGGGAGCGAACAAAGATACTGTTTGGAAAGTCAAACGCTATAAAAGGTGTATATTTTAATTGTGTTTCCCCGGTTGTGCGTTGCTAAACACTACCACCCATTTTTTCAAAGCGGTGCGTCGCGAAACCGCTAGTAAGTGCGTGCGATTGAATCCCGAATCTGTTGTAGTGCAACTTGCTATAAGTGCAACAAGACGGGTCACTTTGCTAGGAGCTACAGAAGAGGGGAACAATCCTAGCCTAGGCCCCAGAACCAAGGGAGATTCTTTACTCTCCAAGGGGAAGAATTGAAGGAGTAAGATGGTCTAGTGCAAGGTATGAGTTTAATTAGAAAAAGAGATATGAATATATTGTTTGATTCAGGAGAAACTTATTCGTTCATATCACATGCTTGTACTAAAAACTTAAACTTGCATGCTTCTAAATTTTCCAATGATTTGTGTGCCTCTGCTCTTGCTGAAAACGATTTGATTACCTCTAGTGGTTGCTCGAATTGTCCCATTGTTTACCAGAACATGTCTTTTTATGTTGCTCTTATTTGCTTGTCTATGTCTGAGATAGATGTCATTCCTGGTATGGATTGGTTGTCCTTAAATAATGTTGTCATAAACTGTTCTGACAAAACCGTTTATGTTGTCTTTATGGATTTGATCTTTTATTACTTGACGACAAAATCGTACACTTGCGGATTTCACGCATTAGGGATCTAACATGTATTTTTGCATCTTTCACTTTCTTTTTAAAGGACATATCATATAAAAGTATATTTTACTTTTCTCCCCCTTTTTTATATCAACAAAAAGGAGTGGACTGGCCTCAGAGATTGGGTGTTACTTTCGCTTGTTCTTTTATTTGCTCCCATTTTCATTTTAGAAGGTTTATCTTTGAAGCCCAAGAACCATATAAATTCGCATAAAACATTTTGAGCTCGTGTTGATGAGACTCCCCCTTTTTGATGTAACAGAACAGCCTTGTTATGATTACTAGGCAGATTTAGATCATCTAGAGATAGAGCAATTTAATATTTAGAATAGATAACCAAATTTCATTTATAAGCATTTTTTAACATCATTGAACTGTATCGAAGTATAACCTATACAACAGAAAACTACAGCTTAGATCTTAAGAAAGTCTACGAACATAGATTTGAACGAGTCCAGTTTTGATCCAAAGGCTTTGAGCTGAGCAGCAAGAACTGGATCAGAAATGGAGAATTGTTGAATATGAGAGGAACTTGACGAGCTTTTTGAGATAGGAACAGAATGAGGATGTTCAAGCTTAACGGATGAAAGGGTTGGTTCATACGGTACAAAGGAAGGTGGATGATGGGAGGATAGAGGTGTTGCATAGATAGAGGGTTGAGAAGAAGGAGTTTGATAGAAAGAGGGAGGAACGAAAAAGGTTTCTTTTACAATAGAGGATGAAGGAGGGGAGACGGGATAAAGGTGAGTTTTTGAAAGAACCAAAGAATCTATTTTAAAGTTAAAGAAGTTGTGTAAGGAGACATAGTATACAGAGGGTGCAAACATAGATAACAACTTGGCATTTAAAGAACGAGATGGGGTGAAGGTTCAGAAGGCAATATATTTTGAACATGAGAGAGAGGAGAGAGTGTTTTGACGAAGTAAAAAAAAACCAGACATAGAACGATTGATAGTTGAGGTATAGGGTATATCCCATGGTAAAACTTGACAAACAAGAAAAGACAAGTATCTAGGAGTAGCTATAAAGATTAAATAAGTTGTGTCAATCCTAGATAGCTTGTTCCTGATACACGGGAAGACGAAGGTTGGTCTAAAGACAAACAAAGGCATTGGCACACTTGGTCCTTCATATCCAAAGTGTTGTACTGCATAAAAGCTGACCTTGCTGCCTTCTACCTTAGTCTTCCATTTCATGTAGTTTGTTGGTCCTGAGCTTGAAGCTTGAGCATCAAACTGACCTTCAACATCTTCAATCAAGATTTTGAAATCTCTTGGGAGAAACTCTTCTCTATGAAATAAGAACTTTTTCATTAGAGCTTCCCTATGTTCATCTGACTGTAAGAGCCTTGGCCATGGAGTATATTCTTCAGGCTGATGTCTCTTCTTTTTATGAATGAGCATATAAGGTGTGATCTTTAGAGGACCCCCAATAGTTTTTAACGGCCTTGGTAAGGTGCTTATCTTTAAATCGATCCAACTAGCCCATCGAGTACACCAACTGATCTTATGTTTTTCATACCAGGCAGAAGGTGTAGACGCTTCTTTATTTACTTCAAGGCTTTCAAAAGATATTGTTTTTCTTGAGAGGATTGATCTTTGTTTTCTAGGATGACAACTTAGATATGGTTCATCCCTTGAACAACAGATACAACCATCTCAGATAGCATTTCAAGAGCTTGGTTCTCCTGTTCTTCAACTGGCTACTTCTCCTTAGCTTCCTTACTTACTTTTCTTCTCTTATAGACCAAGAGCATATTTATTTTCTCAGATATCTCATATATGACCCTTTTCTGACCAGATACTGCTTCATTTTGAGTAACTACTGCTTCAGACACAACTTTCTTGCTCAAAGAAGTTTCAACCATTGGCGTTGACTTTTTAGACAAAGGCTCCTCTTTGATTTTTCTTTTAGGCCTTCTTCTTTTGAAAACAAGAGGCATAAGATCATCATCAGATTCTTCTCCTTTGTTAATGACAGAAGCTTCAAATTCTTCTACTTGCTTTTCTTCATTTTGAATCTCAAACAGAAGAGTCCCATTTTCATTTTTCAGTTTCATCTGACAAAGAGTCCTTCCTGAAGTAGATAATAGGCATAATATACAAACTCAGTTCATTACAACTAATCTTCTTTAACTTCAGTAGTCTAGTGAAGATCATTCCAAAAGGGTAAGAGGTTTTCACATTTTGACTAGCAATTTTCACCTTGTGTTTGAAAATAAGATCATTTATATCAACTTTAATATGTTGGAGAAGAAGATATAGAATGAACTTATCTATTCTTGTGACACTATTCATTGTTGATTTCCATGGTGTAATGTTGCTTGTGAAAATCACGTGCAACAATCTTCCTTTGGGAACTAGGCTTTGGCTGAAGTCCCACTTAGATTGCCAGTTCCAAAAAGAGTAACAGATAATACTGTTTTATCAATACTTTCTTCCCATTCATCATAAAATCCGTCTCCCTCTCTTTCGCATTCAGTGAGGGCTATCATATTCCTAGGATCAAACTCAACATTCATAAAATCGACATCAACAATTTTGGTGATAATTTTTCTTTCCACAAAAATAAGCTGATCTCCAGAAATCTCTTAAGTGACAGGGATAAACATTTTCCTTTAAAGAAAATAACTTGGACTAGACGACAGCTTTGATTTCTTCTATGATGTCTAATCTGTCTTTTTTGATTTCTTTCAAATTAACAATGTGTTCGAGTGCGAGTCTTTTCACTTCAAATTCATCCATTTCTTCGAAAGAGATGACCTTGCCCACTGTTTTCTTTGGTGCCATTTTTTACAGAGAGAGTAAAGTTGAGAGAGGGAAATGTTAGGGATGACAAGAGTTCAAAGAAAAGGAGATAGCTTGTATGAGACGTTGTTAAGAGATATAACTTTTTAAAAGGTATATGAACGGTTTCTAGAGAACGAATATATCTTCCCATTAGAAGAACGGTTCGTGATAAAGAGATATGTAAGGAGATTAAAGGATAGGATGCAATATACTTCACAATTTCCAGTTATGTACATGACTTACATTATTCAGATGCTTAATTATTAGACGAGTGATATGACTTGAATATATATGTATATGATAGCACTTACTTGTTTAGTCTTTTGAATTTTTTCTTTCAGATCCCTTGTAGACGCTTCTTCAGACGGGTGGTCTGGGTATGTACACTCTTTTATTATTGTGTGTTGTAAGCATCCATTTTCTAGTTGTTATTGCTGGCGTCTTCTTGACTTTGTTGAGAATAACTGCAACATTAATAATTAAATGTTTTGGTACCCATACCTTATTAGGTCCTTTTTGGTTAGATTTAAAAGTCTGTGAAAAATTTGCTTTCCTTCTATGGAAGCATTTGGACGTGAGATATCCACTCTTGTCACAATAAAGGCATACGAATTTACGAGGCTTTTGTGTAGGATATATTTCTCTATCTAAGGATTTATAAGATACATTATGATGTATTTCTTGAGAATCCTATTCCAGTTTTGTCAAGACTAATTTTCTGACTTCCCAAGAGTTTAGTTAGATTGTCTCTGTCATTCACAAACCTAGAAAGATCAGTAGTGAGCTCTTCTACTTTCTATTGAAGTCTGACAACATCTTCAAACGATAGAGTTTCATTAGTGATCTCAGCTTTTAGCTTATCAGCTTTACGCTTGTTGTTTTCTTCAACTAGTTCATCAAACTCAAGATTTTTTTGTTCATGCTCTTTTGAGAGCTTTACATACTTTTTCTTAAGATCCTTGAACTTGTTGAGAATGTAGTTAGATTCCTTAAGTATTCCATCATAGGCATCATGTAGATCCTCAAGTTCATAATTTACCTCATCTTCTTCGAGTTCACCATGAGAGCACCTATTTGCCAATAGACATATTGGATGTAGTCTGGATCCTTTATCTGTAGAGAGCATGTAACATGTCCATCATTTCTTTTGAAGACTCGAACTGAATTACCATTTCTTCTTGCCTTCTTTCCAGAGCACATATAAGACACCATCTGGCTCTATTATTTTGTTGAACTCTCCTTCTATCTTCTTGAGTCCAATCTGCTCTTGGCTTTGGCAAAGTAGTTCCATCATCAGAAAGAATAGTTGGACTATATGGTCCATTGATGAACATATCCCAGAGATCAGGTTCTTCTTGAGCTCTTATATATAGCTCAAACTTGTGTATCCAATCAAAGTAACCTTCTCTATTGAAGATAGGTGGACTGCTTATAGATGAGCCTAATGTC
Organism: Ammopiptanthus mongolicus; assembly: GCA_039655645.1. Classification (NCBI taxonomy): domain Eukaryota; kingdom Viridiplantae; phylum Streptophyta; class Magnoliopsida; order Fabales; family Fabaceae; genus Ammopiptanthus; species Ammopiptanthus mongolicus. Next base: position 27,149,875 of record CM077349.1, on the reverse strand, counting down.
GTTATAGAAGCTACTTCTTGATTCTCCCTTGGAGAATATTCATGTTGTTCTACAGACCAGAGACAAAGATTTTCATCTTCTTCTGTTTCCATACCTTCGTCGGATATATCGAGATCTTCCCAAGTCATCATTCTCTTCTTCAGAGGTGATCTCCTTGAGCCAAAGAAGGGTGGTTTTCGCAACTATTTTTATGGTGTTAATTCTCTTATGGAATCTCTCCATTTTCTGAGTTTCTTCAAGGATTTCCTCATCAGATTCCTCAAGAATCCTAAGGATTTTTGTTGGGAACCAAGGATCCCGTTTATACCGCACATGTCTCCACACCATGGTATGATATTGTCCACTTTGGGCTTATACCCTCATGGATTTGCTTTTGGACACCACCCAAAAGGCCTCATACCAATGGAGACATTTCCCGTGCTTATAAACCCAAGTACCTTCCCATGTTTGAACAATGTGGAACTTTTTCGTACCTCAACAATCCTCCCCTCAAACAAAGAACCATGGTTCATCCCCCATCCAGCGCGGAAACCTTCGAGTATTTAGCCTGTTTATACCAACAGCTATTCCTATACTCGCCCAAGCCGTTTATACCAACGGCTCTGATACCACTTGTTGGGAACCTGGGATCCCATTTATACCGCACATGTCTCCACACCATGGTATGATATTATCCACTTTGGGCTTACACCCTCATGGATTTGCTTTTGGACACCACCCAAAAGGCCTCATTCCAATGGAGACATTTCCTGTGCTTAAAAACCCAAGTACCTTCCCTTGTTTGAACAATGTGGGACTTGTTTGTACCTCAACAATCCTCCCCTCAAACAAAGGACCATGGTCCATCCCTCATCCAGCACAGAAACCTTCGAGTATTTAGCATGTTTATACCAACATCTATTCCCATACTCGCTCATGCCGTTTATACCAACGACTCTGATACCACTTGTTGGGAGCTGGGGATCCATTTTATACCGCACATGTCTCCACACCATGGTATGATATTGTCCACTTTGGGCTTACGCCCTTATGGATTTGCTTATGGACACCACCAAAAAGGCCTCATACCAATGAAGACATTTCCCGTGCTTATAAACCCAAGTACCTTCCCTTGTTTGAACAATGTGGGACTTGTTTGTACCTCAAAAATACAGAGCCGTTGGTATAAACGGCTTGGCGAGTATGAAATAGCTGTTGGTATAAACATGCTAAATACTCGAAGGTTTCCGCGCGGGATGAGGGATGAGCCATGGTCCTTTGTTTGAGGGGAGGATTGTTGAGGTACAAACAAGTCCCACATTGTTCAAACAAGGGAAGGTACTTGCGTTTATAAGCACGGGAAATGTTTCCATTGGAATAAGGCCTTTTGGGTGGTGTCCAAAAGCAAATCTATGAAGGTGTAAGCCCAAAGTGGACAATATCATACCATGGTGTGGAGACATGTGCGGTATAAACGGGATCGCCGGTTCCCAACAATTTTGTTTCATGAACAACCAGATCATTAGGCATGTTTTTTGACTCTACATTAGAGGATTCCTTCTCTTTAGCTTCCTCATCATATAACACCTCAAGCTTTTCCCATGCATCCTTACCTATTTCACAACTATGGACTTTGTCATATTCAGTTCTGCTGAGAGAGCATATTAAGAGATATTTTGCTTTTGCCTGTAGCTGAAACAAATTGTTTTGTTCAGCTGAATGACTGGTAGAAGATGTTGAAACTCCATTTTCGTCTATGAGAGTAACAAATCCATGAGAGATTAATTTCCATAGATCTGCATCAGTGGATTGAACACATAATATCATTTTGTTCTTCCAGTATTTGTAATCTTTCCCTTTGAACATGGGAGGATGACTGAAAAGGGATTTTAGGTTGTACACATTGTTGCTTGAGCTTGCTTCATTTGTCATTATGGTTACCTTCCTCTGCACTGTGAGGTGCTCAACCCAAAGACTGAGCTCTTATACCAACTGAAGGTACCACAGATAAACACTAAGAAGGGGGCCAAATTGTGTATATTCAAACTATTTCGAAAAAGCAAGTTTTAAACAAAAGGACTGTAAAAACAGACACTTAACAGAAAGTTTTCGCAAAAACACATATAAACGTGGAGATATAAATAAAGAAATATTAAAGTCAGAGAAAGAAACACAAAGAATTTATCCTAGTTCACCCTAACCTTTGGGCTACGTCTAGTCCTTGGCTTAACCAAGTTTTTCACTATAACTGATTAGATTACAGATGAGTATTATTTGCACACCTAGTCTCTCCAGGCTCAACAAATATTCTTCAGTTAGCCTCTTCAGGCTTTTTCAAATAAAGAGATTTCTTTTGAAGCAATAGCTTCATATTACAATAAGCGAGCCAACCAACTAACGCTCAAAGAGTGAATGTAATAAGCAAGGGTATGACTGCTTGAAGAATTTCTCTAAAAAGATTGATTTACAGATGAAACTTAGAGAAGAGAAGATATGATAGTTTCGCAAATGAAGAACTTTAAAAGCTCCTAGGGTGGGTTTTTTTAGAATAAGCTTTCAAATGCAATCTTTTGATTTCTTTGTATATGTTCTTGTTCTAGTTCTCTCTTATTGTTATCTTATGCTTTGCAAACTTCATCAAAGTCTTCCTAAATAGCCTTCGCATGGCAAAGATCCTTTGTGAGACATTTCTTTGAATTTGTCTTCTTTTGATATTGTCTTCAAACGTTTTGGGCGACCATCCATGAAAAATAGTCGTTCTGATAGAAGCATTGAATGGTTTGAAACGTTGAAGGTTCTTTTGAATTATCGTACAAATTAAATCAAAGCAGCTTTTACAGTCCTTGTAGTGCGGGTTACCTCTTTAGTGCAATTAGTCAGAACAACAGTTCTAAAAAGGACTGTTATTGCGTAGTAAATGTATACATAGACATGTATTAGCTTCAGAGGTGCTTGTTTGCTCTTTTGAATTTTAGGAATAGATCCTAGTATGATTCAAAGTCATGAGTAGTCTTATTAAATAAGTTTCGTTCATATTTAGTAGACTTTTCTGATCAGTTCTCATAGGAGACAATGATAGATATCAGATGCTTGTTAAACGGTCTTCTTTCAGTGATCTTCATCAAACGCTTAAATGACTTTCTTGACATTATTTCTTTAAGCATATAGACGCTTAAAGATCTTGAAAGTGTATTCCCCAGATACTTAGATGTTCATGCGACATGATTGTTTAGGTTGATGGCATCCGTCAGACGCTTTAAAACTCTTCAGACGCATGATGCTGAAAGTCTTCAACAAGAAGTTTTACTTGTATGACTTTGATACTCTCATTAGATAAATTGCTTATAGATCTGCACACTCAAATAGCTCATCAGCAAATTTCACACAGTTCATTTAAGTCATTAACAGAAATGTTTACATACATCAAAACACAGGGAACATAACATCCCGATTTTCTGTAACTCTAATCGGTTGGTTAATCTCGATTAGGGCTTTACTTGATTGTGTGAGTTGTTTGGTGTTAGTTTAAGACCTAGTTGGAAGCTTAGGAATAGGCTTGAATACTGTTGGAAGTGCCTAAGGTGTAACACGAGAAACTGGAGATGTCTGAAGTTTGGAAGACTCTTCCCACCTGAGCAGCACGTTCAAGCGTGGGAAGAGTGCACGCTCAAGCGTACCAACGCTTAGACGTTGGCATTTTGTACGCTCAAGCGTGTTGAGTGCGTTTGCCAGTTGGTGTGAGTTCTGACGCGTGTGTGACACGTGTTAGGCCAGGATGAAGGTGGAGTAGACAAGGCTCCATGCTTAAGCATGGAAGAATCTCACGCTCAAGCGTGGGCACGCTGAAGCATGCAAGTTCCCAACGCTTTAGTGTTCATAGTGGAAAAAGTTTGGAGAGTTTCTTCCTCTTCCTCCCTTCGCACAAAAATTCGAAGAGTTCCTGCAACCTGGAGAGAGAGGCTCTGAGATTTCTAGTGAGTGAAAACTCACTTTGAGGGTGATCGAGGCATCGAAACGTGATTCTAACAACACCATTGCCATTGTGACGAAGTTCCCTACGATTTCATCCGAATGATTTCTCGATTTGCCAAAGGTAAACTCGAATCCCTAACACGCGTTCTTCGTGTTCATCGTGTTTCTTCTAGTTTATACCTTTTCTCTTGAGTTTTGGGATTGCCCTAGGGCTAACACTATTGCATATGTGTTGCGCTCGTGATTAGGGCAAAGTTCGTGTTCGTGATTTTCCTGCTTTTGGAGGTGGAACATCGGCTATTCTTGGAGCTGCCAGTGAACGGGAGCTGCGAGCTCAAGCTTGGGAGAGCGAGTTGGAGATCGAATTAAAGTTTGTGCCAAGTTTTCAGGTGGGGAGAAAGAGTACTGCTGTCGTCGGGAAGGCAAAAGTAGCATAGTTGATATTTTTGCTACGTGTAGGGAAGCCCTAAACTCTTTATAGAGGTTGAGCCTCGATAAAGTACCAAAACCCTAAATTTAGTTTACTTTGGGCTATCAGCGCTAAGTTGGAACCCTAGGTTAGAAAACTGTTGAACGAGAATGAAATGCTTTGCATGACTGTTGCGTTGCTAATTGTGATAATTGCTATTTGTCTTCGTGCCTATATGCCTACTTGGTTAGTTAACTGTTGATCGAGGATTAAATGCTTTGCATGACTGCTGTGTTGCTAATTGTGATAATTATTATCTGTCTACATGCCTATATGGCTGCTATTGATGTCACATTCGTTTTTATGATGCTATGGTGGTGTGCCAAAGTTAAGTGATTGAGTGGCTGAGCCCTGTATGTGCGAGTCGATACCGTGGATGGCTTTGCTGCTGAGAGGTGTTGTGCTGGTTAAGCTGGAGTTGTGGCTCGTGTTGATGCGTGGCATCAAGTGTTGACCTGCTATTAAGCGTGTAGGTGTGAGGATCTGGTATCATCTCATTGAGGTTGTTTGGTGCATATCATAGTTTCCAAGTGGTGAGGCCGTATGACAGGTAGTATGGGTTGCCTATGTCATGCGAGGTTAGTTGTACCTGAGTGCGGGTACGGAGAGTGGAAGAAGCGGTCAAGTGAGTGACCTTGGGGATGTTGCCGGTCTCGGGAATAATCTACAGTGACGAATGAGGTTGCTCATATCGTGTCGTGATGCCCGGGCCAGTTCGGTTTGCCCGACTAATCCCTGAGCTTTCCACGTTCCAGGTTAACGTTCCGAGGCGGCCAAGACACCCTGGTCCCGGGCTCGAGAGGGGGATGCACTCTTGTTGGTCACAGAGAGCGATTTAGTTTCTTGGACAAATTAACTCATGTTCTGGTGTGGAACTTTGTGTTGTGAGATTCGATCGACATGCTGCATGGGATTAGTATCCCAGCCTAGAGGATTGATCTGAGGGAGAGATTTATGGAGATGGATGCTTGTTGCATGTGTTAGCTCGAGCGATGTTTGGCTGTGTGAGAAATCTATTATATGTGCCATATCTGCTATATATGCTACTTGCTATACTTGTCACTATTCTACTATTGGCGTACCGATGTGCTTGGCACCATATTCTTATCTCCCTGTCTTTTCTCTGTCTGCTTGTTTCTGTTCTTTGCTCATGTGAAGACGATGAGTCCGCTGCTTTTGGAGATGGATCTAAGGAGGCACCCTTTCATCACGGTGACACCGCGGATGCGGATGCTGGGGGGACCGAGATCATATACCATGATGATATTGGGGTGGCATGTGGACCCTTCGACGTTCCTGACGGTCTACACAAGGCCGGTGATCTTGTTGTTTCGAGGAGGGGGCTTCACATCAGGAGGATGTTTTGGGACCTTACAGAGTTGTCCAGTTTGTACCTTTCACCCTGATGTGGCAGCCGTCGAGACGTCACGAGAGAGACTACATGTGGGCAGAGCCAGTGACGCCACATGCTTCCAGCCGCAGAGGGTTTGTGTTGCGAGGTCAGTGGAGGAGGACCGAGCAGTATCTGAGGACCTACCGAAGGCGTAGGGTGGTGTTGTCCAGCTCTTCTTTTGGGTACGAGCCGTCAGTCGTTTATCGATGTACTCACGGAGAGGGTCAGGATAGTTCAGAGCATCCGAACCACTGATGGTGGGACCCTGCCAGTGCGTCTAGGAGGCGAGTTGAGTGCTTTTCATGTATTTTGAGTGACGGGTGGGTAGTGTAGGTGAGCTGTGAGAACTCTTTCTTTCTTTTGATGTATATGTTTCATACTCTACAGTTTTTATGTACAATCGGTATGAATATATACAGTATCACAGTGCCCTACTGATGGGGCCACTCTTACGCATATTTATGTATATAGTTATCTTTACCTGCGCTTTACTCTGATGACTGTTTTATGCCTTTACTATGCGCTTGTATGTTTATCGTATTTTCTTTCGCTACGCTTCTTGAATAATGTGATAATGCTATAATATGGTTAAGGTATAGTTAATAATATAAGCTTGGGACTAATGGGGTGACTTCATGTATATAGGGTGGTCTCATTTTTGGTGGTATCAGAGCATTGAGAATGTTCTGAAGCTAATGGGATGACTTTATGTATATGGGGTTGTCTCATTAGTATGGTATTAGAGCAGTTTAGTTCTATAACGGACTGTGGAAGTCTGGAACCATTACTGCGAGTCTAGGAAGTGTATTGGCTTTGCTGGTTGGTAACCGAATGGTATCAACTATGTTTAGTTTTGGGTAGAGTGTCTGATGCGCGAGTTATCAAAGTGTGATATCTGTCTCATTCATAAGCTATGTAATATGTTTAACTGTTAAGTGTTATTGTATGTCTTATGAATCGGAACTAATAGCTCCTTTTTACAGGAAGCTAATTGGCCCGTGGACGAGGTACAAGAGGAGGTAGGCCAGCTACGACCGGAGACAACAACAACAACAACAACGATGACCACTCCAGAACTGAAAGTGGTGGTGACACGTCGGAAGCGATGAGAGCCATGCGGGATTTGGCTACTGCAATGCTGCAACAGACACAACAGACTGCACAGTTTATGCAACGACAAGAGGACATAGAAGCAAGGCAAAATCAGTTGCATGTTGTTAGGGGAGATGAGACCGTGGATACAAGTCTCAATGCCTTCATGAAGGGAAACCCTTCTCCGTTCCACGGAGATTACAACCCATAGGGCATAGAGATGTGACTACAAGAGATAGAGAAGGTTTTCATGGCTATACCTGCAGAGAATACCGCATGGTGACATATGCTGCGTTCGTGCTGGTAGGCATAGCGAAAGCTTGGGGGAAGAACAAGCTTAGATTGTTGGAAGCTGAGGAAAGGATTATTACTTGGGAACTGTTCAAGGAGAGCTTTTTGGAAAAGTACTTCCCAAGGAGTGTGAGGCAGGAGAAAGAAAAGGAATTTCTAAGTCTGAAGCAGGATCAAATGTCGGTCGGTGAGTATGCAATGCGGTTTGAAGCATTGCTAAAGTTTTCACAGTTCTACCAGGTCTATCCGGATGAGGAGTGGTTCTGCAGAAGGTTAAAGGACGGGTTGAGACCCGAGTTGAAGAGGACGATGCTACCTTTTGACATCAGGTCATTCTCGGAGCTAGTGGAGAAGTGCACCATTTTAGAGGGACATGATCGGACAGGGACAATCCAGCCACAACCTAGAAGTGGTGGGCCAGTCCGAAGCAGCAGCCATAAGGGAAGAGGTGGTAGGTTTCAACAGAGGGTGGCACCTTACAATCGCCCAGCTCAACACAACATCACTCATGAAGGAGGTAGTTCAGCCAGGGACAACAAGAGATCTGAACCTATTTTCAATGCGGGGGACCGTATTTGATCAAGAGCTACCCAAGGATCCAACACATCAGATGCTTTAACTGCAACCAGATGGGCCATTATGCATCAGACTAGAAGCCCGAGGCCAATAGAATGGATTAGTTTTAACAACCGAACGGAAGAGCTCAGAGTGGTGGTACGAGATCAAAGAGTGCAAGTCAGCAAAGTCAACCACAGACCACCGGACGAGTGTTTGTCGTCAGGGGATCTGATACCTCTTAATGCTTTGAACTGATACAAGGTAAATGACTAGTTTCGGGTAAACTTTTGTCTGTTTTATTTGATTCGGGAGCTACGCATTCCTTTATATCGATAGAGTGTATGGATCATCTAGGGTTAACTGTTTCTTCATTGCCTTATGACCATACTGTTTCCACATCTACGGGTGAATCCCTAACCACCGTGTTCGTATGTCTAAAATGCCCTATTGTGATAGAGAACCAAACTTTATTTGTCGACCTTGTCTGTTTGCCTATGCAACAAATAATGTTATCATAGGCATGGACTGGCTTTCAGCCAACCATGTGGTGTTAGACTGTTCAAACAAAACCCTTCGATGGTATTCCAACGGGTGGACGATCGAAGGAGTGTGTGGTGTTGTTCTCTTTGGAAGCTAAGGAAACTCCTAGTGTAGGAGCTTTGCTTGTTGTGTGTGAGTTTCCTGAAGTGTTTCCCGATGATGTTCTCGGACTGCCACCGAAGAGAGAGGTGGAGTTTGCTATAGACCTTATACCGGGGACTGGGCCTATTTCTATAGCGTCGTATCGGATGTCTCTAGTGGAGCTGGCGGATCTTAAGAAACAATTGGATGAGATGCTAAGCAAAGAGTTCATCAGACCTAGTGCATCTCCGTGGGGAGCGCCAATGCTGTTTGTGAAGAAGAAGGACTGCAGCTCAAGGTTATGTGTGGACTATCGTTAGCTGAAGAAAGTGACGATAAAGAACAAGTACCCAATGTCGAGGATAGATGATTTGATGGACCAGTTGAAGGGAGCAGTTGTGTTTCCGGGATACCATCAAATCTGGGTTAAGAAGGAGGATGTGTTGAAGACTACTTTTTGGAGTCGGTATGGTCACAACGAGTACTTAGTTATGCCTTTCGGTGTGACTAATGCCCCAGCTGTGTTCATGGACTATATGAACAGGATCTTTCGATCGTTCCTAGACAAGTTTGTTGTTATGTTTATCGATGACATTCTTATTTACTCATTGAGTAAAGAGGAACACCAAGAGCATCTTCGTATGGTGTTGCAAGTGTTGAAGGATCGGCAGTTGAATCTTAAGCTTCTGAAATGCGAGTTCTGGTTCGAGAAAGTGCAGTTCTTAGGTCATGTGATAGGTAAGGATGGAATCGCAGTGGATCCTGCGAAGGTCGGGGCTGTATTGGGTTTGGAAAGCTCTAAGTCTGTAAGCGAGGTGAGAAGCTATCTTGGTTTAGCGGGCTACTATCGAAGGTTTATAGAAGGATTCTCTAAGATTGCGTTACCTATGATGCAGTTAACGAGAAAGGGGAAGGCGTTTGAGTGGTCAAAAGCTTGCTAGCGGAGTTTTCAGGAGCTGAAGAGAAGGTTGACCACTTCACTAGTGTTGGTTTTACCAGATCCTTTAGGACGATTTGATGTATACTGTGATGCATCTTATCAAAGTTTGGGATGTGTGCTCATACAAGAAGGGAGAGTGGTGGCATATGCCTCTAGGCAATTGAGAACACATGAGCGGAACTACCCAACACATGATCTGGAATTGGTTACGATAGTGTTTGCATTGAAGATATGGAGACACTATTTGTATGGTGCTAAATTCAGTATATTTAGCGACCATAAGAGCTTGAAGTATCTGTTCGACCAGAGAGAGTTGAACATGAGGCAACACGGTGGATGGAATTCATAAAGGATTATGAAGTCGACCTGCAATACCATCCAAGTAAGGCGAATGTAGTAGCGGATGCGATCAGTAGGAAATCCCTACACGTATCTGCAATGATGGTAAAGGAGCTAGAGCTGTTAGAGGAGTTTAGAGATTTGAATCTGGATACGGAAATCATCGACGATATGCTGAACCTAGGGATGATTAGAGTGACTAGCGATTTTTTGGATATTTTATGGAAGAAGCAAGTTGAGGATTAGTGCCTCGAGGAAGTGAACAGGTTAATAGAAGAAGGTAAGACTTCAGAATTCAAGAGAGGTACTGATGATCTGCTTAGGAATTCAAGACAGGGTTTGTGTGCCAGCGGATAGAGAGGTTAAGAAAATGATCTCGGAGGAAGCACACAAGAGCAAGTTGAATTTTCATCCGGGGATGCCAAGTTGTACCAGGACTTGAAGAAGTTGTTCTAGTGGTCGGGGATGAAGAAAGAAGTGGTGGCGTATGTCCAACCTGCTTGGTGTATTAGAAAGCGAAGATTGAATACCAAAAGCCAGCAGGATTGTTGCAATCGCTATATTTCCCAGAATGGAAGTGGGATAGCATTGCCTCAGACTTTGTTTTTGGGTTGCCGAGAACTTAGTAAATGTGTGATGCAATCTAGGTAATCATTGACAGGTTAATGAAGTGTGCTCATTTCTTACCTATCAACTAGGGTTATTCCTTGGAAAGGTTAACTCAGATTTATATCAAGGAGGTTGTGAGGCTGCATGGGGTACCTTCGAGTATAATTTCGGATCGTGGTCCGAGATTTACCTCAAGGTTTTGGAGAAGCTTGAACAGTGCTATGGGAACTAAGTTGCGTATAAGTTCTGCTTATGATCCTCAAATGGATGGTCAGTCTGAACGAACAATTCAATCTTTGGAGGACCTCTTAAGAGCGTACATGTTGGAGAACACGGGGAGTTAGGATGAGTTCCTTCCATTGATCGAGTTTACTTACAACAACAGTTTACACTCAAGTATTGGCATGGAGCCATACGAGGCACTATATGGACGAAAGTGCAAGACTCCGTTGTGTTGGTTTGAGACTGGAGAAAGCCAACTGATAGGACCAAAGTTGGTACAGCAAACAACAGAACAAGTCCGTGTGATCAGGGAAAAGATGAAAGTCGCAAGGGATAGGCAGAAATGCTATGCCGACAAGAGGAGAAGGCCCTTGGAGTTCCAAGAGGAGGACCACGTCTTCATGAGAGTTACCCCAAGAGAGCTGGAGTAAGCAAGGCAATCAAATCCAGAAAGCTTACACCCAAGTTTATCGGACCGTTTCAGATTCTTCTCCGAATAGGTCCCGTAGCCTATCTGATAGCCTTACCACCTAATCTTTCATACTTGCATGATGTCTTTCATGACTCTCAACTCAGAAAATACCACCCCGATCCATCACACGTATTAGAGCCCGAATCAATCCAACTGAAAGAGAACCTTGAGTACGAAGCTTTACAAGTACGGTTAGTGGATAGAAGGATCAAGGAACTGCGTGGCAAGCATATTCCTCTGGTGAGAGTGGAGTGGGACTCGGTTACTGGTGATTCAATATGGGAACGTGAAGTTGCGATACACCAGAGTTATCCTTTCTTGTTTGCTGGTATGCAGAGGAATTTTCGAGGACAAAATTTTCTTTAACAGGGGTGGTAATGTAACATCCCGATTTTCTGTTACTCTAATCGAGTTGGTTAATCTCGATTAGGGCTTTAATTGATTGTGTGGGTTGTTTGGTGTTAGTTTAAGACCTAGTTGGGAGCTTAGGAATAGGCTTGAATACTGTTGGAAGTGCCTAAGGTGTAACACGAGAAATTGGAGAAGTCTGGAGTTTGGAAGACTTTTCCCAGCTGAGTAGCACGCCCAAGCGTGGGAAGAGTGCACGCTCAAGCGTGCTGAGTGCGTTTGCCAGCTGGTGTAGGTTCTGACGCGTGTGTGACACATGTCAGACCAGGGTGAAGGCGGAGTGGACAAGGCTCCATGCTCAAGCGTGCAGGTTCCCAATGCTTTAGCGTTCACAGTGGAACAAGTTTGGAGAGTTTCTTCTTCTTCCTTACTTTGCACGAAAATTCTAAGAGTTCCTGCAACCTAGAAAGATAGGCTATGAGATTTCTAGTGAGAGAAAGCTCACTTTGAGGGTGATCGAGGCGTCGGAACTTGATTTCGACAACACCATTGCGATCGTGACGAAGTTTTCTACAATTTCGTGTTGAAGTTTGCACCAAGTTTTCAGGTGGGGAGAAAGAGTACCACTGTTGTCAAGAAGGCAAGAGTAGCGTAGTTGATATTTTTGCTATGTGCAAGGAAGACTAAACCCTACTAAAGGTTGAGCCCCAATAAAGTATCTAAACCCTAGATTTAGTTTATTTTGGGCTATCATTGCTAAGTTGGAACCCTAGGTTAGATAACTGCTGATCGAGGATGAAATGTTTTGCATGACTACTGTGTTGCTAATTGTGATAATTGTTATCGGTCTACGTGCCTATATGCCTACTTGGTTTATGATATGCTATGTTGTTATGCTATGCCTGTTGTATTGTTATTGCTGCTATTGATGTTGCATTCGTTGTTATGATGCTATGGCGGTGTGCCTAAGTTAAGTGATTGAGTGGCTGTGAGCCCTGTATGTGCGAGTTGATACTGTGGATGGCTTTGCTGCTGAGAGGTGTTGTGCTGGTTAAGCTGGAGCTATGGCTCGTGTTGATGTGTGGCATCAGGTGTTGATATTCTATGGAGCATGTAGGCGTGAGGATCTGGTATCGTCTCGTTAAGGTTGTTTGCTGCATATCATAGTTACCAAGTGGCGAGGCTGTATGACAGGTAGTATGGGCTACCAACGTCATGCGAGGTTAGCTGTACCTAAGTGCGGGTATAGAGAGCGGAAGGGGGTGGTCAAGTAAGTGACCTTGTGGATGTTGCCGGTCTTAGAAATAATCTACAGTGACAGATGGGGTTGCTCCTATCGTGTCGTGATACCCAATCTAGTTCGGTTTGCCCGACTAATCCTTGAGCTTTCCATGTTCCAGGGTAACATTCCGAGGCGGCCAAGACACTCTGGTCCCAGAGTCGGGAGGGAGATGCACTCTTATTGGTCACGGAGAGCGGTTCGGTTTCTTGGACAAACTAACTCCTGTTTCGGTGTGGAACTTTGGTTGGTGAAAATCGGTCGACATGTTACATGAGATTAGTATCCCGATCTACATGATTGATATGAGGGAGAGATTTATGGAGATAGATGTTTGTTGCATGCGTTGACTCGAGCGATGTTTGGTTGTGTGAGATATCTGTTTTATGTGCCATATCTGCTATACATGCAACTTGCTATACTTGTTACTATTATATTATTGTCGTACCGATGTGTTTGGCATCGTATTCTTATCTCCCTGTCTTTTCTCTGTTTGCTTGTTTCTGTTCTTTGCTCATGTGAAGACAACGAGCCCAATGCTTTTGGAGATGGATCCGAGGAGGCACCCTTTCATCACAGCAACACCGTGAATGCCAGTGTTGGGGGATCAAGATCATACACCATGATGATAGGGGATGGTGTGTGGACCCTTCGATGTTCTTGACGGTCTACACAGGGCCGATGAGCTTGCTATTTCGAGGAGGGAGCTTCACATTGGGAGGATGTTTTGGGGCCTTACAGAGTTGTCCAATTTCTACCTTTCACCCAGATGTGGCAGCTGCCAAGACGCCACGAGAGAGACTACATGTGGGTAGCGCCAGCGACGTCACACACTTCCAGCTGCAGAGGGTTTGTGCTATGAGGTCAGCGAAGCAGGATCGAGTAGTACCTGAGGACCTATCGGAGGCGTAGGGCGGTGGTGTCCAGCTCTTCTTCCGAGGATGAGCTGTTGGTGGTTTATCGACGTACTCACGGAAAAGGCCAGGGTAGTTCAGGGCATCCGCACCACTGATGGTGGGACCCTGCCAGTGCGTCTATGAGGCGAGTTGAGTGCTTTTCATGTATTTTGAGTGATAGGTGGGTAATGCTGGTGAGCTGTGAGAGCGCTTTCTTTCTTTTGAGGTATATTTTTCATACTTTACATTTTTATGTACAGTCGGTATGTATATATACAATATCACAGTGCCCTACTGAGGGGCCCACTCTTACGCATGTTTATGTATATAGTTATCTTTACCTACGCTTTACTCTGATGACTGTTTTATGCCTTTACTGTGCGCTTGAATGTTTATCGTGTTTTCTTTCGCTATGCTTCTTAAATAACGCGCTAACTCTATAATACGGTTAAGGTATAGTTAATAATATAAGCTTGGGACTAATAAGGCGACTTCATGTATATAGGTTTGTCTCATTTTGGTGGTATCAAAGCATTGAGAATGTTCTGAGGCTAATGGGATGACTTCATGTATATGAGGTTGTCTCAGGGAACAGACGTTTGACACATATTAGACACATAGTAAAACCACACAAACGCTTGGAGACCTAACATATTGAACTTAGAGTCCAATGAGAAGTGTTGCCGAAATTTCATCAAATATAAGGTATGCTCCACGGTCTTATGCATGTTAGAAAGGGTACTATCGAGTTTGTGGACGAGCGTTCGAGGCACACTCAGGTAATTCTCCTTTATTTTTATTTTAATTTTTATAAAGTGTATTGTTTTAATATATTATGGCATGATGTATGTGTTTATGCATAACAGGAAGAGTATGAGGCGAGGTTAATTTAGGCTAAGTCTCAGGCAACCTCTTTCCCATCCATCGCAGCTGACCCTGAGGCAGAGGATCGACTGGAGCTTCAAACTTGGGTGGAGGTTGCTGGTGGCAAGAAGAAGGGCCACATTTATGGTTTAGGAGACCTCGTCTGGGACTACCGACTAGGGGCTTCCAACATCCATACCCAGCACAACTGAGCGTCCACCAGCAGCAGCCGCCACTACACCGAGATTGCCGAGTTGAGGCAGAGAATGGTTGCATCCGAGGAGTGGGAGCGTCGTATGATGAAGGTCGTGGTTGCTAGCGAGGAGCATGAGCGTCGGATGTTGCAAACCATGGAGGCGATGATGGCACAACAGAGGGAGTTCATGCAGCAGGTCGCACCCGATATGCAGCATCAAATACCGCAATAGCATTGTAGGACCAGCATCGACAGCCCGCGACTCAACCGCAACCAAGTTAGCCTACCGATGATGATGATCAGGAGTTCGATGATCTATTGCAGGCTTATCGCGAGAACTATTAGATTGTTTTAGTTTTTGTAGGCATTATTTTGTATTGGATATACTTATAAATAATACGTGTTGTTATGTTAGATTTAAATTTAAAATTTATTTATCATTTAAATTTTGAACACTTTTATCTTTATTTTAGCATGTTTTTTAAATATTATATTGGTAAATAATTAATATTTAATATTAATTCTAAAATATATAATTATAAAAAACCTTTTTTAAAAAAAAAATAAAAATGATTACCTACGGAAGTATCTCTCAATAACGGGAGACAACTTACCGATGGTTACGGCGATCGGTAATTATCGATAGTGTAAGTTGATAGTCATACCGACACTCATGATCGTCGGTAATTACTGATGACACGTCATCTAGCCCATCGTAAACTTTATCGACATGGTTATTACGGACGGCTCCGTGGCCGTCGGTTGGCCGTCAGGAAAAAGTGGTTACTAACGGTTTTCTCGCGATTTCAATGGGTTTTGATTGTCTATAACACCCAATTTTCTTGTAGTGTTGGACCTAACACAAAATACCACACAAAGTTAAAAAAAAACATTACAAGATAGAGAAGACATATCACAAATGATGAAAAAGCTTCACAAAGAAGAAGAGAGAAACTAAAACTGGTTTTCAAAATTCAAAATCAAACCCATGTTATTAATAAACTAGAACATATGATAAGTTTTGATGTGGAAATAACATTACAGCTTTTGGGAAATGATTCTTTATTAACCGGTGCATTATTTTTTGCATTCTTTATTCTCTCGCATTGGACTGCTGTAGCCTGTAGCAACATGGGAAGCTCAGTCACTGTGTGAAGCACACTATTCTCTTCTCTCTGTCTCACTCTCTCTCCCTCTTAAGTTCAATGCTCTTTCTTCCTTTTTCTCAAATGGGCAATAAAAAATATTGTGGTGGTGGTGTGTGATGAGGATACCAATTAAATTATAGTTTTTTGGGTGTGTATTTTAATCCCCAAACAAAGCAAATACTAAATTAAAATATTTTTCCAGCAAATGGTGGGTGTCTCCACGTTGGGTCTCTCTCTTTCCTTCAACACTCTTAATTCACTTCTGCCTTCTCCTTCACTCTCTTCCTCTTATGTTTCTCTCTGCAACTTCAGCTTTACATTTCTATGCTGTTATCACCTCACAGCCTTAGACCACTTCCAACGTCTCTTTTCTCTTTGTTGTAATTGCACATTCTGTAACGTTCACCCTCCATATACTGCTACCCTTGACTTGGACTCTCTCCTTCGCAAGTTCCTTTTTCTTCTCTCTCTCTCTCTCTCTCTCTCTCTCTCTCTCTCTCTTTGGTCTTTATATTTTATATATAACGTTGCCTTATGGGCGTTTCTCTTCTTCGTTTCCCCTTTCAGCCTTTCTTCAGGTTCTTCATATCTGAATAAATATGCACTAACCCTTTCCTTAAAAGTTTCACTTTTTCTTCTTTTACCCTCTAAACGCTGATCAACCTCTCATGATGTGAAACTTTTTAGTTTTTGTGCTCGGGTTTCATCCGGGTAAGCATCTTTTTCCATGATGGATGATAGCAATTTCTATATATATACACAATATCAATAGCCATAACTAAATCCATAGAGAAATCATTCGGTTCTAAATTAGGTCTTTCTGATGTTAGAAAGTTATTTGGGTTTAGTGATTTCTTAGAATTTTTATCAAGCCAAGAAAACTGTAAGGGGAGGTAAATATTATCAACCATAAAAACATGAAGGGAGGTTAGTATAATCAACTCATAAACCTTTTTAGAGGTAATATAATTTCTGTAACAAGCGAGATATTAAGTGTAATTTTAATTTTTCCAAGATTTTTTGTTTTCATTATAGTTTGCCAGATTTCTACTTCAGTTTGTTCAACTTGTATACATATGAATATGTATATATGTCTTGCTCTTAACTTCTCATATTTCAATCTAGTAATTGTTGTTGCTGATACTTATGCTTGGATTTTCTTTCTCCAGTTACAGGCACTTGAGTATAAGGTGGAAAAGGTTTTCTCTGATCATCTTAAAAGAGAAAAAGAAACAAAGGACAGGGAAGGAGAGCATTTGCCTTGACATGACCAATTATGACTAGTACAAAAGCATTATCTTCCCAACCGTTGGCACAAAAGATGAGACTTCTTGAGTTGTCACCCTCTGATGGCAATGGTTCCTCAGCTGATGAACCTTTACCTCAGGATGCAGATTATAATGGTCCCTATCTCAGTGATGAGCTAGAGACCACAATCTTGGCTAGAATGCCAAGATCACAGCACTGGAAATTGTGTTTTCTAAATAAGAGGTTCTTGAGTCTGGTGAAGAGTGGTGAAGTATATAAGATCAGGAAAGAGTTAGGATTCAAAGAACCATCTGTGTTTATGTTAGCTAGTGGGGAGAGTAACTGGTGGGGAATGGATTGGCCTTTCAGGTCCAGCAGGAAGCTTCCCACTATTCCATCAGATTATAACTTTGAGTTTGGAGATAAGGAGTCATTTACTGCAGGGTCCCATCTGTTAGTTTCAGGCAAGGAGTTTGATGGACCTGTTATTTGGAGGTATGAGTCAGCAACAAATGAATGGCTCAAGGGTCCTTCCATGAACAACCCAAGATGTCTTTTTGCATCAGCTACCTGTGGTACTTTTGCCTTTGTTGCAGGTGGTCTTGACACAAACACTTATAGCCAAGTCTTGGATACTGCTGAGAAATACAATTCACAGAATCAGTCCTGGGAACTCCTCCCAAATATGAAGCAAAAAAGGAAGTTTTGTTCAGGTTGTTACATGGATAACAGGTTCTACGTTATTGGAGGCCAAGATGAGAATCAGAAGGACCTCACTTGTGGGGAATTCTTTGATGCTAAGACAAACAGTTGGAACTTGATTCCTGACATGTTACAAGATATTCCTGTTTCAGTTTCACAGTCTCCACCTCTTATTGCTGTTGCAAATAATGAGCTGTACACTCTTGATGCTTCTTCCAATGAGCTGAAGGTATATCTCAAGGAAAGCAACTTATGGAAGAAGTTAGGACAGGTTCCAGTGAGAGCTGATGCTCAAGGAGGTTGGGGTGTGGCATTTAAATCTCTTGGTGATGAGTTACTTGTTATTGGTGCACCTTCTGTCTCCCATACAGAGCGTGCCTTGACAATATACACTTGCTGTCCTGATCCAACTATTGAGAAATTAAGGTGGAGGCAAATTGACTGTGGCAGCATCCAGCTTAATCACTTTGTCCACAATTGTGCTGTGATGGGAACCTGAAGTCTGAATTTCATGTAACAAGAAGAGTAGCTTGAAGCTGAAACCAGTCTCAAAATAAATATAACTTGCACTTTGCAGGTTAATCTAGACTTGTCTTTGCTTCAAGCTTCTGTTGTTTGATCTTTGTCTCATGAGCAAAGGTGTCACTTTCTGAAACAACTTTGATGGCATAGGGTCAATGTGAGGAAGCCTGTTGATGTATCTTGTTCCTTTCACTCTGAAGGGGAGTGAAAATGGCAAGTACAATCTATTGTTGGTGAAGAAAAACCAGATAGTGAGATTCAAAGCTCAAATGATAATGTGTTTCTGTATTTCGTTGTTCCATTGTCCTCATTTAGTTATTGATGTCAAAGATTCAAATCATGTTTTTATTGTTATGGACTCAAATTTGAATCATTTGCTTCGATTGCCACACTTCACAAATACTAGATGCCAAACTAGAATAATTTCATACTTTTTAGATGTTTCACTAGTCTTTTTGGTACTAGACTTTTGGAAGTCACTTTTCATCCCAACTAATCTGAAGTGAATCATAAAGATCTATTTAAGTGGATAATTCTCCCCACATCTTTTTTTCTTTCATTTATAAGACTCGCCTAAGACTTTACTTAAAAGAAATCCAACTTCTTACCGTCACTCTGACCAACAAGCTTAATATTTCCCACTGCAGCGAGTTTGTTAATTAAGTGATTATTTAATAATTTTTTTTTTAAATAGGCTAGTACTTATTTTATAAGTTTCTCTAATAAGTTTATTAAAATAAACTTAAAAGAGTTTATAGGAAGGTTATAACGTATTTTTATAAACTATTATAATAAGTTCAAATAAATTATCTATAAGCTTTTCCAAGATTTTATCTTATGTACCTTTAAAAATCAAAGTGAATTTTGGGATGAAAATAACGTAAAAAAAAAAAAAAAAAAAATCAACTTTCAATTTTTCATCCCAAGTTTAAGGGTAACCAAAAATGTAGGAAAAAAAATGATTCGCTTCATCTTTCATCCTCGAGACACTAAATTAACTTGAGTATGTACGGTTAAACCTTTTTTTGATAGATTTAAAGTTTAGATGGGGGAAGACACACTCATTACAAGATTAAGGAAAATCATCAATCTCAATGAAGATTTAAAGTGGAATTTACTTATCGTCTAGCAACAAAATAAATCTGAGAATCAAACCTAAATTATAGCAAGTGTGAGCGGAAAACTCAACTAAATTAACCTAAGTGTTCACGGCTGAATTTAGTTGGTGATGTTCACATAAGTAACAAGTGACAG
Source organism: Ammopiptanthus mongolicus (assembly GCA_039655645.1). Taxonomy (NCBI): domain Eukaryota; kingdom Viridiplantae; phylum Streptophyta; class Magnoliopsida; order Fabales; family Fabaceae; genus Ammopiptanthus; species Ammopiptanthus mongolicus. The sequence goes on along the minus strand of CM077349.1, from coordinate 27,130,461 downwards.
GGATGTCAAATGTAAGTGTTTACGATCTTACATGAGTATGGGACTATGGGAGAACTGCTGAATAGTCAAAATGGATCCCTTGCATCTTTTTCCTTGGCCTTTGGAAGGTTTCCAGCCTTCCCTTTTGGCAAGATTATAGGTATATTTTGTGCATTGGTTAATCCGGTAGGCTAATCAACTTTGAGCAGCTGGATAAGGTAAATTTGACTAAATTACTGTTCGGATGTCTCATTTCTTTTAATTTATTCAACTTGATCCATCTATTTTAAAAATATTCAAGTTGGTTCATTACTAAGCATATGTTAACCAATTTGGTCATTTCTGTTAAGTTTTACCATTAAGTTGAATAAATTAAAACAAATGAGGGACCAAGTTGAATAAATTAAAACAAATGAGGAAGCAAAAGAGTAATTTAGTCATAACTTAACGGTAAAATTTCACGAAAAGGACCAAATTAATTAACGTTTAGCAAGTAAGGGACCAACTTAAACATTTTTAAAATAGAGATACCAACTTGAATAAATTAAAAGAAATGAGGGACCAAAGCAGTAATTTAGTCAAGTAAAATTCCATTATTTAAAGGGTCACATATATAATCTCTTTTTTTTTGTTTTTCAGGGTATCCTCTTCGTGCAACTGCGGAGACTAATCCCTCGAAATACTGAACGACATTTAAGGGTTGACCTCTCCCAACAGGTTTTCACCATGCATAAGAGCCAGGGATCCAACCCCTAACCATTTGCTTAAGAGACTTGAACTTGTTACCACTCACACCAATCACATTTCGGTAGTCACGTATATACTCTGTTTCAAAATACAGTATACTTCCTCCTCACTCACAATTTCCGCAGTATCTATATTAAATATCAAATTCAGAAAACGTTTTTCATAGAGTGATAATTTTACACCAACTTGTTGTACTAATTATTGAAGTGGCTTCTGTGCCATGGAGTTTGTGAGAAATATGTTTATGTAAGAATCATTTACTCACCGGGACAACATCAGTTCGTCCAAAAACATACAAGAATACAAGATATAGAAACATGCCAGTACTTGGGTAACTTCGTGCATTCAATGATAATGAGTATTAATGATAATGGTAACCTTTCAAGAAAAAGAAAACAGACAGGTGTTATTTATGCAAGGAGAAAGGTCATTTTGCAAAAAATTATATTCATCTCCTTACCCGCATTTTAAAAAACAATATCCATATCCAGATCTACACCCATGTGGGTAACAACTTTAATACCCTTACCCTTATTCATCAGGTGTCTATGTACGTACTCATACACTCATTACCCGCATAGGATGCAGAGTCAGTGGCGCATCTTGAACAAAAAAATTGGAAAGTCAGAATAAATTTTAATTCATAATTCAAATATGAGTTTAATTGTTTCATATTTAGTGTAAAGTTTTTTATGCTGTCAACTAATGATATGAGTGACTTTTAAGGTAGTTAGGATAATAATCAAATATTTTAGTTGATGTGATAATTTATGATTGGTTGATAATGTAAAAAAATTTCTCTTAACAATACATACCAATTAAATCCCTCAAATATATATTATCATATTATATTTCTAAAATTTAAGTTCGTTATAAACTCAGAGTTGATTATAAAACAATATTAGTGTGAATGATTAGAAATTACCTTAAAATGCTTTTTGAGTTTTTTTCCTGGGATTAGACTTTTTAGTATTTTTCTAGAGTTTAATTTCTATGCACTGTCAGTGTAAAGTTTTTTACACTGATAACCAATCAGAAATCATGATATGTGTGACTTTTAAGATAGTTAGGATAAGAGTTAAACATTTTAACTTAGTAACAATTTCTGATTGGTTGACCGTGTAAAAAATCTTTACACTGATATTGTATAATAATTAAATCCATTTTTATATGTAAGTAAAAAAATATTTTAAACAATTTTGGGGGAGCCAAGACTCCCCTATGTCATTGAGAAGCTCCGCCCTTGTGCAGAGTCAAGCGCAAAAAACAAGAAGGGTGGAAGCTAGGAAGGGTCGGACACTCGAAGTGACCAAGGGAGACGGGAGAGAGTCCGAGAGTGGCAGTGTGGCAAAAAGAAGAGTCCGGGAGGAGTAACATAAAATTCGAACACTGTGGAATGAAGATGAACGAAAAGGAGAGTCCAAATATAGAGTTACAACATAAAGGAAAAAGGAAACTGGTTAACTAGGTTTAGTTTTTTTATTTTTTAAAATTTAATATATTATTTAATGAGGAGGGATCAAGTTACTCCAAGAGTAACTTTAAGAGAGTTACTCTCAATCTTATCCATCCATTTATTCTAATCCAATGGATCTACATTAATTCATTAAAGAAACTACATGACCTTTGTTGGATTAGAATAAATGGAGGGATGAGATTGAGAGTAACTCCCTTAAAGTTATTTTTGGAGTAACTCGATCCCTTCTCTTATTGAATAATATATATATATATATATATATATATATATAAGGGTGAAGATCAAGTTACTCCAAGAATAATTTTAAACATTTACTCTCATTCATTCATTTTAATTTAATTTAATGATTAAAAATTACTCAATTCATTAAAGGAAAAAATAATGAATGATAAATTTAATAGAGAGAGAGAAATAAAATTTATTAAATGAAGAGATATATTTTAAATTTGGACTACTCATTGAATTTATAATATTAATTCATTACAATTTATATATTTTTAATATTTTTAATACATAGATACTTTTTTTGACTAAAAAAGATATTCATTCTTTCAAATTGGTAAAATACATCGAAAACAACAAAAATTCAACATCGCTAAGAACTGAAAAGGATGAATCTGCGAACAAACTCATAGCACCCAGGTTATTAGCATAAAACGGCAAAATGCCTACAAATGTGACAAAATCAAAGTGACCGGAATACCCATACCTCTGGATCTGTAACGTTGACGCCCATGTCTTGATTGAATTTGTAATGGATCGAAGCTGATTTGCCAATCTGAACCAAACGAACACCGCAACAAGAGGGGAAACCAAACTACGCCGCACCAAAACGACAAACAAAACAACGTCGCATTTAGACGACGAAATCACGGGAAAACATGAAAGAAAAACCAGATCTATGTGGAAAAACCACTTATTTAGATAAAATGAGAAGAAAAAAAAAACGATGTAGAGATGTGATTCCAGGCCAAAAAATGACCCAAAACAATATAACATGCAAGAAATATAATACATAAATACTTTTAGCATATTAAATTTGGCAAAAATTATAAAATTTTAAAAATTAAATAATATATATAGTACATACATATAACATGCAAGAGCAATTTTTTTAGAAAACAATGTCATCATTATATCAAAGAAGAAAACAATATTTATTTAATTAACCTAAAATATTACTACACAAAAAATTAATTATTGATCATTCTTCAACGTCATGGTATGAATACAATCATGCTCTCTCAATTTTCCATATTTCAAAAGGGAGCACTTGTGCTTGGAGGAGTATTTGGACATCCAAACCACTCTTGCAACAAGGCCTTAGATGGAGTATTGGTTCCGGTTCAATCATCCCTCTTTGGAATTCACCATGGTTGTGCAATGGTGAGTGTTTACAGTATCCACAGAATTTGGGATTTGAAGGCCAGCACCTAATGCTTGCGGATATGATGCTTCAAGGGCCTAAAAGATGGAATGAACCTCTTATCAGGAGCATTTTTCCGGTTGGTATAGTGGATAGTATTGTGAAGACTCCTTTAAATGAAATTGTGAGTGATGACAAGCTTATTTGGAGTGTAACCAAGGATGGTATTTTCTCTGTTAAATCTGGCTATCATCTTGCTATTACTAGACTTGCGGATTGTTCCATGTATAAGGTGGATAGTGCTTGGAATTTAATCTGGAACTTGAAGGTCCCAAGTAGAATAAAGCTATTTGTGTGGAGGGCTTGTAGAGATATTCTCCCCACAAGATCACGCCTCCAATAGAAAGGTATACACTGTCCTTATTTTTGCGCAATGTGTGAGCATGAAGTTGAGAATACTTGGCATGTTTTGTTGACTTGTGGGGTCAGTGTTGCAACTTGGACTCAAAATCAACTTTGGCAATTTATTCATCCTTTACTCCAGCAGACGCAATCTTATAGTGAACTTTGCTTCACTTTGTCAGCAACTTTTTCTCCTAATAATATAGTGAAATTTGTCATGACCTTGTGGAGTTTGTGGTTTGGCAGGAACGAGAAGCGTTGGCACAATATCAACCGATCAGCTGCTAGCATTAATCAAAAAGCATGGTCTTATTTTATGGACTGGAAATTAGCGAATGAGATGGCTCCAGCAGGTTCTCTTCCACATGTGTTTGGCGCTAACATAGTCTCTTGGGCAGCTCCCAGTTATAATTGTTTAAAGTGCAATGTTGATGCTAGTTTTTTTGAGGACCTTGGAAGAAGTAGTTTTGGGATGTGTATAAGGGATGAGCTTGGCAAATTTATTTTGGCTAGAACTAAATGGGTCCCTTCCTTACTCCCGGGTCCCTTCCTTACTCCCAGTTCTTGAAGGTGAAGCTTTGGGTTTGCTTAGAGCTTTGAAATGGGTCAAAGATTTGAATTTCTAGAATGTCATCTTTGAGTTAGATTGTCAAGTTGTGGTCAATAATGTAAAAACTCCTAGAAATGACATCTCTGAGTTTGGAGATGCTATTAGAGCTTGTCATGAACTTTTACTATCTTTTTCAAACTTAGGTGTAAGTTTTGTTAGCAGACAAGCGAATAAAGTAGCTCATTCACTTGCTACAACGACTTTATTCACAGTTAGTCACCATGATTACTATCAAGTACCACATTGTATTGCTACTCTAATTATCAATGAATTGCGCTAATGGCCTTGCTTCAAAAAAATAAAAAAGGGAGCACTTAAGGCTACAACAAACAGACGGATCATAACAATTTTCAGGAAAAGACCTCTTGATGCATCTAATAATAAAATAATATATTTAATATTATAAAATAGATACTGTTTTCTTGTTTCATATGATGATGTCATTGTGTTCTTCAAAAAATGCTTTTGCATATTATCTGTACAAGAATTCTTAACTTTATAATTAAAATTCGCTACGGTATATATTACTTAATTTGATAATATTTTAATGAATTTTATGTTAAAAGCATCTATGTATTAAAAATATTATTAATGTATAAATTATAATGAATACTATTATAAATTCAATGAGTAGCCGAAATCTAAAATATATCTCTTTATTTATTAAATTTCATTTTTCTTTCTCCTTATTAAAGTTATCATTAACTAATTAGTTCTTTAATGAATTAAGAAATTTTTAATCATTAGATTAAATTAGAGTGAATGCATGAGATTGAGAGTAAATATTTACATTTACTCTTTGTTTTTTAAGATAAAATATTTACATTTACTCTTAAAGTAACTTGATCCCCACTATATATAAATGTGGGTATGAGGCGAGGTGAGTACTAGAATACGCATGTGATGTGAACCCCTTGGAAGTCAAGTCTCAAAAACCGAACAACAAAATTTGGATGTGCCCAAGAAAGCTATAACAGGTTTGTTGAAGAAAAACTTGGACCTGTTAATTATAAGAATCAAGAACCCAAGCTATAAAGTGATAAACGCCACAAGGAAGGGATCCTTGATAAGTTTGATATGAAGTTCTTAGAAGAACTTGGAGAGAAAATAACCTCATAGGTTTTTCAATTACTTCAAACTGAATTCCTTTTACAACTCTAAAGAAGGCCTTTTATAGGCTTGTAATTGACTAAAAAAAAAAAAAGAAATACAAAAGGTTTCTAAATGAGGAAAGGATGCAAATATTTATGCCATTAATTGCAATCAATGAAATGTGAGCTTCTCTTTTTATGAGTCCTTCATTGAATCTGGATCAAATTGATTAATTCTCTTGAATGTTCCATCACTCCTTGGTGTTCCACTAAGTTTCCAATCAACCCATTTAATGCTCTTGAATGTTCATTAACTCCTTGATTTTCCACTAAGTCTTGAATCAGCCCGTTTAATGCTTCTTTGAATTTTCTTGCTTGTGTTCTTGTAATTGAACCGGATGGAAGGCCCAATGGGTCGCTTGGAGCTTACTTACTTGCATCGTTACCAAATGATGTGAACCCTTGGAAATCAAGTCCCAAAAACCCAACAACAAAATTTGGATTTCTCCAAGAAAGCTATAACATGATTTTTGAAGCAAAACTTAGACCCGTTGATTATAAGAATCAAGAACCCAAGCTATAAAGTGATAAACGCCACAAGGAAGGGATCCTTGATAAGTTTGATATAAGGTCCTTAGAAAACCTTATAGAGAAAATAACCTGAAGTTTTTCAATTACTTCAAATTGAATTGCCTTTTACAACTCTAAAGAAGGCCTTTTATAGGCTTGTAAGTGACTAAAATAAAGAAATACAAAAGGTTTCAAAATGATGAAAGGGTGCAAATATTTTTTCCATTAATTGCAATTAATGAAATGTGAGCTTCTCCTTTTATGAGTCCTTCATTGAATCTGGATCAAATTGATTAATTCTCTTGAATGTTCCATGACTCCTTGGTGTTCCACTAAGTCTTGAATCAGCCCGTTTAATGCTTCTTTGAATTTTCTTGCTTGTGTTCTTGTAATTGAACCGGATGGAAGGCCCAATGGGTCGCTTGGAGCTTACTTACTTGCATCGTTACCAAATGATGTGAACCCTTGGAAATCAAGTCCCAAAAACCCAACAACAAAATTTGGATTTCTCCAAGAAAGCTATAACAGGTTTTTTGAAGCAAAACTTAGACCCGTTGATTATAAGAATCAAGAACCCAAGCTATAAAGTGATAAACGCCACAAGGAAGGGATCCTCGATAAGTTTGATATAAGGTCCTTAGAAGACCTTGTAGAGAAAATAATCTCAAGTTTTTCAACTACTTCAAATTGAATTGCCTTTTACAACTCTAAAGAAGGCCTTTTATAGGCTTGTAAGTGACTAAAATAACGAAATACAAAAGGTTTCAAAATGATGAAAGGGTGCAAATATTTTTTCCATTAATTGCAATTAATGAAATGTGAGCTTCTCCTTTTATGAGTCCTTCATTGAATCTGGATCAAATTGATTAATTCTCTTGAATGTTCCATGACTCCTTGGTGTTCCACTAAGTCTTGAATCAGCCCATTTAATGCTTCTTTGAATTTTCTTGCTTTTCTTCTTGTAAATGGACCGAATGAAGGCTGAATGGGTCGCTTGGAGCTGACTTGCTTGCATCATTCCCTCCTTCCTAAAAAAGAGGGAACATTTCGAGAGATAAAAGGCTAGAGTGGTCATAAAAAAAACCAATACAAGTGTGAAACATGAGTGTACGTGTGATCATTATTTGAGTGCAAACACGTGAGGAACTATTGTGAGGCCTATTATTAATTTTTTTCACTAACACTTTGTGCAGAAATTATATCATGGCATCTAATTCAGAAGCTATGGAAGGAGAAGAAAATTCCTCTTTTTTCTTACAAGCAATGGAACAACAATTTGCAAAGTTGATTATAGTACTTGAAGACATGTGGGATAGAATGGATAGGCAAGACGAGGAGATTCGAAGGCTGGGAAGGAGGAAAAATTGAAGAGGGCCTAATAGAAGAGAAGACTTTCCAAGTGAAAGAGAGTCAGGATTCTCATGTGATGAAGAAAACATAGTGGAGGATCTGAATTCTCAGGAGAAAATTTCATAACTAGAAGAGAAATAGTTCATAGAAGACATGCTCATAGAGGAAGGCAACTTGATGGCAATCTTGGCAACATCAAGATGACAATTCCTCCATTTCAAGGAATGAATGAGCCTGAAGCTTATATAGAGTGGGAGAAAAAGATTGAACTGATTTTTTAATGTCAATTATTGAACTACTGACTGTGCTATAATATGGTGGGATCAATTGGTGACTAGCAGGAGGAGAAATCAGGAGAGACCAGTATAGACATGGGATGAGCTTAAAGAACTCATGAGGAAGAGACTCATACCAGGGCATTATTATAGGGACTTGCACCAAAGATTCCAAACTCTTAGTCAAGGTTCCAAGAATCCAAACTCTTAGACAAGGTTCCAAGAATGTGGAAGACTACCACAAAGAAATGGAAGTAGCTATGATCAGGGCGAATGTGGAGGGAGATAAAGAGGCTACCATGGCTAGATTTTTGAATGGATTGAATACAGAAATAGGAAATGTGGTAGAGTTGCAACACTATGTGGAGTTGGAAGACATGGTGCACATGGCCATGAAGGTGGAGAGGCAACTAAAGCTGAAAGGTGAAAGTGAAACAGGAAAACACAAGAAGGGGGGTTGAATTGTGTTTCTTAAACCTTTTTTGAAAAACCTTTTTCAAAAGCGTTTTAAGCAAGCAGTATGTTAAACAAGACATACAAAAAACAAGTTTTCGAAAGACGTTAAGAAACCTTGTTTTCAATCCCCAAGTTAGTAAATAAATAAACTTGAAAAGATCAGGGATAGAGAGAGTCACGCAGAGATGTATCTTAGTTCACTCTTACAAATCGAAGAGGTACGTCCAGTCCCTTCCTCCATAAGGTTTTTCCACTAAAACACTTAGCACTTTTCACAAGTTGTTTCCTAGTCACTCCTGACTTTACAACTCCAAACTTCTTCAGGCTCCAAGTATTCTTTTACAGACAAGCCTCTTCAGGCTCAACCAATCCTAAGATTTGAGAAGAGTTTTGAGCTTTCTACAAACTCACTAAGTGTGAGGATATTACAAGATTTAGCTCTTTGAATCTGTTTTCAACTTTACAGAGAAAGAATATAAAAGTTTATAAATCTTTGACTAGAGAGTAGTGATAGCTTTTTGAAAGTGGAGTCGCGTATGAATTCTCTTGTGTGTATATCACTCATTTCTTCAAATGATGGTCTATAAACAATCTTAACTATCTTCCGGATTTCAAACGGTAGAAAACATGTCCGTTTAGACTTAGTGAAATATCCGTTAGACACAAGTTCATTTGCAAACTTAGGGATGGCAATCGGTAGGGTACTATAGTACCCGTCCCCATACCCACGTTTTAAAAAAGAACTCGTACCCATCCCCATACCTGCGTGGGTAAGAACCTTAATATCCGTACCCTCACCTGTCGGGTACCTAAGTACCCGTACCCGCACCCATTACCCACACTTTAGTATCAGAAATTTTTGGATTTTGAAAATAAGATAAGTAAATATGGTATACCCCAAAGGTTTTTCAATTGATATAATTTTCATATTACTCATTTTAAACAATAAAATGACTTATTTTTGTACTTACATAAAGTTACATTCCACATAGTAAACATCCTGCATACCAAATTAAAATTGCAATCTGTAGATTTAATAATCAATTTATCAACATGAAATGTATGAAATGCAAAGGTTGAAATACAAAACGTCCAATAATCAATCTCCAAAACATTAATTAAATATGACAATAAAAAATGATACATTACACTAAAAGGAATGTTCAGCAAAAAAAAAAAAAAGGAATGCTATTGAATTGCAGAAAACACAATATTAATGCCTCCTTTTTATTTCATTTGACAACGCTTGATGATTATCATTATTGTTAGATTTATTCATAAGACAGAGGAAAACACATCAAGATTATTATAAATATTAAGATACTAAATAGAGAAGGAAAACATAGCAACTCAGGCATTTCATAGGAGATGATTTGATCATATTAATCAAGAAGTAACATACAAAGTATAGGCGATAATGAAGCTAGCCAAGTGGAACTGACGATGAAACTCTAGCTATTTTTTAATTTTTTTAATGTAATATATTATAATTAAGGCATGATGAAGTAACATACAGAGTATAAACGACGATGAAGCTAGCTAAGTGGAACTGATGATGAAGCTTTGGAACTGACAATGAAGCTCTAGTTTTTTTTTAATTTTCTTAAGGTAATATATTATAATTATGTATATATAATATAAAATATATATATATATAGTGCGGGTATGGAGCGGGGTGGGTACTAGAATACCCGTACTCGCACCCATCCCCATTAATTTTTGCAGGTAATTACCCGCAACCGCACCCATACCCATTAAGCGAGTAATTACCCTACCTATTATGAGTATTTTTTGTTGGTACCCATTAGGTCTGATACTCATTGCCATCCCTATGCAAGCTGTCTTATGTTCATAGATGTCCTTTTTTTGTGTAAGCAGGGAGGCAACTTTGCTTTTGACAGAATAGCATTGATAGCAGCTTGTAGCAAATTATTCAGAGCAGACTGTCCTTTGCTTTTTGGCCATCATGTTTTTTGCTTTACATGGCTCGACGTGTACAATGTTTTACCTTGTTTTGTCTTTATAGAAAGAAATTTTTCTTTTGTGATCTTTTAAAGACTTTAGAACATATGCCACATCATCTGCAAAATAAAGTTAGTGGACACACAAGTAATATAAAAGATTGGACGCACAATAAAATATGCTTGTGACTTTTGGACGCAAGACACTTATCCTTTAAAGAATAAAGTCCAAGGACCAGTTGGATGATCCACATAATCTTCTTTGGACGCAGACAGTTTGTGAACCAAATTGTACCATTGGACATAGAGAATGCTTTAAGCTTGTAGTCCAATATGAGTTATATGTAAATTTGGATGATGAAGCTTAGTGCTCATTGAGAATCTATCTGAAGTCAGAGACATAGAAAAGGTCCTTTAACCTTATGGATTAGTAACACCTGAACTTAAACTATTTTCATAAACATATAATAATTTTGTGAATCATTAAAACTTTGAGGTGTCATAAACCATTCCTGTTTTGGTTCTAACAATCTCCCCCTTTTTTTTTTGATGACAAACATTATTATAAAGTGTTTTTGAAAAAGATTTTCTGATGGGCAAAAGCTCCCCCTAAGATTATGCATCACATAGAGATATGTTTTAAACAGTCAGATTAAGCATAGATGACATAACTTAGAACATAATATGATCAAAGCATTATTATAAGGAGTCTAACACGTATAAGAGATTCAACAATGCAAAGGAAAGCGTTTATATTTATAAAATCATTAATTCATATTTCCATATTCTCCCCGTGTTTGTCAACAGACAAAAAGGAATTAGGAGGATGAACATCACAGAAAGCAAAGAAGAAAAGACATGAAAAGACTCAAGGGGATGGTGGGGGTGAAGGAGGGATATGAGGAAAGGCTTGGTGAAGATAGTTCAACAGTTGATTCTTCCTTCGATTCATCTCTTGAGTCACCCGTACCGAGACTCTTTCTACCAAATAATAAACAATATCCTGAGACAGATATGTTTTAAACAGTCATATTAAGCATAGATGACATAACTTAGAACATAATATGATCAAAGCATTATTATAAGGAGTCTAACACGTATAAGAGATTCAACAATGCAAATGAAAGCGTTTATATTTATAAAATCATTAATTCATATTTCCATATTCTCCCCGTGTTTGTCAACAAACAAAAAGGAATTGGGAGGATGAACATCACAGACAGCAAAGAAGAAAAGACATGAAAAGACTCAAGGGGATGGTGGGGGTGAAGGAGGGATATGAGGAAAGGCTTGGTGAAGATAGTTCAACAGTTGATTCATCCTTCGATTCATCTCTTGAGTCACCTGTACCGAGACTCTTTCTACCAAATAATAAACAATATCCTGAGACAGTCCAGGTGGTAGAGGAGGGGCTGAAGCTTGAGCAGGGTGAGCTTCTTCAGCGGAAGAAGTGTTGACCTCGTCATCTTCATCTTTAAGATTAAGTTCCACAATATGATCAGATAAAGTGGAGTCATGGCCAAGACGATTAGTGCGCTAGACGGAGCTTGCTTCTGCTTGAGTTTCAGGAATATCAAAGTCTTCACATCTTGCATCTGCTTGAGGACTAGTGGATTCAGCACAAAAATCTTCAGCAGACCGAGAGAAATGAAAGGATGCTTGACCAAAGGCTTTGGTCACAGCTTCAAGAACTTCTTCATGTTCTCTAGCCACTGGAATCTCAGAAGTGGTAGCTTCCTCATGTGAGTGCCAGGGTAACAGGAGTACAGGAGGAGGAGAAGATGGTGATTCCGGGACCTGTGTAGGAGAGGTAGGGGTAGGTCTTCACTGAATCCTCTATGTTCATTTGAGGATAAAGCAATCGGTGAGAAGGGTGGTGGAGGTGTAGAGTCAGAAGATTGAGTTTGTGTTGGTGTAGGTGGTAAGGATGGTGATATGGGTTGAGTGTTTGGATGCTGAGAGGGAGTGGTGGAGGAAGAAGTGGTTTGAGAAGGATTTATGATTTTAGGTCTGGGTTGCTTTTTAGCTACAGTCTTAATCCTCATCCTTCTGGGTGGTGGAGGTATAGTCGGGGAGGGGTGATTGGAGTAGTGGATGGAGCTTTAGGTGAGATAGAGGGTATAGAAGTGGTAGGAGGGTTGGGTAAGTTGGAAGGGGATGGTATTACCTTAGTTTTCTTGTACAGAAGTAAGGCAATAACAACATCATCCTCATCGTCTTCCTCATCTTCTTCTTCAACAAGAAGCTTCCTTTTCCCATACCTAGGTTTTGACGGTTCAGTTTCCTGAACCGTAGGTTGCTTTTGAGCCTATGTGGACGCACTGGCTTAAGCTTGCTATTTAGTAGTTGAACCAAAGTTTGCTTTGAGCAAAGGCCCATCAACCTCTTCAACAAATGGTCTGACAACACCATTGAACTTGATGAAGGTTTCTCCATTAATGGTGTATGCTATACCTTTGATCATAGAAGCAAATGCCAGATTTGGCTTCTCCTCATATTCTTCAAAAACATTTTGAGTTTTAGCTTGAGATTGTTCAAACAATCCTTCCAATGATGATGAACCAGAAGAGATTTGAGGTTGATTATCAACATTGGAGTTCTGACCTCTTCTTCCTTGTCTTCTTTGAAGAGCTTCCTGGCGTTGAGACTGTGCAGCATTGGACTGAGCTTGCTCAAAAGCAATAGCAGATGGAAGTTGTATCTTTGAGAGATTTGCCCTTCCAAACTGTGGACAATAAATCGTCTGGTAGACATGCCTTATGCTCGGGTGGACTTTACTCAGCATCCGACAAATCCCTTGATTCTCAAAGACTCGAGAAAGAAGAATTGAATAAGTGATTGTCTTAACAGAGACAACATCTATGCAATTTTCTTTAAAACGGTCAAATAGAAGAGATGGAAGATTTACCTTCATTCAGTAAAGGAGATGAGTGAGAAGAAAGGCATGCAAATCAGAGATTGAGTCCTTAGACCCTGCTTTATGCAAATAGCCTTGTTCAGGATCTGATTCAGAATCCTTGCTTCATCCTTCATGATAGCAGCACGAAAAAGGGCATTTGGATGAGCATCGGGATGTTTGAGAAAGTTGAAGACGTTGTCTTTTCCCCCAAACTTGTTGTGCCAAGATTTGGAGAAGGTTGCTCCAAACGACATACACCCAATTGCAGACGCAATGCTTACTCTGGAGACGACGACCTTCTGTGTCCCCAAAACATATCCAGTGATATGTCCTTCTATTTCTATGTGAGCAATCCTCCAGAATTCAATAAGGAGCCTCGGATAGACTTCTGGATAGTTTATGAAGAAGTGATCCCATCCAACACCAACAATGGAGTTTCTGACATCTGCTCCCAGTCTAGCTAACATATCCAATTTGATCTGATGCTCAATGTTGATCTGACAGTTGTCTGGAACTTCACGAGTTGGATGACCCAAAGGTGATATGCCTTCTTGAAGGACGCTGCTACTACCTTCACCGGCTGAATGGAGATTTCTTCCCATTTTTAGAAGAAAGCTTTGAAGAATATGAACTATTAAAGGAGAGAGAAGGAGAAGGATTTCAGAGAACGAGACGTTTGATATGATCTTTTACTCACGAGTTAGGCTTATAAAGAGAGGAGTGAGGGTTAACCAACCGTCAAAAGTAACCGTGGTTAAAGATTCATGATGACTTGCAGTTACCAAGGGTGGCTATTTAAGAGGGATGCAATAGACGCACGACGTTTGAATGACTAACGAGTGCTGACTCAGCTTTGGAACGTGTGGACGCCAGAGAGTGATTTTAAAATATTTATTGACAGTAATAAATAATTCATGATATTCAAGTTATTCAATATTTATTACAATAAATGATGTAAGCATGTATTGAGTGAAGAGCAAGGCAAACAATCGGACGTAAGCATATTGGACACAAGCGTTATTCGGACGCAAAGTCATTCAACATAGTGCATGTTGAGTTGTTTTCTTATGAAAGAAAACCTATCCTCTGCAAGAGGTTTTGTAAAGATATCTATCCATTGATGGTCAGTATCAACAAATTTTATATCAAACACACCTTTTTGAATGTAATCTCTAATGAAGTGATGTTTGATCTCTATATGTTTAGCCCTTGAATGCAATATAGGATTTTTTGATAAATTAATTGCAACAGTATTATCACAATATATTGGGATCTTACTTTCATGGATATTATAATCTTCCAGCTGATGTTTAATCCAAAAGAGTTATGAACAACAACTTGCGGCAGAGATATATTCAGCTTCAGCAGTTGATTGGACTATGGTGCTTTGTCTCTTGCGTGACCATGAAATTAGATTTGTTCCAAGATAGTGACAGCCACCACTTGTGCTTTTTCGTTCGATTCTATCTCCAGCATAGTCAGCATCACAGTAGCTCATTAATTTGTACTCATTTGATTTCTCATAGAATAAGCCCAGATTAGAAGAACCTTTTAAATATCTAAAGATCCATTTGACAGCTATTAAACGATTTTCACAAGGATCATCTTGAAAACGCGCATAAAGACATACACTAAACATTATGTCAGGTTTGAATGCAGTAAGATATAAGAGAGATCCAATCATGCTTTTGTATACCTTTTGATCTACCTTTTTGTCTTTGTTGTCTTTGGTTAGAATGGACGTTGGATGCATAGGTGTGCTCATTGGCTTGCTATCATTCATTTGAAATTTCTTCAGAAGAACTTTAGTATATTTTGTCTGATGAATATACACACCTTTTGAGGTTTGTCTTACTTGTAGACCCAAAAACAATGAGTTCTCCCATCATACTCATTTCAAATTATTTTGTCATGAGTTCAGAAAATTCCTTGCAAAGAGATTCATTAGTAGATCCAAAAATAATATCGTCAACATAAATTTGGACTATTATAAAATTGTTTTTATTTGTTTTCTTAAACAAGGTAGTATCTACTTTTCTTATACAGAAACCATTTTCCATAAGGAATGAGCTGAGTTTCCTATATGTTTGAGTCCATATAAAGCTTTCTGAAGCTTGTATACATACTCAGGATGGGAATGATCTTTAAACCCTGGGGGTTGCATTACATAGACTTCTTCATTAATTATTCCATTTAGAAAAACACTTTTAACATCTATTTGATATAAGGTTATGTCATGCTGAACAGCAAAGGAAAGTAAAATACGTATTGCTTCTAATCTAGCAACAGGGGCCTTCTTCTTGAGAATAACCTTGTGCTACTAACCTTGCTTTGTTTCTCACAACCTTTCCATCTTCATCCATTTTATTTCTAAAAACCCACTTTGTTCCAATTATTGATTTTTCTTTAGGTTCTTAAACTAAGGTCCAAACTTTGTTTCTCTCGAACTGTTTGAGCTCTTCTTGCATTGCCAAGATCCATCCATCATCCAAGAGAGCTTCGTCTACTGTCTTTGGTTCTAACTCAGAGATGAAGGCTGAGTCAACCTGATTTCTAAAGGTTGACCTTGTTCTTACTTTATCACTTGGTTGACCAAGGATTTGATCTTTAGGATGGTAGGTTTTGAAGTGTCAAGCTTTCTGACTATCATTTTATGATTGGGGAGCGAACTTATCAGTTTTGACTTCCTTGATAAGTTCCTTGCCTTTGTTGGTTGGACAGAGATCATTCAGGTTAAGATCTGCAAAAGATTCGTCCAGCTCTGATAATACTTTATCAGGCTTCTTGTCATCAAATTTAACATGAATAGATTCTTCAACAATTAATGATGTACAGTTATAAATTCTAAAAGCTTTAAATGTTTCTGAGTACCCTAAGAAAATACCATTATCAACTTTGGCATCAAATTTTCCTAGATTATCTTTAGTATTCAATATAAAACAAGCACATCCAAAAGGATGAAAATATGATATGTTGGGTTTTCGTCCTTTCCACAATTCATATGGAGTCTTTTTTCAGTATTGGTCTTATGTATGCTCTATTTTGAATATAGCATGCCGTGTTAATAGCCTCAGCCCAAAAGTTCTTAGAGACAGAGTTGTCATTGAGTAATGTTCTTGCCATCTCTTGAAGAGATCTATTCTTTCTCTCAACGACCCCATTTTGTTGAGCTATTCTAGGGGCATAGAAATTGTGAAGAATACCATTTTCTTCATAGAATAGTTGAAAGTTTTCATTCTCAAACTCTCCTCCATGATCACTTCGGATTGAGTTTATACATATACCATTCTCATTCTGAATTCTTTTGCAGAATATTAAGAATACTTCAAAAGACTCATCTTTGTGAGCTAGGAACATCACCCATGTCCATCTAGAATAGTCATCAATAACAACAAGCCCATATTTCTTTTCACTTGGAGAGGCAGTCCTTGTTGGACCAAACAAATCTAAATGTAGCAATTCTAAAGGTCTAGATGTAAAAACAATATTCTTTGAATTAAAAGAATTTTAAACTTGTTTCCCCTTTTGACAGGTATTACAGAGAATATCTGATTTATAGGCAAGCTTTGGTAAACCTCTTACGAGGTTATGTTTTTGTAGCTTTGAGATTAACCTCAAACTTGCATGACCAAGTCTCTTGTGCCAAATCCATGGTTCATCATTTACAGACATTAGACATGATACATTTTGATTAGAGAGGTCCTCTAAGTCAATTTTGTATACATTGTTTCGCCTCTGACCAGTGAATAGAGTGGACCCATCCGCATACTTGACTATACATTTATTTTTGTTAAAAGAAACCACAAATCCGCTATCACACAATTGGCTTATGTTAAGTAGATTGTGTTTTAACCCTTCAACTAACAGCACATTATTTATAGAGGGAGAATTGTTCTTATCAATCTTACCAATACCCACAATCTTTCCTTTTTGATTGCCTCTAAAGACAACTGAGCCTTCAATCTTTGGCTTTAGGTCTAGAAACATAGACTTTTCTCCCGTCATGTGACTTCAGCATCCATTGTCCAGGTACCATGATTAGTGTCTTCTTCCTGCTATCAAGCAAGTCTGCATCAGAGATTATCATGCTTTTAGGTACCCAAATAGACTAGGGTCCTTTTTGGTTAGTTGCAGGCAGTTTAATAGTTCCATCATTTTTCTTGTGTATAAATTTGGACACAGAGTGTCCATTTTTGCCACAAACAGAACAATATATAACTCTATTTGTCTCAATTTTCTTGTAAGAGATTTTCAGATTCTCTTTTTCATAGCCTATACCAAATTTATCATGAGGAAATCTATATCTAAGAATTAAATCGAGTTTCTTTGATCCATCAGTAAATTTTGACAAACTGTTAGTTAAATATGCAACTTGATGCTCAAGTTTTTCAACTTCACAGGATGCACTGGACTCAAAACTTGAGATTTCAGTTACACTGATTATCTCTTCTTTTAGTTTGCCATTCTCAGTTTTGACTTTGTCAAAGTCTTTATTGAGTTTGGTGAATTTTCTTTTAAGTGCCTTATATTCCGAATAAACAATGCATGATTCATTTAATAATTCGTCATATGCTTCTTTGGAATATTCAGATATATTTACCTCATCCTCTTCTGTTTCTACCTCAGAAGAAACACTTTCCATGAGACAAAGATCTGGTGCTGGTGGGGATACAGGTGGAGATCTTTCAAGGATGTCCATCAAGTTCATCATTCCCCAAGCAGTTGTTTCTTCAGCTGGGACTTCTCTTCTTGCTCCATGCACGCTACGAAACAGAAAAGCTCTTGCCTCACAGTCTAGAACAACTCTTCTTCTTTCTTCTGTGGTGCAATTCTCCAAAGGTTTCATAGTGTACTCTCCATTGGTGATAATGATAGGACAGAAGGTTTCATCAGTGAGAGTCTTCAAATGCTCTTCTGATCCTTGTGTTGTGACAAAGGATTTGAAGCTTTCTCTCCATACTTCATACTTTGAAGATTGATAGATTGGCGGTCCTCCTGAACGAGTAGTTCACCTTCTCATGTAGAGGGCATCACGCATGTCAAGCATTCTTTGTGCAATATCACAATACATTACAACAGTGACGATTCAATCGTTCAAAGCACAAGTAAGAGTGTACACAACCTTTGCATTGATTCTTGGTTTTCTTTCTTCTTCTTCTGAACACTCATCCCTTGGTTTTACCATACGTTCACCATTGATAACAATAGTGGGACATATATTATAATCAGTGTATGCTCTCCATAGATCATCAACGTTTTGAGCTAAGTTGAATCTCATGAATAGTTCTCTCCACATAGCATACTTACCTATTCCACAGAAAATAGGTGATCTGTTTATAGAGAGACCACTGAATTCCCTTATAGGACCAGCTTCAGGACATTGTATGATTGAAGAGGTAGATTGTTCCTCTTCTTCAGATGATTCTTCAAAAAAGTGATTTTCAGACCAGAGACATAAGTTTGCCTCTTCTTCATTTTCTTCTTCTTCAAAAGAGTCAAGATCTTCCCATGTTGCCATGAGATTTTTGTTCTTCTTTTTGAAGAACTTTTTCTTATCTTTCATCTAAGAACACTCAGCCTTGAAGTGACCAGGTTTCTTGCACTTATAGCAAACCATTGGATTTTTGTCCTTGGTTTCACCATGATTTTTGAAATTTTTCTTTGTGAAAGATCTTTTTCTCATGTTTTTCTTTTTCCGAATGCATTCAAGTTTCTTTGATATAAGAGATAGCTCATCATCATCAGATTCTTATTCTTCATTTTGATCATTTTCATCGCTGGACTCATTAGCTTTGAGAGCCTTTGAGCTGCTGGCTTTTTGAGCTTTTAAGGCAATGGTCTTGCCTTTCTTGGTGGGGTTGTCTTTATTAAGCTCCTGCTCATGAACTTGAAGAGTTCCCACAAGATCATCCAAAGTCAAGGTTAACAGATCCTTGGCTTGAGTGATTGCAGTGATGAGAGTCTCCATTCCTTGGGTAAACTCCTGAGGATCTTTGTAACGTTTTCTTTTGTTGTGTAAGCCTTCCCAAGAGACTTGAGATTGTTTATAATAGTTTGGAAATGACCCATCATATCAAGAATGGTTTCTCCACTTTCCATAGTAAACATCTCGTATTGACTCATAAGTATTATGATCTTTGAGTCTTACTTTAGATGTTCTTTCATGAACATTGGATAGAGTATCTCAGATTTGTTTTGCTGAGTCACATGCATGAATCTTTTGGAACTCATCTGGACTAAGAGCGCACATCAAAGTTTACCTTGCTTTATAGTTTTGCTCCATCTTACTTTGTTCATCATCTGTCCATAGAGCTTGATCTTTCTCAGTGCCATCAGGATTGTTGACGATGTGAGGACCATTTGTGATTAATGGCCAAAGAGCAGAGTTGGTGCTCAAGATGAACCCTTTAAATATTTCTTTCTAGTAGAAGTAGTGTGTAACATTCTAAAAATAAAAATAATTGGAGATAATAACGTTAGAGAAATTAGATAATTTTTAGGAGGCTTAGACTGCATGTTTTGGGCCTTTGAATTAATTAGAAAGGATAAAAGATAATTAAAATCTGCAACAATAACAGAACTCTGTCTAGACTTTATCTAAAACTTATTTAATAACAAACTCTGACTACACTCTATCTAAAACTTATTCAAAGACTCTATCTAAAACGTAATTCAAAAATCAGTCTCTATGTCAGGATGCGTTAAAAATAGGTTTAAAAATAAGGAATCAGTGCAACACTATATATATACCTTCTTATAACACCATAGTGCGGCTAGGAACCTTTTTTGCACCCTAAAACATCTTAGTAACGGCTGTGGAGCATCTTCATGCTTGGGAGATGGGATTGCAACAAGCAATAAGTTTGGAAGGAGAACAATAACAACAACAACAGGAAGAAGAAGAAGATGAAGAAGAAGGAGAAGGAGAAGGGGATTCAAGACTGAGGAAGGCGACATCTAGGATTCGCCATAGGGTACGCTTGGAGATTCTTGGAGGTATTCAAGAGGTGAGTGGAAATACTCTTTCTCACCCTTTTCATGGTGCAAATTGTTTTGGGGTTTGGGTTATGATTTCAAAATACGTTTTTTGGAAAATAATCCTGGTTTGGTCAAATCCTGATTTTATAAATTTGGGGGTTTTACTTCTAAGGTATTTCTGCTGTCAATTAATTGAGATTGATGTCATGATATATATGATACATATGTGATTTGGTTGAATTGACATGCTCTATATGCACTATTTGATGATATTGGTGATATTGGCATGATTCAATAACTGTTAATATGTTGAATGTTGTTTGCTGCAATACCGCCTATGATAGGGGTATCGAAAGTAACACTGCCAATGAATTGGGGTGTCGAAATATGAAATACCGCCATAATGGGGTATCGAAAGTAACATCGCCACATGTTGGGATGACGAAATGAGTAATACCACCAGTGTACAATGGTCGGTATCGAAATGAGTAATGTCACTGAAGAGAAGGTGACATCGAAATACCTTCATGAGTAAGGTAGGCAATGGGACGCCATTGTTATGTGCAGTTTGAAAGTCATATGACGTATGAGGATATTTGAGATTATTTGATATATGAGATCTTGTCATACTTGATTCATGATGTGTTAGTGATGACTGTTTGCTGCCAATAATAATTTATATTATTATTATTATTATTTTACTATACATTATTTTGAAAATAGCGGGTACCATGGACAGTTTTTCCGGTTACCGCACCGGCTGAGAACAATGCTTTTGTGAAAACCCTTTAAACTGTATTTCTATTCACTGGGATTTTATATCTCATTAGTAGTATTGTTTTCAGAGCCTGAGGATGTCCCTGTTGAGCAGCCAGACGTTTTGAAGACTATCTCTTTAGTTTTAGAGCTTGGTTAGTAGTGTATGGCATATGCCAAACAGACCTTCATTATCTTTTAGTTATTTTCTTATGCGAGATGTTATAAACGCCCTGTTTTGAAGTTTTGAAACTGATTATGTTATTCGGTTTTTGAATTAATGTAAACAATTATTTTGGACAAATATTATATTAAGTATTTATTCAGTATTTATTGAAGAAAAATTTTATTTTCCTGATTTTATTTAAATTATTAATTTGGGTTACTAATATAACGAAGGGCGTTACATTTTTGGTATCAGAGCAGTTCAATCCTAAATTGGGCTGTGGTTATTGGGTTTTTCAAAAATCAAAACTTGGGCGCATAGGATGCTTGTTAGAGTTGTAGATGCTGCATACTATGCTTTGGATATTGAGCTTGGCCAACTCAATGTTTCATTGATAGTGAACATATTTATAATGACTAACGGGCGAGGGACGAATGATGCGCTTGTAACAGCTATGGACCGTGTGACCATAGATTTGCAAGAGCAAACGGAGACTCTCCGTCATACGAGGGGATATGGGGAGGTAACACCCCAAGAACCTCAATACGTGGGATTACCGCTTTTTCGAAGGACGAACCGTCATTTTTTCGGGACAGCTTAGATGCTGCAGCAATTAGAGGAGCTGAAGACAAACTGTGCTTATAGCAAGAGGTTATCATATTATTTGATTCAGGAGCATTTCATTTTTTCATAACTCTTAGTTGTGTCAAAAATCCAGAGTTGCCTATTTCTAAATTATCTTTCCACTTGTGTGTTTCTACCCCGGTCAAAGATAATTTGGTTACATCTTTTACCTATTTAAAAAGTTTTTCGATACACCAAAATTTATCTTATGATTTGATATGTTTTCAAATGTTGTGTTGAATGTCACTCTTAGTATGGTTTCGTTATCATCTAATAATATTGTCCAAATAGAAATATTTATGTACTTCACAACCTATGTTTGATGAATCTTTTATGTTAAACCATATCGTATTCGTTTCCATGTAATAAGTTCTTAGTTGAGAAAGTTCAATGATCCGTATTGTTGTTTTCCGTTAAGATAGAGACTGAGAGTGATGTAGCGGTACTACTTGTTGCCTGTTAGTTTCTAGATGTGTTTCATAAAGAGGTCTCTACCTTACATCAAATATGAGAGTTGAGTTTAATATAGATTTAGTACCTAGAAGTGGACCGGTGTCAGTAGCGTCTTAGAATGACACCCTTAGAGTTAAATGAGCCTAAGAAATAATTAGAGGAATTGCTAAAAAATGAGTTTTTATACTTGAATTTGTTTATTAAAAAAAAAAAAAAATAAGAGAGAGTTGGAAATTTAAGGTTGTTAATTCTTAACATTATATTCTTCAAATATATTTTTATGTCGTTTGATGAATTTGCTTGATAGATGTATATTCTTTGTATTTTAAAAAAATAAAATAAATAGTTTTACTTTTCATTTATCGTTTGTGATATTCATCCTTGATAGTAAAATTGTCAAAGAGAGTCTCGCTTATTTTGAATTCACGTTTTTAACTTTCTTTTGTTTCAATGAGTTTGCAATTCATAAATGAAAATATCTTTATGCATCATTGTTTTTTTTTAGTCAAACCAAATTGATTGTGAATTAAAACTTTCTTACCTTGATGCATCCTTTCACCTTCTTGATTTTTGTTATTTTATTTTATTTATTTGGAGTCATAATTTGCTCATGTTCCCTGAGGCAAGCATTGACTTATTTATTTTTATACTAATTCTTTATTATTTAATTATAGTATATGTCTAATCTCTCTTTAATTATAATTGAGGAATATGTTTGATTTCTAATAAGTTTTTTTAAGTGCTTCTAGTGAAAAAAAAAATTATGGGAATATGAACCTATGTGTGGACATTAGATGATCAAACAAAATAACTATTAAGGATAGATATCTTTTTCCTAGAATAAATAACCTTAGCTCATTCGAGTAGAGTGGCGTTTGATTCAAGTAAAGTAGATGTAGTGATAGGATGAGAGCAACCTAAGAAGTGACAGGTGTAAGAAGTTCTTGGAATTAAAAGAGTATTATATGAAGTTATAAATGGGTTCTCTAGGCTAGCCTTACTTCTGATCGAGTTGAGTAGGAAAGGAAAATATCTTCTATAGAATAAAATTGAAGTTTTTAATAATCATAAGATCCTTAGATAATTGTTAGAAAAAAAAATATAGAATTAAAAATAAGGCAAGGAAGGTGGATGAAATTCCTTTAGGACCATGAATTTGAGTTGAAGTACAGTTTAAGAAAAGTCAATGTAGTGGAAGAGGCTCTAAATAGAAAATCCTTGCATCTTAATGCTGGAGATGAATATCTTAGAAGAGTTTATGGACATGAATTTCAATGTAACCTTAAATGCTTTAAACTTGAAATTGAATAGGTTGGAATTTGTAATGACCTTAGAAAACAGATTAACCGAGAGCAGCTTTAGACTAGGAATTGCAATCTCTTTAGGATCAAGAGATTTATGTGATGGTGGCCTATTGTTATTTAAGAATGGGATTGTTGTTCCTAAGGAGGGGAGCCCTTGAAAAAAAAAATGCTAGAAGAGACACATAAAGGAAAGTTAACCATACATCCAGGAATAGCCAAGAGGTATCAAGATTTAAAGAAGATGTAATAGTAGACGGAAATAAAAAAAAATATTGGATGTTGTATTAAAGAAGGTGTATATATACTTAAATTTTAATTTATGTTATAATTTTGTTATTTAATTTTTTTTTTAGAAAATCACCTTGCTTGAATCTTTCAAATTGTTTCTCAAGTGACCAAATACTAATCACAATTAATATACTCTTTGGATTTGATTCCCATATAGATTATTGGCATGTCAAATCTTAACAAACTTATATTTCTTATTAAAGACCGAAAAGAAAAAGGATGTTATTTCTTATTTGTATTAGCTTACTCAAAAATCAAAATGAAATTGATTTCTTAGTTCTACTATGGTATTTATTGATGCAAATTGTTTTGAAAGTTGTAAATGCTCAATAACTGTATAGTTTAATTGCAAGTTAATAAAATCTTATTCTCCTTTTGTTACCCAATTTTGTTTCTAGTAAGATCATCTCTTAACAGAAAGTAAAACTCTTTCTTTTCTTATGAAATTATCAACTTGGACTAGATAAGACTTAGTATGTGGATGTCTCTACTGTTTCTCTTTTCTTTCTTGTTTTATTTATTTGTTTATTTATTTATAAAAATTTCTCTGTACTGTAAATAATATAATAAATTTGGTGTGGAATATATATAAAGGACTATAAGATCTACGTATGGATGATATAAAACTTTACTTCAATTTTTTTGTGAATTGTTTGTTATTAATCTATTTTGAGAATGCTTATAATGATGAAATTCAAGTGAAGGTAATATGATTCTAGGGGGATGGAGAAAAATAAATGCTTAAGTGCGTGATTTTATTATACGTGTTATTATTGACTTCTTTTTATATATATTCTTATAGTCAAGAGTCATGAATTATGCAATTATTAATCGACGCTTCAGCCTAGTGGTTTGATGTATGCTTAGAGAGTATCAAGGATGTAGGTTCTCTTATGATAGAGCAAGGTAGGTGAGATGATCTTGTTAGGATCGGATTTAATCCAATAGACCACAGTTAGGATTTAATCCAAAATAGGTAAAGATTGTTATGTCGACAAGGAAAAGTAGCCTTTAGAATTTTAGGAAGGGGAACATGTATTCTTGATAGTCATTCCTAAGATTGGGATGTGGGGGTCAATGTCAGTCAGAAAACTAATTCCTTGTTTTTATGGGTCCTTTCCATATCCTCAAGAGAGTCGGGCCATTTGCTTACCAATTGGCTCTTCCAACATGGTTGTCATACCATCATGATGTATTTCTTATTTCTCAACTTCGAAAATTGTGTCGGTTATGTCTCATGTAATAGCTCCTGAGTCAATACAATTGAAGGATAACTTAATATTTAAGCCAGGCCTAGTCAGATCATCGATAAGAGCACTAAGACTCTGTAGAACAAGACAATCCCTTTGGTGAAGGTGGTTGGGAAGGATTGAACTCTAGAAGAGACTACTTGAGAATTAGAAGAAGACTTGGTTCGCCAATGCCCATACTCTTTATTTGCTTCGTACGTGAAGTGGAGTTAATTTCGGGGACGAAATTCTTAAAGGAGGGGAGAAAATGTAACATCCTAAAAATAAAAATAATTGGAGATAATAACGTTAGAGAAATTAGATAATTTTTGGGAGGCTTAGACTGCATGTTTCAGGCCTTTGAATTAATTAGAAAGGATAAAAGATAATTAAAATCTGCAACAATAACAGAACTCTGTCTAGACTTTATCTAAAACTTATTTAATAACAAACTCTAATTACACTCTATCTAAAACTTATTCAAAGACTCTATCTAAAACGTAATTAAAAAATCAGCCTCTATGTCAGGATGCGTTAAAAATAGGTTTAAAAATAAGGAATCAGTGCAACACTATATATATACCTTCTTATAACACCATAGTGCGGCTAGGAACCTTTTTTGCACCCTAAAACATCTTAGTAACGGCTGTGGAGCATCTTCATGCTTGGGAGATGGGGTTGCAACAAGCAATGAGTTTGGAAGGAGAACAATAACAACAACAACAGGAAGAAGAAGAAGATGAAGAAGAAGGAGAAGGAGAAGGAGAAGGGTATTCAAGATTGAGGAAGGCGACATCTAGGATTCGCCATAAGGTACGCTTGGAGATTCTTGGAGGTATTCAAGAGGTGAGTGGAAATACTCTTTCTCACCCTTTTCATGGTGCAAATTGTTTTGGGGTTTGGGTTATGATTTCAAAATACGTTTTTTGGAAAATAATCCTGGTTTGGTCAAATCCTGATTTTATAAATTTGGGGGTTTTACTTCTAAGGTATTTCTGCTGTCAATTAATTGAGATTGATGTCATGATATATATGATACATATGTGATTTGGTTGAATTGACATGCTCTATATGCACTATTTGATGATATTGGTGATATTGGAATGATTCAATAACTGTTAATATGTTGAATGTTGTTTGCTGCAATACCGCCTATGATAGGGGTATCGAAAGTAACACTGCCAATGAATTGGGGTGTCGAAATATGAAATACCGCCATAATGAGGTATCGAAAGTAACGTAGCCACATGTTGGGATGACGAAATGAGTAATACCACCAGTGTACAATGGTTGGTATCGAAATGAGTAATGTCACTGAAGAGAAGGTGACATCGAAATACCTTCATGAGTAAGGTAGGCAATGGGACGCCATTGTTATGTGCAGTTTGAAAGTCATATGACGTATAAGGATATTTGAAATTATTTGATATATGAGATCTTGTCATACTTGATTCATGATGTGTTAGTGATGACTGTTTGCTGCCAATAATAATTTATATTATTATTATTATTATTTTACTATACATTATTTTGAAAATAGCGGGTACCATGGACAGTTTTTCCGGTTACCGCACCGGCTGAGAACAATGCTTTTGTGAAAACCCTTTAAACTGTATTTCTATTCACTGGGATTTTATATCTCATTAGTAGTATTGTTTTCAGAGCCTGAGGATGTCCCTGTTGAGCAGCCAGACGTTTTGAAGACTATCTCTTTAGTTTTAGAGCTTGGTTAGTAGTGTATGGCATATGCCAAACAGACCTTCATTATCTTTTAGTTATTTTCTTATGCGAGATGTTATAAACGCCCTGTTTTGAAGTTTTAAAACTGATTATGTTATTCGGTTTTTGAATTAATGTAAACAATTATTTTGGACAAATATTATATTAAGTATTTATTCAGTATTTATTGAAAAAAAAATTTATTTTCCTGATTTTATTTAAATTATTAATTTGGATTACTAATGTAACGAAGGGCGTTACATAGTGAGGACCATTAAAGAATGGTGGTCTAGTTAAGGAGGTACCTTCAAGAACTGGTTGACTCCCGCTGGGCATTCCTTGTCCTGCCATTGAGCTTTTAGTGGATCTTTCCTCAAGCACGGCTAAATGCTCAACCCAGAGGCTGAGCTCTGACACCAACTGAAAGTGAAACAAGTAAACACAAGAAGGGGGTTGAATTGTGTTTCTTAAACCTTTTTTGAAAAACCTTTTACAAAAGCGTTTGAAGCAAGCAGGATATTAAACAAGACACACAGAAAACCAGTTTTTGAAAGACGTTAAGAAACCTAGTTTTCAGTACCCAAGTTAGTAAATAAATAAACTTCAAAAGATTAGGGATAGAGAGATTCACGCAGAGATGTATCATGGTTTACTCTTACAAATCGAAGAGCTACGTCCAGTCCCATCCTGCAGAAGGTTTTTCCACTAAAACACTTAGCACTTTTCACAGTTGTTTCCTAGTCACTCTTGACTTTACAACTCCAAGTATTCTACACTTCTCCAGACTCCAAGTATTCTTTTACAGACAAGCCTCTTCAAGTTCAAGCATTCCTAAGATTTGAGAAGAGTTTTGAGCTTTCTACAAACTCACTAAGTGTGAGGATATTACAAGATTTAGCTCTTTGAATTTGTTTGCAACTTTACAGAGAAAGAATATAAAAGTTTACAGATCTTTGACTAGAGAGTAGTGATAGCTTTTTGAAAGTTGAGTCGCGTATGAATTCTCTCTTGTGTGTATTGTCTCACTCATTTCTTCAAATGATGGTTTTTAAATAGTCTTGATTATATTCCAGATTTCAAATGGTAGAAAACATGTCCATCTAGACTTAGTGAAATATCCGTTAGACACATGTCCATTTGCAAGCTATCTTATGTTCATAGTTGTCCTTTCTTTGTGTAAGCAGGGAGACAACTTTGCTTTTGACAGCATAGCAATGATAGCAGCTTGTAGCAGATTATTCAAAGGAGATTGTCCTTTGCTTTTTGGTCATCATGCTTTTTGCTTTACGTGACTGGACATGTACAACGTTATACCTTGTTTTGTCTTTGTAGAAAGATATTTTTCTTTTGTGATCTTTTAAAGAATTTTGAAACATGTATCACGTCATCTGCAAAATAAAGTTAGTGGACACACAAGTAATATAACAGATTGGACGCGCAATAAAATATGCTTGTGACTTCTGGACGCAATACATTTATCCTTTAAAGAATAAAGTCCAATGACCAGTTGGACGATCCACATAATCATTTTTGGACGCAGATAGTTTAAGAACCATATACCGTTGGACGTAGAGAATGCTTTGAGCTTATAGTCCAGTACGAGCTATATGTAACTTTGGACGCTGAAGCTTAGTGCTCATTGAGAATCTATCTAAAATCAGAGACATGGAAAAGGTCCCTTGACCTTATGGATTAGTAACAACTGAACTTAAACTATTTTTCATAAATATATAATAATTTTTTTAATCATTAAAACTTTGAGGGGTCATAAACCATTTCTGTTTTGGTTCTAACAAAAGGGACAACAAGGCCTTCTTCTAGTTCTGATTCTTTCTGGAGATCGGGTTGGAAGAAAGATGACAAGTCCAATCCAAAGGCTAAGTTTGATTCGTCTTTCAAATCAAAAGGTAACTCTGAACCTAAGCTTTCTAAGAGTAGTAACATTAAATGCTTCAAGTGTTCGAGAACAAGCCACATAGCTTCACAATGTCCAAACAAGAAGACTATGATTATGAGAGACAATGGGGAGGTTGAGAGAGAAAGTGAAGATTGCGAGGACATGCCAAAGGTTGAAGATTTTAGTGATGTGGAGTATGTTGTGGAAGGAGAAGCCCTTGTGAGAATACAAAGATTCCAATACTTCCCTTATCTTTTGATACAAAGTTTTCATAAATATTTTATTCAAAGAGTAAAAATGTTAGTATATATTATACATATTTTATTTGTTATCATTTCTCTCTCCAACCAAACAAGCAAAGAGAGAAGTCCCTAATTCTTTCTCTTCTCCTTTTTTTCCCTATTTTTTAAAATCTAAACAATTAAAAATTCTCTTAATTTTCTACTCATTTTCGCTTCTTTCATGCTTCTTTCTATGGTGAAGGCTAGGGTGAAGCATCTTATGGGTCCTGTATGGGTGCAACACCAACCATAGCCATTAGATAAATTAATATTTTATTGAACAGCTATATTCTTTTACCAATTAACTATTAGAGATTTTTCTATGTGTTTACAATGTAGTCTTTGGTTCAGAAAGGCAGAAGCAATAGAAAGTACAGTGGTTAAGAACTCATCCTTAATGGAGAATTTGGCAATGAGGGTTTCGGGTAGTTAATACTCGCGGTGTTGGAGGAACCAAGTACGAGGAGTTGATTGTTGAGTACGCTGGTGATTCCATGAAGATTGGAACCCGGCAAGACTGAAGGATGTCACGGTTTGCATTGTAGAGACGGATATGTGTTATTTTTTGTAAGCTTCAACTACAATTACAATAATACATGTGAGAAATAAAAATACAACAAATGGGATTGATTATATTGAAATATCAAAGCATTTTGTTGCCTGAATAGAGAGTTTTGTGCGGATCATTTCACGGGTCGCAAAATGTTACACCCTTTCCAGGGACATCACATTTACGGACATTTTACAAAACTATAAGGCCGAAAAATGGGTTAATTAAAATCATTTAAGAAAGATAAGGTAAATTTTTCCTTTTCACAAGACATAATTGTAAAATATTGTAACCGTTCATGCGTGTAAGGTAAAGAGAAACAATTTCATAATATAAGGTCATAAATTAATAAAGGATTTACATTAAACCCAACCCGACTACAGAAAGAAAACAGAAAGATACAGACTCGACATAAAGAATTGGAGACGCAGCTCCTAAACATAAGATACTTGGAGACGCAACTCCATAAAAGATAAAAGAAAGATACAGACGGCTTGACATCTTACACTGGCCGACAACAGACTACACAAGAAGACATCCTTTGGATCAGCTGTTGGATTCTTCCTCGACTTCTCCTTTATGGAGAGACAAACGAAAGGAATATGAAGGCGTGGACAGATCACCTCCCTCCTAATCTCCTCACCCATCGCCTTCCAACCAGGACCCGTCAAACGAGGCCTAACAGGATTACTGCTAGCATTCCTATGGAAGACATCGCAGGAGTTGACTTATAAACAACTCTCCTAACAAGCGGCCTATCATTAAAAGAGTGAGAAGGCACTAAACACACCGGTGGAAAGGTCCACTTAGCATTCCACTTACGACCACAGCCTTGGCAGCTGACGACATGAAGACAAGCGGTGAAGTTGTTGAGAACCCTTCCTTTGCGACCCTTGTGGATGGTGAGTGTGGCTCTTCCCATGTACTTTGTTAGACACCCATCATGGCTAGATGTTCAAATGCTGAAACCATCGAGAAACTCAACGGAGAGGCACATCCGTAACGCCAAGTGAAGTCTCGATATCACGACCTTCTCGGGAGACAACGAGAGAAGCACACAACGATGCAATACAAAGTAATGAGGTGAGATTCTCATTCATCAACACAACATATAGCAGAAGCAAAAACGATACGACACATATACAACATATATCACATCAATAGCCATGCCGTAAGAAATCACCATGTAAATAATATTACATTTAACCAAGATAACAATATCACTGATTCAAGTCATTTAATATGTTAAACATGATGCATTCAATATGCAGATGGGTATGACTTAGACCCCTACTCCATGGAGCTAATATGATCGTCAGAGAGGATGATTAGGATTACATGTTCCGTGTACGCCAGCAGTGGGCTAATGCTACAATATTCGTAACGTGTGCATATCTGGCTTTTACGGAAAACACTCTCCATCAATCGTGAAAAGTACGACATCTAGTCAAAGATGTCATAGCAGTGCACGGAATACCATGACACAGAAGAATTACTAACTGGTCACTTATGGGATTTCCAACCCTAACATCCTCAAGGCCAAGATTGACTGTCACCGTAAGATTTTCACCCACATCAAAGTGTAAGCTCAACTTTTAGGCTCAAGGCCTTACTGACTTATGCAAAACAATTTCAATGCTTACACAAAAGTAGATGCGATAAAATGTCTATGCACTGGATAAACCTCGTGACTCCATAGGAATCTTGCCGTTATAAGGCTTACACACATAACATGTGTTAATATTTATTCACAAAATAAAACTCATAATTCCATAGGAATCTTCTCATATAGGTTTTTCACTATTAAAGTGTTTTAAACTTTTATCCACTAGATAAATTTCGTAATCCCTCTAGAATCGAGCCATCACAAGACTATACAGGTAGACGGTGTTCTCAGGTCCGACTCACTGTCCCGTCATCGAACTACTGTTCCAAACCAAACCATTTCATGTTTGTGCTTATGTCTTATGATATATTTCTCAAGTCATAAATATCTTATGAAGAAGGATTCAGAATCTTCTAGTTAAGTCTTAGATCTTTTCTAAGTTAGAGGTTATTTGTTTTCAAGTAATGAAATACATGTTGATTCATTAAGTCTTATTAATCGATTGATGAACGAATCATCAATGGTGTAACATATGGTCTTGTTCCACCACACATCACACTTTGTTATCTCTTTCTTTCACTTTAAGTCAATTATTTGACTTAGGGTTTTAACTTAGGAAAATCCTTAGTTTTGAGTTCAAAACTCTTTTGTCTTTTATTTGACAAATTGAATTCTCTTTAAGTTAAAAACATCCTTTTACTTTATGAAACCCCATCATAAGTGTATTAAACACTTATGATGACTTAAAAGCTTTTTCCTTTTCAAATACCTCACTTTATTCAAAAACTCTAGTGGAATGTACCATTGCTTTAGTTGAAAATAGATGAGTGTTCAAACTCTTTTTAAAGAAGTGAGTATATAAGTCATTTGTTTTATACTTTGGAAAAGTGCCTAAGTACCTCTGATTCAAAATCTTACATGTTGAAAACATTATTTCAAAAAGCTTTGTAACTTTAATTAAACTTAAAGTTGGACGTTTGAGTTTAAAATTCGCTTGCTTTAACTAAGAAGAGAAATCTTCTTAAGTCTAAATTCCTTTTAACTTGAAATTAAGTATTGTATTGAAATAAAAGATTGGTTTTACGTTAAAACCTACATAGTAATTGAATGTTACCTAAGTTTTCTCAAGGTTTTATCATTGAAAACACTTGATTCATTAATTTTCGAAAACTTCATTTGATTTACTTAAGCTATAACTTGAGATCAAAATGATTTTCCATTGTTTTAAGAACCATCTTGGCTGAATCCAAGGTTGTATTTTATTCAAAAAAAAATGCCTTGTTTTGCCTTGACTCATTGTTCATTAAACCATTCAAGAGTTGTAAATTACTTGAGTTTCGAAGTTTGAAGTTCAACTTCCTATTTCTTTAGGCTTTGGCCGAAACACATATATGGTTTTTAAGAACATTTTGCCTCACCAACATCAATCATAGATAAGTATAATCATCAACGCATCAAAATAAATAACAACATAACAGCATGTCAAGCATCAATTTGTGACAAACATTTGATAGACCATACGAACTCGAATTTGAGCAAATGAGAACTCATGTGAAGGCTTAGGTTGTCTATGTTTTGTATATAAATTTTTTTTCACAAACAGTGACCGAATTAGTACAGTTTCACGAAATAAGCCACTGTAGTCAGAATCCAAGATAGAAATTTATGCTTAGATTGAAATAGATTTTCAAGGGTCAAATCTCCATGAAACTAAAAGAATTTTGTCATCAAAATGAAGCCCCGGATGTCTAGTTTCAGGTCCAAAATTAAGTTTTGAAATCCGAGTTCTAGGTTGAGAGAAAAACAGAAATTACTCACACAAGGTCAGATCCGAAAATCACATTTTTATAAACTCTTTTCAACAAATAGATGGAGGAACCCTAGGTTAGGGTTTTCCCACACATAAAAGCTATTTTCAATCATTCAAACACATCAATGAACACAAATCAAGCCACAAATAAATATTACAACATTGTTCTCATGGAGAACCAAATAGACAAAGTAAAAAACCCTTGGTTTAGGGTTTTCCCAAACCAACCAAAGAAACCATTTTCACAACCACCAATCATTACCTTATGAAGATCTTTAGGATGAGCAAAACTCCAAGAACCAAGAACAAGGAGATGGCCAAACCTATGTTAGCAAAAAAACACCATGATTTTAAACTTTGTTTAGCAAAATCATGAGCTAGGAAAGGTTGCTTCGTGATTCTATGAAATTAAATGAAGAGGAAATAAGGTTAGAAGCTTACTTTATGAAGAACACTTTGAAGATCAAGGTTGATGTTCTTGAGGGTCAAGAACAAAGTAGCTCCAAATGACAAACTTCCTTCACCAAATATGATCTAGAGATCAAGACTAGAATAACTATGGTGAGAACCATGTGGTATGAAGGTGGAGAGAGAAGAGAGAGTTTTGAAAAATTGAACAAGAAGAGTTCTTGATCTTTGTGTAATACCCCAATTTTCAAGTTTTTGTTAATTAAACAGTATTTGTGTGTTTGTATTTTATTAGAGGGTCTAGAGGGTAAAATAAAATAAATCGAGACCATAGTCAAGCTCTACGCTATCGTAGGAAGCTACGGTTAAATGTTGGTCGAACATGCAGACGGAGCCCGGTCTGCGTTTTTACACTGACAGTATGATTTTGTTGCTCAGACGACCTAATTTTGACTCGTGAACTAAACAGTTAAGTTTTAAATAAAATTGCGAACAATATCGGTGATTTTGAAAATTTTCAAAATAAATATGTTCTCACGACTTTCTTGGGCGAAAACCCTAAATCGATAAATCGACGGAATCGAGAACGGATGTGTAGGGACAAACCTAGACGCCAAAGGAGGGACACGAGTTACCTGAGTAGGGTGAGTCACCACAATGACTCACCGCGTCATCATTACGTTTTTAAATATCTGAGATATTTAGGGCTAGAAAAGATCGTTTTACTCCTAGGAATTGATGAAATTCCAATTCGTGCCATTTGACTCATTACTTTCATCATTACCTTATCTGAAAATATCTAGATATTTATGACAAAATGACGTTTATGCCCTTGGTCTTTTGTTAAAATGGCAATTTTGTCCCGAAGAGAAATTACTCTTTTGTCATAAAATATCTAAAAATTGAGCCATGGGCCAAAAAGCCCACCAAGGGAGGGCGGCTACTTAGCCTATAAATACCCCTCCCCTCCCTTTGGTTTCCTACACATTCGTTCACATCTCTCCTTAATCATCTTCTTCAAACCTCCATTGTTGTCTTCAAGTGCAAGCTTTCTTCTTCACTTTTCTTCAAGCTTCAAGAGGTAAAATCTCTAATACTTACTCTCATTGATCCATAAGTTTCATTGTTCTTCACTTAGTTCTTGTTTTAAAACCATGATTACATAAGTTTCAACTTCTAACTTCCATCTTCACAAATCTCTAGAAAATCATAGAAAAATCCTTTTAATGTGAAATCAATTTCTATTATCTAGTTTCATCATTCTCTATCACTATCCAAGAGCATGTAATCAAATAACATGTCTAGCTATATTTTTAAAGAGGTGTGGCCGAAACCTATACTTTGAGAAATCATGGGTTTTGTTTCAAAGTTTTGTGTAATGAAACAAGTTCTAGTGTTATGTATGCTTAAGGATCATTGATCCAAGAGTTAGTAAAGTTTTAACACCTCTAACCTATTTTTCTAAAAAGGGGCCAAACCTTAGTTCATAGGTACAAAGTGGGTTTTGTTTGATTGTAATAAAATTTTTGTTGTGATTTGTTCTGAAGGATCAGACGGTGTTTAATTATTTTGAAGCATGTACGGTTGCCGGTTGGAGGAGTGAGGCTGCGGCTGTGAGGCTATGCAGAGGAGCAAGAAGTGCTCATGAGTTCGTGATCGTTGCTACGTTTGCTATCAGGTGGGGGAAAGAACCACAATATCGTCGGGGAGGCAAGCTTTAAAATAATATATATTGATATGCGTAGGGCGACCCAAACCCTACTAGATGTCGTTTGACCGTTAGGTTGATTTTACTGTATGTCGAGGATGTATGTTCTATGATGGGATGTTTAATGTATTATTTGTGATATGTGTATTATGCCTATTATTTGTTTATGATTACTTAATTACTTATCTGTGAGTCGATATTATTATTATTGAATCTGTTTCTGGTTGTTATTGATGTGTTGTTGTGACTACTGATGCCTGAGTAGAGAGAGGCAGTAAATTCTGATGAGTTGGGAGATGAATATGTGGTGAGAAAGTCGAGGATATATGTATATGTTATAGTGCTCAACCTAGAGATACAATTGATCTGTTTGTGTTGTGATTTAAAGTTGATACCCGGTTAAGCCGGAGGAAAGTTGGTCGTGGTTCTTTATAAGTCATGGTTGAGGCACTAAGTGTTGATCCTGAGATGAGTCGGTGAGATTCATGTTGCATAGTTGTTGTTCATCACTATGTTGGCATACGGGCGATCTATCTTGCCTGCGGGGAGATGATCGTACCCATTAGTCGAATTGTAGACGGACGGGCGAATGTCCCGACCTGGCCTGCGGACGGGGGGATATGTCGTTGCCATAAGTCGAGTTGTTATCGGACGGGCGAATGTTCCGACCTGGCTTACGAGCGGGGGAATATGTCGTTGCTATAAGTTATGTTGTGGGCGGGCGATGATTCCGACCTAGCCTGCGGGCGGGGGAATATCGTATCCGTGAGTTGAGCCTGAGGGCTTTTGACCGAACCCTGCATTACGAGGGATGACATAGAGATGAATGAGATATCTTGATCTGTTGGAGATGTCGCGTCATGATCGCGTTCATATAGTCGTTAATTGCATGAGTGTAAGAGACAATAGTTAAGAGAGAATGATTTGGGAGTTGGTTGATTGAAACTGTTGTGTTATTGAGTGTTACAATCTATATGAATTATTTTATAGTCGTTTTCCCATTTATGATGAATTGTTGTTTTTTATCCCCTCTATTTTCTATGTCATATTTTATTTATTCTCGACCGCACGAGAAGACCCTGTTGAGGAATTGCCAGAGGAGATCGATGGCATACCTGTTGAACCTGATGCTGGCAGGAGTGCCTCGGATCCCAATGCTGGGGGACTTTGAGCTTCTCTATGCGGAGGATGACCGTCTCTGGGAGACTGACTACTCTCGGCGAAGAGTAGTGTATACGGGCCCGACTATCGCATACGTTAGAGTCGTGGTTGGGTAGACAGTCTTAGTTTTGTTATGGCCAGTACATGAGTTTGAGTGAAATGTATTTTTGGGGCCAGGAGAGGAAGTCCGATGTATTTTATTTTACTGCTATGCTTTCATTTTATTTACTAGTTGCGTACTCTGAGATAATTGTTATCAGTTGTTGTAGGCTCTACTGATGGAGCCAATACTTTTATATGTATGATATTTATAGTTGTGGTATCAGTGTTGTTCATTTTAAATATTTCCGCAATTTATATTATCACGCTGCGCTGCGACGTTAAGAAATTGAGTTTGGGTTACCAATAGGATCTCCGAAGAAGGGGTTGTCTCATTTTGGAGAGAAAATGAGAAGTGTTTCTAGTGTTAAACCACTAGTGTTGGCTGAATGGCCTTAGTAAAATGAACACCAAAATTAAGTTGACGTGTTTTTGACCAAATTCTTGGCTAAGTGTTGATGGGAATTAGTGTAAGAAAATAGATGGTTAGGATTGACTCAAGTACATAGGTGTTGACACCATATCAAAAGTTAATGAGATTAACCAAAACTATATAGATTTGCTTTTTCCATAAAAGGAAATGGTGATAGGTTATTAACCAAGAGTCATAAGAAATTAATCCATTGGTTAAAAGGAATGAAAAGATGATGGATGGTTGACATAAAGGTGACAACATCTCGTGAAGCGTGAAAAGCAGTCATGAATTAATCTCAACTCTAGGCCAGAACAACTTCCCGGCCTTGACATGCACCCCAAGGCAAAGCGGTCCCTATTAAAATAATAATATTTTTATCGATTCCGACTCAAAACAGCACACTGGGTTCAAAAGAACATGTTATGATTATTAAGCCATAATTGAAATTCAAATATGAATTTCCAATTAAACTATTATTATGATTATGATTAATCAAATTGTGTTCTCAGTCAAGTTATTCACACGAATAGTTAAAAAGACAAATACATGATCTTTGGGATGTTACACAAAACTATTTAGTTTGTAATCGGGTGAAGAAGGAGGGGTGAGAATCGCAAACGTTTCTGTTCTATTATAAGGTTAAATCTAAATAAATGTCTCAAATAAACATCTCTATGCTACGTGGCCTGATGGTCCGCGTTAGTGGTGTTAGTTATAAAATCACCAGCTACTGTGTTTGAATCTTGCCTTTGACATTTTTAATTACCATTCTATTTTAAATAAAACAAGCTATTAAAACCAAACAGGAGAGCTAGGGGTTTGAACTTACTACCCATGAGCCGAACAAAAGAAGTAAGACCCTCAAGCCAACAATCAAGTTTTAAGAGTTACCATCTTTTAAATGTAATTACCCTATCCTAGCGCTTCTATTCTTTTTTTTTTTTAAAAGAAACCAAAATACTCAAACAGTCAAACTTGGGATCGAACAAGTGACACGGTGTGATGAATTAAAACTAAAATCGTGAACCACCAATCCACACAGCGCACCGTTGTCATCCGAGGCACTTAATAACATCTAAACTAAGAAAAACAAAGTTTGCAAAAATTCAATCTCCTTCCTCCCTCGGTTGCTGTAAAACGAGTATTGCGACCAGCGAAAATGATACGGACCGATCTATCAATTTAGACAACTAAATGCTATGAATTTTCGGTATAATACTCATATAATGGCAAGGAAAAGAAGCCCCTACTCAAATCAACGTACAAGAAAGTGGTGGCCATGAAACACGCTTCTGATTTGTTGTTGCGGTGGCTCAGGGACTGGCGGAAGCGTGGTGACTCGGGGACTGGCCAAACCGCGGTGGTGAGGGCAACGACGGAGCGACACTCCGCCAATTGGTCTGTGGTGGTAGCTGGATGTAGTTAAAGGGAGAAGGTGTCTTGTGCAATTCCTGAATTTTGTGGGACTAATAATAATTTTATGTTTTTAGCTAACCAATAAACTTGACTTGCTATAGCAGGTATTTTTTACTGCTGCACCTATACAACACCCATAAGTTGCTTCATCCTAGCCCTCACATTTTTCTATGATATCTTTTTCCTCCAAACTTCATCCCACATCCAAAGCAAGCATAAGAATAAGATAGTCCAAACATCCAACGAGTAGCGACAGTGATAGAGTAGAGACCCTATCGGACCCCTTTCGAGCAGGGCAAGCTCCAGAAGTGTGGGGGGAGGGGAAAGACAAATAAAAATTCTCTGAAATTCTTCTTACTCTTTCCATTCATGTCTCAACTGTATATAGCCATTATAGTTACCCAAACTTTCAGATCTATTTCCAGGTGTGAGGTGACTCACTACATATTGCTAACAGAGTGTGACAATCAATTCTAGAAGCATGTAAATATCTCTAACATAATTACTAAGCCATGCTGATGCTCTTTTATTCCTTTTTGGTATGTCTCTATTGGATCCTTGTGATGGATTTGGCCCAATAACACATGGAGGCCCAATGTCTGAGTCCAACTACGTATCATTACCCCACGGTTCCAAATCAACCTTGCCCTCAAGGTTGAAGGTAGGGAAAGTCTTGAGGAAGTTTGTTTTGCCTGGGTCGAACACTAGTTGCAATTTGGAAATGTGCAAGTTGGGATCATTAGCCATGTGAAAATTGAGACCAAGCCAAGGGAAACACCGAAGGCCTTGTACCCCAAAACCAAACCCACACAATAAGAGCATTAGTTGGTTGCAACTTGAGGAGCAAGTGGATTTCCAATAACAGCTCCTTGGAATAAGATTGTGGCTATTGGTGTTGAAGTTAATTTATATAAGCTTTGATAGCTAACCCAGCAGTGTAACTTACATGCACATTTGGAAGAACGTGAACATCAGCAACGGGATTGAAAGTTTCATTTTCACTATTCACGAGGATCATGGTTGCACCACCAACGTCTTTAAGTGTTTGAACTTGGGCTATTGTTGTAAGAATCCCACCTTGTTGGCACAATACTACCGTTCCCTTAGCATCAATGTTGTTCAAGGATCTTCTATGAAGTGTTGTGGTCCTTGACTGCCTTTCATGAAAAGATAATGTTGCCCTTCTTGCTTGCAACGATATGGTATTGCCTTTTGCCCTCATGTGAATCTGTATCAATCTTGTATAAACTCTCCAAGATGAGGCAGGATCAACAAAAGCAAAATAACCTGCTAATTCTGTCAGATAGCAGAGAGCCTCTTTTAACGAAAGAAAAGCAGATTGTTGTAGGACCTCAACAACCAAGAGCTGCATTATTTCCCCAAAATTAACCACATCATAAGCAGTTGGCATCACGACAGATTTTAATGCAACAGGTGACCGATTGGGATAGACCTTCCAAAGCAATACAACAATTTCACTCCATAATAAATCAAGGAGCAGCTTTAAGGAACACTCCTCTAAACCACGCAGAGCACAACCAGATATCACGGTGTTCCATGATATTAGGTCCAATTCTCTCATTGGACCAAACATTATTCTTGCATAATAAACAGAATCAGCCTTAATGTACATATTAACAAGCTTATTTGCATCAAACACAACCTGATGTGGTGCAGCTGCCAAATTCTGTAGCTGGCACAGGACAATTTCAAACCCAATCAAAGCAACAACATCTGTCTTTTCAATGGAATCAACTAGCTCTTGTAAGTACTGTTGCATGGAAGTATTCCCATTTTCAGAAGTGCTACCCTTTTGAACCACATTTTCCACTTTTACATTATTATTGTTCAAACAATGAGATGCCTTTCACCATTTGCAAGCTTTGAACAAACATTGCTTTCATGAATAACATTAGCACTGCAACATCTCATGAAAGACCCCATAGTCATCAGTTATGTCAGGGAATAACAGAGAGAGAGCAGCATTAATCACGACAACTTCATCGACAATTCTGATGTTCACCAGATCAGCTCGGAAGTGGAAAAGGAATTCCAAAATTGGTCCAATGGCCCCATTTGGTGGAAGCTCAAAAGTAGTGCATGTGGGAAACTGGCTAATTTTTGCAAGTGGTGCTAATAGCTTTGACCATCTCTCTTCATAAACAACAGGAATTATTAATCCCCAAGGCAAGTAAAGGGGCATTTGAGAACATAAAGTGACATTTTACAGAATGAAGATCTCATGCAGCAACAATATTTCTCCATATTCAAGTCATATTCGTGAATACCATTTTCAACACAATCAATGGATCCTTTCATCATAGCACACTAAAGAGGCACACTCAAATTCAAATCATCTCCATAACTTGAAATTCCACCCTTTTCAGCATCACCACCACCATGTTGCACATACCCAGCCATCCTTAATACCCACGTGACAACATCATTAACCTGCTTCCAGTCAAAAATATGAAGAGCCAAATTTTCCTCACCACATTTAGAGTACATATCAGGCAATGAGTTTGGAACCAAACCACAAATACATCTCCTGAACCCATAACTATGAATAGACTTGCAAGAAGCAACAACCTTCTTGGGCATTTTATAAAACATGTGTCTTGCACTAACCAAGTGACCCCAACATAATATGTCAATGAGACCAGTCCCCCTAGGGACATTGTCTCGAACAATCATACTACCATCAGAAACCGAAAATATGCTTTGTAGTGCATACCTGGATAGATTTGCTTCTATGGTTGGGGGTGGTGACGCGAGAGGTCTTCGATCATATGGATCGGTATTGATGATCGGCACATCCGCGGCAACAAGGGTGCTAGTAGCATCACCGATCGACATAACTTTGGGTTTCCTGATAAAGTGGACGCTGCCGTAGTCAATCGAGGCAGTGAAGACGAGCTTGTGGAGGGGGTCCAGGCTTTTGGGATTGTGAGGGAACGCTGATTGATGATGGACAACGGAGAGGTGGGGTACTTTTGAAGGAGAATCAGTGGTAGGGCTTGGGCTGGGAACATCAGAGGTAATTTCGAACATCAAATCATGTACCAATCGTCCAGTATCATTCCCGTGTGTACTTGGAGGAGCTGTGGTCGCCATTACAGAAGCAACATCATCAACAACAGCTGAACTGAAATTGAGACAGCCCCTCCTCGGAGGTCCTATTTAGTAACCCGAACTCATATTCTTAACGTTGCAGAGTAGCGTGATTATTTAGAAATGCGGAAAATATTAAACCAACCAACACTGATACCACGACTATATATAACATACATATAAAAGTAATGGCTCTATCAGAAGAGCCTACAACAACTAATACCAACTACAAACCCTCAGAGTAGCAACACATATAAACCGAAAGTATGACAACAAAATAAAATACATACGACTTCCTCTACTAGCCCCAAAAATACATTTCGCTCAAACCT
The DNA here is from genome assembly GCA_039655645.1 of Ammopiptanthus mongolicus. Taxonomy (NCBI): domain Eukaryota; kingdom Viridiplantae; phylum Streptophyta; class Magnoliopsida; order Fabales; family Fabaceae; genus Ammopiptanthus; species Ammopiptanthus mongolicus. The sequence goes on along the minus strand of CM077349.1, from coordinate 27,088,967 downwards.
ATGTACTGGCCATAACAAAACTAAGACTGTCTACCCAACCATGACTCTAACTAAGATAACGAGATCTCCTAACCGAATCTCTAAGTATACGGTAGTCGGGCCCGTATACACTGCTCTTCGCTGGGAGTAGTCAATCTCTCAGAGACGATCATCCTCTGAATAGAGTAGCTCAAAGTCTCCCAACGCTGGGATCCGGGGCTCTCCTGCCAGCATCAGGTTCAACAGGTATGCCATCAATCTCCTCTGACAACTCCTCAACAGGATCTTCTCATGCGATCGATAATAAATGAAACACGACATAAAGAAATACAGGGATAAGAAGCAGAAATACATCTTAAATAGGTAAACAACTATAAAATAAGCTATATAGATAGCAACATACAACAACAAAATAGTATCAAGCAATCATCTCCCAAGTCATTCTCTCTTAGCTACTGTCTCTCACACTCATGCAACTAACGACTGTATGGACGCGATCACGACGCGATATCCCCAACAGATCAAGATGCCCCGTTCATCACTATGCCACCCTCCGTAATGCAGGGTTCGGCCAACAGCCCGCAGGCTCAACTCATGGGTATGACATATTCCCCCGCCCGTAGGCCAGGTCTGGACATTCGCCCATGAACAACTCAACTTGTGGGTACGATCATCTCCCCGCAGGAAAGATCGATCGACCATACGCCAACACAGTGATGAACAACAATGATGCAACATGAACCTCACCGACTCATCTCGGGATCAACAACTTAGTGTCTCAACCACAACTTGTGCACAACTACGACCAACTTTCTCCACCTTAACCGGGTATCAACTTTATGTCTCGACATAATTATATTAACAGAATCTGTAGGTTGAGCACTATAACATATATATCCTCAAATTCCTCACCACACGTTCATCTCCCAACTTATCAGAAATTACTGCCTATCTCTACTCATACAATAGTAATCACAACATCATATCATAAGCAACCATAATCATGTTCAATAATCATGTTCATCATACTAAATACTCATGTAAGCATATCAACTCATAGGTAAATATTCAAGTAATCCTAAGCATGTTACTAGGCACAACATACATATTCCCTATATCATATTAAGCATACTAACACATAGCATACAACCTCGATATATCATAAAATCAACCTACCGGCCACTCGACTACTAGTAGGGTTTAGGTCGCCCTACGCATATCAATATAAATTATTTTATTCTTGCCTCCCCGATGATATTGTGGTTCTTTCCCCCACCTGAACAGTTCTCCCGCGTGCTTCCTTGTGCAACTCTGACTGCGACTCCACGACTGGCAACCGTACACGCTTCCGAATAATCAAAAAGGTCTGATCTTTCATAACAAATCACAATCAGAAATTAATATAATGCAATCAAAGCCCTTCTAGTTCATATGAACTAGGGTTCGACCCTTTTTAGAAAAATAGGCTAGAGGTGTTAAAACTTTACGAACTCTTGGATGAATGATCCTTAAGCATGATAAAGACATAATCCTTAATCACTTACCAAAGATTTGAACCAAAACTCATCCAACCAACAAGTTAGGGTTCGGCCATCATTGAGAAGAATAGGCTAGAATTTGATTTGGTTTTCTAATCACTTGGATTCAATGATCATAAGAATGAAAGAGGTGAAATCAAGTATCATTTAACAAAATTGAAGAAAACTCATTTCCCCCCAAAAGTCTTAGGGTTTGGCCTCTCCTAGAGAAATAGGCTAGGCATGTTATTTGATTTCATGCTCTTGGATAGTGATAGAGAATGATGAAACTAGATCATAGAAATTGATTTCACATTAAAAGAATTTTTCTATGATTTTCTAGAGATTTTTGAAAATCGAAGTTAGAAGTTGAAACTTATGTGATCATGGCTTTAAAACAAGAACTAAGTGAAGAACAAGAAACTCATGGATCAAGGGAAGTAATCTTACCTCCTTGAGTGATGAAAATGAGCAAAGATCAACACTTTTTCTTCACAAAATGTTAAGCTTTCACTTAAGAAAAATGAGAGAAAGTTAAGAGAAGTTTTTGAAGTTAAAAGAAAAGTGATGGATGGCCATGGAGGGGATGGCTTTAGGCGTGAGGAAGGAGGGGTAATAAGGTCCAAAGATTTTCACTTAAGGGATAAAATGGACATTTGACTTAGGGACAAAATTGGAATTAAAACCAAAGACCAAGGGCAAAATGGTCTTTTCACGTCTAACTTCATAAATATCTAGATATTTTCTAGAGGTAATAATGAGGGTGAGGGCAAGGATGGGTTTTCATAAGTTCCTAGGGGCAAAACGGTCTTTTCCTTTAGGGACAAAAATCCCATTTAGGAAAAAGACCAAGGGTATTTTGGTCTTTTCTCAATGTGAATGCGTTCAGATATTTTCGTTTTTCATCATGGCACTGGCATGCCTTCCTAGGTGATGTGACTTCAAGTTTATCCATTAGCAGGTCCTGATAAGTCCGTATTCAGCTCCGTTCTTTACCAGATTTAAGATTTCGCCCATATAACGTATATTAATTCACTTTTTAGTGCGAAAAACCAATTTTACCAAAGTTGTTGGAAACTCAATTCTAAGCTTAACTGTTTTGTTCACGAGTCAAAAATTAGGTTTTTTGATCAGTAAAGTCTTACTGTCAGTGAAAACGCAGACCGAGCTTCGTCTGAATTTTCAACCCAAAATTTAACCGTAACCTTCTACGATAATGTAGAGCATAACTATGGTCTTGGTTTATTAAATTTCATTTTATAAACCTCAGATAAAAATATAAACTCATTTATATAAACTACCGATATTAAAAGCAGTAAAAATCGGCATGTTACAGAAATCCTCTTCCTCTTCTAATATTGGCAAAATTTCCCTATACTCTAGCTTAAATTGCCAAAGAAATGCAACGGTGAATGGTTCCCAACTTGCATGTGGATGACGCTTAGACCACCATAGTCACCAGTTGAGAGCACGACCTCGCATTGCTGTCATAGCTTTCGTCATCTCCTCCTCCTCTGGTGTTCCTTTTGTAAAGCATCCACCAATAGGCATCATCGTCGCCATTAAGCACTAAAATCGCCATCTCCGACATGGGGACAGCGGGCATGAGATCGAGAATGAAAGCACTAATGATAGGGTAGAGACCCTATCGGACCCCTTTCGAGCAGGGGCAAGCTCCAAAAGTGTGAGGGGAGGGGAAAGACGAATAAAAATTCTCTGAAATTCTTCTTACTCTTTCCGTTCATGTCTCAGCTCTATATAGCCATTAGAATTACCTAAACTATAGTATCTATTGCCAGGTGTGAGGTGACTCACTGCATATTGCTAACAGAATGCAAAGAGTGACAATCAATTGTAGAAGCATGTAAATATCTCTAACATAATCACTAAGCCATGCTGATGCTCTTTTATTCCTTTTTGGTATGTCTCTATTGGATCCGTGTGATGGATTTGGCCCAATAACACATGGAGGCCCAATGTCTGAGTCCAGCTGCGTATCAGACAGTCGCGCGCGGGATTTTTGAGATCGAAGGACACAGCAAGAGGGAAAAAAAATGGCGGGATAGAATATTACCATTACCAAGCAGAGGCAAAGCACATATCCACCTCCTCCTCCTCCTTCTCCTTCGATCGAAAATGGAGGAACCGAAACAAAAGTGTTGGAGACAAGAAGTAGACGAGAACCTGAAGCGTCTCCACTCTCTTCTCTTCGGTGCCGAACTCGCCCTCGATAAGCACGACTTTCGCTCTTCTTATGTCCTCGGCCTTCGCCTCCTCGGCTTCCTCGATTCCCATTGTAACTCAGACGTCGACGAAGCCTTTATTCATCCCATTCGCCGCGAAGCACTCGCGAAGCTCCACTCCGCTCGCAATTCCCTCATCCCTGATTCCGATCGGTATCTCTCTTTCTTTACCTATTCAATTCTTTTGATAGGACGTAGAGGAGTTGTGTTATTTTTTATTGTTTTACTCTCTGCATTTCCTCAGCCGTGCTTTTGAACAAGTAAACAAGTTTCCGGCACCTGTTTTTGGCTTTACTGGAGATATTGACATTGAGAAGATTCGTAAGTCCAAGTACTTTCGAGCTATTGTCGAGCAATCTAAAGAAAAGGATGACAATCAATTGGTACCTGTTACTTTTCTGATCTTTATTCTAATTAAAGTCTTCTGTGTTGTGTTACTCCATATAATCAAGTGCAGACCTAGAAGATTTTAATTGAAAAAGTTAAAAGAATAACAATACTTAATTTTAGGTTATGTTTGGATATTTAATAATGTTTGGAATGCAATGGATGAAATGGAATTATTTGGATACTTTGTGATGGAATGAAGTGGAATGAAGTTAATAATAAGTTGGTTTATGTCATTCCATCTTATACCCTAAATTAGGAGGGAAGAAAAATAGAGTTTCTGGATCGATTCTATTAGGTTTCATTCCATTTCATTTTATTTTAAATAATCCAAATAATGAAACTTAGTATCATCCCATTTTATTCCGTTTCATTTCATCTATTTCCATGAATGCAGACATATAGCCTGAGATGCTAAATTAAAGAATTTATATATACATGCTAACAATTTGACTTTGAAGAATTTTGAGATAACCGTAAGAACCTCATTCAACCATTACCCGCCACCCCTGGACATAATTGAGGTAAATGGTGATTAATGTTTCCAGGTTGATCAGCAGGGGAAGCAAGAAAAGGCATGCAGCAAGGCGTCAAAGGAAACGGTGCAAACAAAATTGACAACCATATATGGGAAAAGCATGTTGAAAAATAACAGCTCTGAGGACTGCGTGGTTGTTGACAGGCCTCAGTTAAGTGCCAGCTATACAAAGGGTCGTGCTGTCTCTTCTTTCTCTCTAGTTGAAGGGGAAGAAAGAGCCTCTGCAAACACTTTTGGAAAAAAGCGTGTACACTTGGATATTAATAGTCCCAAAGTTGGTTATCCAAATTCACCTTTGAGCAAGGAGGAAGTTAACCCTGATGTCTGTGGCAACGGCTTTGTTACCGCCAGAGCCAAATTGGTAATATTATTGCACCTCTTGTTGTCCATTTTGTCCGTTTTTTTTTTTTTGTTAAGTTTGGTAACCTGGGCAGAAGAATTGTTTTCTATCTTCTGATTATTGTATGAGTTCCCATTGTGTTTTTTCATATGTGCATTATTGCATTTTATTACACTCTTGTAATGTGCTTGTTTTTTTATGAGGAAGAGGCTTCTCTAAATTGAGTTTACCTCTAAAATAAGTAAAGGTGTATCCGCATTAAATCATTTAGTGAGTTGAGATCTTTATACACTTTATCTAATTAAGGGTGGATACACCCTTAGTTGCTTACTTTAAAGTCAAACTCACTTTAGTGTACGGTTATCCTTTTTATCACTGTTTTTTTCTATTTTTGTCCACAGTACACATAATTCTTTAAAAAATAGTGAACTTTCTAGATGAAACTTTAGAAGGAACTATGCTTAAAAGGGGTGACAAGCAAACTGTGGCAGGGTTATAATTTATCACACTTACACTCTAGCAAGGGAAGAGAAGCGCTCTCTTTATCAGTGAATTTCTAATTGGTCTTTGCATCTTATCTTCTATGACATGTTTTTTCCTATTCCTTTTCTGTGGTACTTTCTCTGCATGTAGCAGTGTTGATGACAATACTTTATATGGGCAGGAAATGGAAGCAAGGCAGAAACGAGGAGCAGTTGGTTCACCCAGTGCACCTGTCTCACCACAATGTGACAACAATCCTGCCAATAGGTTATATGGTGGGAGATCATATGGTGTTTCACGACGCAGCTTCCGTGGTAATTTTGTTCCCCCTATTAAATCCAATGGGAACAATGTTGGAAATATGACTTCACGAATTGGTGGCAAGGGTGATGATGCTTTAGATGAATCTACAAAGAGATGGTTAGTATGCAACCATCATATTAATCTAAGTTCGTAGCTTTTCCTCGCCTTTCTTTACTGCCTCCTATGTTAGTTCTCTTTATTCATTCCAAAGCCTAAATGCCAGTGTATTCTGTCTAAGTTCTTCCTTTTAGATTCCATCACAATATTGTTTTTATCTTACAATCTACTTTTATGTAATGGTGATGGGATCAACCCATAACTTGACACACTATTCTGTATGTCTTGTTGTTGTTATGCTTAACTTGTAGTGTTTACCTCATTTGAACAAAAGCAAGTTGCATTATTTATGCATCCACTTTCTAATGTGTTTCATATTTTGCATTTAGTTTGGAAATGCTGTCTGGGCCTGATGGTGAGCTCCCTGAGAAATTGAGGAATTTGGAACCTCGCCTCATTGAACATGTTAGTAACGAGATTATGGATAGAGATCCCAATGTCCGGTGGGATGACATTGGTAATATCAAGCTGTGGCTCTTTCTTTGTTCACTAATTGGCAATTTGCATACCTTTGAAGCTAAATATACTCTACTTATTTGCTAATGACACTGTAGCGGGATTAGAGCATGCCAAGAAATGTGTCAATGAAATGGTCATATGGCCTCTGCTACGTCCTGACATCTTTGAGGGATGTCGTTCCCCTGGGAAGGGTCTGCTTCTATTTGGTCCACCGGTAAGTGCAAAGTTCTCTGCCTGATGGTGCAAATTGCAAATATTCTGGTCTTAAACCTGTGTATTACTTTGCATACAAGGGAACCGGTAAAACTATGATAGGAAAAGCCATTGCAGGGGAAGCACAGGCAACCTTCTTTTACATATCTGCAAGTTCGTTGACTAGCAAGTGGGTATGTTAGATATTCCTTTAAGCTTTAGCGGTTTAGTATGTTGAAGGTTCAATAGTATATTTCTTTTGAAACTTAAATGTATTATGCTGTCTTCTAGAACACAATCTTAGCTGCTTACCGGCAATCTTAGTTAGATTGTGTATGCTTACCAAAAAAAATAGTTAGATTGTGTAACCAGAATCCCAAAAACTTTTATATTATGTTTTGTCTTACTACTCTCAAATGCTTTCCTTCCTACTCAACTCATGAACTGGATTTATCACAGTATATCCTAGGGGCCCCATTTTGAATACCTGGTATATTTCTTGATGATTATAGATCGGAGAAGGCGAAAAGCTAGTAAGAGCCCTTTTTGGAGTCGCCTGTTGTCGTCAGCCAGCAGTAATTTTTGTTGATGAGATAGATTCGCTTCTGTCTCAGGTATGCTGTATTTTGTCTTCTGAAGGCAAACATTTAGTGCTATAATGGGTTCACATGACTATGTGGAAAATTTTTTAGTTAAACCATTACATTGTCATCTATATGGAAGTTCATGACATGCGATCTTATACAGGAAATAAAATGCACTCTATTTTTTACTCTTATTCTTTTATTGCATATATCTTTCTTGTCTCAGCGTAAGTCAGAGGGTGAGCATGAATCAAGTAGACGGCTAAAGACACAATTTCTAATTGAAATGGAAGGCTTTGACAGTGGTAGCGAAAAAATTCTGCTTATAGGTAATTGTAAAAACTGGGTTCAAATTCCTTTTATTAGTTTTTCTCATTGTTTTTGCAGTATTCCAACTTTAGCTAAATATCTGTCTCTTGTGTTTAATAGCTAGCTAATGCATCGTCATAGTTTCGTCTGTGGGGAAAAAGGGAAAAACAAGCTGGTTTCTACCTTGCAAGTTGAAATGTGTTTTAACACTTCAAGCATGAGTTATATGACACATTTGATTTTGAGCATGAGAGCTTTTTTTGTATCAGCAAGTTAAAGGATAATGAAGTACAAAACATATAGCTATAATGTGGTCTTTGTCATACTCCCTAGTTCCTACAGTCCCTTTTGTTTGTGTATTCAAAAGGAGTTAAACTTAGCTAGCTGAGCGTGCTTCCTATTAACTGGATTCCTGTTGTTCAAAATGATTTATTAGGGACCTTCCCTACACATAATCAAACCTATAAGCATGCTTCTAGAGGCATATATAAGGATTGTCTGAGAGGCTACGAATTACAATGGAATATGGAAAAAACACTTCATTTTATGTACATGACCTTTTTAGTCTCATAGGTTTTTAAGTTTGATCTTGTTATACTTTTTAAAGATACCATTCCATATGTTGGTCAATTTACTGCTTTAATTGTGATATAATTAACTTGTGCTTTTGAGGCCAAGAATAGTTTCTTTGGTCCCTTTAATTTGATGGCAGTAAGCCTCTATCATATAAACTTGTGTTGTCATACTATTTGTTATACAAACTAAGTAAAAATTATACAGGGGCAACAAATCGTCCCCAAGAGCTTGATGAAGCAGCACGAAGGAGACTTACTAAAAGACTTTATATACCCCTACCCTCATCAGGTACTATTAATGTTTCTCATCTTTTCCTACAAACTCTTTTAACACCATGTGGCTAACTTATTTGTATCGGACATGAAGAGGCGAGAGCTTGGATTGCACGTAACCTCCTAGAGAAAGATGGATTATTCAAGCTATCAGAGGAGGAAATAGATATTATATGCAACTTAACGGAAGGTATCAACATTTTTTCCAAGTTAATTAAAGTATCTTCTGCATATTATTTGATTGTTTTAATTGTTAATTGAAATAACCTATCCTTAACTTCTGCTGATTTACTTTGCTTTTACTTGATAATTTCATTGACTAGGTTATTCAGGATCTGACATGAAAAACTTAGTGAAGGATGCTTCTATGGGTCCCCTAAGAGAGGCTTTAAGACAAGGTATAGAAATTACAAAGTTGAAAAAGGAGGATTTGCGGCCAGTAACGCTTAAGGTATGTAGAAAGTAGCATGCATAGCCCAGAAATTTAAAAACTAAGTCAACCTGATTGATTTTAAAATGGTTTCCTCGCCTTGTCTAGGACTTTGAGAATGCCCTGCAAGAAGTGAGGCCTTCTGTTTCCCCAAATGAACTTGGCACTTACGATGAATGGAACAAGCAATTTGGAAGTCTATCACTTTAGAGGCCGTGTTATCATTTGAGACAAAGCATAGAAGCAACTAATCCAAGTGTTGGTGGTAACAATATCAATCAGATAAACCGTTGCCGTAATACTAATACCTGCATTCCATAACCTAGGTATTGTATACATCAAAGAACATATTCAACAAGAAAATTAAATGAATGCCGCAAGCTGACTGTAAGGTACGGTGATCACTCAATCGCTTGTGAAATAATAAATTGGGGCAAGGATGGGCAGAATTATAAAAATAATGCTAAAAAAATAATTATCAAAATGCAGATTTTGGAGATTTATTGACCAAAATTCCTCTTTTGTATTTAGCCTTTGGTTTCCATCTGTTTTTTTTTTTTTTTTTTTTTTTTTTTTTTTTAATATATATAAGAGATTCTTGCAAACTAATCTCAACAGAGCTATTTTCTTTTTAAGTCCGTTGAGAACTCAGTTTATAAGAAATGACTTCTTTTGTACATAAAAAAACAGGTGGGAAGTTTGTTATGGAAGAATCGATTTTCCAAAGGCTATATTCTAAAAGGCGTATTTTGGTCAATAAATTTAAATGATCTGTATTATGGTAATTATTTATGTTGTAGCATTATTTTTATAATTTACCTCCAAGCATGTGCAATATTGTGAGCAGATTTTAAAAAAATAAAGTCACATAAAAAAACACTTACGCAGGAAATGATTTCCCACATGATGATGAACATGTTCAACGACTATGATTAGGCTGATTAACATGTGCGCAAAGCTTCAATATAAGAATTAAGAATTATTTACACCCAATCATTTTTCTTATACAAGAAACAAAAAGCAATTGCTACTTGCAAAAATGTTAGTAGCGCTTAGTTTCTCTTGGGAGGCATTCATGTGGGGTGCTGCGCCTACCATTTTCCCTTCTTTTATAAGTATCAAGGCGTCAAACAAAAAAAAAGTAAAAAGAAAACAAAATGGCGTGTCACAACATCGCCCTTTAATATATCTAATCAGGTACGATTGACTCACTTTAATCTTAAAAATTGAGCTAATCTAAGTTCATTCCTCCCTCTTGCAAACCATTACCTTTAAGCCTCCGGCCATGTGTGCCGTGAGATGTGGCACGAATATAGGCTTGTCAGGGCTGACTGGTCTAATTTTGAATCGTCGAAGAATTGAAGCCACCACATACTTCATTTGAATGAAAGCCATTTCCTTCCCTAGACATACCCTTGGACCAGCCTGAAAAATCGGAAACTTGAAGGGAGAAACCTCACTCAATGTTCCTCCATTATTGTATGGTTCCGTAAACCATCGACCTGGTCTAAACACAAACCAGTCCTTCCCCCACAACGTTTCCATTCTCCCCATTCCATAAGGAAAATATGTGACTCTATCTCCTGCCTTGACCACAGTACCATCTGGCAGCATATCATCACTTGTGGCATGCTTAGAATCCCAAGCTACCGGTGGATATAGCCTCATTGACTCACATAGGCATGCCTTTAACAAATTCATATTCTTGAGTGATTCATAATCCAAGGTTTCTTTTGCCATGAGTTCTGTCTCTTTCACTATCTGCTGTTCCATAGTGGAATAATGGGATAGTAACCAGAAAAACCATGTCATAGCCGCTGATGTAGTGTCCCTCCCTGCCAAAATGAAGCTTATCACCATATCTCTAATCACCTCCTCATCATGACCTGCACATATAAGCCTTGACAAGAGATCTTCAGTAGTACTATTTTCTTTCCCTATTACGTTCATCTTCTGCTTCCTCTCCTTAATCATTTTCATGACATGGGTTTGAACTTCCTTAACAGCCTCTCTAAGACTCCTTTCAGATCCAACCCCAAGCCATCTCTTTATCTTCCAGATGATGAACAAAGGTGCTGCTCCACGTCTTGCAGATATCTCTGCTGCTACATCAAAGGCTCTTGCAAGGGGTGAAGTGGAGACAGAAGGATCCAAGAAACACATCTTAGTCCCAAGTGTGAATTTGTATATCACATTGAATGAAAATCTTCCCAGCAACTCTTGCAAGTCAACCACTTTGTTGTTCTTCATGGACAGTGCCTCCAGCACAGGCAAGAGCCTCTCACACACTTCTTCCTCCAACGTGTGCATGAAAAATTCCCTGAGGGACCTAGCAGTAAACTCATGGCTGGCTAATTTACGTTGTGTCAGCCAAAGTTCACCATCCACATTGAATATTCCATCGCCAAGAAAATCACCAAGGATCTCAGTGAAGGGCTTACCTTTTGGGAAGTTGTTGAAGTTAGTCTTGAGTATGTACTCAATGTTTTTTGGGTTTGCTGTCACAATGGTTCTACGTGCACCTAGTCTGTGCACAATGATGGTGTTGGTGGATGACTGGGATAGTAGCTCGGTGTACCAATCTAGCAGCCGGTTCCTGTTCCTGTAAAATGATATCAGGCAACCGATGAGGGGATAGGTTGCAGGGCTGAGGCTGCATAGTTTCTTGATTCTTAGAAACTCAGAGAGTGTTATGTAGAAGAGGAAGAGAAGAAAGATGAATGAGAGAGGCTGCAAGGAAAGGAGGGGCATGAATATTCCCATATTACATGAAACTGAGTAACATGGAGAGCACTGACAAGGATGGCTCTAATTCTGAGTTGACTCTTATATATAACATTTGTTTAAGAGTTTGATATGTGATACATTAATATTTGAATGTTAATTAGATGATCAAATATTCAGAGTTTACAGCTCATTATAATCAGAATTTGATTTTGATTGATTCTAAGTGCAAAACTTATTAAATTTTCAATAAATATGTGTTATTACACAAATAAATTTGATGCCAATTTTTTTTAATGATAGCGCACCACTTTGAATCATGATAATTTTTTTGGTAATATATCAAAAAAAATTTGGTGAGTTATTTATTTTTTGGTGAGTTGTAATATATCAAAATTAAATCCTTAATGGGGGGGGTATATATACATTGATTAATTAGAATAAAAGAGTTTAATTTTAATTTGATGTACATTTAATATAAATTTTTCTACAAGTCTATTGATTAATCATTATTATATTTGTGATTTTTGAAGTAATTATTATTAGAATTAAATATTTTTAATAATATGAAAGCAATAATATAAAAACCTTATATATTGATAATATATCAAAATGAAATTAAAAAAAAATTTGATCGTTTATGCAGCATCGATTAATTTATATATAATGTTATCGATAATGTCTAATGTCCTCTAAACTTTCCTGGAGGAATAAAACTCGTATGTGATCTTAATTATTAATTTGTTTATTTTTAAATTTTTTAATTAATTAATCAATTATTAGATTTTGTGGAGAATCCATCTTTAACCGTAAAGTTGGACGACTGTACAATTGTCCATATGTAAGCACACTGAAGAAAACAGTATAGAGGTCGTTAGTTACTCAGTCAAATAAGGCAAACAAGGCCGAAATAAAAAATGGTAGTTTGGTGCTCCTTCGTTACTTATTTATAATGGTAGTTCGTTGTTATTATCATTGCTTTTTTGGTATCTGCCTCTTTTGCTATCTTCATTATTTTTTAGGGGAGTAAATTATTAACGTGCTTTGTTTTCAAAACAGAACGTGCATTTCATAGATGTGATACCTCACATGTTGGCCATTTCACATTTGACTCAAATTAAGATAATATACAATTTCGTAGCTAAGCAAAACGCGACAACAAATTAAACTTAACGGGTATATATGGACATGTTCCAAGAGCAGACTTTCAGACTAAAGTCTTTCTTTTAGCATAGGAAAATGTTATACGAAAAAATAAATCCGGACAATTGTTCAGATTTATTATTGTATAGATAACAGTGCTTTTATCCCACTACATTGGCCCGGACATTTCATTTGCCACTCAATTTTATTGAAAAGAATTATACACATGATCTGAGCATGATTAAAAGAAGGAGAAGAATGAGTTGAAAAATAAAGTGGACTTCATAAGAAAAACCTGTGAAAAAACAAAGTTTGAGTCAGTGGCATATGTTACTCTATTCCACTTTGTTTAGACTATCATTGGATAGGTGGGTAGAGTGGCCAGTACCGAAGTAGACTAGTTTTAAGCTACCATTGGATAGGTGGGTAGAGTGGCTACTGGCTAGTTATGAAGTAGAGTAGGAAAAGAAATTCAATCTATTATTTGAGATTTTTTTTTTTTTTACTAATGTAATGAAATGATTCAGGAGCAACTCGAACCAATCCATATCACATAACTTCCAAATTTTCATATACACACTGCAATTTGGTGGGAGTGCAATTAAGCATGTCTCTCTTTTCTTTCTTATTTTAAAAAAAATTAAATAATTATCAACTTCTATATATTAAATTACTCTCTCATTTTTGGACCTGAGTCATTCTTGGCAATCACTTCCTTCCTTAGTGCGGACGTCACTGTTGAAAAAAAAAAAAAGACAATCATCAATCTCTTTTTCTCTCACATATGTAGATAAATAGGTACAACAAAAATATTCTTTCACAGTATAATATCAATGACAGAAAATAAATATCAATGATATTCGAATTTTTAATATGGAAAACTCTTCAGAGTAAGGATAAAAACCACGAGATCAAGTCCAGCAAAAACTTCCACTAAAAATATTAATGGATATACAGAGTCTTCCTAGCAACACTAGGAAATATTAAATCAGCAACACATCACCCAAGAGGTGGATACAATCAAGCAACAAGAGAGAAACTCTACAAGAGTGGATATCACAAACTAATCCAAAGAAAAGACAAAACAACAAACTAACAGTATCAAAATGTAACTCTCAACATAAGGAATAATATACAAAAATTTCATCAAGAACAAAAGTAATTTACTCATGGAGGAGTACAAATTATCTGCCTTACTTCTTCTTCTCCTCTGCCGCGCTATTTCTCGTCACTCCCAGTTACTTTATTTTATTTCTTGCACTGTGACACACACAATGCCTTTCTTTCTTTCTGTTTTTCTAACTTTTCAATTTCTTTTTTTTTTCCTTTTATTCTATTTTCTTTTATTTTCTATTTACCTTGTGGGTCTCACTTAGAAGGGAACCACCCAACAAATCTCCCCCTCCCTGACTCAAGTGGGAAGATACTGTTCAATCATGCCTGCCTTCTTTTTGTAGCAGATCAACTTCGTCATAGGCAAGGTCTTTGTCATCATATCTGAACCATTCTCATCGGTATGGATCTTTTGAATTGAAAATGCTTTCATCTCTAGCGCCTCCCATATCCAATGATACCGCACCTCAATGTGCTTTGACCTCGAATGAAAAGTCGGGTTCTTGCTGAGATGAATTGCACTCTGACTGTCACAAAATAACACAAACTTCTCTTGCTTAAGCCCTAACTCTTGTAGGAATTTTTGCATCCACAAAAGTTCTTTAGAAGCTTCAGTAATGATAATATATTCAGCCTCGGTAGTGGATAAAGCAACACATTTCTGCAATTTTGATTGCCAAGACACTGTTCCCCCTGCAAAGGTCATCATGTATCCAGAAGTAGATTTTCTAGAATCAAAATCACCAGCCATATCTGCATCTATGTACCCATCTAACACAAGTTGACCACCCCCAAAGCATAAACATACTCTAGAAGTGCCTCTGAGATATCTGAAAATCCACTTCACTACTTGCCAGTGGTCTCTACTAGGATTAGACAGAAACCGACTAACCACTCCAACAGCATAAACAATACCCGGCCTTGTGCATACCATAGCATACATCAAACTACCAACTGCGGATGCATAAGGAACCTTCTTCATCTCTTCTTTGTCTTCCTTACTTGTATGGCATTGTTGAGAACTCAACTTGAAATGACTTGCAAGTGGAGCACTAACAGGTTTGGAATTGCTCATGTTAAACCTCTCTAACACCTTCTCAATGTACCTTTGTTTAGACAACCACAATTTACCATTCTTCCTGTCACGAGTAATTCTCATGCCAAGGATTTGCTTTGCAGGCCCCACATCCTTCATAGCAAAGGACTTGCTCAAATCCTTGTTTAGACTTTCAATTTTCTTAGTGTCATGACCAACAATCAACATGTCATCCACATATAGCAAGAGGATAATAAAATTATCATCAGGGAATTTCTTTCCAAACACACAATTATTAGAAGTGGTTTTATTGTAACCATGTTTATCTATGAAAGCATCAATTTTTTTGTACCATTGCCTTGGTGCCTGTTTGAGTCCATACCAACTTTTCTTCAACTTGCACACAAGCTGCTATTTTCCTTTGACCTGGAAGCCCTCGGGATGCTCCATATAAATTTCCTCCTCCAAATCACCATGAACGAACGCTGTCTTCACATCAATTTTTTCAACCTCTAGGTTCAAGCTAGCTGCTAATCCAAACACATCTCGAAGAGAGGGCATCTTCACCACAGGTGAGTAAAATTTCATCAAAGCCTTTCACAACCAATCGTGCTTTGTATCTTGGTTGGGAGCTATTCTCTTCTGCTTTCAACTTGAATACCCATTTATTCTTGAGTGCTTTCCTGCCCTTAGGCAACTTCACCAACTCAAATGTGTGATTCTCATGCAAGGAATTCATTTCTTCTTGCATGGCCTTCAACCACTCTTCCTTGTGCACATTTACAACGACCTCTTGGTAATCTTCTGGCTCTCCACTATCAGTGATCATCACATACTCTTGCAGAGGATATCTATGGGAAGCATGACGCTCTCTAGTATATATTCTCAACTAAGGCTCAACTGGTGGCTTAAGAGGAGCCTGTTCAACTGGCTCATCATGATGAGGTGCAGGGTCATCAGTTGCATTCCTATCATCTATCTGCATATCTCCCCCATCAACAAAAGTTATAGTAGGAGGTTCAGGTGCAACATCAATGAAACTTTTGGCAACTGGTTTCTGTTTCTCAACTTTTTCAAAATCTTCAATGGTTTGGCTCTTCAAGAAATATCACTTCTTAGCTTCTAATCATTTTCTTGTTAACAAGATCCCAGAGTCTATAACCAAAATCTTCATGACCATAACCCAAGAAGGCACACTGTTTGGATTTCCCATCAAGCTTGGACCTCTCATCTCTTGGAATGTGAACAAAAGCCCTGCAGCCAAACACTCTCAAATAAACTATAAGAGACATCTTTCCTTGTCCATACTCTGTCTGGAACATCACCTTCTAGTGGCACAGAAGGAGAAAGGTTGATCAAATCCACTGCAGTTCTCATTGCTTCACCCCAAAAGGCTTTGGATAATTTCCCATGAGAGAGCATGCACCTGATTCTGTTATTCATGGTACGATTCATTTTCTCTGCAACTCCATCATGTTGAGGTGTCTTCGGAACTATCTTCTCAAGCCTGATTCCATTCTCTTTCCAATACTCTTCAAACGGACCCCTGTACTCACCACCATTATCTGATCGGATACATTTCAACTTCCTTCCTTTTTCTCTTTCAACACTTGCATGAAAGTGCTTGAAGACACCGAGTACCTGGTCTTTAGATTTCAAAGCAAAAGCCCACACTTTTCTAGAATGATCATCAATAAAAGTAACAAAATATGTAGCACCACCAAGAGATTTACAATCCATAGTGCAAACATCAGTGTGAACTAAAGCTAGAACATTTGGCCTCCTATGAGGACCAGAACTATGAAATGAAACTCTATGTCATTTTCCAGCAAAACAATGAGTGCAAGTATTTAGAGGTGTCCCTTTCATAGGAAGAGAATTTTTCTTGGCAAGGATGTTGAGTCCTTTCCCACTCAAGTGGCCAAGGCACATATGCCATAAATCAATAGATGCATCTTCAACTGCATTCACCTCCTCCTTGCATAACTTTCCAGGCATCCTGTAGAGAGTACTAAAGCTTTCTTCGTTTGCTACCACTAGTAACCCTTTGGTGAGCTTGTATATGCCACCACCAAAGTAAGTGTGATAGCCCTCAATGTCTAATGCTTTAACCGAAATCAAGTTGAGACGGATATCAGGAACATGTCTAACATTCTTCAACTGTAGCTTGCACCCAATGCTATTTTCAACCCAAACATCTCTCATACCAACAATTTTACATACCCTTCATTTCCCATCTTCACTGTACCAAAATCACCAACAGTATAAGATGAAAAGAAATCACGCCGAGGAGTAACATGGTATGAGGCTCCAGAATCAATAATCCAACTGGAATCATGGCATGCAAGATTTATAGAACTATCATCATAGATAATGTAAACATCACTATCAGATGCAACTGCAGCGGTGTCTTTATCAATTTTCTTCTCTCTGTCTTCATCTCTTTCTCTTGACTTCTCTCTCTTGAGGAACCTGCATGTCACTTCTTTCCTAGTCATGGACTTGCTTCTTGACTTGTTACGACTGTCAGACTTTTCATGCTTCAGGAAATATCTTGTTTGGCTCCCCCCCCTGTGACTCTGCAACTAGTGCTTATGACTGAGTAGAGGTACCAATCAAACCACGCTCCTTCTTCTGGCTTCTTCATTTAACATGTTTTCTTTTACCATTGACATTGTCAACTTCTCATTTGGAGCTGAATTAATCGGTGTCACAACTAGGACTTCCCAACTATCAGACAAGAAACTGAGCAACAACAAAGCTTGCAACTCATCATCTAATTTAATATTTGCGGCTGACAATTGATTCACAGTGTTCTGAAAAATACTCATATTCTCTGCCATTGAATCCCCTTCTTTGTATTTCATATTCACCAGCTTGCGAATCAAGCATGCTTTATTTTGCATATTCTTCCGCTCATATAGATCAGCCAATGTCTTCCACATTTTCTGAGCATCTGTTTCTGTGTCTACATAAGGATATACACTAAGATCCAACCACTGCCTAATCAATGCAATTGCCTTTCTGTTCATCTTCTTCCATTCACTTTCACATTTATCACTGGGTCGAGCAGCGTCCCCCTCAACAGGATCATACAAGTCTTTGCTGTATAAGATATCTTCCATGAGAGTCTTCCAAAGTATATAATTTGTAGAGTTTAGCTTAATCATATTTGGCCCTTGATTTTCCTCCATTTAAATGCACAAGTCAGAACAATCTCAGCTCTCGATACCACTTTGTTGGGTAAAAAAGAGATAATCATCAATCTCTTTTTCCCCCACCTGTGCCGATAAATAGGCACAACAAAAATATTCTTTCACAATATAATATCAATGGCAGAAAATAAATATCAATGACACCAGAATTTTTAACGTGGAAAACTCCCCAGAGTACGGATAAAAACCACGGGACCAAGTCCAGCAAAAACTTTCACTAAAAATATTAATGGGTACACAGAGTCTTCCTAGCAACACTAGGAAACACTAAATTAGCAATACATCACCCAATAGGTGGATACAACGAAACAACAAGAAAGAAACTCCACAAAAGTGGGTATCACAAACTAACCCAGAGAGAAGGCAAAACAACAAACTCGCAATACCAAAATGTAGCTCTCAACACCAAGAATAACATACTAAAATTTCATCAAGAATGGAAGCAATTTACTCATGTGATGAGGAGCACAAAGTCTCTCCCTGATTTCTTCTTCTCTTCTGCGGCGCTATTTCTCGTCACTCCCTGTTACTCACTTTTTATTTTAGAGGAATGCTAACAACAGACTCTTTTCAACACACACCCTCTTATTGATTGAAATTCATATGGGTCCCACTTGAATTTTGTAGGGCCTATATGAATTTTAACCGACAGGAGAGTGTGTGTTGGAAAGAAAGTATTAGAGAGTGTGTTGCTAACATTTTTCTTTATTTTATTTCTTGCACTGTGACACACACACACAGCGCCTCTCTTTCTTTTTGTTTTTCTAGCTTTTATATTTCTTTTTTTTTCTTTTATTCTATTTTCCTTTATTTTCTATTTACCTTGTGGGTCCCACTTAGGAGGGAGCCACCCAGCAATCACCTGAATTCGAATCTCGCTGTCGATGTGAGGATCTCATTGATGGGTAATTTGTAAGTACCTCTATAAGCGCTATTTGAGTCGTGAGATCTGCTCTAGCCCTGGTGAGCCCCTGGGACCCAACTCACCTAAACTTTTTGTAACTAAAAATAAAATCTGCTAACGAGTTATTGTAATTACCAAATCCACTTACTTATTTTTCCATTTAGTTCTTTTTATTTTCAGGGGGAATTATTTCTAATTACCAATACCAATTTTCTAGATCGTCTAATATTGCCTAATTGCCTAATACTAATTTCTGAATTTTTTAATACTAATCAACACTTATATATTAAATTAGAGTACTCACTCTTGAGCGTGAGATCGATACTCACCAAAAATACTCTCCTCTCGTTGAGTCAAATGATTTCACCTACATCAAGCATAATTTTTTAAAATATTTTTTTAAATGCATTTTGTAATCTAATAATTAATTGCTATAACTACCAAATTGTTGATCTTTGCTTATTTTCATTTAATTCTTCTTTTTTGGACAAAGACTTACCAACTAGTAGTCATCAATGTGAATTAGATGTTGTCAGTTACTCGTCCACTAGTAGGGTTTAGGTCACCTTATGCATATCAATATATTTTATTTTATTTTTGCCTCCCCAACGATATTGTGGTTCTTTCTCCCACCTGACAGCAAAAGTAGTAACGATCACGAACTCACAAACTCTCCAAGCTCCTTCACAGCCGCGGTCTCTCTTCTCCTACGGGTTCCAAATACAACTCCGAAACTTGCCTTAATCACGGAAACAATATGTGGGCTATAGCATTAATCCTAATACGAAGATGAAACCATGACTAAAAGCTAGAAATAAAGGAAGAACATTGTATAGCTACAATATAGGTAGATACGGAACCTCGGCTTAACCTTGACGGATCAAAGAAATAAACCGATAGGATTGAAATAAAAGTCGCACTGACATATTATCATGTCTTATTCAAATTGTTACCTTTTTAAAAGTAAGTCACAAAATAGCTATTATTACTATTTACCTATTATGATAAACGGAAACTAAAAAAATAATTACTCCATTTACAATATTCAATAATTTTTCAAATTGCATACAAACATCAATTATACTTATTTAATTGACATAATAAGTGAATATCACATCCTATTTTGATTGTCAAATATTAGTTATAAGTATTTACCAACTCTAATAAAATAAACACTTTATTTACTATATTTTTTAATTCCGCTTAACTTATTTATTTATATTTCATTTATAAATTTAAATGTTTTTTATTTTATATATATATATATATATATATATATATATATATTATATTTTTCCAAAATATAAAAACACATGTGCATTATTTGCTAGTTTATGATTTTAACCCACAACACGCTAACTATTTTCAATAACAATCAAAATTAAAAGGGATTGAAAGTTAATTTGTGAATCACTTTATTAATCTACCTTATTAATTATCTTTGTTGCTTCCAAATAATAGAAAGGAGCTTCCCACTATATTAAAACTTTCAAACGATAAAATGATAAAAAGTTTCATCCATTCTCATTGTTTTTTAAAACAAATAAATATCAATTGAGTGACAAAATTCAACATAAGATATATTCTTACACACATTTTTATTTCTAAATTTTTTTATTCAAGTGATTTATCATTCAACTTAACCAATTTGTACTTCAATTGATATCAGAATTTAGCCTCTAGGTTGAGCATCTAAAAGTATAGAGAAAAGATCTTGCGAGCAAACATAAATGGATGAGCTTCTATAAAAAGCAAAACACACATTTTGATGTTTTTTTTTTATGAAACTACAATTCCTAGCTTTCAAAGAAAGAAGATGCATTAGAAGAGAGAAAGCGAGGACCGGTATGATCTATAAAAATTGTTCGACAATAATGTTCTTGCAAAAAAAGTTCATAGAGATCCTTTTTTAATGCCCATCCAAATGCAAAATGGTTTCTTGCTTTTAATAATAACGTCAGCTTCTACTTATAGGTGATAGAAGCCAATCAATATGAAACTTGAGCATTAGTTGATTTGGATAAAGCCCATTGTACAGCCCAAGACATAATAGTGGATCCATAGCAACACAATATAGCCGAACAACTTCTTACAGTTTTAGTCAGCCACTTGTATTTGTATCCGATGCCATGAAGTGTTCAATATCCCTCTCAAGTTCCAAATGTCTTCCACCTTTTCAGGTTGGACATTTGCTGCTGAATCTACCTGCAAATCAGCTTAAGGTATTAAAAGGATGTTACAAGAGTTTTCCAACTCTATTAAAGTGTTTCTAAACCATTATACAATCAACCCGCTTCCAGGAGAAATGCATATTTGATACTGTTATAAATAAATAAAATAAAAGTAGAGGAGTAAAAAAGAATAAATTTGAGTAGAAGTGATAATTGTTCCCTACCTCCCAAGGTATTGAAAGTGGGAAACTAAGAATTAGACTGGCAATATATCCTATCAATATGAAATTTGGGCATTGCTCCGGTATCCTTAAAGACGGAAGAGTATGGGTACCCTTATAATGTGGACCAATAAGTTTATGACAAATATGTAAAAATGTTATGTCAAGATCGTTCCTCAGCCACCCTTTATCTTGTCCATCACTCATAGCTTCAACAATCTTTACGAGTACAGTGCTTAACCAGCTTCCAAACTTAATCAGTCACAGAAACATTACACTGCTAATGCTTCTCGTCCCATCTGTTGCTTCGTCGTAGAAGAACTCCTTGTGACCCACATACGTGAAAACTTCAGCACTGCCCATTAGAAAGAACCGTGGGACCAACCAGAACACATTCATGCTGAATGGTTGTAAAGATGTAATGCCAAGGTAGTGGCCAATGCGCTTGCTAAGAAATGAGACCATGAACTTCTCGTAGATGGGGACATATGAAGTTTATGAGTAAGAAATGAAGTTTTCACGTATGTGCGTCACTTGGAGTTCTTCTACGACGAAGCAACGGATGAGACGAGAAGCATTAGCAGTGTAATGTTTCTGTGACTGATTAAGTTTGGAAGCTGGTTAAGCACTGTACTCGTAAAGATTGTTGAAGCTATGAGTGATGGACAAGATAAAGGGTGGCTGAGGAACGATCTTGACATAACATTTTTACATATTTGTCATAAACTTATTGGTCCACATTATAAGGGTACCCATACTCTTCCGTCTTTAAGGATACCGGAGCAATGCCCAAATTTCATATTGATAGTAGTGCAATGTTTCTATGTCAGATTGGGATTGGAAGCTGGTTATGCATTGTGTTGATAAAGATTGTTGACGCTACGAGATCTTGACATGACATTTTTACATATTTTTCATAAACTTATTGGTCCACATTTTAAGGGTACCGATACCCTTCCATTTTGAAGGGTACTGGAGCAATGCCCAAGAAATTTATGCCATGTAGCATCAAGCTGAAAAGGGTGTGGTTATATGTCTAATTTATATAGTCATGTGATTTGAAATTCAGCTCAAAATACAATATTTCAAGAGTTAAGGGTATAAATGATAATAAAGAGTTATATGTCTTCTCATTCTTTGCTCATAATAAAAAAAAATATGGATTCAAATTTTACTAATTTCATTATCCAATGTTTCCTACCTACCAAGAATTTATTGAAAATGGAATTCTCGTTATTTAGCTTAACTATTCTTTCTCTCTGTATTATTGGCTTATCTATCACTTCCTGCTGTGTCTATGTAATTTCCAAAGTTGACATGGATTCACTTCATGCATCTAGTTCTCAAAACTCCAATGGAACATTATTGATATCAATGACATGGCAATTTATTTTCATCAAATCGTTTTATGCTTCCAGTTTTTTATAATCTATAAGGAAGCTTTATTGATATGAAAAAGCTTTTAAATTTGAGTTAGGAGGCAGCTGGCTTATTCTATTTGCTTATGCCGTTGAGGACAATTAAATGTTGTCACATGCTGCACATCCATTAAAAAGTGGGCAGCATATATCTTTTCATTCATGAGGCAGCTAATTCACAATAGAGAACACTTTTAACCACTTTATGATCTGAATATATGCTATAAGATATACATGCTATAATTAGAAGTGATTTGATCTATCAAGGTATCTCGTTTGTTACATAAGACAAGAAAATAAATTCATGAAACTTGGCAGAAGAAAGGTGACATACAGCTTTTGCAATAACCTCAGTGCTGTGACGAATATCAGCTGTGACTTCAAATAGCACCCATGCCAATTTGTCACTATTGCCATCATCTGTTATGTAGGGAATACTGCTTTTCTGAAACCTTGAGGCTTCCATCCAAGTTTTTCCTCCATCAATAGACACATCTACTCTCTCAATGCCTCTGCCACCACCTGAAACTGCATATCCACTAATTTTTACCTGCATGAATGGAGTGAGAATTAAGATTTCAGTCAATTTCTAATGGACTGAACTAGGTAGTCTTGCTTGCTTATTCTTAGTAAACCAAGGCATTGTGTTTACTGCCCTAGGCAAGGGAATTTGGAATTCTAGTAAAATAGAAAAAAAAGTAAGATGTGAAAAGCATTGCATGGTATGAATATATGCTAAATTTGGTAGTGGGGTCTGTGGGGACTGGGGGTTAAGGAGGACTGTATTGCAAATTCATTTCTGCAAGGGACGAACATCATTACAGTTCAAGGAAACAGAAGCAAAATATTATAATCATCTGAATTCTTAAATTATACATGTAAACGTCAATTTTAAAGCAAACACAATATACAATGACATGTTTAACGCTTGAAATGTTTGGTAAGAGTTCCAACCGTGCAAGCCACGTAAAATAAGTTCAAGGTAACAAATAAAATACTTAATTTGACATATTTGTGAATTTTCATAGTGAATAACTGAAACACACTCATGCATAGAATTGCTGATTACACTTTGATCAAACGAACTAACCTTCCCAGGCTTTATTGTGCTCACATCTTCTAGAGAACATATAACACACTGCCAAAGTGAAATCATAAGTATTAATTAGTACAAAAGTTTTACTTGAAAAATGCATATACTTGTTGTGTCTAGCTCATCAAGACCTGATTATTCAGCTTGTAACAATTTAAGTAAGCGTAACCTGCTTTAAAGATATTAACTATTTTCTTTTTCTTCACTTAAAAGTTTAGGTAGCCAGAAAGAGTGGAATAACCAGAAAATACCTGAACAGGGAAATCCATTTGAGGTCTCCTGGTTGACCAATTAATGTTTTCCCAATTCACAGATGGTGGAAACATTTTGTAGTCCTTTTGCATGAAAAATCCCTGATACATGATAATGTGAAATTATAGGACATTGTGAAAAGGAGTTTATTGTCACTTCAGAATAATTTTACATCACATGTATAAGACCTGGCATTCTTCTGCAATGATATTGATAGCTTCCAGCCATTTAACAGACCGAGCTCCAATGACACCAGGAACAACCACACGTAATGGATATCCATGATCCCTGCTAAGAGGCTAAAGGAAGGCAACCAGATATTAAACTGAGATGAGAACATCAGACTAATATAACATCACTTATGTCACCCCCCCCCCCCCCACCAACCTTTTGCACCCCCATACCCAAAAGAAAAACAAAAAGCAGAAGAAAGGAATCCACAAAACAAATGATGCAAAAGGAAATAACCCTGCAAATTTTAAATTAACGCTGAAAGTAATAATGGAAAACTTCTTACAAAGGAAAGACAATAGGGGAGGGCCGTGTAGTAAGCAACGCCAACAAGGCCATTGCCTTAGGCCCCCCAATTTTTTTTTTTAGTACATACTATTATATAGATAGAAGGTTTAGTGTAGTAATAAGTTTACAATTGCTTCTCGTAAGTGATGCACGATCAGGTCGAGTAATTAGGAGTTGATAAAATAAAAGGTCCGATTAATTAGGCAAGTGAAAAGTAGTTGAGACGGTGAGTATTAGTATGTGCATAATAAGTGGGTAAAACTTAATTACAAATTTACAATTAACTGTTTTATACTATTGGAAAAAACTGGCGAATCTTTTAGTATTAAGTATTTTTTATACATATTATATCAATCCATTTTTTTTATTGAGAGACGATTTGAACAATTTTTAAAATATGAGGCTATTTTTGGTTTTTTATTTGATTCCAAAAAATTTAAAGCTTTAGATGAGGATGAATTGAAAAAATATTATATTAATCTTGAAAAGTTTTTAAGATTTAATGAATATTCTGTTATTGATGGTTTTGATTTATTTTCAAAACTAAAAGTAATGAGAGAAGTGTTAACAGAAGAAATTAACACTCCAATAGAAATATTAAGTTATATCAAAACATTAGATTCTTTTCCAAATGTATGTATTGCCTATAGAATATTATTGACATACCTGTAACGATTTCTACTGCTGAAAGAAGTTTTTCAAAATTAAAATTGATTAAATCATATCTGAGATCAACAATATTACAAGACATATTGAGTGGATTGGTCATCTTATCTATTGAGAATGAAATATTAGAATTGCTTGATTATAAGACTTTGATAAATGATTTCGCAGCTCAAAAAGCTAAAAAGTTAATATAAAAAAATGATAAGCTATATAATATTAAATCTCTTTAAAATTTTTGCCTTCCACCCCCATAAAATTCCTGTACACTGCCCTGCAATAGGGAACTGATTTTCTGATAGATCCATTTTATTGGTAAAGCATGTATGGCAGTTGAGCACAGGTTATTAATAATTAGGTTTCAAACAAGGGGAAAATGTGTACATATAAAAACTAAAATTTACAATGAGAAAAATAAACTGAAAGGAAAAAATACTCGTGTAATAAAAATGCCACTATACTGTAAGTAAACTTTTATGCTGACTTGAGTAGTGATATATGCAGCTCCTCTTGTAAAAATGAGAAACATGTAGCGTGGCATGAATCATAGTGTATATGAGTTTTATTATTTGTTTCTTTATAGAAAATTCTTGAAAACAAGAAGAAGCCGAATTCACTTACTTCTCCATTCATTTCATAAGCAAGTAGAACGTCAGCTTCAGGATTTGTAGCCTGAATGAGTGGAATCGATGCCTTGTAAGGGCCTCCATTTTCCTCCTATAGTTTTTTAAAAATTACAGAAACAACAAAATACTCGCCATGAATGCAATAAATAATAAAAAAGAATCCAACATCTCTGAGTAAATTCCCATTACCTTGCACTTATCAACGCTTACAAATTCAACATGTTTTCCATTAAATTGAGTGACAGTTGTCAACCTTGGTATTCCAACAAGTTCAAGAACATCAGTCAATTTAGCACCACCCCAAACAGCTGACACAGAAAAATCCAATTGAATGATAATCACTTCTTCCCAATATATATATATATATATATATAATATCATATTAAATTATATAATTTAAAAAAAACAGTAAATGAAATAAAGAGAGTAGTAATTTTATCAAATTAATCTTATTAATAATTGGTGTTTAACTATTGTCATAAATGCAAAGTGGAGTATTTAAAGGTACAATTGGTAGAAAACATTTAATATTACATTGAAAATAAAAAATGACATATATTTTGGGACAATTTTTTTTTTTATAAATGTCACATATATAATGGACGGAGGGAGTAATTAGAAGAATTTGACATTGTTCCTCCATGGCCCGCCCTGACCCCAAAATGAGGCCCAAAGTTGGCCTCTGGCTTAAAATGGGCCGACTTCCCCTTTACAAGGCTTTGAGGTCCATTAGGACCCAACTCCGCACACTTAGATAGCATCTCAGCAAGATACCTCAACGAACGGGACAATGAAGTCACTCGCGATTGTTACTGAAACTCTGGGAATCTCAAACCTATTATAGTAACGGTCAAGGGGGGACGGTTATGAGCCTCGACTATTAAGCAGGGCCAAGGAAGGAGACCAGAACAAGAGAAACATGCAGCTAGTGAAGGATATCAAGAGGGGGCAAGTCAACTTTGCAATAAGAGGAGGTCAACGTCCAAGTCAAACTATTTAAGTTCAAGTAACTCGTTTCCTTGTTTTTGTTGTAACTTGAGCTATGGTAATCGGATTGACGTGTTCTTGGTGGCGCTAGAAAGATAAGAGAGAGTTCTAAAAGTCTTATCTCTAGCATCAAGACATGATTCAACATCTATCATGACGAAAACTGGGCTAGAAGTTAAGGACGAAAATCTGGATGGATTTGGCTCATTAAGGCATCATTTAGGCTTGTAATTAGTTTTGGTTTTATTTGTATTTTGGGCTACATGGGCCACGAAATTACATAGCCTACTTAGCATAGCCTTTTACTCAACTTCTATAAATAGGACTTATATGATCTCATTTCATAACTTAACTTTTGAATACAAATTGAATTTCACTTCTTGTGAATTGTGAGAGTAGAGCTTGGCTCCTCCTTTTGGTTCATGAAGAATCAAGTTAGATTTTATCAAAGGTCTCATTCCTTTGTGGTGATCCCCACTTGGCTTATCAATCACTCCTCCAATCCATGGAGTTCTTGATTGTGGTGCCTTCTACATCACTTCTCTTTTACTCCATCATTTCTATTTTTGTTTGATTTCTTAATGTTGAATTCGGCTAGTCTAT
The DNA here is from genome assembly GCA_039655645.1 of Ammopiptanthus mongolicus. Lineage (NCBI taxonomy): Eukaryota > Viridiplantae > Streptophyta > Magnoliopsida > Fabales > Fabaceae > Ammopiptanthus > Ammopiptanthus mongolicus. The sequence continues at coordinate 27,061,550 of CM077349.1, read as the reverse complement.
TTTAAATTCTAGTTTCAATTCCAATCAAGTGAGCCAACTCAAGGAAGGTTCTCATATCATGAGTTTCCTCATAGGATTCTCATCATTCACCACTCTCAGTATCTTTTTCTGTGGTATATTTGGTACCTAGGTTCTAGGACAGAACAAACATACTAGATGAAACATCTCTTTCGCTGGCTAGCTAACAAAGGAATGAAAAACCAGATGAATAATGGAGAGAGACGTACAAGAATATACTTCTATAGGCTTTAAGCACAATACAAATAATAGGAGTTCCTTCAGCCTAATGAGCTATGTATCTAATGAGCTAAGCGAAGAACGATATAAGAGATATTAACATAACATCTTAAACCAAAAGATTGAGGTATTAGGTCTGCGAGTCTTTTCCAATTATATACCTTTCAACTTGTCCATCCATTATTACAACCTAACCATTAACTATGATACCACTTGTTAGGTTGGGGAAGCACAAAATACCAAGGAGATCTGCATCTAATGGGCTAAGCAAAAAATCATATAAGCGAGCTTGACACCATATCTTAATCCAAAACATTAAGGCATTAAGTATATGGATTTTTCCCACTTATATAGCCATCAACTTGTCCATTTCTTTCCAACTATTAGAATATCTAGAAAATATCTCCCAATATTTTATTTTATCGTATAATTAATTAGGAATGAGTATGCCATTACGTATAATCAAATTAGGATTGATTATGTCGTTATGTGCGACTATGTTAAGATTCTATTTGTCTATTGTCGTTTGCCTAAACCTTTTATACTTTTGGCATATTAAGAAAGACCTAAACTTATTCACATTGTTTCTCTCTATTTCTAACTTGGTTTCGGAGCCATTGTACCTACCTTCAAAAGATTTTTCTATCTTGCTATGCAACTCCTCCTTAAAATTGTTATTCACTATCTTCAAACATCAAATTTATTAATTTTTTCTTCATCATTGTCTCCTCCCAATCTCCAATTTTTTTAGTTTCACTATGTTTTGTTATGCGTCCTTTGACAAAGCCTCTCTCGAGAGCTGTTTCCCCCGTTTAGTTTCGCTTTTTCATTCAGTTCCATCTTTCGATATGCATCTCCATTCAGTTCCACTTGATATGTATCCATTCCGTCCTATTAGGTATGCATCTTGGACATGCATATTTGATTAGTTTCTCCCGATCTAGCCTAAAAGATTGGTTCTGTGATTTTGACCCAAATGCACGATAGCTTCATCCCAGATGCAGTTTGGTCATTTCATTGTACTTGTCCCAAATATAGCACTGTTCTATCCCGGATGCAGTTGTTTCTTCATCTTTTGTGCACCCTTAGTACAACACTTCTTCTGTTGTGTCTTTCTAAAACCTTGAAGTTATTTAATTAGTTTATTTTATTTTTGTTAGGTTTAATTGTAACAAGCTAAAGTTTGAGAGGCTCTCAAACTTTAGCTTGATGGTGAGTGTTAGAATATCTGAAAAATATCTCATAATATTTTATTTATCTTAGAATTAATTAGGATTGACTATGTCATTATGTAGAATCAGATTAGGATCGATTGTGTCATTATGTGCTATTATCTTAGGATTTTGTTGGGACAAACCTTTTATACTTTTGACATACCAAAAAACACATAAACCTTTTCATATTGTCCGTTATATATTTGTCTATTCCCAATATGAATTTAGGACTTTTCACTAACATCTTACTCAGAATTGAAATTCCCAACAAAAACAATAGGGAAAGGGTGAAACCGTGGGAAATATATTAGCATTTTAGCTCTGATGTTTTTCAAAGCACAAAACAGAAATTTGCATACGAAAAATGTATAGTTTTATACGAACTGATGGAAAAGCTCCCACAGTAATGAAACTTCATGGAAATCATACTCAAATTCACTGGCCGTTAAAAGAATTAAAATATGCCAAAGTTCCAAAAATGTTAATACTAACCATTTCCAATAGCAGAAACATCCCAACCAACTCCCTTCACCGTTTTAATCTTACTCATTGCAGTCCTTCTATTTCCTGCACACTGAGAAACTCACAGAGGGGAAATCAAATTCATTTGCAGGATGTAGCCAACGGTTAACCAAAACAACATGGTTCTTGCATGCAATTTTATACCAGCTCACATATGTAGTATGAACATTTATCTAACCAACCTGTAGCGTGGCAGTAACATTATACTTCGGAAGCTTCCTGTTATCAAAACACAAGGTCAGTTACCTATTTGAAAAACAAATTATTGGAGACACATATAGCAAATGAATAGAATATATGGCATCCCACGGGCCTCAAGAAGTGATAATCATTATATTCATGCTTAATTGTATTTTTGGTCCTCTTACTATTGGCCATGTGCGACTTTGGTCGCTATAGATTTTTTTGAGCACAATTGGTCCCTCTATTTTTTCAATGTTTCAAATTCGGTCCTCTTGTCCAATGTTCGTCAAATTTTCGATGATCTATAGAGAGGAATCACAGCTTTAAGCATATAGAATCATGTTAAAGCGGAGAGGCAAAGGAAAAAAGGGAGAACAAAATCGGTAAATGGCAGAGAGGAACCATTGAATCATGTTAAAGGGAAGAGGCCAAGGAGGGAGAAGCTCTACCAGAGCTTCGATGCGCTTAGAGTAATGGTTCCTCTCTGATGATCATTTAAAAAATTGTCGGACATTGGACGGAAGAATCGAATTTGCAACATTGAAAAAATAGGGACCAAATGTGGTAAAAAAACTATAGGGACTAAAATCGCACATGTCCAATAATAAGGGACCAGAAGTGAAATTAAGCCTTATATTTATTATACTATTGGTTAACATTAAACAATTTATAGAAGTTGAGATTCCTAAATTAGCACTAACCTGATATCATTCATAAAAAGTTGTATGTGATTTTCTACCAAACCAGATATTGACACATAGTATCTGCTAACCAACATGTCATAAAATAAGTTAAATTCCTTTATAGTGAACAACCTCAACGAACAAAGAGGTAGAATTACACAAGATCAACATATTATGACCTTTCTATGTCATTAACTATCGGTATTGGGCCATGATTTCTCTTGTAAAAGAAATCTATAGGAGTCAAATATGAGGAAATCAAGGCAGAACGTGGTGGCTCAGCATTGAAAGGTTCCTGAGGAGTACAACAAGTTGGAATTGAGAAGCAGGGAATTGAAAAACATATGTGAACAAAATATGTAATATGTCAATGGAATAAGACAGGCATTTCATCAAATTAATTCATTTCTATACCATTGGTCATGAATCGAACCCGTCTGTTTGTGTTTTTTTGCATATATATGGATGTTTTTTTGGTACATATTTTCATGTATGTTTTTATTAGGGGTGGCAAAAAAATCCAATTGTCTACCATCCATCCAGTCCATCCAAATGAAAATCCATCCAATCCATCCATTACAAAAAAAAAAAGTAACAATGGACTGGATGAATTGAATTATTTTATTTTATGGATGGTTGTGATCCATCCATCATTATTCTAAAATCCATTGGACTACTTCATAAAATAAAAAAATAATCCATTGGATAAAAATGAAAAAAATAAATAAATGATAAAAAAACCATAACTTCAAAAATTAAATCAATTTGCTGCTATTATAAGCAGAACAATATATTTTTTGGTGTTTTGCTACCACAATTTGCATTCCTTGTAATGGATTTGTGATGAATTGTTAATCACAAAAAAAGTAGGCAAAAAAAAAATATTTTGGATTTTTTTTTGGACGAATGAGAGATATTATTTGGAAATAGTCATAAAAATTATTTAATTTTTTAAAATATTTCTCATGGATGGATTAGATATCCATCCGTAAAAAAATTGTTAATGGATGGATTAGATGGATTTTTTAAATGGATCATTGATGGATTGGATTTTTTTAATGAAATTTTAATGGATCATAATGGATTAATGGATTGTTTTTAATCCATCTATTATAATCCGAATAAAAATTTATCCAATCCATCCATTTGCCACCACTAGTTTTTATACATATATATACACTAGTGTCTCCTTGCACTTAATTGTAATACTATTGTTTTTCTCTTCTTTTATCTTTTATGTTGCATAACATATGTGCCTATGCTTAGCTTTCTATAAATATCACATGCAAGTCCTAGAAAGCGGTTGCAATTGCATTACATCACTGTAATCATGAGAAAACGTGACCAATGCGATTACAATAATATGGTTGTGACGTGTTGCATAAACTATCAAAATCGCAATAGTAACCATGATTTAAAACCATGATCACGTGAGTAATCATAGAAAGAACCATGGGTTTTTAAAGAAAACCAAACAAAACAACAAACAAATGCGCTAATTCAACTAGTTCCGCAGGTAAGCTCTATAGTTTCTTTATATGTTCAATCTGTTCCAGAGAAGTTATAAACACTTAAAGAATTCGGCATCAACATGATACGACGCTGAGAAATTGATGAGAAGAATCATATAACAGGAAATGAAATAAGGAAGGAAAAAAAAAAAAACAAAAAATTAATGCAATATGGCATCAACCAATCATAGTCAATTAGTCATATCATAATACATAAGAAAGCAAAAAGTTGCCTTGGAGTTAATTTGAAGACATGGGTGAGGAGGAGGGTCTGTGGAATAATCTGAAGGACCTGTGAGTCCTGACATTTTCCTATGATGTCAAAGAAACAACTCGAGTTTCGGTTGTTGGAGATATATAGTGGCAACAACAACAATGCATCGTCTAGAGAGAATATGCAACATTCTCCATTGGTGGGAGGATGATGCTTTATGACTGAGTGTTGGTGGGTCCCGTTCGTGCATTTACGATCAAGATCCTACGATGATGGAAGGCAGTCCACGTGGAGCATTTGGATCCTGCTAACGTGTTACGTTCATATTGCGTTGGCATTTCCACCAATCATTTTCTTTCGTTTCCATTGGTTCTGGTTGCTTTCTACTTCTTTTCTTTGTTCACTATCTTTGTCATTTTTGTTAGTTTTCGATTACTTTTAGTTTGATATTAATGAATAAATTACACATCATGCAAAAGAGTAAGAACCTTGTACCTAACTGGTTTTCTTGTGTTGTTCACTTAGATGTTTTTTATTGTACCCAACAACCTTGCACCTAACTGCTTTTGTGTGTTTATTCACTTCTTGTATCTGATTTTATTTTTATCTTTATTTTATCATATAAAAGATTTTCTTTGGTATATTCATGTAAAATATTTTATATGTACTTGTTTATTGTGAAATTTGTCAAATAGAAAATCTCGATTACAGATATAGGGAAGGGAATTTTTTTTTCAAGGGTTATCAAGTACAAACTTTATATTAATTTTCAAAAGACCAATCAAGATTGTTCCGAGTGGTGATGGGCTCGAGTCCCTTATAAGCAGGTAATCAGGGAATTGATTCCTGACTCTTCTATATGGAAAAACCTGATTAGAAGGGGACATCTCACCTTGAATGTCTTCAAATCCCTCGAAGGAGATTAATCTTGATGAACAAACGGGAATACTCCTTATGATTATATGCGAATCCAAAAAAATATTAATTTTCAAAAGATGTAGAATGTTAAGAAAGTGAAATTTCAAGCAAGAGATAGAAAGTATATGTAATATTAGTGTGCAATCAATCAAAATGTTGAAAGCAAAGGTAGAAAATACTTGAATCTAGATCAATTGCTGTAAAAAATCTCATGCATTCATGCATTCAAAAAAATGATATGTATCGTTGGATGTATTTGAGTATGCATTAAAAAAATAAAACAACATTGATCTAACGATGCATTTCAGTAAATGTTTGAATACGTGGATTTTCTGACAATATGAAATCCAAATCCAAAAACTTACTTAAATAATATGTGCAACTGAAAATAAAGTACAAAGTAAAGTAATAAGTTGGATGAAATAATACGAGGAAGCAATAAAGAGACTCCAAATGAATAAAAGCATATAAAAAGAGTAAAATCCCAATTTGGTCTTTGAAATTGTTAAAGTGTGTCAATTTGGTCCCTTTCATTTACAAAATTCCAAATCATGTTAGTTTGTGAGAGCGTGCAAGTGTGTGACCTCCAACCCCATCACTGCCGCCATCCTCTCTTTTATTTATTAGCAAAAACATAATTGCCTATTTGAGAAATTTCTGACTAATACTCTTGTCTAAAATAACTATTTATGTATGATTACAATACATGTTTTGCCTCATTATTGGTACTTAACTTGTAATAACTAACTTCCAACTCAATTTTTGAATTTGAACTTGGGAAAAAACTCTTTTAAAGTGAGCAAAACTGCAAAGTGAGAAGGTAAGGGTGCATCCACCCTTGATTAATTAAAGTGGATTGAGATCTCAATGCACTTTAATTAAAAAGGTGGATGCACCCTTACTTTCTTACTTTACATTTTTGTTCACTTTAGAAGAGCCTAATCCTTGAACTTGTAACTGTTTAAATATCTAACTCGATTTTAGTATCAAAAGGGTCTAATGTCACCAGGTATCTTCTTCTGTGACGTGAGTTCATCTATAGTCTTTGGTTCAACCTTACTCTTTCCTTTTGATTACTCTTTAATTGGACATTGCCTTAGTTTTTTTTAATTGAAATCTTGCTATAATTTATTTTAATTTGGCTTACTCGAATAGCTTCAAAGTTTTTAGCTGGAGCGTTATAATTTCTACATGTCCTCAATTTCTCGATTGAATTTGAATGATCTCCGATGCGCTCGAGTTGATTTCTCTATTTTTCGTTATTTCTTTAAATCTTTAAGTATTCAATGACTTTTGGTTAGTCAAACCTTCCACCATGATTCTAAAATGGAAAAGATTTATTTGGAACAAACGTTAACATAACTGTTTTGTTCTAGTCCAATAAGAGCCCAGAATCAGATCAAGTTTGCGAAGAGGGACCGAAAGAGTAGTCCAGATATCGCCTAGCCACCGGTTGAAGTACTCCTGAGTGAGTACTGGGTAGGCTTTGTTGTTGAATTAGAACAGGAGATTGGTCGGCCAAAGAGGCATTTTGGTCGGCTACTGATCGAAATCCTCTTTTGATCTCTTTCGAGTTCACCCTCTTACTCCCATATCCACCGTATTGTGTGTTCAATGAAGAGCAAAGATTGCCAGAACACTCAACAGGGGAATCCCTCATTGATTGGGCTCGACAAAGTAGAGACTCTGGTTCGACGTATTTCCAAGAGGAAATTAAAATCACATAGTTCTCTTGAGGAAAAAGGAAGCATGCATTATGAGGGCAAAGTTCTCACTTGCAGATCCCCTCATTATTGATCTCCTTTATTATTTATAGTGGGATGAGTTCCCAAGTGACATTATACGAGGACAAAACCTAAAGGGCACAGACAATCAGGCCGATTTTGGCAGGCTGAGGGGGTGCCCCTGCTTTGTCGGTTCGTACACACGGTCAAAGGCCGTTTCCCACTGTAGCAATGTCAGGGGGCGCTGTGGACTGCATGCTAGGTACGTTTTGACTAGACGGCTCGCGTGTCGAAAGCCACCCACACTTCAGACTTTTGGTCAAGTGTACTAGATAAGCATCTTCTCACGTGGCCTTGCCGACTTGCTCTTCGGTCTTGTGTTTTGGGCAGCAACTTGATGGGCTTTTGTCTGGTCGTGACCTAAAGGGCCGATCACAACCGGAACAAGAACCAAATTGGATGATCTGAGTATGAACCATCCACCTTATGATTTTATTATCCGACTAATTTGAATACATACATGATTTATCTCACTCAGAGACTAAATAAAATACCCAAATTTATCCAACCACATAAACTATACATAGCTGCTCGATATTGATAAAAAAAATACATATCTGCTCGCTAATTAGAAATCAATAAGTTATGTTCCTAATTTTTTAGTCATGCAAACTAATTCTTGAAAACACACACAAATCACCAAAGTAGGTTTTATCACGTCAATATAAGTGTTACACTCAATAACCCCTCTCTTTCCATTGATTGCTTCTAATACCCTACCAAGTACCCCTAGTTATTATCAATATATAACCTAATAACTCTGGACACACCACAAAGTGAAAAACAAGAGAACAAAAATACGTCTGCGTTTAGAATTATTCATACGAATCATACATAGAGTCCAACACGCACTTAAAATTTTCAGGTCACATAGTAGGGTTTCTAACTTGTCGAGAAAATTTATCAACTAGAATTATACTACGAATTGTTTCCTTTACAAAGGTCAATATTTCTGAGACAATAATCCCTAGTGTCATCAAAATTCTACTTACAGATTGACTAATATCACAATCACAGTGAATATACATTTGAAGATTTACTACAGTATTAGTATAACAAATTCTGCTGCTTCTTGACCCTTGTTCACTATCTGCCACCTTGCAGTAACTGTTTTCCATAATGAAGAAAAGGAAAAAAAAAAGTAGAGAGAAATGAAATTGCTATCCAGTATTCAAAAATCATAATGGATCTCAAAACAGATACACAGTGTATTATGTGCAAGGACAAGTCAGGGCTATGGTTTGCCATTTGCTAATACCAACATTGGCGGCATACTCGCATTCCCTGAACTGAGAAAGAACGAAACTGTAATATTACTTCAGCTGATAGGAATGGAATCTTTGATTTTGTTAAATGATAATTTGTCATTTGATTAGTCTTGGTTCATTGGGTGGTTCCTAGGTTCATTCATGTATTTCCCAAGATACATTCATGCATTTACAATTTCTAGAGAAATCTTTTAGTATTACTAGATGTAGATGCATGTGAAATTTATTAGAAACATTCACTACACTTCTATATGCAATATAAAGATAAGTCTTGTAAGTTCTAATTGAAGAAGAGAAAATACAAGAAAAGCAATGCTTAGAGCATAAAATTTCTCCTTTATATTCTTCTACTCTTCCTCTGTCTCCAACAAATTTGGTACCAGAGCTTTGGTTCATCCAAAAACTTGAAAATAAAGGCAAATAGACTGAATTGTGTCTCCAACTGATCACACAAAGATTCATTATATAATAGACTCGACATTAATTACAATGATATGCAGTCCTAATCTAATAAAAGAATAAATCCTAATTGATTTTGTCTTATATGCAAAATATATTACCATTTCCCAATACAAATATTCTTGCACAAAAAATGGCTGCATCAAATTCAAACTCTATTTTCTCATATATATCAAGTCAGATTCCAGTTTTCAAAGGTGAACACTATGATTACTAGAATTCTCAAATGGAAACTATCTTCCTCTCACTATTTTACTTGCTCAATTTTTCCAGCTTGATGTTAAATCAGCTTTCCTTAATGGAGAGTTAGAAGAAGAGGTTTATGTTAAACAACCTCAAGGCTTTGAAGCAAAAGGAAAAGAAGAAAAAGTCTACAAGCTGCACAAAACTCTTTATGGTTTAAAACAAGCATCAAGAGCATGGAACAGCAAGATTGATGCTTATTTCTCTTCCAAAATAGATTTATGAAAAGTCCATCTGAACCATCTCTTTATGTGAGAAGAAATGAAGGTGATTTCTTGATGGTTTGTCTCTATGTTGATGATTTAACTTATGCAGGAACTAAGGATACTGTGGTGCAATAATTCAAGGAAGCAATGATGAAAGAGTATGAGATGAAAGAGAATGAGATGAAAGATCTTGAATTGACGAAGTATTTTCTTGGAATCCAAGTGAAGCAAACAAAGGGGGAGATTTTTATCACTCAAGAAAAGGTACATTCATGATTTGCTTAAAAAAATCAGAATGGAGAGTTGTAAACCAGCCTCAACAAGTACGACTTTGAATGAAAAACTTCAGTTGGATGATGGTGCAGAAAAATCAGATCCAAAAATCTATAGAAGCCTTGTTGGTTCCTTGATTTACCTCACTAATACAAGGCTTAATATAGTGCATTCAGTTAGCTTGATTTCCAGATTTATGAATGAACCAAGCAAGCTTCATTTTGCAGCAGCTAAGAAGATTCTTCGCTATCTTCAAGGCACGAAGACGCTTTCGATCAAGTATGTGAAAGTATAAAATAGCAAGCTAGTGAGCTTTACCGATAGTGATTGGGCTGGAAGTTTTGATGATAGAAAGAGCACTTCAGCCTATGTTTAGTCTGGGATCTAAAGCTATTTCATGGAGTTCGAAGAAGCAAAATTCAGTTGCATTATCTTCAGCAGAGGCTGAACATATTGCAGCAAATGAAGCTACACATGAAGTTGTTTGGTTGAGAAGAATTCTGAATGATTTACAGCAAAAGGTTGAAGATCCTACTCCTAATTTCTGTGACAATCAATCTGCAATTTCAATGTCCATGAATCCAGTTTCTCATCGAAGATTAAGGCACATTGAGTTGTGCCACAACTAATTTGTGATATGGTTCAAAAGCAGGAAATCTTCTTGGAATTTATCAAAGACCACAGAACAGCCAGCAAATTTTCTGACCAAGGTAATGTCCATTGAGAACCTTCAACAGTTCAAGGATGTTATGAAAATTACAAATTAAAAGGGGGAGTTAAATGATAATTTGTAATTTGACTAGTCTTTGTTCATTGGATGGTTCCTAGATTCATTCATGTATTTCCCAAGATAAATTCATGCATTTAAATTTCTAGAGAAGTCTTTTAATATGAATAGATGTACATGCATGTGAAATTTATTAGAAACATTCAATACAATTCTCTATGCAATAGTATAAATAAAGAAGTCTTGTAAGTTCTGATTGAAGAGAAAATACAAGAAAAGCAATACTCAGACCATAAAATTTCTCCTTGTTATTCTTCTACTCTTCTTCTGTCTCCAACAGTTTTTTACCGCTATATGTAATCCACCATAAAATATATGCAATATCTACAAATTACAATTACGTAGACACTTAACCTATGACTCATACGAGTCATACCGTCTGAGATGAAGTTCAGAAAAGTATAAAAGGAAATTGTAAGGTTTTAAGAAACTAACCGCAATGAACTTTGAGCTGCTATGCATTTTGAACAAAATCTATTGGCCACTGCTAGATATTTTGTTTGAGTGATCTGATCTGTATTCCACGTTTCAAAAGAGATCTATAAGCTGGACTTCTTGACCATTCATCAATTTCACTAGCACGTAGAACAGGTAGAGGATGTGACAGTTGCCGTGTTTGTGCATTCCTAATCAGCAATAAAAAAGATTGAGCTTCTAAATGAGAAAGTTGCAACCCGACTTGCTAATGACCTACACTGGTCGCTACAAACCTTATATACCAACCAACTGGGCTGGAAGCAGCTTTTTCATAAGAGCGAGCTTGCTCCAAGAATGCATCCACATTTAGTTGATCAGCCATAGATGGGCATCCCCCAGCTAATTTCATGAGGACAGAGATGACAACCTCTTGTTGGGTTGGGAAACGAACATATTAAACCCATGTATAATACAGAAGTTATAACTTACAATTAAACCAATGTATATATAGATTATGAATTTTGACATCAGCATACCTTAGGGTCTTGAGCAACGAGAAGAGCTGCGCGATCACAAGTCAACTCAGCTGCTCTAAGCCAGCGGAATAATTGCTCTTCCAAAGTCCGAGCTATCATACCACCAATACCTACAACAAATGGCACTAGTTATGAAAGAATAATTTGGCATATCTAAGTATGAAAAATCTGTTTGTTCTCATTAGCACTAAAACAAGAGCTGCAACAGCTAGAGTTAGAGCTAGATATAAGTCCACCATCTGTAGAAGCTACACTTTCAAGGTGAAAGAAAAAGGTTAAAAATATGTCACCATAGCCAATGCTTCATGGTTGTTATACTCAATTAGTGGTTCGACTGACATGGATTTCATCCCAAGTTCAGTCATAGGAGTCAGACAAATAATGTTTCTCCAACATTGACCATCCTACCTAGTTAACTACTTTACCATAACTTCTAAGATATTTTTGGCAAAGAAACTTAAAAATGGGTGTAAAATCCAAATTCCCCAATGAATTTAAGTTCTATGTATATTATCTGGGGTTGTAGGAGTGCAGATTAGTTACTAATTTTCATCATTTAGTGAGCATCTTGTATTTCATAAAGACTGCAGGGCACTATAATCTTTATCTAAAGGCCATGCTATCCAACTTTTGAGCATCACAATATGTTTCAGATGTGGATGATTATCATGAGAGATTCTCAACATACCTCAAGATTCCCTCTATTAAAAATCCACACTTTTCCAAACCCAGAAAATGGAGGGAATTATGGGACAAACGAACGAATCAAAAGATAAGCAACATAAATCATATCATATATGCATGCGCGACTGTGCGTGTATGTACAAATTATTAAAAAATAAAAAATGCTCCATATCACCTACCAGGTACAGTATAGGCTCCAAGGGTTAGGATATTTGCATATGTAAGCCACACACCGTGATCACATTTTAGGTGACCCAACTCATGAGCCAAAACAGCCTGATAAAGTAAATTGATAACAAGTTAATAGCATGTTGAAACCAGAAAAATGGATAAGATAGAAATTATGGTTTGACTAACAAACTGATCAGGCATATTAGAAGAGAAGAATATATATATATAATCTAATGGTTCCTATATCCATCACTCATGCACCACAAAGTTTAACTTCCAGAATCCTATCACTTGTAGACCAGGCAGAATAAGGAATAAACTTCTTGGAAACAAAGTTTAAGGGCTGAGGTTGAAAATTTTAAAGATTGTGACAACGAAATAAATTAGAACCTGCAACTCTGCTCTTGTCAGGAGCTCCACAAGGCTAGTATGAACAACAACAAAGGGCCGTTTACCACTTATAGCTAATGTATATGCATTTGGCACAGGACTTTGACGGACATATAAATCAGGGGAATCAACATTTAATATTTCTGCAGCTTCGACCATTAAGTGGTGAAGATCAGGAAGCTGACAATACAAGAAGAGAAGTTTAGTTACTTATCTGAACTGACATTAGAGAACAACAATTCAGCAGTCAACATAATTGAATTAATCATAGATCCAAGTTGCATAAAATAGAACTCAACTTAATGTTGACTTGCATACATGAAAATTGACTAATGACTAAACTAAACATAATTGAAAGATAAATTATGTCATACAGCTCAACTGAGTGGAAATGGCAGAACTAGGAAATATCAAGTGCAGATACTTCACGTCTCTGATATATTTAATAAGAACAACCATTGCTAAAGTTGGTAACTACAGGGACAAGTTTATTTACTGTTCTTTAAAGAATGGCTATACACATGCACTTGCAAATTCATATATAGAAGTACACAAGTAATGGAATGAACACTGATTCTTCATTTGTGAGGAAAAAATAAAAGAAAGTGGAATTCCCACAAATTATTTTAGAGCTTTGCCGACATGCATGTGCTTTTAATAATCATATACATGGACATATGTGAACTTTTTTATATATGTAAATGCATGCACATTTGTGTCATGACCATATGTTTGTCCTCTAGCATATATTAACAGTGGATTACAACAAAACGGAGCACTTCAACTAAGAGGTGACGACTGTTCAGTGAAGGTATATGTTATCTATTATATTACATGTCTTCCTACAATTCTCTTTGTAAAGTACTCCTTGAAAAAAACAATTCCAATTTTTATCCATACCTGATTTTTAGAAACAAGGACAGATGTCCCTATATTCTCAAGGAGCATGACCTGCTCTGCTACAGTTCCTGCAAGTTCTTTTAAGGGAACAATGTCACAAAGCAACCTCACCAATTTACAGTGTAAGAATATTCAAAGTATCATTGACCATAACACACTTGACTTGAGTAACTGAAACAAAAGCTATGCATCTGAAAGCATGCATATGCAACAACAACAAAAGCAGTTACCCACTAAGATCCCAAAGAATGCATATAAGCACTGAAAACTCATAATGAGTGCAGCACTAAATGGTGGTGTTTTGTCCACCATATGTCCAATTGATCATCAATAACTGCGTCAACGCAGACAAAATTTTGTATTTATTATATAGAAAATAATAACTACTGCATAACCTTGCACATGAAATCATGAACACATGGAGAGTCCTTGCTGTCAGATACTCTCTCCGTCACTTTATATCTGTCATTTTAAAAAATCTGTTTTGTCTCAAATTATCTGTCATTTGACAAAATTAAGAAAATATCGACTTTTTCCAATTTTACTCTCATCATTTATTATCTCAACTAAACTCACTAACTATCAATATTAGTGGTGATTGGGGAGAGAGAAAACAGTAATGGAGTGAGAGAAAAGGGTAAGTTAGTCATATTAAACTATATCTCTTTAGCACACACAAAAAAAAAAAAAAACCATATTTCTCTATATTTGAGGCTACTTAATAGTGTCCCTAATCCTTGTACAGAAGCTTCAAAAGACATATAAAGGGATGGAGGGAGTACAATAAAACTATTCTTAGCCCTCCACCTAAAAGCTTAAGTGAAGCCTAGGCTACTCATTGTTAATGGTTCCACAAAAAGCACAAGTAGTGGCAATCTGTGCGTGGAAATATACAGGGTGACTTTTTCTACTAACTAGAAATAGTTTGGGCAAAGATACTTTCACAAACTATTTGACGTATGTACACGATATGGACCATTAAGAAAAAGTTATATTGAGACCACATGCTATCCAATGGTTTTCATAGGAACATGGTTTTAATTTGCAGTTCCGGTCATTGTTGCGATCACGCTGTGTTTATCATAATTGCAATAACTGGGGGTAAATGCAGCCGTAACGATACGGTTGCAGAGATTACCAAAATCCATCACAACCTTGCATAAGAATATGTGATGGGTGTGTGCAATTTGTGCAAGTATCAATACTCAACCTCCGCCCAAAAAAGAAAAAAGAAAATCCACCTAGAAGTTATCAGGTAAACTAGATGTTTTATTAAAAAGGTCAATGAATACTTACGGGAAACACTACATTATTTTCAGAAATATTAAACATCATAATATCAACTGATATTTGCAAGATTTTCTAATAATCAGAAAAACCAAAATTGATGAAGGAGAAGTTCCGCTATCAGCTACCGGCTCCTTTAAGGTGGGGAAGTAAAAGTATATCTACTCTTTGGTCATTTAGTAGGTTGAGATTACTATACACTTTACCAAATTAAAGATGAATACACTCTTACTTATCCATTTTAAAGACAAACTCACTTTAGAGGACCTAAATCACAGCTACCAGAAGTGAAACTCCACGTAACTTACAAAAGCATATAGTCAGCAAAATCAAAGGTCAAGTATTTCAGTACAATCCAACTGAAAACTGCACTACATAAGACATGATATGAGGCATCTTTCTTTATTACCTAGAAGAGCTTTTCCCAATTCATTCAGTCCTGGAATTGCTCTCAAAATCAGCGTATTCTGGAAATTATGAAAAAAAAAAAAAAAAAACAAAGCATTAGCACTTGAGTAGGAAAAAGAAAAGAAAAAAAAAAAAAAACAGAGCGTGGAAGAAAAACACTAACAAGTGCGAAACTACTTAAATTCAAAAGTTGAGTTGAGAAATTGGAAATGAAGGAGACCTGTTTATCAAGAGGGTGGCGAAAATCATCGCCATCGAGGTCTCGGAAGGCAACAGAAGTTGCTCTACAAATGGAAATTCCAGCTTTCCGGTTCTTCCCAACTCTTCCGAACCTCAATTTGTCCGAAGCTAGGAAGGTGAGGGTGACAGAACTGGGTTTGTGAAAGAGGCAGAAAGTAGAGAAAGACATGGAAGCCATTGAAGAACAAGAGGCGCAGGTTAGCTGTGGAAATTTTTGGTTTCGCTGAGAGGGTGAATGGGTGCGAAATGCACACCGTGACGGTTGTGGTCATGTGATATTTGGGGCGTTAAGATTGTTGTTAACGTAAGGGCAGTGGTGACCACAGCCGCACCTATGGTAACCGTTTAGCGCCACTTCATTTTCTTTTGACTTTGGGGGCTTTCACTTGGATGGATTTTTTTTTTTTTTTTTTTTATGGATAAAATAGGTTGATTGGTTTTTATATATTTATTTAATTTTTCATATTGATTCCATAATTTTTTTTTTTTAAATTGGTCCTACACTTTATGTTACGTTTTCACGTTAGTTCTTTCCGTCAATTTCGACCTTATGGCGTCAGATCAAGAGTCATGTGTCGCACTAATATCATGATCACGTCAGCTCAAAACTAACGGTATTAAGTCAAAATTGACGAAAATGACTAACATGGAAATGGAATATAACATGTAGGACCAATTTGAAAAAAAAACTTATGTGACCGATGTAAAAAATTAAATAAACGTATAGGACCAATCAACCTATTTTACCTTTTTTTTTTTGCTTAATAACACATTCCGTCCATATTATTGACTATGTGCGATTTCGATTGTTATAGTACTTTATTCACATTTGGTTCCCTATTTTTTAAATGTTACAAATTTGGTCTTTTTGTCCCATGTCTGTCAATTTTTTCAATGATTAACATAGAGGAGTCACTCCTCTAAGCGCACAAAACCTATGATTGAAGTTTTCCATCATCCGGCTCTTCAATTCAACATTATTGAAGTTTTCCATCATCCGGCTCTTCAATTCAACATTATTGAAGTTTTCCCTCACGTGGCTCTCCAATTCAACATGATTCAATGATTCCTCTATATTGTTTATTGGTTTTGTCCCTCCTTTTCAGGAGTTTTTTTTTCCCACCACAGATCCTTTACCATAGAAGTTCAACCAAAATTTTATGCGCTCAGAGCAGTTGTTCCTCCCTATTAATCATTGAAAGTGGATGGATATTGTATGGAAGGACTGAATGTGTAAAATTGAGAAAATAGAGGGACCAAATATGCACAAAAAAAAACTTTTGGGACTAAAATAGTACATGGTCAATAATATGAGGACTAAAAGTGCAATTAAGCCTTTTTTTTGGGTCAACCAAAGGTGTCTTCCAGCCGATAGCCGGAGACTAATTACTTTCGAAGCGAAGAAATCACGAAAGTAGGTACAATGAGATAGTCCCTCCTCGGAGGTCCCATTAGTAACCTGAACTCAACTTCTTAACGTTACAGCGTAACGTGATTAATAAAAATGCAAAATTATTTAGCACATAGCTGTCGGAATTGGAATTCCTCAAGTTTGTCCTCTTACCTCTTGGAGTTCCCAAGGCAAAACAATCTCCCGATCGATCCGAAACTTCGTTCGATCTCTCGCCCGATTATCCGCCGATTACTACACACATACAATCAATCAATGCATTAACGCAAAACACAAAGATTTCTCCTATTCTCTACTTCTCGGGTTAGGCCCTATGATGTTAAAAATAGCTAGGGAGCTCCAAAAATTCTCATCTCTTGGATACTAGCCTAACTAAGTAAGATAACCCTAGATACAAACTCAAAACATCAAAATCCAACCAAAAAACCTCCTCACCCACTATGTGTAGGTTTCGGCCCTCACTAACCAAATGGATTAGAGGAACTTCTTGACTCCAAGCTCTTGGATCATGAAAGGGTGTCATGAACCTAGGCCAAAGAAATTGGTTTGGTATTAAAAGGATTTTTCTACAATATTTCATGGATTTTTGAAGTTTATGGGTTAAAAACCCTAACTTCCATGAAATTGAAATTTGAAAGGATGAAAGGAGAGATTGAGAGAGATGGGAGAGAGTCTATACCTCTTGGATAAATTTTCTTAAGAGAAACAAGCTTAAATCACCAAAAACTACAAAGTTTCAAGCTTTTTCAATGGAGGAAAATGTGAAGAACAAAGAGAGAAAGAAAGAAAAGTGAGATAGGAAGATGAAGGGAGTTGGCCGAATGGCCTAGGGTGAGGGTGAGTTGAAATAGATATTTTTCACTTCATGGCAAACTTGTAAATAACTTGAAGGGTAATTTGGTAATTTTGCTAAAAGACCAAGGGCAATTTGGTCATTTCGCGTCCAGATATTTTAAAAATCATCATGACACTGGCACGAGTCCTTAAGTGACTTGACACTGACTTGACATCAAGATTATCTGCTCGTGGGTCCCGTGAAACCCTTATACGGCTCCAATCGTCACCCAATTCGATTCTTGACCCGAATATAATATATTATTTTCATTTTTGAACTTCAGGACGCATGGTTCTGACTGTTAGGCAAAAATCTAGAGGATCGACTTCTAAGACTAATGGTTCTGACCGTTATTCAAAATTAAATCTTTATAGTAGTAAAACACTACTATCCGTAAAACGTAGACTAGGCTCCGTTTGAGTTTTCAGCTCAAAATTTAACCGTAGGCTCCAACGATTATATGGATCATGAATATGATTTTAGTTTTCCCAAAATCATTTTCTAAAACATAGAAAAAAATATAAACTCATTAATCGAGTTTATTGTTCTTAGAAAGCACGAAAAATCGGGGTGTTACACTAGGCCTACGTTTGTTTACTTCAGAGCATAGGCATCATCGTTAGAGAGGTTGTGGCATAGGTCGTGGGACTATTACCACGATTCCAACACTGGTTGGCGATCTCATGCCACATCGCGTAGAGGGTTCGTGGCTCGAGGCAAACATGCCCATTCGTAGGGGAGGATGAGAGAGTATCACCGACGGATGGTCATGATGTCGGAAAGCTCAACAGAGTACGAGTTGTTGCAGGTGTATCGCCAGAGACAACGAGCATCGGTGGAGAGTTCTCGTTATCCCCTCTAGAGTCTGAGTTGGGCCGGTAGTCTTAGTTGGATGGCCAGTGTGTTTGAGCGAACTTGTATTTTGGGGGAGAGTAGAGGAAGTCTTATGTACCTTTTGTTTACCATGCTTTTGCTATATGTACTAGTTTGCATACTCTGATGGTTAGGTCGGTTATGTAAGCTCTGCTGATGAAGTCAGTACTATGTTGTTTTATGTATATATATATATATATATATATATATATATATATGTGTGTGTGTGTGTGTGTGTGTGTGTGTGTGTGTGTGTGTGTGTGTGTATTTATGTTGGGTATCAGTATCATTTGTTTAAGCTTTAATCTTTTCGCATGTTTAATAAGCATGTTAACGCTAATAACGTTTTAGGAATGTTAGTATGGTTACTAATGGGACCTTCGAGGATGGATTGTCTCACGATGATTTTAAGCACAAACTCTTGGACACAATTTTTTTTCTTCTAAACTGATGTGTCTAAAGCAATAGTCTGCCCAGGGGCTTAAATTGGCCAAATATAAATGCATCATTGATATTGGTTACATAAATTAATGTCATTCCCCCTCAAAAGACAAACAACCCCAATTCTGCATTTTATATGCATGCGAATTGAGGTTATTTTTTATTATAACCATGTTATAGATACGTAGTATCCACTATCGTAAGCAGTGACTAATCTCCGTCGGGGAACCCGTTGGGCACACAAGGTGGGTTCTCCCCTCCCAATCAGGTTTTCTCCATACACAAGAGACAGGATTCGAATCCCTGACCACTTGCTTAAGGTGCCGGAGTCCTTACTACTCGGACCAACCATATGTTGGTGGATTGAGGTTAATTCATATAACAAATATATGCAACATAAATTTATAATGATGTATTTTTTTGGGCTAATTTAAGTCAAAATACGATTAACTATCTATTATGATAAACAAAAAAATCTAACAAATAATAACTCTAAAGACACATATATTTATGGCTAAATTACTATTTTGGTCCCTCATTTGTTTTAATCTATTCAACGTGGTCCATATATTTTATTTAACTTAGTCCCTCATTTATTTTAATTTGTTCAACTTGATCCCTCATTTTTTTTTTAATTTATTCAACTTAATGGTGAAACTTAGCGGCCATGACCAAATTGCTTAACTTTTGGCAAGTAAGGGACTAACTTGAACATTTTTAAACTAAAGGTACCAAAAGAGTAATTTAGCTTTAATAATATTATGATCCAAATATAAATATAATCAATTATGTATTATTTTCTTGTTTCTATATAAATATTTGTTATTCATCTACTATATCTATATATATTTAATATAATATAATTGCAAAAAAAGAATTTTTCCTTATATTATAAAAACATTATATACTATTTTCCTACTTTCAAACAAATATTTGTTATCCATATTTTTTTCAGTTTAATTCTTTTTCTTTTAAGAACAAAGAATTATAAAAAAGAGTTGTAGGATAAATGCATATCATTTTCAATGACTTTTAATAGAAATTATCTTAGTTAATTATTATATCACTTACTTATTTTCATTTAGTTATTTTCTTTTTCGTGATAAATATTTCTAACTAATTACTATCCCATCTTATGAAAATCATTACCTTTTAAAATTAATTCAAATATTAATTATTTTTATTTTCCAATTATAATGAATAGAAATGTTAATAAATAATAATTCTAAAAATATCAAGGTTAATTTGTAATATTTTTAATAATATTGTGGTCCTAATAGAAATAATCAATTATATATATTTTTATATAAATATTAGATATTTACTTACCGTACCTATATATTTATTATAATATTATTGTAATAATTTATTTTTCTTATGATATAAAAGTAGTATATATTACTTTTTCATTTCCACATAAATATTGGTTATCTAGATTTTAACCTTTAATTCTTTTCCTTTTCATGATAAAGATTTATAATAGAAAAGTAATGAAACAATTTTGATAACCTGAGCTATTTACTATATCACTTACTTATTTTCATTTAATTATTTTTGTTTTCTAGATAGATTTCTTATTAATTGTCAACGCATCTTATTCAAGGTGTTACCTTTTTTAAATCATTTCAATTACTTATTATTTTTATTTCGATTATGATAAATAAAAATTCTAATAAATACGAACTCTAAAAACACATACTAACTAGTTATTATAACACTCATGGGGAAAGAAGCTCGGATATAACAGTTCAAGAGATGTTGATCAAGATATATGGCCAATGAATATAAAGATGGAGGAGGGTAAATATTGTGCTAACAGTTGTTTTATTAAAATTGAAGATTCCAACTTATACATTTTTTTTGGTAGCTACTTAGATAAAAGATAGCAACTTCTGAATATAGAATTTTTCATATTAAAACTTAATCTTCCTAGAATAAAATAATGAGGGACTTGGTGCTTGTGCAGTATCTTGTCCCGTAGATTGTGTCAACTCGATAAAGTTAAGAGACAATGAAGGAGGTGGAGGTTTTGGCCAAGGAACTCCATCTATGCTGGCTGATGGAAGTTGGGGTTCACTAGTGGGCAAACCATGAGCTGGACTTGGAATTATTGGCTCATTAGTGGACAAAGCATGAGCTGGACTTGGAGTTACTTGTTCATTAGTGTGCCAAGCATGAGATGGACTCGGAATTATTGGCTCGTTAGTGTGCCAAGCATGTGCTGTAGTTATTGGCACATCTGTGGGAAAAGCAAGGATCGATGGAGGTTCTGGCTCATTAGTGTGCCAAGAATGAGCTGGTGCTGGAGTTATTGGCTCACCAGTTGCAGAAGCACCACTTAGAAAAATGACAATGGACAAAAGGAGAAGGAAAAGCAAAGGCATGGTAGAGGAGGAAGGGAGGCAGGGGATGCAAGCCATGTATATATGTGGCTGTGGGTGGTCACTACACTCTAGACCGGTATTTATAGGACACTAACAAAGAGTGGCAACATGAGAGAGAAATTAAAGAAGGGGGATGATAAGAACTAGGAAAAGTAAAACGTATGGTTTGTTACTTCCGATGCTTTGTCAGAAATCTCAAGAGTTGTTGGTAACTGAAGCTCCATGCAAAGAGAGAAAGAACAAAAATCCCGCATTTTCAGAGACTTTGCCGGATAAAGAAGGAGATTCTTGGAAAAATTATGAAGTATAACACATCTAGCAAAGGAGGTAACTGACGATCCAACGGTGGCAAATGAGGAAGTAAAGAAGGGGGTGATAAGAAGCAAGAAGTACAACTCATGGTTTGTAACTTACTTGTAAGAAGTCCTTTAAAATTGACCATCCAATGAGAGTGAATAAGAATTCAACATCTTAGTTTTCTTTCTTCTTAAAAAGTGCCTTATAATATGGCAACGTCTTCTCACATTTATGTTGGGTATGCACAGAAAATGTGAAACCATTGATTCATGTATTAAAATTTTAAAAAACTGCCTTAAAGTTAGTTTTTCTATAAAGTGAGCAAATAAAAATATATATACTATTAATTAGTTAAAGTGCGTTGAAATCTTAATCAACTAATTGATCTAAAGATAAATATATCCATACTTGCTCAAACTTGCCTCTGAGGATGTTACACCTAGATATCATGTTTGAGATATCATGAGTTTAATTGATATGTATTTATATTGATATTTACTAATATTTGCATACTTAATATCACTTCATTCTCTCAATAATCAATATAAAATTAATAAGACATAAATTTTAATACTTATCTTTCATTAATAGGTTAAGATTTAATTTGATATATATATATATATATATATATATATATATAGTATAATTATTTTGATAAAGAGATAAAAATATTACAAATATAATTAAAGAATTAAATATCGATGGATTAAAATATGGAATGTTTATTTTATATATATATATATATATATATATATATATATATATATATATATATATATTTTATATTTTAAACATTTTTATTTTTAGTTTTAGGGTGTGTTTGGGAAAACTGGAAAAAAAAGATTATGCTGATAATCGATTTATGAATAATCGGTTATTGTGATAATCGATTATAATCAGAATCTATTTTTGTTTGGGTCTGTTTGCTGAAAAGCGATTTCAAGATAATTTTTTTCGTTTGGATGGTTTAAAAAAATCGCTTTTTATATAGTAAATTACGAAAAAAGGTATGAAGTTATTTGTATAATTTAATAATATTTATTTGAAAGTTAGTTTTTTAGGGGTAAATAGGGAAGAGAGTTTTGAGAATAAGAAATAATCAAATCATAACAATCTTAAGCTAAAACAAATTAGATGACATAAAACAGCTTTTTTTCCCCCAAAAAAAGCTTTTTTATAAATTTAATCTAATTGCCAAACATGATAGATTATGTATGAAACAGCTTTTTAGCCAAAAAACAGCTGAAATGGGAAAAATCTATCTTTCCCAAACATGCTCTTAATAGTGTATAAACATTTTATAAGCATTTGATAAAAAGGCCTTTTTATAAAAAAAAATAATTCATTATTTTTTACATTTTTAGGTAAAAAATTAATTCTAAAAAATATTAGTTTTTTATGTAATGATTATATTAGTTTAAATACATATATTTCATTAATTGGTAAAAAATTAACTTATTACTTATTCTATCATATAATTATTTTAATAAAGAGATAAAAAAGACTACAAAAGTAATTAAATAAAAAATAATATTGATGAATTAGATATAATATTAAATTTAAAATAAAAAATTTATTTAATAAACATTTTATATTTTAATTCATCGATATTTATTTCTTTAATTATCTTTGTAATATATTTTTATCTCTTTATTAAAATAATTATATCATAAAATATATATATTAAATTAGCTCTTTACCTATTAATGAAATATAGGTATTATATGTATTAAAAAAAATATAGTTATTGTAAAGATATGTATTTTACTAAATAAAATTATTGACCAATAAATTACTATATTTGAGAATGAAACTTTTACCTAAAAATATCGTAGGTCAATATTTATTATATAGTTTATTGCTATTTATTATATATTACAGATATAAAAATATATTTTGCCTAATAATGTTTATCGTAATTTTTTATTATAGTATTATATATATCATTTAAAAATTCTTCTGTAGTCAGTATTTTTGAATTGAAAATATAAATATGTATATTTTAATATGTGATGGATGACTATCTTAATTTGATATCTGATAGTATTTCATAGTATCTTCACCATATATTGGAATATTTTGGTAATATCTTTGAATTTACTCCTTATTCATATTTCCTTATTTGGTTTAGAATTAAGAGTTCATTATTTCTACAAATAGGACTATTAGATTTGTTATTGTACACACTTGATCAAATTATCAATACAAAGATTATGGCTAGTTACTGAAGAACTAGCCTTTGAAATCTAGTTCCTGATGAAGAACTCGCCTTGCCCTTCATATTTCTATTGTCTTCATCTCTCTATTTTCTTTTCTATTTACAACACGCTATGAGCATGAGACTCTACCGCATTAGTGATGACTTCATCTGTTTCGAGGTTCTTTTCAAAGAATTCATTTCTTCTTACTCTCGACGAGTTGTCATATTCTTTCTTGTAGTTTTATTTTTATGCATTTTATTGTCGACTTTGTGTGACTAACAAAACTATCATATTTTTTATTTGTTGAATATGTTACTTGTTGTGACACCCTTTACTCCGTGTACGATAATACATAAGAAAATCATACATGATTTTTAAAATAATATCAATATAATATAAATCTCAAAGGTAAAGTGTATCACATCATCCAAAAATATAACATGAGAATCTGAATAAATTGAAATCCTTTAACATATAACAAATTGTGGAAAAACATAAAACACAAAACATAACCCAAATCCCGATGTCACATGATCAGAGCTGATATCCCTAAACATACATCGGAATAAAATCGAATAACGTAAAACAAATCCTAACTTCTGAGAGAGATCTCCTCGGGATCACTCCTCGTCAGCATGCTCACCCTTCTCTGCATATACCACAACATATGCACAAGAATAACAGAGAGGGGGGGTAAGAAACACAATCATGAATATATGTTAACGGAATGGAATAATAATTAAGATGGCATACAACATACATCAATCAACACAGATATAATCAATATATATATCAAGGATGCATGTCAATGCGAATGCAACATCACTACTCCGTATGCATGTGGCCAACAACTCTAACTTTGGAATGACGATTAGGAGTACATGTCCGGTTATCAACGTGGATGATATGCCAAATCTTGGGTCATCCCCGAACACTCTCACTAATCGTGATAACGTATAGTGGCTAGTCAGGGTATTCAAGCTTATTCTTTAGGTCATTCCGACAATAGGTAGCTAGCCCATGTCACCTGGAAATTCTATACCCAATATACCCGCAAGGCCGGGATAACACCCATCGTGGCCTCCACTATTGCGATTCATCGTTTGCTTTCCACCCAACATATCAACATCAACGTATGATGCATGCTATGCTCAGCAACATGCAAATACATGTCCAACCATCCACCATCATAATCAATCACATTGATTATCAACAATGACTATCAACGATGATCATCAAACAATTAGGCGCTAACCATCATTATTGCCTTTATCAACATTGCCAATATTATCATATTGTCATTATTAGTATTAACGTTCTTTTCTATATTATCAACCTTGAATTGTGATCTCATAGTCTTTTTCTCATTACCCTATTCATTACTTCTTCACAACAGAATCTGGTGAGAAAACCAGATTCGCTAGGCGAATTGTGGCTTGTGATGCGAGCCTGAGAGCTCCTAAACAGGTTCTTAGATTCGCTAGGCAAACCCTGGCTCTCGAGACGAGCCAGAGAGCTCCAATATCTGGTTCTCTCATTCGCCTCGCGGATTACAATCCGCCAGGCGAATCACGTTAGACCACGAACGGTCTCTCTGTCTCACCTCGCGAATTTTTATTCGCCAGGCGAATCATGACAGATGTGGGAATCTTATGAATTTCTCTAAGTTATCTGTATGCCTATCGTCCCATCTCTCAAGAATCATTCTTATGGGTTTCCAAAACTAATCCAATATTATCAATCTCACCTCTCATAACAACTCATTCATTATGGGGTGCCAAACGTCCTAAAGCTATGTTCTTTCACTAATCCTATTTTCGTCATTGTAACGCACATCATCATCAAGTCATCATTATCAATGCACGTCATGCACTCTCATCAATACATATCGTATGTATGTATCTACCGTTCATCACATATCATAATATTCCAATCATATCATCAAGACAAACACCAACAATCATAATCATAGAACCATAGGCATATACATAACGTACACATAAAATTCACATAAGCATATACATGGCATATACATAATGTACACATAAATACACTCATAGCATATACATAGGCATTTACAAAGCACATAGACATACATATAGGGGTCATGGGTTAACCCCTTCATCTTAACCTATCCCAAAACCCACATACTCATGATCTATTTCTTCCTCCCATACCTGGTATGATGATCACGATAAACAAGGAAGGGAAAAGGTCCGAAAAAGGTCGTGTCTCACGAATGCTCGATCTCACGACGCTTGATTTCACGATCACAGCCCCAAAAGGTTCAAGAGCAGCAACGAGGAAGAGGGCTTGTGATGGCAGCGATGCTCTTCAAGCGGAGGCGACGAAGAACGATGAACAACGGTGCAATCATCTTCAAGAATCCTTGGAAAGGGTTTAGGAATCCTTGTTTGGAGAGAAAGAGGCAGTTTCTAAGAGTATTTCGAGTTAGAAAATAGGTTTAGGTCGAGTCTTATGGTATAAATATGATTTAGGGTCATTAAGGGCTGATTAGAAGCCCAAAAACACGTTTCTGCTGAGCGCAGATTCGCGAGGCGAGTATCATTTCGCGAGGCGAACTAGAGAGCTGCAAGAATCTGTCTGTCGGATTCGCGAGGCGACGTTGCCTTCGCGAGGAGAAACTATAGAAGCCGAATTTGGCCCTGACACCCGAAATAGGACTTGTAGATAATTCTCTAAGCTTTCCAACGCATCCAAGATCGCCTCATTCAGACGTCTAGAACTCAAGATATGGACAAAACCGTAAAATAGGTTTCTTGGACTCGAATGTATTGACTATTCCTTAAGGCTGAACTACCCCAACTATGAACTTAGGTGTGACACCCTCAAACCCAGTGCCACTTTCGTAACTCAAAACCCTTAGTGAAACGATAAATAAAATTTCGCTGGTTTTACTTTCGGAAAATATATCTTTTGTGTAAGCAGATTCTGGAAATCGTGACCAAAAATTTTCTCATTAATTATACGTATGAACACCACACCAGATAACACAGGATTACTCATATACAATAATTAGAACAAGGTATATATATACATATATATATGATGGACAACAAGTCCCTTTACAAAAGAACGAATGATTACTAAATTTTCTAAAAAGCTATAAAACTAGGCAGCGACAGTCTGGAACCATATCTCTAAAACCTATGGCCATCAGTAGCCGTTAACAGACTACCCAAAAACCGCTGCCTCAAAAGAAAGGGGTCTACACCCTAAGCTGGTCCGACTAATGGAAACCATTGGACAATCCCCCGGAGGGAAGTCCAATGCTGGAACCAGAGGAAGAACTCTGGGAACCTACATTCCCGTTCCCCTGTGGATGGGGATCGGAAGCATCCGAAAGATGATCCTCCGGGTCCTCCTGAGGATCCTCCTCAGGGTCTTCCTCCTCCTCCTCCTCCTCCACATCCTCCACGACGTGCTCGCCCGCTACCAAGACAAAAGGCGGGGGAGGCGTCTGGGGTAGCTGTTGCTGCGGGGACTGTGCAGCGGGGGCGACCGACTCGATCACACCCTGCTCCATAAGGGCCTGCAGCATCAGCCCGATGGGAGGGAGAGGCACCTGGATGGTCTCCACTGTCCGAGTACTCTTCCGCGGTCCCGTCTCCGTCGTTCCGCTTACAGTGCAGACTGGTCCCGTGTACGCCGCACTTTCCACCCCTGGGTGGATGACCCACGCGGCTAGGTCTGTCCTTCGATCAAACGCTAGGACGCGCATCCCGGAGTGCGCTAGGTGATCCGGCTCCGGCTCCATCTGTAAACACGATACAATATATACCAAAGGACAACCCGTCCAAAAACATGCAAGGGTGAGAAACCAATATATGAATCCATAAACAACAACTATATGCCCAATCCACACAACAGACTCATATACTGTGACTCACTCAAATCGTCATATAACATGGCATATATCATTAAGTATAAATGGCAATAAATGCACAAGGGCTTCGTACCCCACAATCAACGTTATCTCCTAAACGTATGCATGGCACTTCCATATATCTCAACTAATATTCACACTAGATTCTTAGATTTCCGGAAATCCCATCACCATTCGAAACGAGCTGATCAGGCTCCAAATTTTGGCCCAAAAACGAGTACTTTGAATCCCATGACACTACGCGATTCTCACATGGGGGCGCAATCAGAAGTACTCCACAAGAAAACGGTCATACTGCATTGTCCAACTCAAGGCACAATACGTTCCCAGAACACGTATGACACCATTGTCCATCAAGGCACAATGTTATGACAAGTAAGTCATCTCAGGTTCTCCTTGCTTATCAAGGTCCCCCGTATCACGGCACGTCTGTCCCGCATTTAATGCATGAGAAACCTATCTAGTTTCCGATAATTGATCTTTGTCGCATCAATGTTTCCTCGTTGTAGCATCAACGCTAACAACCACCATAATGTCTTAGACTCTTTAAGCCTCAAGAACACATTTTCTCAACCGATGCACCAGTCAAGGACGTTGGATTCAAGATCATAAAAACATCCTCAAGCTTACAGGACCACAAAGATTGTCTCTAAGCCGACAGGACCACAACTAACACGGATCCTTGATCCACGTGTTCTGCAGAACCCTAGAACCCCGACGTCTCGGTTTCTAGTTTCTAAGCTTTAAGGTTTAAAACCACTTTCCTTGAAAACTCGAAAACCAAAAACCCAAAAATCTCCGATACTTACACAAAGTCATCGGGATCGGTTTTCCATAAAACAAAACTTGGTCCAGAGACCATTTCTTTTTCTTTCGTTGTTTTTCGGTAAAATACGAACTTAAAACAAAACTTGCACAAACTCATTTTTCTTGAATAAACTCAGTATGACTTCGGAAACCACATTACTCAAAAGGGTTTACTTATCAAATTAAGACATATTGAAGGTTTCTAATGCCCTATTTGCTTTTAAAC
The DNA here is from genome assembly GCA_039655645.1 of Ammopiptanthus mongolicus. Classification (NCBI taxonomy): domain Eukaryota; kingdom Viridiplantae; phylum Streptophyta; class Magnoliopsida; order Fabales; family Fabaceae; genus Ammopiptanthus; species Ammopiptanthus mongolicus. Next base: position 27,032,633 of record CM077349.1, on the reverse strand, counting down.
TTCACTTTTTCTTATCAAAACACATTTCAGACTTTTAAAGCTTTTAAGTTACACGATGTCGGATCCTAATCAAAATTAGGTCCTCTAATGCCTAAATCCCACAGCAGGGCACACTATACATCCATATAACCATTCAGCAAGTATAACATGCATTCAACTATATCAACAGTTACATCAATACATCAGCACATCAGCACATCAATGTATATTCCAATCAACAGCAGTCAATCAAGCAGTCAATCAAGAAATCAACTAACATGCAATACAAATACAGTACAAACACCGATGCAGCACATAGCTGTCGGAAATGGAATTCCTCAGGTTTATCCCCTTACCTCTTGTAGCTTCCAGCTCAACTCGGAACACCCGATCAACTTGTTTCTCTTCCCAACACGCTGCCGATCACTACATACACGTAAAACATATCGGCATTAACTTACAAAACAAAGATTTCTCCTAATGCACCACCCCTAGGGTTCGGCCCTATTACACTAAAAATAGCTAGGGAGCTCCAAAATTTCTCATTTTCTGGATAACACCCTAACTAAGTGTGACAGCCCTAGATATCAGATCAGATCATCAAAAACCAACCAAAACCCTACCCTACACCCATAGGGGGGTTTCGGCCCCTATCTAGAAAACATAGCTATAGGGATTTCTTGGCTCTAAGCTCTTGGATCATACAAGTATGTCATGAACCTAGGCCATAGAAACTGGTTTGGTACATATACGATTTTCCTACAATTTTTCATGGATTTTCAAAGATTTTAGGGACAAAACCCTAACATCCTTGATCATGAAAATATGAGGAGAGAAAGGAGAGATTGAGAGAGATAGAGTTGAACTACTACCTCCTATGATGATCCACTCCAAGTTTGGTGAAGATTGCTCCACAAAAACTCAAGCTTTTGGCCTTCAACAATGGTGGTTTTGAGAAGAAAAGAGAAAGAAGAGAAAGTGAGTGTGAGGGAGAAAGAGGGCTGCCGAAAAAGAGGGAGAAAAATGAGAGGATAAGAGTGAAAATGGTAGATATTTATGGTTTAAGACTTTAATAATAGGTAAAGTAAACCAGTAATAAAAATTAACCAAGGGCAATTTGGTCAATTCACATCCCGATATTTGGAATCGTCCCGACACTCGTATGAATTCCTCAAGTAACTTGATACAATTTTGGTATGAAAAACATCTGATCGTGGGTCTCGAAAAACCCTAAGACAGCTCGAATCGTCTCCTCGATCGATTATCGGCCCGAATATAAAATATTATTTATATTTTGGACGTCAGGACACATTTTAGGAAAAAGATAGAGGAATGTATTCTAAGACTAATGGTTTCGTTCGTTAGTCCAGATTAAGTCGTGATAGTAGAAAACACTATCATCTGAAAAACGTAGATCGATTTTCGTTCGAGTTTTCGGCCCAAAACTTAACCGAAGGATCCTACGATTTTATGAAACAAGACTATGATTTTAGTTTTCCCAAAATCATTTTCTAAAACACAGATAAAAATATAAACTCATTAATTGAGTTTATCGTCCTTAGAAAGCATGAAAAATCGGGGTGTTACATTACTATCCCCCTTAAAATAATTTCGTCCTCGAAATTACATACCTGTGACCAGATAAGGATATTGCTCTCTGATGTTGTCCTCAGTTTCCCAAGTTGCTTCTCCAGTTGTATCATCCCAAATAACCTTGACTAAAGAGATTTGTTTTCCCCTCAGTTGCCTGACTCTCTTGTCCTCAATCCTTACAGGTGCGGTCTCATAAGACAGATTCTCTTTCAAGGGTACTTGATCAGGTTCAATTACATGAGATAGATCAGGAATATACTTCCTCAATTGTGAAACATGAAAGACATTATGTAAATTTGAAAGGAAAGGAGGTAAAGCAATTTGATACGCTACTGGACCAATACGCCGAAGAATTTGGTATGGTCCAATGAATTTAGGAGTGAGTTTTCTGGATTTCATTACCCGACCTACCCCAGTCGTTGGATTGACTCTCAGAAACACATGATCGCCTTCTTGAAATTCGAGAGGTCGTCTTCGCTTATCCGAATAACTCTTCTGTCTGCTCTGAGATGTCCTCATTCTTTCCCGAATCTGTTTGACTTTATCAGTCGTCTCTTGCACAACCTCGGGTCCTAGAATTGTACTCTCTCCATCATGATACCAACAAAGAGGAGTTTGACACTTCCTCCCATACAGAGCCTCATAGGGTGCCATCCCTATGCTTGAGTGATAACTGTTATTATACGTGAATTCAATCAGAGGTAACAGCTCATCCCAACTTCCTCGATTATCCAACACACAAGCTCTTAGCAAATCTTCTAACGATTGAATCGTTCGTTCTGTTTGTCCATCCGTCTGGGGATGGTATGCTGAACTTAGACGTAACTTAGTCCCCAAAGCTTGATGTAAGCTTTCCCAAAAACGCGATGTAAACTTCGGATCTCGATCCGAAACAATACTCGAGGGTATCCCGTGTAATCTAATTACTTCTCTTATGTACACCTCAGTCAACTTTGCTACTGTGTAGTTTGTCTTGACAGGTAAGAAATGTGCCGATTTCGTCAACCTATCCACGATTACCCAAATCGAATCAAAGTTCCTTGGTGTTCGGGGTAAACTTACTACGAAATCCATAGAGATACTCTCCCATTTCCATTCCGGTACATCTAGGGATTGCAGCATCCCTCCAGGTCTCTGATGTTCTACTTTTGCTTTCTGACAAGTTAGACATGATGCAACGTATTCTGCAACTTGTTTCTTCATACCTGGCCACCAAAATCTTTGTTTCATGTCCTGATACATCTTGGTTGCACCAGGATGAATACTCAATCCACTCTTGTGGGATTCTTCAAGAATCATCTTTCTCATCTCCGGGTTGTTGGGTATACAAACTCGTCCATTACACTTTAAGATTCCATCTGTTCCCAAACTAAACTCACTAGCTCTCCCTTGTTCCACCAACACCTTTTTCTCCTGAAGAGATTCATCAATAGCTTGTTGCTCACGTATCTCTTCCATCAAACCATTAGAGATCTTAAGCATTCCAAAGCTTAGTTTCTTAGGACTTATTTCTAATCCCAAGTTCAGATCACGAAACTCTTCAATCAGTTTCAATTCTCTCACCATCATAGTTGAAATATGAACGGCTTTCCGACTCAAAGCATCTGCCACGACGTTCGCCTTCCCTGGATGGTATTGCAACGTGAAGTCGTAATCTTTTAAAAACTCCATCCATCGTCTTTGCCTCATATTGAGCTCCTTCTGGTCGAACAGATATTTCAAACTCTTGTGATCACTGAAGACATCGAACTTTGCACCATACAGATGGTGTCTCCATATCTTTAGTGCAAAAACCACTGCAGCTAATTCTAGGTCATGAGTGGGATAATTCTTTTCATGAATCTTTAACTGTCGTGATGCATAAGCCACCACTTTGCGGTGTTGCATCAGCACACAACCTAGACCTTGATGTGAAGCATCACAATATACTTCATAAGGTTCACTCGGTTCTGGAAGTATCAGCACTGGTGAAGTAGTCAGAAGTTCCTTAATCTTTTGAAAACTTTCTTCACACTGATCAGTCCAAACAAAAGGTTGATCTTTCCTCGTCAATTGAGTCAATGGTGACACAATCTTAGAGAATCCTTCAATAAACCTTCGGTAGTAACCGGCTAATCCAACAAAACTTCTTATCTCGGTTACAGTCTTTGGTTTTTCCCAAGAAAGTACGGCTTCTACTTTAGCAGGGTCCACAGAAATTCCTTGTTTTGTGATAACATGACCCAAAAATCCGACTTCTTCAAGCCAAAACTCACACTTAGAGAGTTTCGCATACAACATCTTTTCCCGCAGAATATGAAGAACTCGCCGTAAATGCTCCTCGTGTTCTTCACGATTCTTAGAATAAACCAGAATATCGTCTATGAACACTACAACAAACTTATCAAGAAACGGACGAAAAATCCGATTCATGTAGTCCATGAAAACAGCAGGTGCGTTTGTCACTCCAAAAGGCATCACGAGATACTCGTAATGTCCGTAACGAGTTCTAAAAGCGGTCTTTGGTATATCCTCCGTTTTCACTCGAATCTGGTGGTATCCTGACCTTAAGTCGATCTTTGAGAAAACAGCAGCTCCTCGCAGTTGATCCATCAAGTCATCAATCCTAGGCAACGGATACTTGTTCTTGATCGTAACCTTGTTCAGCTGACGATAGTCCACACAAAGTCTCGAACCTCCGTCCTTCTTTCTCACTAAGAGAACCGGCGCTCCCCATGGCGAAACACTTGGTCTGATGAACTGCTTTGATAACAAGTCCTCGACTTGGGTCTTTAACTCAACAAGTTCAGTAGGCGACATTCGATATGCAGCGATCGATATCGGTCCGGTTCCTGGGATCAGATCGATGGAGAATTCTATGTCCCGCACAAGTGGCAAACCTGGAACATCCTCTGGAAACACCTCGGGAAAATCTCTCACAACAGGCATCTGACTCAGCTCGGTCTTCCCCTCGACTTCTAAGTTGGTTAAAAGCACGTATTTCGGATCTCCTTCTTTCGAAGAAGTTCTAACATGGTTGGCGGTTAAAAATCCAGAAATCTCAGTACTAGGAAAAACTAGGGTTTTATGTGCACAATCTAATAGGATCTGGTTGGAAGATAACCAATCCATGCCCAAAATTACATCCAATTGTATTAAAGGCAAACATATTAAGTCAACAAGAAAATGTCTATCCTGGATAACAATAGGATAGTCTAGACATATAGAATTCACAACAACAGGTTCAGCAGTTGGTGTAGAAACAATTAAATCAAATGACAAGGAAGAAACAGATAACTCTAAACGTTTCACACAATCCATAGAAATGAATGAATGGGTTGCACCTGAATCAAAGAGCACTAATAAGAGATTACCGTCTATGTCACCCACACCCTGTGTCAGATCTTCGGAGTTCGAAGCCTCAGCACCACTCAGGGTATAAACTCTTCCCCTAGCCGTCGGTCGTTTGGCTCCAACACTCCTGTCCGCAGTTTGGACTGGATTCTGGGCTCTACAATCCCTGGCAAAATGACCTGGTTGTCCACAACGATAGCAATGGTCATTCCTCACAGTACAGTTGTTTGCCAAATGCGATGAATCCCCGCACTTGAAACATTTCCTCCCTTGGTTTTGCCCTCCTTGACCTCCACTGCCCGATGCACGAGCAACAGGTCGATAAGGTTGCTTCTGAAAGTTCCCAGGTGGTCGAGAATATGGTTTCTTTTGAATCTGTTTCCCTCTCTGGTCCTGAGATTGACCCTTGAATCTGAAAGGTCCTCCGACGTTCCCTCTATTGTCTCTCCCATGCTTCATCAGTTCTATTTGTCTGCTTTTCTCAACGAGTGCTTGAAAATTTCTAATTCCTTGTGGTAGGACCGACTCTTTTATCTCGTACCGCAGTCCTCTCTCAAAAGCTTCGCATTTCCATTCTTCCTCAGGGTTATTCTGAAAGAAACGGAAATACTTGGCCAACGATTCGAACTTAGCCGCATATTCCCCGACTGACATATCTCTCTGTTGTAGTCGCAAGAATTCCTGCTCCTTCTCTGCTCTTGCACTCTGAGGGAAATACTTTCCCAAAAAGCGATCTTTAAACAGCGTCCACGAAATCACCTCGTGATTTGCCTCCAGTAGTTGTTTCGTTCCTTTCCACCAATATTCCGCATCTCCTATAAGTAGGAATGTGGCATATGGCACCTTCACTTCTTCGGGACTACGTATCAACTCAAAAATTTTCTCAACTTCATGAATCCAAAGATTAGCTTTCTCAGGATCCACGACACCAGAAAATTGTGGCGGATTCTGACGCCTGAAAGTAGTCAAGCTTCGACCCTCAGCGGCCTGGTCAGCACGGAGTTGTTCTTGAGCATTGTGGGCGTTCATGGTTGCAGTTTGGACAGCAATAGCCGCAGCCATGTTAGCCATTGCCTGAGCAGCAAAATCCATTCCAGTTGCTCCAACAACATCCTCAGCTTGGATACCAGCTCCCCGACCGCGACCACGTCCACGTCCACGTCCACGTCCTGCTTCTGCTCCAATTTCTAGTTCCATATCTGACCTACAAGGCCCAAATTCAGTCAAATAGCAACCAGAAAATAAAGCAAATAAGCAGTTCTAGACATACAACATTTCCAAGAGTTGTAACATCTCAACCCTTGGTTTCTCTACGCGAAACAGATTCGCTACGCGAACCAGAGAGTCTGCTTGAGAGTCAAGGAACAGCTCCTCAGACTCGCGACGCGAATGATCCTTCGCCTCGCGATCCAGGAAGCCTGCCAGAGAAACAGAACACAACTCTCGGCCTCGCGACGCGAACGTTCATTCGCCTCGCGATACAAAAACCTGCCCTCTGCTTCGCGACGCGAAATCCAGTTCGCTACGCGATTGCAGGGGTCCTACCGAGACACCACTCCTCTGCCTCGCGTCGCGAATCCCGTTCGCCACGCGATGCAGAGAACACATCTAGAAAGCTTCTCTGCCTCGCGACGCGAAATACATTTCGCTTCGCGAATCAGAGACCATGCACTCCACTCCTCTGTCTCGCGACGCGAACTCAATTCGCGACGCGACGCAGAGGACCTACCTGAGAGACAGAGCACTATTTCTCTGGCTCGCGACGCGAATTTAGGTTCGCTACGCGATCCAGAGAACATGCAACTCCCCTCCTCTGCCTCGCGACGCGAAATCCGTTTCGCTACGCGACGCAGAGAACATACCCTAAGAAACTTCTCGGGCTCGCGACGCGAATCACTTTCGCCTCGCGAATACAGAGATCACACAACAGCAAACACAACAGACCTATTCCCCAAGGATTCCCGAAAGACTCGACCAGCTCTGATACCACTAATGTGATACCCTCAAACCCAGTGCCACTTTCGTAACTCAAAACCCTTAGTGAAACGATAAATAAAATTTCGCTGGTTTTACTTTCGGAAAATATATCTTTTGTGTAAGCAGATTCTGGAAATCGTGACCAAAAATTTTCTCATTAATTATACGTATGAACACCACACCAGATAACACAGGATTACTCATATACAATAATTAGAACAAGGTATATATATACATATATATATGATGGACAACAAGTCCCTTTACAAAAGAACGAATGATTACTAAATTTTCTAAAAAGCTATAAAACTAGGCAGCGACAGTCTGGAACCATATCTCTAAAACCTATGGCCATCAGTAGCCGTTAACAGACTACCCAAAAACCGCTGCCTCAAAAGAAAGGGGTCTACACCCTAAGCTGGTCCGACTAATGGAAACCATTGGACAATCCCCCGGAGGGAAGTCCAATGCTGGAACCAGAGGAAGAACTCTGGGAACCTACATTCCCGTTCCCCTGTGGATGGGGATCGGAAGCATCCGAAAGATGATCCTCCGGGTCCTCCTGAGGATCCTCCTCAGGGTCTTCCTCCTCCTCCTCCTCCTCCACATCCTCCACGATGTGCTCGCCCGCTACCAAGACAAAAGGCGGGGGAGGCGTCTGGGGTAGCTGTTGCTGCGGGGACTGTGCAGCGGGGGCGACCGACTCGATCACACCCTGCTCCATAAGGGCCTGCAGCATCAGCCCGATGGGAGGGAGAGGCACCTGGATGGTCTCCACTGTCCGAGTACTCTTCCGCGGTCCCGTCTCCGTCGTTCCGCTTACAGTGCAGACTGGTGCCGTGTACGCCGCACTTTCCACCCCTGGGTGGAGGACCCACGCGGCTGGGTCTGTCCTTCGATCAAACGCTAGGACGCGCATCCCGGAGTGCGCTAGGTGATCCGGCTCCGGCTCCATCTGTAAACACGATACAATATATACCAAAGGACAACCCGTCCAAAAACATGCAAGGGTGAGAAACCAATATATGAATCCATAAACAACAACTATATGCCCAATCCACACAACAGACTCATATACTGTGACTCACTCAAATCGTCATATAACATGGCATATATCATTAAGTATAAATGGCAATAAATGCACAAGGGCTTCGTACCCCACAATCAACTTTATCTCCTAAACGTATGCATGGCACTTCCATATATCTCAACTAATATTCACACTAGATTCTTAGATTTCCGGAAATCCCATCACCATTCGAAACGAGCTGATCAGGCTCCAAATTTTGGCCCAAAAACGAGTACTTTGAATCCCATGACACTACGCGATTCTCACATGGGGGCGCAATCAGAAGTACTCCACAAGAAAACGGTCATACTGCATTGTCCAACTCAAGGCACAATACGTTCCCAGAACACGTATGACACCATTGTCCATCAAGGCACAATGTTATGACAAGTAAGTCATCTCAGGTTCTCCTTGCTTATCAAGGTCCCCCGTATCACGGCACGTCTGCCCCGCATTTAATGCATGAGAAACCTATCTAGTTTCCGATAATTGATCTTTGTCGCATCAATGTTTCCTCGTTGTAGCATCAACGCTAACAACCACCATAATGTCTTAGACTCTTTAAGCCTCAAGAACACATTTTCTCAAAACAGGACACTTAGTCCAAAAACAACTTAAATCCCAACACCCCTAACCGATGCACCAGTCAAGGACGTTGGATTCAAGATCATAAAAATATCCTCAAGCTTACAGGACCACAAAGATTGTACCTAAGCCGACAGGACCACAACTAACACGGATCCTTGATCCACGTGTTCTGCAGAACCCTAGAACCCCGACGTCTCGGTTTCTAGTTTCTAAGCTTTAAGGTTTAAAACCACTTTCCTTGAAAACTCGAAAACCAAAAACCCAAAAATCTCCGATACTTACACAAAGTCATCGGGATCGGTTTTCCATAAAACAAAACTTGGTCCAGAGACCATTTCTTTTTCTTTCGTTGTTTTTCGGTAAAATACGAACTTAAAACAAAACTTGCACAAACTCATTTTTCTTGAATAAACTCAGTATGACTTCGGAAACCACATTACTCTAAAGGGTTTACTTATCAAATTAAGACATATTGAAGGTTTCTAATGCCCTATTTGCTTTTAAACTTCACTTTTTCTTATCAAAACACATTTCAGACTTTTAAAGCTTTTAAGTTACACGATGTCGGATCCTAATCAAAATTAGGTCCTCTAATGCCTAAATCCCACAGCAGGGCACACTATACATCCATATAACCATTCAGCAAGTATAACATGCATTCAACTATATCAACAGTTACATCAATACATCAGCACATCAGCACATCAATGTATATTCCAATCAACAACAGTCAATCAAGCAGTCAATCAAGAAATCAACTAACATGCAATACAAATACAGTACAAACACCGATGCAGCACATAGCTGTCGGAAATGGAATTCCTCAGGTTTATCCCTTTACCTCTTGTAGCTTCCAGCTCAACTCGGAACACCCGATCAACTTGTTTCTCTTCCCAACACGCTGCCGATCACTACATACACGTAAAACATATCGGCATTAACTTACAAAACAAAGATTTCTCCTAATGCACCACCCCTAGGGTTCGGCCCTATTACACTAAAAATAGCTAGGGAGCTCCAAAATTTCTCATTTTCTGGATAACACCCTAACTAAGTGTGACAGCCCTAGATATCAGATCAGATCATCAAAAACCAACCAAAACCCTACCCTACACCCATAGGGGGGTTTCGGCCCCTATCTAGAAAACATAGCTATAGGGATTTCTTGGCTCTAAGCTCTTGGATCATACAAGTATGTCATGAACCTAGGCCATAGAAACTGGTTTGGTACATATACGATTTTCCTACAATTTTTCATGGATTTTCAAAGATTTTAGGGACAAAACCCTAACATCCTTGATCATGAAAATATGAGGAGAGAAAGGAGAGATTGAGAGAGATAGAGTTGAACTACTACCTCCTATGATGATCCACTCCAAGTTTGGTGAAGATTGCTCCACAAAAACTCAAGCTTTTGGCCTTCAACAATGGTGGTTTTAAGAAGAAAAGAGAAAGAAGAGAAAGTGAGTGTGAGGGAGAAAGAGGGCTGCCGAAAAAGAGGGAGAAAAATGAGAGGATAAGAGTGAAAATGGTAGATATTTATGGTTTAAGACTTTAATAATAGGTAAAGTAAACCAGTAATAAAAATTAACCAAGGGCAATTTGGTCAATTCACATCCCGATATTTGGAATCGTCCCGACACTCGTATGAATTCCTCAAGTAACTTGATACAATTTTGGTATGAAAAACATCTGATCGTGGGTCTCGAAAAACCCTAAGACAGCTCGAATCGTCTCCTCGATCGATTATCGGCCCGAATATAAAATATTATTTATATTTTGGACGTCAGGACACATTTTAGGAAAAAGATAGAGGAATGTATTCTAAGACTAATGGTTTCGTTCGTTAGTCCAGATTAAGTCGTGATAGTAGAAAACACTATCATCTGAAAAACGTAGATCGATTTTCGTTCGAGTTTTCGGCCCAAAACTTAACCGAAGGATCCTACGATTTTATGAAACAAGACTATGATTTTAGTTTTCCCAAAATCATTTTCTAAAACACAGATAAAAATATAAACTCATTAATTGAGTTTATCGTCCTTAGAAAGCATGAAAAATCGGGGTGTTACATTAGGCACCAAGAGCAAGCATAAACAACATATATACAATATATATTAGCAAGGATTAACACATAAACATAGGGGTAAAAAGCAGGGTGTTACACTTGTAACATCCCGTTTTCCCAAATAATTTTTAGAACATAAATTAAGTATGTTTAAGGGTTTAACTATGTTCCTTATGTGTTGAGTGTAACATCCTCGAAAATAAAATAAATAGTGAAAATAATATGAGAAAAATTACAGTACAAACAAGTGCGGCTAGAAATCATCTTTATACCCTAAAACTCGCTTGCTTGCCTTTGAGGATTGAAGAGCTTGGAGAAGGCGATTTTACAGTAGAAGGAGCCTAAAGAAGGAAGAAAAGGGGAGATCCTTGAGGATCTTTCTTGAAGCGTTCGTGACAAATGCTTGCAGCTTTTTCGAGGTCTTCAAGAGGTGAGTAAAAATACTTTTTCTCACCCTTTCCAGGTGCCATTTGTATTGGGGTTGGGATATGTTTCAAAACATGGTTTTTGGAAAATATTCTTGTGTTTGGTCAAATCCTGATTTTCTAAATTTTGGGGGTTTTTTTTTCCTTTAAATTGTTCCTACCATGAATTATGTGTTTATTCTTGAGATTGATGCTATGATATGTATGATGTATACATGAATTGGTTGATTGACATGCTATATTTGGATTAATTGATGATATATGTGGTATTGACATGATTAATTAACTGTTATATGCGATGGTTGTTGTTTGCTGTAATACCGCCTATGATAGGGATATCGAAAGTAACATCGCCAATGAATTGGGATGTTGAAATGAGTAAATACCACCAGTGTACAATTGTTAGTATTGAAATGAGTAATGTCACTGAAGAGATGGTGATATCGAAATACCTTCATGAGTAAGGTAGGCAATGAGGCGTCATTGTTGTGTGCAGTTTGATAGTCATATGACATATGTGGTATTGGAACTATTTGATATATGAGATTTTGGCATACTCGATTTATGATGTGTTGATGATGATTGATTATTGTCTATAATAATTTATATTATTATTTATATAATGCTCCTATTTTGAAAATAGTAGGTACCGTGGAAAGTTTTTCCGGTTACCGTACCGGCTGAGAACAATACTTTTGTGAAAACCTTTTAAACTGTATTTCTATCAATGAGATTTTATATCTCATTAGTAGTGTTGTTTTCAGAGCCTGATGACGACCCTGTTGAGCAGCCAAACGTTTGAAGACTTTATTCTAATAGTTAGCTTGGGTTATTATTGTATGGCATATGCCAGGATGATCTGTGATATTGTTAGTTATTTACTTATGCGAGTTGTATATTATGTTATTTCGGTTTTTGAATTGATGTAAACAATTATAATGGATTATTAGTATATTAAGTATTTATTTAAAGAAAATTTCTTTTTACCATGTTTTATTTAAATTATTATTTTGGGTTACGAATGTAACGAAGGGAGTTACATTTTTGGTATCAGAGCAGTTCAATCCTAAATTGGACTGCGGTTATTGGGTTTTTCTAAAATCAAAACTTGGGTGCATAGGATGCTTTTTTGAATCATAAATACTGCATGCTATTATTTTAGATATTGGGCTTGGCCAAATCGGTGTTTGATTGGTGGTGTGCAGAGTTATGGCAAGTAATAGGCGAGGGAATGATGATGCACTTGCGGTGGCTTTGGCTCAAATGACCAGAGTTATGCAAGAGCAGACGGAGACTCCCCGTCAGATGAGGGAAAACGGGAATGTGCATAACGCTAGAGCAGTTGCAGCTCAGGATCCACAGTTCATGGAACTATCAGAGTTTAGGAAGAATGATCCGCCAACCTTTTGAGGTACTACTGGTCTGGTGGAGGCAGAAGAGTGGTTACTGAAGTTAGAGAAGATATTTCGGGTTATGAGGTGTGCTGATGCACAGAAGGTGGATTTCGCCACCTATATGCTGGAGTGTGATGCGGAGCACGGCTGGATTTGTGCTAGGGGTGGTTTACTAGCCTTGGATGCCCTTATCACGTGGGACAGGTTCAAAGAAGTCTTCTTGGAGAAGTAGTTTCCGCATAGTGTTCGCATTCAGAAGGAAACAAAGCTCCTACAACTCCGTTTGGGAGACATGTCAGTTGCTGAGTATGTTGCTAAGTTTGAAAGCTTGGCGAGGTTCTCTCGATACTTGAGGGACAATCCTTTGGACGACTGGAAGACAATCAAATTCGAGCAAGGTTTGAAGCCAGAGATGCAGAGTTTTATCGGAATCTTAGAGATTCGGGACTACCCTACCTTAGTAAACAAGTGTAGGATAGCCGAGCAGAAGATGCAAGCTTTAGAGATGGAGAAGCCAAAGGAGAAAAATGCTTTCGAAGGCAAGAGGATCCATAGCAAAGGGGATAACTTTCAAAAGAGCCTGCAACCAATGCTTACAGCAAAGGGGATAACTTTCAAAAGAGCCTGCAACCAGTGCTTACCATTTCAAAAGGTAAGCAGGACCAAGGAGCTCAAGCATATAAGGGAGCATGATGTTTCAGATGTGGATGGCACCATGGGGATTGTGCATGCCCCATGGCGCAAGTCTTCTGCAACAAATGTGGAAAACTGAGATACTTTGCTAGAGTCTGCAAGGGAGGAGGACAATCTCAGACCAGACCCTAGAGCCAAGGAAGAGTCTTCACCATCCAAGGAGAGGAAGTTAAGGAGTTCGATGGTTTGATCCTTGGTATGGTTTTAATTAAAAATAGAAAAGTTATGATATTGTTTGATTCCTGAGCAACCCATTCTTTCATATCTCTTAGTTGTGTTAAAAATTTGGAGTTGTTTATCTCTAAACTACCTTTTGACTTGTGTGTTTCTACCCTTGCCAAAGATAAATTGGTTACATCTATTGCCTGTTTGAACTGGTCCGTAATATACCAAAATTTATCTTATGTTGTTGATCTGATATGTTTACCTATGTCGAAGTTACGAATATGCTGACGTAGTCGACATCGATGTGATTAGCTTGTTCTTCTGTCATTTCTAGCTTCTATTCTCGTTTTTGATTCATTCTAGGGTTAATGTTATAGCCTATGTCTTGTTTTCGTGGTTAGGGCAAGATTCGTTCTAGGGTTGGTGCTGGAGGGAGAGCCTCGGATCCCAGTGATAGGGGATTTGAGCTTCTGTACGAGGACGACGAGCGATACTTAATTGGAGGTTGATTACTCTCGGTACCGTATTGAATATACTAGACCTACAACTGTTTACTTCAGAGCATGGGGATCGTCGTTAGAGAGGTTGTGGCATAGGTTGTGGGACTATCACCACGATTCTGACACTGCTTGGCGTTCTCACGCCACTTCGCGTAGAGGGTTCGTGGCTCGAGGCAAACATGCCTGTTCGCAGGGGAGGATGAGAGAGTATCACCGACGGATAGTCGTGATGTCGGAAAGTTCGACAGAGTACGAGGCACTACAGGTGTATCGTCGGATATAGCGAGCATCGGTGGGGAGTTCTCTTTATCCCCGCTAGAGTTTGATTCGGGCCGGTAGTCTTAGTTGGATGACCAGTGTGTCTGAGCGAACTTGTATTTTGGGGGCGACGAGAGGAAGTCTCATGTATGTTTTGTTTACCATGCTTTTGCTATATGTACTAGTTTGCGTACTCTGATGGTTAGGTCAGTTATATAGGTTTTACTAGTGGAGTCAGTACTATGTTGTTATATATATATATTAGTGTTGTTTGTTTAAGCTTTAATCTTTCCGCATGTTTAATAAGCATGTTAACTATAATAACGTTTTGGGAATGTTAGTAGGGTTACTAATGGGACCTCCGAGGAGGGGTTGTCTCATGATGATTTTAAGCACAAACTCTTGGACACAATTTTTCTTTCTAAACTAATGTGTCTAAAGCAATAGTCTGTCTGGGGGCTTAAATTGGCCAAATATAAATACATCATTGATATTGGTTACATAAATTAATGTCATTCCCCGTCAAAAGGTAAATAACCCCATTTCTGCATTTTATACGCCTGCGAATTGAGGTTATTTTTTTTATAACCATATTATAGGTACGTAGTATCCACCACCGTAAGCAGTGACTAATCTCCGTCGGGGAACTCGTTGGGAACACAAGGTGGGTTCTCCCCTCCCAACTAGGTTTTCTCCATACACAAGAGACAGGATTCGAACCCCTGACCACTTGCTTAAGGTGCCCGAGTCCCTTACCACTCGGACCAACCATGTGTTGGTGGATTGAGGTTAATTCATATAAAAAATATATGGAACATAAATTTGTCAATGATGCATTTTTTTGGGGCTAATTTAAGTCAAAATACGATTAACTTTTTTCAATAAAACTAAAGGCATGCAAAGGCATCAGTGTAATGCGAGAAATCCCAACTAGTTTGGCATCTCAAGCATTACCCATCATCTGCAGCACAACTAAAATATATAAAAAATGAATAAATAAAGAATACAAAAAACATGGGGGCATAAACCAAACCCATGATAAGAAGAGTCATGAAAATCTAAAATTAAGAAGACCATCCTTATTACGGAAAAAGTCCTCCCTAATAAAAGTAGGGATCAAATCCCAGCAAATAAAACCCTAAGCAGAAACACCATAAGAAGCTAATCTATCCGCACAAGAGGTTCCTTCCCTAAAAGTATGAGAAAAGACAAAATTCATCTTCTTAGTTAGCTCTAGACAATTTATCCAAGGAATAATCTTCAATGAATTGAAGGCCAAACAAAATAATCAAAGAAGAATCACATTCAAGGCATAAGTTATGCCAACCTTTTGCATAAGCAATTTCAATGGCTGTTATAGCACCAAGAAGCTCGGCATGAAGAGAATAGGAAATCCCAAGATTAAGAGCAAAACAGCCCAAGGTGGCTGCACTGGAGTCCCTGAAAATTCCTCCACAAGCTGCAAACTTGGAGAACCTTTCGCAGCACCATCAGTGTTGCATATTATCTAGTTACACTTAGGAGGAAACCAACTAACTTTTTTAATTAAAGGAGCTTTTTTGGCCCTGCCAACTACTGAAAATGATCTCAAGACCTTAAAGTCTGAAACATTAACAGACATAGTTCCAGAAGATGAGAGACCAGATAAAGCCATATTGGCTAAAACCATATTGATCACTACTTCAATTTTAATAAACTAATCATCAAATTGAATCTTGTTCCTGCATAACCATATAGGCCAGATGATACTAGCTATGGCTGCTAAGATAACATCTTGAGTTTGTGAGCTCCAATTCTTATTGCAGACTAATAATATTGCAAAAATTGAAGAAGTGTCTATCACCAAATCAATGCAATTGCTCAGCCAACTCCAGAGTTGTTTAGCAAAGTTACATTTAAGAAACAAATGATCAAATGTCTCATAATCCAAACCACAAAGACTGCACATTGAAACCACACAACAACCTCTAGTCCAAAGATTGTCATCTGTAGGAAACTTGTTATGAAGAAGTCTCCAAACAAAAAAGGATTTAGATGGTGGAATCGCCTATGACCAGATAAACTTACTCCAAGAAATTGAATGGGAAGATGGATTCTAAATTCTATATGCATCTTTGAAGGATAGAGCACCCGAATCATAACCAGACCAAACCATAATATCCGTACAAGGAACCATTGGAATAACAACTTGATCAAGCATAAAAGCAAGTCTTGGCAATTGCTGAAATAAAATATCTGGAATGCTCCAGCAGCCATTAGATATTAAATCCTGAACATTAGCTTTCAAAGAACTATATAGTCTAGCAGGAATGTCAAAAAGCTCCACAATCGGCTGAGACAACCATTTGTCACACCAGAAATTTATAGAAGCTCCATCTCCTAGCTGCCAACAACTGTTATGCAGAACAGAGAAAAAGAAAGGCCTCAAACCAATCCAAATGGATGAGCTAATGTAATGCCTTACTGAATTCCTGCACTTGAAAACTCTAGCTCTAAGCAGTTCTGCCCATTGACCATTAGAAGCAAATAATTCCCAACACAACTTCAACAGTGCAACATTTTTTATTTAATAGCTTTCAGAGATTTCAAACCAAGACCAGCCTCCTCAAAAGAACAACAAAGTTTATGCCAAGCAATAGCAACAATCTTCCTTTGATGAATGTCCCCATACCATATAAAATTTCTAATCCATTTGTCAATAATTTTCAACAAAGTAGCAGGCCAAGCATAAATTCTAATGCTATAGATTAACATACTTTGAATAATTGATTGAGCAAGTTGCATTCTACCCATAATAGATAGCAAAGCACCTTTTCAAGCTGCAAGCTTCATTTTAATTCGATCTGCAATTGGTTGTAGATGAACCTTCTTAGGCTTGCCTTTAAATAAAAGAACACCAAGGTAGGTGAAAGGCAATTTACCGGCATTAAACCCCAACGCAGTTTTGATTTCAGCTAATATGCTCGAGGGTATAGCCCCATGATAGAAATGAGATTTCTCCAAACTAATAATCTGACTAGAGGCTGCACTGTAATTTTAAATAAAGGACATAAGATTCACCATATTTTTCTTTGATCCTTTACAAAAGATCATAATATCATTAACATAAAGTACATAACTTGGAGTTTGATAACCCCTAGGACTTGCCATAGGCTGCAAATGACCATCTTGCACTAGCTTTAAGATGCCTCTACTAAGAACATCTTCTGCAAGGCAAAATAAAAGAGGGGAAAAGGGATCACCTTGTCTAACCCCTCTCATGCAGAAAAAATAGCCAGCATAGTGACCATTGACTGAAATAGAATGTTTTGCAGAATGCAATATAGCTGTTATCCAACTGCAGAATTTCGGGTTTAAACCAAAAGAATGCATTACCTTAAGAAGAAAGCTCCAATCCATTGTGTCAAAGGCTTTTTTTGATATCAATCTTCAAAGCAATGTTACCACCAAAAGACTTTTATCAAGCATATTAATAGCTTCCGAGGCAATGCAAATGCACTCAGAGATATTTCTGCCTTTGATGAAGCCTCTTTGATTCTCTAAAATGACTTTTGGAGCCACAATTGACAATTTGTCTGCCAGAACTTTAGAAATGATCTTGAATTGAAAATTACAAGGCTAATAGGTCTAAACAGCTCAATTTTATCTGCACCAAGAAACTTGGGAATTAATACCACAAGATTGGAATTTAAGTTTGGAAGCAGCCATCCTTGTTTAAAGAACTGTAACACTGCATTAAACACATCAGTACTTATAATCTCCCAATACTTTGATAGAAGAAACCACCAAAACCATCGGGACTAGGAGCATCATGAGCATTCCTTGAAAAATAGCCTTTTTAACCTCCTCTAGTGTAGGCAGATTATTAAGCATCAGATTGTCTTCCAAACTGACAGTTGATGGGATAACTTGCTCAATTAGATCATTCTCAATACAAGAATTTGCAGTGGCAAAAAGACTAGAATAGAATTCTAATACATGAGCTTCTATGTCAGCAGGCCTGTCAAGAATTAAGTCACCTGTCCTTAAAAAAGAAAGCCTTTTTGTTGAATTTCTGATTTTTGTTACCTTGTGGAAAAATGCAGTATTTCTGTCTCCATGAGAGTGCCAGTTGAGCCTTGATTTCACTTTCCAAAACATCTCCTGCAAATGAAGGGCATGAATTAACTCCCTCTGAGCAAGTTTCTCCTTTTCAAAAAGTGCATCTGAATAACCATAGTTGTTGGCCTCTCCCTGAATTTCATCCACAGCTTGAATAGCATGATCTACTTTTGAATGAACATCACCAAAACTCTCTTTGTTCCAAGCTTTTAATCTCACCTTTAGATTTTTCAATTTTTGAGCTAATATAAACATAAGGCAGCCAATCACCTTCCAATTCCAGGAATCAGAAATAGTTTTATAACAATCTTGATGCTCAGACCACATTCTAAGAAATTTAAAAGAAGAGCTATGAATAATAACCTCTTTATGCAGAACAAGCAAGATAGGATGATGATATGATTTACTTCTAGTTAGAGAGCAATAGGAGATACTATTCCAAAAAGAAATCCATTCATCATTGCACACCACTCTGTCTAACCTTTTTTCAGTAAGAGCAGACCCTTGTTGGCCCTAAAAAACATTTCTTTCATGCTAAATCAGATTTTAATTTGAAATCAATTTAAAAAACATTTTGCTAGTCAAATGCTTGATAAAAACCTTTTACCCAAAAGCGTAGTGTTTTAGTTAAATTGATTAAATGAGCCAAAACAAGTTTTGTCATCACACTCTTACAAGACATCTAAGACCTAGTATATTTACCAATCTTTGCTTAAGGTTTTAATGCTTGAAACTTTGATATTCCTTGCTTATTCATTTCTTGCTTTGCTAACCATTAAATACTTGCATGCTTGTTAGTGATAATGTCTTTTGTCCTGCATGCTCATGGTTAGTGTTCATCATGCATCATATATTTATACCATATTTTCCAATCAGCACATGTGTACATGTATAACACATTTTATCAAACAATATTCTATTATAAATAGATGTGTATGACATGTTTTCACAATTATTATTTATCAAGTCAACAAACAATATTTGGCATCATCAAAACTTAACATATTGAAACCTATGGGGTTTCAGAACCCTCTCCTCCCATTAAACCAAGTGTAATCTACCCCAAGAGTTACCAAATGTGAGAGTTTACAAGTATCATACCAAGATTGGAATTCTTCATAAGATATTTTTAGAGGCAGAATTTTCCCCCTATGCTTATGAGCACCAGGCATTGCATTAAAATCTCCAATAAAACACCATGGCCCTGGATTATTTTGCTACAGAGATGTCAAATCATACCATAGCTGCCTTCTAGAAACATAATTAGTTGCAGCATATATAGCAGAAGCATATAACGATTTATTCTCCCATAAGATAGAAAAGGAAACATGTTGACAGGAAGATGCTATAATAGTTGGAGAAAGAGTCTCCTCACACAGACACACACCATAATTAGGAATTAGATAGTTTCTGTAGTTGACAGTAAAAACTTTAAGATGTAAACTATTCCAAAAACCAGATGGCATTTGGTCTAGATTAATCCAAGGTTCAGCAATAAAGAGCAAATCAGGCTTATTATCCTTAATAAGCTTTTTAAGAACTAACCTAGTATCTAGGTTTCTGATACCTCTAGCATTCCAGAAAAGGAATTTCATTAGGCAAAGTTTGGAGGTCCATCCCTACCTTGGGTTTTATACTTAGCAGAATGTTGTTTTTTCTTCAACTTCTTCAACTTAGATTTAGATAAAACAACTGAAAAAATCTCTAGTAGCTGTTTCCTGACCATTGTCTATATCCTCTTCATCACCATCAGCCCAAATTTGGATAAAACAACATCTTTCTGAACCTGAGGATTAGCATGATGAACAGGAGTGCAATCATCACCACTAACAGTTTCATGATGCAACTCAGCAGGCTCACCAGTAGAAAAAGAACCAGCTGAATGAATAATGGGACTATCATCGCCAAGCCCCTGATTATTATCATTTGAATCCATGCCATTTACTGCTGAACTAGGGCTGTTCAGAATATCATTCCCATCAAATACAGAATCTTCAACCATAATAGGTAGAGAATTGGGAACTACAGAACTATCACAACTTCCACTTTGTATAGGACTGTCTAAATTCACTGGAGAAGTACAAACAGAGGAAGATTGTCTATTTTGAGCATAGATGATCCTATCTGTTTCAGAAATCTTCTCAACCACATAAGGGACATCAGAAGGCAAGTATTTGCCATTAACTTCTTTAACTAAAATATCCTCAAAAAGAGGAACCGAATTCTTTCCAAAACAGGCAACTAGAACTATTTCTTGATTTACCACATTGTCAGCAAGTTGAACTTGAGGGGATATTTTACTAGTTTCCCTAAAAATAATTCCTTCCTCGGCAGGGCTTTGATCAACCATAATTCCCCTGCCTTTCTGCATTGAATTAGCTTCCTGATTAGGAATCTTTACTGTTTCAGAAACTTTCTTAACTAGAACATATTAAGGCATAGATTTATTGCCTACCAAGGCATCGTGTTTCTTCTTTGCCTACACAACATTCACTACTGCAGTTTTAGACAGATCATTGTTCTTGACCAATTCTCTGCATTCTACAATAGAATGACCGATCAAACCACAAGTGGAACAAAAGGATGCAAGTTTTTCATAATCAATACCTATAAAGAAAGCAAAGCCTTCTCTTTCCACCAAGATTTGATCCCTTAACTCTCTAGCCATATCAATATCCACTAAAACTCTTGCATAATGACGAAGAGTTTTATTAAAAGTTGCATCATCCAAAGAGAGAGGGACACCAACACCTCTAGCAATAGCAAATTAAAATAATCTCAGGTCTCCAGTACTCTTAAGGAAGTCCTAGAATCCTAATCCAACATTGAGTATTGGTTTGCTTGACACGATTAGGACTAAAATTAGGAGTCCATGAAAAAGCCTCAAGATTCCAGGATTAAGATTCCAAGAGCCAACTAACCATACTTTCCTTCAATCCTCAGTTGAGGAGAAAGAAAATTCATAAAAACCCTTCCCAATCGGAATCAACATCCATTAGCCAATAGTTTCCTTAAATTCAGTAAATTGATGCGCAAGTCATTAACTTTCAATGGAAGATCACCTTTTGAGGGGAGCAATCTACCATGAAGATGATTCTTGCATCCTTCAACACCAGCTTTTCATCTTCTGGAATCTTAACAAAGGGATGACACATGCATTATTAAGAGCTTGTGCGAAAGTCTTTTTCTGACGGAGGGGAGGAGAGGAAGAGGACGAAGAAGGAGAATAAGAAGCAAGGAAACTCTATGGAATAATTGGAGCAGCCATTGAAGATCATGCAAAACAAGGTTTACGTAAGAGTAAACCCTAGCAGAGCAATCCTAATCGCAGCCATTCCCTTAACAAACATTCAATAAATTCCCAAAATACAATTAACTGTATGTTATGATAAGCACAAAATAACTCTAAAAACACATATATTTATGGCTAAATTACTCTTTTGCTCCCTCATTTGTTTTAATTTATTCAACTTGGTCCATATATTTTATTCAACTTGGTCCCTCATTTATTTTACTTTATTCAACTTAATGGGGAAACTTACCGGCAATGACCAAATTGCTTAACGTTTGGCAAGTAAGGGACCAACTTGAACATTTTTAAAATAGAGGTATCAGGTTGAATAAATTGAAATAAATGAGGGACCAAAAGAGTAATTTAGCCTAAATAATATTATGATCCAAATATAAATATAATCAATTATGTATTATTTTCTTGTTTCTATTTAAATATTTGTTATTCGTCTTCTATATCTATATATATTTAGTATAATATAACTGCAAAAAAAAGTTGTTTTCCTTATATTATAAAAACATTATATATTATTTTCCTACTTTCAAACAAATATTTGTGACCCAAATTTTTTCAATTTAATTCTTTTTCTTTTAAGAACAAAGAATTCTAAAAAAGAGTTGTAGGATAATATTGCATATCATTTTCAATGACTTTTAATAGAAATTATCTTAGTTATTTATTATATCACTTACTTATTTTCATTTAGTTATTTTCTTTTTCGTGATAAATATTTCTAACTAATTACTATCACATCTTAAGAAAATCATTACCTTTTCAAATTAATTCAAATATTAATTATTTTTATTTGCCCATTATAATAAATAGATATTTTAATAAATAATAATTCTATAAACGTCAATGTTAATTTGTAATATTTTTAATAATATTGTTGCCCTAATAGAAATAATCAATTATATATTTTTTTATATTTTCATATAAATATCAGATATTCACTTACCGTACCTATATATTTATTATAATATTATTGTAATAATTTATTTTTCTTATGATATAAAAGTAGTATATATTATTTTTTCATTTCCATATAAATATTAGTTATCGAGATTTTAACCTTTAATTCTTTTCCTTTTCACGATAAAGATTTAAAATAGAAAAAATTATGAAATTGTAACACCTCGATTTTTCATACTTTCTAAGATCAGAAAGCTATATAAATGAGTTTATATTTTACAGGAGGATCTAGAGGATGAATTTTAATAAACTAAGACCATAGTTACGCTCTACGTTATTGTAGTGAGTTAGATTAAATTTTGGGTTGAAAATCCAGAGCTCGATTAGCGTTTTTACTGACAGTAAGATTTTACTGATCAGAAGACCTAATTTTGACTCGTGATCGAAACAGTTAAGTTTAGAATCCAATTTCCAACAAATTTGGTAAGATTGAAAATTTTCACCAAAAGGTGAAATAATATAAGTTATATGGGCGAAATCTTAAATCGCGTAATTAACGGAGCTGAATATGGATTTACTGGGACAAGCTAATGGATAAACTTGAAGTCAAGTCAGGTCAAGTCACCTAGGAAAGCATGCCATGACTCACCACTGTCATAATGACAAACGAAAATATCTGAACGCGTTCACACTGTGAAAAGACCAAAATACTCCTAACCTTTTTCTTAATTACATTTTGCCCTATGATGAAAAGTCCATTTTGCCCCGTAAGTTAAATTTTTTGGACACCCTTGCCCTTCATACCCCACGCCCCCACCCCTTCATGAAAACCTCCATCCATTTCTTTCTTCATAACTTCATCTTTTCACCTTACTTTCCCTCATTTTCTCAAGAAGAACTCAAAGGATTTTGTGAAGAAAAGTGGTTGATCTTGCTCATTTTCATCCTCCAAGGTGTAACACCCTAGTTTTCGCTTGCTTGCTATATAGTATTGTTATATATGTTATCCTTGTTGTTATACATATATTATGTGTTGTATGCTTACTTTAGATGTTTAGGGACGTGTTTTGGGGTAGTTAACCTTAGAACGAGTCAAATCAGTGATCCTGACAGGGTGGCACTCCCGTGCAGCACGCCCGTGCCAGTTGTTCAGCACGTCCTTGCAAAAGGTTAGAACGCCCGTGCTCTACGAGCGCACCAGAAACGCGTTTTGGGCTCTTTTGGTTAGTCTATTTCGTCCCAATCCTTTTTGTACCTCTTTTGCTAGACCTAAAACTCATAGCCGTCAATCCTAAAGTTAGAAACAACCATCTTTAATCTTTCTCTTGGGTTCCCATTGAATCCTTGAGCGTCCCCAATCCTTGTTTGGGTGTTCTTCATCAAGAACACATCCTTGTGGTGTTTTTCGCTGCGTTTGGGGATAAGCTGGTAGCTTAGTGTTACTCCGAGGTAAGGTAACCAACCTTGTTCATCCTTTCTTTGAATCCTTAAGTTTAACGTTGAACCGTTTTCTCCCTGTCAAACCAGACTTCGTTGTTCGTGTGCCAGTGCTGTGAACGACAGCTAGTAGATTAGTTCCTCAGGGATCTAATCGAGGTATGTTTATAACCCTTGTGTTAATTCCCTTTTATTTTCCTTGTTTGGGGAATTAACTTATCTTTTTGCCTTGGCGCTTTTGGTCAAAGCTCGCTGAACCTGTTGAACCTGTTTCGAGGAGTCAAGCATGGACTTCGTTTTTGTTGGCTCGTAGGCTGGAATCGTCACGCTAGGTATGGGGAGAAGGGATTGGTATAACATATAGGTTCTAGGTAGCGTAAGATGAGGGTTAACCCATGACCCTATTTGTGTGCTATATGTCTTAATTGCTGTATGAAGTTGTCATGGTTGTTTATACATGTTGTTAATTGTTTAAATGGTTTGTATGATCTTAGCATGACGTTTATGATGTTGTTTTTGATGATGATGATGATGATGATGATGATGACGATAGGCCATGATTGTATAAGTTGGTGTGTTGGAATTGCTGTTAAATCTATATTAATAAAAGACATTGGGATGTTAGCGCTAAGCCTAAAACTAGGATTGGTCTAATTGATGTGCACAAAACATAAAGTTGTTGATGAGGGGTGAGATTAATACCAATGGATTCGTCAAGAACCTTAGGATTGATTTGGAGGGTTGAAATCTAGAAAAGTTGCTAAGTTTCCAGAACTGAAATGTTGTAACCGCGTTGAGCATGCCCGCGCTCATTATCGGCACGCCTGTGCTTTTTGCCCAGTAAAAGCCAGCACGCTCGTGTCGGAAAAACGAGAAAAGTGACGTTGTTTAGCATGCCTGTGCCAGTTGGTCAGCACGCCCTTGCTCAGGCCGTGCTACTATCAGAATCAAGAAAACTTCACTGTTTTAAATAAAGAGAGACTTAATACCCTTTTTGGAATGAAAATATGATATAAGAGATTATAAAATACGACCTTGAGGATAGTTAATGAACTAGGACAATGATATGGTAAAGTGTAATAATAGAGATTTAATAAAGAGATTACTTAGTGAAAAGATGATGTTATCGGTAACGACGTACTGTTACCGATGTTGTTGGTTAAATCATTCTCGATGCTTAATGGTCAAGATTGATGTTGATGAATCAACTTTGATGCTTATTGGTCAAAGTTGATAGCCCGTGTTAAATGGTGTTGATGGAGGTGGTTGTCATGTTGTTTGTGTGTTAGCATTGCATGCATCATGGTGTTGTTAGTTGGGGGAAGTTACGATGACTAGGGAGTTCGTCCGAGAGTACGGCAAACAGACAACTCGTGGGGATTCATCCGAGAGTAAGGTGAATCGTTACTCATGGGGTTCATCCAAGAGTAAGGTGAACAACCAGTGTTGAGAGTTCACTCGAGAGTTTGGTGGATAGGCAACTCGTGGGGATTTATCTGAGAGTAAGGTGAATCGTTACTCATGGGGGTTCATCCGAGAGTAAGGTGAACAACCAATGTTGATATATGATGGTCAACAAGTTAATGTACTCCGAATCGTCTTCCTGAGTTAGTATTGGATCCACATTGCATATGGAGTAGTGGACTATTTATGTATCGCATAGCATGTTTTACGATGTGATATGATGTATGCGTTATAATATGTATGTTATATTATGATGTTTATGTGCAGCATGATCATCTTGCTAACTGCTCTATTACCACTTATTTTTATACGTACAGTTCCTTACTCCCTATCTGTTGTTGTTTTGTTTTGCATGTACCTTTGGTTATGCAGAGGATGGTGAGCTGCCAGCTGAGGAGTGATCCCGAGGAGATCGCTTGCTCATAGTATAGTTTAGTTATGTTAGTTGTTTTTCGATGTAATATCGGTAGTGGTTACCAGCTCTGATTATATGATATCGGGATTTGGGTTGTTTATGTTTACGTTTTCCGCAGTTATTATTTTATGTTTTTAAACGTTTTCAGATGATATGGTACTTGCTACCTTTTATTTTAAAGATTTTTTTTAACTTGCATGTTTTACTTTATATTTATCGTATGCGGGGTAGCGGGCGTCACACAAGAGGTATGAATTCTTCCTTTGATCCCTTAAGCTTCAATCTTCCTTTAAATCTTGTTTTTCAAGTTATGTTCATCTTCTAACATCCAAGTTCATAAATCTCTAGAAAACTGTAGAAAAATCCTATGAACATGAAACCAATTTCTATGAACCCACCATGATGGGTATATTGAGTATCTAGAAGCTTGAACACAAGAAATTTCCTCCCTATTTTTCTAGTAAGAGGCCGAACCCTATAGATTGAAGAATCATGAGTTTTTTATTCAAGTTTTTGTGTAAAGAGACTTGTTTTAGTGTTAGGTATACCCAAGGATCATTCATCCAAGAGTTAGGAATTTTTAGATATCTCTAGCTATTTTTGGAGCAAGAGGACGAACCCTAGATCAAGGGATATAGGAAAATTTTATGTTGTTAAATGTTGATGTTTGAATTGATTGTGTGAATGTAGTTGGTGTTGAGTGTTCGGGCGAATAATCGAAAGATTTGCGGACCAGTCAGACGACTTTCATTCAGAACTTTACCTTGAGAGGTAAGGGGAGATAATCTGAGGAATTCAATTTTCGATGGCTACGTACTATGTGTATGGGTGAAATGTAAAGTTGTGGTGTATTGTATTTAATTTGTGGAGTGTTTTACTTATTGCTTAATTTTGCTTGATTGTGTTTAATTATGCTTAAGCATGCTTGATTGTGTTTAATTATGCTCAAGTATGCTTGATTATGTTTGACTATGCTTAACATGTTATGTGGACTAAAGTGGTGATTGGTATTGTGCTAAGGACCTAACATTGGTTAGAGTTCAAATTAAGTAAAGATTAAAGCTTCAAAAAGCTTGAGACATAAAGTTAAGCGGAGGAAGAGTTTAAGTTTTTGAAAAGGATTCAAGGACAACGCGTCTAGATGTTTTGTTTTAAGAAATACAAGAAAGTGAACTGTATTTGAGTAATGAAATAAAAAGACATAAGGAAAGAAAATTGAAAACAATTGTAGTTCAAGAAAAGTAAGCTTTTAAAATAAAAACTGCCTTTAGAAACCATCAGTCGTTTTAAAGCAATAAAACGAATCATTTCGAGCAAAAGTATTTTCAAGTGATCCAGTTTTTGAAACAAATCGTTTTATCAAAGAAAAAAGGTTTTCACGAACCGTATTTCAAAGTTTTGATAGTTTACCAATGTATTTCAAAAGAAATGTGGTTTTTAACCAAGAGTTTGTTTTTGCGGAAAACCGATCCCGATGACTTTGTGTGTAAGCTTCGGAGAAGTGGGTTTTGTTTTTGTATTTCAAAAGAAAAAAGTTAATTTGGATGTGAACCTAGAAACTGAGACGTCGGGGTTCTAGGGTTCTGCAGAACACGTGGATTGAGGATCCGTGTTAGTGAAGTGGTCCTGTAAACTTGTGGACGTTATATGTGCTCTAGAATCCAAAATCTGAGACCGGTGTATCGGTTGATGGTTTTGGGTTTGGGCTGTTTGGACTGTGTATCCCTTTTGATTAATGTTGACAAGACTTAAGAGTCTAAAAGTTGTGGTGGTTGATAGCTTTATGCTTCAACGAGGAAATAATGATACGAAACAGAAAAACTTACGAAAGCAAAGGTTTTTCTCATGCATATGTTTTCCGGCAAACGTGCCATTTAAATGAGGGGACCTTGATGGCAAGGAAACCTGGGATGACTTCGATCATTGTGTATTATTGTGCCTTGATAGACAATGGTGTCGTACGTGTTCTGGGAACGTATTGTGCCTTGAGTTGGACAATATAGTATGACCTGATTACGATTTGTTGAGTATCTCTGATGTGCACCCCATGTGAGAATCGCGTAGTGTCATGGGATTCATGTTCTTGTTTCTAGCACAGTGGTGCTAGGCATTGTTGCCTATGGGCCAATGTATTGCGAGCCTGATCCGCTCTTTGAAAGGTGATGGGATTTTCGGAAATTAAGAATCAAATATTAGATGACATATGTGGAAGTATCATGCATACGTTTTGAAAATGACGATGACTGTTGGGCACGAGACCCTTGTGTTTTATCTTTATTATTATGATATTCTGTGATATGTTTATCATGCTTAAGAATTGTGTTTGAAACATATATATGAACTTGTTGTTTGTACATGATGTATGTAGTTGTGGTATTTTGAGTTCATATATTGGTTTCTCACTGTTGCTATTTCCTTGGCTATGCTGTTTTTCTCTTGGTATATATTATTATTTGTACACAGATGGAACCGAAGCACGAGAGCCTAGCCCACTCGGGGGTTCGCTCCATCATTTTTTAGCAGCGTGAGGACCTTACTGCATGGGTCATTCATCCAGCAGCCAGTAGCGTAGCCTACACTGGACCCGTTTGCACTCTACGCGAGAACGTTGAGGTGGGACCATAGGAGAGAACACATACTGTGGAGATGATCCAGATCCCACTGCCGTCGATTTGGATGATTCTGCAGTATCTGGTGGATCAGGGGTCGTTACATCACGAGATCCCAGCTGCCCAGCCCTTGCAGCAGCCGCCGCCCTTGAATCCTCCCCCCCGTTCGTCTTAGTGGTCGAGGGGCAGGAGGAAGATCCTCAGGAGGCTCCTTAGTATCAGCCTCAGGAGTGTAACACCCCTCTCCTCCGGGTGTCACTTTTGTACCCCAAAATATCCATTTACCCTTATTAACAAAAACTTTTTCGAAAATAATTCTATAGTAATTGCGAAAATCTGATACCAAAGGAAAAGCTTTAATAATCCAAGGAAACAAAATGAAACTCATCATATATGACAATAATTCTAGTTCTGCCATTAGGCATACATACTTCGAACCTCTCAATACACAACACTCATAGTCACAGTCGGACGACTGGACTTACATATTTATAAATCTTAAGAGCTGGTCTGACAAAAGAATTCTATGGACAATAAAACTTACTGTCTAACATAAGTCATACCAATGAGACTGGGTCTCGTCGTCAACAAACTACACCTCTTCGTCGTCAACCTCAAGCACTCAAGCTAGAGGGTCCAGAGTGATTCAGAAGACTGTTAATAAAACATCTGTACATGTATCCAAAAACACACAGGGTGTCCAACATGTACAGGCAAGGGTGAGAAACCAATATATGAATCCATAAACGACAACTATATGCCCAATCCAAAACAACAGATTTATATCATATAACTCATTCAAATCATCATACATCAGATAGTATAGCATGTATAATCAAGCACTAATAGCAGTAAAAGCACAAGGGCTTCGTACCCCACAATCAACGTTATCCTCTAAACGTATGCATGGCACTTCCATATATCTCAACTAATATTCAAACTAGATTTCCGGAAATCCCATCACCATTCACAATGAGCTGATCAGGCTCCTAAATCATAGGCCCGCAGGCTCTAATGATTAACACCAATATTTGGCCCAGAGACGAGTACTTTGAATCCCATGACACTACGCGATTCTCACATGGGGGCGCAATCAGAAGTACTCCAGAGAATACGGTCATATTATATTGCCCAACTTAAGGCACAATAACACATATGACACCATTGTCCATCAAGGCACAATGTCATGACAAATAAGTCATCTCAGGTTCTCCTTGCTTACCAAGGTCCCCCGTTTCATGGCACGTCTGCCCCGCATTTAATGCATGAGAAAACTATCTAGTTTCCGATAATTGATCTTTGTCGCATCAATGTTTCCTCGTTGTAGCATCAACGCTAACAACCACCATAATGTCTTAGACTCTTTAAGCCTCAAGAACACGTTTTCTCAAAACAGGACACTTAGCCCAAAAACAACTTAAATCCCAACACCCCTAACCGATGCACCAGTCAAGGACGTTGGATTCAAGATCATAAAAACATCCTCAAGCTTACAGGACCACAAGGATTGTCCCTAAGCCGACAGGACCACAACTAACACGGATCCTTGATCCACGTATTCTGCAGAACCCTAGAACCCCGACGTCTCGGTTTCTAGTTTCTAAGCTTTAAGCTTTAAAACCACTTTTTTTGAAAACTCGAAAATCAAAAACTCAAATCTCCGATACTTACACAAAGTCATCGAGATCGGTTTTCTATAAAACAAAATGTAGTCCACAGACTATTTCTTTTTCTTTCGTTGTTTTTCGGTAAAACACAAACCTTAGAACAAAGCTTGTAAAAACCTTTTTCCTTGGATAAAACCAATAGATTTTGAAAATCACATTTCTCAAGCGTTTTTCCTCAAATGGTTAACTTTATTACTTTAAAGACTAATAAAGGTCTCTAACGCCCTATTTAATTTAAAAACATCGTTTTTCATTATTAAAAACCACATTTTCACACCTTTGCTCATTTAAGTTGATCTTCCTTAAAAGCAACTATTCATTATATTTTATTTCAAAATATTTTATTTCTAAAGAGATAATTAATTTATTCTCTCTTAAATTAAACTGAGAATCAATAAAACATATTTCTTTCCTCAATTTAACATTTGAGACTTTTAAAGTTTTTAAGTTACATGATGTCGGATTCTAATCAAAATTGGGTCCTCTAACGCCTTAAATCCCACAGCAGGGCACACGATACATCCATATAACCATTCAGCAAGTATAGCATGCATTCCACTATATCAGCAGTTATATCAATACTTATTCAAACCAACAGCAGTAAATCAACAGTAGTAAATCAACAGCAGTCAATCAAACAATCAACCAACAATCAGATACAGAATATTTAAATATTTAAATACAATACAAACACCGATGCAGCACATAGCTGTCGGAAATGGAGTTCCTCAGGTTTATCCCCTTACCTTAAACGAAGTCTCTTTGATGAGCAACTCCAAGCATCAAGGGCTGAAGGTGGCATAGACATCCCAACTCCACAACAACTCCGAGAATGCATATCCAGCTCCCCCAAGTAAACACAGCCACAGCCCAAAAACCAAGAGATAACATCCAAACACATTCAGCATCCCAATAACATATCAATTAACTAGTCATACTTTAAAAACATAATCTAATGATTTTAAATATTTTACTTAGTCCAATCAAATTACTTTTCCAATAAAATCAATTTGGGAAAAACCAATTGGGTCACGGAAATATGAAATTAGCTTAGGAAATCATTAATTAACTATCCTAATTGCACTAAAACAGAATTAATTTCATAATTATAGTAAAACAAAGATTTAGGGTTAGGGTTCCTCATGAAATCAAAAACCAAGATAAATGAATGGAGGATTTTTACCCAGGAGGAAGAAAGAGCAGCTCCGGCGGTCCCGGCGGTGGCGCACGGTGGCGGCGCACGGCGGCTCCGGCGGTGGCAGTGGCGGTGCTTGGTCCAAAACGTGGAGGAAGATGCCGCCTTCCACGTGGTTGGTTCATTTCTAGAAAGGGAGGCCAAACGGTGGCCGGAAAACCCCATAACAGTGGCGGTTCTACGGTGGCTCCGTCGTCAACGTTGTCCGTTTGCAAAAATGTTGAGCTAGAAATGTAGAGGAAGGTGAGGAGAGTAAAGTTACAAGGTTGGTTTGGTGAAAGGTGGCCGGACGGTGGCCGGAAAATGCTTTAACAGTGGCGGTGGCCCCGTCATCAACTTTCTCCGTTTGGAAAAGTGTTTGGTTAGAATTGTAGAGGAGAAGACAAGGAACATTTCTATGATTTTGGTTTTGTGAGAAGTGGCCGGAGTTGGCCGGAAATGAAGAGAGAAGGAGAGAAAATTTAGAGAGAGAGAGAGAACGCGAGAGGGGGCGACGGGAGGAAGAAGAAAGAAAAGAAAGAAAAAGAAAGAGAGAAAGAGAGAGAGGGTCAGGCGGTGGGGTGGGGTTTTTCTTTTTTTTTTTTTTCTTTTTGTAGTTATAGGTAAAAACTGAGTAGTTGAGATTAAGTCAAAAAAAGAAATAAATCTTGACCCTTTAATCTAAACGCAAAGAGAAACAAATCTAAAGTTTCAAAATTCGAAATAAGATAGAGATTGATGATTAAATTTATCAACCTAGGAAATCAATAATCCACAATAAGTGTTTGATTAAATCCAAACCATTTTATTTTCAAATCTAAAATCAAATAGATTAACTTTGGAAAATAATTTCCTTCAATCATATTATTTAAATTACTTAAATAATATTTTTCTAAACAAATAATAATAATAATAACAATAGCATAATATTTGCTTTATAAAAGTTTATAAACTATGGTAATGCACCCAATAAAATAAATAAACTAATTTAAGCAAATAAAACTTCATTATTAACATATATAGGATTTTCGGGGTGTTACAATACTACCCCACAAAAAAAAAAATTTCGTCCTCGAAATTTCGTGGCTCAACTAGACAAGATCTCTTCATCCTCAGTTTCCCCAAAGTACTTCCCGTACGTACTTCTTCCTTAGATAACACTTGTAACTTACTAACAAACTTCATGCCTATTACCCGTTCGATTTATCGTTAAAATCAAATCACTTCTTCTCAATCCATACTCCTTCTCCTCAATATCTTACCTTAATTTCTCACACGTGAGAGGCGTAATTAAACTTAACAACTTCTCTTTCACTTTTAATTCATCCCGAAAGTCTTCCTTTCACATTCTTAACTATTGTTATTTCCATCTAGATTTAAATTACGGTACACCTTCCTATCACAACACATCCATCAGTTCTCATCCAAGATATCCAATCCTAATCTCAGTTTCCTTTTGAACGTAGTCCATCTCGTCAATTTACATCACGATCATGCATCTCAACCTTAACAAACATAGTTGCACCTACTAATACCACTACAACTACAACCAAAAGAATTCACATAAGGTACATAAATTTTAAACTTCGCTAACAACTTAGTTTCACTCAAGAATTCCCCTTTTCTATAAATCTTCAGCTTAGGTAAAACTACCAAACTACCAAGGACACTTTCCTACAATTCTCCAAAATCATACAATCAATCTTAACCGCAGACATCGATAATTACCCTTGACCTCCTAACTACTATTATGTCCCGATCAATACTTGACGTAGGATAATTGTCTCACTTACTAAGATTGATCTTAAAGGTTCACATCTTAACAATCATAACTATACTCCAACCAAACTCTCATCACTTCTTATTTATCCTATTAAAGGAATTATCGCAGTAGCTACTACACTTACTCCTAACCAACATTCCAAAGATCAAATCGTTTTCCTTGCTCGTCCACTCGAGTTGAAAGTGATCCTTTGAACTCGATCTATGCGAATTAAAGAAGGAAATTTCCAACAAGGAAATTTTCTTGGTCTCACTCTCATAAGAAAGTATATAGAAGAACTTTACCACTATGAAAAGAATGCAGGAATATCCAATATGTAAAAAGATTCTTCAGTAGGTTCATGAGTGTTAAAATGCATAGCTAATACATATTTACAACCATGACTCTAATAAAGTTCCTTCTTTCACAAGAATCTCCCAACGGATTAGGGAACCAATAAATGAATAGTCTGGCCAAGAATCAGACTAGATCACATTTACCAAAGGTAAAGGTGATTAGACATCAAGAAACTCCCAATATCAAGAAGTCGTTTGTGTTACAACCCAAGGAATAGTCATAACAAAACTTTCAATGAAATGATATGAAAATATCCAGACCCATGGATACTATTAAACCCAACTCACTCAAATGTCTAATACACTGAGGATTATGTAGGAGTGTGAGTACAAATACTCGTTTGGGATCACATGCTTTAAGAATTTTCACTACCATAGAGTCAAAACTCGCGCTTAAGCAACTTCACGACAGTTTTTCTCACGTAGGGTCCGCAATATGTGCCATAGGGTTTCCTCATGTTCATCGTGGCTCCTAGAGTAAACGAGAACTTCTCTGACGATACCAATTTTATTAAGAAATGGACGAATACTCCATTTCATGTAGTGTAAACTGGTTAGATTTGTAGGCAACAACATTCTACACAAAACGATGGAGGTCTGACTGACTCTAGAAACTAGATCAATCGAAACTCCACATCCTTCGCAACACAAACTTGGAACATTTTCAGAAAATTCTCCTGAAAGTCTTACACGATAGGCACCTCATTCAGATGTCCGACATAATATCAAAAGGATAAACAAGGTACTACATATATATAATTACCATTTACTGATCATGAGTTCTTACAAGACCTCAACCCGATTAGAACCCAACAAAACACGTATACACGTGTGTCACCTATTGTTTAGACAAGGAAACAATTCAACAAGATCATACTCTCCAGGAGAAGTAAAACTAACTTTAGAAATTTGTCATTAGCTTTTTCACATGCTAGTCAATTACTCTCTACTACAAATCCGTCACTAAAGACTTGCTTCCATTTCTTTCTTCCACTCAGTCTCTGATCAATCGTAACCTCTGAAAAAGTATACTTAGGTATCATACATACACCTTACCATCATCAGCATGGATCACAAGTCTACCCACAACGCATAACCCTCAATCTGTCCAAATGGAGACAAAAGTCTTATCCATCAAATCCGTAAACAGTGGAGGTTCCAATCATTTCTTAAAATACTAACAAAAGAAACTTCACGCGATACCATACTTCGAGGGATAGCATCGCTGAACTATTATCGGGCTCCTAAGTTCCTCACTTTCAACATTACAGGGTCGTCTATCCTTTAACACAAGGACTCTCATCAGGGATATCGGCTAACTTAAAACACTATGATTAATTCTACATTGAATTATCATAACATAGCTATACAAATTTTCATTTTGTTCAAACCATCAAGCCTTAGTCCTTACTACACTTCCATTGTTCCACCTGGATTCCATTCCAGTCTCTCAACTCTATTTGTAAACATGTCGTTATCTTGCCGTCCCTTTGGTCGCTTACGAACCACCTATGCATCTACTTCAGAAAACTTTTGGTATTCCTCTACTTGTCTAAGGTACACTCGTTTTTCCTCGGCAACTTTCCCAATAATCGGATTTCCTTCACATATAAAGGAGTCTTCCCTTACTTGCTAGTTCAGAGTCTACCATCCGTGACATATAACGTAACTGTCATTTTCAAGCCTATTCGCTAGAACTGACTAAGGAATTGTCTCAAAGCCAACCTTACTTAGTAACTCAGATAACTTATACACATACATTATTTCCAAGTAGGAAATAAAAAGAAGAACAAGAAACCAGTTACTCGCCAGGCGACCGTACCCTCGCGACGCGAGACAGAGGGTCAGCCCAAGTAGAAACATCCCAACCCTCGGTTTCGCTACGCGAGACAGATTCGCTACGCGAACCAGGGAGTCTGCTTGAAAGACAAGGAACAGCTCCTCGGACTCGCGACGCGAACGCTCCTTCGCCTCGCGATCCAGGAAGCCTGCCAGAGAAACAAAACACAACTCTCGGCCTCGCGACGCGAAAGTTCATTCGCCCCGCGATACGAAAACATGCCCTCTGCTTCGCGACGCGAAATCCAGTTCGCTACGCGATGCAGGGGACCTGCCAGAGAGGAAAACACTACTCCTCTGCCTCGCGATGCGAATCCCATTCGCCACGCGATGCAGAGAACATATCTGGGAAGCTTCTCTGCCTCGCGACGCGAAATACATTTCGCTTCGCGAATCAGAGAACATGTAACTCCACTCCTCTGCCTCGTGACGCGAAATCCATTTCGCCACGCGACGCAGAGGACATACCTGAGAAACAGAGCACCATTTCTCTGGCTCGCGACGCGAATTTCGGTTCGCTACGCGAGACAGAAAACATGCCCTAAGAAGCAAAACACAATTTCTCGGGCTCGCGACGCGAAATCACGTTCGCCTCGCGACACAGAGAACATGCCCTGAGAAACTTCTCGGGCTCGCGACACGAAATCACGTTCGCCTCGCGATACAGGGAACCTGCCTGAACACATCTGGATCATCGGATCCAATCAATCCAATTGGTCGGATTTCAAAAGGAGCAAGTCATCATAGACTGTTCTTACACCTACTGACCTCTATCCAATCAAACCACAGAGTAAACACAGCAAAAACACAATGAATCCATAACCTAGATCCCGAAAGAAATCGACCAGCTCTGATACCACCTGTAACACCCCTCTCCTCCGGGTGTCACTTTTGTACCCCAAAATATCCATTTACCCTTATTAACAAAAACTTTTTCGAAAATAATTCTATAGTAATTGCGAAAATCTGATACCAAAGGAAAAGCTTTAATAATCCAAGGAAACAAAATGAAACTCATCATATATGACAATAATTCTAGTTCTGCCATTAGGCATACATACTTCGAACCTCTCAATACACAACACTCATAGTCACAGTCGGACGACTGGACTTACATATTTATAAATCTTAAGAGCTGGTCTGACAAAAGAATTCTATGGACAATAAAACTTACTGTCTAACATAAGTCATACCAATGAGACTGGGTCTCGTCGTCAACAAACTACACCTCTTCGTCGTCAACCTCAAGCACTCAAGCTAGAGGGTCCAGAGTGATTCAGAAGACTGTTAATAAAACATCTGTACATGTATCCAAAAACACACAGGGTGTCCAACATGTACAGGCAAGGGTGAGAAACCAATATATGAATCCATAAACGACAACTATATGCCCAATCCAAAACAACAGATTTATATCATATAACTCATTCAAATCATCATACATCAGATAGTATAGCATGTATAATCAAGCACTAATAGCAGTAAAAGCACAAGGGCTTCGTACCCCACAATCCACGTTATCCTCTAAACGTATGCATGGCCCTTCCATATATCTCAACTAATATTCAAACTAGATTTCCGGAAATCCCATCACCATTCGCAATGAGCTGATCAGGCTCCTAAATCATAGGCCCGCAGGCTCTAATGATTAACACCAATATTTGGCCCAGAGACGAGTACTTTGAATCCCATGACACTACGCGATTCTCACATGGGGGCGCAATCAGAAGTACTCCAGAGAATACGGTCATATTATATTGCCCAACTTAAGGCACAATAACACATATGACACCATTGTCCATCAAGGCACAATGTCATGACAAATAAGTCATCTCAGGTTCTCCTTGCTTACCAAGGTCCCCCGTTTCACGGCACGTCTGCCCCGCATTTAATGCATGAGAAAACTATCTAGTTTCCGATAATTGATCTTTGTCGCATCAATGTTTCCTCGTTGTAGCATCAACGCTAACAACCACCATAATGTCTTAGACTCTTTAAGCCTCAAGAACACGTTTTCTCAAAACAGGACACTTAGCCCAAAAACAACTTAAATCCCAACACCCGTAACCGATGCACCAGTCAAGGACGTTGGATTCAAGATCATAAAAACATCCTTAAGCTTACAGGACCACAAGGATTGTCCCTAAGCCGACAGGACCACAACTAACACGGATCCTTGATCCACGTGTTCTGCAGAACCCTAGAACCCCGACGTCTCGGTTTCTAGTTTCTAAGCTTTAAGCTTTAAAACCACTTTTTTTGAAAACTCGAAAATCAAAAACCCAAATCTCCGATACTTACACAAAGTCATCGAGATCGGTTTTCTATAAAACAAAATGTAGTCCACAGACTATTTCTTTTTCTTTCGTTGTTTTTCGGTAAAACACAAACCTTAGAACAAAGCTTGTAAAAACCTTTTTCCTTGGATAAAACCAATAGATTTTGAAAATCACATTTCTCAAGCGTTTTTCCTCAAATGGTTAACTTTATTACTTTAAAGACTAATAAAGGTCTCTAACGCCCTATTTAATTTAAAAACATCGTTTTTCATTATTAAAAACCACATTTTCACACCTTTGCTCATTTAAGTTGATCTTCCTTAAAAGCAACTATTCATTATATTTTATTTCAAAATATTTTATTTCTAAAGAGATAATTAATTTATTCTCTCTTAAATTAAACTGAGAATCAATAAAACATATTTCTTTCCTCAATTTAACATTTGAGACTTTTAAAGTTTTTAAGTTACATGATGTCGGATTCTAATCAAAATTGGGTCCTCTAACGCCTTAAATCCCACAGCAGGGCACACGATACATCCATATAACCATTCAGCAAGTATAGCATGCATTCCACTATATCAGCAGTTATATCAATACTTATTCAAACCAACAGCAGTAAATCAACAGCAGTAAATCAACAGTAGTAAATCAACAGCAGTCAATCAAACAATCAACCAACAATCAGATATAGAATATTTAAATATTTAAATACAATACAAACACCGATGCAGCACATAGCTGTCGGAAATGGAGTTCCTCAGGTTTATCCCCTTACCTTAAACGAAGTCTCTTTGATGAGCAACTCCAAGCATCAAGGGCTGAAGGTGGCATAGACATCCCAACTCCACAACAACTCCGAGAATGCATATCCAGCTCCCCCAAGTAAACACAGCCACAGCCCAAAAACCAAGAGATAACATCCAAACACATTCAGCATCCCAATAACATATCAATTAACTAGTCATACTTTAAAAACATAATCTAATGATTTTAAATATTTTACTTAGTCCAATCAAATTACTTTTCCAATAAAATCAATTTGGGAAAAACCAATTGGGTCACGGAAATATGAAATTAGCTTAGGAAATCATTAATTAACTACCCTAATTGCACTAAAACAGAATTAATTTCATAATTATAGTAAAACAAAGATTTAGGGTTAGGGTTCCTCATGAAATCAAAAACCAAGATAAATGAATGGAGGATTTTTACCCAGGAGGAAGAAAGAGCAGCTCCGGCGGTCCCGGCGGTGGCGCACGGTGGCGGCGCACGGCGGCTCCGGCGGTGGCAGTGGCGGTGCTTGGTCCAAAACGTGGAGGAAGATGCCGCCTTCCACGTGGTTGGTTCATTTCTAGAAAGGGAGGCCAAACGGTGGCCGGAAAACCCCATAACAGTGGCGGTTCTACGGTGGCTCCGTCGTCAACGTTGTCCGTTTGCAAAAATGTTGAGCTAGAAATGTAGAGGAAGGTGAGGAGAGTAAAGTTACAAGGTTGGTTTGGTGAAAGGTGGCCGGACGGTGGCCGGAAAATGCTCTAACAGTGGCGGTGGCCCCGTCATCAACTTTCTCCGTTTGGAAAAGTGTTTGGTTAGAATTGTAGAGGAGAAGACAAGGAACATTTCTATGATTTTGGTTTTGTGAGAGGTGGCCGGAGTTGGCCGGAAATGAAGAGAGAAGGAGAGAAAATTTAGAGAGAGAGAGAGAACGCGAGAGGGGGCGACGGGAGGAAGAAGAAAGAAAAGAAAGAAAAAGAAAGAGAGAAAGAAAGAGAGAGAGGGTCAGGCGGTGGGGTGGGGTTTTTTTTTTTTTTTTTTTTCTTTTTGTAGTTATAGGTAAAAACTGAGTAGTTGAGATTAAGTCAAAAAAAGAAATAAATCTTGACCCTTTAATCTAAACGCAAAGAGAAACAAATCTAAAGTTTCAAAATTCGAAATAAGATAGAGATTGATGATTAAATTTATCAACCTAGGAAATCAATAATCCACAATAAGTGTTTGATTAAATCCAAACCATTTTATTTTCAAATCTAAAATCAAATAGATTAACTTTGGAAAATAATTTCCTTCAATCATATTATTTAAATTACTTAAGTAATATTTTTCTAAACAAATAATAATAATAATAATAACAATAGCATAATATTTGCTTTATAAAAGTTTATAAACTATGGTAACGCACCCAATAAAATAAATAAACTAATTTAAGCAAATAAAACTTCATTATTAACATATATAGGATTTTCGGGGTGTTACAAGGAGAATGGGGATGCTCCGGCTACGGGAGTCGAAGAAGTAGGGATGATCAACGGGAATGTGGATTCCTCTGATCTCTCTTCTGATGTAGACGTTGCACCCTCATTTGGGGGACTATCCAACGGGTTTCACTAGATGTAGACCAGCTTAGGGTCTTTCTTTTGAGGTAGCGATTTTTGGGTAGTCTATTATCGGCTACTGATGGCCATGATTTTAGAGATATGGTTTCCAGACTGTCGCTACCTAGTTTTTAGGGTTGATAGTATTTTTTTTCTTTTCTGTTAGTTTATCTTTGGAAAAGGACATGTTGTCCAAGGTTTCTTTATGTACATGGCTCACTGATGATGCATATATTTATGCACGAGTAGCGTTGATGATTTCTCCTGAGTACTTGGTATTGATCGTTGTAAGAAGAAAGAATTTTATCACGATTTTTGAAGTAAGTAAGATCTAAGTAAAAAAAGTCAGTTTTTCGAAAGTAAACCAACAAAATTTTACTTCGTATTTTATGTTGTTTTTGGGTCACAAGGTGACGCCAGATTAGGGTGTCACAAAAATAATTGTATAGCTCTTTCGATAACTTGAACTATTAACTATATCACTTACTTATTTTCATTTAATTATTTTCCTTTTCGAGACAGATTTCTTATTAATTGTCAACATATCTTATTCAATGTGTTACCTTTTGTAAATCATTTCAATTACTTATTATTTTTATTTCTATTATGATAAATAAAAGTTCTAATAAATACGACCACAAAAAACACATACTACGTAGTTATTATAACACTCATGGGGAAAGAAACTTAGATATAACAGTTCAAGAGATGTTGATCAAGATAGATGACTAATGAATATAAAGATAGAGGGTAAATATTGTACTAATAGATGTTTTATTAAAATTGAAGACTCCAACTTTTACATTTTTGTTGGTAGCTACTTAGATAAAAAATAGCAACTTTTGAATATAGAGTTTTTCATATTAAAACTTAATCTTCCTAGAATAAAATAATGAGGGACTTGGTGCTTGTGCAGTATCTTGCCCCGTAGATTGTGTCCTCCCGATAAAGTTAAGAGATAGTGAAAGAGGTGGAGGTTTTGGCCAAGGAACTCCATCTATGCTGGTTGATGGAAGTTGTGGTTCACTAGTGGGCAAACCATGAGCTGGACTTGGAATTATTGGCTCATTGGTGGACAAAGCATGAGCTGGACTTGGAGTTACTTGTTCATCAGTGTGCCAAGCATGAGATGGACTCGAAATTATTGGCTCGTTACTGTGCCAAGCATGCGCTGCAGTTATTGGCACATCTGTGGGAAAAGCAAGGATAGATGGAGGTTCTAGCTCATTAGTGTGCCAAGAATGAGCTGGTGCTGGAGTTATCGGCTCATCAGTGGCAGAAGAACCACTCAGAAAAATGACAATAGACAAAAGGAGAAGAAAAAGCATGGTAGAGGAGGAAGGGAGGCAGGGGATGCAAGCCATATATATTCGTGGCTGTGGGTGGTCACTACACTACACACTGGTATTTATAGGACACTAACAAAGAGTGGCAAAATGAGAGAGAAAGTAAAGAAGGGGGATGATAAGAACTAGGAAAAGTAAAACGTATGGTTTGTTACTTCCGATGCTTTGTCAGAAATCTCTAGAGTTGGTAACTGAAGCTCCATGCAAAGAGAGAGAACAAAAATCCCGCATTTTCAGAGACTTTGTCGGATAAAGATGGAGATTCTTGGAAAAATGATGAAGTATAACACATCTTGCAAAGGAGTTAACTGACTATCCAACAATGGCAAATGAGGAAGTAAAGAAGGGGGGTGATAAGAAACAAGAAGTACACTCATGGTTTGTAACTTGCTTGTAAGAAGTCTCTTAAAACTGATCATCCAATGAGAGTGAATAAGAATTCAACATCTTGGTCTTCTTTCTCCTTAAAATGTGCCTTATAACATGGCAACGTCTTCTCACATTTATGTTGGATATGCATAGAAAATGTGAAACCAATGATTGATATATTAAAATTTTAAAAAAATGCTTTAGAGTTAGTTTTTCTCTAAAGTGAGGAGGTAAAAATGTATATACTATTAATTAGTTAAAGTGCATTGAAATCTCAACCTACTAATTGATCTAAAGATAAATATATCCTTACTTGCTCAAACTTGCCTGTGAGGATATTACACCTCGATATCATGTTTGAGATATTATGAGTTTAATTGATATATATTTATATTGATATTTACCAATATTTGCATGCATAATATCATTTCATTCTCACAATAATTAATATAAAATTAATGTCACTTTTATAGAAATTCTAATACTTATCTTTGATTAATAGGTTAAGAGATAATTTGATATATAATATAAATATTACAAATATAATTAAAGAATTAAATATCGACGAATTGAAATATGGAATGTTTATTAAATATATATTTAATATTTTAAACATTTTTATTTTTTTAATATTGTATAAACATTTTATAAGCATTTGCTGAAAAGGCCTTTTTATAAAAAAAATAATAATTCATTAGTGTTTACATTTTTAGGAAAAAAATAATTCCAAAAAATATTAGTTTATTATCTAATGATTATATTCCTTAAAATACATATATTTCATTAATTTGTAAAGAATTAACTTATTACTTATTCTATCATATAATTATTTTAATAAAGAGATAATAAAAGACACCAAAAGTAATTAAATAAAAAATAATATTGATGAATTAAAAATATAAAATATTTATCAAATGTTTATTTAATATTAAATTTAAAATAAAAAAATTTATTTAATAAGCATTTTATATTTTAATTCATCGATATTTATTTCTTTAATTATTTATGTAATATATTTTTATATCTTTATTAAAATAATTATATCATAATATATATATATATATATATATATATATATATATATATATATATATATATATATATATATATATTAAATTAACTCTTTAGCTATTAATGAAAGATAGGTATTATAACGATATGTATTTTACTAAATAAAATTATTGACCAATAAATTACTATATTTGAGAGTGAAACTTTTACCTAAAAATATCGTATGTCAATATTTATTATATAGTTTATTTCTATTTAGTCTATATTACAGATATAAAATTATATGTTGCCTAATAATGTTTATCGTATATTATAATTCTTTTATTATAGTATTAATATCTCATATAAAAATTATTCCATAGTAAGCATTGTTGAATTGAAAATATAAATATGTTATAAATATGCATATTGTAATATGTGATGGATGAATATTTTAATTTGATATCTGATACTATCTCATAGTACCTTTACCATATCTTGGAATATTTTGGAGTATTTTGGGTAATATCTTTGAATTTATTCCTTATTCATATTTCCTTATTTGATTTAGAATTAAGAGTTCATTATCTCTATAAATAGGACTATTAGGTTTGTCATTGTGCACACTTGATCAGAATATCAATACAAATATTATAGCTAGTTACTGAAGAACTAACCTTTGAAACCTAGTTCCTGCAGAACTAGCCTTACCTTTCATATTTCTATTGTCTTCATCTATCTATTTTCTTTTCTATTTACAATACGTTATGACCATGACACTCTACCGCATTAGTGACGACTTCATCTTTTTGAAGGTTCTTTTCAAAGAATTCATTTCTTCTTACTCTCGACGAGTTGTCCTATTCTTTCTTGTAGTTTTAATTTTATGTATTTTATTGTCGATTTTGTGTGACTAACAAAACTATCATATTTTTTAGTTATTGAATATGTTACTTGTAACATCCCTTTTTCCCAAATAATTTTTAGAACATAAGTTAAGCATGTTTAAGAGTTTAACTATATTCCTTATGTGTTGAGTGTAACATCCTAGAAAATAAAATAAATAGGGATAATAATATGAGGAAAATTACAGAGTTTTTGGGAGGTTTAGAGTTCTTGTGTTTAAGCCCTTGAAGTAAATAAAAGTGATTAAAAATAATTAAAATTGATTAAGTGTGATTTTTTGAGGGAAATTCACTTCCTGACACGTGAGCACGCTCGTGCTCATTATTAGCACTCTCCCATGCTCATGTAGCGCGCCCTTACTCGTGTAACTATGCCCTAACTCGAGTAAGCATGACCATGCTCAAGGGGAACACGCCCGTGTCGGAAATCGTGGAAAAATTGACGTTGTTTAGCACGCCTGTGCTCAGATCAGTACGTCCGACCTGAACAAGGAGCAGAATCATGCTAAATTGGAGCATGTCCGTGCTCGACGTTAGTAACGTCAAACGCGAGGGTTTTAGAGGGGGAACACATGTAACTCCTATTTATACCATCTTATAACACCCTAGTGCGGCTAGAAACCCTCTTTACATCCTAAAACGCTCTCTTACTTGCCTTTGAGGATTGAAGTACTTGGAGAAGGCGATTCTAGAGTAGAAGGAGCCTAAAGAAGGAAGAAAAGGGGAGATCCTTGAGGAGCTTTCTTGACGCGTTCGTGACAAACGCTTGGAGCTTCTTGGAGGTCTTCAAGAGGTGAGTAGAAATACTTTTTCTCACGCTTTCAATGGTGCAATTTGTATTGGGGTTAGGATATGCTTTCAAAACTTGGGTTTTGGAAAATATTCTTGTGTTTGGTCAAATCCTGATTTTCTAAATTTGGGGTATTTTTTCCTTTAAAGTGTTCCTACCATGAATTATGTGTTTATTCTTGAGATTGATGCTATGATATGCATGTATGATGTATACATGACTTGGTAGATTGACATGCTATATTTGGGTTATATGATGATATATGTGTTATTGACATGATTAATTAACTGTTATATGCGATGATTGTTGTTTGCTGCAATACCGCCTATGATAGGGGTATTGAAAGTAACATCACCAATGAATTGGGATGTCGAAAATATGAAATACAGCCATGATGGGGTATCAAAAGCAACATCGCCACACGTTGGGATGTCGAAATGAGTAATACTACCAGTATACAATGGTTGGTATTGAAATGAGTAATGCCACTGAAGAGAAGGTGACATCGAAATACCTTTATGAGAAAGGTAGGCAATGTGACGCCATTGTTATTTGCAGTTTGATATTCATATGACATATGTGGTATTGGAACTATTTAATATATGAGATTTTGGCATACTCGATTTATGATGTGTTGATGATGATTAATTATTGTCTATAATAAT
This sequence comes from Ammopiptanthus mongolicus, assembly GCA_039655645.1. Lineage (NCBI taxonomy): Eukaryota > Viridiplantae > Streptophyta > Magnoliopsida > Fabales > Fabaceae > Ammopiptanthus > Ammopiptanthus mongolicus. Next base: position 26,987,847 of record CM077349.1, on the reverse strand, counting down.
TTATATTATTATTATTATTTTTATAATGCTATTATTTTGAAAATAGCGGGTACCATGGACTGTTTTTCCGGTTACTGCACCGATTGAGAACAATACTTTTGTAAAAGCCTTTTAAATTGTATTTCTGTTCACTAGGATTTTATATCTCATTAGTGGTGTTGTTTTCAGAGCCTGGAGACGACCCGTCGAGCAGCCAGACGTTTGAAAACTTTTTCTAGTAGTTAGCTTGGGTTAGTATTGTATGGCATATGCTAGGAGGACTTGTGTTATTGTTAGTTATTTCCTTATGCGAGTTATAATAGACGCCCGGTTTTGAGACTTTGAAACTCATTATGTTATTTCGATTTTTGAATTGATGTAAACAAATTATTTTGGATTATTATTATATTAAGTATTTATTTAAGAAAATTTCTTTTTACCATGTTTTATTTAAATTATTATTTCGGGTTACTAATGTAACAAAGGGAGTTACATTTTTGGTATCGGAGTGTAACACCCCGATTTTTATGCTTTCTAAGATCAGTAAATTATATAAATGAGTTTATATTTTGATCTGAGGTTTAGAAAATGAAATTAAATAAACTAAGATCATAGTTATGAAGGAACCTGTTTGAAACACAAGAAGGGGGTTGAATTGTGTTTCTTAAGATTTTAAAAAACTTTTTACAATCAGATATATAGTTTTTGCAAGGTTGGACGATAACACGTTTAAATACAAAGAAAGCTCTTCCAAACACCGAGTTGGACGCTAACTTAGTTTGATAAGATAAGCAAAGAGCGCAAATAAAAAGCAATTCAATTCCAGAAGGTTAGTTAGATAATAAACTAAAGCAAAGATAAGGGAAAGAAAAGAACACAGAGATATTATCCTGGTTCACTCTTCACCAAAGAGCTACGTCCAGTCCTCTCTACTTGAGAGCTTTATCCACTATAACAAAACACCTTTGTTACAAGTATTCAACACCTCTTCAGGCAAGTATTCTCAACCTCTTCAGGTTCTCTAAGTATTTTTTACAGAGAACCCTCTTCAGGCTCAAATATTCTTTCTATGCAAGCCTCTTCAGGCTCAACCAACTAACGTTTTGAAAAAGATTTTGTTCTACTAACTCACTAACTGTGAGAATTCGAAACTAAAGCTTAGAACTCTTGAAATAAAACTCTACGTAGAGAGTGATATGAAAGTTTAAGAACAGAGTAAGCTTGTAATCAGAGTTTTCTCTTGATAGCTTGCGTTTTCTTGTATGCTTGTATTTTGCTCAAGTTCGGTAACCTTGCATCTTCAAGGGGTGGAGGTATTTATAGTCTTTTGGCTTTGAGCAACCTTCAGTCTTCAACGGATGGAAAAAGATCTGTTCTGATCATGCATTAAATGCTTTGGTCCGTTGAGTCTGATAACCTCTTTGAAGCTTCTGATCAGCAAAGTAGACTATCAGGTTTGATAGCTAGAAACGGGACTGACATATCCTCTTTGTACTCGAAAGTTTGCCTTTTGTCTTTCTCAAAGAAGAAGATCAACTTCTTTATGTGTCAGGGACAGCCTGGCTTTTGCTCTTATGTTTGAACGAGTATTACAAGGAATGTTTGTCTGAAGGATACAAGCTTTTTACAAAGGATAATAAATTCAAATGCTTTATACGTTAAATAAATAAAGTACAATCGGAAGAGTCTTTGGACTCAGGATACTATTGATTACACTTATGAACGTCCAGTCAGAGTAAAACGTATGACACTTGAAGGTTGGACGAGTTAAAGTCTTTGGACTTAGATAGTCTTTGGACTTAGATGAATTTTATCCTGCACACTTAAGATAAAGCGTTAGTCCACAAGAAATCTTTGTTCTTCTTAAATTAGTCCTTTGTTAACATCAAAACTTAAGGAATTACTTGGACCATAACCACTTTGGTTCCAACAATCTCCCCCTTTTTGATGATGACAAAACATACTAATTTAATTGAACAAAGAGTCCTAGAGAGCTTAAAATCTCCCCCTAAGACAAATATTCTAAATAATTAAAGCATGTAAGACAGAGCATTCAAGCATATAAAACATAGACATGTTTATAACAGGCAGTTAAGATATATTGACTTCAATCAACCTTTTCTCCCCCTTTTTGTCATCAGACGAAGAGAGAGAAACACATCATAGTCAGTGTTTTTGAAATAAAACAAAGGAAAGTTTTAAGATGGAGGAGGAAGAGGAGGTTTGGGAATGAAATTTTGAAACATTGCCGCAATTTGCTGAAGAAGCACCGCATTGTTTGCTTCGATAGACCGTTGGACGAACTCTTGAAACTTCGGAGGAATAACAAAGGCGGAACTTTCAGCTGTGGCCCTTGTTGCGTCCATATCTCTTTGATCAGGAACTACACTGAGAGCCTGAGAAGTAGATGGATCAGTAGGATGGACCACTGAGAGAGGGATAGGTTGAGACTTAGACGGGGCTGAGTCTGCAACTTGTTCCATTTCCTCAGCATGAGTTTTAGAAGACGGGTCCGCATAAATGATCTCGATGTCCCTAGTTTCTTCAGGAATAACAGGTTTAGGAGGGGCAGGAGGAGGAGCTTGAGGATCAATGACAGGTTTGGGTGGAGGTGGAAGCACATCGAGTATGATCTCAGCATCATCATACTTGTTTTCTCTCCAGTTGGGAGCAAGTGGTGGCAGCACATCTCTGGGATACAGATGTACCCCAAGATATAGTCTATGATCATGAAGTCAGCATAATAGATTCGATACTGTCTTAGGTAGACACGAATCTTTTCTTTCTTCTCAATAGACAGACCAGACGATGATGCTTCTTGAGAGCATCTCCAAACGTGGTTTTCCTAGTAGACATTTGCGTCTGGGTCATATCTGAATTTGGGGTCCTTCTTCCAGATGTGAGCTAGAGCCACTGAGTCATCTCGAGGTCTCTTCCAAAAGAGAGGATCAAAGAGATTTCTGTAAGGCAGTATCCATGTCTCAAGCTTTTTGCGAAGGTCCTTATTCTTATTTGGATCCAGAATTGGAATCCTTGGATAAGCTCGAGGAGCGACAACTCCTACTCTTGTATCTGAAGTCCTTGACCAAAACTTCATGGGAAGGTTGTGATAAATCTTGGCCTCTCGAGACATATCACACTCTTTACGCACAGCATAATAGGGAAGAAAGTCGCGAACATCAGAATACTCTTTCCAGCCTGTTGGATAGCTTGGAATAAATTTGATATCTTGATCAAGAAAGATGTTGGTCAGACCATACATCCTTGCTCTCTTTTCGTATTCTGTTTTGCAGCCTTTCTACTTTTCATTGAGAAGGGTCACATGCCGTTGGATGTTGTAATGGCACCATTGGAACACCTTATCCTTGATGAGATTAGGATAGACTTTCCTTGGAGGAAACTGCTTTTTCTCAAGATAGACGACCAAAGGTCCAAGAGTAGTGTAGTGATGAGTTGCCATAGGCTCAGTGGAAGTGTGAGGGATGGGATAGTAGCTATGTTCAGGGGGTGGTCCAGAGGGGTTTGGAGGTGGTGTGGAGGGTGTTTCGTATTGGTATTCTGGCGGTGGTATAGGGCTTTTGGGATGTTGAGATGTAGAAGGGGGTGAGTGTCTAAGGAAAAGGACATGGAACCTTCGTTGGACGTCAGCCCAGTTGGAGCTTTCGTTTCTGAAGGTTATACGGGGAATGCGTCTATATTTTCTTTTTCGGTATATCATTCTGGGGTAGGGTGCACCATAAGGTTGGAAGGGGTGATCTCCCCATGGTGTGAACCAGTCTTCGGGTTCGGTTGGTGAGGGAAGGGTTTGTGTTTGAGATAAGGTGGAAGTTGAAAGGGTTATGGATGGTTGAGATTTTAGGGTTAAGTCTTCAATCTCAAAAGATTGATCAACAACAGAAGCAATAACTGAACTAAAGTGAGGTTCAATATTACCTTTTGCTTTGGCTCTTGCAGTTCTTGCCCTTGTTGAGACAGGTTTGGGCATAGGTGCTTCAGAGGAGGGCTCCAACCTTGGACCTTTGATTGCCTTGGAGATGAGCAGATCATCCTCATCGTCTTCATCAATGGGAGCTAGAATCAGCTTCCTCTTTCTAGAGGGTTAGACGGTGAGCTTTGGACGAGCAGGCTCGGTTGAGCGTCCAGCAGAGACAAGTTGTTCAGACGCTTCAACTGATTCTTGCGTCTGAGCGCCTTTCATCTTACCTTCAGGCTTGGACTTCTTGAAACAGTCCAATTGCATCATCACCAAGCTCTGCCTACTGAACTCAGGTTGATGCAAGCGTTTAATACCACGAATTCTGGAGCCATATTTTTGAGGTCATTATAGACCATGTGCTTCTCAAAGATTCTTGAGAGAAGGGCAGCATAGATGATTGATGTGTTCTTCCCAGAACCTTCAATGGCATATTTGAAGAATGCGAAGAGAAGGTGTGGTAGATTTATCTGCCTCTCCAGAATCAGATGAACAAGGCAGAATTGATGAACCGTCAAGACATTATCCTTCGACCCAGCTTTGTGAAGGATGGGCTTGTTTAGAATCTGATAAAGAACCCTAGCCTTGTCAGTCATCCTTGAGGCTATGAGTTTGTCAGATGAGTTTTTCAGAAGACAGCCTCTAATGGTGTTAGTACCACCAATTTCTTCCTCCCATTTATCTTCACAAGTGATCCCAGATTGAGCGCACCTAATCGCATTTGAGATAGTTGCTTCGGACACTATCACCTCGCTGTCAAGTACCTTGTTGCGTATTTCCCTTGCAGCAATAGTAGGGTTTGTCCAGAACTCCCTAACTAGAGCAGGGTAGATGACAGGAGTACCTTCGAAGAAACTCGACCATCCAGCAGCGTGGATGTTTGGGAAAACATCTATCCCATTATCAGCCAGAAACTGTAGATTGACCTTGAACTTAACGAGAACATCAGCGGTCTGAGCATTAAAGGTCTTTCCTTTGCTCTTAGCAACAACAACAGATGAAGCGGCCATTGTTTCAGAGAAGAGGTTTTTGAAAGGAGGGATTTTCGTAAACAGGGGTTTTTCAGAGAAGAGGATTGAAGGTGAAACCTTTCGTAAAGGTTTGATTTTTAACAAGCTTTAGGTTTTAAAGGGAAAAGGAAAACCTTTCGTATTTTCAAAGAGAGATAGAGAGAGAGAAAGAGAGGGAAGTGACGTGCATTAAATATCTGACGCACGTTTCAGACCTTGAAACCGTAAAAAGCATTTTTGAAATTAATAGAAAACAAAAACTGACTCAGTTAAGGGAGTGAGAATTAATATTTCATTCGACAAAGATTGAGTTTAATTAATATATTAGACGAGCAATCACTATGTATTGGACGAGCATACATTGGACTTAATGCAAGTATTGGACGCATGCATTGGACTCTCAGTTAATTAATGAAATGCATGTTCAGATATTTTCTTATGAAAGTGAACCTATCTTCAGCTAATGGTTTGGTGAAGATATCTGCCCATTGATGGTTAGTATCAACAAATTGAATATCAATTGTCCCTTTTTGCACATAGTCTCTAATGAAATGATGCTTTATTTCTATATGTTTTGCTCTAGAATGCAGTATGGGTTTTTTTGACAAGTTGATGGCAGCAGTATTATCACACATGATTGGAATGTTACTTACATACACGTTGTAGTCTTCCAACTGATGTTAAATCCATAGCAGTTGTGAGTAGCAACTGGCAGCAGCAATCTACTCAGCTTTAGCAGTTGATAGAGAAATTGTGCTTTGCCTTTTGCTTGACCAAGAGACCAGATTAGCTCTAATGAAGTGACAACCTCCACTGGTGCTTTTTCTTTCTATTCTGTCTCCAGCATAGTCAGAAACACAGAATCCAACTAATCTGTATTCATCAAATTTCTTATACAACAGACGCAGATTAGTAGAACCTTTGAGATATCTAAAGATTCTCTTTACTGCTGAGAGATGAGACTCTCTTGGATCAGATTGACATCAAGCACATAAATAGAGGCTAAACATGATATCTGGTCTAGACACAGTTAGATATAAGAAGGAACCAATCATACCTCTATATACCTTTTGGTCTACCTTTTTATCTTTATCATCCTCGTTTAGTACGGAAGTTGGATGCATTGGAGTGTTCATAGGTTTGCAATCGTCCAATTTGAAGTGTTTCAGAAGCTCCTTTGTGTACTTCGTCTGATGAATATATACTCCGTCTGTTGTTTGTTTTACTTGAAGTCAGAGGAAGAATTTTAGTTCTCCCATCATGCTCATTTCAAATTCCCTTTGCATTAAGTCAGAAAACTCTTGACAAAGAGATTCATCAGTTGCACCAAATATAATATCATCAACGTAAATTTGAGCAACAATAAAGTCCTTTTTATTTATTTTTCTAAACAGAATTGTGTCCACTTTTCCTCTTGAGAAACCATTCTCCATTAAGAAAGTACTGAGTCTCTCATACCAAGCTCTAGTAGCTTGTTTGAGTCCATATAAAGCTTTCTTAAGCTTACATACATGCTTAGGACGGTTTTGATCTTCAAAACCAGGTGGTTGAACAACATATACTTCTTCATTAATGAAACCTTTTAAGAAAGCACTTTTTACATCCATTTGGTAAAGCATAATGTTATGATGTACAGCATATGAAAGTAAAATGCGTATGGCTTCTAATCTAGCAACTGGAGCAAAAGTTTCAGTGTAGTCAATACCTTCCTCTTGAAAATAGCCTTGAGCAACTAACCTTGCTTTATTCCTGACAACTTTGCCATCCTTGTCCAGCTTGTTGCGATAGACCCACTTGGTTCCAATGACAGACTTATCCTTAGGTAAGGAGACCAGCATCCAAACGTCACTACGTTGGAACTGGTTGAGCTACTCTTGCATAGCGAGGATCCAACACTCATCCATTAAGGATTCGTCCACAGATTTTGGTTCCAATTCAGAGATGAAGGCTGAGTCAGCTTGCTCTCTGAAGTTTGACCTAGTCCGGACTCTATCATTTGGTTTGCCAATGATTTGATCCTTAGGGTGATAAGTCCTAAATTGCCATGAACGAGGGGTATTAGCTACTTTCTGAGACGATGAAGCGTTCTGTATTGCGTCTGATGCTTCGTCTTTGTTAGTTATTGGACAATCTTCTGTATCGTTCAAATTTAGATCTGCAAAAGAATAATCTAGCTCTAATAATCTCTTATCAGGCTGTTTGACATCAAACTTAACATGAATGGATTTTTCAACAATCAATGTTCTAGAGTTATAGACTCTAAAAGCTTTGGACGTTTCGGAGTATCCTAACAACATTCCATTATCTACTTTGGCATCAAACTTACCAAGTTGATCCTTAGTATTTAAAATAAAACATTGACATCCAAAGGGGTGGAAATAAGAAATGTTGGATTTTCGTTCTTTCCACAATTCATAAGGAGTCTTATTCAAGATTGGTCTTATGTATATTCTGTTTTGAATGTAGCAGGCAGTATTTACAGCTTCAGCCCAGAAGTGCTTAAAGACAGAATTATCACTGAGCATTGCCCTAGCCATCTCTTGCAGGGATCGGTTCTTTCTCTCAACAACACCATTCTGTTGTGGTGTTCTAGGGGCAGAGAAATTGCAATGAATACCATTTTCATCACAGAACCTTTAGAAAATCTCATTTTCAAATTCGCCTCCATGATTACTTCTGATTGAGCTTATAGATATGCCTTTTTCATTCTGGATAAGCTTACAGAATATAGTAAAGACCTTGATAGACTCATCCTTGTGAGTAAGGAACTTAACCTATGTCCATCTACTATAGTCATCTACTATGACAAGCCCATATTTCTTACCACTGACAGAAGCAGACCTTGTTGGACCAAACAAATCAAGATGCAACAATTCTAGTGGTCTTGAAGTACTAACAATGTTCTTGGACTCAAAAGAGTTCTTAACTTGTTTTCCTTTTTGACATATGTCACAGAGAGCGTCCAATCTATCCACGATCTTTGGTAAGCCTCTTACGAGGTTATGCTTGTTCAGTCTTGAGATTAATCTCAGACTTGCATGACCAAGTCTATTGTGCTAGATCCATCGCTCATCTTCAACAGACACTATGCATGATACACTCTGATTTGAGAGTTCCCCCAAGTTAATCTTATACAGATTATTTTGCCTCTTGGCAGTGAACAAGATGGACCCATCAGGGTTCCTGACTGTACATTCACCTTTATTGAAAGAAACATCAGACCCACTATCACATAATTGACTTATGCTAAGCAAGTTGTGTTTTAATCCTTCAACCAGAAGTACATTATCAATAGAGGGAACATGATACTTACCAATCTTACCAATTCCTACTATCTTTCCTTTCTGGTTGCCTCCAAAGGTGACCCAACCGCCATTCTTCTCACTTAGTTCTTGGAACATACACCTTTCTCCCGTCATGTGATGTGAGCATCCACTGTCCAAGTACCAGGACTGGGGTCTTCTTTGTGTTGCTAAGCAGATCTGCAACATGGATTATCATGTTCTTAGGTACCCAGATAGACTTGGGTCCTTTTGGGTTAGTTTATGATCTTCGTCCATGCATTTTGGTTTTCTTTTTGTATATGCACTTTGAAGAGATATGACCATTCTTTCGACAAATCTTACAATAAGTATTGGATGTATGCATTTTATTTTCCTTTTGTTTTCCATAAACTGAAAAAGCCTTATTATGTTTATTGGACCGTGATATTTTCTGAAAAGTTCCTTGTTTCTCAGAGTCATAGTCTAAGCCAGACTTTTCGTGAGGTGATCTTGAATACCTCAATATCAGGTCTAGCTTCTCTGAACCTCCAACAAGCTTAGAAACGCTTTTGGTTAGGTCAGATACCTCTTGTTTCAGTCTAGTTACCTCAGCTTTCAGCTTATTGTTCTCTTCAACAAGCTGCTTATTTTGTTTGTTGGACTCTTCCAACTCTTTATTAACTTTTGAAAATTTTCTTTTAAGCATAATGTATTGATGATGCAATAAAGAGGAATCATTAAGCAATTCATCATATGCTTCTTGAAGAGAGTCAGAAACAGATACCTCATCTTCTTCCGATTCAGCGTCTGATGAAGTTTTTGCCATCAGACAGAAGTTTCAGGCAGACAAACTCCTTGGACTGAACATTTGTTCCAAAGCGTCCAGCTTCTCCTTGGCAGTTTGGAGATGCAGGATCATCTCAAGTCTCGTTCGTTCAAGAGCATTGATGAGACACCAGTTGGCATGAGCATTCAGCGAATACCGTCTGATGTCCTCATTCGTCCAATCTGCTTCAGGTGTGGACGTTGTTGATCCGTCCTCAAGGGTAACCATTGGACGATGATCTCCATCAGTGAATACATTCCATAACTCATAATTTTGAGCTTGGACGTATATTTGGAAAATTGATTTCTAATAAGGATAGTTTGTTCCCTTAAAGATGGGTGGAACATTCCATCCTCTTTCAGAGGTAGCTTCCTGGATTTTTTCTTCGGGAACAACAATTTGTTCATCGTCCGAAGAGTCTCCGTTTTAGTTGTTGGACCAAAGGCATAAGTTAGCCTCTTCATTGGTTTCTTCTTCCTCTTCTTCTTCAGATGAGTTTAAATCCTCCCAAGTCTCCATGAAATTCTACTTCTTCTTTTTGAAGAACTTCTTTTTGTCCTTTAATGTAGGGCAATCAGCTTTGAAGTGACCTGGTTTGTTGCACTCGAAACAGACCAGCTGACTTTTGTCTTTGGGTTCAGCGTGATTTTTGAAGTTTTTCTTTTGGAATGGTCTCCTCTACATTCCATTTTTCTTTCTCCTCATATTTTGAATTTTTCTAGAGATCAAAGATAGCTCGTCGTCGTCTGATACATAATCATCAGACTGATCAGCATCATCACTAGACTCATCAGCTTTTAGAGCTTTTGAGTTGTTGGACTTATGAGCTTTCAATGCAATCCCTTTGTTTTTCTTTCCAGGATTGTCAAGATCAAGCTCTTTCTCATGAACTTGAAGCGTTCCAACCAGATCATCCAGAGTCAAAGTGGAGAGATCTTTGGCCTGGGTGATTGCAGTAACGAGTGGTCTCCATTTCCTAGGTAGGCTCCTAAGAATTTTGGTGACATTCTCCTTGGTAGTGTAGACTTTACCAAAAGACTTTAGATTATTGATGATCGTCTGAAAACGACCCATCATGTCCAAGATGGACTCTCCTTCAGCCATGGTGAATAGTTCATACTAGCCAACCAGCATGATGATTTTAGAGTCTTTCACCTTGGTTGTCCCCTCATGCAGATTTGACAAGGTGTCCCATATTTACTTAGCTGATTCACATGCATGAATCTTCTGGAATTCATCAGGGCTGAGAGCACACATTAAAGCATATCTTGCTTTATGATTTTGTTCCATCCTTGCTCGCTCAGCATCAGTCCAGTCATCTTCTCCTTTGTTCGTCCCATCAGAGTTAAGACACAAATTTGGACCATTTGTGATTCTTGCCCAGAGAGCGGAGTTTGTACTTAAGATGAAGCCTTTGAATCTTTCCTTTCAGTACAGGTAATGGGTTCCGTTGAAGAACGGAGATCTGGTCCTGGAAGTGCCTTCCATAACAGGTTGACTCTCGCTTGGCATACCTGGTCTAGACATATCTGGTGTAGGATCTTTTCCTCAACACGGCTAAGTGCTCAACCCAGAACCTGGCTCTGATACCAATTGAAGGAACTTGTTTGAGACACAGGAAGAGGGGTTGAATTGTGTTTCTTAAGATTTTAAAAAACTTTTTACAAGCAGATATATAGTTTTTGCAAGGTTGGACGATAACACGTTTAAATACAAAGAAAGCTCTTCCAAATACCGAGTTGGACGCTAACTTAGTTTGATAAGATAAGCAAGGAGCGCAAATAAAAAGCAATTCAATCCCAGAAGGTTAGTTAGATAATAAACTAAAGCAAAGATAAGGGAAAGAAAAGAACAAAGAGATATTATCCTGGTTCACTCTTCACCATAGAGCTACGTCCAGTCCTCTTTACTTGAGAGCTTTATCCACTATAACAAAACATCTTTGTTACAAGTATTCAACATCTCTTCAGGCAAGTATTCTCAACCTCTTCAGGTTCTCGAAGTATTTTTTTACAGACAAACCTCTTCAGGCTCAAGTATTCTTTCTAAGCAAGCCTCTTCAGGCTCAACCAACTAAGGTTTTGAAAAAGATTTTGTTCTACTAACTCACTAACTTTGAGAATTGAAAACTAAAGCTTAGAACTCTTGAAATAAAACTCTCCGCAGAGAGTGATATGAAAGTTTAAGAACAGAGTAAGCTTGTAATCAGAGTTTTCTCTTGATAGCTTGTGTTTTCTTGTATGCTTGTATTTTGCTCAAGTTCCGTAACCTTTCATCTTCAAGGGGTGGAGGTATTTAATGTCTTTTGGCTTTGAGAAACCTTTAGTCTTCAACGGATGGAAAAGGATCCATTCTGATCATGCATTAAATGCTTTGGTCCGTTGAGTCTGATAACCTCTTTGAAGCTTCTGATCAGCAAAGTAGACTATCAGGTTTGATAGCTAGAAACGGGACTGACATATCCTCTTTGTACTCGAAAGTTTGCCTTTTGTCTTTCTTAAAGAAGAAGGCCAACTTCTTTATGTGTCAGGGACAGTCTGGCTTTTGCTTTTATGTTTGAACGAGTATTACAAGGAATGTTTGTCTGAAGGATACAAGCTTTTTATAGAGGATAATAAATTCAAATGCTTTATACGTTAAATAAATAAAGTACAATCAGAAGAGTCTTTGGACTCAGGATACTATTGATTACACTTATGAACGTCCAGTCAGAGTAAGATGTAAGACATTTGAAGGTTGGACGAGTTAAAGTCTTTGGACTTAGATAGTCTTTGGACTTAGATGAATTTTATCCTGCACACTTAAGATAAAGTGTTAGTCCACAAGAAATCTTTGTTCTTCTTAAATTTGTCCTTTGTTAACATCAAAACTTAAGGAATTACTTGGACCATAACCACTTTGGTTCCAACAAGTTATGCCCTACATTATCGTAGAGAGTTACGGTTAAATTTTGGGTCGAAAATTCAGACGGAGCCCGGTCTACGTTTTAAAACAGTAAGATTTTACTGATCAGATGACCTAATTTTGACTTGTGAACGAAACAGTTAGGTTTATAAACGAATTTCCAATAATTTTGATAAAATTAGTTTTTCGCACTAATAAGTGAATCAATATATGTTATGCGGGCGAAACCCTAAATCGCATAACTAACGGAGCTGAATACAGATTTATCGGGACTCGCTAACGGATAAACATGAAGTCGCATCAAGTCAAATCACATGGGAAGGCACGCCAGTGTCATGATGACGTTCTAAAATATCTAAACACGTTCACACTGCCAAAAGACCAAAATGCCCCTGGACTTTTCATAAATGTCCTTTTTGTCCCTAGGTGAAAAGACCGTTTTGCCCCTAGGAATTCATGAAAACCCACCCTTGCCCTCAAAATATCTAGATATTTTGCGATTTTGGAGGTGAAAAGACCAAAATACCCTTAATTTTTCACAAAATGATATTTTTGTCCCTAGGTGAAATTTCCATTTTGCCCTTAAGTGAAAATTTGTTGGACCATCCTATCCCTCCCATCCTCCATACATAAGTCACCATTCAAGAGGCCAATTACCCACTTTTTCTACTTCTTCAACTTTTCTCTCAACTTTCTCTCATTTCTCAAAGTGAATCTTAACCAAATTTTGTGAAGAAAGTGTTGGATTCTTGCACATTTTCATCATCCAAGAGGTATGGCTACTCTCTTTGATCCATGAACTTCATGATTCTCCATTTAATCATTGTTTTGAAGCCATGATTCAATGGGTTTCAACTTCAAGATTCAAACTTCTAAAATCTCTAGAAAATCATAGAAAAATCCTTTTAATGTGAAATCAATTTCTATGATCTAGTATCATCATTCTTTATCACTATCCAAGAGTATAAAATCAAACAACATGTCTAGCCTATTTTTCTAGGAGGTGGCCGAACCATGAACTTAGGGAAAACCATTAGTTTTGTTTCAAGTTTTTGAGTAATGAGACTTGATCTAGTGTTATGTATGCTTAAGGATTATTGATCCAAGAGTTAGGAACTTTTAGACATCTTTAACCTATTTTTCTCAATGATGGCCGAACCTAGCTTGTGTGAAAACCATGAGTTTTGCTTCAAGTTTTTGAATGATGAGGCTTGTTTTAGTGCTAGGTATACCTAAGGATCATTCATCCAAGAGTTAGGAATTTTTAGACACCCCTAGCTAATTTAAGTCACCAAGGCTGAACCTAGGCCCTAGGAGACAAAGTGATGTACTTTTGTTAATACTAAAGTTGTGATTTGTTGTGAAGGATTAGATCGTGTTCGATCGTTCTAAAGCATGCTAAAGTGCCGGTTGCGGAGCCTGTGCGGGAAGGCGAGCGTGCGTAGCAGTTTCAGGTGGGGAGAAAGAACTGTTATCGTCAGGAAGGCAAGCGTAAGATAGAATATATACATGTGTAAGGAAACCTTAAACCCCACTAGAGGTTGAACCCAAGACAAAGTATCTGGATCCTAGGTGTAGGTATCTTTGGGCTATCACTGCTAACATGATACTCTAGACGATGTGATTATTGAGGTTGATATGTTGAATTGCCTATGTGATTAGCTGTTTATCTGTTATGTTAAACTACCTATGTGTTTACATGTTTTCTATCAATGTGATGATATCTATATTGACATACTTATTGTCGTGATATTTTATTGTTGTGATTGGCTGGATGATTGTTGGTGAGAGTATGGTGAGATTGTGATGTTGTTCGGATTGATACCGTCGTGGTCCTAACCATGGAGCTGTAGCTCATGGACGCAAGGCGTCGTGATGTTGATGTTGATGTTGATGTGGATGCAGTGCATCATGGCTGTGGCCGAGTGCTTAGGTGTGAGGTTCTGGTATCAATATGTGATGGATGTTTGTTGCATATCATACCATTTCATACCATAGCATATTTGGTCCTAAAGGGGGATGTCTAATTGGGAACGTGATATTTTTAATCCTGAGGCGGGATGTCCAATTGGGGACGTGGTGTTTTATCCTTACGAGGATGTCCAATTGGGGACATGATGTTATTAATCCCGACGGGGATGTCCAACTGGGGATTTGATGATATCAGCCGACATGCATATAGGAATGATGATACGCATATAGGGATTAGTATCCTTCGTAAAGGTTTGATATGAGAGAGTGACTTTTGAGATGGTTGTGCTGTATGACCCAAGAGATGGTTGTTGGTGTGTTATATGTTTTTTATGTGATATGTGCTACATGTTTATATGTTGTACTATTGCCCCTCTCCCATGTTTGATGATGCATGTTTCTTATCTCCCTGTATTTTTTCTGCGTGTTTATTTTATTTTATGGGAAAACCCTGTGGAGGAACCAGTTGCTAAGGAGCTGGATGGCACTCCTTACACGCCTGATGCCGGTGGACGAGCCACGGACCCTAGCCTCTAGAGGCGGAGGTGGCGACCGCTGTTAGCTGAGAGTCTTCTCTCTATCATTTGATGTATTTTGCTTATAGTCTGTATTGATATACTCTGTATGCATACATTACTACTGTAGCCCTACTGACGGGCTAACCGACACATATATATACATATATCTTATATTTCATATCTGTATACTCTGATATGCGGCGTGCTTTAATTTAGTTTTGTTTCCCCATTTAATCTTTCCGCTTCACTTCGTAATAATAAGGCATGCTAACGTTTATAATCCGATTAAGGATAGTTAAATATCTTAGGTTCTTCAATGGGACGGCAAGTCGTCTCATTTAGTGGTATCAGAGCAGGTTGGTTCTACAACGGGCATTAAGGATTGTTGAGACCACACAGTCTGTAACACCCGGGGCTGACGAGGGCGGGGAGTGATCGCCGGTACATGAGGCACGGACAAGGAGCGGCTCCTGGCAGGCTTCTAGGCGGAGGGATACATGAATGAACCGATTCACACCGGAATGAGAGGGATCCTGAGACTGTGCAGGTATGGGACTGCACAGTTGAAGGAAGGCTTATAAGAATTGATTTGTACTACCTATACCAACAAGATGCATCTTCTTTTCGGTAGCCCATCACTTAAGAACTCCAAAGTTAAGCGTGCTTGACTTGGAGTAATTCTGGGATGGGTGACCTCCTGGGAAGTTTTCCTAGGAAGCTTGTGAGTGAGGACAAAACACGCTGAAGAGACTCGTGTTGGTTTGTGGGGACAGTCGGCAATCCTTAAAGCAGTCCGGGCCGTTACACAGTCCGGGTTGGAGCCGAAAATAGTGGAGTCTGGAACCATTATTGCAGGTCTAGGAAGTGTACTGGCTTTGATAGTTGGATACCAACTATGTTAGAAAAAGGGTAGAGTGTCCGATGCGCACGTTATCGAGTGTGATAACTGTTTTATTTATAAGGCATATGATATGTATATCTGTTGATTGATATTGTATGTCTTATGGATCGAAGCTAATGTTTCCTTTGCCACAAAGGAATGGCTAGAGGACGTGGTAGAGGAAGGGGAACACTAGTTGGAACCGGGGACTTCGACCGTAATGATGATACCTCGGGAACCGGAGGTGGCGAAGATCAGAACGAAGCAATGAAAGCCATGAGGAATTTAGCCACTGCAATGCTGCAACAAACGCAGCAGAATGCCCAGTTTATGCAGCGACAGGAAGACAGGGACGCTAGACAACAACAACATCCTGCAAGAGGAAGTGAAATTGTAAACACGAGACTGAATGCTTTTATGAAGGGGAATCCTCCCCAATTCCATGGAGAATATAATCCGGAAGCTGCTGAGCTATGGCCGCAAGAGATTGAGAAGGTCTTTGTCTTTATCCAATGCAGAGAGCATAGGAAAGTCACTTACGCTGCTTTCATGCTAGTCGGAGCAGTAGAAGCATGGTGGAAGAACAAGCAGAGATTGCTAGAGACTGAGGGGAGATTGCTGACTTGGGAAGTGTTCCGTGAGAGCTTCTTGGAAAAATATTTCCCAAGGAGTGTCCGTCGAGAGAAAGAGAAAGAGTTCCTGAACCTGAAGCAGGAGCAGAAGTCAGTGGGAGAATACGCCATAAGGTTCGAGGCGCTGCTGAAATTCTCTCAGTTCTACCAAGTGTACCCGGATGAAGACTAGGTGTGCAGAAGGTTCGAAGACGGGTTGAGGCCCGAGCTAAAGAGGGTTATGCTACCGTTGAGCATCCGATCATTCCCAGAGCTAATAGAGAAATGTACAATTCTAGAGGGGCACGACCAAGAGGGAGTTACACAAGCTCAAGTGAGAAGTGGTGGACCAGTAAAAAGTTTTAGTCAGAAAGGTCACGTAGGAAAATTCCAACCAAGGGTGAAGCCTTACAGTCGTCCAGGTCAACAAACGACAGTTGCTGGAAGGGGGAATACCAGGCAAGGGCCACCAGGATTTTCCAAGTGTTTTTGATGCGGCAGACCGCATCTAGTGAAGGATTGTCCTCAGGCACCGAATGTCAATTGTTTTTGTTGTGGCAAGTGGGGCCACTATGCCAACGAATGCCGACCAGGAGATGCTGGCAGAAGCATTCAAGATGCGGGGACAAGGCAACCCGTGGTGGGCCAGCAGGACAGGCCACAGACGACGGGAAGAGTGTTCGGCGTGAGAGGATATGAAGCTTCTCAATGTCCTGATCTGATACAAGGTAAGTGCCTAGTTGCGGGCGGACTCTTGTCTGTTTTATTTGATTCAGGGGCTACACACTCTTTTATATCATTAGCGTGTATGGATCATTTGAATATGCCTATTTCATCCTTACCATATGAATTGGCTGTTTCTACACTTACGGGTGATTCCTTGACAACCCTATTTGTCTGTTTACAATGCCCGGTTGTTATAGAGAACTGATCTTTTCTCGTAGACCTATTCTGTCTGCCTATGTAGCAGATTGATGTTATCTTAGACATGGACTGGCTTTCGGCCAACCATGTGGTACTAAACTGTTCAAATAAAACCCTCTGCTTTTCCGAGCAATCTGGATCATTGCTTGCCAGTGATGGTGTGTCGGGAGGTGTACAATCAGGAGAGTGCATGGTGTTGTTTTCCTGGGAAGCTGAGGAGACTCCGAGTCTAGATGCTTTGCCGGTAGTGCATGAGTTTCCAGATGTTTTCCCAAATGATGTGCCAGGATTACCACCCAAGAGGGAGGTAGAGTTCGCAATCGATCTTGTACCTAGAGCCGGACCAATTTCGATAGCACCCTATCGAATGTCTCCAACGAAGTTGGCAAAGCTGAAGAAGCAATTGGACAACATGCTGAAGAAGCAGTTTATAAGACCAAGTGTTTCCCCGTGGGGAGCACCTGTATTGTTCGTCAAGAAGAAAGACGGTAGTTCAAGGTTGTGTGTGGACTACCGACAGCTTAACAAAGTGACGATCAAGAATAAATACCCGTTGCCAAGGATTGACGACCTTATGGACCAGTTGAGGGGGAGCAACGGTATTCTCGAAGATCGACCTAAGATCCGGATATAATCAGATAAGAGTGAAGGAAGATGATACACCGAAGACAGCTTTCAGGAGTCGGTACGGACACTACGAGTATCTAGTTATGCCTTTTGGTGCGACTAATGCTCCTGCAGTATTCACGGACTATATGAATAGAATTTTCAGATCGTACCTTGATAAGTTTTTCGTTTTTATCGATGACATCCTTATCTACTCCTTAGACAAGGAAGAGCATCAAGAGCATTTGAGGGTTGTACTCCAAGTTCTTAAGGATAGACAACTCTATGCCAAGTTGTCGAAGTGCGAGTTCTGGCTGGAGGAGGTACAATTCCTTGGACATGTGATCGACAAGGATGGTATAGCAGTAGATCCTGCAAAATTAGAAGCCGTGGTTAAGTGGGAAAGCCTTAAGACGGTAAGTGAGATCAGAAGTTTTCTCGGGCTAGCAGGATACTATAGGAGGTTTATCGAGGGGTTCTCGAAGATTGCGTTACCTCTAACGCAATTAACGAGGAAAGGAAAAGCGTATGAATGGATAGAAGAGTGCGAGGCTAGTTTCCAAGAGCTAAAAAGGAAGCTAACTACATCTCCGATACTAGTCTTGCCAGATCCATCAATGTCGTTCGATGTGTAATGTGACGCATCGTATCAAGGTTTGGGTTGCGTACTCATGAAAGAAAGGAAAGTGGTAGCATACGCTTCTAGGTAGCTAAAAGTGCATGAACAGAATTACCCAACCCTTGACCTAGAGTTGGCTGCAATAGTGTTTGCATTGAAGATATGGAGGCACTATCTTTATTAAGCTAAATTCAATGTGTTTAGCGACCATAAAATATTAAAGTATCTGTTCGACCAAAAGGAGTTGAACATGCGGCAGAGGAGATGGATGGAATTCATAAAGGATTATGAATTCAATCTACAGTACCACCTAAGAAAGACCAACGTGGTAGCAGATGCATTGAGTCGGAAATCTTTGCATATGTCGGCTCTGATGGTGAAAGAGTTGGAGTTGTTAGAGCAGTTCAGAGATCTGAACTTGGATGTGGAGTGGTGTAAGTGGTGTAAGGATAAGATAAGTTTAGGAATGGTCACCATCACTAGTGATTTTCTGAACTTGATCTGGAAGAAGAAAGGAGAAGATCAGTGCCTATAGGAAAGGAAACAGATGGTAGAAGAAGGAAAGACTTCAGAGTTCAAGAAAGGTGCTGATGGAATCCTGAAGTTTGGAGACAGGATATGTGTGCCTAAGGATAGCGAAGTTAGGAACATGATCTTGGAAGAGGCACACAAGTTCAAGCTAAGTTTCCATCCCCGATCTACTAAGATGTACCAGGACCTAAAGGGAATGTTTTGGTGGCCTAGGATGAAGAAGGAAGTAGCGGAGTATGTCCAATCCTGTCTGGTATGTCAAAAGGCAAAGATTGAACACCAGAAACCAGCAGGGTTATTGTAATCACTGGACGTCCCAGAATGGAAATGGGATAGCATTGCAATGGATTTTGTTTCCGGACTACCAAGGACGCAAAGGAGGTGCGATGCAATTTGGGTAATCGCTGACAGGCTCAAGAAATGTGCTCATTTCTTGCCGATCAACCAGAGGTATTCTTTGGAAAGATTAACCCAGATTTACATCAAGGAAGTGGTGAGATTGCATGGAGTACCTTCGAGCATAATTTCAGACAGGGATCCGAGATTCACTTCCAGATTTTGGCAGAGTTTAAATGGTACTTTGGGAACTAAGCTAAGGATGAGTTCAGCCTATCATACACAGACGGATGGTCAGTCTGAAAGGACGATTCAATCTTTGGCGGATCTTTTAAGAGCATGTGTTTTGGAAAACACGGGAAGTTGGGACGAATTCCTTCCACTTATTGAATTCACGTACAATAATAGTTTCCACTCGAGTATTGTTATGGTGCCATATGAGGGACTGTATGGACGAAAGTACAGAACACCGCTTTGTTGGTATGAAACTGAGGAGAATCAGTTGATAGGACCAGAGATAGTGCAACGAACAACGGAGCAAGTTAAGAAAATTCGGGAAAGGATGAAAGTCGCACGGGATCGACAGAAGAGCTACAATGACAAGAGGAGGAGACCCGTGGAGTTCCAGGAAGGCGATCATGTCTTTAAGAGAGTCACTCCAAGAACTGGAATTGGCAGGGCAATCAAATCCAAAAAGCTTACACCTAGATTCATTGGACCATTTCAAATTCTTCGCCGAATTGGTCCAGTTGCCTACCAAATTGCTTTACCTCCCAACCCATCCAATATTCATGATGTATTCCATGTATCCCAACTCAGAAAATACCATTCTGATCCATCACATGTGATAGAGCCTGAATCAATTCAGATAAGGGAGAACTTGGAATATGAAGCATTGCCTGTACGGATCGAAGACAAGAGGGTGAAAGCACTCCACGGAAAGCAGATTCCATTAGTCAAGGTCATATGGGATGCTACAACAAGAGATGCCACCTGGGAACGTGAAGAAGATATGCAACAGCAATATCCACATTTATTCTAAAAGGTATGTCGAATTTCGAGGACAAAATTCTATTTAAGGGGGGTAGTAATGTAAAACCCCGATTTTTATGCTTTCTAAGATCAGTAAATTGTATAAATGAGTTTATATTTTTATCTGAGGTTTAGAAAATGAAATTAAATAAACTAAGATCATAGTTATGCCCTACATTATCGTAGAGAGTTACGGTTAAATTTTGGGTCAAAAATTCAGACGGAGCTCGGTCTACGTTTTCACTGACAGTAAGATTTTACTGATCAAAAGACCTAATTTTGACTCGTGAACGAAACAGTTAGGCTTAGAATCGAATTTCCAACAATTTTGAAAAAATT
The DNA here is from genome assembly GCA_039655645.1 of Ammopiptanthus mongolicus. Lineage (NCBI taxonomy): Eukaryota > Viridiplantae > Streptophyta > Magnoliopsida > Fabales > Fabaceae > Ammopiptanthus > Ammopiptanthus mongolicus. The sequence goes on along the minus strand of CM077349.1, from coordinate 26,967,525 downwards.
GGTTTTTTGCACTAAAAAGTGAATCAATATACGTTATGCGGGCGAAACCCTAAAAAGTGAATCAATATACGTTATGCTCATCCTTGTGTGTCAACACACATTGTTTCGTCAAGGAAATAATTTCAACACGGTCCTACACTTTTGGAGGAATAAAACTAACTCCTGAAACTTATCATCCGTCTTTAATTATCCCTCAACTATAGGGAAAGTCATTCCCTCTTTCACTGACCTGCTAGTCCGTCATTCCCTACTACCAACCTTCACAAAGACTTACTTCCATTCTTACTTGTAAGCATTACCTTAATGATCGGGTACTTAAATCAACTTCCATTATTATGTCAAACGCTTAAACCAATTCCCACTATGTTACTACTCGTCTCAATCTCATCAACAAGTTCCCATGCACTTTAAATCATAATATGCTCACTTAAGAATTCTAATATCTAAGTGAAAATCCAAATTTAATATCAAACTTAATCCAAGTCCTCGAAATTCGAAAGCATTGAAACAAAGAGGCAACCATATCCTCAGATAGTGGTCGTTGCAAGCGAGTCTAAACTCATCCATCTTACTTATCTACACCGGTCCCTGTCTTAAGTTCTATTAATGAGATAATACTCTTCATATAGGATTCATTGGGATTCTTTCGCCTACTAATACCAGTCCTAAGGACACTCATTCTATAGTCAAAATTCGTTCTTCCATTCTTATTCATTCAGTCTCTGATCATTCGTAACCCTAAGAAATTATACCTGGGTATTATACGATTTTTTCACCATCATCAGCATGGAACACAAGTTTAGCCATGGGGTGTAATCCTCAATTTGTCCTAATAGAGACAAACGTCCTATCCATCAAATCCACAATAGCGGAGGCTCTAATCATTTCTAAAAAATATTATCAGAAGAAACTTCACACGATTACCACCCTTCGAGGGACATCATTGCTGAAATATTATCAGGCTCCTAAATTTCCTCTTTTTCAACATTATAGGGTTGTCTATCCTTTCAAACAAGGACTCTCATCAGGGGTATAAGCTAACTTAAACCAATATGATTAAACCTACATCGAATCATCGTAACACAGTTATACAAATTGCCATCCTGTTCAAATCATCAAGCCTTAGTCCTTACTACACTTCCATTGCTCCACTCGGCTTCCATTCCAGTCTCTCAACTCTATTAGAGTACGCATCATTATCTTGCCATCCCTTTGGTCACTTACTAGCCACCTATGCATCTACTTCAAAACTTTTTGGTATTCTTCTACTTGCCCAAGGCACACTTGTTTCCTTGGCAACTTTCCCAACAATCGAACTTCCTTCACATATAAGGGAGTCTTCCCTTACTTGATAGCTAAGAGTCTACCATCCTTGACTCATAACATAAGGGTCATATTCAAGCCTATTTGGTAGAACTGTCTAAGGAGCTTCCCCGAAGCCTACCTTAGATGTTACCTTAGTAACTCAGATAACTCTTCTATAAGAGTCTTAACACGTCTGGATCATCAAATCCAACCAATCCAATTGGTCATATTCCACAAGGAACAAATCATAACAGAGTGTTCTTACTCTGACTGACCTTTATCAAAACAAAACACAGAGTAAACACAGCAAAAACATCATGACTCCATAACCTAGATCCCAAAAGACATCGACCAGCTCTGATACCACTAATGTGACACCCCTTCTGGGACATCACATGGTAACCCGTTGCGAAAACTAAAAACTTTTTTTTTGAAAAACACTCACTCGAGTGGTTATAGAAATCTGATAACAAAAGCAAAACAAAACAATCATATAAAACAAATTGCCATTCATCATTTGTAATAATAACTCAACTTCGCCATAAGGCATACATCATTTTCCCAATCTTTTAGTACGCCGCACGTACATAAAAAATCCTAAGAACTGGTCTAATAAAGGAACATCTAAAGATGATAGATTATACTACCTAGTATACTTCAAACCCATGAGACTAAGCCTCGTCGTCGCTAGTCCACACATCTTTGCCATCGACGTAAAGAGACTTCAACTTCGGGGTCCCGAAGTGACCCAGAGATTCGCTGAAATGCATCTGCACATGTATCCAAAAACACAATAGGTTGTTCAACATGTACAGGCAAGGGTGAGATACCAATATATGGATTCAAACACGATAACTACATGCATTACACATCAACAACACATGGGCATATACAATCATTACGTATAAGATTCTACTGGATAAACAAGTAGTATATCATAGGGTCTCATACCTGACAGTCATTGTCATTTTCAAAAGAAATGCATAACACTTCAATATTCATCATCTAATTCTTTACTTAATCTCCGGAGATCTCAACACCGTTGTATAAAAACTGAGCTGATTAGGCTCAAGGTACATTGGCCCTAGGCAACAATGACCAACACCTAAGTGCTTATTCAGAGGTACATGAACACCATGACATTACGCGATTACATGGAATTACATTCAACGGTACTTGATAAATCGTAAATGGTCATACTCTGTTGTCCAACTCAAGGCACAATATTCATCGTTCGTATGACACCATTGCCCATCAAGGCACAATGTTACTCACCGTCTTGAATATCTTGCCATCAAGATATCCAGATTAACATCGTTGGCACGTCTGCCGAATTTTAATGCATGAAAAACGTTTCAAGTCTTGCCACTTTTCTTTGTGTTCGTTCTTTCATTGTCATAGCTCAAAGGCTCCCAACTATTCCTAATTTACACCGTTTTAAAACTTTTCGCCGTTAGCACAGGACAAAACGACCGAGTGCTCAATCGTGGAACTCTAGACCAATGCACCAGCCTAAGCTCCGTGGTAATAGAAAACATCATTCACCTTTAATCACGTTTCCTCTTAAGAAGAGGACGTTTCCTCATAACAAGAGAACGTTTCCCCATAACAAGAGGAGGACACACAGTTCATAGGACACGCAGTCCATAACATCGTTGCACGGCTTCTCGTGCTATTTTTATAGAACACTTAGTATCCCGACGTCTCGCATACTAGATTCACGTTTTTCACCGTTTTTCATCGTTTTTCGTTCGGTGAAACACAAATCCAAAACGAAATCTCCGCAACTCATCCAAGTTGTCGGATTTTACACCGTTGGGAAAACTCGTTTACAGAAAAACCTTTCTTTTTGGAAACTGTTTGTAAACCATTGAATTTCTGATAAAACTTATCTTTTGTTGAAAGTCCTTTCCCAAAAACCAATTTTTGAAAGGAAACAACTGAGACCAAAAACGTCGTCCCAGAACAGAATTACTGTTTTTCGAAAACGTTTTTTCGTAAATCTTTTCGGAATTAAAACATCATTTAGCGTTAAAAACGTTCATATTTCCAAAAACTTGACTTTTTCCTCTTAATGTTACTTTTTCCACATAAAGATCAATTTATTCTTAAAAAACTAACTTTTCCTACTGACTTCATAAATCACTTTAGGATTCCTCTTTTCCTTTAGAAAACTAGCATCGTTGAAAAATCCCCAACGTTTTCCCAAATAAATCTTTGGCGTTTACTACAAAGGTTTTAAGGCTTTTATCCCCGTTAATTAATTGAGCACTGGTCACTGTCAGGCTTCCCAATCAACAATCAGCATCACAATATTGATATACCAACGTTATAGCAGATAATACAGTTTATAACATGCATTAAAATACTATAACACAAATTAGCAGATAATTCAACCAAGAATCAATAATCATCAGCAGATAAACAACAGCTGAAACAAATCAACCAATCACCAAACAGCTCAAATAAATATATACAGACTAATACAGACAACACATAGTTATCGAAAGATTTCCTCGGACAATTCTCCCCCTACCTCTCGGAGTATCCTCCGGATGCAAAGTCGTTCGATCGGTCTGTGAACTCTCCCGATTCCTCGTCCGATTACTCGACGACAACTACACACAATCAATTAATCAAGATATCAACTTTAAATCACAAAAATTTTCCTTAACCCTCTTCACCTATGGTTCTGCCTTAGCTAGAAAAATTAGCTAGGGAGTTGCAAAAATTCATATCTCTTGGATTCCATCCTTACTAGGTGTGCAAAGACTAGATCAAAGCCCATTACATCAAAACTTAAACCAAAACCCCATCCACCCAATCATGGAGGTTTCGACCAAAATACCCATTTGAGCTAGGAAGCTCATTTGGTTTCCAACTCTTGGATCAATGATCCTCAAGTACACACAACATTAGATTAAGTTACATTACTCAAAAATTTGAAGTAAAACTCTTGCTTTTCAACAAAGGTGGGTTCGGCCACTCCTAGGAACAAATAGCTAGACATGTTATTTGATTACATGCTCTTAGATAGTGATAGAAAATGATGAAAATAGATCATAGAAATTGATTTCTTTTTCTATGATTTCTAATGGATTTTTGAAGTTCATGGTTAAAAACTAAACTTCCATGAATCTTTGAGATTAAAGTGAGAAATAGAGAGATTAGGAGAGCTAGAAGAGAGGTAATACCTCCTTGATGTTTAAGCTTGAGAGAAATTCAACTTTGTTCTCACCAAATTTTGAAATTTAGAGAAATTTTTGAAGAAAAATTGTGAGAGCAAATGGAGGAGAAGAAGGAAGAAGATGAAGAGAAAAGATGAGGGAGGGGGCGTGGGAGTGAGAGGAAAAGAAGATAAGGAGGTTTAAGTTTTTAACTTGGGTAGTTTAGTAATTTACTTAAGGACAATTTGGTAATTTCTTTAAAAGACCAAGGGCATTTTGGTCATTTCGCGTCTAGATATTGTCTAAACATAATCATTACAGTTATGAGTCATGGCACACCTATCTAGGTGATGTGACTTCAACCTTATCCGTTAGCGGGTCCCGTTAAATCTATCTATAGCTCCAATCGTCTCCCAGTTCGAGTATTCATCCTAATATAATATATTATTTTCACTTTTGAACGTCAGGACTGATTTTAGCAAAAATATAGAGGATCAAATTCTAAGACTAATGGTTCTGACCGTTAGTCAAAATTATGTCTTTGTAGTAGTAAAACACTACTACCCGTGAAAACGTAGATCGGGCTCCGTTTGAGTTTTCAACCCAAATTTTAACCATAGCTTCCTACGATAGCATAGAGCGTGACTATGGTCTCGGATTATTTTATTTCACTTTCTAGACACTCCAATAAAATACAAATACATAAATATTGTTTATTTCATATTAGAGTTTAGAGAGTGTGAAAAATTGGGGTGTTACATTACTACCCCACTATTAACTAATTTCGCCCTCGAAATTACGTGGCTCAAAACTAGACAGAATTCTCTTACATCCTTTGGTTTCACATCATACTCCCCGTATGAAATTCTCCCCTAGGTGACAGTTATAATCTGACAGCAATTCCATACTTATTCTTCGTTGAATTCACCGTAATCTCTCACACGTGAGGGGCATTATTAAACGCAATCATTTTCCCCTTTTCACTACTCCATTTAGGAAGACTTCTTCCTACCTTTTTAACTCTTGTTGTTGATACCAAGATTCAGATCACGACACACATTCCTTTTACAATACCTCCATTAGTTCGTATCCCAGATATCCAATCTTAAACTTGGTTCCCTTTGAAACAAGGTCTACCTCTCCAATTTACATTATGATCATGCCTCTTAACTTTAAAGGACCTGATTGCACTTCCTAATGCAACTACAACCAAAAGAATTCACATCAGGTAGAATTATCCAATGCCATAAATCTTAAACTTTCCTAATAACTTAGTTTTTCCTCAAGAACTTCCTTTTCTGCTTATATCCAGCTCAGGTAAAACTACTAAAAACAATTTGGTATAAATCTCCAAACTCATATCATCAATCTCAACTACAGATGTTGATCAGCATCCTAGATTCTCCAACGACTATTTTGCCTCGAGCAATACGTGATTGACAATAATTGTCTCACTCACTGAGATTAAACTTACAGATTCACATCGTATCAGTCGTAATCTATACCTCAATAAAATTCCCACCACTTCTAGTCTATCCTGCTAAAATAATGCTTGTAGTTAGGCATCACACTCAATCCTAACTGACCTTCCAAAGATCTAAACGTCTTTCTTGGTCGTCCACTTGATTCGCGGGTGATCCGTTGAACTCGGCCACTACTCGGTCCTTAAAGACTAAGGAAAGAAATTTTTCACGAAAGAAATTTGCAACAGAGGAAATATTCTTGGTCTCACTATCGCAGGAAAGTATATAGAAGGGTTTTATCGTTCCTAACAGAATGTAGGAATATCCAGTATGTAAAAAGATTCTTCAGTAGGTTCGTGTGTGTAAAAATGCATAGCTAATACATGTTTACAACCATGACTCTACTAAAGTCCCATTTTTCATAAGAACCTTCCAACAGATCAGAAAATCAACAGATAAACAGTTTGGCCAAAAATTAGACTAGATCACATTTACCAAAAGTAAAAGTGATTAGACTAGTTTCATCAAGAAACTTTCAGTATCAAAAATTTATTTGCATTACAACTCAAGGGATAGTCATAACTTTCAATTGAGAAACGTGAAGATGTCCAAACAATTGGATGTTGTCCAAACAATCTACTCAGATGTCTAATACACTGAGGATTATGTAGGAATGTGAGCACAAATACTCGTTGGGATCGCATACCCTAAGAATTTCACTTCTCTCGAGTCAAAACTTGTACTTAAGGAATTTCACGACAACTTATATCATGCGGATCCGCAACAGTTGGCATAGTGTTTCCTCATGTCCTTCGTGACTCTCAGAGTAAACAAAAACATCGCCGATGATGACGAATTGATTAAGAAACGGACGAAAATTCCATTTCACGTAGCCTAACCAGGTTAGCTTCGTAGGTGATATTCTACCCCAGCGACAGAGATTCGACTGAATCTAGGGACTAGATCAATCGAAAACTCACATCCTTAGTAAACGCGACTTGGAATGTTCTCAGCAAAGTCACCTGAAAAAATTCTCCACGACAGGCATCTCATTCCAATGTCTGACACAATCCCAAAAGGATAAACAATGTGTCAACATGAATATGAGTATCACTCACGAAACATGATTTCTCACAAGGTCTCAACCTGATTAGAACTCAACAAAATGCTCATCCTTGTGTGTCAACACACATTATTTCGTCAAGGAAACAATTTCAACACCGTCCTGCACTTTTGGAGGAATAAAACTAACTCCTGAAACTTATCATCCGTCTTTGATTATCCTCAACTATAGGGAAAGTCATTCCCTCTTTCACGGACCTGCTAGTCCGTCATTCCCTACTACCAACCTTCACAAAGACTCACTTCCATTCTTACTTGTAAGCATTACCTTAATGATCGGGTACTTAAATCAACTTCCATTATTATGTCAAACGCTTAGACCAATTCCCACTCTGTTACTACTCGCCTTAATCTCATCAACAAGTTCCCATGCACTTTAAATCATAATAAGCTCACTTAAGAATTCTAATATCTAAGGGAAAATCCAAACTTAATATCAAACTTTAACAAAGAGGCAACCATATCCTCAAATAATGGTCGTTGCAAGCGAGTCTAAACTCATCCATCTTACTTATCTACACCGGTCCCTGTCTTAAATTCTATTAATGAGATAATAATCTTCATATAGGATTCATTGGGATTCTTTCCCCTACTAATACCAGTCCTAAGGACACTCATTCTATAGTCAAAATTCGTTCTTCCATTCTTATTCATTCAGTCTCTGATCATTCGTAACCCTAAGAAATTATACCTGGGTATTATACGAATTTTTCACCATCATCAGCATGGATCACAAGTTTAGCCCTGAGGTGTAACCCTCAATTTGTCCTAATAGAGACAAATGTCCTATCCATCAAATCCACAACAACGGAGGCTCTAATCATTTCTTAAAAATATTATCAGAAGAAACTTCACACGATTACCACGCTTCGAGGGACATCATTGTTGAAATATTATCAGGCTCCTAAATTTCCTCTTTTTCAACATTAGAGGGTTGTCTATCCTTTCAAACAAGCACTCTCATCAGGGGTATAAGCTAACTTAAACCAATATGATTAAACTACATCGAATCATCATAACATAGTTATACAAATTTCCATCCTGTTCAAATCATCAAGCCTTTGTCCTTACTACACTTTCATTGCTCCACCCGGATTCCATTCCAGTCTCTCAACTCTAGTAGAGTACGCATCGTTATCTTGCCATCCCTTTGGTTGCTTACTAGCCACCTATGCATCTACTTCAAAACTTTTTGGTATTCTTCTACTTGCCCAAGGCACACTCGTTTCCTTGGCATCTTTCCCAACAATAGAACTTCCTTCACATATAAGGAAGTCTTCCCTTACTTGATAGCTAAGAGTCTACCATCCTTGACTCATAACATAAGGGTCATATTCAAGCTTATTTGCTAGAACTGTTTAAGGAGCTGCCCCGAAGCCTACTTTAGATGTTACCTTAGTAACTCAGATAACTCTTCTATAAGAGTCTTAACACGTTTGGATCATCAGATCCAACCAATCCAATTGGTCATATTCCACAAGGAACAAATCATAACAGGGTGTTCTTACTCTAACTGACCTTTATCAAAACAAAACACAGAGTAAACACAGCAAAAACATCATGACTCCATAACCTAGATCCCAAAAGACATCGACCAGCTCTGATACGACTAATGTGACACCCCCTTCTGGGACATCACATGGTAACCCGTTGGGGAAACTAAAAACTTTTTTTTGAAAAACACTCACTCGAGTGGTTATAGAAATCTGATACCAAAAGCAAAACAGAACAATCATATAAAACAAATTGTCATTCATCCTTTTTAATAATAACTCAACTTCGCCATAAGGCGTACATCATTTTCCCAATCTTTTAGTATGCCGCACATACATCAAAAATCCTAAGAACTGGTCTAATAAAGGAACATCTAAAGATGATAGAGTATACTACCTAGTATACTTCAAACCCATGAGACTAAGCCTCGTCATCGCCAGTCCACACATCTTTGCCGTCGACATAAAGAGACTCCAACTTCGGGGTCCCAAAGTGCCCCAGAGATTCATTGAAATGCATCTGTACATGTATCCAAAAACACAACTGGGTGTCCAATATGTACAGGCAAGGGTGAGATACCAATATATAGATTCAAACACAATAACTACATCCATTAGACATCAACAGCACATGGGCATATACAATCATTATGTATAAGATTCTACTTGATAAACAAGTAGTATATCTTAGGGTCTCATACCAGACAGTCATTGTCATTTCAAAAGAAATGCATGACACTTCAATATTCATCATCTAATTCTTTACTTAATCTCCGAAGATCTCAACACCGTTGTATAAAAACTGAGCTGATCAGGCTTAAGGTACATTGGTCCCAGGCAACAATGACCAACACCTAAGTGCTTATTCAGAGGTACATGAACACCATGACATTACGCGATTACATGGAATTACATTCAGCGGTACTTGATAAATCGTAAATGGTCATACTCTATTGTCCAACTCAAGGCACAATGTTCATCGTTCGTATGACACCAGTGTCCATCAAGGCACAATGTTACTCACCATCTTGAATATCCTGCCATCAAGATATCCAGATTAACATCGTTGGCATGTCTGCCAAATTTTAATGCATGAAAAAACGTTTCAAGTCTTGTCACTTTTCTTTGTGTTCGTTCTTTCGTTGTCGTAGCTCAAAGGCTCCCGACTATTCATAATTTACACCGTTTTAAAAATTTTCCCCATTAGCACTGGACAAAACGTCCGAGTGCTCAATCGCGGAACTCTAGACCGATGCACCAGCCCAAGTTCCGTGGTAATAGAAAACATCATTCACCTATAATCACGTTTCCTCATAACAAGAGGACGTTTCCTCATAACAAGAGGACGTTTCCCCCTAACAAGAGGAGGACACACAGTCCACAGAACACGCAGTCCATAACATCGTTGCACGGCTTCTCGTGCTATTTTTACAGAACACTAGTATCCCGACGTCTCGTATACTAGGTTCACGTTTTTCATCGTTTTTCACCGTTTTTCGTTATGTGAAACATGAATCCAAAACGAAATCTCCGCAACTCATCCAACTTGTCAGATTTTACACCGTTGGGAAAACTCGTTTACAGAAAAACCTTTCTGTTTGGAAACTGTTTATAAACCATTGAATTTCTGATAAAACTTATCTTTTGCTGAAAGTCCCTTCTCAAAAACCAATTTTTGAAAGGAAACAGCTGAGACCAAAAACGTCGTCCCAGAACAGCATTACTGTTTTTCGAAAATGTTTTTTCGTAAATCTTTTCAGAATTAAAACATTGTTTAACGTTAAAAACATTCTAAGTTCTAAAAACTTAGTTTTTTCCTCTTGATTTTACTTTTTGCACATAAAGATCAATTTATTCTTAAAAAACTAACTTTTCCTGCAAACTTCAGAAATCACTTTAGGATTCCTCTTTTCCTTTAGAAAACTAGCGTCGTTGAGAAATCCCCAACGTTTTCCCAAATAAATCTTTGGCGTTTACTACAAAGCTTGTTAAGGCTTTTATCCCCATTAATTAATGGAGCACTGACCACTGTCAGGCTTCCCAGTCAACAATCAACTTCACAATATTGATATACCAACGTTATAGCAGATAATACAGTTTATAACATGCATTAAAATACTATAACACATATTAGCAGATAATTCAACCAAGAATCAATAATCATCAGCAGATAAACAACAGCTGAAACAAATCAACCAATCATCACACAGCTCAAATAAATATATACAGACCAATACAGACAACACATAGTTATCTAGAGATTTCCTCAGGCAATTCTCCCCTTACCTCTCGGAGTATCCTCCGGATGCAAAGTCATCTGATCGGTCCGCGAACTCTCTCGATTCGTCGTCCGATTACCCGGCGACAACTACACACAATCAATTAATCAAGATATCAACTTTAAATCACAAAAATTTTCCTTAACCCTCTTCACCTATGGTTCAGCCCTAGCTAGAAAAATTAGCCAGGGTGTTCCAAAAATTCCTATCTCTTGGATTCCATCCTTACTAGGTGTGCTAAGGCTAGATCAAAGCCCATTACACCAAAACTTAGACCAAAACCCCATCCACCCAATCATGGAGGTTTCGGCCAAGATACTCATTTGAGCTAGGAAGCTCATTTGGTTTCCAACTCTTGGATCAATGATCTTCAAGTACACACAACACTAGATTAAGTTACATTACTAAAAAATTTGAAGTAAAACTCTTGCTTTTCAACAAAGGTGGGTTCGGCCACTCCTAGGAACAAATAGCTAGACATGTTATTTGATTACATGCTCTTAGATAGTGATAGAGAATGATGAAACTAGATCATAGAAATTGATTTCTTTTTCTATGATTTCTTATGGATTTTTGAAGTTCATGGTTAAAAACTAAACTTCCATGAATCTTTGAGATTAAAATGAGAAATAGAGAGATTAGTAGAGCTAGAAGAGAGGTAATACCTCCTTGATGTTTAAGCTTGAGAGAAATTCAACTTTGTTCTCACCAATTTTGAAACTTAAAGAAATTTTTGAAGAAAAATGGCGAGAGACAATGGAGGAGAAGAAGGAAGAAGATGAAGAGAAAAGATGAGGGACGGGCGTGGGAGTGAGAGGAAAAGAAGATAAGAAGGTTTAAGTTTTTAACTTAGGGGTAGATTAGTAATTTACTTAAGGGCAAATTGGTAATTTCCTTATAAGACCAAGGGCATTTTGGTCATTTCGCATCTAGATATTTTCTAAACGTAATCATTACAGTTGTGAGTCATGGCACACCTTTCTAGGTGATGTTACTTCAATCTTATCCGTTAGCCAGTCCCGTTAAATCCATCTACAGCTCCAATCGTCTTCTAGTTCGAGTATTCGCTCGAATATAATATATTATTTTCACTTTTGAACGTCAGGACTGATTTTAGCTAAAATGTAGAGGATCGAATTTTAAGACTAATGGTTCTGACCGTTAGTCAAAATTATGTCTTTATAGTAGTAAAACACTACTACCCGTGAAAACGTAGTCCGGGCTCCGTTTGAGTTTTCAACCCAAATTTTAACCATAGCTTCCTACGATAGCGTAGAGCGTGACAATGGTCTCGGATTATTTTATTTCACTCTCTAGACCCTGCAATAAAATACAAATACATAAATACTGTTTATTTCTTATTAGAGTTTAGAGAGTGTGAAAAATCGGGGTGTTACATGGCTACTCTCTTTGGTCCATGAACTTCATGATTCTCCACTTAATCCTTGTTTTAAAGCCATGATTCAATGTGTTTCAACTTCTAGATTCAAACTTCTAAAATCTCTAGAAAATCATAGAAAAATCCTTTTAATGTGAAATCAATTTCTATGATCTAGTATCATCATTCTTTATCACTATCCAAGAGTATGAAATCAAACAACATGTCTAGCCTAGTTTTCTAAGAGGAGGCCGAACCATGAACTTAGAGAAAACCATTAGTTTTGTTTCAAGTTTTTGAGTAATGTGACTTGATCTAGTGTTATGTATGATTAAGGATCATTGATCCAAGAGTGAGGAACTTTTAGACATCTCTAACCTATTTTTGTCAATGATGGCCGAACCTAGCTTGTGTGAAAACCATGAGTTTTGCTTCAAGTTTTTGAATGATGAAGCTTGTTTTAGTGCTAGGTATGCCTAAGGATCCTTCATTCCAGATTTGTTGTGAAGGATCAGATCGTGTTCGATCGTTCTAAAGCGTGCTAAAGTGCTAGTTGCGGAGCTATGTTCGGGAGCTTGTACGGGAAGGCGAGCATGCGTAGCAGTTTCAGGTGGGGAGAAAGAATTGTTATCGTCGGGAAGGCAAGTGTAGTATAGAATATATACATGTGTAGGGAAACCTTAAACCCTACTAGAGGTTGAGCCCTGGACAAAGTACCCGGACCCTAGGTGTAGGTATCTTTGGGCTATCATTGCTAAGATGATACTCTAGACGATGTGATTATTGAGGTTGATATGTTGAATTGCCTATGTGATTAGCTGTTTATCTGTTATGTTAAACTGCCTATGTGATTATATGTTTATCTGTCAATGTGATGATATCTATACTGACATACTTATTGTCGTGATATTTTATTATTGTGATTGGCTGGATGATTGTTGATGAGAGTATGGTGAGATTAATTGTGATGTTGTTCGGATTGATACCATCATGGTCCTGACCATGGAGCTGTAGCTCGTGGACGCAAGGTGTCGTGATATTGATGTGGATGCAGTGCATCATGGCTGTGACCAAATGCTTAGGTGTGAGGTTTCGATATCAATCTGTGATGGATGTTTGTTGCATATCATAGCATTTCATACCATTGCATATTTGGTCCTAAAAGGGGATGTCTAATTGGGGACGTGATGTTTTTAATCTTGAGGCGGGATGTCCAATTGGGGATGTGGTGTTTTATCCTTACGAGGATGTCTAATTGGGGACGTGATTTTATTCATCCCGACAAGGATGTCCAACTGGGGACATGATAATATCGGCCGACATGCATATAGGAATGATGACATGCATATAGGGATTAATATCCTTCGTAGAGGATGAGAGAGTATCACTGACGGATGGTTGTGATGTCGAAAAGCTCAACAAAGTACAAGGTGCTGGAGGTGTATCGCCGGAGACAACGAGCATCGGTGGGGAGTTCTCGTTATCCCCGCTAGAGTTTGAGTTAGGCCGATAGTCTTAGTTGGATGGCCAGTGTATCTGAGCGAACTTGTATTTTGGGGGATAGGAGAGGAAGTCTCATGTACCTTTTGTTTACCAAGCTTTTGCTATATGTACTAGTTTGTGTACTCTAGTGGTTAGGTCGGTTATGTAGGCTCTACTGATGGAGTCAGTACTATTTTGTTTTATGTATGTATGTGTGTGTGTGTGTGTCTATATATATATATATATATATATATAAAGAAGCCTCCATACTTCTTGATTTAGTTGAAAAAATATGAGGCTTATATTTTTTATAAGGTTTATAAGATTTATATTTCTGTATTAACTCGATATGCAAGAACTTAAACTTTTGTTTATGTTCTTTTAACATAGATATATCCAAAAGATCTATGCTATCCTGAGTTTTATCAACATTAATAGTGTGTTCTAATGTTTTAATTATATAATCAGAGACAAATTTATCCATGAGATTAGTTCGATAAATTTTTGAAACATTTAATTCTGGGATATTCCAATTATTTAACTTTTGTTCAATATCAGGAATGGTTATTTGATGTTCATTTATCAATGAATTATCTAATTCTTCCCTAGAGGTAGAGCCTTCTTCTACTTCTAGTTTTTCTTTACCTTTTCTAGAGACCATCCTAAGTAACTTAGACATGGCATGTAAAGACCTAGATTATCTGATATCTACAGGGATTCAATATTGACTCACCAGACGACGGGACCACCGGACTGGTTGACCAACGGATTTACTACCCCTCCTGGGCTTTACTACAGGGACCACCTACACGGCTGACCAACGGCGTTGGCGAGTGAACAGGAACACTGAAGATACCAGAGCACTAGGCTCTGATACCAAAACGGCCACTGCGGATCATCTCAAAAATTAAGTAATTTATCAGAATCAAGAAACCTCTTTTGATTCTGAATATGAAAGTTGTGATTGCTCTGATGGCAATTGCTATTGTACCAAAATGGCCACTGCGGATCATCTAAAAAATTAATCAGAGTAATGGAATTAATCAGAGTAATGAAATATAATTAAAAATAGGAAATTAATCAGAGTAATGAAATATAATTAAAAGTAGTTGAAGATCAAATAATTTGAAAATGATTTGCAACCTTTTATTGATACACTTGTAATAACTTACAAAGAGAAAGCTTTATCAGTGGAAGCTTCAAAGGAATTACAAGATTTGAAAACTGAAAACTAAATTACACAAATGTAAACAAAGTTCCCTGAGCCTTGCTCTAAGAGGGGGCTAGGTTACATTCTGCTGAATAAAAGAACTCTGAAGCTTATTTATAGAACCTTGAGGCTTCGGACTTCAGAAGATTTGGAATCCACAGACTTGAATTGCGATGAAATCCGGAATTATTGAGGTACTATTGAATCACGGGCCTTCCTCTTTTTTAAAAGTTGCTTTTACTTTATGAAAGGCTCCAAAACCTTTATTTCATTTGCTTTATTGTGTCTGCCATTTTGTTTACCACTTTGCATTATTGCTGAAGATGCCAAAAGTGGGGTCCTTGATAGTTCAATCGAAATCAAATGGTCGCATTTTCAAATTATTTTGGTTATCAAAATCTCCATCAAAGCTTGGAAGCATATCTTCGTTTTGCTCATAGGGATTATTTGTAGATGATGGACTGTCTAAGGCTGAAGATATATATATATATATATATATATATATATATATATATATATATATATATATATATATATATATGTTGGGTATCAATGTCGTTTGTTTAAGCTTTAATCTTTCCGCATATTTAACAAGCATGTTAACGCTAATAACGTTAGAAGGGTTGTCTCAGGATGATTTTGAGCACAAACTCTTGGACATAATTTTTTTTTTCTAAACTAATGTGTCTAAAGCAATAGTTTGCTCGGGGGCTTAAATTGGCCAAATATAAATGCATCATTGATATTGGTTACATAAAATTAATGTCATTCCCCGTCAAAAGACAAATAGCTCCAATTCTACATTTTATACACATGCGAATTGAGGTTTTTTTTTTTATAACCATGTTATAGGTACGTTGTATTCACCACCGTAAGCAGTGACTAATCTACGTTGTGGAATCCGTTGGGCACACAAGGTAGGTTCTCCCCTCCCAACCAGGTTTTCTCTGTAACACCCCGATTTTTCAAACTCTACAATACTAATTAAACAGTATTTATGTGTTTGTATTTTATTGGAGGTTCTAGAGAGTGAAATAAAATAATCTGAGACCATAGTCACGCTCTACGATATCGTTGGAAGCTATGGTTAATTTTTGGGTTTAAAACTCAAACGGACCCCGGTTTACGTTTTCACTGATAGTAGTGTTTTACTGCTATAAAGACCTAATTTTGACTAACGGTCAGAACCATTAGTGTTAGAATTCGATCCTCTACATTTTTGCTAAAATCCGTCCTGACGTTCAAAAGTGAAAATAATATATTATATTCAGGCAACTACTCGAACTGGGAGACGATTGGAGCTGTAGATGGATTTAACGGGACCCGCTAACGGATAATCTTGAAGTCACATCAGGTCAACATCATCTTGGGATGTGTGCCAGTGTCATGATTTTCAAAATATCTGGACGCGAAATGACCAAAATGCCCTTGATCTTTTAGCAAAATCACCAAATTACCCTTCTCTTAATTACAAGTTAGCCATAGGTGAAAAAAATATCTCACCTTTCTCTCACCTCACTTAGGCCACTCGGCCACTTTCTTTCTCTCACTCTTCTCACTTTTCTCTTCTTTTGTCTCTTTGTTTTTCATTGTTCTTCAACTTTGAAGCTTAGAAACTTAGAGTTTTTGAGTGATTCAAACTCATTTCTTTTAAGGAAGTTCATCAAGGAGGTAGTAACTCTTCTCTAACTCTCTCAATCTCTCTTTTCATCTCTTAAAATTCTAGATTCTTGGAAGGTTAGGTTTCTAACCATGAACTTCAAAAATCCCTAAGAAATTGTAGGAAAATCCTTTTGATGTCAAACCACTTTCTTTGAACCTAGTTCATGATATTGTCTGTCATAATCCAAGAGTTGGAAACCAAATGAGCTTCCTAGCTCATATGGGTTTTTGGGGCCGAAACCCTTATGTGTGGGTGGATAGGGTTTTGGTTCAAGTTTTGGTATAATAGGCTTTGATCTAGCCTTAGCACACCTAGTAAGGATGGAATCCAAGAGATAGGAATTTTTGGAACTGCCTAGCCATATTTTCTAGCTAAGGCCGAACCAGAGGTGAAGAGGCATAGTAGAAATTTTATGATTTAAAGTTGATGTATTGATTGATTGTATGTGTGTAGTTGTCGACGAGTGATCGGACGAGAAACCGGGTGACTTCCGGATCGATCGAACTACTTTTCGCTTACCGGGAAACTACAAGAGGTAAGGGGAAAAATGCCTGGGGGATTCTCCCGATGACTGCATGTCATCATATTTTATCTGTAAATGTGTAATTTATCTGTGTGGTGATTGGTTGATTTGTTTCAGCTGTTGTTTATCTACTGATGATTATTGATTCTTGGTTGAATTATCTGCTAATATATGTTATAGTATTTTAATGCATGTTGTAAACAGTATTATCTGCTATAACGTTGGTGTATCAATATTGTGATGTTGATTGTTGATTGAGAAGCCTGACAGTTGTCAGTGCTCAATTAATTAACGGGGATAAAAGCCTTAAAAAGCTTTGTAGTAAACGCCAAAGATTTATTTGGGAAAATGTTGGGGATTTTTAACGACGCTAGTTTTCTAAAGGAAAAGTTAGTTTTTAAGAATAAATTGATCTTTATGTGGAAAAAGTAACAATAAGAGGCAAAAGTCAAGTTTTTGAAACTTAGAACGTTTTTAACGCTAAACGATGTTTTAATTCCGAAAAGATTTACGAAAAACGTTTTCGAAAAATAGTAATACTGTTCTGGGATGACGTTTTTGGTCTCAACTGTTTCCTTTCACAAAAAATGGCTTTTGGGAAGGGACTTTCACAAAAGATAAGTTTTATCAGAAATTCGATGGTTTTCAAACCATTTTCAAACAGAAAAGTTTTTCTGTAAACGAGTTTTCCCAACGATGTAAAATTCGACAACTTGGGTGAGTTGCGGAGATTTCGTTTTGGATTTGTGTTTCACAGAACGAAAAACGGTGGAAAACGATGAAAAACGTGAACCTAGTATGCGAGATGTCGGGATACTAGTGTTCTGTAAAAATAGCACGAGAAGTCGTGCAACGATGTTATGCACTGCGTGTCTTGTGGACTGTGTGTCCTCCTCTTGTTATGAGGAAACATGATTAAAGGTGACTGATGTTTTCTATTACCACAGACCTTGGGCTGTTGCATCAGTCTAAAGTTCCGCGATTGAGCACTCAGACGTTTGATCCTGTACTAACGGTGAAAAGTTTTAAAACGATGTAAATTATGAATAGTCGGGAGCCTTGAACCACGACAACGAAAGAACGTACACAAAGAACAGTGGCAAGACTTGAAACGTTTTTCCATGCATTAAAATTCGACATACGTGCCAACGGTGTTAATCTGGATATCTTGATGGTAGGATGTTCAAGACGGTGAGTAACATTGTGCCTTGATGGACAATGGTGTCATAGGAACGATGAATATTCTGCCTTGAGTTGTACAACAGAGTATGACCATTTACGATTTATCAAGTACCGCTGAATGTAATTCCATGTGATCGCGTAATGTCATGGTGTTCATGTACCTCTGAATAAGCACTTAGGTGCTGGTCATTGTTGCCTGGGGCCAATGTACTTTGAGCCTGATCAGCTCAGTTTTTATACAACGGTGTTGAGATCTCCGGAGATTAAGTAAATAACTAGATAATGAATATTGAAGTGTCATGCATTTCTTTTGAAAATGACGATGACTGTCGGGTATGAGACCCTATGATATACTACTTGTTTATCCAGTAGAACCTTATACATAATGATTGTATATGCTCATGTGCTGTTGATGTGTAATCCATGTAGTTATCATATTTGAATCCATATATTGATATGCCTATACATGTTGGTCACCCTGTTGTGTTTTTGGATACATGTACAGATGCATTTCAACGGATCTCTGGGTCACTTCGGGACCCCGAAGTTGGAGTCTCCTTATGTCAACGGCAAAGATGTGTGGACTGGCGATGACGAGGCTTATTCTCATGGTTTTTGAAGTATACTAGGTAGTATACTCTATCGTCTTTAGATGTCTCTTTAGATCTGCTCTTAGGATTTTTGATGTACGTGCGACGTACTAAGAGATTGGGAAAATGATGTACGCCTTATGGCAAAATTGAGTTATTATTACAAATGATGAATGTCAATTTGTTTTATATGATTGTTCTGTCTTGCTTTTGATATCAGATTTCTATAACCACTCGAGTGAGTGTTTTTCAAAAAAAAAAGTTTTTAGTTTCCGCAACGGGTTACCATGTGATGTCCTAGAATGGGGTGTCACATTCTCCATACACAAGAGACAAGATTCGAATCCCTAACCACTTGCTTAAGGTTCCCGAATCCCTTACCACTCGGACAAACCATATGTTGGTGGATTGAGGTTAATTCATATAACAAATATATGCAACATAAATTTGTGAATGATGCATTTTTTTGGGCTAATTTAAGTCAAAGTACGATTAACTGTTTGTTATGATAAACAAAAAATCTAACAAATAATAACTCTAAAAACACACATATTTGTGGCTAAATTACTTTTTTGGTCTGTTGTAACACCCCGATTTTTCGTGCTTTCTAAGGACGATAAACTCAATTAATGAGTTTATATTTTTATCTGTGTTTTAGAAAATGATTTTGTGAAAACTAAAATCATATTCTTGTTTCATAAAATCGTAGGAGCCTTCGGTTAAGTATCAAACAAAAGCCGATCTATATTTTTCAGATGATAGTGTTTTTCTACTATCACGACCTAATCTTGACTAACGGACGAGACCATTAGTCTTAGAATTTGATCCTCTATCTTTTTCCTAAAATGTGTCCTGACGTCCAAAATATAAATAATATTTTATATTCGGGCCGATAATCGATCGAGGAGGCGATTCGAGCTGTCTTAGGATTTTTCGAGACCCACGATCAGATGTTTTTCATGCCAAAATCGTATCAAGTCATGTGAGGAAGTTATACCAGTGTCGGGATGATTCCAAATATCGGGATGTGAATTGACCAAATTGCCCTTGGTTAATTTTTATTACAAATTTACCTCTCCTATTATTATACTAATAAAACCCTAAATATCTACCAACTTTTACTCTCATCCTCTTACTTTCTCCCCTCATTTTTTCGGCAGCCCCCTCCCCCTCAACTCCATCTTCTTCCTTTCTCTCATTTCTCTTTTTCTCTCACACAAAATCTCCATTTTTGAAGGTGAAAAGCTTGGCTTTTTGTGAAGCAATCATCACCAAACTTGGAGTAGATCATCATAGGAGGTATTATTCCAACTCTATCTCTCTCAATCTCTCCTTTCTTTCCTCATATGTTCATGATCAAGGATGTTAGGGTTTTGTCCCTAAAATCTTTGAAAATCCATGAAAAATTGTAGGAAAATCGTATCTATACCAAACCAATTTCTATGGCCTAGGTTCATGACATACTTGTATGATCCAAGAGCTTAGAGCCAAGAAATCTCCCTAGCTATATTTTCTGGTGGAGGCCGAAACCCCCTATGTGTATAGGGTAGGGTTTTGGTTGGTTTTTGATGATCTGATCTGATATCTGGGGCTGTCACTCTTAGTTAGGGTGTTATCTAGAAAATGAGAAATTTTGGAGCTCCCTAGCTATTTTTAGTGTAATAGGGCCGAACCCTAGGGGTGGTGCATTAGGAGAAATCTTTGTTTTGTAAGTTAATGCCGATATGTTTTACGTGTATGTAGTAATCGGCAGCGTGCTGGGACAGTGAACAAGTTGATCGGGTGTTCAAAGTTTAGCTGGAAGCTACAAGAGGTAAGGGGAAAAACCTGAGGAATTCCATTCCCGACAGCTGTGTGCTGCATCGGTGTTTTGTATTGTAATGCCCTTCGTTACATTAGTAACCTAATTAATAATTTAAATAATACCAGGAAAATAAAGTTTTTCTTAAATAACAACTGAATAAATACTTAATGTAATATTACTCCAAAATAATTGTTTATATTAATTCGAAAACCAAAATAACATTATCAGTTTCAATACCTCAAAACAGGGCATCTATAACATCTCGCATAAGGAAATAACTAAGGATAATAGAGGTCCTCCTGGCGTATACCGTTCAATACTGACCAAGCTCTAAAACTAAAGAAATAGTCTTCAAAACGTCTGGCTGCTCAACATGGACGTCCTCAGGCACTGAAAACAATACTACTAATGAGATATAAAATCCCAGTGAACAGAAATACATTTATAAAAGGTTTTCACAAAAGCATTGTTCTCAGCCGGCGCGGTAACCAAAAAAAACTGTCCATGGTATCCGCTATTTTCAAAATAATGTATAGCAAAATAATAATAATAATAATAATAGAAATTATTATTGACAGTAAACAATCATCATTAAAACATCATAAATCAAATATGATAAGATCTCATATATCAAACAATCTCAAATATTCTCATATGTCACATGAATTTCAAACTGCACATAACAATGGCGTCCCATTGCCTACCTTACTCATGAAGGTATTTCGATATCACCTTCTCTTCAGTGACATTACTCATTTCGATACCAACCATTGTACACTGGTGGTATTACTCATTTCGACATCCCAACGTGTGGCGATGTTACTTTCGATACCCCATCATGGCGGTATTTCATATTTCGACACCCCAATTCATTGGCAGTGTTACTTTCGATACCCCTATCATAGGCGGTATTGCAGCAGACAGCATTCAACATATTAACAGTTATTGAATTATGTCAATATCACAGATATCATCAAATAGTGCATATATAGCATGTCAATTCAACTAAATCACGTATGTATCATATATATCATAGCACCACTCTCAATAATAAACATTTAATTGACGGTAGAAACACATTATAAGTAAAACCCCAAATTTGTAAAATCAGGATTTGACCAAACCCGGATTATTTTCCAAAAACGTATTTTTAAATCATAACACAAACCCCAAAACAATTTCCACCATGGAAAGGGTGAGAAAGAGTATTTATACTCACCTCTTGAAGACCTCCAAGCATCTTCTATGGCGAAACCTATTTATAGAAATCCTCCTTCTATCACCTTAGACAAACACCGTTTCTCCTGCTACGCACAACGATCCTATATCTGGCGCAATCCCACTTTTTATTTGTTGATGACGGCGCTGCTCTTCCCTCTGCCTTGAAAACGGGTCGTGTACAGCTACTATCTCCCCATCAAAAACCCATCTAATTTTAATTATAAGCATGAACCCCACTTTTCGTTCCTACGAATTCTAAATTAATTTCTTGTTATGCTGCCCCTGATAACATGGAATTGACTAAAGCCAAAATGTGTATGTGTAATAGAACGTGGGTCCCTTCTATCCTTTTGTTTTTTTTTTCTTATTTTATTTTTATTTTAAAATTGTATTCTTTTATGATTAGTAAATCATTCTAATAAACTTTTATATCAACAATTTTCTACACTAAACCTCATATCAGCTTAATCCTTTTATTAAAATAATTATATTGAAATTTTAGGATGTTACATTTTCTCCCCTCCTTTAAGAATTTCGTCCTCGAAATTAACCTTATACATGATCGCTCCAAACTTCATATATGCACAGAGCAAAACATTTAAAGTATCTTGACTGATAAAATCTGGATAGAGAGCATGATATCCTCCTCAAGTTCCTAAACAGCTTTCTTAGGAGTTAATCCTTCCCAAACCACCTTCACCAAAAGAATTGTCTTGTTCCGCAGAGTCTTAGTGCTCTGATCGATAATCTGACTAGGCCTGACT
Source organism: Ammopiptanthus mongolicus (assembly GCA_039655645.1). NCBI lineage: Eukaryota > Viridiplantae > Streptophyta > Magnoliopsida > Fabales > Fabaceae > Ammopiptanthus > Ammopiptanthus mongolicus. The sequence goes on along the minus strand of CM077349.1, from coordinate 26,944,879 downwards.
TAAAGATTAAGTTATCCTTAAATTGTATTGACTCAAGAGCTATCACATATGAAACATCTGGTACGTACTTCTAGAGCTTAGAAATATGGAAGACATCATGAAGATTGACAACGACATTGAAAAAGCCAATTGGTAAACAATAGTCCTGACTACACTTTTTGAACTTGAAAATGACCCAAGAACAAGGAATTGGTTTTTGACTGACATTGACCTCCCCGTTCCAAACTTAGGAGTGACACTCAAGAATATATGTTCCCCTTCTAAAAATTCTAAAGGCTTTCTTTTCTAGTCGACACAACACCCTTTACCCAATCTGTACAGGGTGCATATTTCCCGTCTAAATCTAAACTGTGGTCTCTTGGATTAAATCCGGTCCTAGTAAGATCTGCTCACCTACTACTAATTACTAACATAAAGAGAACCTACATATCCTAATCACACCATCAGTATACATATAATCATTAACTATTTCACTACATATTAAGTGTACAATTCATGGCACGTTAACTATAAACATAATTTTAAAGAAAAACAATGATAACATTTACAGACCAAAATCATGCACTTAAGCGTTTGTTTCTGTCCATCAATACTAAAATCATAATATCTTCACTTGCATTCCATCATTATAAGAATTTTCAGAAAAAATTCATAACAAATAATTCACAAAAGAAATTAAATTAAAGTTTTATACCTTTCATGGTAGATCTTATAGTCCATTATATTCCACACCAAAACTATTATATTGTTTACAGCACAGAGTAATTTTTTTTTTTTAAATAGATAAACAAATAAAATGAAACAAAGAAAGAAAATTAAAACAGTAGAGACATTCCACATACTAAGTATTATCTAGTTCAAGTTGATAATTTCACAAGAAAAGAAATAGTTTCATTTTCTATTAAGAGATGGTCTTACTAAAAATAAAATTTGGTAACAAAAACAGAATAAGATTTAGTTAACTTGCAATTAAATTGTGCAGTCATTGAGCATATACAAATTTCAAAACAATTTTTATCAATAAATATCATAGTAGAACTAAGAAATCAATTTCATTTTGATTTTTGAGTAAACACATACAGATAAATGTTTTTTATTTTTTTTATTTTTTAACAAGAAATATATGTTTGTTAAGATTAAACATGTCATTTAATCTATATGGATAATAAGTCCAAGGGGTGTATTAATTGCAAATAATGTTTGGTCCCTTCAGAAACAATCTGAAATATTCATACAAGGTGATTTTCTAAAAAAATTTATATAATAAAATTAAAACATAAATTAAAATTTGAGCATATATATACACCTTCTTTAATATAACATCCATTATTTTTATTTCCATCTACTATTACATCTTGTTTATTTCTAGATGTATGGTTAACTTCCCTTCATTTGTCTATTTTAGCATTTTCTTTTCTAGGGCACCCCTCCTTAGGAACAACGATCCCATTCTTAAACAACAGTAGACTATTATCAAATAACACATTATTCTCTTGATCTAAAAGAGATTGCAATTCCTGATCTAAAAACTGCACTCGCATAATCTGTTTTCTAAGGTCACTTCAAATTTCAACTTATTCAATTTCAAGCTTAAAGCATTTAAGGTTACATTGAAATTCAGATCCATAAACCCTTCTATGATATTCATCTCTGGCACTAATATGCAAGGATTTTCCATTTAGAGCCTCTATCACTACATTAGGTTTTCCTAAACTATACTTCAACTCAAATTCATAGTCCTTAAGAAATTTTATCCACCTTCCTTGCCTTATTTTTAATTCTATTTTTTTTTTCTAACAATTATTTAAGGCTCTTATGATCATTAAAAACTTCGATTTTATTTCATATAAGATATTTTCCTTTCCTAATCAACTTAATCAGAAGTAAGGTTAGCCTAGAGAATCTATTTACAACTACGCTTTCAATTCCAGGAACTTCTTACACCTGATACCTCCTAGGTTGCTCTCATCTTATATCACTGCATCTACTTTACTTGAATCAAACGCCACTCTACTCAAATGATCTAAGGTCATTTATCCTAGGAAAAGATATCTATCCTTAATGGTTATTTTGTTCGATTATCTAATGTCCATACATAGGTCCGTACTCCCATCATTTTTTTTTCACTATAAACACTCAGAACTTATCACAAAATCAAACATATTTCATACCAATAATTAGAGTAAGATTTGATGTAAACTATAATCAAATAATAATAAATTAGATTCTAAATAATAACAATAAAAACAATAGCAACTTCGAATAAATTGTGAAAAGATACATCAGGGTAAGAAAGTTTTAATTCTAAATCCATATGGTTTTACTAAAAAAAAAAAAAAAAAAAAAAACAAACACTGACACTAGAAGATATTCCCATTTATAATTAAATGAAAAATTCATTAAAGCAAAAGGAAGTATAAAACGTGAATTCAAATCAAGTGAGGTTTCCTTTGGAAATTTTGCTATCAAGAAGAATATGCACACAAAAACGATAAATAAAAGTAAAACTATTTCTTTTATTTTATTAAAATACAAAGAATATTCATCTATCAAGCAAATTCATCAAACGACATAAAAATATATATTTAAGAATATAATGTTAAGAATTAACAACCTTAAATTTCCAACTCTTTTTTTTTTTAATTAATAATAAACAAATCCACGTATAAAAACTTATTTTCTAGCAATTTCTCTAATTGTTTCTTAGGCTTATTTAACTCTAAGGATGTCATTCTAAGACGCTACTGACACTGTCCACTTCTAGGTACTAAATCTATGTTAAACTCAACTCCCATATTTGATGTAAGGTAGAGACCTCTTTATGAAACACATCTAGAAACTAACAGACAATAGGTAGTGCCGCTACATCACTCTCAGTCTCTATCTTAAAGGAAAACAACAATATGGATCATTGAACTTCCTCAACTAAGAACTTATGATATGGAAAAGAATACGATATGGTTTAGCAGAAAAGATTCATCAAACATAGCTTGTGAAGTACATAAATATTTCTATTTGGACAATATTATTAGACGATAACGAAACCATACTAAGAGTGACATCCAACACAACATTTGAAAACATATCAAATCATAAGATAAATTTTGGTGTATCGAAGAACTTTTCGAATAGGTAAAAGATGTAACCAATTTATCTTTGACAGGGGTAGAAATACACAAGTGGAAAGGTAATTTAGAAATAGGCAACTCTAGATTTTTGACACAACTAAAAGTTATGGAAGAATGGATTGCTCCTGAATCAAACAATATGATAACTTCTTGTTATAAGCATAGTTTCTCTTCGGCTCTACTAACTGCTGCAGCATCTAAGCTGTCCCGAAAAGATGACGGTTCGTCCTTCGAAAAAGCGGTAACCCCGCGTATTGAGGTTCTTGGGGTGTCACCTCCCCATATCCCCTCGTATGACAGAGAGTCTCCGTCTGCTCTTGCACATCTATGGTCACACGATCCATAGCTGTTACAAGCGCATCATTCGTCCCTCGCCTATTAGTCGTCATAAATCTGCTCACTACCAATGAAACATTGAGTTGGCCAGGCTCAATATCCAAAGCATAGTATGCAGCATCTACAACTCTAACAAGCAACCTATGCGCCCAAGTTTTGATTTTTGAAAAACCCAATAACCACAGTCCAATTTAGGATTGAACTGCTTTGATACCAAAAATGTAATGCCCTTCGTTACATTAGTAACCTAATTAATAATTTAAATAATACCAGGAAAATAAAGTTTTTCTTAAATAACAACTGAATAAATACTTAATGTAATATTACTCCAAAATAATTGTTTATATTAATTCGAAAACCAAAATAACATTATCAGTTTCAATACCTCAAAACAGGGCATCTATAACATCTCGCATAAGGAAATAACTAAGGATAATAGAGGTCCTCCTGGCGTATGCCGTTCAATACTGACCAAGCTCTAAAACTAAAGAAATAGTCTTCAAAACGTCTGGCTGCTCAACATGGACGTCCTCAGGCACTGAAAACAATACTACTAATGAGATATAAAATCCCAGTGAACAGAAATACATTTATAAAAGGTTTTCACAAAAACATTGTTCTCAGCCGGCGCGGTAACCAAAAAAACTGTCCATGGTATCCGCTATTTTCAAAATAATGTATAGTAAAATAATAATAATAATAATAATAGAAATTATTATTGACAGTAAACAATCATCATTAAAACATCATAAATCAAATATGATAAGATCTCATATATCAAACAATCTCAAATATTCTCATATGTCACATGAATTTCAAACTGCACATAACAATGGCGTCCCATTGCCTACCTTACTCATGAAGGTATTTCGATATCACCTTCTCTTCAGTGACATTACTCATTTCGATACCAACCATTGTACACTGGTGGTATTACTCATTTCGACATCCCAACGTGTGGCGATGTTACTTTCGATACCCCATCATGGCGGTATTTCATATTTCGACACCCCAATTCATTGGCAGTGTTACTTTCGATACCCCTATCATAGGCGGTATTGCAGCAGACAGCATTCAACATATTAACAGTTATTGAATTATGTCAATATCACAGATATCATCAAATAGTGCATATATAGCATGTCAATTCAACTAAATCACGTATGTATCATATATATCATAGCACCACTCTCAATAATAAACATTTAATTGACGGTAGAAACACATTATAAGTAAAACCCCCAAATTTGTAAAATCAGGATTTGACCAAACCAGGATTATTTTCCAAAAACGTATTTTTAAATCATAACACAAACCCCAAAACAATTTCCACCATGGAAAGGGTGAGAAAGAGTATTTATACTCACCTCTTGAAGACCTCCAAGCATCTTCTATGGCGAAACCTATTTATAGAAATCCTCCTTCTATCACCTTAGACAAACACCGTTTCTCCTGCTACGCACAACGATCCTATATCTGGCGCAATCCCACTTTTTATTTGTTGATGACGGCGCTGCTCTTCCCTCTGCCTTGAAAACGGGTCGTGTACAGCTACTATCTCCCCATCAAAAACCCATCTAATTTTAATTATAAGCATGAACCCCACTTTTCGTTCCTACGAATTCTAAATTAATTTCTTGTTATGCTGCCCCTGATAACATGGAATTGACTAAAGCCAAAATGTGTATGTGTAATAGAACGTGGGTCCCTTCTATCCTTTTGTTTTTTTTTTCTTATTTTATTTTTATTTTAAAATTGTATTCTTTTATGATTAGTAAATCATTCTAATAAACTTTTATATCAACAATTTTCTACACTAAACCTCATATCAGCTTAATCCTTTTATTAAAATAATTATATTGAAATTTTAGGATGTTACATGTATTGTATGTAAATAGTTTATATCTGATGTTGGTTGATTTCTTGATTGACTGCTGTTGATTGGAATATGTATTGATGTATTGATGTAACTGCTGATATAGTTGAATGCATGTTATACTTGCTAAATGGTTATATGGATGTATCATGTGCCCTGTTGTGGGATTTGGGCATTAGAGGACCTAATTTTGATTAGGATCCGACATCGTGTAACTTAAAAACTTTAAAAGTCTGAAATGTGTTTTAATAATGAGAAGTGAAGTTTAAAAGCAAATAGGACATTAGAAATCTTCAATTGTCCTAATTCGATAAGTTAACCCTTTGAGCAAAGGCATTTTGAGAATTGTGGTTTCCAAAGTTATATTGAGTTTATTCAAAAAAAATGAGTTTTTGCAAGCTTTGTTTTAAGTTCGTATTTTACCGAAAAACAATGAAAGAAATAGAAATGGTCTCTGGACCAAGTTTCGTTTTATGAAAAACCGATCCCGATGACTTTGTGTAAGTATCGGAGATTTGGGTTTTTGGTTTTCGAGTTTTCAAGGAAAGTGGTTTTAAAGCTTAGAAACTAGAAACCGAGACCTCGGGGTTCTAGGGTTCTGCAGAACACGTGGATCAAGGATCCGTGTTAGTTTGTGGTCCGGACGGCTTAGGGACGATCTTTGTGGTCCTGTAAGCTTGAGGATGTTTTTATGATCTTGAATCCGGCATCCTAGACTGGTGCATCGGTTAGGGGTGTTGGGATTTGAGTTGTTTTTGGACTAAGTGTCCTATTTTGAGAAAATGTGTTTTGAGGCTTAAAGAGTCTAAGACATTATGGTGATTGTTAGCATTGATGCTACAACAAGGAAATATTGATGCGACAAAGATCAATTATCGTAAACTAGATAGTTTTCTCATGCATATTTGTGTGTTGGGCAGACGTGCCGTGAAAAGGGGGACCTTGATAGGCAAGGAGAACCTGAGATGACTTAATGTCATTATGTAACATTGTGCCTTGATGGACAATGATGTCATACGTGCTGTGTGTTCGTATTGTGCCCAGTGAGGAGGACAATATAGTATGACTTATACATCGTGAGTACCACTGACATGCGCGTCCATGTATTATTTCCTGGAAGGTTACGTGCTCACGTTTGGCCGAATGTTGATTCTGGCGTTTGTTATTGTATCCTGCGGGGCAATAGCGTTGAGTCTGATCAACTCGTATCCATGGTGTTGGGATTTCCGGAAATCTAGTTTGAATATTAGTTGAGATATATGGAAGTGTCATGCATACGTTTAGGAGATAACGTTGATTGTGGGGTACGGAGCCCTTGTGCCTTTACCGCTATTGGTACTTGGTTATACATGTTATGTTATATGATGTATGATGATTTAGTGAGTTACATTATATGAATCTGTTGTTTGGATTGGGCATATAGTTGTTGTTTATGGATTCATATATTGGTTTCTCACCCTTGCATGTTTTTGGACGGGTTGTCCTTTGGTATATATTATATCGTATTTACAGATGGAGCCGACGCCAAATCACCTAGCGCACTCAGGGATGCGCGTCCTAGTATTTGATCAGAGGACGGACCCAGCCGTGTGGGTTATCCACCCAGGAGTGGAAAGCGCGGCATACACAGGACCGGTTTGCACCGTAAGTGGGACGACTGAGACGGGACCGCGGAAGAGCACTCGTACCGTGGAGACCATTCAGGTGCCTCTCCCTCCCATCGGGTTGATGCTGCAGGCCCTTATGGAGCAGGGTGTGATCGAGTCGGTCGCCCCCGCTGCACAGTCCCCGCAGCAGCAGCCGCCCCAGACGCCTCCCCCGCCTTTTGTCTTGGTAGCGGGCGAGCACGTCGTGGAGGATGTGGAGGAAGAGGAGGAGGAGGAGGAAGACCCTGAGGAGGATCCTCAGGAGGACCCGGAGGATCATCTTTCGGATGCTTCCGATCCCCATCCACAGGGGAACGGGAACATAGGTTCCCAGAGTTCTTCCCCAGGTTCCAGCATTGGACCTCCCTCCGGGGGATTGTCCAATGGATTCCATTAGTCGGACCAGCTTAGGGTGTAGACCTTATTTTTGAGGCAGCGGTTTTTGGGTAGTCTGTTAACGGCTACTGATGGCCATAGGTTTTAGATATATGGTTCCAGACTGTCGCTGCCTAGTTTTATAGCTTTTAGGAGTTCTTTTTATCGTTCTTTTGTAAAGGGACGTGTTGTCCATAGCTTTAGTGGATGTACATATGCATATATACATTGTTATTGTTATATATATGAGCAGTTCTGTTCTATCTGGAGTGGTGTTTATAAGTATTAATAAGAAAAAAATTTATCACGATTTTCAGAATCTGCTTATACAAAGGATTTATTTTCCGAAAATAAAACCAGCGAAATTTTTATTTATCGTTTCATTAAGTGTGTTGAGTTACGAAAGTGGCACTGGGTTTGAGGGTGTCACATCTGTCATTTATTTTAATTTATTCAACTTTGTCCATATATTTTATTCAACTTGGTCCCTCATTTATTTTAATTTTTTCAACTTGGTCCCTTATTTGTTTTAATTTATTCAATTTAATGGTGAAACGTAGTGGCAAGGACCAAATTGCTTAACGTTTAGCAAGTAAAAGACCAACTTGAACATTTTTAAAATAGAGGTACTAAGTTATATAAATTAAAATAAATGAGGGACCAAAAGAGTAATTGAGCCTTAATAATATTATGATCCAAATATAAATATAATCAATTATGTATTATTTTCTTGTTTCTATATAAATATTTGTTATTCATCTAATATATCTATATATGTCTATAACTGCAAAAAAAAAAAAAAAAAAATTGTTTTCCTTATATTTTAAAAACATTATCTATTATTTTCCTACTTTTAAACAAATATTTGTTATCCAGATTTTTTCAATTTAATTCTTTTTCTTTTAAGAACAAAGAATTATAAAAAAGAGTTGTAGGATAATTTCATACCATTTTCAACGATTTTTTAATAGAAATTATCTTAGTTATTTGTTATATCACTTACTTATTTTGATTTAGTTATTTTACTTTTCGAGATAAATATTTCTAACTAATTACTATCACATCTTATGAATATCATTACCTTTTAAAATTAATTCAAAAATTAATTATTTTTATTTGCCTATTATAATAAATAGAAATGTTAATAAATAATAATTCTATAAACATCAATGTTAATTAGTAATATTTTTAATAATATTGTTGTCCTAACAGAAATAATCAATTATATATTTTTTTTATATTTTCATATAAATATTTGATATTCACTTACCGTACCTATATATTTTTTATAATATTATTGTATTAATTTATTGTTCATATGATATAAAAGTAGTATATATTATTTTTTCATTTCCACATAAATGTTAGTTATCTAGATTTTAACCTTTAATTCTTTTCTTTTTCATGATAAAGATTTATAGTGGAAAAAATTATGAAATAATTCTATATCTTTTTCGATAACCTGGACTATTAACAATATCACGTACTTATTTTCATTTAATTATTTTCGTTATCTAGACCGATTTCTTATTATTTGTCAACATATCTTATTCAAGGTGTTACCTTTTTTAAATCATATCAATTACTTATTATTTTTATTTCTATTATGATAAATAAAAAGTCTAATAAATACGAACTCTAAAAACACATACTAACTAGTTATTATAACACTCATGGGGGAAAGAAGCTCAAATATAACACTTCAAGAGATGTTGATCAAGATATATGGCCAATGAATATAAAGATAGAGGGTAAATATTGTGCTAATAGATGTTTTATTAAAATTGAAGATTCCAACTTTTACATTTTTGTTGGTAGCTACTTAGATGAAAGATAGCAACCTTTGAGTATAGAATTTTTCATATTAAAACTTAATCTTCCTAGAATAAAATAATGAGGGACTTGGGGCTTGTGCAGTATCTTGCCCCGTAGATTGTGTCAACCCGATAAAGTTAAGAGACAATGAAGGAGGTGGAGGTTTTGGCCAAGGAACTCCATCTATGCTGGTTGATGGAAGTTGTGGTTCACTAGTGGGCAAACCATGAGCTGGACTTGGAATTATTGGCTCATTAGTGGACAAAGCATGAGTTGGACTTGGAGTTATTGGCTCATTAGTGGACAAAGCATGAGCTGGACTTGGAGTTACTTGTTCATTAGTGTGCCAAGCATGAGATGGACTCGGAATTATTGGCTCGTTAGTGTGCCAAGCATGTGCTGTAGTTATTGGCACATCTGTGGGAAAAGCAAGGATCGATGGAGGTTCTGGCTCATTAGTGTGCCAAGAATGAGCTGGTGCTGGAGTTATTGGCTCATCAGTGGCAGAAGCACCACTCAGAAAAATGACAATGGACAAAAGGAGAAGCAAAGGCATGGTAGAGGAGGAAGGGAGGCAGGGGATGCAAGCCATGTATATCTGTGGCTGTGGGTGGTCACTACACTCTACATTGGTATTTATAGGACACTAACAAAGAGTGGCAAAATGAGAGAGAAAGTAAAGAAGGGGGATGATAAGAACTAGGAAAAGTAAAACGTATGGTTTGTTACTTCCGATGCTTTGTCAGAAATCTCTAGAGTCGGTAATTGAAGCTCCATGCAAAGAGAGAGAACAAAAATCCCGCATTTTCAGAGACTTTGCGGATAAAGATGTAGATTCTTGGAAAAATTATGAAGTATAACACATCTTGCAAAGGAGGTAACTGACCATCCAACGGTGGCAAATGAGGAAGTAAAGAAGGGGGGTGATAAGAAGCAGGAAGTACAACTCATGATTTGTAACTTATTTGTAAGAAGTCTCTTAAAACTCACCATCCAATGAGAGTGAATAAGAATTCAACATCTTGGTTTTCTTTCTCCTTAAATGTGCCTTATAACTTGGCAACGTCTTCTCACATTTATGTTGGGTATGGACAGAAAACGTGAAGCCATGGATTCATGTATTAAAATTTTAAAAAAACCGCTTTAAAGTTAGTTTTTCTTTAAAGTGGGCAAGTAAAAATGTATATACTATTAATTAGATAAAATGTATTGAAATCTCAACCTACTAATTGATCTAAAGATAAATATATCCTTACTTGCTCAAACTTGCCTGTGAGGATATTACACCTCGATATCATGTTTGAGATTTTATGAGTTTAATTGATATATATTTTTTGTCAAATAAAAAATTGATATATATATATATATATATTGATATTTACTAATATTTGCATACATAATATCACTTCATTCAAACAATAATTAATATAAAATTAATATCACTTTTATATAAATTCTAATACTTATCTTTCATTAATTGGTTAAGAGTTAATTTGATATATATATTTTATCGTATAATTATTTTGGTAAAGAGATAAAAATATTACAAATATAATTAAAGAATTAAATATCCACGAATTAAAATATGGAATGTTTATTAAATATATATTTTATATTTGAAAAATTTTTATTTTTATTTTTAATAGTGTATAAACATTTTATAAGCATTTGATAAAAAGGCCTTTTTATAAAAACAATTAATTCATTATTTTTAACATTTTTAGGTAAAAAAATAATTCTAAAAATATTAGTTTATTATTTAATGATTATATTCGTTAAAATACTTATATTTCATTAATTGGTAAAGAATTAACTTATCACTTAATCTATCATATAATTATTTTAATAAAGAGATAAAAAAAAGACACCAAAAGTAATTAAATAAAAATAATATTGATGAATTAAAAATAGAGTAAATCATCATTTTGGTCCCTGAAAGTATGAGCCCCTGTCAATTCAGTCCCTGAAAGTAGTTAAATTATGAAAAAGTCCCTCAATGTTAATTTTGTCAGTCAAATTAGTCGCTCAATGGTAATTTCACTAGTCAAATTAGTCCCTGTCAGGGACTAACTTTTAATTAACATTCAAGGACTTTTTCATAATTTAACTACTTTCTGGGACTAAATTGACAGCGCCTCACACTTTCAGGGACCAAAATGATGGTTTACTCTTAAAAATATAAAATATTTATCAATTGTTTATTTAATATTAAATTTAAAATAAAAAAATTTATTTAATAAAAATTTTATATTTTAATTCATCGATATTTATTTCTTTAATTATCTATATAATATATTTTTATATCTTTATTAAGATAATTATATCATAAATATATATATATATATATATATATATATATATATATATATATATATAAAATTAACTCTTTAGCTACTAATGAAGGATAGGTATTATACGTATAAAAAAAATATAGGTATTATAACGATATGTATTTTACCAAATAAAATTATTAACCAATAAATTACTTTATTTGAGAATGAAATTTTTACCTAAAAATATCGTATGTCAATATTTATTATATATTTTATTGTTATTTATTATATATTACAGATATAAAATTATATGTTGCCTAATAATATTTATCGTAGATTATAATTCCTTTATTATAGTATTAACATATCATATAAAAATTATTCCATAGTAAGTATTTTTGAATTGAAAATATAAATATGTTATAAATATGCATATTGTAATATGTGATGGATGACTATCTTAATTTGATATCTAATACTATCTCATAGTACACATTAGTGCAAAAAATGGATTCCACGTCAGAATATCACATCGGTTACTTCAGAACCGATGTTAAAAATAGACGCGGTGGCAAACTTGTAAATAAATTATTGAGGGAACAAACTTTTATCATCGGTTGCTTCAGAACCGATGTCAAAAGTGACATTTAACATCGGTTGGATAAAAAACCGATGTTAAATGTCTTTTTTTAACATCGGTTCTGAAGAACCGATGTCAAATGTCACTTTTTAACATCGGTTTCTTTGCAACCGATGTCAAAGGTGACATTTAACATCGGTTTCTTTTTTAACCGATGTTAAAAGTGATGTTCATTACGCGCTCATATTCTTCCCTCTAACGTTTATTTTCTCAGTTCTCACTCTCTTCTCTCACTCTCTTCTCTCACTCCCTACCACCGTTGAGTCTCCGTCGCCTCAAGCCACTGTCGCGCCTCAAGGTACTCTTCTTGCTCCTTCATTGTTCTCTATGTTGACTTCTGTTGGTTTGATTTTTGATGAGGGACTCACATTTCGTTGGCTTCTATTGATATAACAGTAGGGTTACTATTGCGTTCATTCCTCCTCCCACCATAACTCCGATTTCACACTGTGCAGTTACGGTTCCACCACGACGGTACTCTCTCTCCCCCTCTCTCTCTCTCTCTCTCCCTGCTATCCATTAGGGTCCAGAATTACTGTCATGGGTTAATATTGGGTAATTTTTATTTATTACCTGTGGTGAACACTGGGTGCCACTAAGCTATAAGCTATGTGCCTCAAGAGGAAGACATTGAGTTGGTAGAGAAATTCTGCTTCATTAGGGTTGGCTCTCTTTGAAGTTCTTCATTTTCCAAACAGTAGCAGAACCAATGATGCCATACCTTATTGTTTTTAAGTCAGTTCTTGTCACCTCACTAAGTTGAATAACACCTATGTTGATTAAGCTAAGAGTGGTCTGGGATTATTAAATTGAATATTTACATGAATATTAAGATTGTGGAGTTATGGAGATAAGATTTGGAATGAAAAGATTTTTACATGATAGTAAAAATTATTGGCCATTGAAACCTGGGTTTGGGCCATTTGGAGCACCTCAATTTCGTGGAGGCAAAAGGTGGGGATGGCCGTGGCAAGGAGGAGAAGCAAGGTGGTAGCACAAGTGGCCATTTTTGGATAGAGAGCTGTGATGACTTGCATGGATTGGTGTTGTGGGTTGCTGATTTATAGCCAGCTGAGGAAGCAGAGAACATGGATGCTAGCCACGTGTCATTAGGACTGTGTGACCTAACCTAGGTGCCATATGTACTAACTAGGTGGACTGCAAATTTCTTCGAAGTAAATAAAGCTTGAAAAGAGTAATGTTTTGTAACTTGAAAGTCGCTTTTTTATAGGTAATATTTTAACGTGCTAGAATAATTTGTGGCTCATGCACTAGAATAATTTACTCATTAAAAAATTTAACCATCATAGTAACTTGAAAAATATATAGAGTACGTAATGATGGATTTTCTTTTTATTGCTTGTGTGGAGCTTTTGTATTATGTTAAAAATCCTTTAAGGGGAAAAGGTATACATAATTTTTCTACGTCATGAGATTTATTGAATTGTAGAAATAGATTCTTTTGTTAGCTAAATTAACCTCTAATTTGTGAAATATTAGACAACCGTCACTTTCAATTCTTATATATAGTACAAAATTGGTAATTAATCTCAGAGTTGGAGACAGTACAAAGTAACTTAGTCAAATGGATATGCTACTATATATCAATGCAACCAGACAATGTTTTGCTTGTATATCCAACTGCATATTTGTGACAATTTTTGGCTTGGATTTGATAGGGATTGCAGTGGGATTTTCGGTGCCTCTTCTTGCTGCCTCCATCTCTGAACGACCCTCTTCTTGCTTCAGGTATGAAGCTAATGCCTCATACTATTATTTAATGTGCATATTATTATTCAAACAAGTATTTACTTTTTAAGAACTAAGTAAAGATCTTAACTATTGACTAAGTTCTTTAGTTTAATTTTTTAGTCTATGTGAGAGAGAGATATTAGGCTTTAAGATCTATTGAGCCAAGACTTTTTTAGGCTTGGCTTGTAAACCCACTTGTAAAGTAAAGCTCTTTAGTTTAATTTTTGAGTATATATGAGAGAGAGATATTAGGCTTTTAGTTCTTTTGAGCGAAGACTTTTAGGCAAATGTAAAGTTCTTTTTAGGTATGAAATCAATTTACTTCCTCCCTTTTAATGTGGTTCTCTTGTGTGTATATCTACAGAACATAGTTATGGATCGTAGTTGGATGGATAGTAGACGCACAAGTGATGAGTATGGGAAGGGAGTGGAAGAGTTTCTAGAATTTGCTAAAAGAAATCTTCCTGATAGTAGTAATGGAAGATTTTATTGTCCTTGTGTTAATTGTTTGAATCAGAGGAAATGTGAAGTTGGGGAAATACGGGAGCATCTTATTTGTGATGGGATTTGAAAGAGTTAATACAAGATGGATATGGCATGGTGATCAATTGTTAAACATGCCAAGTGTATCCCAAAGTGAGGATGTTGACGTAGATATGGAGGACGATCGACTAGAGGACATGATCCGAGATATTGGACAAGAGCCTTTTCAACGAGCACATATGTATGATACTTTGTGCAGTGATGCGGATAAGCCTCTGTATCCGGGGTGCACTACTTATACTCGGTTGTCAGCGGTGTTAAAATTGGTCACTGTGAAGGCGAGGAATGGGTGGAGTGATAAAAGCTTCACTGAATTGCTTGAGTTGTTGAAAGACATGCTTCTAGAAGGTAACACATTGCCGGATCGTAACTATGAGGCGAAGAAGGTATTGTGTCCGATGGGTATGGAGTATAAGAAGATACACGCATGCCCTAATGATTGCATATTGTACAAGGATGCTTTTGAAGAGATGCACGAGTGCCCCAAGTGTGGGGTATCACGCTACAAAGTGAAGGATGGTGATTCTAGTTGTGATGTGATCACAAAGGGTCCTCCTGCGAAGGTGCTGTGGTATCTTCCAATAATTCCAAGGTTCAAGCGATTGTTCGCTAATGTAAATGACGCAAAGAACATTAGATGGCATGCAGATCAGAGGAAATGTGATGGACAGCTTCGCCATCCGGCTGATTCTTTGCAATGGAAGAGAATTGATAGTTTGTTTCCGGATTTCGGTAATGAGCCAAGAAACCTGAGGCTTGGACTTGCTACGGATGGAATGAATTCGTATGGTACCTTAAGTAGTATTCATAGTTCATGGCCTGTTCTCCTGGTAATTTACAACTTACCTCCTTGGTTATGCATGAAGCGCAAATACATTATGTTATCTATGATGATTTCGGGCCCAAAACAGCCAGGAAATGACTTAGATGTTTATCTAAGTCCCTTGATTGAAGACTTGAGAAAGCTGTGGGTGGAAGGCATTGATGTGTTTGACGGGTATTGCCATGAGACTTTCAGGATGTATGCCATGTTATTTTGCACCATCAATGACTTTCTAGCATACGGGAACTTGAGCGGGAATAGTATTAAGGGGCATAAAGCATGCCCTATATGTGAAGAAGGCACATGCTTCACTCAATTGCAACATGGAAGGAAGACAGTTTACCTTGGGCATCGGAGATTTCTCACACCTGATCACCCGTATCGTAGATTGAGAAAAGCTTTTAATGGATGCCAGGAGAATGAAATTGCTCCGACAGCCTTAACTGGAGAGGAAGTTTATCAACGGGTGAAGGACATCAATGTTATCTTTGGAAAGGCCCAAAAGAAGGCTACTGAAAAAACATATGGAAGAAGAGGTCGGTCTTCTTTGATCTTCCATACTGGTGCAAACTTGATGTAAGACACTGTATTGATGTGATGCATGTGGAGAAAAATGTGTGTGATAGTGTAATCGGAACGCTTCTCAACATTCAGGGCAAGACAAAGGATGGTGTGAATGCTCGTCTAGATTTGGTTGCGATGGGTATACGATAGCAATTAGCTCCACAGTCAAAGGATGGTAAGCGGACATATTTGCCTCCAGCATGTCATACCTTGTCAAAAAAGGAGAGAAGAAGTTTTTGTGAGTGTCTACGGGACGTCAAAGTGCCACAGGGTTACTGTTCAAATGTCAAGAGGCTTGTCTCAATGAGCGATCTCAAATTAGTTGGCTTAAAGTCTCATGATTGCCACGTCTTGATGCAACAACTACTACCGGTGGCTATTCGTGATTCTGGTCCTAAAAATGTTAGACATGCCATAACTAGATTGCGCTTATTCTTCAATGCTATATGTAGCAAAGTCATTGATCCCCAAAAGTTGGATGAGTTGGAAAACGAGGCTGCTATTATCTTGTGCCAATTGGAGATGTATTTTCCTCCTTCATTTTTCGACATCATGGTTCATTTAATTGTTCATCTAGTGAGGGAGATTAGATTGTGTGGTCCCATTTATTTAAGGTGGATGTACCCAGTTGAGCGATACATGAAGATCTTGAAAGGGTATGTGAAGAATCCACACCGTCCTGAAGCATCTATTATTCAAAGGTACGTTGCAGAAGAAGCTATTGAGTTTTGTTCAGACTACCTTTCACAAGCGGAACCTATAGGGGTTCCTAAGTCTCGTCATGAGGGAAGATGTGAAGGTAAGGGTACACGAGGTATAAATGTTAAGAGCATGGGTCGGGAGGAAGTGCTTCAAGCGCATTTGTATATATTGAATAACACTGATGAAGTTGAACCTTACTTGTGTGCTCACAAAAGCAAAGTCAAGGAAAAAAACCCTCGAATGAACGAAAAATGGTTGTTCAAGCAGCATAATAAGACTTTCTTAAACTGGTTTAAAGAACAAATTATGAATGATGATACTGCTTCTGATACATTAAAATGGCTATCACAGGGGCCTAACTTTGATGTCATATGTTGGAGCGGATATGATATCAATAAGTTTTCCTTCTATACAAAGTCGCAGGATGACAAGAGTACAATGCAAAACAGTGGGGTTATGATCGTGGCTGAGTCCATGCACTTCTCTAGTTCAAAAGATACAAACCCCGTTATGGCACCATTATCTTACTTTGGAGTCATTGATGAGATTTGGGAGGTGGATTACACTAAATTTAGAGTGGCAGTTTTTAAATGTAAGTGGGTTGACAGTAACAGTGGTGTACAAACCGATGAATTAGGATTTACATTGGTAAACCTTGACAAGCTAGGTCATACAGAAGAGCCTTTCATCATGGCATTCCAAGCAAAACAAGTGTTTTATATCAATGACCCTTCTAACAAAAGGTGGTCAGTGGTTCTACAAGGAAAAAGCATGTATAATGGTAGTGATGAAAATCAAGATTCAACTCTTGATATTCCTGAGACTCCTTCTTTCTCAACACGGATGCCTAATTTCATTGAGGAAAATGAAGTGGATGATATACATGTCACTCGTGATGATCATCATGAAGGGATATTTGTCTAAACTTGACCATAGTGTAAGTTATGTTTATTTTTATTTATCCATGCTAAAGTATGCTTATTTTTATTTATCGATATATGTTAAATTAGGCTTATTTTTATTTATCCATGTTAAAGTAGGCTTATTTTTATTTATCCATTTAAATTAGGCTTATTTTTATTTATCCATTCTAATACTGACCTAACTTATTATTTTTTGTCTAAACAGGTATACATGGATGATTCATCAGGCATCCCTCATTCATAGAGCGGGTCGGGTAGTCAGCCGTCACAAAAAAGGGGTAGATCTGCCACACGGTTGAAAAAGTTGACCCTAGGCCGTGGTGATAATCAGAGGCTTTCGGTCCAGTTTGATGAATATGGGATGCCCACAGGGCCGCATGGTGAAGACTTCATCAGTTATGTGGCCCTCCTTGGTCGAAGCAAGGCTAGCATTCTGATAGAGGATTGGGGTCAAGTACCGCAGGTCGTGAAGGATCAGATTTGGGAGTCACTCATAGTATATTTTGCCTTTACCCTCTCTATTTATATCTATTGTATTTAACTGTATTATAATCATACACTAATTCCTCCATTTTGTTATGTAATGTAGCTCATCTTTGATTTGCCGAATACTGCTTATATGAAGAAGCGATGGATTTCTTATGCGGGTTTGCGTTGGAGGGGATTTAAGACTTATTTGGGTCAGAAATACATATTTGGGTCGACCGACGGATCTCCTCTTATGAAGTACACGTTCCTTGATCAGAAGACGTGGGATAGGTTTGTTGCGAGCCGACACGAGCCTGCCTTTTTGGTTAGTTAGAGTTATTTTTTACTTTTTTTTTTTATAATAGGCCAACCTCATTTATTTATTTTACTGAATTGAGTACGTGTTCTTTGTAACAGGAAAAAAGGAGAAAGGCACAGGACATCCAAAAAAATAATGTCTACCCCCACAATATGTCTCGTTGTGGCTATCGTAAGATTCGGAAGAAGATGATTGAAGAGAAGTTGAAACAAAGGCAGGAACAAGCCGAATCTGGAGGAGAGGCAGTAGTTGTTGATCCTCCATCTCCACCCGCACGCCATGATACATGGTTGAGAGGCCGACAAAAGTCAACGGTAGAGTATATAGCTGAACCCACACGCATTGTGGCGGAAAAGATTGTAAGTAATTAATATTCAATTCTACTTGTAATTGTAACAAACTTAAGTACACACTGACTTATACATGTTTTGTGAATTTCCCCTTGTAGGGTTCCCTAGTGGAACAGAGCTCGCAAGGATCCTTCGTTCCACGTGGACGTCAGGATATATTAGCCACTGCCATTGGGAAACCTGACCACCCTGGCCGTGTCCTTGGTGTTGGAAGGCTTGTGGGCATTCGCCAATTCCACGGATTAGATTCACATCATGATAGAGGTGTCAGCAGCGAAATGCGGGAACTCATTAAGCTGGAGATTAGACGGGAGGTCACGGAGGAGGTGAGACAAGATGTTATTCCAGAGATTAGACAGGAGATTATGGCATCGGTTCGACAGGAGATGTCATCTATGCAGGGTCATTCCCAACAAAGCCCAATTGTCCAACATTCTCCTCATGTGAGCAAAAAGGGGAGTTGTGATCATGCACGTATGTCAGTTGAGGAGCAGGAGGGTGATCTTTTTGAGGAGGAGGAGGAGGATCTGCATGAGCTGTATATTGTGGATCATAATCACGCTCGCTTGTTAGTGGCATATGGTAAGGTACACAACTTGGGGGAAACCGTGCACCACAGGCCATTAGAGCATGATATGGTGAGGGTGACGGTTGAACGGGTTCTACATGCTGATGCTCAGGTCCCTGTGCCCACCGAGGAGGTTGAAACAGTGGACCAGGCCCTCGGCCAGTTCATTAAATGGCCGAAAGCACTTGTAAAGTCTTTTTCACTAAAGGTATTCATAATCATTCATGAATTACTTATGTCTTTCTCTATTTACAATTGAAATAACTTAACTGTGTTTACTAATATTTTATCTTTGTTGTTTAGGACATTGACAAGGTTGTTCCATCGAAAATGTCGGATCCGAGAATACATGATATGTCTGTTTTACCAAAGGTATTCATAATTATTCAATTACTTATGCATGTCTTTCTCTATTTACAATTGAAATAACTTAACGGTGTTTCGTTTGGCTAAACTTGCTATGGAAAAAGGGCTGGAAGACATGACTCTGCCTAATTTGGAACACGATGGTAGTAAGGACTTAGCTTTGTTTACAATTTGTGGCAAGGATATTATTGACATATGCATGGATGGTCAATGGTTATGCATTACGGTTCTAAAACTATGGTGCACGTAAGTATTTTTTGTCATGTATCTTGGGTATTTCAATATTATAATTTATTTCAATATCTTAGGTAATTAACATTAACATTAATTTATTTCAATGTCTTAGGTATTTGCATCGCCTTAGTATCAAAAAGGGCAACCAGAGTTTGTATGGATACTTACACTCCAGCATGATTGAGGGTAGTTATATTCATGTACCTACGATCAAGGCATACATCCTGAAGACGCTTGGTGAAAGCAAAAAACAGTTTTATCTAGCACCACTCCTCAAGGATCAACATTGGCAATTGCTGATACTTTGTCCTAGCCAGCATCTCGTCATCTTCTTGTGTTCGCTGCATAGAACGCCGGATAATGCATACAAGGAGGCAATTGATATGTAAGCTTTTATTTAATTTGTAATACATTTGCTGTTGTTTTATTACTTTGTGCAATAATTCACATGAATATTTTTTTATCATAGATCTATGCAGGCAAGTAGTATGGCATGTGCAGGTGGTAAAAGTAGGCCCCTCAAGTCAAAAAGAAAGCCTGAATGGATTTGCCCACGTGTAAGTAGTTTATTAGAACCCGAGATTCAACTGAAGGTTATATAATAGTAATTATTATTATATAAGTATACTGATATTCAATTTTGTATTCATTTGTAGTCTCATAGACAAAAAGGCGGTTGGGAGTGTGGATATTATGTCATGAGACATATGTTAAATATTGTATCCGCGAGTATTACCGAACGATGGGATCAGGTAATTAATAGAATTTTTAACAAGTTAATTAATTAAATTATATTTTGCTTTAGTGTTGATGAGCTAATGTTTAGTTTATTTCAACTTGTGCAGGCTTTCGACAATCCGGCTCCGCTCTCTAAAGAGAAAATTCAAGACGTAAGGGAGCGTTGGGCAAAATTCTTTTTTGACTTTAGAGATCAATTAGATTAGATATATATATAGTTCATCAATTAGATGTTTAGGGTTTATGATTTATGTTTTATATATGAGTTTTTGGATTTCTGGATTTATGTTTAATTAGTGTTGAAATTCTGGATTTATGATATATATAGTTCATGTTTAGATTTTGAATTCTGGATTTCTGGATTTATGTTTAATTGACCACTGGATTCTTGTCTATATTTGATATTGCTGAATGAAAACAGGGAGGGAAGAAATTATAAAATAAAACCATTTAAAAAAAAACGCACTTTTGACATCGGTTATGAGGAAACCGATGTCAAATGTTAACTTTTAACAACGGTTTAGACAAGAACCGATGTTAAAAGTTAACATTTGACATCGGTTCTGATCACAACCGATGTTAAAAGTTTAATTTTAAAAGTGAACTTTTAACATCGGCTGTATCAATATCGGCGTAACAGCCGATGTTAAAAGTCAATTTTAACCGATGTTAAAAGTGTTTTTTGCACTAGTGACATTTACCTTTTCTTGGAATATTTTGGAGTATTTTAGGTAATATCTTTGAATTTACTCCTTATTCATATTTCCTTATTTGGTTTAGAATTAAGAGTTCATTATCTCTATAAATAGGACTATTAGGTTTGTCATTGTACACACTTGATCAGATTATCAATACAAAGATTATGGCTAGTTACTAAAGAACTAACCTTTGAAACCTAGTTCCTGAAGAACTAACCTTACCCTTCATATTTCTATTGTCTTCATCTCTCTATTTTCTTTTCTATTTACAAAATGCTACGAGCATGACACTCTACCACATTAGTGATGACTTCATCTCTTAGGAGGTTCTTTTCAGAGAATTCATTTCTTCTTACTCTCGACGAGTTGTCATATTCTTTCTTGTAGTTTTATTTTTATGTATTTTATTGTCGATTTTGTGTGACTAACAAAACTATCATATTTTTTATTTATTGAATATGTTACTTGTAACATCCCGTTTTCCCAAATAATTTTTAGAACATAAGTTAAACATGTTTAAGGGTTTAACTATTTCCTTATGTGTTGAGTGTAACATCCTAGAAAAATAAAATAAATAGGGATAATAATATGAGAAAAATTACAGAGTTTTTGGGAGGTTTAGAATTCATGTTTTAAGCCCTTGAAGTAAATAAAAGTGATTAAAAATAATTAAAATTGGTTAAGTGTGATTTTCTGAGGGAAATTCACTTCCTGACGCGTGAGCATGCCCATGCTTATTATGAGCACTCTCATGCCCATGTAGCGCGCCCTTACTCGTGTAAGTATGCCCTTACTCGAGTAAGCACGGCCGTGCTCAAGGGGAGCACGCCTGTGTCAGAAATTATGGAAAAAGTGAGATTGTTTTCCGTGCTCAGATCAGTACGCCCCTGCGGATCAAGAAGCACAATCGTGCTAAATAGGAGCACATCCGTGCTCGACGTCAGTAACGTCAAACACGAGGGTTTTAGAGGGGGAACACATGTAACTCCTATTTATATCATCTTATAACACCCTAGTGCGGCTAGAAATCCTCTTTACACCCTAAAACGCTCTCTTGGTTGCCTTTGAGGATTGAAGAGCTTGGAGAAGGCGATTTTAGAGTTGAAGGAGCCTAAAGAAGGAAGAAAGGGGGAGATCCTTGAGGAACTTTCTTGACCCGTTCGTGACAAATGCTTGGAGCTTCTTAGAGGTCTTCAAGAGGTGAGTAGAAATACTTTTTCTCACCTTTTCCATGGTGCAATTTATATTGGGGTTGGGATATGCTTTCAAAACTTGGTTTTTGGAAAATATTCTTGTGTTTGGTCAAATCCTGATTTTCTAAATTTGAGGGTTTTTTTCCTTTAAAGTGTTCCTACCATGAATTATGTGTTTATTCTTGAGATTGATGCTATGATATGTATGATGTATACATGACTTGGTTGATTGACATGCTATATTTGGATTAAATGATGATATATGTGGTATTGACATGATTAATTAACTGTTATATGTGATGGTTGTGGTTTGCTGCAATACCGCCTATGATAGGGGTATCGAAAGTAACATCGCCAATGAATTGGGATGTCGAAAATATGAAATACTGCCATGATGGGGTATCAAAAGCAACATCGCCACACGTTGGGATGTCGAAATGAGTAATACCACCAGTGTACAATGGTTGGTATGGAAATGAGTGATGTCACTGAAGAGAAGGTGACATCGAAATACCTTCATGATTAAGGTACGCAATGAGACGTCATTGTTATGTGCAGTTTGATAGTCATATGACATATGTGGTATTGGAACTATTTGATATATGAGACTTTGGCATACTTGATTTATGATGTGTTGATGATGATTGATTATTGTCTATAGTAATTTATATTATTATTATTATTATTATTATTATTATTATTATTATTATTATTATTATTATTATTATTTTTATAATGCTATTATTTTGAAAATAGAGAGTACCATTGAAGTTTTTCCGGTTACCGCACCGACCAAGAAAAATACTTTTGTAAAAACCTTTTAAACTGTATTTCTATTCACTGAGATTTTTTATCTTATTAGTAGTGTTGTTTTCAGAGCCTGAAGACGACCTTGTTTAGCAGCCAAACGTTTAAAAACTTTATTCTAGTAGTTAGCTTGGGTTAGTATTGTATGGCATATGCTAGGAGGACTTGTGTTATTGTTAGATATTTCCTTATGCAAGTTGTAATAGACGCCCGGTTTTGAGCCTTTGAAACTTATTATGTTATTTCGGTTTTTGAATTGATGTAAACAATTATTTTGGATTATTATTATATTAAGTATTTATTTAAGAAAATTTCTTTTTATCATGTTTTATTTAAATTATTATTTGGGTTACTAATGTAACGAAGGACGTTACATTTTTGGTATCAGAGCAATAAGGATGGTAATTTGGACTCTACCCGCTGGGCACCCGTAAAAAATACCCATGATGGGTAGGGTAAATACCCGCTTTGTGGGTACGAGTGCGGGTCTGGATAATTACCCGCAAACAAGAGAGGGTATGGGTGCGGGTATGGGTACTCTAGTACCCACCGCACCCCGCCCCGCACCCGCATATATATATATATATATATATATATATATAATTATATATCAATTTTAAAAATAAAATTAATGTAACCTATGGTTTCTTAACTATTTTTTCCTTTCAGACTTAATCACCTACTGACCTAAGCAATAACAGCAGCCACAGATGTTCTTTACGTTATTTTTTCCCTTTTTCTTAATTAAAGTGCGGGTAATGGGTGTGGGTATGAGTATTATGTACCCAGAAGGTACGGGAAAGAGTACTTAAGTTGCTACCCACGTGGGTGCGGGTCCGGGTATTTTTTTCAAACGCGGGTATGGGAATGGGTACCATAGTACCTTACCCAGACCCTACCCATTGCCATCCCTACATAGCAATTCAATCCTAAATTGGAGTGTAGTTATTGGGTTTTTCTAAAATCAAAACTTGGGCGCATAGGATATTTTTGGAGTCATAAATACTGCATGCTATTATTTTAGATATTGGGCCTGACCAACTTAGTGTTTGATTGGTAGTGTGCAGAGTTATGGCAAATAATAGGCAAGGGAATGATGATGGACTTGCAGCGGCTTTGGCTCAAATGACCGGAGTTATGCAAGAGCAGACAGAGACTCTCCGTTAGATGAGGGAAAACGAGAACGTGTCTAACGCTGGAGCAGTTGCAGCTCAGGATTCGCACTACATGGGACTATCAGAGTTTTAGGAAGAATGTTCCGCCAACCTTCCGAGGTACTACTGATCTGGTTGAGGCAGAAGAGTGGTTGCTGAAGCTACAGAAGATCTTTCGGGTTATGAGGTTTGCTGATGCACAAAAGGTGGATTTCGCCACCTATATGCTGGAGTCTGATGCGAAGCAGTAATGGAATTGTGTTAGGGGTGGTTTGCTAACCTTGGACACCCTTATAACGTGGGAGAGGTTCAAATAAGTCTTCTTGGAAAAGTACTTTCGGCATAGTGTTCGCATTCAGAAGGAAACAGAGTTCCTACAACTCCTTCAGGGAGACATGTCAGTTGTTGAGTATGTTGCAAAGTTTGAAAGCTTGGCGAGGTTCTCTCGATACTTGAGTGAAAATCCTTTGGACAACTGGAAGGCAATCAAATTTGAGCAAGATTTGAAGCCAGAGATGCAGAGTTTTATCGGAATCTTCGATATTCAGGACTACCCCATCTTAGTGAACAAGTGTAGGGTAGCCAAGTAGAAGATGCAAGCTTTAGAGATGGAGAAGCCAAAGGCGAAAAATGCTTTCGAAGGCAAGAGGATCCATAGCAAAGGGGGGAATTTTTAGAAGAGCCTACGATCGGTGCCTACCATCTCAAAGGGTAAGCAGGTCCAAGGAGCTCAAGCAGATAGGGGAGCTGGATGTTTCAGATGTGGATGGCACCATGGGGATCGCACATGCCCCGTGGCGCAAGTTTCCTGCAACAAATGTGAAAAAGTGGGACACTTTGCTAGAGTCTTCAAGGGAGGAGGACAATCTTAGACCAGACCCCAGAGCCAAGGAAGAGTCTTCACCATCCAAGGAGAGGAAGTGAAGGAGTCCGATGGTTTGATCCAAGGTATGAGTTTAATTAAAGATAGAAAAGTTATGCTATTGTTTGATTCAGGAGCAACCCATTCTTTCACATCTCTAAGTTATGTTAAAAAATTTATGTTGCCTATCTCTAAACTACCTTTTGACTTGTGTGTTTTTACCCCTTCCAAAGATAAATTGGTTACATCTATTGCCTGTTTGAAATGTTCCTTAATATACCAAAATTTATCTTATAATGTTGATTTGATATGTTTACGTGGGTCGGGATTAAATGCCATACTTGGTATGAATTGGTTGTCACATAATAATGCTATTATAAATTGTTCTTCGTGAACCAACTCTTTCCTTCCACAACCAATGTCTATTGACCATTTAGTGTCGGATTGCTTTTTATCTGCCGTGTCTTGCCACAAGAGCTTAGCTGAAGGAGCCTAGAGATACATACTTCTCTTTTCTTCTAAGATAGAGGCTGAGAGTAATGTAGCAGCATTATCTGTGTATTTGAGATTTTAGATGTGTTCCCTAAAGAGGTAGTTTACCACTGGGTAGGGAGGTAGAGTTTAACATAGATCTTATGCCTAGTAGTGGACCTGTATCAGTAGTGCCGTATAGAATGGCACCTCTAGCGGTGAGGAAGCTTAAGAAACAGTTAGAGGAGTTGTTAGATAAGGGATTTATTAGACCGAGTGTGTCACCTTGGGGAGCGTCGGCTCTTTTCGTGAAAAAGAAAGATTGGAGCATGAGGTTGTGCGTTGATTATAAGCAGCTAAACAAAGTGACCATAAAGAATAAGTATCCTTTGCCTAGGATAGACGACTTGCTAGATCAGTTGAGGGGAGTGGCAGTGTTTTCCAAAATATATCTAAGATCGGGTTACCATCAGATCAAGAGTTAAGAGTGTGGACATCCCTAAGACAGCCTTTAGAATAAGGTATGGGCACTATGAGTACCTAGTGATGCCCTTTGGAGTGACGAACACTCCAGCCATTTTCATGGGCTACATGAATCAGATCTTTAGACCCTTCCTAGATAAGTTTGTGGTGGTGTTCATACATGATATCCTGATATACTCTAGAACACCTATGGAGCATGAGGAGCATCTGAGGGTAGTGTTACAGATCTTGAGGGATGAGCGTTTGTACGCTAAGCTGGAGAAGTGTGAGTTTTGGTTAGATGAGGTGAAGTTTCTAGGACACACAATTTCTAAGAGTGGTGTAGCGGTTGATTCCTCTAAAGTGGATGTAGTGCTAGAGTGGGAACCACCTAAGATGGTAGCTGAGGTGAGGAGTTTCCTAGGGTTGGCATGTAACACCATGATTTTCATGCTTTCTAATATCAGTAAATTATATAATTGATTTTATATTTTTATCTGAGATTTAAAAAATGAATTAAAATGAATTGAGACCGCAGTCACGTTCTACGCTATCGTAGGAAGCTACGGTTAAATTTTGGGTCGAAAACTCAGACGAAGCCCGGTTTGTGTTTTTTCACTAACAGTATGATTTTACTGCTCAGACGACCTAATTTTGACTCGTGAACGAGACAGTTAGTCTTAGAATTGAATTTCCAACATTTTTCGTTAAATTTGAAAAAAAAAATAGGTTCCTACGCTTTATTCGGGCGAAATCTCAAACTGGGGGACCAACGGAGCTGCGTATGGATTTACTGGGACTCGCGAATGGATAATTATGAAGTCACATCAGGTCACATCACCTTGGGATGCGTACCAATGTCATGATGTGTTTTCAAAATATCTGGACTCGAAAAGACCAAATCGCCCCTGACTTTTTTCACAATTACAACTTTGTCCTAGTGTAAAATGACCATAATACCCTTAAGTGAGATATTTTTACTCATCCTCACCCTTCCCTTCTCTTTCATTCGACCATCTCTCTCTCTCTACTCCTTCACTTCTCCCACGCCCCGCCTTCATCATAATCACACTCCACCATTTTCTTTCTTCAACTTCAAAGTTCTTCCTTTCTTTCTCTTATTTCCTTAAAGAATTCTCAATTGATTTTGGTGAAGCAAGTCTTGATTCTTGTTCGTTCTCCATCATTCAAGAGGTGAGATTACTCCTTTTATCCTTAAAACTCAAGAATCTTCTCTCGTTCTTGTTTGAAATCCTTGATTTCCATGAGTTTCAAGTTTAAACTTCAAACTGCAAAAATCTCTAGAAAATTGTAGAAAAATCCTTTTAATGTCAAACCAATTTCTATGAGATAGTTTCATTGCGCTCTCTCATAATCCAAGAGCTTATAACCATAAGATTTCCATAGCTCATATAGGTATGAGTGGCCGAATCCTATGTATTGAGAAAGCTTGAGTTTTTGATTCCATTTTTCAGTAAAAGGACTTGATTTATTGTTATGTATGCTTAAGGACCATTGATCCAAGAGTTAGGAATTTTTAGACATCTTTAGCCCATTTTCCATGAAGAGGCTAAACCCTATATCATAAGGAATCATGGGTTTTTGCTTCAAATTTTTGTGTAATAAAACTTACTCTAGTGTTATGTATACTTGAGGATCATTTATCCAAGAGTTAGTAAAGTTTTAACAACTCTAGCCTATTTTGCTAAAAAGGGGCTGAACCCTAGTCATATGAATTAGAGGGGTTTTGATTGGATTGTATTAATTTCTGGTTGTGATTTGTTGTAAAGGATCTGACGGATTTTTACTATTCAGAAGCGTGTAGGTTGACAATTACGGAGCCGCAGTCGGAGTTGCTCGGGGAAGCTCGCGGGAAAACTGTTCACGTGGGGGAAAGAACCACGATATCGTCGGCGAGGCAAGATTTAAAATAATTTATATTGATATGCGTAGGGCGACCTAAACCCTACTAGTGGTCGAGTGGCTGATACGTTGATTATATGCTATGTCGAGGTTGTATGTTGTGTGTTAGTATGCTTAGTATGCTATATGTGATATGTATGTTGTGCCTAGTAACATGCTTAGGGTTACTTAAATATTTACCTTTGAGTTGATGAGTTGATATGCTTGCATGAGTATTTAATACAATGAATATGATTATTGAGCCTGACAATGGTTGTTGATGATATGATGTTGTGATTACTGTTGTATGAATAGAGATAGGCAATAGTTTCTGATAAGTTGGGAGATGAACATGTGGTGAGGATTTTGAGGATATCTATGTCGTAGTGCTCAACCTAGAAATCTTGTTGATATGTTGATATTGAGATATAAAGTTGATACCCAGTTAAGCCAGAGAAAGTTGGTCGTAGTTGTGTATGAGTTGTGATTGAGACACTAAGTTGTTGATCCCGAGATGAGTTGGTGAGTTCATGTTGCATCGTTATTGTTCATCACTGTGTTGGCGTACGAAAGATCGATCTTGCCTGCGGGAAGATGATCGTACCCATTAGTCGTGAACGGGCAAATGTCCCGACCTAGCCTGCGAGTGGGGGGATATGTCGTTACCGTAAGTTACGTTGTTGACGGGCGAATATTCCGACCTGGCTTGCGGACAGGGGAATATGTCATACCCATGCGACGAGTTGAGCCTGTGAGCTGTTGGCTGAACCTTGCATTACGGGGGGTGGCACAAAGATGAATGAGACATCTTGGTCTGTTGAGGATGCCGCGTCGGGATCGCGTCCATATAGTCGTTAGCTGCATGAGTGTGAGAGACAGTAGCTAAGAGAGAAGAACTTAAGGAGATGATTGCTTGACATTGTTACGCTGTTGTATGTTGCTATCTATATATCTTATTTTATAGTTGTTTCCCTATTTATAATGTATTGTTGTTTCTTATCCCCGTATTTTCTCTTTGTCGTATTTTATTTATTCTAGATCGCACGAGAAGATCCTGTGGAGGAGTTGCCAGAGGAGATTGATGGCATACCTGTTGAACCTAATGCTGGCAGGAGAGCCTCGGATCCCAGTGCTGGGAGACTTTGAGCTGCTCTATACAGAGGACGACCGTCTCTGGGAGTCTGACTACTCTCAGCGAAGAGTAGTGTATACAGGCCCAACTACCGTATACGTTAGAGTCGTGGTTGGGCAGATAGTCTTAGTTTTGTTATAGCCAATACATGGGTTTGAGTGAAATGTATTTTTGGGGCCAGAAGAGGAAGTCGTATGTATTTTATTTTCCTACCATGTTTTCAGTTTATATATGTTGCGTACTCTGAAGATTTGTAGTTGCTATCAGTTATTGTAGGCTCTACCGATAGAGTTAATACTTTTATACGTATGTTATATATATAGTCGTGGTATCAGTATTGATTGTTTTAAGATTTCCGCATTAGTATTTAATTACGCTACGCTGCAACGTTAAGAAGTCGAGTTCAGGTTACTAATGGGACCTCCGAGGAGGGGCTATCTCTTGGCAAGTTACTATAAGAAGTTAATAGAGGGTTTTTCTAAGCTAGCTTTACCTTTAACCCAGTTGAGTGGGAAAGGAAAACATTTTGTTTGGGACCAGGAATGTGAGGATAAATTCCAAGAGCTTAAGAAAAGATTGGTGACAATGTCTGTCTTGACCATATAAGACCCTTTAGTAAGTTTTGTAGTTTATTGCGACGTGTCTAAAAATGGTTTAGGATGTGTTTTAATGCAAGAAGGCAAGATTGTAGCTTACGCATCTAGGCAGCTTGGACCGCATAAAGGAAACTATATATAGAGTTGGCGGCAGTAGTGTTTGCTCTTAAGATTTGGAGGCATTATCTTTATGGAGCAAAGTTTGAAGTTTTTAGTGACCATAAGAGCCTAAGTACCTGTTTGATCATAAGGAGCTGATTATGAGGCAAAAAAGGTGGATGGAGTTTTTTAAAGACTATGACTTTGAGTTGAAGTACCATCTAGGGAAAGCCAATGTAGTGGCTGATGCTCTTAATAGAAAGTCCCTACATGTGTCTATCTTAATGCATGGTGCAAAAGATGAATCTGTTGGAGAAGTTTAGAGACATGAATCTTAATGTGTCTTTGGATGCCTTGAGTTTGGAGTTGAATAGGTTGGAAATTTGTAATGACCTTAGGGAAGAGATTAAGCGTGAACAACTTTTAGACCAGGAGTTGCAATCTTTGTTGGGACAAGAAAAGTATGTGTTGTCTGTTGATGGGCTGGTGATGTTTAAAAATAGGATCGTTGTTCATAAGGAGGGGAGCCTTAGAGAGAAAGTGTTAGAAGAAGCTCATAAGGGTAAGTTCACCATGCATCCGGGGATAACCAAGATGTACCAGGACCGTAAGAAGATGTATTAGTGGCCAGGAATGAAAAAGGACGTAGCTAGTTTTGTGACCAAGTGCTTGGTGTGTCAAAAGGTTAAGATAGAACACCAAAGACCTTCGGGTTTGTTGTAGCCTTTAGAAATTCCTGAGTGGAAGTGGGAGAAGATCTCTACGGACTTTGTGATTGGGTTACCTATGGCTTGTTTGGGTTTAGATGCCATCTGGGTAATAGTAGATAGGTCGACCAAGTCTGCTCACTTCTTGCCAATCAAGGCAACCTGTAGCTTAGATAAGTTGGCAGACCTTTACATCAGGGAGATAGTTAAGCTTCATGGCAAACCAACCTCCATAGTGTCAGATAGAGACCCGAGGTTTACCTCTAGATTTTGGAGAGCTTTCCAACAAGCCTTTGGATCTAAGCTGAGCTTTAGTACGACCTGTACCATCCTGAATCTTACCCTATATCAATGTGCATTAGTCTTGGCTTATATATGTTCATATATGCTTGTTATGTTTGTTCTTGATGTATGAGTTCATGTTTCGGGTAGTTTATCCTTTAGAAAGGGACAATCCATTCGGGTCCAAGAAACTTGTTTTACGGTTGTGGCCTTATCTTGAGTTCTAGATGTCCGATTGAGTTGATCTTGGATGCGTTCAAAATCTTATAGAGTTATATACAAGTCTTATTTCAGGTGTCAGGGCCTAATTCGGCTCCTATTGGTTCACCTCGCGAATGCAAGTTTGCCTCGCGAATTTGACAGACAACTTTTGGAGTCTCTGGTTCACCTCGTGAAAATTGATCCGCCTAGCGAATTGACGTTCAACAGAAACGTGTTTTTGGACTTCTAATAAGCCCATAATGACCCAAACTCATATTTATACCCCTTAGCTCGACCTAAACCCTAAAATTATGATTCTTAACTCTAGAAATAGCCGTCTTCTGTCTTTCTCTTAAGTTCTCATTGAATCCCTTGAATTTCTCCAAATTTCTCACGATTTCAGTGTCATAGTTTTGAGTGTTCTTCCTCAAGAACACATCCCTTGGTGTTTGCTCTCACGATTGGAGGATAAGCTGCTTCGTTAGTATTGATCTAAGGTAAAGTAGCCAATCCTATTTCTTTCTTTCCTTTTAATTCCTTGAATTGAATGTTGAACCGTTCCTTTTCCGAATCAGACTCTAGTTATTGAGTGCTAGCGTTGTGAACGGCAATCAAGCGGATTAGTTCTCCTAAGATCTAATCGAGGTAATCTTGTAACCCTTGTGTTAATTCCCTTCAATTCTTTGAATTGGGAATTAATCATCCTTTTCTCTTGACGTTCTTACTCAAGATCATTTAACTCGTTGGAAGGAGTAAAGTTGGACCTTCGCTCAAGTTTGGAGGAATGGAACGAGTTGACCAGACCATTCAACATCTGAAGGACTCTACCGCTGGAACGATCGATGCCTGATTCATTGCTCGCTCACGCGAAGCATACTGTTAGGTGGGACTCCCTTTCGAGTAAGCTACGGTCTCTCCTTTTATGTATTCATTTTGACATGGATCTAACTCCGGATTACCTTACCGGCTTAAAGAATCTTAGGCAGGAATCGTCATACCAGGTATGGGGAGAATTAATTAGTATGAACATATAGGTTTTGCGGTAGCGTAAGATGAGGGTTAACCCATGACCCCTTTTGTGTGCTATATGACTTAATTGATGTATGAATTCCTATTTGTTATTGTTGATATATGTATGATGATAGTTTGTCATATGTGGTTATATGATCTTGACATGATTTATATGAAATTGATGATGATATGTTGAATGTGCATTGATGATGGCATGATGGTGATAATGATGATTTGATTGTGAGAGTTATGACGAAATTAGGATTAGTTAAAGGACATAGTTTTAGGACGTTTGGCCGCTCATAATGAATGAGTTATTATGAGAGGTGAGACCTTGAATATTGGGTTAGTTGGAACACATAGGTATGATCCTTGAGGGATAGGATAATTGGCATGAGGAAAACTTAGTAAATTATTAAGGTCCCTGGTCTGTCACGATTCGCCTAGCGAATAGGAATTCATGAGGCGAGATAGAGAGACCATTCATGGTCTGACGTGATTCGCCTAGCGGATTGTAATACGCGAAACCGGTATTTTTGGGGCTCTCTGGCTCGCCTAGCGAATCTGAGAACCTGTTTAGGAGCTTTCGGGCTCACCTCGCGAGCCATGATTCGCCTAGCGAATCAAGGTTTCTCACTCAGCTACTATTGAGAAGAAGTAACTAATTAGGGGAATTAAAAGAGGAATGTGGGGTCATAATTGAATATGGTAATTTAGAAAAGAACGTTAATACTAATAATGACGATGTGTTATTATTAGCGATGTTGATAAAGGCGATGACAATGGTTAGTGCTTACTTGTTTTAATGATCATCTTTGATGGTCAAAGTTGATAGCCATTGTTAATGGTGTTGATGGAGGTGGCTGCCACATGTTTGAGTGTTAGCATTGCATGCATTCATGACATGGTGTTGTTAGTTGGTGGGAAAATACGATGACTGGGGAGTTCGTCCGAGAGTATGGCAAACTGGCCGTCCGCGGTGATTCATCCGAGAGTTAGGTGAATCAAGTTCATCCGTGGTGGTCCATCCGAGATTAAGGTGGATTGGATATCCAAGGGGTTCATCCTAGAGTTTGGTGAACTTTCGACGTTGGTGCTTATTGGCCAATGTGGATATGTAACTCCAACAATCGTCTTCCTGAGTTAGTTATTGGATCCATATTGCATATTGAGTAGTGGAGTAGCTCTGATTTGCATAGCATGTTTATCGATATGGTATGATGTAATTTGTTATATGATGTACTATATACTGTGTGATCGTCTTGCTAACTGCTCTATTACCGTTTATGTTTATATGTATAGTTTCTTACTCCCTATTGGTGTTGTTTTCTTGCATGTATCTTTGGTTTATGCAGAGGATGGTGAGCAGCCAGTTGAGAAGTGATCCTGAGGATATCGCTTACTCTTAGTGTAGGTTTCAGTTTATGTTAGTTTGTTTTTCGATGTATTATCAATAGTGGTTACCAGCTCTGATATGTGACATCGGGATTTGGGTTGGTTTTATGTATGTTTTTCCGCAGTTGTTATTTTTGGTTTTATACGTTTTGGATCATGTGGTACTTGCTACCTTTTGAGTTTTAATTTATTGACTCTTTATATGATTTATTTTATATTTATCGTATGTGGGGTAGTGGGTGTCACATTTAGTGGTATCAGAGCCGGTCTGTCGTACAGGCTGGGGTATGAGTCTACTGTGCTCTCTTCTGTGTACTCTTATATGATTACCTATGCTCAGTGTAGATGATGATATAGGATTGTGGGTATCTAGTTCTCATTTTGGCTCGACGCAACCTGAAGACCTGATCCAAGGTAAATGCTGTTGGGAATTTACGTATTTAAAACAAAAAACGTAGCGGAAAAATTCCCACCAAAAGATCCAAGTGAATGGTCATGACTCATGATTGTAGTGTTTACCTCTTGTAGCGAAGCTTTACCGCGAACGCTGTGAAGGGAAGAACAATTCTTCTTTCTTGATCACGAGCACTACGAACACTACTTTAAAGAAGAGGATGAACTCTATCACCAGTGCCACAAAGGAGCAACACCTTTACGTAGTCCACGCGAACAAATCACCGTTGGAGAAAACGTCATGCTAGCTGACAACAGGGGAAGGAGGAGGTGTGATGGCTGCTAGGTTATGCGCAGTGGTCTCACTAACGCTTAAGTGATGTGCACAGCCTTATAAGCTGTCACCCACTTACTCTAACCCTAATGGGCTTGTACGCTATAGGCCTAATCTATAATTAATATTATTAAATCATATTTAATAAATTAATTCAAGCTCCGATTATTTTCTCTTCGCGTGTGACCCTATAGGTTCTTAATAAATTGAGAATAATATTAAATCACATTTAATATTATAAACAATGAGCGGCATCTAGCAATACATCATTGTTACCCAATTAGTGAGAATATCGGTGATACGATATATACCTTATTGTAAACAAAATTACCATTTAGTAAATGTCCCTTCGTCCATATGTCTTAATTGAACACAATGCATAAATGTGTCATCCTTGTTAAGTTCAATTATCTATTTCTCAATTCCCGAGTAAACGTGTAATCACAAATGGGCCCAATATCTCATACTAGTCCATTGCAGCATGGCCATGCATTTTCACGTCTCTCTCTATCGAGAGGCCCATGACATTACTCGTGTTATGCAGGAGGGACGAATCCTGTCTATATCACTCACATCCCTCTCAGAGAATATGGCCATCATGCATCTTTGGAACGTTGCTGGGGCATTACAGAGGCCAAATGGCATCCTTCGAAAGGCAAAAGTGCCATAGGGACAATTAAAGGTGGTCTTCTCTTGGTCTTTGGGTGCTACAGCAATTTGATTGTAACTAGAGTTTCCATCCAGAAAGTAATAGAACTCCTTCCTAGAAAGTATATCCAGCATTTGATCAATAAAAGGCAAGGGAAAGTGGTCTTTTCTGGTGGATTTATTCAATTTCCTATAATCCATACACACCTCCACCCTGTGACTGTTCTGATGGGGATTAGTTCATTTTTCTCATTAGCCACAACTGTTACTCCCCCTTTCTCGGGCACACACTCGATTGGGCTTACCTAAACACTGTCAGAAATGGGGTATATAATCCCAGCATCCAGCCACTTGATAACCTCTTTCTTCACCATTTCCTTCATGATAGGATTCACTCTCCTCTGGCTCTCTATACTATTCTTGGCTTCGGGCTCTAACAATATTCGATGCATACACACAGTAGGACTGATGCCTTTAATGTCTGCCATTTGCCAACCAATTGCTTTCTTGTGCCTCTTACTGTTCTCTTGATCAGTAGTAATGAAAGATGAAATAATCACAGGCAAGGTTTCCATGTCTCCCAAATAAACATATTTCAAATGAGCTCGGAGCTTTTTTAGCTCCAGAACAGGTGGTTTCACAACTGAGGATATATTGTCTTTGAAAGTCTCATCAGTGACTTCCAATGACTCAAATTTTCTAGCCCACATAGTTTGCCTTGCAGTGCATCCCTTTATTTCAGTAAGTACTTCCAACAAGGGATCATCAGGACCCAATTCAAGCTCATCATCACCAAAATCTGTTCTTCCTGTCAGGAACTGTCTTTACAATAAATTATCAAATGGCTGCATAAATGAACATTCTTCCACTCCCTCATCAGGATACTTTAGGGCATTGAACACATTGAAAGTCACATGTTGCTCATTAACCTTCATGGTCAACTCTCCCTTCTGTACATCTATGAGAGTTCTTCTTGTAGAAAGGAAAGGCCTACCTAGAATAATAGGAACTTCCCTATATGCTTCACAGTCTAGAATAATAAAATCCACAGGAAATACAAACTTATCTACTTTTATCAACACATCATCGATCTTTCCTTCTGGATATGCAATAGACCTGTCTGCTAGCTGAAGTGTCACAGTGGTAGGCCTAGCATCCACAATGCCCAATTGTTTAAAAATTGACATAGGCATTAAGTTGATGCTAGCACCTAAATCACATAATGCTCTGCCACAATAGGTATCTCCAATGGAACATGGGACGGTGAAACTTCCAGGGTCTTTCAACTTGGGAGGTACTTTGGCTTGGAGCATTAGGCTACATTCCTTTGTCATGGCAACTGTTTCAAACTCACCAAGCCTTCTCCTCTTTGTTAGCGCATCTTTCATGAACTTTGTATAATTAGGCATCTGCTACAAAGCTTCAATCAAAGGTATATTGATGTGCAACTGCTTCAGAATTTCCATGAACTTGCTAAACTGCTTGTCTTGCTGTACCTTCCTCAACCTTTGAGGAAAAGGAGGAGGAGCCCTTTCTGGAATAAATTTGGGCAATGGCTTAGCTTCTGGAACAGCCTCAGGCTTCTTAGCAGTTTTCTCAGCTGTCTTCTCAAAAGTTTCATCAGTTGTTGGAACAGTCTCAGTCTCTTCAGTTAGCACCTTGCCCTTTTTCTCTACAACAGCTGGCAACTCAGTTCCACTTCTTAGGTGGATTACCTTGCAGTGCTCCTTACCATGTGGGCTTGATGATGAAGGAGTTTCAGTAGAAGAAGGTAGTGTGCTGGTAGGTCTGCTGTTCAGTGCATTGGCCAATTAGCCTACCTGATTCTCAAGGTTCCTCATGGATACTCCTTGCCTCTGGAACTGTGCCTTAGTTTCTGACATGAATGCCTTTAAGACAACTTCCATGGACATTTCTTGGTTTGCCGGTGGTGCTTGCTGTTGTTGCCTTGGTTGCTGATTTGGGAATCCAGATGGAGCAGTTGTGGATCTGGCAGGAAAGTTTGAATTCCCTGCTGGAGCATTAGCATTGTTACTCCATGAAAAATTGGGATGTTGCCTCCACCCTGGATTGTAGGTATTAGAATAGGGATTGTCTCCCCTGTTGCTACTGTAGTTCACATAATTAATAGATACAGGATTCCTGAAACAGTCCTCAAACAGATGTCCTCCTCCACAATACACACAAGAAACAGTTTCAGCTTGGTGCTCCTGTTGTTCATTTACAACTGGTTCAGTCACAGCTGCTTGAGCTGCCTGGTTACTCTGATTTGTAGTAGCTAGGTTTTTCACCATGTTAGTTAAGGAAGACAACTGAGCAATAAATACTGCAACTCCATTCACTTCATGAATTTCTCAGCTTTGTATTCTTCATAGGAGGAAAGAACTTGGTCAAAACTTCTCAGCCATCCTATTCCAAGTGTTAACAGAGTTGGGCTATTGGGGTTTCAAGAGGGATAATTTAAAAAAAAAAAAAAACAATTTATAAAAACCTTTTGAGCAGAAAAACCCCTTTCCTAAAGGACCACGTATTGCACACGAATCACAAGGATCTTTTGTTTACCTCTTGAAGCGTAGCTTTACCACGAACACTGTGAGCACGTCAGCAGCACTGGTAAATTACGAACACTGCTACGATGTGAATGGCAACTTGATCTATACAGCTACAGAGCAGCAAATCCGAGGAACACTGCTGCTATCACCACAAAGGGAGAGGTTCTTCTGTATCACCAGTATTGCAAAGTAGCAATACCTCTACTCAGTTCATGCGAGCAAACCAACGTCAGAGATAGCGTAGTGCTAGCTATCAGGATTGGGAGAGGCAGGGCACACAGAGAGAAAGGAGGTGCTGCTGTCAATAGAGTACAGCGGCCGTTATGAGTGCTCTGTGTTGTGTCTAGCTTAGGTGACGTGCATAGCTTACTAATAGTTGTCACTCACTTAACCTAACCCGCTTGGGCTACTGTACGTTATAGGTCCAATGTCTAATTATTAATTAAATCATATTTAATTAATCAATTAAATTAATTCTCTGAAGATTTGCTCTATGCATGTGACCCAATAGATTCTCAATCAATTGGCAATAACATTAATTATTATTAATCATATTAATAATCAATTAATATTATAAATAATGAGCGGCATCTAGCAATATATGATTACTACCCAATTAATTAGAATATTGGTGATACAATTAAAACCTTGTTATAACCATGTATAATGTGAAGTCAATGTCCCTTCGTCTCAATGTCTTAATTGAACACAAGACATAAATGTGTCATTCTTGTTAAGTCCAATTATTTATTTCTTGATCTTGTAATTGACGTATGATCATGTGGGCCCAATATCTCATATTGTCCCACCTTAGCATGACCATGCATTTCTACGTCGCATACCATCAAGAGGCCTATAGACATTACTCCTGTTATGTAGGAGGGACGAATCCTATCTATATCACTCATATTCCTCAACATGTTTCATTGCAGACCCAATAATTATCTTTATAGTTGTCCTGTTACAAACAACGTTTAATAGTATTAAAGCCTACAACTACATATGTTAGGAATCGTAGTGACTTCAAGTCAAAAGACTACTTCACTATGGTCACCATGAAAATCGCTTATGACACTTACATAACTATTATGCAGCGTTCTCATAGCGGGTCACTCCAGTATAAATATTCCACTAATATTTATACCTATGTGAAGACTTGATATCTTATATCTATGACCCGTGAGATGTGGTCATCAGTACACTCACATAATAGTCTCAATGTATTATTATTGTCCTTATTAATAATAATACTTGACTATGGATATTTAAGAATAGTGTTCTATAATTTAATGGCATCTCACGTTCAAGTCATACTTGACGTTCCATTAAATGAACTACCTATTCTAAGGACTTTATTATGTTATAAATATGATCATAAAATATAACATAATAAATAAATGCCTTATACATATATCAAATATATGATCAAAGTCATGATACAAATGATTATCTATTCAAAATATATTGGCCACTAGGGCTTACCCCAACAATCTCCCACTTGCACTAGAGCCAATTGGGCAACAATATAGCACCCATCGATCTAGTGTGAGTGTCATGCTACAACTGAGCAAGAGACTCCAATAATGGATTGTTTAGTGTTGTCATTCTGCATATCTTCACATCTCCTCTATCGATCATCTATCGAATGAGATGCAAGCACTCAAGTATATGTTTGGATCACTGGTGAGATCAAGTTTCCTTAGCTTAGGCGATTACTCCATCACCATCGCAACAAGATCAATGGAGTTCGCAAAGTTAGGAACTTCGATTAGTTTGTAAATGGACTTCCTGATCCAAACGACCTTTACATCTGTATTTAAGGCAACTACATCTGTAGCTTTCTGCACATCTTCACATCTCCTCTATGAATCATCCATTGAGTGAGATGGAAGCACGTAAGTATATGTTCGGATCACTGGTGAGACCAAGTTTCCTTAGCTTAGGCGATTACTCAATCATCATCGCAACGAGATCAATGGAGTTCGCAAAGTTAGGAACTTCGATTAGTTCATAAATGAACTTCCTGATCCAAATGGCCTTTAAATTTGTATTTAAAGCAACTATATACTCGGCCTCTGCTATAAAATCATCAACTGTCTCATGCTTGGAACTTTTTCAAGCTCACAGTGCCACCATTAAGGCAAAACACAAAACAAGACTGCGATCTAAAGTTATCTTTATCGGTTTGGAAGCTAGCATCAGTGTAACCCATTATAATGAGCTCTTCCTCACCATTTCAGATCAAGAATGAATCCTTAGTTCTTCTCAAGTACTTAAGGATATTCTTGACTTCGGTCCAGTGACCTTTACTGGGATTGGATTGGTACCTTCTCATCATGCTCGAAGCATACGAGACATCTGTTCGAGTACATATTATGGCATGCATAACAGATTCAATTGCCGAAGTATATAGAATCTTATTCATGCATTCCCTCTACATCTGATGTAACAGGCACTGTCCCTTGGACAGGTATACGCCACGTGTCATAGGCAAGATACCCTTTTTGGAATCATGCACATTTAAAGCGCCCAAGCACTTTGTCAATTTATGTACCTTTGACTAAGGCCTAACAATTTCAGCGATCTATCTCCACAGATCCTGATTCCTAATACAAAGGACGTTTCACCTAAGTCTTTCAAAAATAATTCATTAACTATGTTTTCACATTTTATGGTGTAGGAATATTGTTTCCATAAGTAGTATGTCATACACATACAATATAAGAAAAATAATTATGCTCCCACTAACCTTCTTGTACACACAAGGTCGATCCTTGTTCTTGATGAATCCAAACTGTCTTACAGCTTACATCAAAACGAAGATTCCAACTTCTGGAAGTTTGCTTTAATCCATAAATGCATGTTTCCAACTTGCAAAATCTTTCCAGCATTCTCTGAATAGACAAAACTCTCAGGTTGTGTCATGTACACATCCTCGAGAAGATTCCTATCAAGGAATGTTGTTTTGACATTCATTTGCCAGATCTCATAGTCATACTATGAAGCAATAGCAACTGGGATTTGAATCAATGCAGCTGGACAAAAGGTCTCATCATAGTCATACTATGAATTTGCTTGAAACCTTTCGCAATCAGTTGCTCCTTAAAGGTATTCACCTTCCCATCCATGTTAGTCTTCTTGTTGAAGACCCACTTGCACCTTACGGGGTTTTAGCCCTATCAGGTGACTCAACCAAGGTCCATACCTGGTTGGTGTACATGGATTCTACTTCGGATCCCATGGCTCCCAGCCACTTCTCAGCATCTAGGCCAATGATGGCCTCCTGGAAAGTCACAGGCTCATCATGATCCATGAGCGGCTCATCACCTTCTTGAGTTAGGATTATTCCATATCTCTCAGGTCGATGACATGTCCTGTTTAACCTATGCGAGTCTTGTGTTACTTGAACTGGTGGTTGGACCACAACATCTTGTGGAACTGGTTCTTGTTCCATTTCAGGCGGGTCAGTACTCTGTGGTGCTTGGATTTATCCAAGTTCTACATTCCTCCCACTGTCTCCCTTGGAGATGTGTTCCTTCTCAAGGAACATTCCAATCCTAGCGACAAACACTTTGTCCTCGGAGGTGTTGTAGAAATAGCGTCTGTTTGTTTCCTTAGGACACCCCACAAAGATACATTTGTCACACTTGGGTTTAAGCTTATTTGAAACCAAACGTTTCAATAAAGTTGACACCCCAAATCTTAATGAAAGACATACTTGGTCGCATACCAGTCCATATCTCATATGGTGTCTTTCAGCTGTCTTAGATGGAATACGGTTAGGTGTGAAAGCTGTTGTATGTAAAGCATATCCCCTGAAAGAGTCAGAGAAGTCTGATTGACTTATCATAGATCATACCATGTCCAACAAGGTGCGATTTCTCCTCTCGGACACACCATTCCATTATGGTGTTCCAGGAGGAGTGAGTTGAGATATAATCTCACACTCCTTCAGATAGTCATCAAACAATTGGCTTAAGTACTTACCACCACAATCTGATCGCATGATCTTAATACTTTTCCAAAATTAGCTCTCCACTTCGTTCTTGAATTCTTTGAACATTTCAAAGATTTTTGACTTGTGTCATACAAAAATCCATCTTCACTGAAGTTATCAATAAACGAGACGAAGGACAGAAACTTGTCTTCTAGCAAACTTGTTTAGAGGCCCTCATATATCACAATGTATCATGCCAAAAAATTACCAGCCCTTCCACCTTATTAGTGAATGGAGCTTAGTCATCTTTCCAAACAAGTAAGATTCACAGACCTCAAACAATTCATAATTGGATGACTCCAAGAGTCCAAATTAGTGGAGCTTGGAAATGTGTTTCTTACTTATATGAGCTAAAGATATTGCTAAAGACATAGACGGTTCAAATCACTTGGTTTGACCCTATTCGCATTTATGTTATAGATGGGCATATCGAGATCAAGGATACAAAGTCCATATCTCATATATATACAAGCATAGAAGACACCCGTTGAATAAATGGAACAACAATTATCCA
Organism: Ammopiptanthus mongolicus; assembly: GCA_039655645.1. Lineage (NCBI taxonomy): Eukaryota > Viridiplantae > Streptophyta > Magnoliopsida > Fabales > Fabaceae > Ammopiptanthus > Ammopiptanthus mongolicus. The sequence continues at coordinate 26,903,030 of CM077349.1, read as the reverse complement.
TTTATTGCAACTTAAAATTCTTTCTTGTCTACACAAGATATAGAAATGTTGTTTCTATTATCAGCTAGAATAAAATAACAATTATTAACTTCCATTAATGCCCACAAGGCAAATTCAAACTCTTATAGTTAATGTAGTAACTTTTGCTCCATATCCACTCATAGAGTAGAACTTTACCTAATGGTAAATTCAAACTTCTATAGTAAATATAGCAACTTTTGCTTCATCTTCACTCATAGGGTAGACCTTTACCTTTTAGTCAATGTCTTACTCCTTTTGATCCTTTATATTAATGTGAGATCCATATGCGGTATCCAATACCCATAATGTTGGAGTAGATTTGTTGACTTTTATAACAAATATGCCGGAACAAGAAGTTATACTACCTTTCTTGTCTTTTTACTCTTTCTAGTACCTCTTATGCCTTGCTCGTGCATGATCATATCATACGTCTCTATGATTGCAAGGATGAGATGACGTACACCAATGGCATCGACTTGATGCTTCTATTAAGCATCCCTTTCGACACTTATGGCAGTAGCAACAAATTGCTTGAGAATTAATTGTTTCAGAACATACAATTCTTTTCTCGTACTTGAGAACAATCCTCAAAATTTGTACCAATCCAGAAAATTATTCTAGATAACTCATCCTTCTCAAGGATGTAGCACAATAATAAAATAAAAGTTGTGTTTGTAGCCATAGTTATTTAATACAGAAATATACAGAATATTAGTATCATGATTAAAACATATTTAATAGGTCTTTTATTAAATACGCTCCCGCTATTTTACTCAAATCAATGACCCTCATCATTGACTCGGAAAATCCCGTTGAAAGATTTTCTAGTGGGACCAAGATCCATATTTCACCTCGTTCTGAGTCAACTGTGCCTGATCGCCCAGAACTCAGCTATTTAGGTAGGAAACTCCTTTCTAATTACATCCAATGTAATTCTTGGACCAGTTGGGTGAATAACTCCTTATTATAATCCATCATATGGATTAATGACCAGCCCCATGCCTCTAAGCCATTTCAATCCTATTGAATACACTTAGTTAAGTTCAACCTAATGATTGGCAGTAGGTTATTTCACCTTTCGCGCCTCACCGGAATATATTAAGGTGCTCAGCTGTGGCATGACCCACATTTAAATGATTCTGGCCTTGACGAGTGCCACGCATCAGGAGGCATTTAATAACTTAATTTATTGAGGGAATTTAATAATTAAGTGGTCTCACCGGGTTGTTTATCATATAAACGTCTCTCATAGCATACATGGCATACTAGCTTACATACATTCAAAACATATTAAGCATACAATGACATACATGCTATCATAAAATTTAAATTCCATATTTAAATCATACATTTCATGCATCACATACATAAACATACAAGACATATAAAAGGTATTATGATTATGGCATCCTAATGTGCAATAATTAAAATTAATTATTACAATCTTTGACCCTCGAGCAAACTTCCAAAGTTCCTCCCATTGGCATCATGATCTGGTGTTGCCTCTAAGTCAACTCGAACAATTTACACAATTTAAAATAAAATAAATAAAGTAAATGTCACGACATGCAGGCCTATTTATAAAATAAATACAATAAATCATGACACACAGGCCGTATTTACCAAATAAAATTAAACACCAAAACTAGGGCCATAACCATATACCGCACATTTAACAAACAATTTATAAATATGCTAAAGGGACAAAATCACATTCTATCCATCAGCACGGCCGTGCCAAACAGAGCACAGCCGTGCCAAAAGCTCACTAACGTTGTACAACATGTGCATAGCCGTGCCAAACGGGGCACGGCCGTGCTGAAAACTCGCTGACGCTGTTCAAAAGTGGCACGGTCGTGCCAAACGGTGCACGGCCGTGCTACGCGTTCATTAACGCTAACTTAAACATGCACGACCGTGCTACAGGGAGCACGGCCGTGCCAAACGGCGCAGCAGGATTCCAGAAGCGAATCCTTGTTTATGTCAGGAGCACAACCAAGCACACAAAACATGTTCAAAGAGATTTATATAACATACAAATCATACAAACATGCTTTTAAACACACAAATCATATTTAAAAGCAATAAACATGTTATCATACAATGGCAAACAATCCTAGGATACATGGCAAACTATAACTAGACGCTCTGATACCACTGTTGGGGTTTCAAAAGGGATAATTTAAAAAAAAAAAAATAATTTATAAAAACCTCTTGAGCGAAATAACCCCTTTCCTAAAGGATCACATATTGCACATGAATAACAAGGATATTGTGTTTACCTCTTAAAGCGTAACTTTAACACGAACACTGTGAGCACGTCAACAGCACTGGTAAATCACGAACACTGCTACGGTGTGAATGGCAACTTGATCTACACAGCTACAGAACAGCAGATCCGAGGAACACTGCTGCTATCACCACAGAGAGGTTCTTCTTTATCACCAGTATTGTAAAGTAGCAATACCTCTACTCAGTCCACGCGAGCAAACCAACGTCAGAGATAGCGTGGTGCTAGCTATCAGGATTAGGAGAGGCAGGGCACACAGAGAGAGAAAGGAGGCGCTGCTGTCAATACAACGGCTGTTATAAGTGTGTGTTGTGTCTAGCTTAAGTGACGTGCACAGCTTACTAATAGTTGTCACTCACTTAACCTAACCCACTTAGACTACTGTACATTATAGGCCCAATGTCTAATTATTAATTAAATCATATTTAATTAATCAATTAAATTAATTCTCTGAACATTTGCTCTATGCGTGTGACCCTACAGGTTCTCAATTAATTGGCAATAACATTAATTATTACTAATCATATTAACAATCAATTAATATTATAAACAATGAGCGACATCTAGAAATTCATCATTGCTACCTAATTAATTAGAATATTGGTGATACAATTAAAACCTTGTTGTAGCCTTGTATAATGTGAAGTCAACTTCCTTTCGTCTCAATGTCTTAATTGAACACAAGGCATAAATGTGTCATCCTTGTTAAGTCCAATTATTTATTTCTTGATCTAGTAATTGACATATAATCATGTGGGTCCAATATCTCATATTGTCCCACCTTAGCATGGCCATGCATTTCTACGTCGCATACCATCAAGAGGCCTATAGACATTACTCCTATTATGTAGGAGGGACGAATCCTATCTACATCACTCACATTTCTCAACATGTTTCATTGCAAACCCAATAACTATCTTTATAGTTGTCCTGTTACAGACAACGTTTAATAGTATTAAAGCCTACAACTACATATGTTAGGAATCATAATGACTTCAAGTCGAAAGACTACTTTACTATGGTCACCATGAGAATCGCTTATGACACTTACATAACTGTTATGCAGCGTTCTCATAGCGGGTCAATCCAGTATAAATATTCCACTAATATTTATACCTATGTGAAGACTTGATATCTTATATCTATGATTTGTGAAATGTGGTCATCAGTACACTCACATTATAGTCTCAATGCATTATTATTGTCCTTATTAATAATAATACTTGACTATGGATATTTAAGAATAGTGTTCTATAATTTAATGGCATCTCACAATCAAGTCATACTTGACGTTCCATTAAATGAACTACCTATTCAAAGGACTTTATTATGCTATAAATATGATCATAAAATATAACATAATAAATAAATGCCTTATACATATATCAAATATATGATCAAAGTCATGATACAAATGATTATCAATTCAAATTAGATTGGCCACTAAGGCTTACCCCAACAGTTGGGCTCCATAGAATTTAGCTAGTTCTTAGCCTTGCCAGCCAGAGAAAATGGGAACAGTCTTAATCTGAAAGAATCCTCAGGGACTCCTGGATTTCTGAAGTTATTAGCCACAGTCAGGAACTGCTTTAGATGCAAATGAGGGTCCTCGGTTGCAGCACCACTGAACTGCCTAATTGCTTACAGCATCTGGAACATGACAGGCTTGAACTCAAAATGCCCAGCTGTTATTTCGGGTACCACTATGCCTGTGTTCATTGTTGCTGGATCAAACAGGGCATAAACTCTAATAGAACTAGTTCTGTCATTGGCTAAAGCCATGCTATTAGGTTCATCACCCATTTCAAAATTTTCAGAACTAGTAGCAGCGTTAGAGCTATCAGAGGTATCAGAAATCAGTCTCCCCAACCCAACTAAACCTTGGTTCCGCCTGTTCAACCTTCTGAATGTTCTTTCAATTTCATGGTCTAGTTGGAAATCAAGAGCGCTATGCCTGCACATATAGAGTAAAAGTACCTGTTGCTATAGAAAAACACTCCACAGATCAGTTGTATCAACTAATAGAACTATCAATCTAAAACTTGTTAATTAAACACCATTACAATCCCTGGCAACGGCACCAAAACTTGTTGTATAAAAATGGTCTGATTGATGTGCAAGTATACACAATCGTTTAACAAGTAATAAAGTATAAGTGAGATCGTTCTTACGAGGATTATATGGTGAATCAGGTACCAAGTTCAAATTAATGGTTCTATTAATTAAGATTAACAAAGAGTGACAAATAATTGGTGTGTGTGCATGTCCAGAGCAGTTTTGGGAAATAAATGCTAGAGCAATAAAAACGGATTTGTTCACAGAATGGATAAAACAGCTATGGGGAAGTCTCCATTGCAACTTCAATCTAGTTCAGTTATGCGTTTGCAATGCTACGGCAATTTGGCTCCAGGAAATGAAATTTTGTTTTCCAACAGTTCTGAGATGAACTTCACTAAACGTCTCCTATTCCTAGATCCATATTAGTTACATTCACGCCACACTTAAGCTCGTTCCAGCTAGCCTAAGAGTTAGAATGTTCATTCCTAAATCACTCTTCATCATAATTTTCCAATTAATGATTTTACTCTTATCTATAAAACAGTTCTGCTACACTTAGCTTTCCCAAGCAGCCGTGAGCTCATGCTCTAACTAAGGTGATCAAGTTCAATTAAAACACAACCAAATCATATTTATAGAAAATGCAATAGCAAAGCATAACATAACACTCACTAGAAATCCATTATAGGTTCAACATCCCATAGCTACAAGAGGTTTAGCTCATATTGAGCTTACAAAAACAAAGAGAAAAACAAGAAATAGAAGAAGGCATTACAATGGAAGAGAGAGAGAGAGAGAGGGGCGCAGCTGCTGTCCTTCTCCAATAGGGAAGATGATGTCTGGTGATTCTTCACTTGTTGTCCCCTATTTAGGGTTTTCTTTCCAAAACATCTCAAGACCCTTTCCTCTCTCATACTTTTTGGGCTAAAAGTTGGCTACGATAAGTGTCCTTGGCCCAATTCCCAAACTTTAATGCACTGAATGTCAGCCCCACGTATAGGTCACTGTCCTTATCAGCGAAGGACAACTCATTATGTAAGAGAATGTTTTGAGCTTTTGTCCTTTTCCCAATCAGCTTCAGCTATGATTGCTACAGAAAATCCCAGAGCAATGTCTCCAGTTCAGCGCTTGATTCTCCAAAAACTGCCCTGCACAGAAAACTCTTACTTAATCACCAAAAACAGTTCTAAAAGATACCAAAACATTAAAACTCACAAAAGACTCTTATAAAACACACTTTACACAAAATCACACTAAAATACTAAAAACATGAACTCGAAATACTCAAAGACCAAAAAATCTCAAGTGAAAAAGGTACAAATAACTCTTCATAAAAAGAGTTATCACACCCCCCAAACTAGAATCATTGCTCGTCCTCAAGAAATGGAAACAAAAGAAACTAAAAAGAAAAGACACAAATTTTCCTAAACCTCCACAGATGTGCTCAGCTTAGCTCAAACACAAAATATTTTTTATTTTTTTTTATATAGAAAAACAAACCAAATTCTTCACAAGGCATACTTGACAATGCATCAACAATCATGAAATTCAATCAAGCAAGCATGTCATGGATGTCCTCATTTTCAACTCTCAGCTACATGCTACAGCACTACACTCCCAGAATAATGTGTTCTTCCTTTCTTCTCAAGCTAAGATAGATACTCTCAATCATCATTCAAATGCACACTCAAACACGACCTTGACAAGCTTCTAAGCATACCACTCACAATCAAAACTGCACACTGCTAGAGGACTTTATTTGGTTGCAATGGGGCTTGGGTTCAGGTAGGATCAGTTCTGAAAAGGTGGCTACACTAGATGGAGCTTAGGAATGCTTCTTCTTTTTGCTTCACAACTATTTCTTTCATGGCCCAACTCACACAAGTTAGGAAGGATTGTTTGATCTTTTTCATTTTGTTTGATTCCCTTTTTTTTTTTGTGAAAATGCAAACCATTGCTTTTTACCTGCAACAGTTCAATTTCTGATATTCTGTCACATAACAGCTGCATAGCACCCCCAAACTTAAAACTGTGCTAGCCCTCGAGCACAACCAAACTTATGTTACAGCATGTAAGCACAAGAAGCACACCAGCCACTCCAACTAGTTAAGACATTGGTTTTGCAGGATACGGCTTGTAATGTGGGTTCATTAGAAACAAAGGGCTTGCAGGCTCAAAGGGATTCACACAAAGGTAGTATCCAAGGGTAGGCTATTTAGGCAATACTAGGCTCAAGAAAACAAAATGTGCCTTTAGCAAAAGTGTGTGCAGTAGAAATGTGTGCAAATATGAAAGCAGCAAGACAAAATCAGATAAGCATACACAAGAATGGTATTCACACAGAAAGAAGGATAAAAATATTTTGGCCCAAAAGCTCACAAGATAGATTAGAATTGCTACAGCATGTGCCTCGAGCTTCAAACAATTAAATCCAATCACTCAAGTCCAAAAGAAAATAATCAAGTCAAAGCTGCCAAAAAGGTGCACTTGTGGAATTTCTAAACAATTAATTTTCATTAAACACAACCCCGTGATGGGGATCGTTGTGCACATGGTGGAGTCAAACATAAAGAATACTAGGTTCACAAAGAAAACAGGTGGGGTCAAAGTCAGCTGACCCCCACTTTTCAACTACTTCCTACAATTCAAAAACAGCAACAAACAGGACAAGACGCCAACATGTATAGAAACTTAAACTAGAAACCAAGAGAAAGAACTAAAAGGGAAACAAGGAAACTCCTGATAGGGTTGCTACAACAGGCTGTAGTAACCTGCTCTAATGGTCTCAAGTGCTCAGATTTTTTATACAGGAGCTCTTCCTGCTCCCTTTTGCAGCAATGGTCTTCTTGCTTGCTGGGGTAGAGGACCCTACTTCTTTCACTAGGACTAAGTCTGCTTCTTCCTCTTCATCAGTTTCGGAGGCTGCTGTGCTCTCTTCACTCCCCCCTGCCATCTCAGTTGCTGCAGCAGCTGGCTTTTTACCCTTTCCTTTTGAGGCACTTGGCTCAGGCAACCTACTCTTTCTAGTTGCCTGAGGAACATTGTCCTCTTCATCCTCATCGGAGGCAGGGTAATCAGCAGCTATTTTTTTGATCACATCCCTTAGAGGGGTGTCTGCTGCTTTTTGCTTGGGAGTTTGAGAGGGGTTAGGTGTTGCTGTTGTTGCTTCAGGGTCAGCTTTGTCATGTTCTTCTTCAATTTCAGCCCCCAAATCCTGCAAGGGCTTTCAGTTCTCTTTCTCTTCTTGCTTCTCAAGTCTTCAGTGGTGCTGGTGGTGGGTTGTTGTTGTTGTGAAGGTGCTGATGGCATCCAATCAGAGGAGTCTGATGCATCCGGGACTGCTGTGGCACTGGGACTGTTATGCTTATCAGGGGTGGCTTGCTCTGAGGTGTGGTGCTGCTTAGGTAGAATATGCATTGGAAATCGTGGTATTGGGTGCACCTTCTTCCATTGGTTAAGCTCCAGCACCCTTTGCTGCCATTTGAAATAGTCCAGAGAGAACTGCCAATACAGTTGTTGCTGCAGCACTTGAGTCAGAAACTCCACCTTTTGCTCTAGCCCTGCAGAGCGGTCATGCTGCTTTGAGGGCTCTCCTGGTTCCATAACCTGCTCCTTCTCCATGGCCCGGGTTGCTTTGGCTGAGTTGGATATAAACCGATTGATCAACCCAATATCAATGCTCCCTGAGTTCCTCTCCTCCACTTCCCCTTTCTGAAGCTCTATGCCACATCGCCTGCATATTTCAGTGATAAAGTAGGGGAAGACCAATTGACCTTTTGTGCTTGTGGCACAATTGGAAATCTCCTACTGAATCAACCTCCCTACATTTATCTTCTTTCCTTCCAAGATGCAGTAAAGGAGCACCAGCCACTCCTTCTTAACAGTTTCAGTATGAGCAGTGGGGGAGAGTTTGTGTCTCAAGAAGTGATACAAAACCTTGGCTAAGGGTTTCAAAGCAGACCTGGCGATTTTCAATTGATTTCCAGAAGTTAGCAGCCATTTCGTCCCTGGGACAGTCACAACATCCTTCATAGCCGTTAGTTGCTTTACAGTAGCCTTCTTCGGTAGAGGCTGGTACTCATCTTCCTCTTCAGCCAGGTTCAGCTTTAAGTTGATGGTCTTTGCAGAGAAACTGACCTTGCACCCACGCACCATGGAATGGGTTTGCTCAGCCCCTCCAATGTTCGCATAGAACTCGCGGACAAGGGGAGTGCAAAACCCAGTTAGGTGGCCGGCAAAACTTTTCCACTTATGCTGGTCAATCACCACCACAACTTCATCAGTGAGACCATAGGAGGCCTTGTTAGAGATGGTGAACCCCTTCTCAGCATGAAGTTCCCATAGCGCAGTAACATTGTTGTACCGGGCTACAGCCTCAGCATCCACAAATACCTCATATGCCTCATACTCATCACTTGATGTGGGTTTGCTCTTCTTCACAGCGCAATGCTTTACGTGAGGCATGGTGGAGCAGTGATGGGGGGAAGAGATGAAGGTGGCAGATGAAAAAATTTGGGGAAAGCTGAAGAAATTAGGGCTTGGGTAGGGGAAACAGTGGGTGAGCGTTTGGGCATGTGATGGTTAAAGGGAGAGTGGGTTGGCTTTATAGAGAGAGAAATGATGGGTGAGTGACGGTGATTGACGATGGTGGTTGAGAATGTGTGGTTAGGGAGAGGCGCGGTTATCGAGAGAGAATAAATGGTGAGAGGGATGCTTGGGAAGTTGTGACTATACGGCGAGTTGCTCCACCTTTTCTCTTTCAACTTTTTGAATTTGTTTTATCCAACTTTCGAACTGATGTGACTTCCCCCAAAAAACCAATGCCAAGCCCGAATCAATTACTTGGGCCTCCAACCTGTTTTAGCCCATTGAACAACCACACCACCACCTGGAACAGTTATACCACCTGCATCCACAACTTACATTCTCTTTGTTTTCTGTTTATTAAGTTAGTGCCAAATAAATAAAAAAAAAATATCAATATAAACTAAGGAAATTTTTACTGGGCTGCCTCCCAGTAGCGCTTGGTTTTCAAGTCCTCAGCCTGACTTAGAGCATGTGGAACATCAAGGATCAGCCATGACTGTGGTGGCCTGTGCCTTAGCAAATGGCTCACCTCAGTAATGCTTGACCCTTTGCCCGTTTACCTTAAAGGTTCTACCAGAAGCTGCATCAAGCAATTCAATGGCTCCATGAGAGTGGGCATGAACAATGGTGAAGGGTCCAGACCATCTAGATTTGAGCTTCCTTGGGAACAGCTTCAGTCTGGAGTTGAAGAGCAAAACTTGCTCTCCTTTCGCATAGTCTCTCTTCTGAATTTTTCTATCATGCCAGGCCTTTGTTTTGGCCTTGTAAACTTCTACGCTCTCATATGAAAACAGCCTGTGTTCTTCAAGCTCATTGAGCTACAGTATGCGAGCTGCCCCAGCCTATGCTAGATCAAGATTGAGCTTTTTAACCGCCCAGAAGGCTTTATACTGCAGCTCAATGGGCAAATGGCATGCCTTTCCATAGACCAACCTATAGGGTGAAATTCCTAAGGGGGTCTTGTAGGCAGTCCTACATGCCCAAAGAGCATCTTCCAAATGCAGGAACCAGTCTTTTCTATTTGGGTTCATCACTTTTTCCAAAATTCTTTTTATTTCCCTATTGGACAGCTCAGCCTACCCATTGGTCCGTGGATGGTATGATGTAGCAACTTTATGCCTTACCCCATATTTTGTTAGGACTCCATCAAACAGCTTGTTGCAAAAGTGAGTACCTTCATCACTGATAAATGCCCTAGGGGTGCCAAATCTTGTAAAAATTTGCTTTTGAACAAACTTCACAACAGATCTAGCATCATTTGTGGGGAGAGCTACAGCCTCCACCCATTTTGACACGTAGTGTACAGCCACCAAAATATATAGATTTCCAAAGGAAGGAGGGAAGGGACCTATGAAGTCTATGCCCCAAACATCAAACAACTCAACTTCCAAGATGGAATTGAGGGGCATCTCATTTCTATCTGAAATATTGCCTACCTTTTGGCATCTGTTGCAGCCCTTAGCAAAGCTGTAAGCATCTTTAAATAATGTAGACCAAAAATACCCGGCCTGGAGGACTTTAGTAGCCGTCCTCATTCCTCCAAAATGTCCCATACATGGGGATGAATGACAATGCAAGAGAATACCCGAGACTTCTGTTTCGGCCACACACCTTCTAAGCAAATTGTCAGCATAGTTCTTGTACAAGTATGGCTCATCCCAGTAGAACTGCTTTGCCTGATGGAAGAACCTTTTTCTTTGTTGTGGACTTAAATTTGCAGGGACAATTCCACTGGCTAGATAATTTACTAGATCAGCATACCATGGTGTTTCGACATCTTCCATAGACAGCAACTGCTCATCAGGGAACAGTTCTTTGATCTCAGAATTCTTTGTGGCCTCATTCCCCTCAGACAGTCTTGACAAGTGGTCTGCCACCTGATTCTCAACTCCCTTCTTATCCCTGATTTCCAAATCAAACTCTTGCAACAAAAGCACCCATCTAATCATTCTTGGCTTTGCATCCTTCTTGGCAATCAAGTATTTGATGGCCGCGTGATCAGTATAGCCAATAACCTTTGTGCCAACAAGGTAGGGTCTGAACTTGTCAAAGGCAAACACAACAGCCAACAACTCTTTCTCCATAGTGGAATAGTTCAATTGAGCTTCAACCAATGTTTTGATGGCATAATATATAGAGTGAAATACCTTATCTTTTCTTTGGCCCAGGATTGCTCCTACTGCGAAGTCACTAGCGTCACACATCAACTTAAATGGCCTAGACCAATCTAGAGCAGTTATGACTGGTGCAGTGATTAGAGCCTTCTTCAAAATTTTAAATGCTTCCAAACAGTTTGGTGTGAAATCAAAGAGTCTATCATGCTCTAGCAACTGGCACAGAGGCTTAGAGATTTTGGAGAAGTCCTTGATAAATCTTCTATAGAACCCGGCATGTCCTAAGAAACTACTCACTCCTTTAACGGAGGTAGGTGGTGGCAGCTTTTCAATTACCTCTATCTTGGCTTTGTCTACCTCTATACCTTTCTTAGACACCTTGTGACCCAACACAATTCCTTCCTGAACCATGAAGTGACACTTTTCCCAGTTTAACACCAAATTTGTTTTCTCACAACGATCCAAGACCTGTTCCAGATTTCCAAGGCATTCCTGGAATGACTCTCCAAACATTGAGAAGTCATCCATAAAAATTTCCATGGATTTGTCGATAATATCGGAGAATATGGCCATCATGCATCTTTGGAACGTTGTTGGGGCATTACAAAGGCCAAATGGCATCCTTCGAAAGGCAAAAGTGCCATAGGGACAAGTAAAGGTGGTATTTTCTTTGTCTTCGGGTGCTACATTAATTTGATTGTAACCAGAGTATCCATCCAAAAAGCAATAGAACTTCTTCCTAGAAAGTCTATCCAGCATTTGATCAATAAAAGGCAAGGGAAAGTGGTCTTTTCTGGTGGATTTATTCAATTTCCTATAATCCATACAAATCCTCCACCCTGTGACTGTTCTGGTGGGGATTAGTTCATTTTTCTCATTAGCCACAATTGTTACTCCCCCTCTCTTAGGCACACACTGGATTGGGCTTACCGAAACACTGTCAGGAATGGGGTATATAATCCCAGCATCCAGCCACTTGATCACCTCTTTCTTCACCACTTCCTTCATGATAGGTTTCACTCTCCTCTGGCTCTCTATACTATTCTTGGCTTCAGGCTCTTGCAATATTCGATGCATACACACAGTAGGACTGATGCCTTTAATGTCTGCCATTTGCCAACCAATTGCTTTCTTGTGCCTCTTCAAGGTTTCTATCAAACTGTTCTCTTGATCAGTAGTAAGGGAAGATTAAATAATCACAGGCAAGGTTTCCATGTCTCCCACATAAACATATTTCAAATGAGCTGGGAGCTGTTTTAGCTCCAGAACAGGTGGCTTCACAACTAAAGGTATATTGTCTTTGAAAGTCTCATCAGTGACTTCCAATGACTCAAATTTTCTAGCCCACATAGTTTGCCTTGTAGTGCATCCCTTTATTTCAGTAAGTACTTCCAACAAGGGATCATCAGGACCCAATTCAAGCTCATCATCACTAAAATCCGTTCTTCCTGTCAGGAACTGTTTTTACAATAAATTATCAAATGGCTGCACAAATGAACATTCTTCCACTCCCTCATCAGGATACTTTAGGGCATTGAACACATTGAAAGTCACATGTTGCTCATTAACCTTCATGGTCAACTCTCCCTTCTGTACATCTATGAGAGTTCGTCCTGTAGCAAGGAAAGGCCTACCCAGAAAATAGGAACTTCCCTATATGCTTCACAGTCTAGAATAATAAAATCCACAGGAAATACAAACTTATATACTTTTATCAACACATCATCGATCTTTCCTTCTAGATATGCAATAGACTTGTCTGCTAGTTGAAGTGTCACAGTGATAGGCCTAGCATCCGCAATGCCCAATTGTTTAAAAATTGACATAGGCATTAAGTTGATGCTAGCACCTAAATCACATAATGCTCTGCCACAGTAGGTATCTCCAATGGAACATGGGACGGTGAAACTTCCAGGGTCTTTCAACTTGGGAGGTACTTTGGCTTGGAGCATTAGGCTACATTCCTTTGTCATGGCAACTGTTTCAAACTCATCAAGCCTTCTCCTCTTTGTTAGCACATCTTTCATGAACTTTGTATAATTAGGCATTTGCTACAAAGCTTCAACCAAAGGTATATTGATGTGCAACTGCTTCAGAATTTCCATGAACTTGCTAAACTGCTTGTCTTGCTGTACCTTCCTCAACCTTTGAGGAAAAGGAGGAGGAGCCCTTTCTGGAATAAATTTGGGCAATGGCTCAGCTTCTGGAATAGCCTCAGGCTTCTTAGAAGTTTTCTCAACTGTCTTCTCAAAAGTTTCATCAGTTGTTGGAACAGTCTCAGTCTCTTCAGTTCGCACCTTGCCCTTTTTCTCTAAAACTGCTGGCAACTCAGTTCCACTTCTTAGGTGGATTACCTTGCAGTGCTCCTTACCATGTAGGCTTGATGATGAAGGAGTTTCAGTAGAAGAAGGTAGTGTGCCGCTAGGTCTGCTGTTCAGTGCATTGGCCAATTGGCCTACCTGATTCTCAAGGTTCCTCATGGATACTCCTTGCCTCTGGAACTGTGCCTTAGTTTCTGACATGAATGCCTTTAAGACAGCTTCCATGGACATTTCTTGATTTGCCGGTGGTGCTTGCTGTTGTTGCCTTGGTTGCTGATTTGTGAATCCAGATGGAGCAGTTGTGGATCTGGCAGGAAAGTTTGAGTTCCCTGCTGGAGCATTAGCATTGTTACTCCATGAAAAATTGGGATATTGCGTCCACCCTGGATAGTAGGTATTAGAATAGGGATTGTCTCCCCTATTGCTGCTGTAGTTCACATAATTAACAGATGCAGGATTGCTGAAACAGTCCTCAAACAGATGTCCTCCTCCACAATACACACAAGAAACGGTTTCAGCTTGGTGCACCTGTTGTTCATTTACAACTGGTTCAGTCACAGCTGCTTGAGCTGCCTGGTTACTCGGATTTGTAGTAGCTAGGTTTTTCACCATGTTAGTTAACGAAGCCAACTGAGCAGTAAATGTTGTAACTCCATTCACTTTATGAATTCCTGTAGCAGATGTGCTTTTTCCAAAGGTAAGCCTAAAAGTAGGAAACTGATAACTGTTAGCAGCAATGCTTTCAATCAATTCATATGCTTCATTATAGGACTTGTTCAGAAGAGTGCCTCCTGCAGAGGCATCAAGCATCATTCTAGCGGATGGCAGCACTCCATTATAAAAGTGCTTCATCTGAATGCATATTGGAATGCTATGATGGGGGCATCTCTTCAAAAGCTCCTTAAATCTCTCCCAATCTTCATATAAAGGCTCATCATAAAGTTGCTTGAAGGAGGTTATATCATTTCTCAGCTTTGCATTCTTCATAGGAGGAAAGAATTTGGTCAAAAACTTCTCAGCCATCCTTTTCCAAGTGTTAACAGAGTTGGGCTCCATAGAATTTATCCAGTTCTTAGCCTTGCCAGCGAAAGAAAATGGGAACAGTCTTAATTTGAAGGAATCCTTAGTGACTCCTGGATTTCTGAAGTTATTAGCCACAGTCAGGAACTGCTTCAGATGCAAATGAGGGTCCTCGGTTGCAGCACCACTGAACTGCTCAATTGCTTGCAGTATCTGGAACATGACAGGCTTGAACTCAAAATGTCCAGCTGTTATTTTGGGTACCACTATGCCTGTGTTCATTGTTGATGGATCAAACAGGGCATAACCTCTGATAGAACTAGTTCTATCATTGGCTAAAGCCATTCTATTAGGTTCATCGCCCATTTCATAATTTTCAGATCTAGTAGCAGCGTTAGAGCTATCAGGGGTATCAGAAATCAGTCTCCCCAACTCAACTAAACCTTGATTCTGCCTGTTCAACCTTCTGAATGTTCTTTCAATTTCAGGGTCTAGTTGGAACTAAGGAGCGCTATGCCTGCACATGAGACGACCCGCCGTCCCATTAAAGAAATACAGAGTAAAAGCACCTGTTGCTATAGTAAAACACTCCACAGATCAGTTGTCTCAACTAATAGAACTATCAATCTAAAACTTGTTAATTAAACACCATTACAATCCTCGGCAACGGCGCCAATAACTTGTTGCTATAAAAATGGTCTGATTGATGTACAAGTATACACAATCGTTTAACAAGTAATAAAGTGTAAGTGAGATTGTTCCCACGAGGATTATATGGTGAATCAAGTACCAAGTTCAAATTAATGATTCTATTAATTAAGATTAACAAAGAGTGACAAATAATTGGTGTGTGTGCGTGTCCAGAGTAGTTTTGGGAAATAAATGCTAGAGCAATAAAAACGGATTTGTTCACAGAATGGATAAAACAGCTATGGGGAAGTCTCCCTTGCAACTTCAATCTGGTTCAGTTATGCGTTTGCAATGCTACGGCAATTTGGCTCCAGGAAATGAAAGTTTGTTTTCCAACAGTTCTGAGATGAACTTCACTAAACGTCTCCTATTCCTAGGTCCATATTAGTTACATTCACGCCTCACTTAAGCTCGTTCCAGCTAGCCTAAGAGTTAGAATGTTCATTCCTAAATCACTCTTCATCATAATTTTCCAATTAGTGATTTTACTCTTCTCTATAAAACAGTTCTGCTACACTTAGCTTTTCCAAGCATCCGTGAGCTCAAGTTCTAACTAAGGTGATCAAGCTCAATTAAAACACAACCAAATCATATTTATAGAAAATGCAATAGCAAAGCATAACATAACATTCACTAGAAATCCATTACAAGTTCAACATCCCATAGCTACAAGAGGTTTAGCTCATATTGAGCTTATAAAAATAAAGAGAAAAACAAGAAATGGAAGAAGAAGCCATCACAATGGAGGAGAGAGAGAGAGAGGGGGCGCAGCTGCTGTCCTTCTCCAATAGGGAAGATGATGTCTGGTGATTCATCACTTGTTGTCCCCTATTTAGGGTTTTCTTTCCAAAATATCTCAAGGCCCTTTCATCTCTCATCCTTTTTGGGCTAAAAGTTGGCTAGGATAAGTGTCCTTGGCCCAATTCCCAAACTTTAATGCACTGAATGTCAGCCCCACGTGTAGGTCACTGACCTTATCAGCGAAGGACAACTCATTATGTAGGAGAATGTTTTGAGCTTTTGTCCTTTTCCCAAGTCAGCTTCAGCTAAGATTGCTACAGCAAATCCCAGAGCAATGTCTCCAGTTCAGCGCATGATTCTCCAAAAACTGTCCTGCACAGAAAACTCTCACTTAATCACCAAAAACAATTCTACAAGATACCAAAACATTAAAACTCACAAAAGACTCTTATAAAACACACTTTACACAAAATCACATTAAAATACTAAAAACATGAACTCGAAATACTTAAAGATCACAAAATCACAAGTGAAAAAGGTACAAATAACTCTTCATAAAAAGAGTTATCAATGCTTGATGCCCTCTACTTAAGAAGGCAAACTACTCGTTCAGGAGGACCGCCAATCTATCAATCCTCAGAATATGAAGTATAGAGAGAAAGCTTCAAATCCTTTGTCACAACGCAAGGATCAGAGGAGCATTGGAAGACTCTCACTGATGAAACTTTATGTCCTATCGTTATTACCAATGGAGAGTACACTATGAAACCTTTGGAGGATTGCTCCATAGAAGAAAGAAGAAGAGTTGTTCTAGACTGTGAGGCAAGAGCCTTTATGTTTCGTAGCATGCATGGAGCAAGAAGAGAAGTCCTGGCCAAAGAAACAAATGCTAGGGGAATGATGAACTTGATGGATATCTTTGATAGATCTCCACCTACATCCCCACCAGCAGCAGATCTCTGTCTCATGGCAAGTGTTTCATCTGAGGCAGAAACAGAAGAGGATGAGGTAAATATATCTGACTATTCCAAATAAGCACATGATGAATTATTAAATGAATCATGCATTATTTAATCAGAATATATGGCACTTCAAAGAAGATTCACCAAACTCAATAAAGACTTTGACAAAATAAAAAATGAGAATGGCAAACTAAAAGAAGAGATAATTAGTCTAACTGAAATCTCAAGTTCTCAGTCCAATGCATCCTGTGAAGTTGAGAAACTTGAGCATCAAGTTGCATATTTAACTGATAGTTTGTCAAAATTTACTGATGGATCAAAGAAACTCAATTTAATTCATAGATATAGATCTCCTCATGATAAATCTGGTATAGGCTACGAAAAAGAGAATCTAAAAATCTCTTACAAGAAAACTGAGACAAATAGAGTTATATACTGCTCTATTTGTGGGAAAAATGGACACTCTACGTCCAAATGGATACACACAAAAAATGCTAGAACTATTAAACTGCCTGCAACTAACCAAAAAGGACCCAAGTCTATCTGGGTACCTAAAAGCATGATAATCTCTGTTGCAGACTTGCTTAATAGCAGGAAGAAGACACCAATCATGGTACATGGACAGTGGATGCTCACGTCACATGACGGGAGAAAAGTCTATGTTCCTAGATCTAAAGCCAAAGTCTGAAAGCTCAGTTGTCTTCAGAGGCAATCAAAAGGGAAAGACTGTGGGTATTGGTAAGAACAGTTTTCCCTCTATAAATAATGTGTTGTTAGTTGAAGGGTTGAAACACAATCTGCTTAGCATAAGCCAATTGTGTGATAGCGGATTCGTGGTTTCCTTTAAGAAAGATAAATGTATAGTCAAGTATGTGGATGGGTCCACTCTATTCACTGGTCAGAGGCAAAACAATTGTATATAAAATTGACTTGGAAGACCTCTCTAATCAAAATGTATAATGTCTAATCTCTGTAAATGATGAATAGTGGATTTGGTACAAGAGACTTGGTCATGCAAGCTTGAGATTAATCTGAAAGCTACTAAAGCGTAACCTCATAAGAGGATTACAAAAGCTTGCCTATAAATCATATGTTCTCTGTGATGCATGTCAAAAGGGGAAACAAGTTAAAAATTCTTTTAATTCAAAGAATAATGTTCTACATCCAGACCTTTAGAATTGCTACATTTACATTTGTTTGGTCCAACAAGGACTGCCTCTCTAAGTGGAAAGAAATATGGGCCTGTCAGTATCGATAACTATTCTAGACGGACATGGGTGATGCTCCTAGCTCACAAAGATGAGTCTTTTGAAATATTCTCAGTATTCTGCAAAAGAATTCAGAATGAGAATGGTATATATGTATAAACTCAATCCGAAGTGATCATGGAGGAGAGTTTGAGAATAAAAACTTCCAACTATTCTGTGAATAAAATGGTGTTCCACACAATTTCTCTACCCTTATAACACCTCAACAAAATTGGGTTGTTGAGAGAAAGAATAGGTCTCTTCAAGAGATGGCAATAACATTACTCAATGATAACTCCGTCTCTAAGAACTTTTGGGCTGAGGCTGTTAACACAGCATGCTATATTCAAAATAGAGTATACATAAGACCAATACTGAAAAAGACTCCATATGAATTGTGAAAAGGACGAAAACCCAACATATCATATTTTCACCCTTTTGGATGTGCTTGTTTTATATTAAATACTAAAGACAATCTAGGTAAATTTGATGCCAAAGTTGATAATGGTATTTTCTTAGGATACTAAGAAACATCTAAAGCTTTCAGAATTTATAATTGTAGATCATTAATTGTTGAAGAATCTATTCATGTTAAATTTGATGACAAGAAGCCTGATAAAATATTACCAAATCTGGATGAATCTTCTATAGATCTTGATCTGAATGATCTTCGTCCAACCAACAAAAGCAAGGAACTTTTCGAGGAAGTCAAAACTAATGAGTCCGCTCCTCAATCATCAAATGATAGTCAGAAAGCTTGGCAGTTCAAAACCTACCATCATGAAGATCAAATCCTTGGTCAACCAAGTGACAAAGTAAGAACAAGGTCAACCTTTAGAAATCAGGCTGACTCAGCCTTCATCTCTGAGTTATAATAAAAAACGGTGGACAAAGCTCTGTTGGATGATGGATGGATTTTGGCCATGCAAGAGGAACTCAATCAGTTCAAGAGAAATAAAGTTTGGACCTTAGTTCAAGACCATACAGAAAAATCCATAATTGGAACGAAATGGGATTTTAGAAATAAAATGGATGAAGATGGAAAGGTTGTGAGAAACAAAGCAAGGTTAGTAGCACAAGGTTATCCTCAAGAAGAAGGTATTGATTATACTGATTGCTCTTGTTGCTAGATTAGAAGCAATACGTATTTTACTTTCCTTTGTTGTTCATCATGACATAACCTTATGTCAAATGGATGTTAAAAGTGCTTTAATAAATGGAATAATTAATGAAGAAGTCAATGTAATGCAACCCTCGGGATTTGAAGATCACTCCCATACTGAGTATGTATACAAGCTTCAGAAAGCTTTATATGGACTCAAATAAGCTCCTAGAGCTTGGTATGAGAAACCCAGCTCATTCCTTATGGAAAATGGTTTCTGTATAGGAAAGGTAGATACTACCTTGTTTAAGAAAACAAATAAAGACAATTTCATAATAGTCCAAATTTATGTTGATGATATTATTTTTGGGTCTACTAATGAATCCCTTTGCAAGGAATTTTATGAACTTATAACAAAAGAACTTGAAATGAGTATGATGGGAGAACTCAAATTCTTTTTGGGTCTACAAGTGAGACAAACCTCAAAAGGCGTGTATATTCATCAGACCAAATACACTAAAGATCTTCGGAAGAAATTTCAAATGGATGATAGTCAGCCATTGAGCACACCTATGCATCCAACGTCCATTCTGACCAAAGACAACAAAGACAAAAAGGTAGCTCAAAAGGTATACAGAGGTATGATTGGATTTCTCTTACATCTACTGCGTCCAGACCTGACATAATGTTTAGTGTATGTCTTTGTGCACGTTTTCAAGCTGATCCTTGTGAAAATCATTTAACAGCTATCAAAAGGATCTTTATATATTTAAAAGGTTCTTCTAATATGGGTTTATTCTATTAGAAATCAAATGAGTACAGATTAATGGCCTACTATGATGCTGACTATGCTAGAGATAGAATCGAACGAAAAAGTACAAGTGGTGGCTGTCACTATCTTGGAACAAATCTAATATCATCATCCAGCAAGAGACAAAGCACCATAGCTCTATCAACTACTGAAGGTGAATATATCTCTGCCGCAAGTTGTTGTTCACAACTCTTGTTGATTAAACATAAGCTTGAAGATTACAACATTCTTGAAAATAAGATCCTAATATATTGTGATAATACTGCTGTAGCGCTCCTTTCTTTATAAGCCCAACCCGTGAGTTAGAATCACATCAAACGTCTCCCTCTTTGACATTCCTCTCTCTCTCATTCAACTGGTCATCTTCCTCAAAGCTCTATCTTCTGAAAATGGGAAGAAATCTTTGTTCAGTCGATGAAGGTAGCAGCAGCGTCCATTTAGAAGGTATATCACCTCTGGGTCATCCAACTCTTGAAGTTCCAAACAACTGTCAGATCAACGTTGAGCATCAGATAGACTTGGATCTGTTAGCTAGACTGGGAGCATATATCATAAGCTACATTGTTGGTGTTGGGTGGGATCACTTCTTCACAAACTATCCAGAAGTCTATCCGAGACTCTTCATTGAAGTTTGGAGGACTGCTCACATGGAAAAGGAAGGTCATATCACCGGTTATGTTTTAGGGACACAAAAGGTCATCGTCTCCGGAGTAAGCATTGCGTCTGCAATTGGGTGTATGTCTTTTGGAGCAACCTTCTCCGAATCATGGCACAACAAGTTTGGGAGAAAAGACAACATCTTCAGTTTTCTCAAACATCCCAATGCTCATCCAAATGCTCTCGTTCGTGCTGCTATCCTGAAGGATGAAGCAAGGATACTAAATCAGATCTTCAACAAGGCTATTCTGCATAAAGCTGGGTATAAGGACTCAATCTCTGATGTTCATGCTTTTCTTCTTACTCATCTCCTTTACAATATGAAGGTGAATCTTCCATCTCTTCTCTTTGATCATTTCAAAGAAAATTGCATAGATGTTGTCTCTGTTAAGACAATCACTTATGCAATTCTTCTTTCTCGAGTTTTTGAGAATCAAGGGATTTACCGGATGCTGATTAAGGTCCACCCGAGCATAAAGCATATCTACCAGACAATCAGTTGCCCGCAGTTTGTAAGGGCAAATCTCTCAAAGATGCAACTTCAATCTGTAGTTACTTTTGAACAAGCTCAGTCCAACATTGTATAGTCTCAAGGCATGGAAGCTCTTCAAAGCAGACAAAGAAGGACGAATCAGATTCCAAATGTTGTTAATCAACCTCAAGTCTCTTCTGATTCATCTTCGTTGGAAGGATTGCTTGAACAATCTCAGGCTGAGACTCTTGATGTATTTGAAGAATTCGAGGTGAAGCCAAATCTGGAGTTTGCATCAATGATCGAAGGTATTGCATACACCATCAATGGAGAAACTTTCATTAAGCTTAATGGTGTTGTCAGACCATATATTGAAGAGGTTGATGGACCCATGCTCAAAGCAAACTTTAGTTCAACGGCTAAACAGCAAGCTCAAGCCGGTGCCTCCACTCAGGCTCAAAAGCAACCTACAGCTTAGGAAGCTGAACCATCTATGCCCAGGCATGGGAAAAGGAAGCTTCTTGTGGAAGAAGAAGATCAGGAAGACAATGAGGATGATGTTCCAATTGCCCTACTTCTCACCAAGAAAACTAAGGTAACACCATCCCCCTCCAACCTACCCAACCCTCCTACCACTTCTATACCCTCTATCTCACCTGAAGCTCCATCCACTACTCCAACCACCGATTCTAGCCCTTCTCCGACTATACCTCCACCACTCAGAAGGATGAGGTTTAAAACTGTAGCTAAAAAGCCATCCAGACCTAAAATCATAAATCTTTCTCAAACCACTTCCTCCTCCACCACTCCCTCTCAGCAACCAAACACTCAACCCATATCACCACCCTTACCACCTACACCAACTTGGACTCAATCTTCCGACCTCACACCTCCACCACCATTCTTACCCATCGCCTTATCCTTAAATGAACATAGAGGATTTAGTGAAGACCTACACCCTACCTCCTCTACACAGGTCTCGGAATCATCATCATCTTCTCCTCCTCCTGTCCTTCTGTTACCCTGGTATTCAATTGAGGAAGGTATCCCTTCAAAGATTCCAGTGGCTAGAGAACATGAAGAAGTTCTTGAAGCAGTGACCAAAGCCTTTGATCAAGCATCCCTTCATTCTTCTCAATCTGCTGAAGACTTCTATGCTGAGTCTACTAGTCCTCAAGTAGATGCAAGATGCGAAGACTTTGACGTCCTTGAAAATCAAGAAGCAAGTTCCGTCCGGCGCACTGATCGCCTTGATCATGACTCCATTTTATCTGATCACACTGTGGACCTGCACCTTCATGATCAAGATGACGAAGTCAACACTTCTGTCGCTGAAGAAGCTCACCCTGGTCAAGCTTCAGCACCTCCTATACCACCTGGACTTTCTCAGGATATTGCTGATTATTTGGTAGAACGAGTTTCTGCAAGTGTGACTCAAGAGATGAATCAAAGGATGGATCAACTGTTGAATTATCTTCACCAAATATTTCCTCACATCCCTCCACCTCCTCCACCATCCCCTGGAGTCTCTTTCTGTGTCTTTTCTTCTTCACTGACTATGATGTTCATCCTCCCACGTCCTTTTTGTCTGATGACAAACAGGGGGAGAATATGGAAATGTGTAATTAAAGTTTTTATCAATATAAACGCTTTTCTTTGCATAGCTAAATCCCTTATATGTGTTAGACTTCTTATAATAATGGTTGTGATCATATTATGTTCTAAGTCATGGCATTTATGCTTAATCTAACTTTTTAAAACATATCTCTAAATGATGAATAATCTTAGGGGGAGCTTTTGCCCATCAGAAAATCTCTTTCAAAAACACTTTATAATAATGTTTGTCATCATAATAAAAGGGGAGATTGTTAGAACTAAAATAGAAATGGTTTATGACCCCTCAAAGTTTTAATGATTAATTCATAAGGTCAAAAGACCTTTTCTATGTCCCTGACTTTAGATAGATTCTCAATGAGCACTAAGCTTTAGCGTCCAAAATTCCATATAGCTCATACTGGACGATAAAGCTCAAATAATTCTCTGTGTCCAACGGTACAATATGCATGGTTCTCAAACTATCTGCGTCCAAAGAAGATTATGTGGATCGTCCAACTAGTCCTTGGATTTTATTCTTTAAGGATAAGTATCTTGCGTCCAGAAGTCACAAGCATATTTTATTGACCATCCAATCTTTTATATTACTTGTGTGTCCACTAACTTTATTTTGCATATGACGTGGCACTTTTTTCAAAAGTCTTTAAAAGATCATAAAAGAAAAATATCTTTCTATAAAGATAAAACAAGGTACAACGTTGTACACGTCGAACCACGAAAAGTAAAAGGCATGATGGCCAAAAAGAAAAGGACAGTCTGCTCTGAATATCCTACTACAAGCTGCTATCACTGCTATTCCGTCAAAAGCAAACTTGCCTCCCTGCTTACACAAAGAAAATATAACTATGAACAGAAGACAGCTTGCAAATGGGCTTGTGTCTAACAGATATTTCGCTGAGTCTAAATGGACAAGTTTTCTACCGTTTGAAATCCGAAAGATAATCAAGACTATGTAAAGACCATCATTTGAAGAAATGGAGTGACGATAATAACAACTATACGCACAAGAGAGATTACTGACTCGACTCAAATTTCATTCTAAAAGCGATCACTACTCTCTAGTCAAAGGTCAGAAAACTTTCATATTCTTTCTTTGTAAAGTTACAAACAGATTCAAAGAGCTATATCTTGTAATACTCTCACACTTAGTGAGTTAGTCAAAAGCTCAAAACCTTCTCAAATCTTAGGATTCGTTGAGCCTGAAGAGGCTTCTCTGTAAAAGAATACTTGGAGCCTAGAGAAGTGTAGAATACTTAGAGTTGTGAAGTCAGGAGTGACTAGGGAATAACTTGTGAAAAGTTCTAAGTGTTTTAGTGGAAAAACCTTCTGGAATAAGGGACTGGACGTAGCTCTTCGATTTGTAAGAGTGAACCAGGATATATCTATGTGTGAATCTCTCTATCCCTAATCTTGTCAAGTTTATTTATTTACTAACTTGTGGAATGAAAGCAAGGTTTCTTAACGTCTTTCGAAAACTTGTTTTTTGTGTTTCTTGTTTAAAATCATGCTTGCTTAAAACGCTTTTGAAAATGTTTTTCAAAAAGGTTTAAGAAACACAATTCAACCCCCTTCTTGTGTTTCCCTGTTTCACTTTCAGATAAGATGAGAGTGGCACAAAGTAGGGAAAAGAGTTATCATGATAAGATAAGAAAAGCTCTCGAATTCTAGGAAGGTGACATGTGTTCTTGCAAGTTACTCCAACGACTGGGGTTGGTAGAGTAATGAAAGCCCGAAAACTTACTCCTAGATTTATTGGTCCTTACCAAATCCTAAAAAAAGTCGGCGAAGTTGCCTAACAAATAGCCTTACCACCTTTCTTGTCAAACCTTCACAATGTATTCCATGTGACTCAGCTTCGAAAGTATATTCATGACCCTAGCCATGTGATAACACCCGACACGATTCCGTTAAAGGAGAACTTGACTTTTGAGGTACTACCACTTCGGGTTGAGGATCAAAGGATTAAGCAGCTGATAGGAAACGAGATTCCCTTGGTCAAGGTCGTTTGGAGTGGGGATATAGAAGAAAGTGCTACTTGGGAGTTGAGAAGCAAGATGAAGGAGTCATACCCACATATGTTTGCTCAAGGTTAGTAGAATTTTCGAGGATGAAATTTTTATACAGGGGTGAAATTGTAACATCTTGAATCTCACCCATATTAATGTGCATTAGTCTTGGCTTATATATGTTCATATATCCTTGTTATGTTTGTTCTTGATGTATGGGTTCATGTTTCAAGTAGTTTAGCCTTTAGAAAGGGTCAATCCATTCGGGTCCAAGAAACCTGTTTTATAGTTGTGGCCGTATCTTGAGTTCTAGATGTCTGCTTGACGTGATCTTGGATGCGTTAGAAAGTTTGGAGAATTATCTACATGTCATATTTCAGGTATCAGGGTCTAATTCGGCTTCAATCGGTTAGAATCGCGAATGAAAGTTCGCCTCGCGAATTTGACAAACAGCTTTTGGAGCTCTTTGGTTCTTCTCGCGAAAATTGATTCGCCTAGTGAATTGACTCGCAGCAAAAACATGTTTTTGGGCTTCTAATCAGTCCATAATGACCCTAACTCATATTTATATCCCTTATCTAAACCTAAACCCTAAAATTATCATTCTCAACTCCAGAAATAGTCGTCTTCTCTCTTTCTCTTGGGTTCTCATTGAGAGTTATGACGAAATTAGGATTAGTTAAAGGACACAGTTTTAGGACGTTTTGCACCCCATAATGAACAAGTTATTATGAGATGTGAGACCTTGAATATTGGGTTAGTTGGAATACCTAGGTATGATCCTTAAGGGATAGGATAATTGGCATAAGGAAAACTTAGTAAATTATTAAGGTCCCTAATCTATCACAATTTTCCTAGAGAATAGGAATTTGCGAGCTGAGATAGAGAGATCATTCATGGTCTGACGCGATTCGCCTAGCAGATTTGAGAGCCTGTTTAGGAGCTCTCTGGCTCGCCTCGTGAGCCAAGATTCGCCTAGCGAATCTGAGACCCTGTTTAGGAGCTCTCTGGCTCGCCTCGCAAGCCACAATTCGCCTAGTGAATCTGGGTTTCTTACCCAGCTACTGTTGAGAAGAAGTAACTAATTAAGGGAATTAGAAAAGGAATGTGGGGTCATAATTGAAGATGATAATTCAGAAAAGAACGTTAATACTAATAATGACGATGTGTTATTATTAGCAATGTTGATAAAGGCGATGACAATGGTTAGTGCCTAGTCGTTTTTATGATCATCTTTGATGGTCAAAGTTGATAGCCATTGTTAATGGTGTTGATGGAGGTGGTTTCCATGTGTTTGATTTTTAGCATTGCATGCATTCATGACATGGTGTTGCTAGTTGGGGGGAAGTTAAGATGATTGAGGAGTTCGTCCGAGAGTATGACGAATTGGTAGTCCGCGGTGATTCATTCGAGAGTTACGTGAATCAAGCGCATCCATGGTGGTCCATCCTAGAGTAAGATGGATCGGCTATCCAAGGGGTTCATCCTAGAGTTTGGTGAACTGTCGGCGTTGGTGCTTATTGGCCAATGTGGATATGTAACTCCAACGATCGTCTTCCTGAGTTAGTTATTGGATTCATATTGCATATGGAGTAGTGGAGTAGCTCTGCATTGCATAGCATGTTTATTGATATGGTATGATGTAATCTGTTATATGATGTACTATATGTTGTGTGATCATCTTGCTAACTGCTCTATTACCGTTTATGTTTATACGTACAGTTTCTTACTCCCTATTGTTGTTGTTTTCTTGCATGTACCTTTGATTTATGCAGAGGATGGTGAGTAGCCAGTTAAGGAGTGATACCGAGGAGATCACTTACTCTTAGCATAGGTTTCAATTTATGTTAGTTTGTTTTCCGATGTATTATCGGTAGTGGTTACCAGCTCTGATATGTGACATCGAGATTTGGGTTTGTTTTATGTATGTTTTTCCGTAGTTGTTATTTATGGTTTTATACGTTTTGGATCATGTGGTACTTGCTACCTTTTGATTTTTAATTTATTAACTCTTTATATGATTTATTATATATTTATCGTATGTGGGATATTGGGATAAATTCTTGCCTCTCATTGAGTTTGCGTATAACAACAGTTATCACGCTAGCATAGGCATGGCGCCCTATGAAGCCCTTTATGGAAGGAAGTGTAGGTCCCCTTTATGTTGGTGTGTGGTAGGTGAGAAAACCTTGATAGGACCTGAATTGGTTCAAGGGACCACAGAAAGAATCAGAGTGATTAGGGAGAGGATGCGCGCAGCACAGAGTAGATAGAAAAGTTATGCCGACAAATGGAGAAAGCCTCTAGAATTCCAGGAAAATGAGCATGTATTCTTGAAAGTCACTCCTAAGATTGGAGTGGGAAGGTCGATGAAAGTTAGAAAACTTCATCCTCGTTTCATGGGTCCCTTTCAAATTCTAAAAAAAAAGGCAGGCTTGTTGCTTACCAATTGGCTCTTCCACCACAATTGTAAAATCTCCATGATGTTTTCCATATCTCACAACTCAGAAATATGTACCCGATGTATCTCATGTGATAGCTCCTGAGTCAATTCAAGTAAGAGATAACTTGATCTTTAAGAAAATTTCTTTTTACCATGTTTTATTTAAATTATTATTTTGGGTTACTAATGTAACGAAGGGCGTTACATTTTTTGGTATCAGAGCAGTTCTCAATCCTAAATTGGACTGTGGTTTTTAGGTTTTTCTAAAATTAAAACTTGGGCGCAGAGGATGCTTTTTTGAGTCATAAATATTGCATGCTATTAATCTAGATAATGGGCTTGGCCAACTCAGTGTTTGATTGGTGGTGTGCAGAGTTATGGCAAAAAATAGGCGAGGGAATGATGATGCACTTGCGGCGACTTTGGCTCAAATGACCGGAGTTATGCAAGAGCAGACAGAGACTCTCCGTCAGATGAGGAAAAACGGGAACGCGCCTAAAGCTGGAGCAGTTGCAGCTCAGGATCCGCAGTACATGGGACTATCAGAGTTTAGGAAGAATAATCCGCCAACCTTCCGAGGTACTACTGATCTGGTTGAGGTAGAAGAGTGGTTGTTGAAGCTAGAGAAGATCTTTCGGGTTATGAGGTTTGTTGATGCACAAAAGGTGGATTTCGCCACCTATATGCTGGAATCTGATGCGGAGCACTGGTGGAATTGTGTTAGGGGTGGTTTACTAGCCTTGGACGCCCTTATCACGTGGGACAGGTTCAAATAAGTCTTCTTGGAGAAGTACTTTCCGCATAGTGTTCGCGTTCAGAAGGAACCAAAGTTACTGCTACTCCGTCAAGGAGATATGTCAGTTGCTGAGTATGTTGCTAAGTTTGAAAGCTTGGTGAGGTTCTCTCGATACTTGAGGGACAATCCTTTGGACGAATGGAAGGCAATCAAATTTGAGCAAGGTTGGAAGCCAAAGATGAAGAGTTTTATCCGAATCTTCGAGATTCGGGACTACCCCACCTTAGTAAACAAGTGTAGGGTAGCCGAGCAAAAGATGCAAGCTAGAGAGATGGAGAAGCCAAAGGAGAAAAATGCTTTCGAAGGCAAGAGGATCCATAGCAAAGGGGGTAACTTTCAGAAGAGCCTGCGACCGGTGCCTACCATCTCAAAGGGTATGCAGGTCTAAGGAGCTCAAGCAAATAGGGGAGCTGGATGTTTCAGATGTGGATGGCACCATGGGGATCATGCATGCCCCGCAGAGCAAGTCTCCTGCAACAAATGTGGAAAAGTGGGACACTTTGCTAGAGTCTGGAAGGGAGGAGGACAATCTCAGACCAGACCCCAGAGCCAAGGAAGAGTCTTCACCATCCAAGGAGAGGAAGTGAAGGAGTATGATGGTTTGATCCCAGGTATGGGTTTAATTAAAGATAGAAAAGTTATAATATTGTTTGATTCAGGGGCAACCCATTCTTTCATATCTCTTATTTGTGTTAAAAATTTGGAGTTGTCTATCACTAAACTACCTTTTGACTTGTGTATTTTCTACCCCTGCCAAAGATAAATTGGTTACATCTATTGCCTCTTTGAAATGTTCCTTAATATACCAAAATTTATCTTATGATGTTGATCTGATATGTTTACCTATGTTGAAGTTACGAATATGCCAACGTAGTCGACATCGATATGCTTAGTTTGTTCTTCTGTCATTTCTAGCTTCTATTCTCTTTTTCGATTCGTTCTATGGTTAATACTATACGTGTTGTTTTCGTGATTAGGGCAAGATTCGTTCTAGGGTTGATGCTGGAGAGAGAGCCCCGGATCCTATTGTTAGGGGATTTGAGCTTTTGGATGATTTTGAGCACAAACTCTTGGACAAAATTTTTTTTTCTAAAGTGATGTGTCTAAAGCAATAGTCTACTCGGGAGCTTAAATTGGCCAAATATAAATGCATCATTGATATTGGTTACATAAATTAATGTCATTCCCCGTCAAAAGACAAATAACCCTAATTCTGCATTTTATACGCATGCGAATTAAGGCTATTTTTTTTATAACCATGTTATAGGTACGTAGTATCCATCACCGTAAGCAGTGACTAATCTCCGTTACGGAACCCGTTGGGCACACAAGGTGGGTTCTCCCCTCCTAACCCGGTTTTCTCCTTACACAAAAGACAGGATTCGAACCCCTGACCACTTGCTTAAAGTTCCCAAGTCCCTTACCACTTGGATAAACCATATGTTGGGGGATTGAGGTTAATTCATATAACAAATATATGCAACATAAATTTGTCAATGATGCATTTTTTTTGGGCTAATTTAGTCAAAATACGATTAACTGTCTATTATGATAAATGTAACACCTCTCCTTCTCGGGTGTCACTTTCGTAACCCCAGAAACATGCAGTATACAAAAGAGAATTTGCTGGATTACTTTCGGAAAACATCTTTCTTTACTTAGGTCTTACTTACTGTAAAAACATGATAAACTTTTTCCTTCACACAACACTGAAGAATATACACTCAAGATAATTATTAAACACCACTCATATACACATACATGTATTTCCAGTTTAACAACACACGTAGGAGACCCTGGACCACACGTCCATCTCCAAAATATGTTGACAGAAGCAAAATGCTATAAGTCCAAAATACTAGGTAGCGGTGGGTCTGAGAATCATATCTCCAAAACCCTGGCCATCAGTAGCCATTCACAGACAAGCCAAAAAGCACTACCTAAAAAGAAAACCCTAAGCTGGTCTAACACTAACAACAGACACACTACCTAACATACGCCGTATCCATGAGATCAGGTCTCATCTTCAACCATCCATGCCCCTTCGCCGGTAGCATCGAGTACATCAAACTACTGAGTCCTTAAACGACCCACAGAGCTGTTGACAAACATTTGTACATGTATCCAAAAACACAACAAGGTGTCCAACATGTACAGGCAAGGGTGAGAAACCAATATATGAATCCAAAAATGACAACTATATATCCAAACACAACAGTAGATTCATATAAGCATGTCCCACACTATAAACATCTGGTATAATATAATGCAGATATATCCGAGTACTAACAGTAAAACACAAAGGCCTTGTGCCCAACAGTCAACGTTATTTTCAAAACGTATGCATGAACACTTCCACGTATATCAACTAATGTTCAGTTCTTAATTTTCGGAAATCCCATCACCATTTGAAATGAGCTGATCAGGCTCTAAAATCATTGACCCTTCAGGCAACAATGATTAACACCAAAATTGGCCCAAAACATAAGTACCGTGAATCCCATGACATTACGCGATTCTCACGTGGGGGCGCAATCCGAGGTACTTAACAGTAGTCAGATCATACTATATTGTCCAACTCAAGGCACAATACGTTCCCAGAACACGTATGATACCATTGTCAATCAAGGCACAATGTTATATAATGACAATAAGTCATTCCAGGTTTCCTTGTCATCAAGGTTCCCTCGTTTCATGGCACGTCTGCCCAACACATGAATGCATGAGAAAATCATTTTGTTTTCGACAGTTTATCTTTGTCGTATCAATACTTCCTTGTTGAAGCATCAACGCTATCAACCATCATAATGTCTTAGACTCTTTAAGCCCTAACATCATTTTTCTAAAAACATGGCATTTAGTCCAAAACAGCTCGAACCCCAAAATCCCTAATCGAAGCACCAGTCTAGAATTTTGGATTCAAAAGCATAAAAGCGTCCGCAAGCTTACAGGACCACAAAGATCGTCCACAAGCTGGCAAGACTAACACACTAACACGGATCCTTGATCCACGTGTTTTTGCAGAACCCTAAAACCCCGACGTCTCGATTTCTAGTTTCCAAGACCAAAAACCATATTTTCCTTGAAAAACTCAAAACTAAAAACCCTAATCTCCGAAACTTACACAAAGTCCTCAGGATCGGTTTTCCATAGAACAAAACTGGGTCTAAAGACCATTTCTTTTCTTTTCGTCGTTTTTCGGTAAAACACAAACCTTGAAATACGGTTCGTATAAATCCTTTTTCTTGGATAAAACCAAATAATTCGAAATCACGTTTCTCGAAAACACTTTTACTCAAAAGGCTAACTTTATTATTTTAAAAACTAATAAAGTTTTCCAAAAACACTATTCTTCCTAAAAGCTTCATTTTTCTTTATTAAAACCAATTCTTTCCCATTTTGCCCTTTAAGTCGGCTTATCCTTAAAGAGCAATTGTTTATTATTATTTTATTCCAAAAAGTTAATTTATTTCTTTTTCTCTTAAAATTAATTGAAAAACAATAAAATATTATTATTTTTCCTTAATCCACGTCTCAAGCTTTTTGAAGCTTTTATATTACATATTATTGGATCCTAATCGGCATTAGGTCCTTTAATGCACTACTCCCCACAACAGGGCACACGATACATCCATACATTTATTCAAATGCTATACCATACATTCATTTATAAGCAGGTATATCATGCATAGGCAGTTATCAGCAGTAAAATAAGTCATTGCACAAACCACGAAACACAAATAAATATTTACAATCCAAACACACAATTACAGCACATAGCTGTCGGAATTAGAATTCGTCAAGTTTGTCCCCTTACCTCTTGGAGTTCCCAAATGCAAAAGCAACCTCCTGATCGATCCGAAACTTCGCTCGATTATTCGCCGATTACTACACACATACAATCAATCAATGCATTAACACAAAACACAAAGATTTCTCCTATTCTACACCTCTAGGGTTCAGCCCTATTATTTTAAAAATAGGTAGGGAGCTCCAAAAATTCTCATCTCTTGGACACTACCCTAACTAAGTGAGATAACCCTAGATACACAGGCAAAACATCAAAATCCAACCAAAAACCTACTCATCCATCAAGTGGAGGTTTCGGCCCTCTTATACCCAAATGGGTTAGAGGAATTTCTTGCCTCCAAGCTCTTGGATCATGAAAGGATGTCATGAACCTAGGCCAAAGAAATTGGTTTGGTATTAAAAGAATTTTTCTACAATTTTTCATGGATTTTTGAAGTTTATGGGTTAAAAACCCTAACCTCCATGAAATTGAAATTTTGAAGAGAGAAAGGAGAGATGGGAGAGGGTTACTATCTCCTAGATGAACTTCCTTCAAAGAAATGAGTTCAAATCACCAAAAAACTCAAGTTTCAAGCTTTGCTTCAATGGAGAAAAATGGAGGAATAAGGGAGAAAGAAGAGAAAAGTGAGATAGGGAGGAGGGGAGAGTTGGCCGAATGGCCTCGGTGAGTGAAAGAGTGAAATAGACATTTTTTTCTACAATGGCAAACTTGTAATTTGTTAAAAGAGCATTTTGGGAATTTTGCTAAAAGACCAAGAGCAATTTGGTCATTTCGCGCCCAGATATTTTGAAAATCATCATGACACTGGCACAAGTCCTTAGGTGACTTGACACTGACTTGACATCAAGATTATCCGCTCGTGGGTCCCGTGAAACCCTTATATGGCTCCAATCGTCACCCAGTTCGATTCTTGGCCCGAATATAATATATTATTTTCACTTTTGGACGTCAGGACGCACTTTAGAAAAAATGGAGAGGATCGAATTCTAAGATTAATGGTTCTGACAGTTAGTCAAAATTAGGTCATTATAATAGTAAAACACTACTATTCGTGAAACGTAGACCGGGCTCCGTTTGAGTTTTTGGCCCAAAATTGAACCATAGGTTCCTACGATTGCATGGAGCATGAATATTATTTTTGTTTTCCAAAAATCATTTTCTAAAACACAGATAAAAATATAAACTCATTTATATAGTTTACTGGTCTTAGAAAGCGTGAAAATCGGGGTGTTATATTACTACCCCACGAAAAAAAAATTCGTCCTCGAAATTTCGCGACTCAAGACTAGACAGGATTCCTTAATCCTTACAAGAATTTTATGGAAGGATTTCACAGCTCAGAAACGGAATACAGGAATATTCGGTATGTAAAAAGATTCTTCAGTAGGTTCCTGAGTGTAAAAGTGCATAGCTAATACAGGTTTACAATCATGATTCTAATAAAGTTTCTCCTTTCATAAGAATCTCCCAAAAGATTATGGAATCAGAAGATAAACAGTCTGGTCAAAAATCAGACTGGACCACCTTTACCAAAAGTAAAAGTGATTAGATTGAGTTTCATCAGGAAACTTCCAGTATCAAGAATTTCCCTATGTTACGACTGAAGAAATAGTCATAACAAATCTTTCGATGGGATGACATGAAAATGTCTAAGCCAGAGGTTACTATTAATCCAATCCACTCAAATGTCTAATACACTAGGGATTGTGTAGGAATACGAGTACCACTCACTAACCATGAGTTCTCACCAGGTTTCATCCTGATTAGAACTCAACAAAACGCATACCCTTATGTGTCAACACATATTATCTCGTCAAGGAAACAATTCTAACGAGGTCTTACTCTCTTAGAGAAATAAAACTAGCTGCTGAAACTATCATCAGTCTGTGTTCATTCTTCAACTATCGGGAAAAGTAATTCCCTCTTCCGCTGACTTGCGAGTCTGTCATTCTCTACTACCAATCCTTTACGAAAGACTTACTTTAGTGATCAAACACTTAAGTTCATTCTCATCTCGTTACTACACGTCTCAATCCCAACAACAACTCTAACGCACTCCAAATCTCGATAAGCTCACTTAAGATTCCTAATTATCTAAGTGAAAATCCAAACTTAGTTCAAGTCCTCGAATTTGAAAGTATCAAAACAAAGAGGCAACCATATCCTCAAATAGTAGTCGTTACAAGCGAGTCTAAACTCATCTCTGCTGGTCATTGTCTTAAGTTCTATTATCAATACAGTACTCCTATTCATATAGGATCCATTGTAATTCTTTCCCTTACTGATACCAGTCCTAAGGACACTCGTTCTATAGCCAAAGTTCACATTCCCATTTTGGTTCACTCCGTCTCTGATCATTTGCAACTTCGAAAAGTTATACTGAGGTATTACACGAACTCTTCACCATCATCAACATGGATTACCGTATACTCATAAGGTGTAGCCTTTCATCTATCCTTATGGAGAAAACCATCCTATTCATCAAACCCACAGACAACGGAGGCTCCAATCATTTCTTAAAAATACTATCAGAAAAACTTCACGCAATACCACCTTTCTATTGCTCTGCTGGAACTCCACCCCAGTCTCTCAACTCTGTTAGAGTACACATCATCATTTTGCCATTCATTTGATCATTCACTAGCTACCTGTATATCTATACCAAACCCTTTTGGTATTCTTCTACAGGCTTAAGGCATAGTCGTCCCTTCAGCAAATCTTTTCCCATATTCAAACTTCCTCCACATACCAAGGAGTCTTCACTCATTTGGTAACTAAGGGTCTAACATCCTTGACTCATAAAGTAAGGTCATATTCAAGCCTATTTGCTAGAACTAACTAAGGATTTGCCTCAAAGCCTACCTTAGAGGTTACTTCTTAATATTCCTGATAACTTTCCTCTTAAGAGTCTTAACATATCTCAATCGTCGGATCCAACCAATCCAATTGGTTGCATTCCAAAAGAAGCAAGTTAGAACAACCCCTTCAATGAAACATTAGAAAGATATCCAGACCAATGGATATTATTAAACCAATCCCCCAGATACCTGATACACTGGGGATCTTACAGGAACATGAGTACAACAGTTCATATGGCAAAGGAGGAACATGTAATTATAAACCTTGTACGCAATACATCGAAATAAAAGGGTAGTTTGCACTTGAAACAAAAGGTATGGTTGAGAGGTTACCATCTATGCCGTAACTACCTTGCACGAGAGTATCAGAATTTGGAACCTCAGCACCACTCATGGTGTAAACTCTTCCCCTCATGGTCGGCCTTCCGATCCCGATGTCGTTATTGGCAATTGGGACAGTTCTCCTTGTCCGGCAATCCCTTGCTATGTGCCCCTTTTGTCGGCAAGAAAAACATCTAGGATTCCGTGCAGAGCAGTTGTTGGCCAGGTGTGATGGATCTCCACACTTGAAACATCTTCTATCTTGGCTTTGGTTCTGATTCCTCTGGCCTCTACTGCCTGATGCATAAGCAACAGGACAATACCGTTGTTGGTTCTGATCATTCCCTGGGGATCGGGTATAAGGCTTCCTTTGACTTTGTCCTCCCCTCTGATTGTCGTACTGATCCTTGAGACGGGAAGGTCCTCCAACGTTCTCTCTGTTGGCCCTTCCGTGCTCCATCAGCTCCACTTGTCTCTCCTTTCTACTAGTGCCTAGAAATTTCGAATTTCCTGTGGCAAAACTACTTTCTAGATTTCATACTTCAATCCCTTCTCGAAACATTCACACTTCCAGTCTTCATGATGATTGTTTTGGAAAAATCGAAAATCCTTGGCCAATGATTCAAACTTGGCCACATACTCCCCAACAGACATCTCCTTCTATTGCAACCGCAAAAATTATCTCTCTTTCTCAATTCTGGCACTTAGTGAGAAATACTTCTCCATGAATCGATGTTTAAACAGATCCCAAGTGATTTCCTGTTGAGGTGCCTCCAGTAATGATTTGGTTTCCTCCCACCAGTACTCGGCATTTGCTTGCAGTAGGAAGGTTGCACACGGTACTTTCACTCCTTCAGGGCTGTGGATCAGCTCGAATATCCTTTCCATCTCTCGGATCCAGAAGTCAGCCTTCTCAGGATCCACATCGCCATGAAACTGTGGTGGATTCTGGCATCTAAAAGCGGTCAGATTTCGACCTGCAGCGACCTGTGCAGCATGAATCAGCTCTTGTGCATTTTGAGCAGCCACTGTAGTAATCTGTACGGCGATAGCAGCGCCCATATTCGCCACTGCTTGTGCAGCAAGGTCCATCCCATTAGCATAGTTAATGTCTTCATCATGAGCACCAACTCCTCCTCCGCGACCACGTCCATTGCCACGTCCACGTCCATGTCCAGCTCTAGTCTTGGTTCCTGATTCCATAACTGACCTACAAAAATGAAGACAGTCGAAATGCAACCAGAAACCAAACATAAAGTAGTTTTCTACTCACATTACTTCCAAGAAGTAAAGGAAAATGAAGAGAACAAGGAAAAAGAGAAAAACAAGGTACTCGCCTGGCGACCTTATGCTCGCCCCGCGAGCCAGAAGGTCAGCCTAAGCAGCAAGTACAGCCTTTCGGCCTCACGGCACGAAAGTGATGCTCCCCTCACGAAAATCAGAGATCGCACAACATCAACATAATAGACCTATTCCCCAAAGGTTCTCGAAAGACTAGACCAGCTCTGATACCACTTGTAACACCCCTCCTTCTCGGGTGTCACTTTCGTAACCCCAAACACATACAGTATACAAAAGAGAATTTGCTGGATTACTTTCGGAAAACATATTTCTTTACTTAGGTCTTACTTACTGTAAAAACATGATAAAATTTGTCCTTCACACAACACTGAAGAATATACACTCAAGATAATTATTAAACACCACTCATATACACATACATGTATTTCCAGTTTGACAACACACGTAGTAGACCCTAGACCACACGTCCATCTCCAAAATATATTGACAGAAGCAAAAACGCTATAAGTCCAAAATACTAGGTAGCGGTGGTTCTGAGAATCATGTCTCCAAAACCCTGACCATCAGTAGCCATTCACAGACTAGCCAAAAGGCACTACCTCAAAAGAAAACCCTAAGTTGGTCTAACACTAACAAAAGACACACTACCTAACATATGCCGTATCCATGAGACAGGGTCTCATCTTCAACCATCCATGCGCCTCGCCGGTAGCATCGAGTAGATCAAATTACTGAGTCCTTAAACGACCCAGAGAGCTGTTGACAAACATATGTACATGTATCCAAAAACACAACAGGGTGTCCAACATGTACAGGCAAGGATGAGAAACCAATATATGAATCCAAAAACGACAACTATATATCCAAACACAACAGTAGATTCATATAAGCATGTCTCATACTATAATCATCAGGTATAATATAGTGTAGATATATCCGAGTACTAACAGTAAAACACAAAGGCCTCGTGCCCAACAATCAACGTTATTTTCAAAATGTATGCATGAACACTTCCACGTATATCAACTAACGTTCAGTTCTTAATTTTCGGAAATCCCATCACCATTCGAAATGAGCTGATCGGGCTCTAAAATCATTGACCCGCAGGCAACAATGATTAACACCAAAATTGGCCCAAAACATAAGTACCGTGAATCCCATGACATTACGCGATTCTCACATGGGGGCGCAATCAGAGGTACTTAACAGTAGTCATATCATACTATATTGTCCATCTCAAGGCACAATACATTCCTTGAACACGTATGATACCATTGTCCATCAAGGCACAATGTTATATAATGACAATAAGTCATTCCAGGTTTCCTTGTCATCAAGGTCCCCTCGTTTCACGGCACGTCTGACCAACACATGAATGCATGTGAAAATCATTTTGTTTTCGACAGTTTATCTTTGTCGTATCAATATTTTCTTGTTGAAGCATCAACGCTATCAATCCACCATAATGCCTTAGACTCTTTAAGCCCTAACAACATTTTTCTAAAAATAGGACATTTAGTCCAAAACAGCTCGAACCCCAAAATCCGTAACCGATGCACCAGTCTAGAATTTTGGATTCAAAAGCATAAAAGCGTCCACAAGCTTACAGGACCACAAAGATCATCCACAAGCTGGCAGGACCAACACACTAACACGGATCCTTGATCCACGTGTTTTTGCAAAACCCTAGAACCCCGACGTCTCGATTTCTAGTTTCCAAGACCAAAAGCCATATTTTCCTTGAAAAACTAAAAAATAAAAACCCAAATCTCCGAAACTTACACAAAGTCCTCGGGATCAGTTTTCCATAGAACAAAACTTGGTCTAAAGACCATTTCTTTTCTTTTCGTCGTTTTTCGGTAAAACACAAACTTTGAAATACGGTTCGTAAAAACTCTTTTTCTTGGATAAAACCAAATAATTCGAAATCACGTTTCTCGAAAACGCTTTTACTCAAAAGGTTAACTTTATTATTTTAAAAACTAATAAAGTTTTCCAAAAATACTATTCATCCTAAAAACTTCATTTTTCTTTATTAAAACCAATTCTTTTCCATTTTTCCCTTTAAGTCGACTTACTCTTAAAAAGCAATTGTTTATTATTATTTTATTCCAAAAAGTTAATTTATTTCTTTTTCTCTTAAAATTAATTGAAAAACGATAAAATATTATTATTTTTCCTTAATTCACGTCTCAAGCTTTTTGATGCTTTTACCTTACATATTATCGGATTCTAATCGGTATTAGGTCCTTTAATGCAATAATCCCCACAACAGGACACACGATGCATCCATACATTTATTCAAATGCTATACCATACATTCATATATAAGCAGGTATATCATGCATAGGTAGTTATCAGCAGTAAAATAAGTCATTGCACAAACCACGAGACACAGATAAATATTTACAATCCAAACACACAATTACAGCACATAGCTGTCGGAATTGGAAATCCTCTGCTTTGTCCCCTTACCTCTTGGAGTTCCCAAATTCAAAAGTAACCACCCGATCAATCCGAAACTTCGCTCGATTATCCGCCGATTACTATACACATACAATCAATCAATGCATTAACACAAAACACAAAGATTTCTCCTATTCTACACCTCTAGCGTTCGGCCCTATTATTTTAAAAATAGCTAGGGAGCTCCAAAAATTCTCATCTCTTGGACACTACCCTAACTAAGTGAGATAACCCTAGATACACACTCAAAACATCAAAATCCAACCAAAAACCTACTCATCCATCAAGTGGAGGTTTCGGCCCTCTCATACCCAAATGGGTTAGAGGAATTTCTTGCCTCCAAGCTCTTGGATCATGAAAGTATGTCATGACCTAGGCCAAAGAAATTGGTTTGGCATTAAAAGGATTTTTCTACAATTTTTCATGGATTTTTGAAGTTTATGGGTTAAAAACCCTAATCTCCATGAAATTGAAATTTTGAAGAGAGAAAGGAGAGATTGAGAGAGATGGGAGAGGGTTACTACCTCCTAGATGAACTTCCTTCAAAGAAATGAGTTCAAATCACCAAAAAACTCAAGTTTCAAGCTTTTCTTCAATGGAGAAAAATGGAGGAATAAGGGAGAAAGAAGAGAAAAGTGAGATAGGGAGGAGGGGAGAGTTGGCCGAATGGCTAGGTGAGCGAGAGAGTGAAATAGACATTTTTTTCTACAATGGCAAACTTGTAATTTATTAGAAGGGCATTTTGGGAATTTTGCTAAACACACCAAGGGCAATTTGGTCATTTCGCAGTCCAGATATTTTGAAAATCATCATGACACTGGCACGAGTCCCTAGGTGACTTAACACTGACCTTGACATCAGGATTAGCCGCTCGTGGGTCTCGTGGAACCCTTATACAGCTCCAATCGTCACCCAGTTTGATTCTTGACTCGAATATAATATATTATTTTCACTTTTGAACGTCAGAACACATTTTAGCAAAAATGTAGAGGATTGAATTCTAAGATTAATGGTTCTGACCGTTAGTCAAAATTAGGTCTTTATAGTAGTAAAACACTACTATCCGTGAAACGTAGACCGAGCTTCGTTTGAGTTTTCGGCCCAAAATTTAATCGTAGGTTCCTACAATTGCATGGAGCATGAATATGAATTTAGTTTTTCCAAAATCATTTTCTAAAACACAGATAAAAATATAAACTCATTTATTTAGTTTACTGGTCTTAGAAAGCGTGAAAATCGGGGTGTTACACCATGTAACACCCGGGGCTGACGAGGGCGGGGAGTGATCGCCGGTGCATGAGGCACGGACAAGGAGCGGCTCCTGGCAGGCTTCTAGGCGGAAGGACACATGAATGAACCGATTCACACTGGAATGAGAGGGATCCTGAGGCTGTGCATGTATGAGACTGTATAGTTGAAGGAAGGCTTATAAGAATTGATTTGTACTACCTATACCAACAAGATGCATCTTCTTTTCGGTAGCCCAAAACATAAGAACTCCATAGTTAAGCATGCTTGACTTGGAGTAATTGTGGGATGGGTGACCATCTGGGAAGTTTCCTGGAAAGTGTGTCAGTAAGGACAAACCACGCTGAAAAGACTCATGTTGGTTTGTGGGGACAATCGGCAATCCTGAAAGTAGTTCGGGCCGTTACAATAAACAAAAAACCTAACAAATAATAACTCTAAAAACACATATTTATGGCAAAATTACCCTTTTGGTCTCTCATTTGTTTTAATCTATTCAACTTGGTCCATATATTTTATTCAACCTGGCCACTCATTTATTTTAATTTATTCAACTTGGTTCCTCATTTATTTTAATTTAGTCAACTTAATGGTGAAACTTATCGGCAAGGACCAAATTGCTTAACGTTTAGCAAGTAAGGGACCAACTTGAACATTTTTAAAATGAGGTACCCAGTTGAATAAATTAAAACAAACGAAGGACCAAAAGAGTAATTTAGCCTTAATAATATTATGATCCAAATATAAATATAATCAATTATGTATTATTTTCTTGTTTCTATATAAATATTTGTTATTCATCTACTATATCTACATATATTTAATATAATATAACTGCAAAAAAATTTTGTTTTCCTTATATTATAAAAACATTATATATTATTTTCCTACTTTCAAACAAATATTTGTTATCCAGATTTTTTCGATTTAATTCTTTTTCTTTTAAGAACAAAGAATTATAAAATAGAGTTGTAGGATAATTGCATATCATTTTCAACGACTTTTAGTAGAAATTATCTTAGTTATTTATTATATCACTTACCTATTTTCATTTAGTTATTTTCTTTTTCGTGATAAATATTTCTAACTAATTACTATCACATCTTATGAAAATCATTACCTTTTAAAATTAATTCAAATATTAATTATATTTATTTGCCTATTATAATAAATATAAATGTTAATAAATAATAATTCTAAAAACATCAATGTTAATTTGTAATATTTTTAATATTATTGTTGTCCTAAAATAAATAATCAATTATATATTTTTTAATATTTTCATATAAATATTAAATATTCACTTACCGTACCTATATATTTATTATAATATTATTGTAATAATTTATTTTTCTTATGATATAAAAGTAGTATATATTATTTTTTTCATTTCCACATAAATACTACCTCCGGTCCATATTATAAGAAACAAAAGGGTCCAATTTTTGGTTCAAAATATAAGAAACATTCATCAATTTTCACATATATTAAATGTTCATTTTCAATTATACCCTTATTTATAATATGATTTATATTTACGAGGAACATATATTACATGCTCTCTGTGGGCTTTGTTTATTGCTATTAGCTTGAGTGGTTGGTGAATTAAGTTAGTGAAATTTGTGTTAGTGTCATTAATTATAAACCATCATTTATGAAAGGGGTATTTTTGAAAAATAAGTTAAATATTTTTGAGCATTAATTGAAATTATCTCATTTCAAAGTCTTTCCTTGGTCTGTGTGATTTACTCCTATGTTTCTTATAATATGGACCAGAGGTAGGATTAGTTATCTAGATTTTAACCTTTAATTCTTTTCCTTTTCATGATAAAGATTTATAATAGAAAAAATTATGAAATAATTGTATATATTTTTCGATAACCTGGACTATTAACTATATCACTTACTTATTTTCATTTAATTATTTTTCGTTTTCTAGACAGATTTCTTATTAATTGTCAACATATCTTATTCAACGTGTTACTTTTTTTAAATCATTTCAATTACTAATTATTTTTATTTCTATTATGATAAATAAAAATTCTAATAAATACGAACTCTAAAAACACATACTAACTACTTATTATAACACTCATGGGGAAAGAAGCTCAGATATAACAGTTCAAGAGATGTTGGTCAAAATATATGACGATGAATATAAAGATAGAGGGTAAATATTGTGCTAATATATGTTTTATTAAAATTGAAGATTCCAACTTATACTTTTTTGTTGGTAGCTACTTAGATAAAAGATAGCAACTTTTGAATATAGAATTTTTCATATTAAAACTTAATCTTCCTAGAATAAAATAATGAGGGGCTTGGTGCTTGTGCAGTATCTTGCCCCACAGATTGTGTCAACCCGATGAATTTAAGAGACATTGAAGGAGGTGGGGGTTTTGGCCAAGGAACTCCATCTATGATGGCTGATGGAAGTTGTGGTTCACTAGTGGGCAAACCATGAGCTGGACTTGGAATTATTGGCTCATTAGTGGGCAAAGCATGAGCTGGACTTGGAATTACTGGCTCATTAGTGGACAAAGCATGAGCTGGACTTGGAGTTACTTGTTCATTAGTGTGCCAAGCATGAGATGGACTCGGAATTATTGGCTCATTAGTGTGCCAAGCATGCGCTGTAGTTATTGGCACATCTATGGGAAAAGCAAGGATCGATGGAGGTTCTAGCTCATTAGTGTGCCAAGAATGAGCTGGTGATGGAGTTATTGGCTCATTAGTGGCAGAAGTACCACTCAGAAAAATGAAAATGGACAAAAGGACAAGCAGAGGCATGGTAGAGGAGGAAGGGAGGCAGGGGATGCAAGCCATGTATATCCTTGGCTGTGGGTGGTTACTACACTCTACACTGGTATTTATAGGACACTGAAAAGAGGGGCAAAATGAGATAGAAAGTAAAGAAGGGGGATGATAAGAACTAGGAAAAGTAAAACGTATGGTTTGTTACTTCAAATGCTTTGTTAGAAATCTCTAGAGTTGGTAACTGAAGCTCCATGCAAAGAGAGAGAACAAAAATCCCGCATTTTCAGAGACTTTGTCGGATAAAGGAGATTCTTGGAAAAATCATGAAGTATAACACATCTTGCAAAGGAGGTAACTGACCATCCAACAGTGGCAAATGAGAAAGTAAAGAAGGGGGTGATAAGAAGCAAGAAGTACAACTCATGGTTTGTAACTTACTTGTAAGAAGTCTCTTAAAACTGATCATCCAATGAGATTGAATAAGAATTCAACATCTTGGTTTTCTTTCTCCTTAAAATGTGCCTTATAACATGGCAACGTCTTCTCAAATTTATAATGGGTAAGCATAGAAAATATGAAACCATTGATTTATGTATTAAAAATTTAAAAAAACTGCTTTAAAGTTACTTTTTCTCTAAAGTGAGCAAGTAAAAATGTATATACTATTAATTAGTTAAAGTGTATTGAAATCTCAATCTACTAATTGATTTAAAGATAAATATATCCTTAATTGCTCAAACTTGCTTGTGAGGATATTACACCTCGATATCATGTTTGAAATATTATGAGTTTAATTGATATCTATTTATATTAATATTTACTAATATTTGCAAACATAATATCACTTCATTCTCACAATATTAATTAATATAAAATTAATATCACTTTTATATAAATTCAAATACTTATCTTTCATTAATAGGTTAAGAGTTAATTTGATATACATATTTTATCGTATAATTATGTTGGTAAAGAGATAAAAATATTAGAAATATAATGAAAGAATTAAATATCAACGAATTAAAATAAGGAATGTTTATTAAATATATATTTTATATTTTAAACATTTTTATTTTTATTTTTAATAGTGTATAAATATTTATAAGCATTTGATAAAAAGGCCTTTTCATAAAAAATTAATTCATTATTTTTTACATTTTTAGGTAAAAAAATAATTCTAAAAAATATTAGTTTATTATCTAATGATTATATTCGTTAAAATATTTTATATTTTAAACATTTTTATTTTTATTTTTAATAGTGTATAAACATTTTATAAGCATTTGATAAAAAGGCCTTTTCATAAAAAATTAATTCATTATTTTTTATATTTTTTGGTAAAAAAATAATTCCAAAAAATATTAGTTTATTATCTAATGATTATATTCGTTAAAATATATATATTTCATTAATTGATAAAGAATTAACTTATTACTTAGTCTATGATATAATTATTTTAATAAAGAGATAAAAAAAAGACACCAAAAGTAATTAAATAAAAAAATAATATTGATGAATTAAAAATATAAAATATTTATCAAATGTTTATTTAATATTAAATTTAAAATAAAAAATTATTTAATAAAAATTTTATATTTTAATTCATGGATATTTATTTCTTTAATTATCTATGTAATATATTTTTATATCTTTATTAAAATAATTATATCATACTATTATATATATATATATATATATATATATATATATATATATATATATATATATATATTAAATTAACTCTTTA
The DNA here is from genome assembly GCA_039655645.1 of Ammopiptanthus mongolicus. NCBI lineage: Eukaryota > Viridiplantae > Streptophyta > Magnoliopsida > Fabales > Fabaceae > Ammopiptanthus > Ammopiptanthus mongolicus. The sequence goes on along the minus strand of CM077349.1, from coordinate 26,858,568 downwards.
CTTATTAATGAAAGATAGGTATTATATGTATAAAAAAAAATATAGGTATTATAAAGATATGTATTTTACTAAATAAAATTATTGAGCAATAAATTACTGTATTTGAGAATGAAACTTTTACCTAAAAATATCATAGGTCAATATTTAATATATAGTTTATTGCTATTTATTATATATTACAGATATAAAATTATATTTTGCCTAATAATGTTTTTCGTAGACTATAATTCTTTTACTATAGTGTTAATATATCACATAAAAATTATTGCGTAGCAAGTATTTTTGAATTGAAAATATAAATGTTATAAATATGCATATTTTAATATGTGATGGATGACTATCTTAATTTGATATCTGATACTATCTCATAGTATCTTTACCATATCTTGGAATATTTGGAGTATTTTATGTAATATTTTTGAATTTACTCCTTATTCATATTTCCTTATTTGGTTTAGAATTAAGAGTCCATTATCTCTATAAATAGGACTATTAGGTTTGTCATTGTACACACTTGATCAGATTATCAATACAAAGATTATGGCTAGTTACTGAAGAACTAAACTTTGAAACCTAGTTCTTGAAGAACTAGCCTTACCCTTCATTATTTCTATTGTCTTCATCTCTCTCTATTCTTTTCTATTTACAACATGCTATGAGCATGACATTCTACCACATTAGTGATGACTTCATCTGTTTGGAGGTTCTTTTCAAAGAATTCATTTCTTCTTACTCTCGACGATTTGTCATATTCTTTCTTTTAGTTTTATTTTTATGTATTTTATTGTCGATTTTGTGTGACTAACAAAACTATCATATTTTTTCTTTATTGAATATGTTACTTGTAACATCCCGTTTTCCCAAATAATTTTTAGAACATAAGTTAAGCATGTTTAAAGGGTTTAACTATGTTCCTTATGTGTTGATTGTAACATCCTAGAAACTAAAAATAAATAGGGATAATAATATGAGAAATATTACAGACTTTTTGGGAGGTTTAGAATTCATGTTTTAAGCCGTTGAAGTAAATAAAAGTGATTAAAAATAATTAAAATTAGTTAAGTGTCATTTTTTTAGGGAAATTCACTTCCTAACGCGTGAGCACGCCCATGCTCATTATCAGCACTCCCATGCTCATGTAGCACGCCCTTACTTGTGTAAGTACGCCCTTACTCGAGTAAGCATGGCTGTGGTCAAGGGGAGCACGCCCGTGTCAGAAATCGTGGAAAAAGTGACATTGTTTAGCGTGCCCGTGCTCAGATCAGTATGCCCGTTCTGAACAAGGAGCACAATCGTGCTAAATAGGAGGACGACCGTGCTCGACTTCAATAACTTGAAACGCGAGGGTTTTAGAGGGGAACACATGTAACTCCTATTTATACCATCTTTTAACACCCTAGTGCGGCTAGAAACCCTCTTTACACCCTAAAATGCTCTCTTGCTTGTCTTTGAGGATTGAAGAGCTTGGAGAAGGCGATTCTAGAGTAGAAGGAACCTAAAGAAGGAAGAAAGGGAAGATCCTTGAGGAGCTTTCTTGATGCGTTCATGACAAACGTTTGGAGCTTCTTGGAGGTCTTCAAGAGGTGAGTAGAAATACTTTTTCTCACCCTTTCCATGGTGCAATTTGTATTAGGGTTGGGATATGCTTTTAAAACTTGGTTTTTGGAAAATATTCTTGTGTTTTGTCAAATCCTGATTTTCTAAATCTGAGGTTTTTTTTTTCTTTTAAAGTGTTCCTACCATGAATTATGTGTTTATTCTTGAGATTGATGCTATGATATATATGATGTATACATGACTTGGTTGACTGACATGCTATATTTGGATTATATGATAATATATGTGGTATTGGAATAATTAATTAACTGTTATATGCGATGGTCATTGTTTGCTGCAATACCGCCTATTATAGGGGTATCGAAAGTAACATCGCCAATGAATTGGGATGTCGAAAATATGAAGTATCACCATGATAGGGTATCGAAAGCAACATCGCCACATGTTGGGATGTCGAAATGAGTAATACCACCAGTGTACAATGGTTGGTATCGAAATGAGTAATGTCACTAAAGAGAATGTGACATCGAAATGTTGGAACCAAAGTGGTCATGGTCCACTAATCCCTTAAGTTTTGATGTTAACAAAGGACTATTGCAGAAGAACAAAGATTATCTGTGGACTAACACTTTATCTTAAGTGTGCAGGATAATATATGTAAGTCCAAAGACTATCTAAGTCCAAAGACTTACGCTCGTCCATAGTCCAAAGTGGATTAGCTCTCGCTTTGTCAAGACGATAAAAAGTCTTTTTAAATAATAGAATCTTGAGTCCAAAGACTCTTCCTTTTATTGTGTTGTAATCTTTATAGTCCAATAAAGCTTTATTTGTTTTAGCGCGAACACATATGTAAAGCTTTTGAATTTATTATTCCATGTGTAAAAAGCTTATATCTTTTGGACATTCATTGTAATCTTCGTACCATCGAAAGCTGAAGCCAGACTGTCCCTAACACAAAAAAAAAAAGGATTTGACCTTCTCCAAAAGGATAGACAAAAGGCAACTTTCGAGTACATGGAAAAGGTGTCGAGTACAAGGAAAAGGTGTCAGCACCTCTTTAAGCTATCAAGCTTGATAGTCTACTTTGCTAATCATAAACCTCAACAGGTTATCAGAATCAACGGACTAACGCATTTAATGCTCAATAAGAACAGATTCTTTTCCAACCGTTGAAGACTGAAGTTGATCAAAACAAGTCTGCTATAAATATCTCTCATCTTGAAGATGCAAGTTAGAAAAAAGTGATGCACAACTGAGTCAAACTTAAAAGATAGTCAAGCACACAAGAAAACAAGCAATCAAGAGAAAATATCAAAGCTTGCAAAGCTCACTCTGTTCTTAACTTTCAAATCACTCTCTGCTTAGAGTATTGTTCAAGAGTTATAAGCTTTAACTTCAATTCCTCACACTTAGTGAGTTAGTAGAACAAAACCCTTTTCAAAATCTAGTTGGTTGAGCCTAAAGAGGCTTGTGTAGAAAGAATACTTAGTGTGCCTGAAGAGGTTTAGAATACTTGCCTGAAGAAGTGTTGAATATTTGTAACAAAAGGTTTTTGTTATAGTGAAGAAAGCTCTTAAGTAGAGAGGATTGGACGTACCTCTTTGAAGAAGAGTGAACCAGGATAATATCCTTGTGTCTCTTTCTTTCCCTTGCTCTTGGTTTTAGTTTATTTTTTAATTAACTTCTTGGGATTGAATTGATTTCTTATCGCGTTGACCTTCCTTCAAAAAGCGTCCAAAGTTATTTGGAAACGCTCTTTGCGTCCATCGCTGTTTCTTTTGTCCAATCTCTGCGAAAATTTATATCTACTTATGAAAAGTTTTAAAAACGAAGAAACACAATTCAACCCCCCTTCTTGTGTTTCAAACAGGTTCCTTCACGAAATACCTTCATGAGTAAGGTAGGCAATGAGACGCCATTGTTATATGCAGTTTGATAGTCAAATGACATATGTGGTATTGGAACTATTTGATATATGAGATTTTGGCATACTTGATTTATGATGTGTTGATGATGATTGATTATTATCTATAATAATAATAATAATAATAATAATAATAATAATAATTATTATTATTATTATTATTATTATTATTATTATTATTATTATTATTATTATTATTATAATAATGCTATTATTTTGAAAATAGCGGGTACCATGGACAGTTTTTCCAGTTACCGCTCCCACTGAGAACAATACTTTTGTAAAAACCTTTTAAACTGTATTTCTGTTCACTGGGATTTTATATTTCATTAGTAGTGTTGTTTTCAGTGCCTGAAGATGAACCTGTTGAGTAGCCAGATGTTTAAAAACTTTATTCTAGTAGTTAGCTTGGGTTAGTATTGTATGACATATGCTAGGCGGACTTGTGTTATTGTTAGTTATTTCCTTATGCGAGTTGTAATAGACGCCCGATTTTGAGGCTTTGAAACTTATTATGTTATTTCGGTTTTTGAATTGATGTAAACAATTATTTTGGATTATTATTATATTAAGTATTTATTTAAGAAAATTTATTTTTACCATGTTTTATTTAAATTATTATTTTGGGTTACTAATGTAACGAAGGGCGTTACATTTTTAGTATCAGAGCAGTTCAATCCTAAATTGGACTGTGATTATTGGGTTTTTCTAAAATCAAAACTTGGGCGCATAAGATGCTTTTTTGAGTCATAAATACTGCATGCTGTTATTTTAGATATTGGGCCTGGCCAACTCAGTGTTTGATTGGTGGTGTGAAAAGTTATGGCAAATAATAGGCGAGGGAATGATGATGCACCTGCAACGGCTTTGGCTCAAATGACCGGAGTTATGTAAGAGCAGATAGAGACTTTCTGTCAGATGAGGGAAAACGGGAATGTGCCTAACACTGGAGCAGTTGCAGCTCAGGATCCGCAGTACATGGGACTATCAGAGTTTAGGCAGAATGATCCGCCAACCTTCCGAGGAACTACTGATCCGATTGAGACAGAAGAGTGGTTGCTGAAGCTAAAGAAGATCTTTCGGGTTATGAGGTGTGCTGATACACAGAAGGTGGATTTCGCCACCTATATGCTGGAGTCTGATGCGGAGCACTGGTGGAGTTGTGCTAGGGGTGGTTTTCTAGCCTTGGACGCCCTTATCACGTGGGACAGGTGCAAAGAAGTCTTCTTGGAAAAGTACTTTCCGCATAGTATTCGCATTCAGAAGGAAACAGAGTTCTTACAACTCCGTCCGGGAGGCATGTCAGTTGTTGAGTATGTTACTATAAGTTTGAAAGCTTGGCGAGGTTCTTTCGATACTTGAGGGGCAATCCTTTGGACGATTGGAAGGCAAGCAAATTTGAGCAAGATTTGAAGCCAGAGATGCAGAGTTTTATGGGAATCTTGGAGATTCTGGACTACCCTACCTTAGTAAACAAGTGTTGGGTAGCCGAGCAGAAGATGTATACTTTAAAGATGGAGAAGCCAAAGGAGAAAAATGCTTTCGAAGGCAAGAGGATTCATAGCAAAGGGGGTAACTTTCAGAAGAGCCTGCAACCAGTGCCTACCATCTCAATGGGTAAGCAGGTCCAAGGAGCTCAAGCAGATAGGGGAGCTGGATGTTTCAGATGTGGATGGCACCATGGGGATCGCGCATGCCCTGTAGGACAAGTCTCCTGCAACAAATGTGGTAAAGTGAGACACTTTGCTAGATTCTGCAAGGGAGGCGGAAAATCTCAGACCAGACCCCAGAGCCAAGGAAGAGTCTCCACCATCCAAGGAGAGGAAGTGAAGGAGTTCGATGGTTTGATCCAAGGTATGGGTTTAATTAAAGATAGAAAAGTTATAACATTGTTTGATTTAGGAGCAACCCATTCTTTCACATGTCTTAGTTATGTTAAAAATCTTATGTTGCCTATCTCTAAACTACCTTTTGACTTGTGTGTTTCTACCCCTACCAAAGATAAATTGGCTACATCTATTGCCTGTTTGAAATGTTCCTTAATATACCGAAATTTATCTTATGATGTTGATCTGATATGTTTATCTATGTCGGGTTTAGATGTCATACTTGGTATGAATTGGTTGTCACATAATAATACTATTATAAGTTGTTCTTCTTGAACCATCTATTTCCTTCCACAACCAATGTCTATTGACCCTTCAGTGTCAGATTGCTTTTTATCTGCTATGTCTTGCCACAAGAGCTTAGTTGAAGGAGTCCAGGGATACATACTTCTCTTTTATGCTAAGATAGAGGCTGAAAGTGATGTAGCGGCATTACCTGTTGTGTCCGAGTTTTTAGATGAGTTCCCTAAAGAGGTCTCTAGTTTACCAACGGGTAGGGAGGTAGAGTTTAACATAGATCTTATGCCTGGTAGTGGACCTGTATCGGTAGCGCCGTATAGAATGGCACCTCTAGAGTTGAGTGAGCTTAAGAAACAGTTAGAGTAGTTGTTAGATAAGGGGTTTATTAGACCGAGTGTGTCACCTTGGGGAGCGCTAGTTCTATTAGTGAAAAAGAAAGATGGTAGTATGAGGCTGTACGTTTATTATAGGTAGCTAAACAAAGTGACCATAAAGAATAAGTACCCTTTGCCTAGGATAGACGACCTGCTAGATCAGCTGAGGGGAGCTGCAGTGTTTTCCAAAATAGATCTAAGATCGGGGTACCATCATATCAGAGTTAAGAGTACGGACATCCCTAACATAGCCTTTAGAACAAGGTATGGGCACTATGAGTACGTAGTGATGCCCTCCGGAGTGACGAACGCTCCAGCCGTTTTCATGGACTACATGAATCGGATCTTTAGACCCTTCCTGGATAAGTTTGTGGTGGTGTTCATAGATGATATCCTGATATCCTCTAGAACACCTATGGAGCATTAGGAGCATCTGAGGGTAGTGTTAAGATCTTAAAGGATGAGCATTTGTACGCTAAGCTAGAGAAGTGTGAGTTTTGGTTTGATGAGGTGAAGTTTCTAGGACACACCATTTATAAGAGTGGTGCAGCGGTTGATTCCTCTAAAGTGGATGCAGTGCTATAGTGGGAACCACCTAAGATGGTAACTGAGGTGAGGAGTGTAACACCCTGGTTTCGTTAAGTACTTTTTATATAAGCTTGTTTGAATGTTTATGTTTGTTAGTTAAGGGCTAAGTGCGATTTTTGGCTTAAAAGTCCTTTTCTGGAACATTAGCACGCCCGCGCTGATTTCTAGCACGCCCGTGCTGTTTTCGCGTGTCTTGTGACCAGCTGAGTCACAAGCACGACCGTGCCGTTGTGTGAACCGCGTCTCGCTGACGCTAAGTTCGGCACGGCCGTGCCGAAATAGTGCACGGTCACGCCATATGCGCAAATTATATAATTGAACAGAAACCGAGGGTTATTTTAACCCTCATTTGGCGGCTGCTACTACCCTAGTGCGGCCAGACCTACCCCGTTTCCTATCTCCATCAAGCTTGGTGCGTTTTTGGAGTTTTGGAGACCTTTGGTAAGTTTTTGGTACACCTGTGCCAGTTGTGTAGGTAACGTTTCTCCCCTTTTCTTAGTTTCCTTTCATGTTATTTTATTGGAAACTGATTTGGTTAATTTTTAGTTGACCAAGGCTTGGATTCGGACTGATTCGCTTGGGAGGACGTGACCAGTTCGTTGTTTGGGGCTGCCATTGTTGCAACCTTCGAACCAGGTATGGGGAGAAGGATAGTATAACCAACAGACAGTGGGGGTAGGGGCTAATGCTCTTAGTAGAAAGTCTCTACATGTGTCTATCTTAATGGTGCGAAGATGAATCTCTTGGAGAAGTTTAGAGACATGAATCTTAATGTGTCTTTGGATGCCTTGAGTTTGGAGTTGAATAGGTTGGAAATCTGTAATGACCTTAGGGAAGAGATTAAGCGTGAACAACTTTTAGACCAGGAGTTGCAGTCTTTGTTGGGACAAGAAAAGTATGTGTTGTCTGTTGATGGGCTGGTGGTGTTTAAAAATAGGATCGTTGTTCCTAAGGAGGGGAGCCTTAGAGAGAGTGTGTTAGAAGAAGCTTACAAGGGTAAGTTCACCATACATCCGGGGATAACCACGATGTACGAGGACCTTAAGAAGATGTATTGGTGGCCAGGAATGAAAAAGGACGTAGCTAGTTTTGTGACCAAGTGCTTGGTGTGCCAAAATGTTAAGATAGAACACCAAAGACCTACGGGTTTGTTGCAGCCTTTAGAAATTCTTGAGTGGAAGTGGGAGAATATCTCTACGGACTTTGTGATGGGATTACCTAGGACTCGTTTGGGTTTAGATGCCATCTGGGTAACAGTAGATAGGTTGACCAAGTCTGCTCACTTTTTGCCAATCAAGGCAACCTATAGCTTAGATAAGTTGGCAGACCTTTACATCAGGGAGATAGTTAAGGTTCATGGCATACCAACCTCCATAGTGTCAGATAGATACCCGAGGTTTACCTCTAGATTTTGGAGAGCTTTCCAACAAGCCTTTGGATCTAAGTTGAGCTTTAGTACGGCCTGTACCATCCTGAATTGCACCCTATATTAATGTGCGTTAGTCTTGGCTTATATATGCTTGTTATGTTTGTTCTTGATGTATGGGTTCATGTTTCGGGTAGTTTAGCCTTTAGAAAGGGACAATCGATTCGGGTCCAAGAAACTTGTTTTACGGTTGTGGCCTTATCTTGAGTTCTAGATGTCCGATTGAGGTGATCTTCTATGCATTTGAAATCTTATAGAATTATATATAAGTCTTATTTCAGGTGTCAGGGTCTAATTCAGCTCCTATCAGTTCGCCTCGCGTATGCAAGTTCACCTCGCAAATTTGACAGACAGCTTTTGGATCACTCTGGTTTGCCTCGCGAAAATTGATCCGTCTAGCAAATCGACGAGTAGCAGAAACGTGTTTTTGGACTTCTAATTAGCCCATAATGACCTTAACTCATATTTATACCTCTTAGCTCGCCTAAACCCTAAAATTATCATTTGTAACTCTAGAAATAGCTGTCTTTTCTCTTTCTCTTGGGTTCTCATTGAATTCCTTGAGTTTCTCCAAATCTCTCAAGATTTCAGTCCTAGTTTTGTGTGTTCTTCCTCATGAACACATCCCTTGGTGTTTACTCTTGCAGTTGGAGGATAAGCCACTTCGTTAGTATTGATCTAAGGTAAAGTAGCCAATCCTATTTCTTTCTTTCCTTTTAATTCCTTGAATTGAATGTTGAACCGTTCCTTTTCTGAATAAGACTCTAGTTATCGAGTGCCGGCGTTGTGAACGGCAATCAAGCGGATTAGTTCTCCTGAGATCTAATCGAGGTAATCTTGTAACCCTTGTGTTAATTCCCTTCAATTCTTTGAATTGGGAATTAATCATCCTTTTCTCTTGACGTTCTTACTCAAGATCATTGAACCCGTTGGAAGGAGTCAAGTTGGACCTTTGCTCAAGTTTAGTGGAACGAAACGAGTTGACCAGACCATTCAACATCTGAAGGACTCGACCGCTGGAAGGATCGATGCCTGATTCATTGCTCGCTCACGCGAAGCATACTGTTAGGTTAGACTCCCTTTCGAGTAAGCTACGGTCTCTCCTTTTACGTATTCGTTTCGACATGGAACTGACACCAAATTACCATACCGGCTTAAAGAATCTTAGGCAGGAATCATACCAGGTATGGGGAGAATTAATTAGTATGAACATATAGGTTTTGGGGTAACGTAAGATGAGGGTTAACCCATGACCCCTTTTGTGTGCTATATGCCTTAATTGATGTATGAATTCCTATTTGTTATTGTTGGTATATGTATGATGATAGTTGTTCATATGTGGTTATATGATCTTGACATGATTTATATGAAATTGATGATGATATGTTGAATGTGCAATGATGATGGCATGATGGTGGTGATGATGATTTGATTGGAGAGTTATGACGAAATTAGGATTAGTTAAAGGACAGTTTTAGGACGTTTGGCACCCCATAATGAATGAGTTATTATGAGAGGTGAGACCTTGAATATTGGGTTAGTTGGAACACATAGGTATGATCCTTGAGGGATAGGATAATTGGCATGAGGAAAACTTAGTAAATTATTAAGGTCCCTGGTGTGTCACGATTTGCCTAACGAATAGGAATTCGTGAGGCGAGACTGAGAGACCATTTGTGGTATGATGCGATTCACCTAGCGGATTGTAATCCGCGAAACTAGTATTTTTGGGGCTCTCTGGCTCGCCTCACGATCCAAGATTCGCCTAGCGAATCTGAGAACTTGTTTAGGAGCTCTCGGGCTTGCCTCGCGAGCCATGATTCCCTTAGCGAATATGCGTTTCTCACCCAGCTATTATTGAGAAGAAGTAACTAATTAGGGGAATTAGAAAGGGAATGTGGGGTCATAATTGAAGATGATAATTCGTAAAAGAACGTTAGTACTAATAATGACGATGTGTTATTATTAGCAATGTTGATAAAGGTGATGACAGTGATTAGTGCCTAGTTGTTTTGATGATCATCTTTGATGGTCAAAGTTGATAGCCATTGTTAATGGTGTTAATGAAGGTAGTTGCCATATGTTTGAGTGTTAGCGTTGCATACATCCATGACATGGTGTTGTTAGTTGGGGGGAAGTTACGATGACTGGGGAGTTCGTCCGAGAGTATGGCGAACTGGCCGTCCGCGGTGATTCATCCGAGAGTTAGGTGAATCAAGCGCATCCGTGGTGGTCCATCCGAGAGTAAGGTGGATCGGTTATCCAAGGGATTCATCCTAGAGTTTGGTGAACTGTTGGCGTTGGTGCTTATTGGCCAATGTAGATATGTAACTCCAACAATCATCTTCCTGAGTTAGTTATTGGATCCATATTGCATATGGAGTAGTGGAGTAGCTCTGTATTGCATACCATGTTTATCGATATGGTATGATGTAATCTGTTATATGATGTACTATATGTTGTGTGATCATCTTGCTAACTGCTCTGTTACCGTTTATGTTTATATGTACAGTTTCTTACTCCCTATTGTTGTTGTTTTCTTGCATGTACCTTTGGTTTATGCAGAGGATGGTGACCGAGGAGATTGCTTACTTTTAGTATAGGTTTCAATTTATGTTAGTTTACTTTCCAATGTATTATTGGTAGTGGTTACCAGCTCTGATATGTGACATCGAGATTTATGGTTTTATACGTTTTGGATCATGTGGTACTTGCTACCTTTTGATTTTTAATTTATTGACTCTTTATATGATTTATTTTATATTTATCATATGCAGGGTAGTGGGTGTCACACGGCCTATCACCCCCAAACGGATGTCCAGTCAGAGAGGACCATTCAGACCCTTGAAGACATGCTTAGAGCGTGTGGCTTAGATGAAGGTCGAAGTTGGGATAAATTCTTGCTCTCATTGAGTTTGCGTATAACAATAGTTATCACGCTAGCATAGGCATAGTGCCTTATGAAGCCCTTTATGTAAGGAAGTGTAGGTCCCCTTTATGTTGGTGTGAGGTAGGTGAGAAAACCTTGATAGGACCTGAATTGGTTAAAGAGACCACAGAAAGAATCAGAATGATTAGGGAGAGGATGCGCGCATCGCAGAGTAGACAAAAAAGTTATGCCGACAAATGGAGAAAGCCTCCAGAATTCTAAGAAAGTGAGCACGTATTCTTGAAAGTCACTCCTAAGATTAGGGTGGGAAGGTCGATGAAAGTTAGAAAACTTAATCCTCGTTTCATGGGTCCCTTTCAAATTCTAAAAAAAAGTCGGGTTTGTTGCTTACCAATTGACTCTTCCACCACAATTGTAAAATCTCCATGATTCCATATCTCACAACTCAAAAAATATGTACCTGATGTGTCTCATGTGATAGCTCCTGAGTCAATACAATTAAGAGATAACTTGATCTTTAAGCCCAGGCCTAGTCAGATCGTCGACAAGAGCACTAAGACTCTACGGAACAAGACAATTTCTTTGGTGAAGGTGGCTTGGGAAGGATTAACTCTTGAGGAAGCTACTTGGGAACTTGAGGATGGTATCATGCGCCTGTATCCAGATCTTATCAGTCAAGGTACTTTAAACGTTTCGCTATGTGCATATGTTAAGTTTTTGAATGAGAGTGTATGAGGTTAATTTCGAGGACAAAATTCTTAAAAGAGGGGAGAAAATGTAACATCCTAGAAATTAAAATAAATAGGAATAATAATATGAGGAAAATTACAGAGTTTTTGGGAGATTTAGAATTCATGTTTTAAGCCCTTGAAGTAAATAAAAGTGATTAAAAATAATTAAAATTTGTTAAATGTGATTTTCTAAGGGAAATTCACTTCCTAACGCGTGAGCAGCCCGTGCTCATGTAGCGCGCCCTTACTCGAGTAAGCACGGTCGTGTCGGAAATCGTGAAAAAAGTGACGCTGCTTAGCATGCCCGTGCTGAACAAAGAGCACAACCGTGCTAAATAGGAGCACGCCCGTGCTCGATGTCAGTAACGTCAAACACGAGGGTTTTAGAGGGGGAACGCATATAACTTCTATTTATACCATCTTATAACACCCTAGTGTGGCTAGAAACACTCTTTACACCCTAAAACGCTCTCTTGCTTGCCTTTGAAAATTGAAGAGCTTGGAGAAGGCGATTCTAGAGTAGAAGGAGCCTAAAGAAGGAAGAAAGGGGAAGATCCTTGAGGAGCTTTCTTGATGCGTTCGTGCCAAACGCTTGGAGCTTCTTTGAGGTCTTTAAGAGGTGAGTAGAAATACTTTTTCTCACCCTTTCCATGGTGCAATTTGTATTGGGGTTAGGATATGCTTTCAAAACATGGTCTTTGGAAAATATTCTTGTGTTTGGTCAAATCCTCATTTTCTAAATTTGGGGTTTTTTTTTCCTTTAAAGTGTTCCTACCATGAATTATGTGTTTATTCTTGAGATTAATGTTATGATATGTATGATGTATTCATGACTTGGTTGATTGACATGCTATATTTGGATTAAATGATGATATGTGTGGTATTGGCATGATTAATTAACTGTTATATGCGATGGTTGTGGTTTGCTGCAATACCGCCTATGATAGGGGTATCAAAAGTAACATCGCCAATGAATTGGGATGTCAAAAATATGAAATACCGCCATGATGGGGTATCAAAAGCAACATCACCACACGTTGGGATGTTGAAATGAGTAATACCACCAATGTACAATGGTTGGTATCAAAATAAGTAATGTCACTGAAGAGAAGGTGACATCGAAATACCTTCATGAGTAAGGTAGGCAATGGGACGCCATTGTTATGTGCAGTTTGATAGTCATATGACATATATGGTATTGGAACTATTTGGTATATGAGATTTTGGCATACTTGATTTATGATGTGTTGATGATTGATTGATTTAAGATTTTGGCAGACGGAGACTCTCCGTCAGATGGGGGAAAACTGGAACGTGCCTAACGCTGGAGCAGTTGCAGCATAGGATCGGCAGTACATGGGACTATTAGAGCTTAGAAAGAATGATCCTCCAACCTTTCGAGATACTACTGATCCGGTTGAGGCAGAAGAGTGGTTGCTGAAGTTAGAGAATATCTTTCAGGTTATGAGGTGTATTGATGCGCAAAAAGTGGTTTTCGCCACCTATATGCTGGAGTATGATGCGGAGCACTAGTGGAATTGTGCTAGGGGTGGTTTGCTAGCCTTGGACGCCCTTATCATGTGGGACAGGTTCAAAGCAGTCTTCTTGGAGAAGTACTTTCCGCATAGTGTTCACATTCAGAAGGAAACAGAGTTCCTACAACTTCGTCAGGGAGACATGTCTACTGCTGAGTATGTTGCTAAGTTTGAAAGCTTGGCGAGGTTCTCTCGATACTTGAGGGACAATCCTTTGGACGACTAGAAGGAAACAAATTCGAGCAAGGTTTGAAGCCAGAGATGCAAAGTTTTATCGGAATCTTGGAGATTCAGGACTACCCCACATTAGTAAACAAGTGTAGGGTAGCCAAACAGAAGATGCAATCTTTAGAGATGGAGAAGCCAAAGGAGAAAAATGCTTTCGAAGGCGAGAGGATCCATAGCAAAGAGGGTAACTTTCAGAAGAGTTTACGACCAGTGCCTACCATCTCATAGGGTAAGCATGTCCAAAGAGCTCAAGCAAATAGGGGAGCTGGATGTTTCAGATGTGGATGGCAGCATGGGGATCGCGCATGCCCCGCGGCGCAAGTCTCCTTCAACAAATGTGGAAAAGTGGGACACTTTGCTGGAGTCTGCAAGGGAGGAGGACAATCTCAGACCAGACCCCAAAGCCAAGGAAGAGTCTTCACCATCCAAGGAGAGGAATGTAAGGAGTCCGACGGTTTAATCCAAGGTATGGGTTTAATTAAAGATAGAAAAGTTACGATATTGTTAGATTCAGGAGAAACCCATTCTTTCATATCTCTTAGTTGTGTTAAAAATTTGGAGTTGCCTATCTCTAAACTACCTTTTGACTTGCGTGTTTCTACCCCTGCCATAAATAAATTGGTTACATCTATTGCCTGTTTGAAGGGTGTACGTGTGTTGGTACTCGTGTCAGTTCGCATGCGCGCGTGGCTAGAGACGTGGCAAGCAGGAAGTGACGCCTGAGGCTGACGAGGGCGGGGAGTGATCACTGGTGCATGAGGCACGAACAAGGAGCGGCTCCTGGCAGGCTTCTAGGCAAAGGGAAGCATGAATGAACCAGATTCACATTCGAATGAGAGGGATCCTGAGGATGTGCAGGTATGGGACTGTACAGTTGAAGGAAGGCTTATAAGAATTGATTGGTACTTCTTATACCAACAAGATACATCTTGTTTTCGGGAGCCCAGAACATAAGAACTCCATAGTTAAGCGTGCTTGACTTGGAGCACTTGTGGGACGGGTGACCTTTTCGGAAGTTTTCCAGAAAGCGTGTGAGTGAGGACAAAGCATGCTGAAAAGACTCGTGTTGGTTTGTGGGGACAGTCGGCAATACTGAAAGCAGTCCGGGCCGTTACAAATGGTATCAGAGAGGACCTCTCCTAGTACAATGTGGTTCGGGGACGAACCAGGACGAACCAGGCGGAAGCTGGTTCCAGAAAGCGTGTGAGTGAGGACAAAGCATGCTGAAAAGACTCGTGTTGGTTTGTGGGGACAGTCGGCAATCCTAAAAGCAGTCTGGGCCGTTACAAATGGTATCAGAGAGGAACTCTCCTAGTACAATGTGGTTCGGGCACTACAACATTTTTGCTTTATAGGAACAGTTAAAAAATGTAGGCATAGTAAAGAAAAATGTTACCTAATGTTTCAAGCAACAATTCTCAGCGTTGTCTATTCGAGCATTACCTATTGTCTAAGGCAACATTTATTTTTACCTTCTGACCACATTTTTCGCATAATTGCTGCCTATACTATAGGAATAGGCAACAATTATCCAACAAGAAGTGTTGCCAAAGACATAGATACTATGACAACAGTTCTAAATTGTTGGCTAGTGTACTTTTAGGCAACATTTTTGACCTGTTACTTATTCGAGCGTTACCTAAAACAAAAAATGTTGTAGTGGGGGACGAACCAAGCAGAAGCTGGTGGGCATGTGACGCTTGAGGCTGACGAGGGCGGGGAGTGATCGCCGGTGCATAAGGCACGGACAAGGAGCGGCTCCTAGCAGGCTTCTAGGCAAAGGGACACGTGAATGAACCAGATTCACATCGGAATGAGGGGGATCTTGAGGCTGTGCAGGTATGGGATTGTACAGTTGAAGGAAGGCTTATAATAATTGATTGGTACTACCTATACCAACAAGATGCATCTTCTTTTCGTGAGCCCTGAACATAAGAACTCCATAGTTAAGCGTGCTTGACTTAGAGCACTTGTGGGATGGGTGACCTTCTGGGAAGTTTCCCAGAAAGCATGTGAGTGAGGACAAAGCATGCTGAAAAGACTCGTGTTGGTTTGTGGGGACAGTCGGCAATCCTGAAAGCAGTCCGGGCCATTACATAGGAGGTCACACTACAGCGTGGGAAGAGCCTACGCCAAAGCGTGGGAATGCTCCAGCGTGGGGATCCAACACTCTTTCCGATCAGTTCTGATGAATTTCAATTTTTTGCATTTTATAGGGAGTATTTGGGTTGAATTTCGATGCATTTAAAGATAAATATTGTTGTATTTCACCTTTTTACTTAAGTTTGGACAAAATTGACGTTCAGAGACAGTTTGATGAACTATTGAGAAGAGTGAAGGTTTTTAGAGATTCATTAGGTAGAATACTGAAGTTCTGAGGTTAGCACGGCCGTGTCATGCGAGAGCACGTCCGTGCCAACCCTCCAAAGCCATCCATCCAAACAAAGCCTTATGAAAATGCTTAAAGCTGACCTTTGGAGAATCAGCACGGCCGTGCCATGCGAGAGCAAACCCGTGCCAAAGGAAGTAAGGCCTGACAAAGGCTAGCACGGTTCCAATCGCGAAGAGCACGCCCGTGCCAGATTTGAGCACGCCCGTGTTTTAGCCTGTGCACTACAACGTTGTTCTATGAAGTTGGTACGCCTTGACAGATTTGAGCACGGCCTGATATGATGAAGTGTGCAGCCTATGCTTAAGTGAAGAGCACGACCATGCCACCTGATTGGCATGCCTATGCAGACAGCATAGAAGACCTAAATTCAAGGCCATGTTCTCATATTTTGTTATAAATAGAGGCCCTCTATGTCATTTTAGAGATATCTTTTGCATCTTTACATCTTTTTATCTTTGAACTCTTTTATTAGCTTTCTAGTTTATAGCTTTTGTTGTAACACCCCGAAAATCCTATATATGTTAATAATGAATTTTATTTGCTTAAATTAGTTTACTTATTTTATTGGGTGCGTTAATATAGTTTATACACTCTTGCAAAATAAAAATATTCGTCTATTGTTATTATTATTATTATTATTATTATTATTATTATTATTATTATTATTATTATTATTATTATTTGTTTAGAAAAAATATTATTTAAGTAATTAAAATAATATGATTGAAGGAAATTATTTTCCAAAGGTAATCTATTTGATTTTTGATTTGAAAATAAAATGGTTTGGATTTAACCAGAAACTTATTTTGGACTATTGATTTCCTAGGTTGATAAATTTAATCATCAATCTCTATCTTATTTCGAATTTTGAAATTTGAGATTTGTTTCTCTTTGCTTTTGGATTAAAGGGTCAAGATTTATTTCTTTTTTTTGACTTAATCTCAACTACTCAATTTTTACCTATAACTACAAAGAAAAGAGAAAACCCCACCCCCACCGCCTGACACTCTCTTTCCCTCTTTCTTTCTCTCTTTCTTTCTTTTTTTTCTTTCTTTCTTTTCTTTTTCTCTCTTCTTCTTCCTCCCGTCGCCCCCCTCTCGCGTTCTCTCTCTCTAATTTCCTCCTCCTTCTCTCTTCATTTCCGGCCAACTCCGGCCACGCCTCCCAAAACCAAAATCATAGAAATGTTCCTTATCTTCTCCTCTACAATTCTAACCAAACATTTTTCCAAACGGAGAAAGTTGACGACAGGGCCACCGCCACTGTTTGGGCGTTTTCCGGTCACCGTCCGGCCACCTTTCACCAAACCAACCTTGTAACTTTACTCTCCTCACCTTCCTCTACATTTCTAGCTCAACATTTTTGCAAACGGACAACGTTGACGGCGGAGCCACCGTAGAACCGCCACTGTTTTGGGGTTTTTCGGCCACCGTTTGGCCTCCCTTTCCAGAAATGAACCAACCACGTGGAAGGCGGCATCTTCCTCCACGTTTTAGACCCAGCACCGCCACTGCCACCGCCGGAGCCGCCGTGCGCCGCCACCGTGCACCGCCGCTGGGACCGCCGGAGCTGCTCTTTCTTCCTCCTGGGTAAAAATCCTCCATTCATTTATCTTGGTTTTTGATTTCATGAGGAACCCTAACCCTAAATCCCCAATTCAAAACCCTAGCATTTTAATTTCATGCTTTAAATGTGAAATTGATTATGTTTTTATGCAATTGGGTATATCAATTTCAAGTTCCCTATGTCAATTATTCAAATCCCCCTTTGAATTCGGATTTCCCCAATTTTACTAAATCCCTAAATCTTTATTTTACTATAATTATGAAATTAATTCTGTTTTAGTGCAATTAGGGTAGTTAATTAATGATTCCCTAAATTAATTTTATATTTCCGTGACCAAATTGGTTTTTCCCAAATTGATTTTATTGGAAAAGTAATTTGATTGGACTAAGTAAAATATTTAAAATCATTAGATTATGTTTTTAAATGGTTAGTTAATTGATATGTTGTTTGGATGCTAAATGTGCTGGATATGCATTCTTGGAGTTGTTGTGGAGTTGGGACGTCAATGCCACCTTCAGCCACCTCATGGATTTGATGCTTGGAGTTGCTCATCAAAGAGACTTCGTTTAAGGTAAGGGGATAAACCTAAGGAACTCCATTTCCGACAGCTATGTGCTGCATCGGTGTTTGTATTGTATTTAAATATTGAAATATTCTGTATCTGATTGTTGGTTGATTGTTTGATTGACTGCTGTTGATTTACTACTGTTGATTTACTGCTGTTGATTTACTGCTGTTGGTTTGAATAAGCATTGATATAACTGCTGATATAGTGGAATGCATGCTATACTTGCTGAATGGTTATATGGATGTATTGTGTGCCCTGCTGTGGGATTTAAGGCGTTAGAGGACCTAATTTTGGTTAGGACCCGACATCATGTAACTTAAAAACTTTAAAAGTCTCAAATGTTAAATTGAGGAAAGAAATATGTTTTATTGTTTCTCAGTTTAATTTAAGAGAAAATAAATGAATTATCTCTTTAGAAATAAAATATTTTGAAATAAAATATAATGAACAGCTGCTTTTAAGGAAAATCAACTTAAATGAGCAAAGTTGTGAAAATGTGGTTTTAATAATGAAAAACGATGTTTTTAAATTAAATAGGACGTTAGAGACCTTTATTAGTCTCTAAAGGAATAAAGTTAACCATTTGAGGAAAAACGCTTGAGAAATGTGATTTTCAAAATTTATTGGTTTTATCCAAGGAAAAAGGTTTTTACAAACTTTGTTTTAAGGTTTGTGTTTTACTGAAAAACAACGAAAGAAAAAGGAAATAGTCTGTGGACTACATTTTGTTTTATAGAAAACCGATCTCGATGACTTTGTGTAAGTATCGGAGATTTGGGTTTTTGATTTTCGAGTTTTCAAGAAAAGTGGTTTTAAAAGCTTAGAAACTAGAAACCGAGACGTCGGGGTTCTAGGGTTCTGCAGAACACGTGGATCAAGGATCCGTGTTAGTTGTGATCCTGTCGGCTTAAGGACGATCTTTGTGGTCCTGTAAGCTTGAGGATGTTTTTATATCTTGAATCCGGCATCCTTGACTGGTGCATCGGTTAGGGGTGTTGGGATTTAAGTTGTTTTTGGGCTAAGTGTCCTGTTTTGAGAAAATGTGTTTTTGAGGCTTAAAGAGTCTAAGACATTATGGTGGTTGTTAGCGTTGATGCTACAACGAGGAAATATTGATGCGACAAAGATCAATTATCGAAAACTAGATAGTTTTCTCATGCATTAAATGCGGGGCAGACGTGCCGTGAAACGGGGGACCTTGATAAGCAAGGAGAACCTGATATGACTTATTTGTCATGACATTGTGCCTTGATGGACAATGGTGTCATACGTGTTCTGGGAACGTATTGTGCCTTGAGTTGGACAATATAGTATGACCGTATTCTTGTGGAGTACTTCTGATTGCACCCCCATGTGAGAATCGCGTAGTGTCATGGGATTCAAAGTACTCGTTTTTGGGCCAAATATTGGAGCCTGATCAGCTCATTTCGAATGGTGATGGGATTTCCGGAAATCTAGTTTGAATATTAGTTGAGATATATGGAAGTGCCATGCATACGTTTAGAGGATAACGTTGATTGTGGGGTACGAAGCCCTTGTGCCTTTACTGTTATTAGTGCTTGATTATACATGCTATACTATCTGATGTATAATGATTTGAATGAGTTATATTATATGAATCTGTTGTTTTGGATTGGGCATAGTTGTCGTTTATGGATTCATATATTGGTTTCTCACCCTTGCCTGTACATGTTGGACACCCTGTGTGTTTTTGAATACATGTACAGATATTTTATTAACAGTCTTCTAAATCACTCTGGGACCCTCTAGCTTGAGTGCTTGAGGTTGACGACGAAGAGGTGTAGTTTGTTGACGACGAGACCCAGTCTCATTGGTACGACTTATGTTAGACAGTAAGTTTTATTGTCCATAGAATTCTTTTGTTAGACCAGCTCTTAAGATTTATAAATGTGTAAGTTCAGTCTTCCGACTGTGACTATGGGTGTTGTGTATTTGAGAGACTTGAAGTATGTATGCCTAATGGCAGAACTAGAATTATTGTCATATATGATGAGTTTCATTTTGTTTCCTTGGATTGTTAAAGCTTTTCTTTTGGTATCAGATTTTCGCAATTACTATAGAGTTATTTTCGAAAAAGTCTTGTGTTAATAAGGGTAAATGGATATTTTGGGGTACAAAAGTGACACCCGGAGGAGAGGGGTGTTACAAAGTGGTATCAGAGCTGGTCGAGTCTTTCGAGAATCCTTGGGGAATAGGTCTGTTGTGTTTGCTGTTGCATGATCTCTGTATTCGCGAGGCGAACGTGATTTCGCGTCGCGAGCCCGAGAAGTTTTGTTTTGCTTCTTAGGGCATGTTCTCTGTCTCGCGTAGCAAACCGAAATTCGCGTCGCGAGCCAGAGAAATGGTGCTCTGTTTCTCAGGTATGTCCTCTGCATCGCGACGCGAAATTCCATTTCGCCACGCGAGGCAGAGGAGTGGAGTTGCATGTTCTCTGATTCGCGAAGCGAAATGTATTTCGCGTCGCGAGGCAGAGAAGCTTCCCAGATATGTTCTCTGCATCGCGTGGCGAATGGGATTCGCGTCGCGAGGCAGAGGAGTAGTGTTTTCCTCTCTGGCAGGTCCCCTGCATCGCGTAGCAAACTGGATTTCGCGTCGCGAAGCAGAGGGCATGTTTTCGTATCGCGGGGCGAATGAACTTTCGCGTCGCAAGGCCGAGAGTTGTGTTTTGTTTCTCTGGCAGGCTTCCTGGATCGCGAGGCGAAGGAGCGTTCGCGTCGCGAGTCCGAGGAGCTGCTCCTTGTCTTTCAAGCAGACTCTCTAGTTCGCGTAGCGAATCTGTCTCGCGTAGCGAAACCGAGGGTTGGGATGTTACTACTCTTCTTTTTATTTCCTTCTTGGAAATAATGTATGTGTATAAGATATCTGAGTTACTAAGTAAGGTTGGCTTTGAGACAGTTCCTTAGTCAGTTCTAGCAAATAGGCTTGAATATGACCGTTACGTTATGAGTCAAGGATGGTAGACTCTTAGCTAGCAAGTGAGGGAAAACTCCTTTATATGTGAAGGAAATTAGATTGTTGGGAAAGTTGCCAAGGAAAACGAGTGTACCTTAGACAAGTAGAGGAATACCAAAAGTTTTCTGAAGTAGATGCATAGGTGGTTAGTAAGCGACCAAAGGGACGGCAAGATAACGACATGTTTACAAATAGAGTTGAGAGACTGGAATGGAATCCAGGTGGAACAATGGAAGTGTAGTAAGGACTAAGGCTTGATGGTTTGAACAAAATGAAAAATTTGTATAGCTGTGTTATGATGATTCAATGTAGAATTAATCATATTGTTTTAAGTTAGCCAATACCCCTGATGAGAGTTCTTGTGTTAAAGGATAGGCGACCCTATAATGTTGAAAGAGAGGAACTTAGGAGCCGATAATAGTTCAGCGATGATGTCCCTCGAAGTATGGTATCGCGTGAAGTTTCTTCTGTTAGTATTTTAATAAATGATTGGAACCTCCACTGTTTATGGATTTGATGGATAAGACTTTTGTCTCCATTAGGACAGATTGAGGGTTATGCGTTGTGGGTAGATTTATGATCCATGCTGATGATGGTAAGGGGTATGTATGATACCTAAGTATACTTTTTCAGAGGTTACGATTGATCAGAGACTGAGTGGAAGAAAGAAATGGAAGCAAGTCTTTAGTGACGGATTTGTAGTAGAGAGTAATTGACTAGCATGTGAAAAAGCTAATGACAAATTTCTAAAGTTAGTTTTACTTCTCCTGGAGAGTATGATCTTGTTGAATTGCTTCCTTGTCTAAACAATAGGTGACACACGTGTATGCGTGTTTTGTTGGGTTCTAATTGGGTTGAAGCCTTGTAAGAACTCATGATCAGTAAATGGTAATTATATATACGTAGCACCTTGTTTATCCTTTTGATATATGTCGGACACCTGAATGAGGTGCCTATCGTGTAAGACTTTCAGGAGAATTTTCTGAAAATGTTCTAAGTTTGTGTTGCGAAGGATGTGGAGTTTCGATTGATCTAGTTTCTAGAGTCAGTCAGACCTCCATCGTTTTGTGTAGAATGTTGCCTACAAATCTAACTAGGTTAGACTACATGAAATGGAGTATTCGTCGATTTCTTAATAAAATTGTTATCGTAGGAGAAGTTCTTGTTTACTCTAGGAGTCACGATGAACATGAGGAAACCCTGTGGCACGTATTGCGGACCCTACGTGAGAAAAGTTGTCGTGAAGTTGCTTAAGCGCGAGTTTTGACTCGATGGTAGTGAAAATTCTTAAAGCGTGCAATCCCAAACGAGTATTTGTACTCACACTCCTACATAATCCTCAGTGTATTAGACATTTGAGTGAGTTGGGTTAATAGTATCCATTGGTCTGGATATTTTCATATCATTTTATTGAAAGCTTTGTTATGACTATTCATTTGGTTGTAACACAAACGACTTCTTGATATTGGAAGTTTCTTGATGTCTAATCACCTTTACCTTTGGTAAATGTGATCTAGTCTGATTCTTGGCCAGACTATTCATTTATTGATTTCCTAATCCGTTGGGAGATTCTTGTGAAAGAAGGAACTTTATTAGAGTCATGGTTGTAAATATGTATTAGCTATGCATTTTTACACTCATGAACCTACTGAAGAATCTTTTTACATACTGGATATTCCAGCATTCTTTCCATAGTGGTAAAGTTCTTCTATATACTTTCTTATGAGAGTAAGACCAAGAAAATTTCCTTGTTGGAAATTCCTTCCTTAATCCTCATGGATCGAGTAGAGATCGAGTTCAAAGGATCACTTTCAACTCGAGTGGACGAGCAAGGAAAACGATTTGATCTTTGGAAGGTTGGTTATGAGTAAGTGTAGTATCTGCTGCGACGATTCCTTGTATAGGATAAATAAGAAGTGATGAGAGTTGGTTAAAGTATAGTTATGACTGATAAGATGTGAACCTTTAAGATCAATCTCAGTAAGTGAGACAATTATCATAAGTCAAGTATTGATCGGGACATAATAGTAGTTAGGAGGTCAATGATAATTATCGATGTCTGTGGTTAAGATTGATTGTATGAGTTTGGAGAATTGTAGGAAAGTGTCCTTGGTAGTTTGGTAGTTTTACCTAAGCTGAAGATTTATAGAAAAGGGGAATTCTTGAGTGAAACTAAGTTGTTCGAGAAGTTTAAAATTTATGTACCTTATGTGAATTCTCTTGGTTGTAGTTGTAGTTGTATTAATAGGTGCAACCATGTTTTGTAAGGTTGAGATGCATGATCGTGATGTAAATTGAAGAGATGGACTACATTCAAAAGAAAACTGAGATTAGGATTGGATATCTTGGATAGGAACTGATGGATGTGTTGTGATAGGAAGGTGTACCGTAATTTAAATCTAGATGGAAATAACAATAGTTAAGAATGTGGAAGGAAGCCTTCCTGGATGAATTAAAAGTGAAAGAGAAGTTGTTAAGTTTAATTATGCCTCTCACATGTGAGAGATTAAGGTAAGATAGTGAGGAGAAGGAGTATGGATTGAGGAGGAGTGATTTGATTTTTAACGATAAATCGAACGAAAGATAGGTATGAAGTTTGTTAGTAAGTTACAAGTGTTATCTAGGGAAGAAGTACGTACGGGAAGTACTTTGGGGAAACCTGAGGATGAAGAGATATTGTCTAGTTGAGCCACGAAATTTCGAAGACGAAATTTTTTTTTTAGTGGGGTAGTAATGTAACACCCCGAAAATCCTATATATGTTAATAATGAATTTTATTTGCTTAAATTAGTTTACTTATTTTATTGGGTGCGTTATTATAGTTTATACACTCTTGCAAAATAAAAATATTCGTCTATTGTTATTATTATTATTATTATTATTTGTTTAGAAAAAATATTATTTAAGTAATTGAAATAATATGATTGAAGGAAATTATTTTCCAAAGGTAATCTATTTGATTTTTGATTTGAAAATAAAATGGTTTGGATTTAACCAGAAACTTATTTTGGACTATTGATTTCCTAGGTTGATAAATTTAATCATCAATCTCTATCTTATTTCGAATTTTGAAATTTGAGATTTGTTTCTCTTTGCTTTTAAATTAAAAGGTCAAGATTTATTTCTTTTTTTGACTTAATCTCAACTACTCAATTTTTACCTATAACTACAAAGAAAAGAGAAAACCCCACCCCCACCGCCTGACACTCTCTTTCCCTCTTTCTTTCTCTCTTTCTTTCTTTTTTTACTTTCTTTCTTTTCTTTTTCTCTCTTCTTCTTCCTCCCGTCGCCCCCCTCTCGCGTTCTCTCTCTCTCTAATTTCCTCCTCCTTCTCTCTTCATTTCCGGCCAACTCTGGCCACCCCTCCCAAAACCAAAATCATAGAAATGTTCCTTATCTTCTCCTCTACAATTCTAACCAAACATTTTTCCAAACGGAGAAAGTTGACGATGGGGCCACCGCCACTGTTTGGGCGTTTTCCGGCCACCGTCCGGCCACCTTTCAACAAACCAACCTTGTAACTTTACTCTCCTCACCTTCCTCTACATTTCTAGCTCAACATTTTTGCAAACGGACAACGTTGACGGCGGAGCCACCGTAGAACCGCCACTGTTTTGGGGTTTTCCGGCCACCGTTTGGCCTCCCTTTCCAGAAATGAACCAACCACGTGGAAGGCGGCATCTTCCTCCACGTTTTGGACCCAGCACCGCCACTGCCACCGCCGGAGCCGCCGTGCGCCGCCACCGTGCACCGCCGCCGGGACCGCCGGAGCTGCTCTTTCTTCCTCCTGGGTAAAAATCCTCCATTCATTTATCTTGGTTTTTGATTTCATGAGGAACCCTAACCCTAAATCCCCAATTCAAAACCCTAGCATTTTAATTTCATGCTTTAAATGTGAAATTGATTATGTTTTTATGCAATTGGGTATATCAATTTCAAGTTCCCTATGTCAATTATTCAAATCCCCCTTTGAATTCGGATTTCCCCAATTTTACTAAATCCCTAAATCTTTATTTTACTATAATTATGAAATTAATTCTGTTTTAGTGCAATTAGGGTAGTTAATTAATGATTCCCTAAATTAATTTTATATTTCCGTGACCAAATTGGTTTTTCCCAAATTGATTTTATTGGAAAAGTAATTTGATTGGACTAAGTAAAATATTTAAAATCATTAGATTATGTTTTTAAATGGTTAGTTAATTGATATGTTGTTTGGATGCTAAATGTGCTGGATATGCATTCTTGGAGTTGTTGTGGAGTTGGGACGTCAATGCCACCTTCAGCCACCTCATGGATTTGATGCTTGGAGTTGCTCATCAAAGAGACTTCGTTTAAGGTAAGGGGATAAACCTGAGGAACTCCATTTCCGACAGCTATGTGCTGCATCAGTGTTTGTATTGTATTTAAATATTGAAATATTCTGTATCTGATTGTTGGTTGATTGTTTGATTGACTGCTGTTGATTTACTACTGTTGATTTACTGCTGTTGATTTACTGCTGTTGGTTTGAATAAGTATTGATATAATTGCTGATATAGTGGAATGCATGCTATACTTGCTGAATGGTTATATGGATGTATTGTGTGCCCTGCTGTGGGATTTAAGGCGTTAGAGGACCTAATTTTGGTTAGGACCCGACATCATGTAACTTAAAAACTTTAAAAGTCTCAAATGTTAAATTGAGGAAAGAAATATGTTTTATTGTTTCTCAGTTTAATTTAAGAGAAAATAAATGAATTATCTCTTTAGAAATAAAATATTTTGAAATAAAATATAATGAACAGCTGCTTTTAAGGAAAATCAACTTAAATGAGCAAAGTTGTGAAAATGTGGTTTTAATAATGAAAAACGATGTTTTTAAATTAAATAGGACGTTAGAGACCTTTATTAGTCTCTAAAGGAATAAAGTTAACCATTTGAGGAAAAACGCTTGAGAAATGTGATTTTCAAAATTTATTGGTTTTATCCAAGGAAAAAGGTTTTTACAAGCTTTGTTTTAAGGTTTGTGTTTTACTGAAAAACAACGAAAGAAAAAGGAAATAGACTGTGGACTACATTTTGTTTTATAGAAAACCGATCTCGATGACTTTGTGTAAGTATCGGAGATTTGGGTTTTTGATTTTCGAGTTTTCAAGAAAAGTGGTTTTAAAAGCTTAGAAACTAGAAACCGAGACGTCGGGGTTCTAGGGTTCTGCAGAACACGTGGATCAAGGATCCGTGTTAGTTGTGATCCTGTCGGCTTAAGGACGATCTTTGTGGTCCTGTAAGCTTGAGGATGTTTTTATATCTTGAATCCGGCATCCTTGACTGGTGCATCGGTTAGGGGTGTTGGGATTTAAGTTGTTTTTGGGCTAAGTGTCCTGTTTTGAGAAAATGTGTTTTTGAGGCTTAAAGAGTCTAAGACATTATGGTGGTTGTTAGCGTTGATGCTACAACGAGGAAATATTGATGCGACAAAGATCAATTATCGAAAACTAGATAGTTTTCTCATGCATTAAATGCGGGGCAGACGTGCCGTGAAACGGGGGACCTTGATAAGCAAGGAGAACCTGAGATGACTTATTTGTCATGACATTGTGCCTTGATGGACAATGGTGTCATACGTGTTCTGGGAACGTATTGTGCCTTGAGTTGGACAATATAGTATGACCGTATTCTTGTGGAGTACTTCTGATTGCGCCCCCATGTGAGAATCGCGTAGTGTCATGGGATTCAAAGTACTCGTTTTTGGGCCAAATATTGGAGCCTGGTCAGCTCATTTCAAATGGTGATGAGATTTCCGGAAATCTAGTTTGAATATTAGTTGAGATATATGGAAGTGCCATGCATACGTTTAGAGGATAACGTTGATTGTGGGGTACGAAGCCCTTGTGCCTTTACTGTTATTAGTGCTTGATTATACATGCTATACTATCTGATGTATAATGATTTGAATGAGTTATATTATATGAATCTGTTGTTTTGGATTGGGCATATAGTTGTCGTTTATGGATTCATATATTGGTTTCTCACCCTTGCCTGTACATGTTGGACACCCTGTGTGTTTTTGAATACATGTACAGATATTTTATTAACAGTCTTCTAAATCACTCTGGGACCCTCTAGCTTGAGTGCTTGAGGTTGACGACGAAGAGGTGTAGTTTGTTGACGACGAGACCCAGTCTCATTGGTACGACTTATGTTAGACAGTAAGTTTTATTGTCCATAGAATTCTTTTGTTAGACCAGCTCTTAAGATTTATAAATGTGTAAGTTCAGTCTTCCGACTGTGACTATGGGTGTTGTGTATTTGAGAGACTCGAAGTATGTATGCCTAATGGCAGAACTAGAATTATTGTCATATATGATGAGTTTCATTTTGTTTCCTTGGATTGTTAAAGCTTTTCTTTTGGTATCAGATTTTCGCAATTACTATAGAGTTATTTTCGAAAAAGTCTTGTGTTAATAAGGGTAAATGGATATTTTGGGGTACAAAAGTGACACCCGGAGGAGAGGGGTGTTACATTTGTAGTTTTGATTTCTAGAGTAGGATTTGGCACCTGGAGATTAAGTTGGAGATAACTTCTATCTCTTCAATTCTCTAGGATGCGTTTTTCAATGTTGAAATTGGTTTTCTCTATTGCTATGAGTAGCTAAATTCATCACTAGAGTTGTGGTGGATCTTGTGTTAGTAGAAACCCTTTTCGCTATGTCTTAACTTTAATTCAATTCTATTTGGTTTCAATATTGCAATTTGAATAGTGTTATTCTGTTGTTCTTCATCCCATACTACGATTGTGCACCTTTTGTATGCTCTTAATTAATTGATTGATATTTTGGCTATCAAGCCCAATTAAATTGGTAGACCTATAGGATAACCGAGGTTTAATGTCTAGATTTGAGAAAAACGTGATCTACTCCTTTCAATCATTCAACCTCTTTGTGCTTTATGATTTCTAATCATTTAAACTCTTTGTCTGACAACCATTGGATTCATCTAGGGAAAAGAATATTGATTGCGTGACAAAAAATTAATAGTTTTCGTAACGGAAAAGATATTCAAAAAGCAACTGCGAAATTGAGTAGAATTAGGATTTGGGGGTATCGAAATCACAAGTGAAACCACAGCTCTAGGCTCTTTTACTCTTGATTTCTAAAATCTTTTTTTTATTCTTCTCTTTTATCATTGCTCGGTTATTATTTATTTACTTTTTAGTTCTTTATCAGTCTGAATAGTATAAAGATTTCTCTATTTCAGTATTTGCTTTATCACTTAGTTATCAAAATTAATCTCTTGGATACGATATCTGGACTTCCGTTTTATATTACTTTTGTGACAGGGTATACTGCCCATAAGTATGTTTTGAATGCATCAAGTTCTTTAATGAAGAGAGTCAAGATGTGATTGAGATGCGAGATACAAGATAGTTTTATTCTTTGACTATCAGACGCTTGACATAGCGCTTTTAAACTTTAGGAAGGAAGTCTCGTCTTATCTTTGTAGAAGATGCTTGATCTTTGGGCTTTGTCTTACTCTGTCGTAGACGCTTGACTAGCGGATGCTTGAAATAACTCCATTAGCTTAAATGCTTGTCAAAAAGGTTTGTAGAGACGCGTAAACAAGTAGATGCTTGTTCTAAAGATGACTCTTGTCGTATAATTAGAGGATTGTACACTTAAATAGATTCATTAGAAGTATCTTCCTTTTCAAATTCTTACACTATCCTTCTGGAAACACCAAAAGGAACCAAACCCACACGATACAACGATATGGGAGGATAGGGCTGCTAGAAGATGGACACTGAAACGTCGGGGCGACACAAATCTTGTGCGCCGGCACCAGGAACGCCGAAGCCCAAAGGGTTGCCACCGTTTGCGACAACCGGAGTTGTGCGCTTGATCCAGAACGGATGCAGACAGTGTTCACCGGCAAATGGATCTGGAAGGGCGAACGGTTGTGGGTCTCGCTGTGGGAGACACTGTTGCGCGGCGGGCGGCGACCGCCATGTGCGTTCACGACGGAACGGATGTGGAATGGAGAAGTGTGGTTGGGTTTGTATTGGTCCGGATAGATGCGGTGGTTGTTGCTGCTTCCTCGGGGACTACGCCGTCCACTATCCCCTCTGCTTCATCGCGGTCACTACCATCGCCAAACCATGTTACTTCGCTGCAGAAAGTTGTAGTTGGATGCGATGGTGGTTGTAGATTCGTAGGCGTTGGCACTGGCTACTTCCCCCTCCGCTTCATCCCCGACGTCGCCTCCTGCAAACCCGTCTGAAAGGAAACACAACGGTGTCAAATTGTCTCATCCAATGCTTCAAGTTCCTCTTGGTAGTGGACATATAATTCAGAGCTTATACCATTCTTTGTTGGGAATTACCTTTGGTGTATAGCTAAGGGATTTTGTAAAAGGATACGACCGCAGTTGTTCAACATTGTTGACAATAATTTTGAAAATATCATATAAAATCTACATGTTGTTTTTAGCATAATATTTCTTATCTTTAAGGCATCTATTGTGTTCTAATTTTCTATTTGCTGCATCTTAAGTTCATGTTTAATTTGATTGAGCTTAAATTCATGTTTATTTTGATGGGTAAGATATGAACGCTACATTTCAACTTGCTGGTGAAGAAATGGAGCAAGGACCTCTTCAAGCCCTCTTCAAAGGTATTATATTTTCTATTTTGAAGAACCTGAAATAATTAATGCATAAGTTTTTTTAATGCAAGGTTTCCGGATATGCGTCTATGTTTCTCTATTTGGTGGGCGTGGGGAAAAAGTGTTTTTTTGCTATTTTGAATGTTGTTTTCTTTGGGTTATTTTCTTTGCTATTGCGGCTTTTATTTTATTTTCTTGAGGAATTTTTTGTTGTTCCTAATATATTTCTCTTATGCCAATTTCTTAGTTTCTCTATTCCTTTCTTGTAGAAGGTTTATTTTTTTCTGTTACTTTGATTACTTTCATCGATTCAGTTCTTGTATGACCAATCGTATATGACATTTCATATTTTAGCAACAACTTTTTTAATAACATTTTTTATCTGCCTTAAAACGTTTTCTAAAAATCATTGAATGACTCTTACAATTTTTTATCCTGCTTTCCTGTTGATCCCTGATTTTTGGATACCTCTATGCATTAAAGTCGTTGATACTATTAGACCTTATAAGGTGCTGGCTATAATAAGTTGGTATCTCACTGGTATCGGACTCTTGATTGAAGCAAATATATGTTATCATGAGCTATGATTATTTTAAAAATCACTTGGGAGATTGAAAGAAACTTTAACTTTCACATAGATGCTGATAAGCATATAATCATCGGAGGCCTGAGATGACATCTATATGCCATGAGATATTAACATTTATGTTTGGGGTTTTCTGTGATCTTCAAAATGATTATGAATGCTTGTGGACTTTTTTGTAGTACCATTTGTATAGATCTTTTGTATTTTACTTTAGTTCATAACTTGCTTCCTTACATGCAGAGCGTTTAGTTCTCAAGACTTCTGACATATTTTGTAAATTACAATTCTTATTGTCTTATATGACTTACCATGGGTTCCTGTTTCCTAATAGACTCTTATTGCAAATAGGTGCATTTTTTGATAAATTTAAAATATGCTTAATAACTCATTAACCATATGAGGATGTTTCCCCCTTATTCAATACAGAACATACTCTGGAGTTAGGAAATGGACTCTTGGAACAATCATTGTAGAGAAGTTCATTGAGAAGATTCGCAGGGGGTTAGAGGTACACTTCATCTTATAATACAGATTCATTTTTTGGAATTTTATGCTGCACATTTTATTGTCATATTTGAATAAGACATTGGCCTAACGTAAATGCAGTTCTTAAACTTTCTTGATTTTATTGTTGTTCCTAAAAAAATTTGAATGTGGGAAGAGAAGAGCTTTTCTGTGTACACAATGCACATGCATAAGTGAATAAAAGATTAATGCAGTTAGGAAGGTATTTAGTTTGCATCTCTTTGTCAAAATTGAGTGTCTTAAATCATCTTTGACGATAGTAATTTTTTCACTCATATTAAACTCAGTTCTATGTCAGCCACAATAAGCCAAAACTTTTGTTCCTTCCGTAAGTATCTTGCTTGAAAATACTCTTTTCATTAAGACCTTTCAACATTATGTGTATATATATGCTGTATTAATGTTTTGATAATTTAGATGCAAAATCACTATTTTGGTAGAAACAACACCAGTCCACCATCATTAAACATTAGATGCTATGTGATCTTGATTTGACATCATTGATAAGCTTTGGATTCAACATCTACTGTACAACAATTATAATCATCCTTCTCATATATATATATATATATATATATATATATATATATATCACCCTATATACAGAGCTAATTGCTTTGCCATTGTTAAACAATAATACAGTTTGGTGCATTTAGGTAAAAAAAAAAAAGTTGTTGCTACTTAAATTGTTCCCATGAATTGTGTTTTTTTAGGAATGTGGTGAATAATTGATCATAAATAAGAGCTCCAACTATGCTCCACAATAGTGATTATCATTGTTGCATCTAGCTGAATTCGTTTTAGGAGGCAATTGTTTAATTTGCTGCCATTGAACCACAAATATCCCAATCATGACATAGCTAATTTAAGAGAAAAGATAAAGCAACAATATCAACCTTGCTTCCAATGCTGGTGGCAGTCCACCAAAAACATCTCCTAACTCCTAACCATCCAGTTTTGCTCCATCGACCAACCTCAGTACCCACAAACACCGAATTCATGCCACATATGATGATACCTATAGGCTTGACATCCTTGCTACGAAGTCCTTTCCTCCTAGCTTGAGCTGCATTAACTTTGATAGGGGTTCTATTTAGCAGCTCATCCATTGGATTCGAAACTCCTAGTCAATTATGAGTATTGGTCTGCTTTAAAGATCAAAGTACCAGTGGTGGAGCTTTAGATTCATATGAGATAGTTGATCCATGGTGAACTTCAGAACTTCTGGAGACTAAGTTGCTTGAAGCAGACACTGCTGCCATCTTTGATAGTTATTCAAAACTATAGTGGTAAATGAATGTGTATCAAACTCAAGTAGGAAATGGTACCTGCCCTGCTACGCATCTTTCTAAAAACTAGAGCCTTACAACATTTAGTTTCTTCTTTTCTCATTGAAACTTTGTACAAAGGGTTGATTCTTCTATTGTACTCAGCTCCAATAATTAACCAGAAGGGTCAACCATTATTGCTCTATTGATTCTAAACATGCACATAAGGCTGCAACATTTGTAGTGTACACATCTCCCAAAGTGACCGACCTTTACCTTCCACATGGCAGCTAGAAAATGATTTGTGTGTCTTACATCCCTTATACACCACAAATTTAATTACAGTCTTATTTAGAATGCATATGAAGAATTGCTTTCAACTTTAAAATAAAAATGTATTATTTGCAATGAAAAATAACAAATTTAAAAAATTACAAATAACAAATTTAAAAAATGTTTTATTTTATGAAAAATAACAAATTTAACAGCCTTACGCATCATATTTGCAATGAAGAATTGCTTTCAATGCTATTAGAATGCATATTAAAAATTCATCAAAAAAAAATCTATTCATAAAAAAAAAAGAATGCATATTAAAAGGTCATTAGGTGAGATAAACATCACATGTGGAATTTTTAATATATATAAATTAGACAGTGTAATCAAAAGCATTAAAGACCAATAAAAAGAACACTTTACAAAATTCAAATTCATCTGCTACTGAACTGTTGGTATGCTGAACCTCATAACTCAAAAGCAGACAACCATCATAACTTAATTATGTTTCACTTCTCTTCTATTTTTTCTATCGTTGCCACTTTGTCCTTTGTTATATCGGTTTGGTCAATTCCTCCTTGGTGTTTCATTTACCGGATTTCTTTTATGGATTTTTAAATATGCCAAACGAGTATAACGCATAAAATCAATCAAATTTTAGAATTATAGATTTTGTTCGTAGTTGTCATCCACTGTTGAGGGTCCCATGAGGGAATAATACATACATTGCTATTTTTAATTTTAATTTTCTATTATGTAAGTAATGATAGCGGATTTTTGATCCATTAATAGCACCAAGGGCAAGGCCTAGCCGTTTTGAGATTAACACATTGAGTAAGAGGCTGAACAATGTGTATAAGAAGTTGACCACATTAGCTTTTAGCCCTGCCATCCAATAGGTTATGAAAAGAAATATGGTGGGTAGGACAAGTTCCATTGTGAGGTCAGCCACCATCCTTGCCAAGAACTCTCTTCATTGTTAAATTTATTTTAAATTTGTTTATATCATTTTCAATTTAGCTTGTGGTTTATTCATAGACATGTTCACTTTTCTTGCTTTTGGGAAGGATTGTGTTGGTTGGAATTTTGAGAAGATGGGTAAGTCATATATTCAGACTAATTTGTACTTTCTGAATATGTCCATTGACCGTATCCAATGGTAGGGAAACTTATTTATAAAAATGCGATTGCAACTGCTAGATAGGATGTAATTTAATCAAATATCCTCATGGTGAACCTACAAAATAGTAATTTATTAGGTAAATATTGATTCTCTTAGAAACACTGTCAAAAATCATGAAGGCAAGAAAAGCAAATATTCATGACAACATCATGCAACATGGTTCCCCCCCATCAATCTGTTCACTAAACCTCTCACTACTAAGACATTGACAAATTAATCACTCAGTAAAAGATACATTTGATGTATTATATAATTTAAAAATTAGGATGAATAGTTCAGTATTAAAGCATAAACAAAATTTGAATTGTTTTGTGTGTATCAAGCAAATGATATGTCATTCCATCTACCTCACTTCATGTATTAGTTAACAAATTATATGTCATTCCAACTACTAAACAACTATGAAATTACTAAAATTGCCTATTTGAAGTTTCAAACTACTTCAGCTCAAGGATGGGGGATGGAAAAAATAACAGTTAAGCTATTTGTCTCGTTATAATGATAGTTTTATGATAATCATTTTCATATGCTTATTTGTTCAATAGGTATGATTCTGGTCTGAAGGTGTTGTTTGAGTACAAAATTAATTGCTTGCTTGCTATGATTCCCCTTCCTTACAATACCTAAAGGTTAGAGTTGTTGCATCAGTATGTGTAGATGCTTGCAAAACTTTCACAACAAAAGTTAAGTTAGTGTTCACCGAATCACATGCTATTATGTTAAGATTTTCATTGATTGGTTTTAAGACTATAAATGAAAAAATAATTATTATTATCATTGACATTGGTCTCGTTTAACTGTAGAGGTTTATGTTCCTTTGATATTCCCGCCCTGTTATTTTCTGTGTTATATGGATGTTATATTCTATGTTATACCTGAGTCTTCATATATGATATTTTTAAGGTTAAGTATATTTTGATGTATATGACTTTAAACAATTGGTTATGCTTTGCAACAATTTCCACTACTGAAGCTGCATGTTTCCAGCTAAACAAATATTATTAATTAAGCTACAATCAACAATAACCAGGCCAGAAGAAAAAATGAAAAAAAAAAAAAAAGCAAATAAAATAATGATAAACTCAAAATCAATAAGCATCTTTGAATGAAATTTCAAAATATGTAATTCGATCAATCATTTAAATTTACAGTAATTCAAAAAAACTCTTCTATTACCTTTCACTATTTCACACAAATATTGTCTTTTATTACCATCTCATTTATTGTCAACTTAATCTCAATTGAACACTAAAAAATTCAAAACAAAATTACAACCGCACAACGCGCGGGTCACAATCTAGTTGTCTATCATGTAAACGTACTCTCTGAAACATAGTATCCTCAAACATATAAACACATATCTATTCCTAACACATAGCTGAACCAACTAAGTTGACTCTACTGAAGAAGGAAAAAAGCAAATTTCAGGTACAACACAGAAGTGACAGTTCTACTTTCAGTTCTCTAATAACCTAGTGCGCTTTTCAAAAGACTATGAACAAGTTATCAATCTCAATGGATCTGTAACATCCCGATTTTTTTTACTGCTTTTAAATATCAATAAGTAGAATAATTAAGTTTATATTTTATTTGAGGTCTTACCATTTTTGGCCGAATATTGGACCTTTTGGGGGAGGAAAATTTATGTGTTGATGTTGTTATTTGGTGTTGATTGTTGTTGAGTATTAAATTGTGTTTGATTGTTTTAGGTGACGCGGACGAAACCGAAACCGGAGCCTAGAATCGTTTGGGAAATTGATTACAAAACCATAAGAAGGTAAAGGGAGTTATATCATAATGAGTTTGATAGTTGCATGGTGTTTGTTTGTTATATGAGATGTGGTAGTTTTGATTGATGATCGGAAGATGTGTATGAATGACTTATGTACTTGATGTATTTAATGAGGCATACTTATACACTTGAACATAATTTGTGGCATGGATGCCTTGGATGAAATTTTTTGTTATATTGGGCTGACTTGATGCTTATATATATATATATATATATATATATATATATATATATATATATATATATATATATATATATATCCTGGACTGGTTAAGAGCATAGGACTGGCTATGACTCGATAAAGAATTAAAATACTCGAAAACCGAAATCGAACGTTTGGAAACTGGATTTTGAAATCAAAATGGTTTTTGGGAAACGTGTTACTTTTTCAAGAAAAGTAACTTTCTTTTTGAAAAGTTATGTCCTTTTAAAAAGAAAAAGTGGTTTGAGGAAAATTAGTACAAAGTAGGTTTTGTTTTAGGAAAACGTTTTCAAAGAGGTGGAACCTTTGGAAAACGGTTTTGTTTACGAAAAAGAGTTTTTCCCGGAAAATGTTTTCTTTGAAAAAAGAAATGTCTTTGTTCAAGAAAATGGAATTGAGTTTTGTCTTCCAAATTTGTTTTTTGAAAATAAAACTGAAAAGAAAAACAATGAATCATTGAGATGAATGCAAACCTAGTAACCGAGACGTCGGACTAGTGTTTTGTGGATTGAGCACTCGGACTTCGTGTCCTATGTTTTGAATGAACGGGCTTAATATCCTTTAAAATGAGTCGTGAGCTATATGGCTCGACAAAAGAAAGAATGAACGAAAAAGAAAACAGAATTTTTTGTGTACATGCATGAATCGGCAGACGTGCCATATGAAAATGAGCTACAACTTACGTAGTTAAGAATATGAGCCAGTTAAGACCATTAGGTCTATAGGGGCATTCTGTGTTCGAGACTCCACATGTGGCCGGAGGCATTGCAACCCCGTGTCGTGGTAATCCATTGCCAAACACGGATGAACTCGATCAGAGACTGGAATATTCAAGATATGGTTATGACGTGGTACCTGGAACAATTGGAGCTTGGACCCAAATAGACCAACTCATGAGAACAATTGTGTTTACGGGAGTATTTGTGGCCTATCGCTTGATGAAGGGAAGTATGAATCTCCGAAGTACATGAATTAGAAAGATGATATTGGAGTCTCATGCATGATTATAACTCATGATAGTGTTTGAGATATTGTGTACATGAATAACTATTATTATAACTGTATTTATGTGTGATTGTATCTGTTGTTTGTCGCTTGTGCGGCTATCGTGATAACTTATAAAATGAGTATCTCACCTTTACCTGTACATGTTGGACACCTTGTTGTGTTTTTGGAATACATGTATAGATATTGATCATAGGTCCCCGCGGATACGTGAGGACTCAGATGACGGAGACTTTTGAAGGAGCTACAAAGAGGATCCCTCTGAATTCCTCTGGGAATCAGAGTTGACTATTGGGATTGTATCCCAATGGCTACTTTTAGCCCGACCAGCATAAGGGTCTTATTTTTGAGGCAGTTATATTTTATTTGCTACGTATATGTTGACTATATGTCTTTAAGTCTGTAATATATACATATACCAAACCTGAACTTATGTTATGATTATGTTTTTATGAACTTTGAATATCGATGTATGTGTTATAAGCTTTATTCCTTTGTCTTGAGTTTGAACTGCTTATGCATGTTGAAAATTCTTAGAACCACGTTTTTGAACGTAGCTAATTAATTACAGTATTTCCCGAAAGCAACCAGCGTTTTTTTCTTGATGTTTTTTTCGCATTTTGAGTTCAAGTACGTAGCACCCGAGGGGGGTGTTACATTAGTGGTATCAGAGTTGGTCGAGTCTTTCGGGAATCCTTGGGGAATAGGTCTGTTGTGTTTGCGTTGTGTGATCTCTGTGTGAACTTTGTTTGAATTGTTTCTCTGTTGAAGCAATGTGTGTTGACACACTATTGCTAGACACACTAGTGCTTGACACACGAGTTTATGTTTCCTTATTAAGGTATGATTGATTTGCCTTGTAGGGAAACATGAATCTTAGAGGTGGTGGTGGTGGTGGTCGAGGCATTACTGACACCAATGCTGATGGCAACATTAATCGGGCTATCCAAGCCATGGCTGATATGGCGGCTGCTGTTGCTCAACAAACGGCTACGATGGCTCAACAGAATCAACAAAGAGCTGATCTTGCTACTGATGCTAGAGGTTTAGTCGACTTTCGGTGTCATGAACCTCCACAGTTTCATGGGGACTGTGACCCGAAAAAGGCTAACTTACGGCTTCCAGAGGTAGAGAAGATTTTTGCTGTTCTGCACTGCCCCGAGGGAGTGAAGGCCACATTCCTGTTTCTGGGTGATGCAGAGTTTTAGTGGGGAGGAACCAGACAACTGCTAGAAGCCAACAATTAGGAAATCACTTGGGGAGTATTTCGCACCAAGTTTCTGGACAAGTACTTTCCCCATAGTGCCGGGATCGAGAAAGAGCAGGAATTCCTGAGGCTGCAGCAGAAGGACATGACTATTGGGGAATATGCGGCGAAGTTTGAATCACTCGCCAAATATTTCCGCTTCTTTCAAGCCCAACCGGATGAGGACTGGAAATGCGAGAGATTCGAAGGAGGTCTGCGCTTCGAGATCAAGGAGTCTGTGCTACCGCTGGAGATTTGTAACTTTCAAGCCTTGGTGGAGAAGTGCAGAAAAGTGGAAAAGATGAGAAGAGGAAGAGAGAACAAGAGTACTGTGGCAGGATCGTCTAGGTCCAGGAACCCGAACCAGTACCAGAACCAGAAAGGGAAGCAGTCCCAAAAGAAGCCGTATTCCCGACCTCAAGGGAATAGCCAGAAACATCAATCCTATCGTCCTGTCGCTTCTGTCTATGGTGGTGGGAGTGGAAACGACCATAATCAAGGACAAGTTCAGAGATGCTTCAAGTGTGGGAAACAAGGACATCTAACTAATAACTGCGAGCTGAAGGGAGTTCTATGTTTCCAATGCGGGAAGATATGACATTTCGCGAGGGATTGTCCTACACCAAAGTCCGAGCCGACTGTCAACAATGTACGGACTGCTAGACCAACAACAAGGGGAAGGGTGTATACTATGAGTGGCGCTGATGCTTCTAAATCGAATGATTTCATAAAAGGTAGTTGCATCATAGCTGGTAATCTCCTAACTGTACTATTTGATTCGGGTGCTACGCATTCGTTTATCTCTTTGGATTGTGTGAGACTGTTGGACTTGCCTGTTTCTTCGCTGTCTGTTGATTTGATTGTCATTACTCCAACTGCTAAGCTTGTTACTGTTATACAGTATGCTTGAATTGTCCTATTATTGTTCATGATAGGAACTTTCTTGTTGACTTAATATGTTTGCCTTTGACACAATTGAATGTGATCCTAGGCATGGATTGGTTATATCTTCCAACCATATCCTTTTAGAGACTTGTCTGTAAAAGAATACTTTGTGGATACCTGAAGAGGTTTAGAATACTTGTACCTGAAAAAGTTGTAGAATACTTGTAATTGCTAAAGGTTTTTTAGTAGATAAAGCCTTTACGTAGAAGAAACTGGGCGTAGCTCTTGGGTTAAGAGTGAACGAGGATAACATCTCTGTGTGCTTTTATAATCCCTTATCTCTACGCTTATATTTGTTTATAGCTAAACTTGGGGATTGAGATTGTCTTACTTAACAAGTGTTTTAAAGTAAATGTTTTCAAGCTTGCGTCCAACGTTTTGATGTTAAACACCTTCTGCATCCAAAAGCCTCGTTATAGTACCTACGTTTTCCTTACCATTTCTGTTTTGCGAAAAGAATTTAGAAAAAGTTAAGAAACACAATTCAACCTTCTTTCTTGTGTTTAAAACAGTTTCCTTCAACCTCATCCAACGGAGATAAAACTTTTTGTCCAACAAAGTGTGTCACAACTCTGTACCATGGATTATGATTGGTCAAGAAACGTCATCTCTCATTATTAATTATTGGATATTTAAATCAATTGACGAATCATAATCTATGACACAAAATTATAACACACTTTATTGGACAACAAATATTGTCCCCATCCAATGATTGTTACCATTGACACCGCTTCAACACAACAATATTCCTGTTACATCACCTCTCATCATTTACAAACTAATGTTGAGTTCAAAATGGTGAAGTTCTGATTAAGTGCATGGGAAGAAAAAAATGAGGAAGAAGATGGCTAGGGGAATTAAGGGTTTTGAATACCTTCTTCCAAATGACACCCTTTTGTGAAGGTAGAAAATCTAATGCGTCACATGTGGTTTTTGTTAAGTCTAACATAGCAAACTTTTTTATGGTATAATTAGCAGGGTGATTTTACAATGCACCCTCTTCAGTTATGGTGCATCATGCACCCAGTGATACCGGTCTTCAAGTAAATAATTAATAAAGCAACTATTTTTCTATTTACAACTTTGACCCGAAACTAATGATAATTGAAAATACTTTTTCACTTCCACCTTAACCAGCCACCACTCTCACCACCACCACTACGACCCAGCCACCACAAACCTCCTCCGCACACTCAGCCTTGTACTGCGATATGATCTAGCATAGATCATGAAGTTTTTAGGATCTTTCTTTGAATTTGAATCTAGAAAAACTAACTAGCAATTGAAAACAATGAAGAACATCATAGAAATTGAATCTCAAGTGAGAATTCAATAAACCAAAAAGAGTAGAAGAGAATCAATTATATGAACCCAAGCAAGAAGAAAAAGGCGTGAAAATGGAAAGGTAAAGGGATGAAGGCTCCACAAGCTCAATCCATGGGGGAGGATTGGATGATAAGCCTTGAGGAGGATTCTTCACTAGAGTGTTCGAACTTTAGATAAGAATCTAAGGTTCAACTCTTGAACCAAACTAGAGAGGATTCTCTCAACTCTTACAAGTCCCAACTTTGAGAAAATTCACAAATGATTCATTAATTGGAAATTGTAGTACACAAGTTCCTTATATACATGAGAGCCTCACCTAGCTTCATGAAATGAAGCAAGAGGCGCTAATCCTCTCCCTTGGCTAAATAGGCCTTTCTCTTATGGGCCTTAGTTGGCCCAATCTTCCTAAGTCTAATGATATTCTATACTAAATACTAAAAGTGCTTATTTGGAGAAGCACTTTTATTACAAGTCCTAAAGTAATTTTCAAAGTCCTAAACTACTATACAAAGCCCTAAAAACTAAGTAGTCATGACTTCTACTAGTAGGCGGTTATAAATGGATTCCTCCTCAACTTGATGCTTCAAAGTCAACTGGTTGACCACAACTCTTTGTAATGCCTCTTGGACCTTCCTTTGACTTGATCAGGTCATTGGGCCTTGAATGCCCTCCAAGCTTGGGGCTTGTGGTCCCATGATCATATCATCCCATCCCCTCCTTCTTGAGGTGAATTCGTCCACGAATTGTGTCTCTCATCATCTGTTTTAAAAAGGCTTAAGTCAGACACGTTAAAAGTGGCACACAAATTATACTCACCTGGAAGGTCAATTTTATATGCACTATCATTTATTTTCTCCAATACTTGGAAAGGTCCATCACCCCTAGGAAGGAGTTTGGACTTCCTTTGTAAAGGAAATCGTTCTTTTCTTAAGTGTACCCAAACCCAATCACCTGGTTTGAATAGCACTTGTTTTCTTCCTCTATTGACTTGCCTTGCATTATGCTCCCCTTGTTTTTCAATATTCAATTTTACTTGTTCATGGGGTTTTTTAACATATTCAACTTTGGCAAGTCCATCTTGATGGAACAAAGAATCATCTAAGGGTAAAGGAAGCAAATCAAGAGGGGTTTGAGGATTGAACCCATCGACTATCTCAAAGGGAGTATAATGATTTGTAGAATGTTGCACACGGTTGTATGCAAAATCTATGAATGGTAAGCATTCCTCCCATGATTTGAGGTTTTTCTTGAGGATGGTGCATAGGAGAGTAGAAAGAGTCCTATTCACCACCTCTGTTTACCCATCAGTTTGGGGGTGACAAGTAGTCGAGAAGAGTAATTTGGTTCCAAGCTTGCCCCACAAAGTGCGCCAAAAATGACTAAGAAACTGGGAGTCTCTATCCGAGACAATGCTTCTCGGGATCCCACGTAGTCTAACTATTTCTTTAAAGAATAG
The DNA here is from genome assembly GCA_039655645.1 of Ammopiptanthus mongolicus. NCBI lineage: Eukaryota > Viridiplantae > Streptophyta > Magnoliopsida > Fabales > Fabaceae > Ammopiptanthus > Ammopiptanthus mongolicus. The sequence goes on along the minus strand of CM077349.1, from coordinate 26,817,235 downwards.
ATTGGCTACATGGCATGCGTCATCACTTTTATGGCATGATATAAAATGGGCCATCTTGGAAAATCTATCAAACACAACAAAGATGGAATCATTCCCACGCCTAGTCCTTGGCAATCACATTACAAAGTCCATAGAAATGTCTATCCAAGGGGAAGAAGAACTAGGTAGGGGAGTGTAAAGCCCATGTGGTTTACTCTTAGACTTAGCCTTCAAACATACAATGCATTTTTCACATCGCTTTTGGACTTGCTTTTTCATGCCAAGCCAAAAGAAATGTTTATGCAAAACCTCCAAAGTTTTTTGAACACCAAAGTGTCGCATGAGTCCCCCTTGATGAGCTTCTCTCACCAATAATTCTCTAATAGAATGCTTTGGCACACAAAGTTTCTTATCTCAAAAAATAAACCCATCATGTATGAAAAAACCCTTATGTGCCACGACATCTATATGAGTAAAATAGTCAGAGAAGTCTGGATCTTTAGGATACACTTCCTTTATGTGATCAAAGCCAAGGAGCTTGGTTTCAAGGGTTGTGAGAAATGCATAACTTCTAGAGAGTGCATCGGCCACATCATTATTTTTGCCTTGTTTATGTTTAATCACATAAGGGAATTGTTCAATAAACTCCATCCATTTAGTATATCTTTTATTCAATTTGCCTTGTCCTTTTAAGTGCTTTAACGATTCGTGATCACTATGTATGACAAATTCCTTGGGCAAAAGATAGTGTTGCCAAACTTTGAGACTTCTTACCAGGGCATAAAGTTCTTTATCATACGTAGAATAGTTCAATGATGCCACAGAAAGCTTCTCACTAAAGTATGCTATGTGGTGGCCTTCTTGAAGCAAGACTGCCCCAATGCCTACATTAGAAGCATCGCACTCTATCTCAAAAGATTTAACAAAGTTTGGAAGCATGAGAATAGGTGCATTAGTAAGCTTTTGCTTTAGAATATTAAAAGAATTTTATTGGTCTTGGCCCCATTTGAAATGCACATTTTTCTTTAAAACTTCATTTAGAGGACTTGCCAAGGTTCTAAAATCCTTAACAAATCGTCTATAGAACCTTGCCAAGCCATGGAAACTCATAACATCCCCCACTTTTTTAGGTGTTGGCCAACTTTGGATGGCTTTTATTTTCTCCTCATCCACATGCACACCTTGTTCACTTACAACATAGCCCAAGAATACCACTTTGGTGGTGCAAAATGTGCATTTCCAAGATTTGCATAAAGATTTTCTTGCCTTAGTACTAACAAAACACTTTTCAAATGTTCAAGATGATCCTCTTGTGTTTTGCTATATACTAAGATGTCATCAAAATAGACTACTACAAATTTACCAAGATATTCCCTTAGGAAATCATTCATGAGCCTCATGAATGTGCTTGGTGCATTAATGAGACCAAAAGGCATCACAAGTTCATAAAGTTCATACTTGATCTTAAATGCAGTTTTCCATTCATCCCCTTCTCTTATCTTTATTTGATGATAGCCACTTCTTAGGTCAATTTTTGAAAAGATGCAACACCCATGTAGCTCATCCAATAAGTCATCTAACCTTGGGATTGGATGTTTATATTTGACGGTTATGTTATTAATGGATCTACAATTAGTACACATTCTCCAAGTACCCTCTTTTTTAGGTACTAAAATAACGGACATAGCACATGGAGAAAATGACTCTCTAATCCATTGTTTTTCTAAAAGACCTTTAACTAGCCTTTGAATTTCCTTGGTTTCTTGAGGATTGCTCCTATAAGTCAGCCTATTAGATAGGGAAGTACTTGGAATTAAGTCCATGGGGTGCTCAATCCCCCTCATAGGTGATTAGCCTTTAGGAAGCTCTTTTGGAAACACATCTTTAAAAGCGTCCAAAAGAAATTCAAAGCAAGTAGACAAAGACAAAGATTGAAATGCATTTTCACAAACATCTTTGGAGTAAAGCAAATATATTGGTTGATTGGCCAACAGTATCTTCTTTACTTCCTTTTCTTTCAAAAACATGCATTCTTTGCCAATTTTCTCTTTGATGTCTCAACCTGATTACTAAAATGTCGCATCACATCACTTGGTTTTTCATTAAAGCTCTTGGCATTTTGTGAGCTTTTGTGATGCAATTTCTTTTGTTTTTCCTCTTGATCTTTTTCACTCTTGGCTTTTTTCTCAAGATCTCTTTTTTCTCTCATTTTATTTTGATCCTCACTAATCTCTTTTGGAGAAAGAGGTACAAGAGTGACTTTTTTTGTTGTGATGCTCAAAAGTAAATCTATTGGTATGACCATCATGTAAGACTCTTCTATCATATTGCCATGGTCTACCCAATAAGATGTGTCTAGCCTCCATAGACACAACATCACACAAAACCTTGTCTTTGTATGAACCTATGGTAAAACTCAACAAAACTTGTTGATTTACCAAAAGCTCACCCTCTTCACTAAGCCATTGCAACTTATATGGCCTAGGATGTGGATTGGTTTCGAGACTAAGTTTGGTCACCAACCTTTGACTAGCTACATTAGTACAACTCCCATCATCTATGATTAATGAACATAATTTTCCTTGCACTATGCACCTAGTGTGAAAAATATTTCCCCTTTGACTTTTATCTTCATCTTTTACTTGAACCCCTAAAAGTCTTCTTACCATCAAGAAATCACCTTCCAATGGTCTTATCTCATTTTCTTGCTCATTTACACTAGAAGACTCATTTGATGATGCACTTGATATTTCACTCTCATTATTACCCCTAGAGATCATTATTATTTTATTAGGATACCATGATGCAATATGACCTCTACCTAGGCATTTAAAACACTTAATGTCTCTAGACCTAGATGAAGAAGGAGTAGAAGTAGAGGAGGGTTGAGTTATAAATTGTGGATTTTTGTCCACTTTACCCGCGGCCTCTTTGACATTAGAAGTGTCTCCCTCCTTCTTGAAATTATCCTTCCATGATGATGTATTGTTGAAGAATGGTTTCTTGTAGGACTTCTTTCTCTTCAATTGAGCTTCTACTTTGATGGCATGATGAACTAAGTCCTCTAATTCTACATAGTGATATAGCTCCACCACATCTTGAATATCTTGATTAAGTCCTCCCAAAAATCTTCAACATTTGCACGAATCATGGTGACTTCCAACTCTTTGAAGTATTATTCTACACTTCTATTTCCTTGGCTCAACTTTTGTAACTTATGATGTAGGTCCCTATTGTATTGAGATGGTACATATCGTTTTCTCATTATTCTAGTCATCTCTCTCCAAGTTGAAATGGGCTCCTCATCATATTTTCTTCTCTCTTTACAAAGTTGATCCCACCAAATTAAAGCATAGTCACTAAACTCTAAGCTTGCTACCTTGACTTTTTTTTCCTCACTATAATTGTAACAAGAAAAGATTTGCTCTAACTTAGTTTCCCAATCCAAGTACAATTCAGGATCACTTTTACCTTGAAACGAAGGCACTTTGATTTTGATTCCTTGAAGTCTATCCTCTCTTCGATGTCTTCGTCTTCTATGAGTTTCATCATCTCTAGGTCTCCACCTTTCAAACCTCCTAGTACCATCGTATCATACTGTGACTCCGTCTCTCAACCATTACAAAAATCCCAACCACCTAGATCCAACATGAACAGCAACCAACCACCCGACCTAAATGGGTGCCGCCTACAACCACTCTCCAAAATGATCGACAAAATCGAGGAAAAACAGAAAGCAGATCTAGTTTAGTGGAACTTGGTTGCGGCTGTCGGTGCACCATCGTCCCGCAACATCGAATCCTTATCCAAGATTAGATATGTTCTTCCTCTGTGAGCTCCGCCGCCCATGATGCCATTACCACTGCGTTTAGCACCATTGAGACCAGATTCACCCAGGTCACAAATCTGGTCGTTGGATCTCGAAATGTTCTTCAGGTCCACCCAGGTGGTGCGTGGCTGAGATGATGAGAGGCGATGGTGGACCTCCACTCTTTTACCCGCTTATTTAATTAAATGTGAAAATGTCAATACTTAACCCATTAGGTGGTAATTAATTTTTTTTAGTTCATTAATAATTAAATAATGATGTTACGACATAAATAAGGTAGTGCATAATTAGGCTTACCATAAGAATATAATTAGTTTTATTATTTAAATAATGGTAATTTATAAGTTTTCCCATAATACCCTTGGGGTCAAGGATATTTTTGTCTAAACTCCAAAATTTAATATAAGAGGGGGTGTTCCCTTTCCCTTCCCATTTCAAAAATCATACTCAAGAATTAGGGTTAGAGGGAGAAAATGAAAAGTGAGAGAACTTGGGGAGAAGAAGCTTTAAAGGAGAAGCTTGAGCTTGGAGTTCTTGTCCTTCTCTTCTTCATTTTCGTTTTCGTTCTGGAGCACATTAACTCATACCATAAGGTGAGGGATTTTTGTGAAATGTTTGAATGGATGTGGTGGGTATGCATAGAGTGTACAATAGGGGAATAAAATGCATGATTTTTGTTTCTTTCATCTCTAATCTTGTTATGAATCTATATTTGTGTGCTAACTGACTTATATGATGGTTTAATATTGTTTTTCTTGCATTTTTAGGTGTGGGTATGGCTATGAATTAGATTTTTAAAATCCGAAAATGCATGGCGTAGCAGAACTGCTTCTTCTATGCGCTATCAATGTACCAAGGTTGTATATCGATATACTGGAGTTGTACATCGATGTAACCCAAGTTTACATCAATGTACTCAATCTCAGATTGCATGGTGCATCAGAAATGTGCAATACATCGATTGATTGGAGTGTTACATCGATGTAACCTAATTGTACATCGATGTATTAAAGGTGTATAATGATTTACCATATAGTCCTGGTAATCAAATGTCTGATATGACAATTCAAACTATTTTCGTGATTATTATATTAGTTAATGCAAGATTTACAATACAACTTGTGATTATGCATGATGTTCATGACTCTATGAGGAAAATTTGATTTTGCTAAATGGACGATATGAGTTAGTAAGTATATATGTATGTGTTATTGAATTATTGGAATTAATGCTATGATACTTTTGGAGTGGATTGACTTGATATGAATTTTTGGGTAACTGACAGAAGAAACGAGAAGCTCCTGGATGTAAATAACGTCGTCGGGGTTAGCGACATCTTGAACAACCCTGGAGTTAAGGAGGGTGTTTGATGACCGGAGGGAATAATATCTCTGGGGTAGAAATTGAAACCATCGGGGAAGGAGGTCCTTAGAGAACCCACCTCCTCGGAGACCCAAAGATTCGAGTTATGACTATGTTCAGGTTATGTTATATCCTTAGTTGTGGAACTTATGAAAATTTATGAGTTTACAAACCATTTCACAAGTTTCCATTAAGAGGACAAAAAGATCCTATGTATATTATGTAATTGTTTAATCAATTGTTATGTTTATGAGATATTATGTGATGTATGCAATGTGTTGTGTGGGGACCCACAATAAGTTTAGTACTCACCCCACAAAATTTATATGTTGTAGGCACATGTACGGATCAACCCAGACCACCTCATGCTTAGGAGCTGCTCGAGTCCTTGATGTCCTTTTGGAAGGGGGGTTATGTTTTTGAACGTTTGCACCCGATTTTGTTAAGGGTGGCAAACTAGTTTCTGTATTTTCACAACTTGTAATTTGTTAGATTTTGTTTTGTAAAGCTATGATGATATTATTCAATCTTATGAAATATTATTGAATGATATTGATTTTGTACTTTGAATGAGACAAATTTATGTATGTTTGTGAGGCTGCTATGAAGAAAGAATAGGCTTTCCCTTTCGATCGATCATGACTACGAAATTCGGCTCATGACATCCACATCCACCCTCAGTCCTAGATGGCAAAGGTTGAACTCATGCAACCCCAACTATGAATTTTAGTTTTGATTTAATGCCTAAATCTATTACTTATTCTACTCACCAGAATACTACTCACTATGTTTTGATAGTGTTGCTGTTGGTGGAGGTCGAAAATGGTGGAGATGGTGAGGGGGAAGACACAAGGAACATTCTGTAATTACTAGCAAAACTAGTTTGGCCGGTTGTCAATCGCGTTCTCAGCCTTTCATCTAAACTGATTTTGCTAGTGATGGCTGAAAAGCAGGTTTTAATCAATAAATCTCCAAAATCTACATTCATTGTATTTTTTTTTTTACTTTTATTCATTCATAATTTACGTTTCCTAACTCATTATTACCTATTTGAAAACTTTTTAATGCAGATGCTAAATACTAAATTACATTCATTCACATATACAAATTGCCTTTACAGCTATATAATTGTACTTTCTACTCAAAAATTCCTCATGTATCACAAATGTCCAATGTCTAATACTAATAAAAAAAGAAACAGGTGACAAGTCGGTATGGAAAAAACAGACTTACCAGCAACAAAATGCTAAAAAGCCGAATTTAATCAATTAATCTAAAAAGAGAAATATTAATAATACATTCTTTAACATTCTTTTTTCAACACACTCTCTTCAATTGGTTGAAATATATGTGGGTCCCACTAATTCATGTGGGTCCCACTTGAATTTTGTAGGACCCACATAAATTTCAACTAATGAGAAAGAGTATGTTGGAAAGAAAATGTCAAAAAATGTATTGCTAGCATTTCTCACCTAAAAAATGGTGAATTTTATAATACCTCAAAGGTAACTTTACCCTACCTACGTGATCTAATCACATGATGAGAATCATTTGACTTGATTCATTAATATAATTTATTTAATTGAAATAACTCATTCTAGTTTGATAGGATAACTTTTATTCCAAAATTATTAAATATAAAGAGGAATCCACGGTAAAAATATGCGGTTTGGTAAGTAAGTCTTGCCCTTAATTTATCGACACAAGTTACACTACAAGCCTCTTGAATTTATGTGTGCTCAATTCAAGGAACCTGAACTCCTTCAAATGTTGCCGCCAAAACTGCAGTCCTTGCGCGAACACTGTACAACCCACTCACCCATATGGCTGCTAAGAACCTTCTCAAGCATAGCAGACAAATGCATCACCATGGACCAACTCAAACAGGTGCACGCTCACTTGATCGTTTCCACTCGCATCAACGACCCCTTCGCCACTAGCCGCCTAATCTCCTCTTTCGCTCTTTCCCCCTTCGGAGACCTCAACTACGCTTCTAGAATCTTCTGCTCCATCCATCAACCCAACACGTTCATGTGGAACACTCTCATTCGTGCCCACGCCGCTGGTCCCAACCCTCGCAACTCTCTTTCCCTTTATATAAACATGAGGAGGCTGGGCGCTATACCTGGAAAACACACCTTCCCTTTTCTTCTCAAGGCATGTTCGAATTCGAAATCGTTTTTTGCTTGCAAACAGGTCCATACCCATGTTTTGAAATTCGGGTTAGGATCCGATTTGCACGTGGTTAATGGTTTGGTGAGGGGGTACTGTATGTCCGGGGATTTGGTCGATGCGCGCTATCTGTTTGATGGAATGACTGAGAGAAGTTTGAGTCTTTGGACAACGATGATTTGTGGGTATGCTCAGAATTTCTGTTCTAATGAGGCTTTGGCGCTTTTTAATGAGATGATTGTTGAGGGGTTTGAGCCGAATGGCGCGACCTTGGCTTCCGTGTTGTCTGCTTGTGCCCGATCGGGTTGCCTCGAGCTCGGGGAAAGGATTCATGAGCTTATGAAAGTAAAAGGGGTTCAAGTGGGAGTGATTCTTGGGACGGCGTTGATTTACATGTACGCGAAGAATGGAGCGGTTGCGATGGCTCGGAGGTTGTTTGATGAAATGAATGAGAGAAATATTGTTACTTGGAATGCTATGATCTGTGGGTTGGCTACTCATGGACATGTTAAAGATGCTCTTAGTCTCTTTGAGAAGCTGAAGAAGGAACTAGTTGTTGTTCCAAATGATGTGACTTTCATTGGGGTTCTGTCTGCTTGCTGTCATGCTGGATTGCTCGATGTTGGTCGCGATATTTTTAATTCCATGAAGACGGTATATGGAATTGAACCCAAGATTGAACATTATGGGTGTTTGGTTGATCTTCTTGGGAGAGGAGGTAAGTTGCTAGAGGCAGAGGAACTAATAAGAGGAATGCCATGGAAGGCTGATGCGGTTATTTTAGGAGCTTTGTTGACAGCTAGCAAAAATAATGGAAATACCAAGGTTGCTGAAAGGGTGGTAAAAGAAATTCTTATCCTGGAACCTCATAATCATGGAGTTCATGTTGCTTTGTCAAATATGTATGCCGAGGCTGGACAATGGCAGGAAGTATTGAGACTAAGGAAGGTGATGAAAGAAGAGAGACTCAAGAAAGCTCCGGGGTGGAGCCTTGTCGCACTTAATTGAGTTTCTGTCACGGCTTGTATATAATAAATACTTATCATTGTGGGAAAAAAAATACTATTCTTTCATTATTAACAAAAGATGGGGATTTGAGTAATAAATTAAATTTATTTGATTCAACTGTAAGTTATTGCATACTTGCTGTTCAACTGGTGCTGTCATTCTGAAAATATTTATGGTGTTTAAGAAAGAAAAGTAATGTTAGACTACTACTTTATCATAAAGTTGGATTGTAACAATACCTCAAATGACAGATTATCAGATCCTATTTGCAAGCACATAAGTATGTTGCTGGTGTAACACCCTTTTTTCCGGAGGTGTCACTAATGCAAAAAATAAATATTTATAAGACCGAAAAACGGGTTAATTAAAATTGTTTATAAAAGATGAGATAAATTTTTGCTTTTCAGAAGATACCATATATATATATATATATATTTCATATTTTGGTTCATAAGTTCAAAAGAGACTTATATAAAAACCAAACCCGACTAAAATCAAAGAAACAAAAGAATACAACATTAATCATAAAGCTATGGAGACGCAGCTCTGAAAGATAAGGTACTCGGATATATATATATATTTCATATTTTGGTTCATAAGTTCAAAAGAGACTTACATAAAAACCAAACCCGACTAAAATCAAAGAAACAAAAGAATACAACTTTAATCATAAAGCTGTGGAGATGTAGCTCTGAAAGACAAGGTACTCGGACACGAAGCTTTGCCAAAGAACAGATTTAATAATATAAAAATAGTCTAAAGCTGGCCACAAGGAAAAACACCACTCAGAAGGATGTTTCCCAAACTCTATGCAACTAATAAGAGACTTTTTTACCTAATAAGAGGTATTGAACGCATCGATGGAAAAGTCCACCTAGCGTACCACTCACAATAACCACACGGACGACGAAACAAGTGAAGATTAGCAATGAGGCGAATATGATTCCTTCCTCCACGATTCTTGCCAATGGTGATCGAGACTCATACGAGGTACTTCATCAAATGATCCATAAAGCCAGACGTCTAAACACTCGCACCGTAGTGAATTCCATATAGAAACCCGTCCGAAGCGTCGGATGAAATCTCAACATCATCATCTTCTAAAGATTGCACACATACAGAAAAAAGGAAGTAATCGAGCAATGGAGGTAAGTTTCCCGTAATCAACACAACTTATGGTGAAGGAAAATGGTACGACTCACAGATATATCAGACATAACATGGCATACGATACATCATCAGCACACAGTCCATAACAACATCATGACATATTATATATCATCAATCAACAATATATAGTCCATATCAACAACAAAATAGCATGACATATTATACATCATCTATCAATAGTGTACGACTTATAACAATAACATGATTATATATAATCCAAACATATGAGTTATGATGTCATGATGCAATCCAAGCATGCATTTATTATGACTACGGTGCAATCCAAACATGCCACCGTTATGATTATGATTTCGGTCCGTTCAATCACGGGCAACCGACATGACACAAATCCCTACTCCGGAGCTAACATGGGACAAAATGGAAGGAGTGTTAGTAGTACATGTTTCTAATATGGTGGCAGCCTTGGCCAATTGTGCTTACAACATTCGTAATCACATTTGATATTAGGCTTTCATGAGAACACTCTAAAACCGTGGATATGTTGGCATCTAGTCGCGAATGTCAAAGTTTTGCATGGAATGCCACGACTCAGAAGAATCACCAACTGGTCATCCGTGGAGTTTCCAACCCAAACACCGCCAAGATCAGTGAAGATCGTCACCCTAATATCCGCACCCGCACAAAAGGTGTAAGCTCAACCTCCCAGGTACGCAAGCCTTAACTCGAAGTTTTAGGCAATATGGTTAAGCCAACAAGGCGAATGCGTTCATGTTTATTGACCCGGATAAACTTCGGCGTTTCCTTCAGAAACCGTTGCTTTCCAAGATAGTTCTCGTGACACCCACTACCCTGCATACGATAAATATAAGATAAATCATATAAAGAGTCAATAAATTAAAACTCAAAAGGTTGCAAGTACCACATGATCCAAAACGTTTAAAAACATAAAGTAACAACTGTGGAAAAACATAAATAAAACAAAACCCAAATACCGATATCATTTATCAGAGCTGGTAACCACTACCGATAATACATCGGAAAACAACTAAACATAAGTCCTATACTACGAGTAAGCGATCTCCTCGGGATCACTCCTCGACATGCTGCTCACCAACCTCTACATAAACAAAGGTACATGCAAAGAAACAACAACAATAAGGAGTAAGAAATTGTACGTATAAACATAAATGGTAATAGAGCAGTTGGCAAGATGATCCACACATCATATAATACATCATAATATCACAGATTACATCATGTCATATCATATCACACAAATAAACTTGCTATGCGATGCAGTACTACTCCGCTACCCTATATGCAATGTGGATCCAATAACTAACTCAAGAAGAAGATTTTGGAGTTACATATCCACATTGACCAATAAGCACAAACGCTGGCAGTTAACAAAACTCTCGGATGAACCCCTTCTATAGCCGATCCATCTTACTCTCGATTGGATCACCACAAGTGCGCTTGATTCACCTAACTCTTGGATGAATCACCGCGGACAGTCAGTTTGCCATACTCTCGGACGAATTCTCCAGTCATCGTAACTTCCCCCAACTAACAACTCTATGTCATGAATGCATGCAATGCTAACACACAATCAACATGGATAACCACCTCCATGAACACCATTAACAATGGCTATCAACTTTGACCAATAAGCGTCAAAGTGATCAACAACTCACATCAACGTGCGATAATTCATCGTTACCGTCTTAACCAACATTAACGTTTTATGATCATTATGAGTTTTCATTATTAAATCTTATCTTGTCAACATCCTAGTTGATTAATTATCCTCAAGGTCACGTTTTATAATCTCATTTATCATGTTTTTATCCCAAAAGGTTATTTAATATCGTTATATGTGAATCTGAGAAGTATTCTCAAATCTGCTCAGTTGCACGGTCGTGCACGGTCTGAGCACGGGCGTGCTTACTGTGAGCACTGGTGTGCACAATAAGGCAAGATTGTACTGAAATGCCGATTGCAAAGCACGAACATGTTGCCCTTGAGCACGGGCGCGCTCGTTCGCTACTGCACTAGTACGGATGTACCGTATTACAGCATGGTCGTGCTCATTTTACTGAGTACTGAGCACAGGCATGCTCACCTTGAGCACGAGAGTGCTCAATGCCATTGCAACGTTCTCAGTTTTGAAACTTAAGGTTTTCTAAGGTTATAGACACTCAAATCAATCCAAAGGTCCTTTGACTAATCCATTGGGCATCAATCTCACCCGTCATCAACATCTTCATGTTTTATGAACATCAATTAACCAATCCTAGTTTTAGGTTTAACACTAACATCCCGACGTCTTTGATTAACATAGTTTAATAACAATAGTTTCAACATATCAACTCATATAGTCATGGCATATAATCAAACATCATCATCAACAAATTTATATAACACATGCCAAGATCAGATAACCACATATGAACAATTATCATCATACATGTAATAAAAACAATTAGGATTCATACATCAAATTAAGGCATATAACACACAAAAGGGTCATAGGTTAACCCCCACCTTACGCTACCCCACAACCTATATAATCCTACTAATTACTTCTCCCCATACTTGGTATGATGATTCTTGCCTAAGAGCCAAACTTGAGCGGGGTGCATACTTGACTCCTTCGAACGAGTTCAACAGGTTCAGCGAGCTTTGGTCAAGGCGTCAAGAGAAAGGATAATTAATTCCCAGAACAAAGACTCTAAAGGGAATTAACACAAGATTACAAATATACCTCGATTAAAGCTTAGGGGAACTAATCTGCTAGGTTGCCATACACAACGCCAACACTTGATAAACTAAATCTGATTCGACAGAAAGAACGGTTCAACACTCAACTTAGAGAATTGAAAGGAAAGAATGAAACAGGGTTGGTTACCTTACCTTAGATTAACACTAAGAAAACGACTTATCTCCAAAGGCAAGGACAAACACCAAAGGGATGTGTTTTTGACAAACAACACTCAAAACAAGGATTGAAGGTTGAAGAACTATGACGACTGTTTCTAACGTTAGGAATGAGGATTTTGTGTTTTAGGTCGAACAAAAGAGGTATAAAAGGATTAGAGCGAAATGGGCTGACCAAAGAGCCCAAAATGCGTTCTGGTGCGCGCCGAAGCACGGGCGTGCTGGCTAACAAGCATGGGCGTGCAAGACAAGAGCACGGGCGTGCTCACCTATCAGAATCACTGATTTCGCCTGGTTTAAGGTTAACTACCCCAAAGCACGTCCACAAACATCTAACACAGGCATATTAACTGTAGAAACATACATAACAACAATTTATAACAAGCAAGTGAAAATTGGGGAGTTACAATTCCACCCCCTTATAAAAATTTTCGTCCTTGAAATTTCTACAAGCTTGGACTTGGTTGGCAGACAACCAGTCCATAACAAAAATGACATCTAACATTTTAAGAGATAAACTCACATGAGATCAACTATGAAGTTTCTATTATTAATGACTATAGAATAATCTTTATGAAACATAGGAAGTGATAACAGACTTATTTACAGGTGCAGCAACAGCTAGATTATACTCAAGATAGGGAATAAACAACTTAAGGTTTCTAATACAAAACATGTGAAGCAAAAGAAAGAAAAGAAGACAAGGCATCCGAACCAAACAACACAAAAGAGGAAGTCCCTTTGAGGAGACACTTACCTTGAAACAGATCTGCAGATTGAGAGGCTTCAGCTCCACTGAGAATGAAGACTTTCCAACTTGCCTTTAGTCGATTTGCCTGAGAACTCTTACTGGCAGTTTGCGGCTCACTCTTCGCTCCACCACAATCACGGCTTATGTGGCCATATTTCCCACACTTGAAGCAAATGACATTAGTTTCCTTGCACTTGCGTGTAAGTGGCCCTTACCACACTTGCCACACTTGATTGGCCTACGGGCAGAAGATTCTCCGTCATTGGTTGATATCGTCGCATACTGTGGCTTCTTGCTGACTTGCTTGAAATCACAGCTTACCGGCGCCAGATATCGTTCCTCTTTATCTTGTTGAGTTGTCTTCTTGTTACCCTGCGAACTAGAACTCTTGTGGTGTGTAACTCTGGATTTGTAGGCATCTCCAAAGATCCTATACTTGTTCACAAGAACGAGAAAGACTCGAATCTCCTAGTAGCTGATGGCTTGCTTAATCTCTGGGTGCAGACTATCTTCACACTTCACACACTTGGAGTGGTCATCATTCACATACTGATAGAGTGTGTAGTAACGAGCAAGCTCCTCGAACCTTGCAGCATAATCCCCAATGGACATGTTTTCCTACTTCAGAGCCAGAAACTCCATCTCCTTCTTATCATAGATGTCAGCTAGAAAATACTTTCCCAAGAACCTCTCGTTGAAGGCAACCCAAGTAACTGTTGTACCTTCAGCTTCCATACGCTGTCGACAACTCTTCCACCAGTGGTCAGCTTCCCCTACTAACATGAAAGTCCCGAAAGCGAATTTCTGGGCATCAGTGCATGCCATGACCCGAAAGATCTTCTCAAGCTTGCGGATCCATAGAAGAGCACCTTCAGGGTCATAAGCTCCTTTGAACGAAGCGGGTTGTTCCTCTGAAACTTGTCCAGACCCTGAAACTCAGCAGCTCCTCCATGATGGTTCTTATTCTGGTTGTTGTTCTGAGCAATGGCATTAGCCAACAGTGCCAAAGCATCAGCAATCGCGCGATCATTCCTACCAGCCATAACTTCCTACACCGTCCAAAGCAAACCACTCAACACAGAAAGTTAAGCCAAAACGAACACCAGACCCTTAATACTCTATACCATCGTCATAGACAATCATATAAGAGTACACAAAAGAAAACATAACAGACACATACCCCGATCTGAATGGTAGATCGGCTCTGATACCATTAAATATGACACCCACTACCCCGCATACAATAAATATAAGATAAATCATTACAAGGATGTTTTTGCATGGTCGTACCAAGACATGTCGGGGCTAGACACTGGTATAGTTGAGCACAAGTTACCATTAAATCCTGAATGTCCCCGGTCAAGCAAGAGTTACGGAGGATGAAAGCAGAGATGTCCTTAAAAATCAAGGTAGAGGTCAAAAAACAATTGGACGCAGGTTTCCTAGCAATTCCAAAGTACCCTCAGTGGGTCAATAATATCGTCCTTGTTGCAAAGAAAGATGGGAAAGTTCGAACGTGTGTCGATTATCGAGATTTGAATAGAGCTAACCCGAATGATGATTTTCCTCTATCCCACATTGATGTTCTGGTCGATAACACTTCCCAGCATGCACGCTTTTCCTTCATGGATGGTTTTTCAGGATATAATCAGATCAGGATGGCTCTCGGAGATATGGAGAAAACTACATTCATCACCTTATGGGTAACTTTTTGCTACAGATTTATGCCCTTCGGTTTGAAGAATGTAGGGGAAACATATCAAAGGGCTATGGTGACTTTGTTCCATGACATGATGCATAAAGAGATAGAATTATATGTGGATGATATGATTGCAAAGTCCAAATATGGAGAAGACCATGTTGATAATCCGCGAAAACTCTTTGAATGATTGAGAAAGTTTAAGCTCAGGTTGAATCATGCCAAATGCACTTTTGGGCTGAAATCCAACAAGCTTTTGGGGTTTGTGGTCAGCCAGAAAGGAATAGAAGTCGACGCCGACAAAGTTCGAGCAATCCTTGATATGCCGGCTCCTCAAACAGAGAAAAAAGTTCGCGGGTTTTTGGGAAGATTGAATTACATTGCTAGATTCATCTCCTAACTAACTGCGATGTGTGAACCAATCTTTAAGTTGTTGCGCAAGAATCAAACTGTAAAGTGGAATGAAGATTGTCAAAAGGCATTTGAAAAGATCAAGCAATACTTATTGGAACCTCCGGTTTTGGTCCCCCAATTCCAGGAAGACCTCTCATTATGTATCTGACTGTGTTGGATGAATCTATGGGTTGCGTGCTGGGGCAACATGATGAAACAGGTAGAAAGGAACATGTCATCTACTATCTGAGTAAGAAGTTCACCAGTTGTGAAGCCAAATACTTATTGCTGGAGCGAAGATGTTATGCCTTGGCATGGGCAGCCCGTCGTTTAAGACAGTATATGTTGTGTTACACTAACTGGTTGGTGTCGAAAATGGACCAAATCAAGTATATATTTGATAAGCCTGCTCTCACCGAAAGGATCGCCCGATGGCAAGTCTTAATGTCAGAATACGACATTGTCTACGTCACTCAAAAGGCAGTGAAAGGAAGTGCTCTTGCCGATTATCTAGCCAATCGACTCGTAGAAGATTATGATTCAATGCAGTATGACTTCCCATATGAAAGCATAATGGCCCTATTTGAGGACAAACAGTCATCAGAGGAAAAAATATGGACTTCGTTGTTTGACAAAGCTTCTAATGCACTAGGGCACGGAATCGGGGCCATACTAATCTCTTCAGAAAATAATTTCATTCCAATTATGGCCAAACTTTGTTTCAATTGTACCAATAATGTAGCTGAATATGAAGCTTGTGCCATGGGGATTCAAGTAGCTGTGAAATCGAAAGCAAAAATTCTTGAGGTATATGGGGACTCTACCCTGGTCATTCATCAATTAAGAGGGGAATGGGAGTGTGAACACCCAATTTTGTGCGGGTCAATTTCCTTTTTCTTTTAATACTAAAAAAAAACAACAAAATTTAATTAGATCTTAACCCAATTCTTAGAAGCTAGGCCCATCATGTTTTTAGTAAATAAAAATAATAAAAAATTAAAAAAATTAAAAAAATATATAAAGATAAAATAAAATAGAAAACAAAAATGATCAGTTGTTTTAATAGATAGAAAAAAGATAGTTTGGTATCACTTTTCTTTAGTACTCATCCTTTTTTTTCTGTTTCATGAGGATATATCACAATCTCATTGGGATAATGATTCCTTAACTGATAGTTCATCTGATAAAGGGAGTTGTTACTACTTTTTTCCTATAAATTGGAATGTGCTCCACGGTGAAACGGGACCGGGGGAAATTTTTTTGAATCATCACCCTCTCCCCTCACTCCTGCCTCCATCCTTGAACTTCCATTATCACCACTTTCCATAAAACCTTCATTACCCAACACCAATTCATCATTATTCCTTCTTCTCTTTTATCACACAAACCTCTCCAAGCATAGACCAGTTCAAATCCCGTATGAGTTTGCATTGCCGGCATTCATCCTCTCCACCAAGTCCAGCCACCGAGCATTGATCGGAATCGTTGTTGCCCGCGCGTTGCTGCTACTATAGGTTCGTCAGAACCATCACGCTCCCGTCGAGCTCTCCTCCGTGTGCGCACCACGCCTATTATTGCGATCCAGAAGCACCATCACGCGGGTTCTCCTTCTTGCTTTGTTTTGGGTGTGAGTGAACAGACCAGAGAAGCTTCTGGTCTTGCTTTCTTTCTTTTGTTTTTTTTTAATTTATTTTTGTTTTAAGTTATTGGGCCAAGTAGTAATTGGTTAGTGAGCTAGGTCAGTTTTTGTTACTTTTCTTTGTTGGGTTCTATCTAAAATAAAAAAAATGAGAAAAGATAAAAATAATAAAAATTTAAAATTAAAATTAAAACTTTAAATAAAAAATAAATAAGGATTTATATGATATATTACGACGTTGATGTATGATTTTCCATCCTCAAGTGTCGTATAATTAGGTATGGCAACAGGACGGGGCGGAGGCGGGTTTTGCCTTTCGCATCCCCGCCCCCCGACTGAATACCCGAAACCCACACCTACCCCAAATCCCCGTTTGGGGTGGAAAAAACGCCATCATCCCCGTCCCCGCTAGGGTTTAGGTTTCCCTGCCCTGCCCTCGCCCCCGCACCCGCACAAACTCAAGTAAACTAATCATGAATTTTCAAATAATAGTGCAACACAGAAGCAGAACTAAGGAACTCATAATGACCCATTTGGTTACTGAGGCTTTTCATCAAGCAGGTTGTATGCACTATGCAGTGATGCAAATACACTGATTAAACCATCAAAATGTCAAAATAATTAAATAACCATATGGAAAGACCTAATAAAACATGCTTTCCTTCAGAAAATTCAAATCTCACATGGTGGCCGTAGATGGAAGGACCTGCGCACGTGGTGGCTGTAGATGGAAGGAGAAGAAGTGTCTCGCGGTGGCCGGACATCACGAAGGAAGGAGAAGCAGATCTGTGTCGCGCTCTGGGTGGCTCGCGTTTGCGTCGCTGGGTGGGTCGCCTAGCATTCACGTTCGCGTGGGTGGGTGCGTCGCTGGGTGGCTCGCGTCGCGGTGGTGGGCGTGCGGCGCTGGGTGGCTTGCGTTCGCCTCGCTGGGTGCGTCGATGGGTGGGTCGCCTCGCTGGGTGCGTCGTGGTGGTGGGCATGCGACTGCTAGATGGAGTCAGGGAGAGCTGCTGAAATCAAATTGGTGTGCGGCTGCTGATGGAGTCAGGGAAGGAAGTGAATGAGGGAGGTAAAAATGAAATGTTTTAAACTTTCGAACCCTAAACCCTAAGTTATAATTAAGGGTATTTTAGTAATTTCATAATAGCGGGGCCGGTTCGTGTTCAGGGTGGGTATCATTATCCCCGCCCTCGTCTATGAATAGCGGGGAAAACCCGAACCCGAAAAGATCGGATTTTCCTTGTTCAGAACGGGGCGGGTTTGGGTGGGTACCCACGGGTTTGGGTTCCGTTGCCATGCCTATGTATAATATTGTAAGGGTTTATCGTATAACATTGCTATCTTGAACCCTGCGTGAAAGTGAATTAGCTTTTAAATAAAATCCTTTTTTCCAAAATTATCTCCAAAATAAATTCTTTTCAAAATAAAAAATCTAACCAACCAACATTTTCTACTAGAACTACGTGCCTTTGAGTTTCCATTGCACCAAGGAATACGTTGGAGCAGAATTAATCATTCTATCATGCTAAAATTAAATTTTCCTTTTTTTATCTTCTCTTTATTCATTTTTTGGGTAAAATAAATATTTTCAAATTTATTAAATTTGCACAATTCACTTGAGCTACCGTTCTTAGAACGGGCGATGTAGAGTGCTAATATCTTCCCTACTCGTAACCGACTCCCGAGCTCAATCTCGTTTTTTTTTTAAAAGACCAGTTTCCTTAAATAAATGGGTTTTTCAATTTTTTCCCAAATAAAAATTGGTGATGACTCTTCTTTCTTTTCTCCGCGGCGCCCAGATGGGATGGTCGAGATGGCTGACGACTCCACTAGGGACATTTTAGAAAGTCAGGCCTATTATAGTTTGTTGTGCAAAATTTAATAACTTTTATTTATTTGTTTATCCTTTTTTTTTAAATAGTTACTTCTTGTAAATATTTTGTATATATTCTTGCACCCAAGGGTAGATGACATTTTCCATGTTAACCCCATGATAGATGACATATCTTTTGTTTGAATCTATTGCAGGGTAGGTCATAGCTTCTGGGTTGTACAGGTTTATATGCTCCCGGCACACATTGCACTATCACTAGCTTCACACACTGTTGGGCTTTATACCCGAGCCTTGGAACACTATAAGATTAGAAGGGGCTTCAGTGTTGTTATTGTGACACTTTTGCGTCCCTAACAGTCATTGATTCTCCCACTCAGATTGTTACTGGTAACATGGACTGCTATATTGTGACTTATTTGTCCCTGTGGTGAGGTTCGTGAATCTGGGTCCTTATTGTTTAGATGAGGGTAATCTGGGGACCATATTATTAAGGGTTTAGACCTACCGAGAGAGTCATAAACATATATGCCAATAATGGCCATAGGATTAGGGTATTGAGCTTTGATATCCCAACCTTAGGCAACAACCTGGATAGGACAAAAGGGAGCATATTGCGCCCTTCCTTTTACTCTTCTATGTAATCATTTGTCATCCTCACGTGCTCATGCATCCTCACAAGAATCCTCACATGCTCATGCATCTTCAAAATGCTCATGAATCCCTACATGCTCATGCGTCCACAAATGCTCATGCATCCTCACATAAACATGCATATTGCCTTTATTGTTTTTATTCATTTTCTTCTTCAAAAATTTTATAGTGATCCCCTGAACCATGGCTCTGTGGCACCCTTATCAGACTTGATCGCAAGCCAGAGTCATGGCTGACCTAGAAACAACTCAAGAGATCAAGGATGAAGGGAGTCTACTCAAAGAGCAGATGACCAAGATGATAGAAATGTGGCAAGCAATGCAAAAGCACAAGAATACAGATAAGAATCTTTTCGCCTCAAATGAAGAACAACCGACTGTACCTCTTCTCTCATCGGGTTTCACTCAGGGATTCAATCATCAAGGGATCTTGGTGCCTCTTACCATGTATCCAAATAATCAACCTCATTCTGTGTTTGACCCGAATAGTCCTCCATATGGTCTTCCCCGAGGATTTGTGCCGCCAATAGCCACTGGTTTGCAAGACAACGACCCAAACCACCAAAACACTAGCCAGAACCCTCATGCCGATGTTGGCGAAGCAACTCAAACACAAACCACTAACTTTCCTGACGGTACCACCCCAATAATGGTATCCGCTACTAATCTAAACAATCCACCTCCATACACTGTCCATATTGGAGCTCAAGGAACCCAGGCGGTACAAAACTTTGCTCCTTCCAATAGGCCATAATCTATTCCTCAACGAACATATGGGGAGGTTCCTGTGAATCACCCTGTTACGAATGCTCAGTCCAAAGAAAAGTTAGCAATTCTGGAGGAAAGGTCGTGGGTTATTGAGGGGGTGAACAATTATGGCCTTCGGGATGCCTCAGAGCTTTGTCTTGTGCCTAATGTCGTGATCTCGCCGAAATTCAAGGTGCCTGATTTTGATAAATACAAGGGGGACCATTTGTCCAAAGAACCATTTGACTATGTACGTTCGGAAGATGGCGTCGCAAGCCCATAATGAAAAGCTATTAATTCACTTCGTCCAAAACAGTCTGACTAGGGCAGCTTTAAGTTGGTACACATACCTAAAAAGGGATAATATTCGATCCTTCAAGAATATAGCGGATGCATTCCTGAAACAGCATAAATACAACATTGACATGGCACCTGATAGAATGTAGTTGCAAAATATGTTGAAGAAAGACACAGAGACTTTCAAAGAATATGCACTGAGATGGAGAGAGTTAACTGCTCAGGTAGGGGCCTCCTTGGCGGAAAAGGAAATTGTTGCTATGTTTATTAACACACTCCAGTCACCATTATATGATAGGATGATTGGAAGTGTATCATCAAACTTTTCTAATATGGTCATCATTGGAGAAAGGATTGAAAGCGGGATGAGATGTGGTAAGATTGTTGGAAATTCAGCAGGGGCGACTAACACAAAGAAAACTCCACTTGTGAAAAGGAAGGAAGGAGAGACGCATGCTGTGACATCTGGGCAAAATAAGTCCGATCAATGGGTGTCAAACCAAATGCCTTTCACCCTCAACCGTCTTTCCAAACTACCTACATTCCATATAACCTAGCACCTCTACATCATCCACCTAACCATGCGTACATTGCTTCCACCTCACAAATTCCAATTCTCCAACCTTATCATCCAATTACACCTTACCAGCCATCATATCCTATCCCACACCAAACCCTTACCACCATGCCACATCAAACACCTCATCCTTGGAATCAGAACCCAAATTCGAATAAAAGGAAACCATCTTATGACCCAGAAAGGAAGCCCGTGTAATTTGACCTGATACCCATGACTTACACTGCGCTATCACCCCAGCTTATAAAGAACTTCATGCTTGCACCCATCTCGACGAAGCCAGTGGAAACCCCATACCCAAAGCAGTTTGATCCTAATGTTAATGTGATTATCATATGGGAGCAATAGGTCATTCCACTGAGAATTGTAAGGCCTTAAAGGCTAAGGTGCAAGATTTGATCAATGCGAAGTGGTTGAGCTTTCAAGGAAACACTCTTAACATAGGTCAAAATCCTTTGTCGAATCATGGTGGTTCTGGAGTCAATGCCATATAAGGCAGTGCGGAGCATGCTTTCATAAGTCAAGTTGTCGATGTCAAAACTCCCATGAGGGTCATTTTCAAAGAAATGTGCAAGTATGGTTTAGTACAAATCCCGAGAAGGGAGAATGAGGTTTTTGAGGAAGGGATAAGATTTGACTTCCATGGGAAGGATGGACATTCAATTGAAGCATGTGGGAAGTTCAAGCAAATGCTGTAACAGTTAATGGATATGCAACTCTCGTGCAAGTGGGCTATCAATGCAATAATGGTAACATGAAAATGGTCAAGAAGTTCATGGTTTCTTAAGCACAATATGGAACTATCGGGAGATCGGCAACTTTCCTGGACCTTTGAATCTTGTTTAGAGTAATTCATTAATGCTAATCCTTTAGCTCTGCCCAAGGCTTTAGGAGCTCCTTTTGTAATGGGATTACTTGTTTCCATTTCAGTATGAATTATCAATAAATGAATGCACTGAGTCTTTTTATCCTTCCATCTTTTACTTCCGTCTTCCCCTTGATAATTACCACAACGCAGATCTGAAAGTGATTCTCTGGAAAAAAAAAAAAAAAAAAAGTGCTAGCAACTCATCATATGATTTTGAACACCCCATTAATCATGCTGAAAGCTCCCCATGGATATATAAGATCAACTGAGGCAAAAGCATTAAGTAAGCACTGAGACAACCCCTTCCTCGGAGGTCCCATTGGTAACCCGAACTCGAATTCTTAACGTTGTATCGCAGCGTGGTAATATAAAAATGAGAAAATATTAAAACAATTGACACACTGATACCATAATGATTTATACAGACATAAGAGTACTGGCTTCATCAGTAGAGCCTACAACAACTGATATCAATTCAAAAAGACCTCAGAGTACACAACAAGTAAATAAAATAAAAGCAGTAGAAGTAAAAATACATACGACTTTCTCTCCTGGCCCCAAAAATACATTTCGCTCAAACCCATGTACTGGCCATAACAACTAAGATTACTAACCCCCATACGACTATAACAAGGGAAATGAAAACCCCCAGACTTTACAGTCCTCCAATGCTAGGATTTGGGGCTCTCCCGCCAGCATCCGATTCAACAGGTATGCCATCGACCTCCTCTGACAACTCCTTAGCAGGATCTTCTGGTGTGATCAAGAATAAATAAAATACGACATAGAGAAAATATAGGGGATAAGAAACATCAACTCATCATAAATGGGAAAACAGCTATAAAATAATTTATATAGATAGCAACACTCAACAACACAGCAGTGTCAATCAATCAACTCCCAAATCTTTCTCTCTTAACTACTGTCTCTTACACTCATGCAACTAACGACTATATGGATGTGATCACGACGCGATATCCCCAACAGATCAAGATGTCTCGTTCATCTCTGTGCCACCCCCTGTAATGCAAGGTTCGGCCAACAGCCCGCAGGCTCAACACGTCTCATGGATACGACATATTCCTATGCCCGCAGGCCAGGTCAGAATATTCTCCCGTCAATAATGCAACTTACGGTAACGACATATCCCCCAGCCCGTAGGCCAGGTCGGGACATTCGCCCATCCGTTAACAACTAATCGGTATGATCATCTCCCCGCAGGCAAGATCGATCGCCCGTATGCCAACACAGTGATGAACAACAACAATGCAACATAAATCTCACCGACTCATCTCGGATCAACACTTAGTGTCTCAACCACGACTTATAACAACCACTACCAACTTTCTCCGACTTAACCGGGTATCAACTTTAAATCACAATGCAAACAGATCAACTGGATCTCTAGGTTGAGCACTATAACATATATATATCCTCGACTTTCTCACCACATATTCATCTCCCAACTCATCAGAATTTGATGCCTATCTCTACTCAGACATCAGCAGTCACAACATTACATCATAAAGCAACCAGAAACAGATTCAATGATAATATCAACTCATAGATAAATTCAAGTAATTATAAACATATAATAGACATAACATACATATCATATATATTATAATAAACATCCAATCACAAAACAAGCAACCTCGGCATACAGTAAAATCAACCTATCGGCCAATCGACCTCTAGTAGGGTTTAGGTCGCCCTACGCATATCAATATATATTATTTTATATCTTGCCTCTCCGACGATATTGTGGTTCTTTCCCCCACCTGATCAATGTTCCCGTGCAACTCCGACTGCCGCTCTTCAACTGTCAATCGTGCGTGCTTTCGAATGTTCAAATACCGTCGGATCCTTCACAATAAACCACAACCAGAAATCAATAAAATCCAATCAAAAACCGTCTAGTACACATGACCAAGGTTCTGCCCCTATTTACTAAAATAGGCTAGAGGTGTTGAAATTCTACCAACTCTTGGATCAATGATCCTTAAGCATGATTAAGACATAATCTAAGATTAATTGTCAAAGATTTGAACCAAAACCCATCTAACCAATCAAGGTAGGGTTAGGCAATCATGGATAGAAATAGGTTAGAGTTTGAATTGATTTCCTAATCACTTGGATTCCATGATCATAGAATGAAAAAGGTGGAATCAAGAATCATTTCACAAAAATTAAACAAAAAACCCATTTCCCCCAAAATATAGTAGGTTCGGCCCTCTCATACCCATATGGGTTAGAGATCTCTCTTGGTTACAAGCTCTTGGATTGGGGGAGAAGAGGATGAAACTAGATCATAGAAATTGGTTTGACATTAAAAGGATTTTTCTACAATTTTCTAGTGATTTTTGAAGTTTTGGATCATAAACTTGATCATAGAGAAAACCCCAAGATTCAATGGAGAATATGGAGATTAAGAGACCAAGGAAGAAGTCCATACCTCCTAGATGATGAAGGTGAGCAAGTTGTCAACTTTGCTTCACAAATTTCTGTAAAGATTGCTTAAGAAAAATGGAGAAAGTAAGGAGAAAAATGGAGAAATGAAGAACAAAGGTGATGGAGGGATTATGAAGGGAAGTGGTCGAATGGGAGAATGAATAGGAGGGTAGGATTGTCCAAAAACTCTCACTTAAGGGCATTATAGTCATTTCACATAAGGACGAAGTTGTAATTGTTAAGCAAGTCAGGGGCATTTTGGTCTTTTCGCGTCCAGATATTTTGAAAATCCATCATGACATTGGCACATGTACATCCCAAGGTAATTTGATCTGATTTGACTTTATGATTATCCGTTAGCGGGCCCCGTTAAATCCATATGCAGCTTTGTTTGTCTCTTGGTTCGAGTTTTCGTCCGAATAGTTTATTATTATTCCGCTTTTTAGAACGCGAAACCAATTTTAGCAAAAAGGTTGAAAACGTGATTATAAGACTAACTGTCTCGTTCACGAGTCCAAATTAGGTCTTCTGAGTAGTAAAACACTACTGTCAATGAAAAATGCAGACCGGACTCCGTCTGAGTTTTCGACCCAAATTTTAACCATAACTCCCTAAGATAGCGTAGAGCGTGACTATGGCCTTAGTTTATTTTATTTCACTCTCTAGACCCTCCAATAAAATACAAACTCATAAATACTGTTTATTCAGAAAGCTTGAAAAAATCGGGGTGTTACAAACACTCTTTCACAATTGAAGGTGAACGTGGCAATCAAAAGTAGCTAATAAGAGGTACTAAGTGAAGGAGAATTTCTCTCCTTTAGGGTGCTACAAAAGGAGAATCTTGAAGCCCTAGATTCAAGATGGATTCGATCAATTGAAAAAAATATTGAAGAGGAGCAAATAAGTAATCGTTTCGATGAGCACTATCATTTTGTCTATAATTTAAAATTTTTGAAAATGAACAATCATGATTTGAAATGAAAATTGGCCACCTTTCTCTATCCTTTACATATTCCATTATCCCTTGTTACCCCATTTGAACTTAAAACTTTTTCAAAGAACCTAGGGCTAGGACCACCCCTAGAGCTAATATGAGAAATGAGGAATGATGAAAAAATAAGAAAGAATCAGATTCCTATAGGAAAAATAGATGATCAAATAAGCTCACAACAAAACCAAATGAAAAAGAGAGAAGAAAGACAAGCGCAGAAGTAACCAATGAGAAAGCACCATTGATACAAGTTGTTGATGCAAGGAACCTTGACCCATTTAACCCTTAAACACTCATATGGGCCTTATACTTTTTCTTTCATACCCCTTAACTCTGGCCACGTTACAAGCCTAAAAAGTCCATTCTAATCCATGAAAGATTGTTATCATTTTCATCAATTTTAATTTTGAGACAAGGAGTATGTGCTCTTAAAGACATTGCTCTCTCTCTATAAAAGGAAGCAAAAAACAAGTGGCTCTTTGGGCTGAAAACCTGAAAGGGCGGTCCAAACAAAAATTAGAGCGACCCGATAAGCTCAAAACTTGGAAGAGTGACCTATGCAAAAGTTATGGTCAAAAAGATCCCATCAGAGCAACAAACTGGGGCAGTTTGAGTTTGAAGGCAGATCATGAAATGCTCCCAATACATTAAGACTGAGGAAAATCATATCCTTGAAAGCTGATTAAAGCAAGTGCTCGAGATAATATGCATGAGAGACTAGCACTGATTATCTTAAAGAGTATCACTTGAAGAAATGCGAAATTCACCCCATCATTGTTTCCTTTTAAGAGCATCTCAAGTTCAGATATCATTGTTTTGCTCTCATCCTTATCACTTTCCACATATTGTTATTGCCTTTTCATTCTCCATCATTCACTTGGTACCCGTTGCCACCTATCATAGACTCAACATACATTTTTCATGATAAGCATATACTGAAATGTGAACCATTTATCAATAATAAAAGCATTTAGAGTTTCTCTTCAGATTTCAAAGGTCATATAAAGCATAATGATCTCCTGACAAGGGGCAATGTTTGAAGAGAAAGAGCGACCAAGAACTCCCTACCATTGGGATAATCATTATGAAAGAAGCATATCCTTGGCAAGAAGTAAGGCATATGTTGAACAAGCAAGTGACAAATCAGATCAACAAGCTTTGCTCTGGATCTGGTTGTGATCAAAACTTTAAGGGGTCATGATCAAAGAGTGGTTTGCAAAAAAGATCACAGTTTTCATCAATCATAAAAAATCATCTCTGGCATCATGCATTGAAAAAAGTATTAGAGTCTTCATCAAGCATCAATGGCATCATCCACATCATCTTATGCATCCAACCCGTAGGAACCTCACATTCCTGGACAAAATGGAAGTTCATGTCTTTACTCGTATCTTATAACAATAAAAGGTTAACTATGGTTATACATATTATCTAATAAGAAACAAGTAAAGAGGGGCAGCTGTGAACACTCAATTTTGTCCGGGTCAATTTTATTTTTCTTTTAATACTAAAAAAAACAAAAAAAAAATTTAATTAGATCTTAGCCCAATTCTTGAGTTTCCCATCGCACCAGGGAATACGTAGGAGCAGAATTAATCATTTGAGGTAAAATAAATGTTTTCAAAGTTATTTGAGGTAAAAATTTAATTAGATCTTAGCCCAATTCTTGAGTTTCCCATCGCACCAGGGAATACGTAGTAAGCCTTTTTTTTTTTTTTTATCTTCTCTTTATTCTTTTTTTTTTGGGTAAAATAAATATTTTCAAAGTTATTAAAATTTGCACAATTCACTTGAGGTAACGTTCTTAGAATGGGTGATGTATGGTGCTAACACCTTCCCTATTCGTAACTGACTCTTGAGCTCGATCTCGTTTTTTTTTTAAGAGACCAGTTTCCTTAAATAAATGGGTTTTGCAATATTTTTCCAAATAAAAATTGGTGGTGACTCCTTTTTCTTTTTCTCGTGGTGCCCAGTTTCCTCCAAACACCAAACTAATCCCTTATATTGACCATATCAAAGGTCTGGTTGAACAATTTGAAGAAGTCACCTTTCATCATATACCACGGGAGGATAATCAATTAGTAGATGCGCTATCTACTTTGTCATCAATGTTCAAGATGAGCAATGGGAAAGATTTGCCGCTCATCAAAATGGAAATTCGTGATCATCCTGCATATTGCCTAGCGGTAGAAGAAGAACCTGATGGGAAACCTTGGTTTCGTGACATCAAATTATTTCTCAAAAAATCAAGAATATCCTTCAGGTGCTTCAGAAAATGATAAAAGGACTTTGAGAGGACTCACAATGAGTTTCTTCTTAGATGAGGAGGTGCTTTACAAAAGGAATCATCATATGGCACTTCTGAGATGTGTTGAGGCAAAAGAGGCATAGCAGATAATCAGGGATATACACGAAGGATCCTTTGGGACTCACGCAAATGGTCATGCAATGGCAAGAAAAATCGCGAGGGCCGGTTATTATTGGTTGACGATGGAGGCCGATTGGTTTAATTATGTAAGGAAAGGCCATAAATGCCAGACACATGCTGACAAGGTCCACGCACCACTTGCGCCTCTAAATGTTTTAACAACACCTTGGCCATTTTCAATGTGGGGAATGGACATCATAGGACTAATTGAACCAAAGGCCTCGAACGGAATCGTTTCATCCTTGTTGCAATTGACTACTTCAGAAAATGGGTCGAAGTTGCTTCTTATGCAAATGTTACTAGGAATGTGGTGATTAGATTTGTTAAAAGGGAGTTGATCTGTCGTTATAGGTTGCGAAGCAA
This sequence comes from Ammopiptanthus mongolicus, assembly GCA_039655645.1. Lineage (NCBI taxonomy): Eukaryota > Viridiplantae > Streptophyta > Magnoliopsida > Fabales > Fabaceae > Ammopiptanthus > Ammopiptanthus mongolicus. The sequence goes on along the minus strand of CM077349.1, from coordinate 26,789,129 downwards.
GATCATCATTGATAATGGCACTAATCTAAACAATAAGAAGATGAAGAATATGTGTTAGAGTTTCAAAATTCAACATCATAACTCTTCACCGTACCACCCAAAGAGGAATGGAGCAGTGGAGGCTAGGCAGCCAACAAGAGTATCAAGAAGATAATTCAGAAGATGGTAGTGACTTATAAAGATTGGCATGAAATGTTGCCCTTTGCTTTGCATGGTTATCATACTTCTGTCCTTACCTCAACTGGGACAACTCCGTATTCCTTGGTTTATGGAATGGAAGCAGTACTCCTGATTGAAGTGGAAGTTCCATCATTAAGAGTTCTAATGGAGGCAGAATTAGAAGAAGCTGAATGGGGCCAAACATGATTCGATCAATTGAACCTCATTAAGGGAAGGAGACTGGATGCCTTATGTCATGGGCAACTTTACAAGAAAAGGTTGATGAGAGCTTATGGGAAAAAGGTGCGCCCTCAACGATTTCAAAAAGGAGATTTGGTGGTCAAAAAGATCCTACCAATCCAAAAGGATCATCGTGGAAAGCGGGCTCCAAATTACGAAGGAACCTATGTTGTGAAAAAGGTTTCTCCGGAGGAGCCCTGATTCTTACAAATATGGATGGGGAAGATTTGCCACTACTTATGAATTCAGATGCAGTAAAGAGATATTACGCTTGAAAAAAAAAAGAGAAAAAGCTTGCTAGGCTGAAAATCTGAAAAGGGAGTCTAGGCAAGAGTTAGAGCGACTCAGTAGATTGAAAACTTGAAAAAAGCAACCTAAGCAAAAGTTAGAGTTAAAAAAAGAAAAAAAAAATAAAAGAGCCCAGCAGGTTGAAAACTCAAAATGAGCAACCTACGCAAAAGTTAGGGTAAATAACAACAAGTGAAGAGTCTCCTCAAGCCAATAAATTGGGGCAGATTTAAATGTATAAAAGCGGAACATATACATAAATACTGGGGCAAGCCAGATTCTCAAAAGATGATTGTTGGATAGGAAAGGCCATATGCTGGGCACCGACACTAGTCATTGTAAAGAGTATCACTTGAAAAGCTATGATTCCTGCCTACCTTTTTCTTTTGATGAATGTTTCAATCCTCAAAGTTATTATGTTGTTTGTCTTGTACCCTTTCCATTGTTGGTATAATAATACTACCTTCCACTACCATCTTGTTTTTCGCTTTGATACAATCCTTTGTCAATCCAACATGCATTTTACATTATGAGCATACACTGAAATGTGAAACATGTATTTGTGGAATAAAAGCACTTGTAATTATTTTGACAAAGATTGAAGGTTTATGGGGAAACCTAGTGATTTCTCGACTAATGCGATCTGTTGAAAAGGAAACAATCAGGTAACCCGTTTTTGGGGATAATCACTATAAGGAGGCACATTTTGTTGGAATAATCTTTATTTAATTATATTCCAATGTTATAATATGGGCAGATATCATCAATTAATTATATTAGATATTTATCAATTAGGAGCCTTAATTGATATGTGATCAAATTAAGTGATAATGCTAATTAGATTTCTGATTTGATAATAAATTAGTTAATTGATATGGGCTAAATATGAGGGGATATCACTGATGACCCATTTCGGAATAATGGAAACCCTAATTGGCTATCACTCTATATATAAGATATGGTCCCCAATACACCGGACAACAACGCATACCGCCTCTTCTCCTATCTGAAGCGTGACTAAGTCATAAGGAGTCCAGGTTGAGGAAGAACCATAAAGCCACTGCTAATCATAATTGTTATCATCATGTGTTGATTGTCAAAGGTTTTCCGCACAAGAAGACAATCAACCCCTTTGTTCGTGATAGATTGCCGGTGAAGATTGGTGATCAAGTTCACCCTTTTGAAGAACGCTTAAGGTCAGGAACATACAATTGATCCAGGTGTTCTTAATATCTTTGATAAATCAGCATGTTGTAGATCCTAAGGATATCAAGTTTTAGTTGTTCTTAATAATAGAGATGTCTGCTATATATGGTTATTATGTTTCCGCAATAAAGTTTATGATAGCATGCCTTGTATATGATTATTGAGTTTCAATCTAACAAGTGGTATCAGAGCGAGTCTTCATGCTTGGTTTATTGGGATTATTTTTGCCTGGGGTTTATCCATGTTTGGCATGAATCCTATTTTTTAAAATTAGGAATTATAAAAGGAATTTGTTTTTGGATTCAGCGTTTTAACGTTGCTACGTTAATTGTGGTTTTGCTGCGATGATAAAAGAGAATAGTCATCTTTGCGTTTTCGATTTTTTGTATCTATATACCTGATGCAATATATATTATATGGATGCTTTTGAATTTGGCCTGGAAGCATGACGTGAAGTTTCTTGTATCCAAAAAAAAAAAACTTTAATTCCTATTATAGCATATATGAATTGAAAGTGAAATGGGTTGCTGCTCTTGAAATCCTTTTTGGTCGCAGTTTTTCATAAAGCTTATATGTTGGCATGGATTTATTCATGATATGTATGTATATGGCATATATAACTTTCAATGACGATGGCTTCCTGTACGTGAATGATGTTTCTTTGGCATATAAAGTTTTGCTTTTCTCATATACTTATGAGTGGGACCCTATATCGGGGCCTGAGTGCAACTTGAGATAGGGAAGAGGTTGAGTAGTGGTAGCCTTCTGAATGTGCATCCTGTTTGGTTATCACGAAGGCTTAACTTAGAGTGATTCCTTTCAAGGGTATTGCCACTTCTAATAGTTTACCTATGGTTGTGGGCAATATTTCAAAATGGGTCCAGACTCTACGGAGCAATGTTAGAACTATAGAATCACCTATTGGGAAAGTTCACATATTAGAAGAATCTTTTTTTTAAAGGTTCTTTTCAGACTAAGCATTCAAGTTTCCATGTTTTTAGTGTGAAAATGGCAAATTCATGACCCTCCTTCATTTCATTAAAATTATCTGATAATTTTGGTTGAGTTGGTTGAAACAACATGTTGCCGAAGTAACCTTTGTTGTGTAAATTTGATTCAATTAAATTTATAAAATATGTAGTATGAAATTATTCATACGAGTTGCTGTCGGTCCGAATGAAGGCACAACGTGGCCGGATAATTACATACCCGTGATAGTAAATGTGTGGTGATTATAAAGTATCTTCCATGTGAATAATGGGATGCCCGAAGGTGATCATTATTTGACCGGACTTATCACCAATATTTGATCATTGTGTTGAAAGTATCACTTGTAGTTAATTCTTACAATCCGAAGATTGGGGATTAATGGTGCGATTGATATCTTGTTTGGGTCTTCAATTTGCCAATTTGGATTTTGAGTGAGTCAATTAAAGCATGAAGTCGCCAAGGTGACCTCTCTTGTGGAAATAACTCAAAAGAAATATTAAAGGTTATGTGGGTGTACATCCATGCGGATATTAATCGGCCCAAAGGAAGGTTAATATTTGGCAGAGTTGCATTCACACCTGTGATGGAAACACATAGTGTGATTTTAAAGATCTTTTTCATGTGAATAATAGAGTATCCAAAGATAACTGTTGTTTGACATAAATTACCATCATTGTTTGATCATTACGATAAAATACCACTAGCAATTAATGTTATTGTCTAAAGACTTAATATTAACGGTGAACAGAGTATTTTGGTGAGTATCTTTATGGTACTTTTGTTCTCTTTAAGCTAATATTGCTTATGTATCTGCTGATTCAATTTCGATCCTCAAAAGTTCTGATTTTTTGGGATTGAAAGGAGAACCTTAAGATTGTTCTTGGATCTTAACCTTTCATAAGGATGGAGAAAAGCACCTTCTCTCACACAATCCAGTTTCTCTGAAGAGAGGATCAAGTATAAGAAGTGGGACAGCTCCAATTGCATGGGTCTTTTGATCATAAAGGACGATATTCCAGACACCTTTAGGGGTATTATTTTGAATGGCATAATTAATGCCAGAGATTTCCTTGCTGAAATTAAAAATGTTTTCTGAAAGCAATAAAGACGAAAACAAACACTCATTGGAGAACTAGTTTTTTCATTAAGTATAAAGATAAAGGAAATATAAGGAGCACATTATAGGAATGTCCAATCTTGCTCATAAACTTAAGGCGCTAAAACGTAGACCGTCTAACGACTTGCCCATGCATTTAGCATTTGGTATTCCTTCATGCACAATTCAGTCAGTTTAAGTCATCTTATAGCTGTTATAAAGAGAAATGATATCTGAATGGATTCATTTCATAAGGTGTGCAAGAAAGGAAACAATGAAGCAAGAGATGACAAATAGTGCTCATTTGACAAATACCTTTAATAATAAGGGCTAACAAAAGAAAACTAAGGATCAAGCTGCTAAGGGCCCGTCTCAAACCAAATAACTAGGGTAACAATTATTTCTTTTATAAGGACATCGGGTATCTAAAGAAGTAATGTCCCAAATATCATGTTTGGCATGCCTATAACGGATTGTCTAAACTGATGAAGGCCAAATGATGCTGAAAGATGCATCTATACTGGAGTTGTCCAAGTCATTAAAGGATAAGGTTGTTGACATTTTAGATTGTTATTACTGGCTAATATTTGAAACCTCTTGTTGTAAAACATTGAGTGAGGAATCATATGACACTAAGTGTAAACTTGATAATGAAATTAAGGAGCGCTATGATACAAACATTCGGGGCACATCTCTATAAATAGAGTTGAGCAATTTTGTATGAGGGAATCGTAGATTCTATTGGTTTTATACATTTTATTGTTTGTATTACATGCATTAAATAGATCAGAACATGGCTATTAAGAATATAGTTAAGTCCCAATAATGATTCTTAAAGGTACGATGAGGAGTATGATTAGTCATTTTAACTTATCAGAGTCACTATGGGAGTAACACTAAAGATTGCAGCTTAAACATTTGACAGAGTTATACCAACTAAAGTAACCAACCACTCACTTTCGAGTATGGGAACATCCAACTAAGGCAAGGCCTTATAAGTCTCGCGAAGGAAATTGGAGCACCCCAAATAGTGAGCGGCAACCTTATTGATACTCTGAAAGGTCAAAGGGGTATGAATTTTTTTTAATCCCAAATTACAGAAACCTTGAGACAGGATCTGGCTAGTTCTTTGAGGATATTGAGTTTGGGGGCAGATAAGATTAGAGACATTATCTTTGAAAAAGGATTGGTTCTAATTCCTGAAACAATTTATACAGTTGCTATTGGTGTATCAAATTTGAATTCTTGTGAGGATATTGTTGTTATTCTTCCCATTCAAGATAAGGAAATTATTCTTGAAGGTCAAACTCAACACCCTCAAGAACTAGAGCATCAGGAGCTGATTCCTTTTGTCAAGATCCACTAAAGAAAGGATGAATACTACTTTGGATAATTATATAATATTTCTCCAGGAACATAAGATAAATAGTATAATGGAAGATGATTCTATCAACTCATATCAAACCATATGATGTTTCTATTCAGAAAAGTGGCTTGAAGGTATAAGTACAAGCTCAAGCTAGACAATAAGGTTTGAAACTTATATCGTTGCCTAAAGGTTTCAAAGGGTAATATGGAGAGGGCTAAGGTTTGTCTAGTGGCAAAAGGCTATACTCAAAAGAAAGGTCTTTAGTGTCATTGAATGACTCTTTTAAGGACAATCATGGCTCTCGTTGCTTGGAGCTTCACAAGATAGATGTCAAGACGATGTTTCTCAATGACAACATTGATGAAACAAATGTATATAATGCAAACCAAGAAACTTTGTGTCGAAAGACAAAGAGAAGATGGTTTGAAAATTGAGGGAATCTATCTATAGGCTAAAGAAGGCATCTCGTTAGTGATACCACAAGTCCCATCAAGTGATTGTCTCATTTTGTTTTCGAGATGAATATCGAGGACAACTGTGTGTATCACAATTTCAGTGGGAGTAAGTTCATACTTCTGATATTATATGTTGATATTATGCTAGCCATGAACGATATAGGCTTATAGCACGAAACCAAGAAATTTCTGACAAAGAATTTTGTGATGAAAGATCTTGGAGACGCTTATTTTGTCTTAGGAATTCGATACTTAGAGATCATTCTCGAGGTATCTTTGGGTTATCACAAAAGAGCTATATCAATATAGTTTTGGATAGGTTCAACATGAAAGATAGTAAACCAGGAGATTCCCCGGTCACTAAGGGAGACATTTTAGTCTCAATTAAATGCCCCAATGAAAATCTGGAAATTCAAGAAATGCAGAAGATTCCCTATGCTCCGGTTGTGGGAAGTCCGATGTATGTCCAGGTTTGTGCGCATCCGGAAATAGCGTACATAGTAGGATTATAAGGCAGATACTTGAGCAACGGAAGGATTATTTGAAAAGCAACCATAAGGAATGTGAGATACTTCAAGAGAACAAAAGGGCATATGCTCACATATCAGAGATCTGACAGTTTAGAGATCATGAGGAATTCTGACTCCGATTTTATAGGATGCCAAGATAGTAGGCATCCGACTATGGGATATGGCTGAAGTATTTTTGTCACTTGGTTGCATATAGTAAAAGGTATTGAATTGCCACTCAAGTCATGTTGTGACAAATAAGTCAATCATTTTGTACTTCAACAACAACATGAGTTATACAAAGTCGAATTTCATCGACATCAAGTATCTTGTAGTTAAGGAAAAACAGATTTCTATAGAGCACGTAGGGATATATTCTATGCTAGCAGATCCACTAACTAAGGGCTTAGCACCTAAGGTTCTTTTCATGAGCATGTTGCTCATATGGGTGTTGTCATTAAGGATGCTTTAGTTTAGTGACAGTCTCTATTTTTGTTTTATGTTTGAGATACAAACCTTATGTTATTTCGGATTTTCTGCAGAAATAAGGTTATGTTTATAAGTTCATTATAAACTTGTTTGTATCTTATTGTGTGTAAAATTTATTTACACATTAAGGACTTTGGTTTGTAAAATTTATTTTTTGCAAAATTGATCTCACTAAGGACTTAAGTTGGACCAGTTGGAAATAGGCATGATTCAGAGATCACATTGTATGAAATTTCCATGCCACTCATCCATATCGATCTATGGCATCAAGTGCATTGATGTGGTGGTCATCGGGGTTTAGTCACAATAGACATTAGGGACGACGGCCGCGGTGGTCTCATTGTTGATGTATGAGGTGGACTAGATTGTAAAGGGAAAATCTAAAGATAAATAGCATTCAGATGCGCGCCTAAAGAATTCTGATATAATTATTACGATATATTGCCCAAGTGGGAGATTGTTGGAATATTCTTTATTTAATTATATTCCAATGTCATAATGTGGGCAGATATCGTCAATTAATTATATTAGTTATTTATCAATTTGGAGCCTTAATTGATATGTGATCAAACTAAGTGATAAGGCTAATTAGATTTCTGATTTGATAATAAATTAGTTAATTGATATGAGCTAAATATGAGTGGATGTCACTAATGGCCCATTTCGGAATAATGGGAACCCTAATTGGCCATCACCCTATATATAGGCTATGGTCGCCAATACATCGGACAACAATGCATACTGCCTCTTCTCCCCATCTGAAGAGCGACTAAGGCATAAGGAGTCCAGGTTGAGGAAGAACCATAAAGCCACCATAATCATAATTGTTATCATCATGTGTTGAGTGTTCGAGGTTTTACACACAAGAAGACAATCAACCCCTTTGTTCGTGATAGATTGCCCGTGAAGGTTGGGGATCAAGTTCACACTTTTGAAGAACGCCGAAGGTCAGGAACATACAATGGATCCAGGTATTCCTAATATCATTGATAAATCGGCATGTTGTAGATTCTAAGGGTATCAAGTTTTAGTTGTTCTTGATAATAGAGATGTCTGCTATATATGATTATTATGTTTCCGCAATAAAGTTTATGATAGCATGCCTTATATATGATTATTGAGTTTAAATCTGACACATTTGTCTCAAAGCTCATCCAACCCATGGACTCAAAGCGTTCGCTGAGCAAGCACGAAGCTCGTTATAGTTCATCCCCGAGACTGATTGTGGCCAGTGAAGCGAAGGGTGGTTTGCTAAAATGGCAGAGCTTTAATCGAGCACCTGCTAAAGATATCCCATGCATCATGCATCACATGAATATACAAAATCAACATCATCATTATCTTTAATTTCAGGGTCCCCATACCCATCGCATTAAGTTTCGGGTCCCCGTATCCATTGTCTTTAAGTTTCAAGTCCCCGCAACCCTTGTCTTTAAGTTTTGGGTCCCTGTACCCATCATCTTCTCGGTTCCCTGTACCCATTTAAGCTTGAAGGTCCTCGTACCCATTGTCTTTAAGTTTTGGGTCCCGGTACCCCTCGTCTTCTCGGGTCCCCATACCCATTTATGTTTCCGGGTCCTCGTACCCATTGACTTGGTGTGATTTGTGTGTTTGTGTGCTATCTGTGTATATGCTTTACGGTTACTTCCCTATTTTATGATGTGTTATTGTTTCTTATCTCCCTATCTTTTCTCTCTGTGTATGTGTATCTGTCATAGGTGAGAAAATCCAGTTAAGGAGTTTATCGCTAGAGGAGATGGCACACCGTTTCCTGTTCATCGCTCAGGGGGAGCCGAGGATTCTCGTCAAAGGGGACTTTCAGTTCCAGTTTCATAATGAGGATGATGCATGTCGGGAGCTTTATCACTCTTATTTCACCGTTATATATATAGGGCTGTGAACATCTAATTTTGTCCGATTACAACAAAACAATAAGAATAATAAATTTGGATCAGAGAGAGTCATAAGCAGATCGGTCCACTGGGCCTTAGGCTAAAAATGGATGAGCAATAATTACAATAACAAAAAAATAAAAATAATATTAAATAATGTTATTGGTAAGATTTCAAAAGGAAATGATCCTCTTTAAATTGCATTAATTATAATATTAGAGTTAATTTTTTTTCCCTTTTATTTTTAAATCTGAAATTAATTCTATAAATTCATTAATGGTAAGATTTCAAATGGAAAAGGATTGATTGATTTGTTTTTAAATTAGAATATTTTGATCTAATTAAGGTGATTTTGGTGATTAAGAATTAAAATAATTTCCATAATGAAAAAAACCTAAAATGGTTACTATAAATAATATGGTGAATTTAGGCAAAGGGGGCAGCAATTTTCGAAACAAAAGAGGGTCTTGTTCTGGCACCCAATTTTTCCCTCTTCGATCCCTCTCTCTCATTTTTCATTTTTTCCTTCCCTTCCTCTGTTACCAAGCCTTCTCCATCGCAAGCCAGAAGCCTCGCCACGCACAGTGACGCCTTCTCCGTTCCAACCGCATTGCTGTCGTGCCGTCACCGGACCCTCCGCCGTCATCATCTTCCCCGCCATTCACCAAGTCGCCTTCGCAACCTTTCTCCACCACCAAAAGCTCCCCCATCACGTGCAAATCCTTAGCATCATCGCGTCATCGCCGGAAGCTGCCCAGACCAGTGAGACGCCACCATTTCAGCACCACGTCACCGCCGCAAACCACCATCACAGCCGCATCATCTCCCCGCCGTCCCGCCGACGAGCCATGTTGGTGCTCCTGTTCCGTTTTGTTCCCTACGATAAATAGAAAAGCTTCTCCAACAGAAGCTTGAAATATTGTTTTTTTATATTTAGTGTTTTGTTTGTTTTATTCTTAATAGTGGAGTGTGTCAGGTTTAGTTTAGTAGATCAATTCTTTGATCCCATTTTCTAACTAAATAAAAATCTAAATATCTTAAAAATTAAACAAAAAATATTATAAAATAAAATATCTTTTATTAAAAATAATTTAGGGACTAATTAGTTGTGACAGCTAAATTAATTTCACTCTCTAGAACGTATGAGTTGAGACAATTCAGAAATCTTGGACCCCCTTTTTAAAAAATATAATAAACCAAATTAAATAACCTCACTTTTGAAAAAAAAAAACAATAAGATTAAATTATTCAAAGAGATTAAGTTAGCAGTGACAGCTAATTTATCCCATCTTTAAGGATGCAAGAGTTGCGACAGCTCAGAAGTCCTAAAATAAAATCTCTTTCAATAAATAAAAAATAAAATCACTCAAGTTTCTTTCAAAAATTAAAAATAAAATTAATCAAATCTGTTCCAAAAATAAAAAATAAAATCAATAAAATATCTAAAAAACTAAATAAATAAAAACAACCAAACACAGTCATTTTCTACAAGAACTACGTAGCTTTGAATTCCCTATTGCACTAAGGGATACATAGGAGCAGGAACCATCCCTGTCAAGCTAAACAAGTTGTTTTTTATATATATTTCTCCTCCTTTTGAAAGTTCCATTTAATTAAACAAATAAATCCTTGACCATCATTTTTAGGGGTAAAACATAAGTTATTATAATTTTACACAATTAGTTAGAGGCAACCGTTTTTTATTGGACATGTAGTGTGCTAATATATTCCCTACTCGTCATCGACTCCCGAACTTAATTTCTGGTTAAAAACCAACTTTTTAGGGTTTTCAATTTTTCCCTAATTAAAATAACACTGGTGGCGACTCCTCCTGAATCCTATAATATATTTTTTTCACGGCGCCCGGACGAGACGGTCGCGACAGCTGGCGACTCCGCTGGGAACAATTAGAGAGTCAGGCCTAATATAATTAAATGTGTAAAATTATTAGCTTTTTGTGTTACCCTTTTTCGTGTATTTATTTATTACGTTAACTCTAGTTAATTTTTTTTTTAAGTATATTTTTGGTTCTATTATATGTTTTCTTGCAGGTTAGGTAGTTTAAGTTTTCCTCTATCCACACACTACACTTATACATTCTCGAACATTAGTCAGTTTAAGAGTGGGACCCTATACCCGAGCCTGAGTTCAAATTAAGATTAGAAAGAGGTTGAGTAGTGGTAGCCTTCTGGATGTACATCTTGTTTGGTTATCACGAAGGCCTCATCTAGAGTTTGATTTCTTTCGAGGGTATTGCCACTTCTAATAGTTTATCTATGGTTGTGGGCAATATTTCGAGAAGGGATCCTTGGCTCTAGGGATCGAATCTAGGTTATAAAACCACCTATGGGGAAGGTCCACATGTTAGAAAGGCCCATAGACCTCCTTACCTTAAAGAAACCCTATGTAGGGCACAAAGGGAGCATACCCTACCCCTGCATGTTGATATGTTCTTCAAAAAATGAATTTCTTTTTTTGTTCATCACATTTCATGGCAATCATCATGCATGATATTTTTGTTGTATTTTTATTGCATGCATTTTCCCAAAAAATAAGGTCTTCATAGCATATTACATTTTTTATTTCTACATACTCATTACATGTCCTTTATCAGAAAGATACCAATCCACCTAATAAAACTGGTTCCTCGACACCCATATCGGACTCGGTCACAAGCCAGAATTATGGATGAACTAGAAACGACTCAAGATCTCAGGGAAAAAGTTAGTCAGCTCAAGGATCAGATGGGCAAGATGCTTAAGATACTTCAAGCTATGCAGAAAGAGAAGGGAACATATGGGAATCCTTCATCCTCAAGCAAAGATTCTCCGACCTCACCTCCGTTTCCTCCAGGTTTCACTCAGGGTCCTCTCCGGACGATGATGCCACTGACGGTCTACTCCAATAACCCGACGCAATCTCAAGAAACTCCTGTGATGACAAACCCGCCATACGGCCTTCCTCCCGGTTACACACCACCATTTGCTATTGATTCCCAAGGCAATAACCAAATTCCGCAAAATTCCGCCCAAATGCATACCCACATATTACCAACCCTCCGGAAGGTGCCAACCCTCAAGCTCCACCATATACCATCCACAGAATCCAGACAAAACAAAACCCCAAACCAGCATACATACCACCATTCTTTCCCTAAAGGACAGTCAATGAAAACCCTTTGAACTACATAGGAGAAAACCTCCAGTCTAGAGAGAAGTTTGAAGTTCTTGAGGAGAGATTGCGGGTTATTGAAGGAGCTTCTTGTGGTCTTCGGGATGCTTTAGAGCTTTGCCTTATCCCTGATGTGGTGGTTCCACCAAAATTCAAAGTGCTAGAGTTTGATAAATACAAAGGGACTACTTGCCCGAAGAATCACCTGACCATGTATGCTCGGAAGATGGCTTCGTATGCCCATGATGACAAGTTGCTAATTCATTTCTACCAAGATAGCTTAACTGGGGCAGTTTCAAATTGGTACACACTGCTAGAACGAGCTCGTATCCGATGCTTTAGAGACTTGGCTGATGCTTTCATAAAGCAATACAAGTACAACATGGGCATGGCTCCTGACAGGTTACAATTGCAAAATATGTTGAAGTATAATACTGTGACCTTTAAGGAGTATGCTCAAAGATGGAGAGAAGTGGCCGCTCAAGTAGAGCCCCCATTGTCTGAAAAATATATTGTTGCCATGTTCATTGACGCACTCCAGTCACCCTTCTATGATAGGATGGTTGGAAGTGTATCTTCGAATTTCTCAGACATGGTCATCATTGGAGAAAGGATAGAGAGTGGATTGAGAAGTGGTAAAATTGCTTAAGGGTGAGTCGGGGCGACTAGCACAAGGAAAGTCTCATTTGTGAAAAAGATAGACAGTGAAACTCATGCTAACATGTCTGACAGAAAGAATTCTAACCTGGGAAAATCAAATGAAATATCCATCAACCCTCACCCTTCCTTTCAAGAACCATACATTCCATATTACCCATCGATCGCCGCTACATCACATATTCCAAATCCTCAACCTCATCATCCAATGATACCTTACAAGCCATCATGTCGTAACCTTCCCACTATATCACCTCACATAGCCTAACCTCGAAATCTAAACCAGAGGAGAGCATCTTATGACCTGAAAAGGAAGCCTGTGCAATTTGACTCAATATGACTTACATCGAGCTGCTAACCCGGCTTGTAAATAATTTCATACTAGCCCTCGTTCCAACAAAACCCGTGGAACCCCCATACCCAAAGTGATTTGATCCAAATGCCAGATGTGATTATCATGCGGGAGCAATAGGTCATTCCATTGAGAATTGTAAGGCCTTGAAGGCTAAGGTACAAGAGTTGATCAATGCGAAGCGGTTGAGCTTCCAAGACAATGAATCTAATGTGGGACATAATCCGTTGCCCTCAACCAGTTGCTGAGCAAGTTGTGACTGAAACCGTTAGTAACCTATTACACTAAACGGGAGTCTCAGCCGACCCCAAGTGGACTCAAGCCAGTCCTTATGCAAGTTCCACGTCCTTTCTTTGGAAAATGAGGGTAGGTGGTCACTTCATTAAGAATTGTGATGTTTATTAGCTGAGGGAATGTAGGGAGTTCAAGATTGTCCTGTCATCTAGCAACCGAGAAGGGGAAATACTTTGCAGTCCTTTTGTTTTAGAAATTTTTGAATAATTAGTCCAGATTTGTTTGTCATTGATTTACCATGAAGAGGTGGTTACATTGTATTGACCCCACAGTTTGTTCAACAATATGAATTATCTGGTGCTTGAACTATGTTCACTTTCCTGAAGTGTTAATGTAATGACCTTGCATGCATACCCTGTTCATATGTTCTTTACATCTTTATCTGTATCATGTTGTCATATCATGGTGTTTCTTTTGTCATTTCTCTCCAAGTACCTTCTGTAGTTATGGGGCTCGCGATCTTGGAAATTCTTAGTGAGAAATTGATGAAGCCCAAATGCGTAGGTGCTCTTTGCTAAAAATAAAAGCAAAAAGAAGAAGAAAAATGAAAATAAAAGCAAAAAAAATGAAAAGGAGCAAATAAATAAGCACTTGGTATACACCATCTTTTCGTCTTTTAAATAAGTTTCTTAAAATAAGCAATCATGATTGAAATGAAGTCTGGCCATTTTTCTCTATCCTCCATAAAATATTAGCATTATCCCTTGTCACCCCTTTTGAGCTTGGAAATTTTCTTCTAAGAACCTTGGATAAGGATCACCCTAAACAAAGGGCGAGCACAAAAGGAACGGTTATTGTGAAGAAAATAATGCAAAAAAAAAAAAAGAGAGAGAAATAAAAAAGGAAGTAGAATGAATGAGGATAAAGAAGGGACAAAGACAAATGCATAGGCATTTTGGTTGACTCTACTTTTTGCGAGAAAATAGAGTGGATCCTTGGTTCTATTCAACCCTAAAGCAATCATTTGAACCTTATTTCCTTCCATTCATGACACTCAACCTTGGCCACGCTGCAGGCCTCAAAAAGTCCATTCTGATCAACTATGATTGTCGTTTTTACAAAGCCTTAATTTTGAGACAAAGGTTGGTGTTCTTATGAGTTTTAATTAATTGCTCCTTAAAAAATTAAAAAAGGAAAAGAAAAGGCTCGTTAGGTGGAAAACCCGCAAGGGCAGTCTAAGCAAAAGTTAGGGCAAGATCTTCATGGCATACACTGGGGCAAAACCTTGTTTTCAAGGGCCATGTACTGGGGCATCTCCATTCTCAAGTTTCATATTCAAACACCATGTACTGGGAAACTTCTTCATTCTCAGAGGCCCAACATTGGGGCAGTTTCATTTGCAAGTGTCATTATCAGATGCCCTATTGGGGCAAGTCCATTCACAAGGGGCCTACTTTGGGGCAATTTTATTCTTAAACCGCATATATGAGGCCAATTTCATTTACAAATTTTTGGTGAACAATTGCCATGACATCCATGATCAAATCAATCCAAACTGGGGCAATACCTCCTTGATTTCCATATTGCCTCTTATGAGTCTTACTTTGTTTGTCCTCTGTTAAGGCTAGTTGAGTTGTCAAACTTCCAACACTAATAAGGAAGTTGTTTAAATCTTTTCTTATCACAATTTTGAACCGATGCATGTCTATTACATAATGCTTCAGGTAAGGTAAACACAAGTTCAACAGTGCAATTTAACCATCAAATGGTAGTTCCCTTGATGAATAAGTCTGGTCAGAAGAATTATGAATTCTGAATACATGGGAGAAGTGACATCCTCGATTGGCCATTCAAGCAGGAATACAAATGAAAGACAAGGAAGTCTCCTCAAGCTGACAAACTATGGCTACTTAAGTTTATAAGGGCAGGTCATGAAATGCTTTCAAGACATCATGAAGACTGGGGCAATTCAGTAGGAAAGCCTATCAATGATGATCGCCCTAAGGAGTACCGCTTGAAGAAATGTGAACTCCACCCCATCATCCCTTTTGAAAAAATATCTCAATCATGATTTCAAAAGATCACAAGAGCATAGTGGTCTCTTGACCAAGAGCAATCTGGAGGAAGCACACCTCTAACAAGAAGTGCAAGACATCATACCAAGAGTAATGTGCATCATTGTGGTTCATCCTCAAATTTGGCTATGATCGAAACTTTAAGGGGCCAAGGATTAGAAAGTGGTTTGCAAAAACAAAAGTACAAGTTTTTTTCATTAATCAAGAAATCATCTCTTGCATCATGCATGGAAAAAAATAATAAAATAAAAATATCGTATCTCTTGCATCATACATTTGAAAAAGAATACAATAAAACAAATATATTTTTTTTTCCCATCAAGCATCTCTTCCATCATACACATGCATAAAAATCATCATCATTGCATCGTCTATGTTAGCTTTAGCAGGTACAATGCCTCATAAGCTTCATTTTGTTTCTGTTCAGCATAGCGGGTAGTCCACTCTGCAATCCTTTTCTCTTCGAGCTTCAATGGGCAATCCAACCCATAAGCTCTTTTTTTCTCTTATACAGGTTTTAGCAGGCAATCCACCGCACACACATCATCATTTAAGTTCCCGGGTCCCCGTACCCATTGTTTTTAAGTTCGGATCCCCGTACCCATTTAAGTTTTCGAGTCCCCGTACCCATCATTTAAGTTTTGGGTCACCGTACCCATCGCCTTTGAGGGTCCCCGTACCCATCGCATTTGAGGGTCCTCGTACCCATCATTTAAGCCCATCGCATTTGAGGGTCCTCGTACCCATCATTTAAGTTTTTCGAGTCCCCGTACCCATCGCATTTGAAGGTCCCCGTACCCATTTAAGTTTTCGGGTCCTCGTACCCATCGCATTTTCTGGTCCCTGTACCCTTTTAAGTTTTTCGGGTCACCATACCCATCACATTTGAGGGTCCACATACCCATCATTTAAGATTTTCGGGTCCCCGTACCCATCGCATTTGAGGGTCCCCTTACCCATTTAAGTTTTCAGGTCCCCGTACCTATTTAAATTTTTGGGTCCCCGTACCCATCGCCTTTGAGGGTCCCTGTACCCATTTAAGTTTTCGGGTCCCCGTATCCATCATTTAAGTTTTCGGGTCCCCGTATCCATCGCCTTTGAGGGTCCCTGTACCCATTTAGGTTTTCGGGTCCCCATATCCATCATTTAAGTTTTCGGGTCCCCGTACCCATCGCCTTTGAGGGTCCCCGTACCCATTTAAGTTTTGAGGGTCCCTGTACCCATCACACTTGAGGGTCCCCGTACTCATTTAAGTTGTCGGGCCCCTGTACCCTTTATCTTTTCGGGTCCCTTTACCCATTATCCTTTTAGGTCCCCGTACCCATTGTCTTCTGGGGTCCCTGTACCCATTACCTTTAAATTTCGGGTTCCCACACCCATTATCTCTGCTGGCCCTCATATCCATTGTCTTTAAATTTTGGGTCCCCGTACCCATTGTCTTTTCGGGTCCCCGTACCCTTTACCTTTAAGTTTTCGGGTCCCCGTACCCATTATCTTTAAATTTCGGGTCCCCGTACCCATCGCATCTCCGGGTGCCTACACCCAATGTCCTCAGACAAAATTGGAGTTCTTGTCTTTACTCGTCACTTACAAAGATAAAATGCAAACTATGGTTATGCCTATTATCTAGTAAGAAATAAGTAAAGAGGGGCAGCTGTGAACACCTAATTTTGTCCGGTTACAGCATAACAATAAGAATAATAAATTTGGATCAGAGAGAGTCATAAACAGGTCGGTCCACTGGGCCTTGGGCTAAAAATGGATGAGCAATAATTACAATAACAAAAAAATAAAAATAATAATAAATAATGTTATTGGTAAGAATTCAAAGATAAATGATCCTCTTTAAATTGCATTAATTATAATAGGAAGAGTTGATTTTTTTCCCTTTTATTTTTAAATCTGAAATTAATTCTATAAATTCATTAATGGTAAGATTTCAAATGGAAAAGGGTTGATTGATTTGTTTTTAAATTAGAATATTTTGATCTAATTAAGGTAATTTGGGTGATTAAGAATTAAAATAATTTTCATAATGAAAAAAACCTAAAATGGTTACTATAAATAAAATGGTGACTTTAGGCAAAAGGGGCAGCAATTTTCGAAAGAAAAGAGGGTCTTGTTCTTGCACCCAATTTTTCCCTCTTCGATCCCTCTCTCTCATTTTTCATTTTTTTTCCTTTGCTTCCTCTGTTACCAAGCCTTCTCCATCGCAGACCAGAAGCCCCGCCACGCATAGTGACGCCTTCTCCGTTCCAACTGCGTTGCTGCCGTGCCGTCACCAGACCCTCCCTGTATCCGTCTTCCCCGCCATTCACCAAGCCGCCTTCGCAACCTTTCTCCACCACCAGAAGCTCCCCCATCACGTGCAGATCCTTAGCACCGTCGCGTCATCGCCGGAAGCTGCCCAGACCAGTGAGACGCCACCATTTCAACACCATGTCACCGTCGCAAACCACCATCACAGCCGCATCATCTCCCCGCCGTCCCGTCGACGAGCCATGTTGTTGCTCCTATTCCATTTTGTTCCCTACGGTAAATAGAAAAGCTTCTCCAATAGATGCTTGAAATATATTTTTTATATTTAACGCTGTGTTGTTTACTACAATTTTTTCTAAATGTAAAATTGAAAATTAATCCGTTTTTTTTACCGAGGAAATAAGTGAATAAAGTAAATTATATACCAATATTGACATAGTTCTAAACCATAGAAATTGATATACACATTATGATTGTAGCAAAATAACTCCACAATCCATATGGTTTTGCCTTCTAATTAAGTTTTCATTTTTAAAATTCAAAACTTATGACTCAATGCTTGCACTTGCTGATAAAAACAATCATAAGAATGAAAATCTTGAACACTCATAAAAAACAATGCTAATAACATTGAGTTTCTTAAAACATTTATGCGAAGAAATCCAATTATACGCAATGCACGCGAGGATTAACATAGGCTCAATAATCTAATTAGAACTTTCATACAAAAATAATTTTTTTTAACTAATTAGAACATAAAATACAAATTAATAAGAAATCAATTATACTATACTAATTAACACATAATTTGCGGGAAGGTAACATCAAAACTTAAATTTTTATGCTATAGTTGTATACTCGTGCATTCGCACGGGTCCCGCCGTGATGCTTACTACATTTTTGCTAAAAGTTAATTTGTAAATTATACATTTTTTTATACCTATAAAAAAGAAACTGAATATATTAAATCATATACTAATATTCATGCTGTTATAAAGTATAGAAATTGATTTATATAATATTGAAGATAGAAAATTGATAGATCATTTTGAATTGTATATTTCGTAAAGTACATATAAATGTAAACTCATTTCATTCATCAGAAGGAAATACAAAGAAAAAAGATAAGGACTAAGCTTAATAACATCATTTGCATCAGTAAGTAGTTCTCCCAAAGAAGGAAGTCCAAGTGACAATTGTGTATGCATAAACTGAAAAATAAAATTTCATGCAATTGGAGTTTAAGTCCTGTCAACAAAATCTTAGTGCAGTAATTGTTTAACTACTTAATCAATAATTTATGTTAATAATTTTAAACATAAATTGTTGGATATAAACATGTATATAAGATTCAAATGACAACAAAAAGTTAGATAATATAACTACTAAAGTATCTGACATAATAAGATAACCCGTGTGATCTATGAGATCACCCGTCTATGATAACCCGTCTGATAAGAAGGGTTATCATAGACGTGTTATCATAGACGGGTGAGCATAGACAGTTTACTTCAGTTGGGTTGTCATAGATGGGTGATCATAAACAGTTTACTTCAGTTGGGTTGTCATAGATAGGTGATCCCATAGATGGGTGAGAATAGACGGGTGATCATAGACAGGATGCAACGTGTATATGGGGAAACTGAAGGAACCTGTCTATGATCACATGTCTATGTTTACCCGTCTATGAGATCACCCGTTTATTACAACCCAACTAAAGTAAATTGTCTATGATCACACGTCTACGCTCACCCGTGAAGGAACCTGTCTATGATAACACGTCTATGATAACCCTTCTGATCAGACGGGTTATCATAGACGGGTGATCTCATAGATCACACGGGTTGTAACACCCCTCTCCTTCGGGTGTCACTTTTGTAACCCAAAATATCCATTTACCCTTATTTACAAAAAAAACTTTTTCGAAAATAACTCTATAATATTTGCGGAAATCTGATACCAAAAGAAAAGCTTTGACAATCCAAGGAAACAAAATGAAACTCATCATATATGACAATAATTCTAGTTCTGCCATTAGGCATACATACTTCGAATCTCTCAATACACGAAACTCATAGTCACAGTCGGAAGACTGAACTTACACATTTATAAATCTTAAGAGCTGGTCTGACAAAAGAATTCTATGGACAATAAAACTTACTGTCTAACATAAGTCGTACCACTGAGACCGGGTCTCGTCGTCAACAAACTACACCTCGTCGTCGTCAACCTCGAGCACTCAAGCTAGAGGGTCCCAGAGTGATTTAGAAAACTGTTAATAAAACATCTGTACATGTATCCAAAAACACACAGGGTGTCCAACATGTACAGGCAAGGATGATAAACCAATATATGAATCCATAAACGACAACTATATGCCCAATCCAAAACAACAGATTCATATAATGTAACTCATTCAAATCATCATACATCAGATAGTATAGCATGTATAATCAAGCACTAATAGCAGTAAAGGCACAAGGGCTTCGTACCCCACAATCAACGTTATCCTCTAAACGTATGCATGACACTTCCATATATCTCAACTAATATTCAAACTAGATTTCTGGAAATCCCATCACCATTCGCAATGAGCTGATCAGACTCCTAAATCATAGGCCCGTAGGCTCTAATGATTAACACCAATATTTGGCCCAAAAACGAGTACTTTGAATCCCATGACACTATGCGATTCTCACATGGGGGCGCAATCAGAAGTACTCCACAAAATACAGTCATACTATATTGCCCAACTTAAGGCACAATACGTTCCCAGAACACGTATGACACCATTGTCCATCAAGGCACAATGTCATGACAAATAAGTCATCTCAGGTTCTCCTTGTTTATCAAGGTCCCCCGTTTCACGGCACGTCTGCCCCACGTAAAATGCATGAGAAAACTATCTAGTTTCCGATAATTGATCTTTGTCGCATCAATATTTTCTCGTTGTAGCATCAACGCTAACAACCACCATAATGTCTTAGACTCTTTAAGCCTAAAAACATTTTCTCAAAACAGGACATTTAGTCCAAAAACAACTCAAATCCCAAACATCCCTAACCGATGCACCAATCTAGAACGTTGGATTCAAGGTCATAAAAACATCCTCAAGCTTACGGGACCACAAAGATCGTCCCTAAGCCGACAGGACCACAACCAACACGGATCCTTGATCCACGTGTTCTGCAGAACCCTAGAACCCCGACGTCTCAGTTTCTAGTTTCTAAGCTTTAAAACCATTTTTCTTGAAAACTCGAAAATCAAAAACCCAAATCTCTGATACTTACACAAAGTCATCGAGATCGGTTTTCTATAAAACAAAACGTAGTCCACAGACTACTTCTTTTTCTTTCGTTGTTTTTCGATAAAACACAAACCTTAAAACAAAGCTTGTAAAAACCTTTTTCCTTGGATAAAACCAATAAATTTTGAAAATCACATTTCTCAAGCGCTTTTCCTCAAACGACTAACTTTATTACTTTAAAGACTAATAAAGGTCTCTAACGCCTTATTTAATTTAAAAACATCGTTTTTCGTTATTAAAAACACATTTTCACAACTTTGCTCATTTAAGTTGATTTTCCTTAAAAGTAGTTGTTCATTATATTTTATTTCAAAATATTTTATTTCTAAAGAGATAATTCATTTATTCTCTCTTAAATTAAACTGAAACAATAAAACATATTTATTTCCTCAATTTAACATTTCAGACTTTTAAAGTTTTTAAGTTACACGATGTCGGATCCTAATCAAAATTAGGTCCTCTAACGCCTTAAATCCCACAGCAGGGCACACGATACATCCATATAACCATTCAGCAAGTATAGCATGCATTCCACTATATCAGCAGTTATATCAATACATATTCAAATCAACAGCAGTAAATCAACAGCAGTAAATCAACAGTAGTAAATCAACAGCAGTAAATCAAGAAATCAACCAACATCAGATATAGACTATTTAAATACAATACAAACACCGATGCAGCACATAGCTGTCGGGAATGGAGTTCCTCAGGTTTATCCCCTTACCTTAAATGAAGTCTCTTTGATGAGCAACTCCAAGCATCAAATCCAAGAGGTGGCTGAAGGTGGCATTGACGTCCCAACTCCACAACAACTCCGAAAATGTATATCCAGCTCCCCCAAGTAAGCACAGCCACAACCCAAAAACCAAGAGATAACATCCAAGCACATCCAGCATCCAAACAACATATCAATTAACTAATCATCATTTAAAAACATAATCTAATGGGTTTAAATATTTTACTTAGTCTAACAGAATTACTTTTCCAATAACATCAATTTGGGAAAAACCAATTGGGTCACGGAAATATGAAATTAGCTTAGGAAATCATCAATTAACTACCCTAATTGCACTAAAACAGAATTAATTTCATAATTATAGTAAGATAACGATTTAGGGATTTAGTAAAATTGGGGAAATCCGAATTCAAAGGGGGATTTGAACAATTGACATAGGGAACTTGAAATTGATATACCCAATTGCAGAAAAACATAATCAATTTCACATTTAAAGCATGAAATTAAAATGCTAGGGTTTTGAATTGGGGATTTAGGGTTAGAGTTCCCCATGAAATCAAAAACCAAGCGAAATGAATGAAGGATTTTTACCAAGGAGGAAGAAAGAGCAGCTCCGGCGGTCCCGGCGGTGGCGCACGGTGGCGGCGCACGGCGGCTCTGGCGGTGGTAGTGGCGGTGCTGGGTCCAAAACGTGGAGGAAGATGCCGCCTTCCACATGGTTGGTTCATTTCTGGAAAGGGAGGCCAAACGGTGGCCGGAAAACCCCATAACAGTGGCGGTTCTATGGCGGCTCCGCTGTCAACGTTGTCCGTTTGCAAAAATGTTGAGCTAGAAATGTAGAGGCAGGTGAGGAGAGTAAAGTTACAAGGTTGGTTTGGTGAAAAGTGGCCGGACGGTGGCCGGAAAACGCCCAAACAGTGGCGGTGGCCCCGTCGTCAACTTTCTCCGTTTGGAAAAGTGTTTGGTTAGAATTGTAGAGGAGAAGATAGGGAACATTTCTATGATTTTGGTTTTGTGAGGGGTGGTCGGAGTTGGCCGGAAATGAAGAGAGAAGAAGAGAAAATTTAGAGAGAGAGAGAGACGCGTTCAGAGGAAGAAGAAAGGGAAGAAAGAAAAGAAAGAAGAAGAAAGAAAAGAAAAGGAAAGGAAAGAGAGAAAGAAAGAGGGAAAGAGAGAGTCAGGCGGTGGGGTGGGGTTGGGTTTTTTTCTTCTTTTTTTTTTGTAGTTATAGGTGAAAATTGAGTAGTTGAGATTAAGTCAAAAAAAGAAATAAATCTTGACCTTTTAATCTAAAAGTAAAGAGAAACAAATCTAAATTTTCAAAATTCGAAATAAGATAGAGATTGATGATTAAATTTATCAACCTAAGGAATCAATAATCCAAAATAAATTTTTGATTAAATCCAAACCATTTTATTTTCAAATCTAAAATCAACTAGATTAAATTTGAAACATAATTTCCTTCAATCATATTATTTAAATTACTTAAATAATATTTTTCTAAACAAATAATAATAGTAACAATAGCATAATATTTGCCTTATAAAAGTGTATAAACTATGATAACGGACCCAAGAAAATAAATAAACTAATTTAAGCAAATAAAATTGATTATTCACAGATTCAGGATTTTCGGGGTGTTACATGGGTTATCATAGACGGGTTGTCTTATTATGTCAGATACTTTAGTAGTTATATTATCCAACTTTTTGTTGTCATTTGAATCTGATATGCATGTTTATATGCAACAATTTATATTTAAAATTATTAACATAAATTATTGATTAAGTAGTTAAATGTCACTATGATCGCATGTCTATGCTCACCCGTCTATCAGATGACCACACGTCTATGATCACCCGTCTATTATAACCCGTCTAGACGGGTGATCAGACGGGCTACCATAGACGGGTGATCTCATAAACGTGTGATCACAGACATGATGCAACTTGTATAAGATCACCCGTCTATGACAACCCGTCTATGATAACCCGTCTGATCACCCGTCTATGGGATCATCAAACGGGTTATCATAGAGGGGCGAGCATAGACGTGTTATCATAGACAGGTTCCTTCACGGGTGAGCATGTGTGATCATAGACAGGTTGTCATAGACGGACGAGCTCATAGATACGTGAGCATAGACGTGTGATCATAGACAGGATGCAACTTGTATATGGGAAAACTGAAGGAACTTGTCTATGATCACACGTCTATGCTCACCCGTCTATGAGATCACCCGTCTATGATAACCCATCTGATCAGACGGGTTATCATAGACGGGTTTTCATAGACGGGTTATCATAGACGGGTGATATCTTTCTTATCTACAAAGGTAAAATCATGGCAGACGGGTGAAGGTTATTATATCTTTCTTATTTACAAAGAAATGTACATCAGTTTCCTTATCATCCAGGGGTGAAATAACAAAAAGATATTCTACGTGTTCAATTCAAGATGAAAGTTCTAACTGATGGAAAATAATTCAAAATGAAGGAAATTAATTTAAGTGATGGAATTTATTCCTCTTATATTAGTTCTGAAATTTTGGAACCCACGTGCTCTTTGTACTTTGAGACTGAATCAACAAACTTAGATTTCTCGAGCATGCATTTGAATTTCTTCTTCACTTTGTTTAATTGCTTCATGCAACTTCAATTCAGAGGCCTTGACAAAAATATAGAAGCTAATTAGATACAATATTATCACATTAATCAGGTTGGTTTTAAGTTTTAACCAAGAGGTATAATCCATGTTACTAAAGAAAGCAAAAACTCATATATGAAATAGACAGATGCAAACACTAGAAGGGGGGTTGAATGGTGTTTGACAAATTTATGCGGAATATAGAAACTTTTTCGCAAGCATAGACGAGTTGTAATAGACGAGTAAACACAGACAGGTCAATCAGACTGATAACTCGTCTGAAGGTTTTCACAGAAAACACACAATCATGCAAGATAGGAAAAGTTTTGATAAACACAATTATAAACCCCTTTAGTTAGATGATAGTTAAGACACAAAGTCAAATTAAAGAGTTAAGGGAAAGAGAGATCACTCAGCAGGTTTTATCCTGGTTCACCCCTTAACAATGAGGCTACGTCCAGTCCTTGGCAGCACCAAGTTTTCTCACTATAACTGATTTAGGTTACAGGACAGACAAGTATTGTTTTCACACCTAGCCTCTTCAGGCTCCAGACGAGTATTGTTTTCACACCTAGCCTCTCCAAGCTCAGACGGGTTTGTTTGAGAGAAATTGTAAAAAGATTACACTTTGCAAGTCTTTCACAAGCACTCAGACGAGTGTATTAAATGTGAAGTTCTAAAAGACTGCGTATTAACTTCAAATGATTGAAGAATAAATAATGAAAGAATGAAGATATAAATGTACAGAGTAATTGCTCTTGATTGCTTTTTTCTTTCTCTTGTCTGTGTGCTTGAATCTTCGAAGTCTTCTTCATTAAATAGGCTTAAAAAATTTAAAGCCGTTGGACACAAAGTCTGAAGTCTTTGGCTTCTTGCAGATCTTCAATAAATGCAACAGAGTCGTTCTGATCAGCCATTAAAGCATAGGGAACTTCGCTTGTTCTCTTTCATCAGAGTGATGCAGACTTCTGATATACCTTTGTTCTCAGAAGGTCTGTATACGTGCTTTTTGTTTGCAGAGGGAAGACTTTCCCTTTTGGTGTAAGATGCAGTTGTGTTCAGGCAAAGCACTTTGTTGAAGTTCTTTATCAGGGTCGAGACAGCTTTCATCCAATGTATTCTTTAACGTTAGTCTTTAGACGGATGAGTAGCTTCATTAGACGGGTTGACTCTTTAACAAGGAGATGACGTCAGTTGCAAAGTCTTTTAGACGGGTGAGTCTTCCTTTGATCAGACGGTTGAAGACTTCATTAGACGAGTGAACTTCTCTTGGTTCAGACGAGTGAACCTTAGCTAGTTCAGACGAGTGAACTTATCTCAGTTCAGACGAGTGAACTTTAGTTAGTTCAGACGAGTGAACTTATCTTAGTTCAGACTAGTGAACTTTAGTTCAGACGTGTGAACTTAAGCTAGTTCAGACGTGTGAACAGTTCATATAGACACTTAATGTTATAATCTGCACACTAAGTAGACGAGTTAAATACCACAGACGCGTTCAATTAAATCATTGAATAATTGTTTTAATCTCATCAAAACTAAGGTAAATGCACATCAGACATTTGGAGACTCAACAATCTCCCCCTTTTTGATGATGACAAAACATGTTAAATGATTTAATGAACTTAAGAAAATTCACATAAATCAGTCATGTATATGATTAGTCAGATTAAAACATTGTTCCATAATTATAACATACTCAGATAGATAAGCTTTTAACTTTTTATCTTAGTCTTATCTTAGTATTTTCTCCCCCTTTTAACATTATCAAAAGCAATAGAATATAGAGAGAAAAGAAAAGATACATCATATTAAAAGTAAACATTTGTTCATATCAGACAGTTGTAATATAAAGACATATTTCATTTAACTTTCTCCCCCTTTTGTCATAATCAAAAAAGAGAAAAGGAGGTATTTGACCATCATTGGCTGTGTACAAGGTTCTTTAAAAAGAAGAAAATTACAAATAAGTGTTGAAAAGATCAAAAAGAGCTTCTACTCTAGCTTCTGAAACAGTTCTAGTTCTTCTTTCTGCAGCAAGATCTTGGTGAGCAGCTTCTACCAAGGTCCTGAGAGATGCTACTTCAAAAAACAAAGCTTGAAGATCTCGTCTGGGCACGGGAATGTGATCAGCAGAGTCATCAGAATGCCAGGGAAGAGCATAGACAGGTGGTGCAGAAGGGATAGAGAAGGCTTCCGAAATCCGGGGAAAGAAGCATAAGTGAAGATTGCGATAGAAGATAAAGGGTAGAAAGGTGATCTTATGGAAAGAATCATCAGAGGAGTTATCTGCTGGAGGTGAGGGAAAAACAGAGGACAGAATGGAGAGAGATGGATGAAAAGATGCGGGTAAAGGTGCAACAAGAAGTGAGGGATAATCAGGGATTAATAGATCAAGATATTCCATGAAGAAAGTTGATCCAGTAATTAGAATGAAACAAGGTTGTGAATAGTTAGGAAGAATAACAACAGAGTTTGGATGGGTGATGGAAGGATTAGGGTGATGAAACATGATAACAATAGGTTCAAAAACACATATATCTCTACAAGTATTGGTAAAGTGAGATGGAGGAGGAGGTACAACATAGAGGTTAGAGACACTGGTAGACATTAAAAGTTGCAAATCAGACTTGAACAAAAAAGAATTGCCAACAGGTTTGTCAGAGTTGAATCCCTTGAAATATGACACAAATCAGACACAATGATGAAAGAGGAGGAAGGAGAGGAGTTTTCCTGAAAGGGTGAAACCTGAGGTTCATCATGAGATGAGGAGGAAGAGGGTGGTGAATACTTGCCAAGGGTAGAGTTTTCTGACATTCTGAGCTTAATGCGTTTAGGAGCCACAAAGACATCAGGTTGGCTAACTTGAGGGGCTTCTATGGCAGCAGCTACAACAGGAATGCCAGACCTCTTCCTTTTAGGAATAGTGCCAGGACAAAAAAACTGGGTGGTCCAAGGTGTGTCCTAAAGGCTTTGGCAGTTGCTCCCCCTGAGCAGGTGCAGTCTCTTCACTAGAGACAGTCTCACTCAGTATAACTTGAGAAGGGCCAAAATCAGAATCCACCACAACAAGATCTTGTTTCTTGGGAGTCAGCTTCCTCTTCTTCAAGGAGAGAATAGGAGCACTTTCTTCTGAAGAAGGGGGCTGGCTTTGGCCTGCAATCTTTCCAGAGGGTTTGCAAATATGTTCAGATGCAGAGGCCTCAGACTCATTGGTTGATTCAGCATGAGTTTTACTCTTCTGCTCCTCAGATGCTTGATTTGAAGAGGATGGAGCAGGGGTTGAGAACCTCATCAAGGAGACAGTCTGTTGGGCTAAAGGTCTAGCCATGTCCACAAAGGTGACTTCTTCAGGGACAAAGATTTTGATTCTAAAAAGCTTGGTCAGAAGCATGCCATATGGATATGTAGGAGAGCTAGGTCTCTTAATCAATGACACGAAATGTTTGAAAATGAGGTCATTGATGTCTACCTTGATTTTGTGAATGAGATGAAAGAGGGCAAACGAATCCATCTTAGAGATGTAGTCTCTTGACCCCTTCCTAGGTAGCACACATTCTTGCAAAAGCTTGAGCAAGAAGCGGCATTTGGGAACAAGGTTACTCGATTTGAGATTTGTAGGGTTAGGGTTACCAAAAAGGGCAATGTTGATGTCGCTCTGGCTTACTGAATCTACCCGGTTGTCTGTATAACCAGCACCATGTCTAGGGCATCCAGTTACCAGTTCCAGAGTGTTGAGGGAGAAAGAGAAGCGTTGGTTGGAAATACGAGCTTGAATCTCCGTGGGAAAGCCACTTGGAGAGTGAAGAACGACGGCGTTGGTCCAGAAGTCAGTGACCAACTTGGGGTGCACAGGCTCCTTCAAGTCGAAGAAAGGAGTCCAGTTGGAGTAGTTGAGTTCTTCAAGCACATCTAAACCCGACCGACTTAGAGCCGAAAGGTCAATAAGTTTCCCTGGGATGATTTTGTGAACATCTTCAACATCAAGGTTGTAACGCTTAGCAATGACATCAGCAGAGAGTTGCTTTGGGGGTGCCATTTCAGAGAAGTTAGGGTTAAAGAAGTTTGGGAGTTAGAGAGTGAGTGAAGAGGGAAGAAGACGAAACGAGTGAGAAATAAAGAGAGTGATCTTGAAAAACATATGGATGGAGATTTTAAAAGAGAACAAAAAAAAGAAAAAGGACGGTTCAGATTTAAAGTAAGACAAAAACATCCACGTACACATTTTGCCTCAGATAATGAAACGACACTTAAGAGAAAAAGAAATAGCCATTTAAAAAAGAATTTTTAAAAGAAGAGCGAATGACTCATAAGGTCAGACGATTAAACATAGACGGGTATCATAAATACTCATCAGACAGGTTATTCAGCAAAGCAATGTATATTCAAGTTGTCTCTTATAAACTTAAACCTATCCTCAGCTAATGGTTTTGTAAAGATATCAGCTCATTGATTTTCAGTTTTAACAAACTTAACATCAAATACACCTTTTTGAACATAATCTCTTATGAAGTGATGTTTGATTTCTATGTGCTTAGCCTTAGAATGTTGTATGGGATTCTTGGTTAAGCAAATAGCACTAGAATTATCACACCAGACAGGTATATTATGCTCAAATATAGAGTAATCTTCTAGTTGATTTTTTACCCATAATAGCTATGAGCAGCAACTTGCAGCAGAGACATATTCTGCTTCTGCAGTTGAGAGGGCGGTAGTCGTCTGTCTTTTGCTTGACCAGGAGACTAAGTTTGCTCCAATGAAGTGACATCCTCCACTGGTGCTTTTCCTTTCAAGTCTATCTCCAGCAAAGTCAGCATCACAAAAACCAACTAATCTGTAATCTTGTGTTCTCAAATACATTAAACCAAGATTAGCGGTTCCAAGCAAACATCTAAATATTCTTTTAACAGCCTTAAGATGAGATTCTTTGGGATCAGATTGGAATCTAGCACACATACAGACACTAAATTGAATATCAGGTCTGCTAGATGTTAAGTAAAGAAGAGATCCAATCATACCTCTGTAGACAGTTTGGTCTACCTTTTTACCTTCATCATCTTTGCTTAGATTAGCATTAGTTTGCATTGGAGTTTTCATGATCTTTGAGCTATCCATTTTGTATTTCTTTAGAATCTCCTTGATGTACTTTTGTTGATGGATGTAGATTCCATCACACGTCTGCTTGATTTGCAGTCCAAGGAAGAACTTCAATTCTCCCATCATGCTCATTTCAAATTCTGCTTGCATCAACTTAGAGAATTCTTTGCACAATTTTTCATTAGTAGCTCCAAAAATAATATCATCAACATATATTTGAACTACTATGAAGTTATCTTTTGAGCATTTCTTAAACAAAGTTGTATCAACTTTTCCTCTTATAAAACCATTATTCATAAGAAAAGAACTAAGTCTATCATACCATATAAAGCCTTTTTAAGTTTGAAAACATAATCTGGTTTTTCATTATCTTCAAAACCAGGAGGTTGTTTAACATAAGCTTCTTCTTCAATTATTCCATTTAAAAAAGCATTTTTTACATCCATTTGAAATAGAGTAATTTGATGTTGTGCAGCATATGACATGAGTATGCGAATAGCTTCTATTCTAGCTACAGGTGCAAAAGTCTCAGTATAGTCAATACCTTCTTGTTGGTTGTAGCCTTGAGCTACTAACCTTGCTTTGTTTCTGACAACTTTGCCATCTTCATCTAGCTTGTTTCTGAAAACCCATCTTGTTCCAATAACAGACTTGTCTGTTGGTTTGGAGACAAGTTTCCAGACATCATTCCTTTTGAACTGATTAAGTTCTTCTTGCATGGCAAGAATCCAGCTTTCATCTTCAAGAGCTTCCTCAATATGCCTTGGTTCAATTTCAGATAAAAAACCATATTGCTTGACTCTCTTAAGACAGATCTGGTTCTAACACCTTCAGAGGGACTTCCAATGATAAGATCTTCAGGATGATGAGCTTTGAACTTCCAGTCTCTTCTGAGATCATCATTTTGATGTTGATCTGACTGATGACTCGTCTGCTCCACTTGTCTGATAGATGCCTCAGCAGACTCAGTTTTTGATACGTCTGGCTGTTAACTCGTCTACTGGGTAAGATCAAGTCCTGCAAGATCATCTCCTAGATCTGATAGTTCCTTATCAGTCTTTAGATTATCATTGAATTTTACATGAATAGAATCCTCAACAACAGAGGTCCTAGAGTTAAAAACTCTATATGCTTTAGATACTTCAGAATATCCAATGAAGATACCTTTGTCTACCTTGGAATCAAACTTTCCAAGTTGATCCTTGGTATTTAAGATGAAGCATTCACATCCAAATGCATGGAAATAAGATATGTTGGGTTTTCTACCTTTCCACAATTCATAAGGAGTCTTCTTTAGGATAGACCTTATAAGTATTCTATTTTGCACATAACATGCAGTGATTACTGCTTCAGCCCAGAAGTACTTAGGGAGATTATTTTCCTTGAGCATTGATCTAGCCGTCTCTTACAGAGATCTGTTCTTTCTCTCAACCACTCCATTTTGCTGTGGAGTTCTTGGTGCAGAGAAGTTGTGAGAGATTCCATTCTCTTCACAGAACAGTTTGAATTGCTCATTTTCAAATTCTCCCCCATGATCACTTCTAAGGGTAGAAATACAGAAACCGTGCTCATTTTGCACTTTCTTACAGAATACAGAGAAGGCCTTAAAAGACTCATCCTTGTGGGTTAAGAAAAGTACCCAAGTAAATCTAGAATAGTCATCAACAATGACAAATCCATATTTCCTTCCAGCTAAACTGGCAGCACTAACTGGTCCAAACAGATCCATGTGTAACAACTGAAGAGGTCTAGAGGTTGATATAATGTTTTTTGATTTGAAACTTGATTTTACTTGTTTACCTCTCTGACATGCATCACATAAGACATCTTTCTTGAAACTGATATCAGGCAATCCTCTCACAAGGTTATCCTTTTTTAATTTCGAAGTAAGTTTCATACTAGCATGTCCTAGTTTCTTATGCCATAACCATCTTTCATCCTCTCTAGACATCAGACAGGTTACACTTTGATCTGAGAGTTCAGTTAGCTCAATCTTATAAAGATTTTGCTGTCTATTAGTTGAAAATAGGGTCTTGCCACTCTTGTCTTTGACTATGCATTCATTCTTAGTGAAGGAGACATCAAATCCACTATCACATAATTGATTTATGCTAAGTAAATTGTGTCTTAGTCCTTCAACCATGAGCACATTTGAGATAGAGGGAAGAGGGGGTTTACCACCAATTGTACCAACACCAATTACTCTTCCTTTTTGATTGCCTCCAAAGGCAACAAATCTACCATTCTTAGACTGGAGGTCTTGGAACATAGACCTTTCTCCTGTCATATGTCACGAGCAGCCACTGTCCAGGTACCAGCAGAGGCGTCTGCTTTGTCCTATTAAGGATGTCTGCAACAGAAATTATTTTATCTTTAGGTACCCATATTTTTCTGGGTCCTTTTCTGTTAGTTCTAGGAGTCTGTGAAGACTTCCTCTTCTTCTTGTGAAAAAACTTAGACATAACATGTCCAGCCTTTCCACATAGGTTACAGACGGGTCTAAGTCTAACTAGAATGGGTCTAACATAGACAGTTGAAGATTTTGTTGATACTTTATGATCAGCTTGATGATCATATCCAATGCCTTCTTTGTTAAGAGAGTGTCTCTGACATCCTAGAAGTTTTGTCAGATTATCTCTACCATTAACAAATCTAGCAAGATCAGAAGTAAGCTCCTTCACTTTCTGTTGAAGTGTGACCACTTCTTCAGAATGTGATGTTTCACTTGAGATCGAAGCTTCATCAGACTTTTCAGTCCTCAGCTGGCTATTCTCTTTGGCCAGCATCTCACACTCTTGAGATTTTTATTTATGCTCACTGAGGAGTTTAACATAATCTCTCTTGAGGGATTTGAAGTCCTTAGATAAGCCTTTGGATTCCTCTACCAGCTCATCATAAGCATCATGCAATTCCTCAAGTTCAGAATGTACCTCAGTTTCAGGTTCTGAATCTGTATTGGCCATCAGACAGAGATTGGCTTCCTCTTCTGTCTCTTCTCCTTCAGAAGATGAGCATTCAAGATCTTCCCATGTGGCCATCATTCCTTTCTTCTTCTTTCTGAAAAACTTCTTTTTGGAAGCTTTCTTCAAAAGAGGGCATTCAGGTTTGATGTGACCAGGCTTCTTGCACTCATAGCAGACAACTGGACTCTTGTCTGTTGATGTGAATTCTTTGTGAGACTTTATGAAAGGCTTCTCCTTTCTGAACTTCTTCTTTCTCCAGAGCTTTTTCATCTTTCTGGTCATGAGAGAAGTCTCTTCATCATCATCAGAATCCTCATCCTCAGACTCGTCTATGTCACAGTCAGACTCGTCTGCCTTTGAAACTTTTAAGGCTTTAGCTGCCTTTAGATCAACTTTTAGAGCAATGACTTTGCTCTTTTTGATTGACACATCTTCATTGAGCTCTTGCTCATGAACAGTGAGTGTGCCAAGAAGTTCATCCATAGTAAAGGAGGTGAGATCCTTAGCTTGAGAAATAGCAGTGACAAGAGGTCTCCACTGCCTTGGAAGACTTCTGAGAATCTTAGCAACTTTCTCAGCATTTGTATATGTTTTACCAAGAGATTTCAAATCATTAGTAATAGTTTGGAATCTACCAATCATTTGAGCAACAGATTCACCTTCATCCATGGTGAACAATTCATATTTTCTAACAAGAATAGAAATTTTAGATTCTTTTACCTTTGCAGTACCTTCATGTGTGACAGATAAGGAGTCCCACATTTCTTTAGCAGAATCACAAGCACATACCTTTTCAAACTCTTCTGGACTAAGAGCACAGATTATAGCATATCTGGCTTTATGGTTTAGATCCCATCTTGTCTTTTCTGCATGTGTCCACTGAGCCTTAGGCTTGTCTGAGCCATCATCATTGCGAGGAGTGTAAGGACCATCAGTGAGACATCCCATACATCAGAGTTTGTTGACAAGATGAACCAGTGAAACCTTTCTTTCCAGTAGTTATAGTTTACACCATTGAAGAAAGGGGGTCTGGTCATAGAGCCTCCTTCAGGTTGGGGGTTCCCCCTTGAGCTTGCTCCAGAATACATTGTCTATACTTCAGGATCTTTTCTCTATACTGTTAGGTGCTCAACCCAGAGGCTGAGCTCTGATACCAACTGAAATAGACAGATGCAAACACTAGAAAGGGGGTTGAATGGTGTTTGACAAATTTATGCGGAATATAGAAGCTTTTTCGCAAGAACAGACGGGTTGTAATAGACGAGTAAACAAAGATAGGTCAATCAGACTAATAACTCGTCTGAAGGTTTTCACAAAAAACACACAATCATGCAAGATAAGAAAAGTTTTGATAAACACAATTATAAACCCCTTTAGTTAGATGATAGTTAAGACACAAAGTCAAATTAAAGAGTTAAGGGAAAGAGAGATCACTCAGCAGGTTTTATCCTGGTTCACCCCTTAACAATGAGGCTACATCCAGTCCTTGGCAGCACCAAGTTTTCTCACTATAACTGATTTAGGTTATAGGACAGACAAGTATTGTTTTCACACCTAGCCTCTTCAGGCTCCAGACGAATATTGTTTTCACACCTAGCCTCTCCAGGCTCCAGACAAGTATTATTTTCACACTTAACCTCTTCAGGATCAGACGGGTTTGTTTGAGAGAAGTTGTAAAAAGATTACACTTTGCAAGTCTTTCACAAGCACTCAGACGAGTGTATTAAATGTGAAGTTCTAAAAGACTGCGTATTAACTTCAAATGATTGAAGAATAAATAATGAAAGAATGAAGATATAAATGTACAAAGCAATTGCTCTTGATTGCTTTTTTCTTTCTCTTGTCTATGTGCTTGAATCTTCGAAGTCTTCTTCATTAAATAGGCTTCAAAAATTTAAAGCCGTTGGACACAAAGTCTGAAGTCTTTGGCTTCTTGCAGATCTTCAATAAATATAATAGAGTCGTTCTGATCAGCCATTAAAGCATAGGGAACTTCGCTTGTTCTCTTTCATCAGAGTGATGCAGAATTCTGATATACCTTTGTTCTCAGCAGGTCTTTATACGTGCTTTTTGTTTGCAGAGGAAGACTTTCCCTTTTGGTGTAAGATGCAGTTGTGTTCAGGCAAAGCACTTTGTTGAAGTTCTTTATCAGGGTTGAGACAGCTTTCATCCAATGTATTCTTTAACGTTAGTCTTTAGACGGATGAGTAGCTTCATTAGACGGGTTGACTCTTTAACAAGGAGATGACGTCAGTTGCAAAGTCTTTTAGACGAGTGAGTCTTCCTTTGATCAGACGGTTGAAGACTTCATTAGACGAGTGAACTTCTCTTGGTTCAGACGAGTGAACCTTAGCTAGTTCAGACGAGTGAACTTATCTCAGTTCAGACGAGTGAACTTTAGTTAGTTCAGACGAGTGAACTTATCTTAGTTCAGACGAGTGAACTTTAGTTCAGACGCGTGAACTTAAGCTAGTTCAGACGTGTGAACAGTTCATATAGACGCTTAATGTTATAATCTGCACACTAAGTAGACGAGTTAAATACCACAGACGGGTTCAATTAAATCATTGAATAATTGTTTTAATCTCATCAAAACTAAGGTAAATGCACATCAGACATTTGGAGACTCAACAATATATGTCTTCATTCTAAAATGTATGTACATTCTAACTATGCTGATTTCAGAAGAAAAAAGGGAGGTATGAGTTTCAGGTTGAGTTATCCTTGTTGCTAAGCTTAGCAATAGTTAGTTTGGCTTGTTGGCTCTTGAATAAGCTGGAACAACATATATTGGATTCTATCTTAACTAAATTGCATAATCATGAAGAATAAATCTAAATTATTACCTTCCCAAATCATGCTCTGCACAGTCCTTGACCATGCTTTGCAGTCTGCACAATACCCAATAAACTGAAGTAACTCATCATCCTTTTGGTAATCATAAGCTCTCTTGTCTAGTTTCTTCACAGCAAGCATTAAAAAACTTTAGTCACACATGTATCTCAATTTCGTCAGAGCTTCTTGAGAAATGTATAATAGTTTAATACATGCAAAGAGGTTTTGCTGCGAAATGGCAACCTACAGTATGGTTTGGTGGGAGTTTGAAATATAATTAGAGTTTGTTGAGAGCTTATGATTGAAATACAACAGAGACATTCAAGTTCACTGGCTTACCATAGGCATGAAGTTATTCTAGTTTAAATGACTATGTGTTACAACCTTCACATGTTTCACATAATGCATGGATTCTGTACTTGAAGATTTGTCTTGTGTTGAAGACCTCAGTGGTTGTAAATGACAGTATTTAGGATAGTAGAAAAGTATTGATTAGGAAGAAACAATATTGCACGAACCCTGAAGGAGCACGGCATGTAAAATTAACAATCAAACTATCTATTATCCACCAGCTAATGAAATTACCCATGTAAGAATTGAATCCAATAACACCATCCTTAATCCTAAAAGTGAGCTAAAACAACCAAAACAACAGAAAGGTTGAGATTTTATTTAGAATGATACATCATATTTTGTGATAGTGGTGACAAAATTCAAGCACTAAATCCAATTCAAGCACTGAATCCCAAAATGACATGTGCCAAAGATTTAAAACTCATGTAAATTTCACTGATTTAAAACTCACTGAATTTCACTATTCGAATAATCAGGCACCCAAAAAGCCATAAAAAACTTAAAAACCACCAAATATAAAAAAAAAACTACCTCAGATGATTCTGTTAACAGTTCCACGCAGGTTTTGTTAAGGAGGAGGTACATGTCTCTATTAAAGAGGACAAACACAACAGTATTTGTATAATCCTCAACCAAAATCTTTACCTTGAACCTGGAAAAAAAAGTCATTCTTGATTCCAAATAAATAAGGACATTAATCTAAAGAAATAACAAACAGTCAATTGCAAAATAATGTCAAGTGAGCCTTAGTAGAACCAAAACCCATCACTAATAACATCCACAATTTTGCTTAAAACAACATCAGAAATCATCAAATCATATATTTAAAAGCCGTTAACAAACTATCAATTGGACAGAATACATAAGCTTCATTTATACTGCAGCCTTTACAACCAAAAAAAAAATATGCACTAAATACCTCTTTGATTTCTTCAAGCTGAGAAATGTTTTTCCTTGGGTAATGTTTCATGAAATCAGCCTCAAGACGCTCCCTTGTATGAAATAATAGAGGTCAGCAAATGGAATGTGCTTAATAATAAAGGTTGTGAAAAAGGGGGGGTACCATGTCATATTTAAAGTTTTGATGTGAATTCAATAGGATAAAAACAATAGTATGTCGACATCTGATATGGACTTTATATATTAACTCACTTTTGATACTCCCTACCAAGTTGATTCCTTGCTTCTGAGCTAAACTGAATATGTTATAGATGAGAACCACAATAAAATATATATACAACTTGTGATAAGGGTCAAGCACATGAAATGGTCTAGATCGGCTTTAAATAAATGGATGCAATTACTGAAAATGACACAATTGCATACCATAAATGTCCTTCCCGGAAACCATTTCATCTTTCAGTTTTTCCTGAAAAGACAGGCCATTGTTAATATCTCAGCATATTGACATCAAATACATGAATACTGCTTTTGCAAATAGGGTTGTTCTCATCTCCACCAAAACAAATGTGTAAGGCATAAAATTATTAAATTAGGACTTCATGACAGAGGATTGTCATTAAATCAAGCTCCCGACCTTTACTATCTTCAAGGTAACCAAGTCTGTTTACATAGTTATATTTTTCTTTGACTGATAAATCATTCTCAATAAATGAAAAAAAGAGAAATTCAGAGAATATAGAAACTTGTGACTATGGCTTCAAACCTTGGAGTGTAGCTGAAGAAAATGCAAAGCTTCTCCTTCATTTTAACTCATCATTCGTCGATAACAATCCAGCCCATTAAAGGCTAATGGTAGCAGATGACCCCAACAATTTGTGAGGCTATCTCTCCACCTATTGTGCAACCTGCAAAATCGAAAAGAAAAAACCATCTGAGAAAGGATAAAATCGAAGGGAAATTGGAAATTGAAGGTGAGAATACATCATCATGGAAATGTCGTTGCTGAGAATGGGTGAAAAAACTGAACAGAAAGGTGAAATGGGAGAGGAGAACGAAGCCGAAGAGATTCTCTTCATGAACAATCTGACATAAAAGGGAGAGGAATTGTCAGATTCTCAAATCAACAACTAAGGAAACTATACATGGTCTTGATTCGATTCTCTTTCTGGACCATAGCTTCCGTTGTAGTGTGGGTGAGGAGAAGAAAGCCGAGGCGGGAGAAGTTGTTCATCAGATTCAAACACAGAAGATGAACCCACCGATTCAAACACAAAAGATGAAGAAGAGGACCAAGTAGATTGCGGGAAGAGTGCGGTGAGGGATTGACGGGAGGGTGGCAAGTACCAAGATGACCCCACTCTGCTATGAGACTTGACAGGAGAAGAAGCTATGCAGTGAGGGAGTCCTGCTAATAGACTAAAGTTACAACATTAACCTCAAAAAAAGACAGGTGTCACAATTATAGAAAGGGTATTTTTGGTTTTTCCCCAGGTATTGAAATGTATATATAGATATAGATAGTGGAGTGTGTCAGGTTTAGTTTAGTAGATCAATTCTTTGATCCCATTTTCTAACTAAATATAAATCTAAATATCTTAAAAATTAAACAAAAAATATTATAAAATAAAATATCTTTTATTAAAAATAATTTAGAGATTAAGTTAGCAGTGACAGCTAATTTATCCCATCTTTAAGGATGCATGAGTTGCAACAACTCAGAAGTCCTAAAATAAAATCTCTTTCAATAAATAAAAAATAAAAAATAAAAGCACTCAATTCTCTTTCAAAAATAAAAAATAAAATTAATCAAATCTGTTTCAAAAATAAAAAATAAAATCAATAAAATCTCTAAAAAACTAAATAAATAAAATCAACCAAACACAATCATTTTCTACAAGAACTATGTAGCTTTGAATTCCCTATTGCACTAAGGGATACGTAGGAGCAGGAACCATCCCTGTTAAGCTAAACAAGTTGTATTTTTATATATATTTCTCCTCCTTTTTAAAGCTCCATTTAATTAAGCAAATAAATCCTTGACCATCATTTTTAGGGGTAAAGCATAAGTTATTATAATTTTACACAATTAATTAGAGGCAATCGTTTTTTAACGGACGTATAAGGTGCTAATACCTTCCCTACTCGTAATCGACTCCCGTACTTAATTTCTGGTTAAAGGCCAACTTTTTAGGGTTTTCCATTTTTTCCCTAATTAAAATAAAACTAGTGGCGATTCCCCCTGAATCCTATAATATATTTTTTTCGTGGCGCCCGGACGGGACGGTCGCGACAAGGGTTGGTGAGTGTGTACTTCAAAGATTTTGGATCTCCTCAAGCTAGCTACGTAGGTGACTTCAGGGTTGCGTAGAGGTTGCCTATCTAGAGGATGTGGGAGAGGTCACTACGACTACAACTCAGCCTGGCATTCACAGGCCAGTTCTCGAAGAGGCTTCGTAGTGAGAGGACGACATGCCAGAATGAAGAGAAAGTATAGGGAGGCAAGACGTATGAGGCTGGTGATGTTTAGTAGCTCTACGGAGTACGAGCCGCTGAGAGTCTATCGGAGTGGAGCATCCGTAGGGAATTCTCACTATCCCTACTAGTTGTGGTGTAGTGTAGGAGTATTTTTGCTATGGTTAGTGAGTCTCTAGTTCTTTTTGTGTTTTAATGTTTTGGTGAGAGAAGCGTTGGTTAGTGGATGACTGTACCTATACATATGGAACATTGTTTCCTTTGTTTTTGTGTAATCTGTTACAGATGGTATGTGTGTTGTAGGCCCTACTAATGGGGCCATCTGGCTATATATATAGTACGTATGTGTGTTTCTAAAAGTTTTAAGTACCTTCATATGTTTTAATAAGCATGTTAACGATTAATAAGACGATTAAGATTAGATAATTAGGTTGTTCTTTAATGGGACGAGGGACATCTCATTGTTGAAGGTTAGAATAAGAAGGGGACATGTACATGCTTGGCTAGCTGCTCGATAAGTTTCTGGCCTCGTCGTTTAGTCGGTCTAGTTAGTCAAAAACACTCGTCGTCGATCCAGTGCAGATAGACCAGACGAGGGAGAAGATCGCGAAACTAAACTGCGAGCTCATCGCAAAGGACGATGCCAACATAGGTTGATGAAAGTAGAGATTGCTGAGCTGAGGTAGACCCATATGTGAGTAGGAAGCGATGATTCGACATATATTATAGCACTTGAACATCCAGCTTCTTCTTGCGCCACCATTACTCCATCGCCTGCTATAGAGGACGACACCGACCAGCCATCCGGCCCACAACCACAAGGATGTCGCTTTTTTATTTCTTATTTAATTTTCATTTTATTTTAATTATGTATTTTTCCATTGCACAATGAATTACATTTTATTAATAAAATAATCATTATTTGGTTTAAGGGTTATGCTTCTTTATATTGGTTCTTCCTTATCATAAGGTTCTTGTTGTGAATGTTTGATTGAATTGGTGAATGATCTTGATGAACCTTTTTTGTACCAGCAGAACAAAGAATTGGATTTGAACAATAATGCAGAGAAAGAAAAAACTAAAAAAAAAACAACACACAAGAAAGTATAGTGGTTCAAAGTTGCTTTGTGCTATGCATCTTCTACATCCACTCTTCAATGCTTTTATTTCTGGTTTATTGATCAAGAGCCGGTACAAGACTTTACTAAGACCAAGGTGATCTCACACTTGCACTCTTATGCTAATAATCACAGCACCTTGCCAAAATAGAATCTGTGATTCACTCTACTGTGCATAAGCACCAAGCAAAGGCTTATATAGATAGCTTAGGGTACAAGGCATATAGTTAGTTACAACCGGTTCAACTAACTAACAGCATATCTATCACTTTGCTAACCAATTATCTAACTTCTAACTAACTTAACCGAATTGTAGACTCACAGAAATAACAGTTCTATTTTCACACAAAAAATGAATGAATAAATTTTTTTTTAATTTATAATTTATTTATTCATTATTTTCATTTGATATCCATTTGCAACCATAAAGCTATCAAACCTTTTGTACCATTGTCTTGGGGATTACTTGAGCCCATACAATGATTTCTTCAACAAAAACACCAAATTCTCTTTGCCCTTTTCCACATATCCTTCAGGCTAATTCATAAAATTTCTTTCATCTAAATTACCATGCAAAAACGTTGTTTTTACATCCAGGAGAGAATCACTCTAATGCTTGTGTGTTTCACCACAGGAGAGAAGATTTCATTGAAATCTATCCCTTCCTTTTGTGAGAACCCCTTTGCAACTAACCTTGCTTTGAACTTAATGCCACCACCTCCTGGAACCTCAGTTTTCTTCTTAAAGATCCATTTGCAACCCATGATTCTCTGCCCTGCAGGCTTCTCTGTCAGTTCCCAGGTGTTATTCTTCATGAGTGAGTCGAATTCCTCCTTCATTGTAGCCTTCCAGTTAACACTTTCAGGCCCAGCAACAGCTTCTCTATAGCTAATTGGATCTATCCCTTGATCTTCAACCTCTATGTTGAGTGCATATGCAATGAAATCAGCATAACCGAATCTCTCAGGAGCTCTAATTTCCCTTTTTTCTCTGTCCCTTGCGAGCTGATATGATGACAAATCAATTTGCTCTTGATTAACCTGTACTTCAGTGGCTGACTTGTCACTGGATTCATTAATAACC
Source organism: Ammopiptanthus mongolicus (assembly GCA_039655645.1). Taxonomy (NCBI): domain Eukaryota; kingdom Viridiplantae; phylum Streptophyta; class Magnoliopsida; order Fabales; family Fabaceae; genus Ammopiptanthus; species Ammopiptanthus mongolicus. Next base: position 26,748,174 of record CM077349.1, on the reverse strand, counting down.
TGTGTAACAGATTTCTCCACCTGCAAATGAGTTTCCTGACCATTTGCCTTGTCTTCCACTGTCTGTTCAGTACCACTACCTTCTATTTCAAGCATTTTCTCTTCATAGAACACACATCCCTGCTGATAACTGCCTTACCTGTCCCTAAACCAGTTAGCCAAACCTTGTATCCTTTCACTCCTTCTGGATACCCGAGAAAAATACCTTTCCTTGACCTGCTTTCTAACTTTCCTTCATTGACATGAACGTAAGCAGTACATCCAAAAATTCTGAGATGCTTCAAACTAGGCGCCTTTCCTGTCCACAATTCTTCAGGAGTCTTGAACTCAATGGCTGAGGATGGTGACTTGTTAATCAAATAGCAGGCTGTAGTGGCAGCCTCTCCCCAAAAACATTTGTTGATTTTGGCATTTGATAACATGCAGTTTATCCTCTCCAAGAGAGTTCTATTCATTCTCTCAGCCAAACCATTTTGCTGAGGTGTATATCTAATAGTTTTGTGCCTCTGAATACCACTGTCCTTGCAGAATTCATTAAATTCATCACTTAAATATTCCAGCCCATTATCAGTCCTGAGCACCTTGACTTGTTTACCTGTTTGTGTTTCAACCATAGCCTTCCATTGCTTCAAGCACTTGAAAGCCTGATTCTTATGTTTAAGCAAGTAAATCCACACTTTCCTTGACCAATCATCAATGAAAGTGATGAAGTATCTTGCCCCTCCCAAAGTAGGAGTCCTAGCTGGTCCCTCAATATCTGAATGAACATAATCTAATATCCCTTTTGTTGTGTGTGTAGAACCCGAGAACTTCATCCTTTTCTGTTTACCATTTAAGCAATGCTCACACAATTTTAATTTCTCAAGATTCCCTTCACCCAGCAACCCTTGTTTAAACAATTCTTCTAGACCTCTTTCACTAACATGTGCTAGCCTATGATGCCATAACTTTGTAGGAATAGCTTTAGAAACTGATAAAGAATTGGAAGATTCAGAAACAGTTTTACCTTGTAGCCTGTAAAGCCCATTCTGTCTTAGCCCTTTCATCATCAAAATCGAGCCCTTGCTGATCCTGAGTGTATCACCTTCACCCTTGAAGCAGCACCCTAGTTGATCCAGCATTCCCAATGAAATTAGATTTCTTCTCAAGTCTGGCACATGTCTAACACCAGTGAGCAGTTTTGTGGTCCCATCTGCAATTTTAATTCTGACAGTCCCTATCCCAGCTACCTTGCACGCATTGTTATTCCCCATCAAGACCCTTCCTGTGTCAGTCTTCTCATATGATTCAAACCATTCACAATTCGGTGTCATGTGGAATGAACACCCAGAATCCAGAATCCATTCTTCACAGCAATTCCCTTCAGTGACAGCTAAAACATCTGACTTTCACATCCATCAGCCACAACTGCAAGGTCCTTTGAATCTTTGCTGTTACCACCAAACTTCTTCTTTCTTTCAGAACAATTCTTCCTGAAATGGCCTTCCTTGTGGCAAAAGAAACAAGATTTCTTGGTCTTAGACTTAGACCTTTGATTCTGTTTCCCTTTGCCATCTCTTTTATCCGATCTTCCTCTAGAAAATAAACCCTCAGAGTCACCACCTTCACCCTTGATGTCAGTGATTTTCTTCTTCATTTCCCTCGAGTTCAAAGTAGCCTTGACCTCTTCAAGTGTGAGTGTCTCTCTCCCAAACATCATGGTGTCAACCAGATTTTCGAAAGAAGGAGGGAGAGAGCACAACAGCATCACTGCTTGATCTTCTTCATCAATAACCACATCAACACTTTTCAAATCAAGAATTGCCTTCGTGAACATTGACACATGCTCCCCAATTTATGAGCCTTCCTCCATCTTGAGTTGGTGCAGTCTCTTCTTCAAATACAGTTTGTTGGTTAAGGAATTTGTCATGTACAACTTCACCAATTTCAACCAAACACCAGCTGTAGTTGCTTCACCTGCTACTTCCCTCAAGACTTCATCTCCCAGACAAAGAATGATCAAACTGTGAGCCTTACTCAGCATGTCTTTCTTTTCTTTATCCAAGAGAGTTGCAGGCATATTGCTCTGGCCTGCTAGTGCATCTTCAAGACCTTGACGAACAAGAAAGGCCTTCATTTTGATCCTCCATAAACTAAAGTCATTCTCACCCATGAACTTCTCTATGTCAAACTTTGTTGTACCCATCATTCCACCAATCTTGTGCCCTTCGAACCGAGCTCTAGATACCAATTGTTGTGAATGTTTGATTGAATTGGTGAATGATCTTGCTGAACCTTTGTTGTACCAGCAGAACAAAGAATCAGAATTAAACAATAATGCAGAGAAAGAAAAAACTAAAAAAAACAACACACAAGAAAGTATAGTGGTTCAAAGTTGCTTTGTTCTATGCAACTTCTACATCCACTCTTCAATGCTTTTGTTTCTAGTTTATTGATCAAGAGCTAGTACAAGACTTTACTAAGACCAAGATGATCTCACACTTGCACTCTTATGCTAATAATCACAGCACCTCACCAAAATAGAATCTGTGATTCACTCTACTGTGCATAAGTACCAATCAAAGGCTTATATAGATAGCTTAGGGTACAGGGCATATAGTTAGTTACAACCGGTTCAACTAACTAACAGCATATCTATCACTTTGCTAACCAATCATCTAACTTCTAACTAACTTAACCGAATTGTAGACTCACAGAAATAACAGTTCTATTTTCACACAAAAAATGAATGAATTAATATTTTTTTAATTTATAATTTATTTATTCATTATTTTCATTTTATAAGAAATATTTAATAATAAATTATTTTTGAGTAATTTAGAAATTATTTATTGTTAATAATAATAAATTAAAAAAGCTGAGCGATCGAAATAATGACCAATATTTCGGTCAGTAAGTTGGAACTCATAATTATTTATCAGCGCATAAATTTGGTCCAAGAGGTGCAACCGAATCAGTGGCCTCTAAGTTGGTCTTCATGCATGAACAATGCGACCAACGACTTAGCAACCAAAATATTGTACCTAGCAACCAGATTCGATGGTTGCTATGTAGCAATCCAAATAGAAATTTGGTTGCTAACGGCTTAATGACTAACCATTTGGCAACCGCGTTTTGGCGGTCACCGATTTGGTCGCTAAGTAGTTCAGCAACCGAATTTCCATGTTTAGCGATTGAATATATTTGTTAATTGGATACTATATGAGCAGTATGAGTTATTGTTTACTATAACTATTAAGATGCATTTCTATAATTTGGGTCGCATAAACCCTATATATTAAATTATAAAATTCACTCTTGAATGTGAGACACTCTTCAAAAGTATTCTATTCTAAGTGAGCCAGGTAGCTTACCCTACATCAAGCATATTTTTTTAATATTTAACTTTTTAAATGCATTTTCAAATATACTAATTAATTATTATTAAATTATTTCCATATTTATTGGTTTACTTATTCCATTTAGTTTTTATAGGACAAAGATTTCTAATTAATTATTTTTATATCTTATTCAAATTGTTAATCAAGATCTAATTTGGCCAATGAATATAATAAAGATATAGGGTAAATGATGTGCTAATTGCTGTTTTATTAAAATTGAAGATTCAAACTTATACATTTTTGTTGGTAGCTACTAAGAAAAAAGATCGCAACATTTTGAATCTAGACTTTTTCATATTAAAACTTAATCTTCCTAGAATGAAATACTGAGGGACTTGGCGCTTGTGTAGTATCTTGCCCCATAGATTGTGTCATCCCGATAGAGTTGAGAGACACTGAATGAGGTGGAGGCGGTTTTGGCCAAGGAACTCCTTCTATGTTGGCCGAAGGAGGTTGTGGCTCACTAGATGGAGGTTGTGGTTTACGAGGTTTATGCTTACTAGTGAACAAAGCATGAGATGGACTTGGAATTATTGGCTCGTTAGTGTGCCAAGCCTTAGTCGGAGTTATTGGCTCATCAATGGGCAAAGCAATCATGTAAACCGATGCATTCGGAAGTTCTGGCTCATTAGTGTGCCACGCATGAGCTGGTGCTGGAGTTATTGGCTCATTAGTGGCAGAAGCACCACTCAGATAAATGACAATGGACAAAAGGATAAGCAAAGACATAGTAGAGGAGGAGGGGAGGCAGAGGAAGCAAGCCATGTATATCTGTGGTTGTGGGTGGTCACAACACTCTGCAATGGTATTTATAGGACACTAACCCAGAGTAGCCAAATGAGAGAGGAGTAAAGAAGGGGGATGATAAGAACTAGGAAGAAAGAAGTAAAACGCATGGTTTGTTACTTCAGTTGATTGTCAGAAAGCTCTAGAGGAGGTAACTGACGTTCCATGCAAAGAGAGAGAACAAATATCCCACATTTTCAGTGAATGTGTCGGATAAAGAAGAGGATTCTTGGAAAGAAATATGAATTAGAACACATCTTGCAAAGGAGGTAACTGACCATCCAACAGTGGAAAATGAGAAAGTAAAAAAGGCTGATGGTAAGAATCAAGCAGTACAACTCATGGTTTATAACCTACCGATAAGAAGTCTCTTAAAACTGACAATCCAATGAGAGTGAATAAAAATTCCACATCTTGCTTTTATTTCTCCTTAAAATGTGCCCTATAACATGGCAACGTCTTCTCACATTTATGTTGGGTATGCACAGAAAATGTGAAAACATTGATTCATGTATTAAAAAACCCGTTTTGAAGTGAGTTTTTCTCTAAAGTGAGCAAGTAAAGATGTATATACTATTAATTAGTTAAAGTACGTTCAGATCTCCATCTACAAATTAATATAAAGATAAATATATCCTTACTTGCTCACACTTGTATGTGAGGATATCACACCGGATATCATGTTTGAGATATTATGAGTTTAATTGATATATATTTATATTGATATTTACTAATATTTTCATACATAACATCACTTAATTCTCTCAATAATTAATATACAATCAATAACAATATTATATATATATATATATATATATATGTGTGTGTGTGTGTGTGTGTGTGTGTGTGTATATATATATATATATATAAAAAGATACGATTCATTGACACCAGGTATCAAACTTTACTATTACACCAAATTTTATCGATTGATTTTAATTTAATGTAATGACTTAAGTTTATCATTTTTATCAAAGGGAGAGAACAATTAAAAATAACCTTTTTTTTTTTGTGCTCAATTAAAAGTAACTTTAAAAAGGAGAAAAAAATAAGATTTATTTAATGAAAAGAGATACTAAGTATCTTCATTTTTCATTAAAATTATAATATCATTTAATAAATATTTTATATTTATTTAATCTAAAAAGACTTACTATGCAATAACTTTTTATACGATATATTGATACTGTAATAAAAGAATTATAATGTACGACATACATTATTAGATAACATATAATTTATATATATATATATATATATATATATATATATATATATATATATAGTGAATACTAATAAAATATATATTATATATGTATGACATTTTTAGGTAAAAATTTAATTCTAAAAAATAAATAATTTTTGGGAAATAATTTTATTAGGTAAATACTTATCTTTCTAATACATATCTGTCATCAATAGGTAAAGAGTTAATTTAATATATATTTTATGGTATAATTATTTTAATAAAGAGATAAAAGAATATTACAAAGATAACTAAAGAAGGAAATATCGATGAATTAAAATATAAAAATGTTTATTCAAATACAAGTTATATTTAAAGTATTTTTAATAGTATATAAACATTTGATAAATATTTATATATTTAATTCATTGAAAATTGTTTATTTTATTACTTTCGTAAACTTTGTTTATCTCTTTATTAAATTAATTATGTGATATAATAAATAATAAATTAATTATTTACCAATTAATGACAGGTATGTATTTTAAATAATAAATTCATTGGATACATTAGTATTTTTGATAATTAATTTTTGATCGTAAAATGTCAAAAATAATGAATTATTTTCTGATAAACAGGCCTTTATTATTGTTTATTTAATTAATTTTTTAGTTTTTATCTCTTTATTAAAATAATTATATGATAGAATAAGTAATAAGTTAATTATTTACCAATTAATGAAATATATGTATTTTACCTAATATTATAATTGGCTAATAAATTAATATTTTTTGGATTTCATTTTTACCGATAAATATAAAAATGAATGAATTATTTTTTTATAAAAAGGCTTTTTTTATCAAATGCTTATCAAAATTTTACCTAAAAATATTTTTCAAATGTTTATACACTATTAAAAATTAGAATAAAAATGTTTAAAATATAAAATACTTTTTTAGTAAACATTTTATATTTTAATTCATCTATAATTATTTATTTAATTATCTTTCTAATATTTTTATCTCTTTATTAAAATAATTATACGAATATATATATATATATATATATATATATAAATTAAATTAACTCTTTACCTATTTATGCTTAGTATCTCCTTTAATTAAATAAATCATATTTTTTCTCTTCTTATTAAAATTACTTTCAATTGTTCTGTCTCTTCAATAAAAGTTTAAGGCATTAGATTAACTTAAAATTAATGGATAAAATTTGGTGCAATAGTAAAGTTTGATAATTAGTGTCAATATATTATCTCTCTTTATATAAATGTGTGTATCAAAATATTAATAGATCTCATTGTAAAACTGTTTTATATTGATAACATATATCAACTAATTAAAATAACATATAGTATGCTTGAGTCAATTCAATTGATTAGACTGTGGGATATGAAATGTGAATGCGCGGATATAAACCTTCGCAATATGCTCTGTCCTTTTCTCTTCTCCTCTCTCCCCCTTCCCTTATAAGTTTTCGTATGAACCTCCCCTTAGACTAAAATAATAATAATTCATATTATATATATTGACATTCTTATCCTCTGCATCTTTATGTGGCGGTAGACTGTGAAATGGATTTTGGTTTGTAATACCCACTAAAAATGACTTAGTTAATTTTAAAATGAAGTAAATTATATTATTAAAAATAGGGGACATGTTAAATTTGTTGATCATATCTTTATATATAAAAGGAAAGTAGTGGCGAAGGCAAATTTGTAAAATCACATGTGTTAATGAGATTTTTTTAACAAAATGTATTACTTTTATTGCTACACCTTGAATGGCCTAACCTTGAATAGCTATAAAAGCTATTATTACTTTTGTACAGTAACATAAAAGAACCTGGATGTATTGAATATGAGTGTTGTAATATTCTATTTGCAATATGACCTTAAAAGCTATTTCATCCTTTAAACTGCAAAAAGTGCATACTGAAAATTGACCACTCCTATCATGTTTATAAAAAAACTAAATGTTCACCCCGCGCGTTACGGGGTGGGAATCATTTATTTGATTCTGGTATATTTTTGTTATATATATCTTATGATATATTATTGTGCAATTGTAAAGAGCGTTCAGTGATTTGTTTTAGGTCATAATTTAAAAAATGTTACTTAAACAAATGACATGAAACTTTCAAACTTTTATTGTAAACAATAACGTGGCTAACAATTGATAAACTCTCAAATTATTAAACAAGCATCGACGTATCCATATTTATTAAACTGCGAATCAACCTTTGTCCTATGTGTGCCTTACAATTGGCCACAGATTTATTTTAACCTTCTAAACCTCAACATTGCATCAAATGTCCCATTGTGTCATGACAATTGAACATTTTATGAAACTTCCTTTTCAGCCTTAGTTGCACGTTGTTGTTCCATGATTTTTTTTTCTTTGAATCTTTTTTCCTTCACCTTTGTATCAAGATTGGTTCTTCATCTGATGATGTTGCGTCTTCTTTGTGTGTGGATTTCCCCCCCTTAATTTGCACTTAAGGATTGGTACTTCATCAGATGATTTTGTGTCAGCTACCTGCATGGATGGCTTTTTGTTTCTTTTTGTTTTGAAGCTTGCTTCCTCTGCCTGATAATGGTATTGTTATATCCAAAAAACAAGATTAATTGCTTACCAAATATAGTTGATAATTAAGTAATTAAAGAAGAAGGAGAAAACATAGGATTCAGCTAACATAATTGTTGGGCTGGACTCCTGGTTAATGACTAAACATGACTAAAAGCTAGTTAGCTGAGGAATGGCAAAGGGAAGAATGGTTCGGCTAGCAAGATTGTTGGGCCGGGCTGTTTGTTGTTGATTTCTAAAAATAAAAATAAAATAAAGAAAAATGGACCAAGTAATTATGTGCTGAAGATTGAAAGGAAATGTGGATGATAAAAACTGGTAATGGCTGCCTAGGAACGTACCGAGAAAATAGGAAAAGGTTGCCTTAAGAAGTAACCGTTGCAGAGTGAGTAGCTTGAAATAAGGGGATCATGGGTAACAACGTGGGTAGTTGCATAGATATAGGAACCAAGATTTATCTATAAATACTCAATGTAATCCATTGGAAAAGGACACACAAATAATTCGAAAAGCAAGCTTTTATATGCTCATTTATCTCTACTTACTGTTGTTTTAGCTTTGATTTCCTCGCGATTTTGCTTATTACTTCTTTCAAAATTGGACTCGTCTCTTATCATTATCTTGTTTCTTTACTTTATCACGTTCACCCTTCGACCAAACGCTTTCTTTAGTAGTTTGGGAACCCAATATTTGTTCAAAGTAACACCATTGTTTATTTCGGCTGAGTTAGTCCCTCGGCTGGATTACAATTTCTTTTTGCACGATAACAGGTATTTCTTCATCTAATGATATTTCCTGTGGCGAAATTGACACCTTGATATATTATAAGGATAATTGTTAGTTGTTATAGTTAAAATATAGAATGATATAATTGTTTTAAATTTGGATTTAGACGACCTGTTTGATTTTTTTTAGGAGAGGTTGATGAAGAAGGTAGTTGTTTTGGATGAAAGTTCTTGTGACAGTGTAGTTCTGAAAGCCTTCTTTCAATTTGTGACCTGTCAGCTTTATCTCAAATGTAAGTGTGCGATTGCAAAGGTTTTGTAGATGCTTTAGTGTCTCTCCACTATTCTCATATTGGATGGTAAGTAGTTCAGCTTCTGTTGTGTTTAGTAGTTGTTGAGCATCATGGTTAAACATTGTTAATGTTGTTGCTGCAATGTCATCTGAGACTTGCAATTGAATCCTGAACCTGCAAGTGTATGTTGTATTTTTAATTTTGAGTATTTTGTTGAGTGCAATAGTAATTTTTCTTTTTACCTCGAGGTAGGGTACTCGGATGGCCTCTTACATATTGTACATATGTATTCATCTCCTTCTCGTTTGAGTTTCTTCATGAACTTTCACATCCGACATAACTCCATCCAAACGTGCTGTTGATGTCATTGATGATTTCTTGTATTGTGAATACCTTTTCCTATATTTTCTCATATAAAATGTTATATTGTATGATTTTTTTGAATTTCTATTTTTATATGCATCTTAGCAACATAGAATATTTTGTATATTTTTAAATTGTAATATTGTATTTTACTATGAAGATTTAGATTCTAAATTACCTAGTCATCTAATTTCCATTTCATTGACATAATATATTGTAACGTTATTCGATTGGGTAGCATTCTTTTTTCTAGGTTGCTGGTTGCATATTCTTGCCTTGGATCTCTTTTATTTTGTGATCTTCATTTGTTTCCCTGTGTAAGATATGACATGATTTAGTGAACGTAGCAGCAATCATATGATTTTCGAAGTTTTCATTAATAAAATAATAAAATAATCGAATAAAATGGAAACAATATAATATACATTGAAAAGATTTTTTAGGTTGTAGAATTAGCAACTTGTGTAAAGTATTACGGCACAGGACCACTAATTTAAGTAATATAGATTACAGACAACGAAAAAGTAATTCATTTGAATAATATGTTTAATTTTATTTGGTATTGTAATAATATAAAATAACAGATTGATTTTTTTATGATCTAAATATATTTGTCTATCCAATTGTTTTCAAGTATTTAATGAATCATAGTACAAAATGAACATATATGATAATTTCGACATGGCTATATCAAATTCCTAGGTCACTTTTACATTTTATTTGTTAAGGTAAAAAAAGGTAGAGAGAGTAAGTTGGTGCGTGTGTTTTGCTTGTCTTATTAGATAAAAAAGAAGTGATGTAAAATATCATTACAATACTACAAATACAATTATACAATTAAACCCTACTTATTAGGTATAAAAATAAGGCTTACACACACATACGGCACAGTATAAGTAGACAATTATGAAAGAGGCAGAAAATTAGAAGCAACAAACTCAGGTTGATAAGAATATTCATACTATTACCCGAGCATGAGATTGTTGGTGAGTAAAAACTTGAAACCAGTATTATTCTCAACTCCAAGGTTATTAAAGAAGCCAACAAACCCAGTAGTAAACCAATAAGAAGTGCAAGGGTCCACTTCAGGACAATATACTGGTGCATCTCAACCTTTGTTCTGGATTTTTGTTCATGTAATTTTTTATTCAAGAATAATCTTAAAGAGTTCAGGAACTATTAGGAGTGAATAATCTTATATTTGTTGGTAGATGCCTATATTGCTTTTCCCACCTTTTTTCTCTCTAAAATGAAATTAGTATTATTCTTATAGAGAATCAATAAGGCATATTGTACAGACATACACTGCATGTGAGAACTTGTTGTTTCTTTCTTATAAATAATGGGAGTCATGGGCTTCAGTGACATGATGCACTATGTTAATGACTGGAGCCTGTTCTTTACAGGCAATATAATTGTCATGTGTGAGTTCATAAAGACACAAAGTAAATGATGGATGATCTCAGAGTTGGAAACTTTGGCAGGAAATAGCAAAGTACTATCAAGACATTGGCTGACCACTATGGTACATCAACCTTATCCTTATTATGCAGGGCTAATATTTGCCCTGTAATAAGTTCTTGCATGACGCTCACACAGACATGCACTCATAGCAGAACTTTTTCCTTGTTTCCATGTCACACTTTCTTGAGATCATTACAAGTTGCATATATGATTTTTTGGAACAGAGACTACATGTGACTATGGTACTTCGGTGCCATTCAGTTTTAATTAAATCCAGCTGACCTTTTAGCATGGGTTTGGGCTAAAGAATCAAGTTAACTGTTGGCAAAACTATGCTGATAATTTGTTAAACATTTTGGTATTAATAGGAGATTCTTTGTGCTCTTTTAATTCACATGTAATAAGAGATTCTTTGTTAAACTACCCTGTCTCTTTCAGAAACAGAACATAATTCTATCCTTTTGAAGGATGCAGCTTATGCTACGATGGAAAGCATGTTCTTCCTATTCCCCTCGCTGCTTTTGCCTTTCGTTATTTTTTCCTTGTCTATTTTTCTCATATAGCTTTAACAGATCACATTGCAGGCTTCTGAATATTGTTTAATGCACAAAACAAAATAAATGCACATGCTAAAAGAAAGTTCAGTAAAAAAGAAAATGGGCTGCTTAGTTTTCACCAAACACGCCATACTTCGAAATAGTGAAGCTCAGAATTGATAATAGCACTTCTAGCTAATCAATTACCAATTACAAAAGTCAAAAACTATGTCTAATTTTAACAAATTTTTACCTTGAACCCAATGATGATACATTATTATCTTCACACTGCTATTGGTTTCTTTATATTCAATGTTCAATGTTGACACACTATCTAAGTCTAGTTAAGTAGCCATCAAACTATATTCATTTAATAGCTTCCAGAAGTCATATCTAGCAGCTTTGCAGAAAATTCACGTGTGTTGTGTGAAACTATTTCAATTTCCATGTGTTCTCATCTGTTATTATATATTTTCAAGTTCAGTTGTAGTTTAAACTTTCATTTTCTGGTTTCATAGTATTGTATCTATTCCGCAAGCATTGTGCTGTTAATTACAGACAATTATCAACTTTAAGAGAGAGAATATGTTGCTGGATGGAATGCACATGAATTGGTATGTTGTTCATTGAATCTGAGTGACATGAGGATTAACTAATTCATTTCAAAATTTATGTTATATAAAGTTGTTGCATAAAGAACTCACCAAGACACCAAAGCATCTCTTGCATAGCCATAAATCGTGTCTCCCCTCCTTTAACAACCATCTTCATGCACCTCTTCATTCTTGCAATCTTTCTCCGCAATGTACGAAGGTGATACTCGAAATAGATAAACTGTTTAGAAACATGTGTGTGAGAGCAAAATGAGTTGTTTTTGGTCATGGTTTCACAATAATAGATATAGAGAAATAATTCAAATGTGGCTTACAAGGATTTCAAATACCCTTTAAGAAGATGTTGGCAACGGAGATATGGATTTTATAGACCGTAAATGTGTGTTCGATACAAAATGTAAATGTTGCTGTATATGTGTATATGATCCAAACCACCATAACAGCAAGAAGATTTTACTTAAATGGCTTAAGTCTCAATTTAGGTTAGACCAGCCTGTAAATATATTATGTATATGAAACAAAGGTTTCTCATATTCATATTCATATATAACAAAGATTTATATATATAATTACATGTATAGGTACCTTGTTGACAACAGAGCAGATGAAGATGCAGTACGGGGTGACTGAGCAAGATGGTGAAATGACGGCGTGAGTTAGGGTGGTTGGACTGCTGGTTCAGCACGAAGCGTGTGTTAGGCATCTGCATTGTGTTCCATTAAGGAGTTCAACCCACTTCAACCAAGATACCAAATAAAATGAGTTAGGAATTTATCAAAAAATGAATTGGGAACTCATGTACGAATCAGTAATGGAAGACACCAACCATGGAGGATTTCAATTTCTCTTTTGGATTGCTTCTTATGCTTCTCAAAAGCATATAGATAAAGAGAGGGACAACTAAGACTGAGAAATCAGAGTATGAGGAGGTGTGGGTGTGGTTGGTGGACCACACCAAACTCAGATTGGCAGTGTGAGAGTGGTTGGTGGCCACCGCCAAACTCAGATTCAAGCCCTCCACCGCAAGGTTCAGCAGCTGCAAACCCAGTCCCTGCGTTCGCAACCCCAAGCCGCCAAGCCGCCACGATCCCCAGTCCGGATGATTGTCGTGCTCCCGGGCCCAGCCGCCATGAATACCAGCCCGGATGAATTCTGTGCTCCTTCGCTTCCGCTGTCCTACAACGCAAGGTGAAGTTGCTCCTATTTGGCCGGCCGCTCTTTCTCTCGGCGTCGACCATGGGAGACTAAAGTTTGACGATGATGATGGAAGAGAAAGATGGGCTTGAAGCCTAGGTGAGTTTTTCCGTTTTGGTTTTCACATTTTTCTTTTAATTTTAAATTTAAAATGTATAAAATGAAGAATTTGACATGTCACCAGATTTAATCAAATGGGGAGATTGTGAAATAACTTCGGTGGCGACTCTACATAGCATACGTCACAGTTTATATAGTATAATAATAATAATAATAATAGTAGATAGATAGATAGACAACTAGATAGATAAATAGAGAATAGTACATCATTAATTTCTTTTCAACCATATAATCTCTTGCTAGAATGCAAAATGTGGTTCAAGTGTATAAATCATAATTCAAGTAAAGTCATCCAAGAAATCTTATTTTCTTAAAGTGCTTCATCTTAATTGTGTTTAAAGATTTAAATACCACTAATTTTATATTAATAAATTTAATTACCTTTAATTTCTTAAATTTAATTAGCTTTAATTGAAATACGTTAGTTGTACCTGAGCACGGATACGGAAGGCGGAGGGGGCGGTCAAGTGAGTGACATTGGGGATGTTGCCGGTCTCGAAAATAGTTTACAGTGACGAGTGAAGTAGCTTCTATCTTATCGTGACGTCTGTGACACCCTTAACCCCAACATAGATTTATTATATAAATATTGATTTGCGAAAAGATTCTTTGCGGAATAAAGATACGAGTTCTACCATTAATAAACATTTTCACAATTAGTTAAGAGTATCACCATTCATAAACTTAACTTCAAATCCAATTAAATTAAACTTATTGTCATAAAACGTTTACAAGTTTCGCATAAATAATAAATAGTTTAAACAATATAATCCCCTAGCCCGATGCCACATGGGTCAGAGCTAAACAAAAACCCATAAAGAAATAAATAACATGATTCAAAGCCTAAAGAACAAAATCAAAATGAAAACAACTCCTAATAGAGCATCCACAACTCCACGTAAGCTTCAATGCGTTACTCCTCAATCACTTGAGAATCATCTGTACAAATCGTATATTATACAAGAAAAGACACAAATACAAAGGGGTGAGAAGACATACTCATATACATATGTTATGGAAGTAAAATGGAAATTAAGGGTGCATACACACAAATATACATATATACATATACATACATAAACGTATAAGTACTACACACCCACAAATATGACATAATCATCTTCGTAATTCAAGTCAAATCATTCCATAACATTTAACATATCATTTCATTATATTTTGTAAACATGTCGCATTACAATCACAAGCAACAATGTCCCTTCGAACTCATACAACACACATATTTGAGTACCCACAAACAGATTTTCTAGGGGCTGGGTCTCATCCACGGGCTCTTAGCAGTTGGATCCCATCTCGGGTCCATAAACGGGCCATTCAGAGCTGAGTTCCATCTCGGGCCTTGTAGAGATGGGCGTCACACAAGCAATCACAAATGAGTACCCATCACGGGCTCCTTAGAGCTGGGTCTCACACACAACATCCACAAATGAGTACCCATCACAGGCTCCCTAGAGCTGAGTTTCACACATAAACAATACATCACATTTCAATATAGTCACAATCATAGTTCACATACATTCATCCTTAACTATAACTCAATATTCACATATTATAATCTCAACCAATAGTTATATAATTCATGATCAAAACATTATCATAATAACATTAACAACACTATACCACTTATAGTAACACATAAATATTTATAACATCATTATAGCAATACATACACGTCTTCATGATATCACAATCATATAATTGATTCAATACTATATTCATAGCACAAAATCATCTAAGCCATTGCTCTAACAATGGTATCAACAAATCACTCAAGGCACAAGGGGATCATGGGAATCCCCAATCACCTCACTCCCATTCTCACATTCCCATATGATATGATTATATTTTCCCCCCATACCTGATATGACGAAACGCACAAACTAAGGGTTAGAGAAACAAGGATTCACTCTTGATTTCCTCCTCACGGTCGAGCGCTTGATCACGATCTACCCAGCAAGAATAGGATTCATACGTTCAAGAAGTGTTCTTGATGAAGATCAACCAAAACAAGGATTTCTCTTTGGGGGTTTAAGAAAGAGATCAAAGGGATTTCATGAGAGATGAAGAGAGGCCGTTTTTCTAAGTCTAAGATAGCAAATAATAGGATTTAGGTCGTGCTCAAAGGGTTTAAAAAGGAGTTAAGACGAAACGGGCCAAATTAAGGGTCCAAAACTCGTTTCTGCAGAAAAACGCAGTCATAATCGATTATGACTGTTCTGACTCGACAATTAGCGTTCTTGAATTCCCATAATCGATTATGCGGAACCAATAATCGATTTACCCATAATTGATTATGGTTGTTCTGAAAATCATAATCGATTATGGCTATTCTAACTTGTAGATAATTCTCTAAGCTTTCCAACGCATCCAAGATCGCTTCAATCGAACATCTAGATCTCAAGATACGTCCAAAACCGTAAAACAGGTTTCGTGACCCTTTCTAAAGATTAAACTACCCAAAACATACACTTAAACACCCAATATGGAACTAAGGACATAGATCATCATATGAAAACATATATAAACACATTGATACACATATAAACAAAAATTGGGGTGTTACAACGTCCGATCCGGTCCGGTTTGCCCGACTAGTCCCTGAGCTTTCCATGTTCCAGGCTAACGTTCTGAGGCGACCAAAACACCCCGGTTCCGATGTGGAATGAGGATGCACTCTTATTGGTCATGGCGAGCAGTTTCTTGGACGAACTAACTCCATTCTGACACAGAACTTGTTCCGCTGTGGACTTGTTCCGGTGTGGAATCGGCTTTGCGAGATTCGGCGGACATGTTGCATGAGATTAGTATCCCGGTCTAGAGGATTGATTTGAGAATGAGACTGATGGAGATGGTTACTGTTTGCATGGGTTGTCTCGAGAGATGTGTGGATGTGTGAAATATCTATTGTATTGTTATTCATGCTATTTGCTACTTGCTTTATGTTGTTGATGCTATGCTATTGTTGTCATTCCAGTTATGCATGCACTGTATTCTTACCTCCCTATTGGTTTTTTGTTGCCGGTTTTGTCCTTGGTTCACGTGAAGACGAGGAGCCATCTACGTTTGATGATGGACCCAAGGGCGCACCTTTTCATCACATTGGTGTCGAGAATGTCGGTGTTGGGCCTGATCGAGATCATCTATCATGATGATCGAGGGTGGCGGATGGACCCCTCTACCAATCTGACTGTCTACATTGGGCCAGTGAGCATACTTTTCTGAGGAGGGGCATCGCACAGGGGGGACATCGTGGGACCCTTCAGAGTTGTGCAGTTTCTAACTTTCACATGCATGTGGCAGCCGCCGAGGCGCCAGGAGCCAAACTACACCTGGGCTGAGCTAGCAGCATCTCACGCATCTAGCAGGAGAGGCTTCGTCTACCGAGGACAGAGACGGAGGATGGAGCAGTACTTGAGGACCTACCATAGGCGTAGGGTGGTGGTGTCGAGCTCGTCGTCAGAGTATGAGCCTTTAGTGACCTACAGGCATACTCATGGCGAGGGCCAGGGTATTTCAGGGCATCCGCATAACTGATGGTGGGAGCCTGCCAGTGCGTCCAGGTTGTGAGCTGAGTCCTTTATATGTATTTTTTAGTGTGGGACGGGTAGTGCTGATGAGCTGCGAGGGTTCTTTTTTTTGGGCTTTTGATGTATTTTTGTTTATCTTTTCAGTTTTTATGTACAGATCGTTTGTATATCTATGTACAGTGCCTTATTGATGGGGCTACTTCTTATGCATGGTATCTGTATAGTTGTTTTATGTTTACGCTGTACTCTGATGTTGTCTATGCTTTCCATATGAGTTGTTTGTTTATCATTTGTTTCCGCTATGCTGTTTGAATAACACGCTATCTTTATAATACGGTTAGGGATAATTAATTATATAAGCTTGGGACTAATGGGACGATCCTTTTGGGGAAGGAGGGTCGTCTCATTTTGGTGGTATCAGGGTAGTTTGGTTCTATAAAGAACTGTGGAGATCCGGAACCGTAACTGCGAGTCTAGATGGTGTATTGGCTTCAATGGTTGATACCCGCGTTGTATCAACTATGTCTGTTTTTGGGTAGAGTGTCTGATGCGCTAGTTATCGAAGTGTGATAACTGTTTTCATTCATAAGGCATATGATATGTTTAACTGTTAAATACTGTTATATGTCTTATGAATTGGGACTGATATTTCCTTTTTACAGGAAGCTAAATGGCTTGTGGAAGAGGACGAGGAGTAAGGTCGACTGCGACCGAAAACAACAACAATAACGATAACGGTGACCACTCAGGGACTGAGAGTGGTGGTGGCATGTACAGGCAAGGGTGAGTAACCAATATATGGATTTTAAACACGATAACTACATGCACGACACACAAAACAACATATGAACATATATAGTATCAACACAGCACAGTAGCAGAAGTAACACGGGACGACACACCAGGTAAACAACATGCCCAACATGCATACCATAAATAACAACATATCATGTTAATTAATTTGCAGCATAAGACATTTTCGAAAATAGAATAGTGATGTACAATAAGTAAATGTAATCATCAACAGCCATGCAATGCAATGCGATGTACATGACTCAATGCCATATGCCACAAGGGTAAAACTCTGACCCCTACTCCATGGAGCTAACAAATACGTCCGAGAGAGTGAATGGGAGGACATGTTCCGAGTATTGCCAGCCATGGGCAAGATACTACAACAAATGTAACGTGCACGTATCCGGTTTTACGGAAACACCCTCAACAAATATATCAGTGTATTGCTCGGAGTCGCCACAACACAGAAAAATCACCAACTGGTCTCATGTCAGCCTTTCCAACCCTGATACCTCCAAGATTATTTAAAACATCACCATAAAATTCGCACCAGCATCTAGGTGTAAGCTCAACTCTTAGGCTTAAGGCCTTACAAACTTATGCAATGAAATGCCAATGCTTACACAAGGCAGATGCGAGAAGGCAATGTCTATCCACCGGATAAACCTCAAGGTTTACGAAGGTTCTCTTTCTTAGGAACTATACGCGCCTTTGTATTATAAATTTTTTATCCACTGGATAAATCTCGTGATCCCTCCGGGATCGAGTCATCACAAGACTGAAACAATTGAACGACTTCATTGGATCTGAACCACAGATCCGTTATCGAACTACTGTTTCAAAACCCAAAACATTTCATGTTTGTGTTTGTGTATTATGAATTACATCTCAAGTCCTAAGTGTTATGAAGAAGGATTGAGAATCCTCTTAGATAAGTCTTTGATCCTTTCTAAGATATTAATTCCTTGAGTTTCAAATAATGAAAAGAGTATTGATTCACTTAAGGCTTATGAAGTCATTGATAAACTAAGTCATCAATGGTATAGTGCATGGTCTTGTTCCACCATATACTGTACTTAATTATCTCTTTTCTTTTTCTCTAAGTTAATTACTTAACTTAGGTTTCCATGCGTAAAACTTTACAACTTGAGTTGAAAACTCTCAATTTAAGACTTTGTAAACCAAAATCTTTCTAATTGAAAACTCATTTGATTTAAAAGAACTTGGTTACTTGCTTGAAGTAAAGTACCTTAACCAATTTGAAAAGGGTTTTTCCTTACTAACTTAGTGTAAAACCGTGATCTAAGTTAATAGAAAAGAAAATGGAATTTCATTAGTTTTTCGAACTACGATTCATTTAAATCTAAACTTTAGGACAAAGTCCTCTTTATACTTTGAAAATTGAATGTTAACTTGGTTTTTAGAAAGAATGTGACATCCTACTAAACCAAAGGTAACTTCATATTAAGTTTTTCTTTCATGAAATCACTTTCATCCTTTTATTTTTAAAGCACTTATTTAATTGAACAAACTTTGACTAAAGTAAAACACGTTTTCACCTTAGTTAAAAACACTTGAGGGCCTAACCCTTAGTTGAACTTTGGATCAAAATCACTTTTTGTTCATTTTTGAAATACAAATTATGAAAACACTTATTTGCTTTCAAAAACATTGAAGTTCAAGAACAAGCTCATGTTCTTCCTTTTGTGACCATTATGGCCGAATGCTATACCATGTGGGATGTGAAGATTTTGCTTCACTAACTTGTCAAGTAATAACTCAAAATAACCACAATATTATGATGAATAATAATCATACATCATTCAACCATAAACAAGCATAAAAATCCTTACTTGATCTAGAGATCAAAGTATGGTTTTCTACATACATGAAAACATTTTTCCATCCAAGCATACATCATCATAAACATATACTAAGCATGGAACATTAGTACAACCACACAAAGCTCAAACAGAACTATATAGACCAATCACGAATAACATATAGTTATCGGAAAAATCCCTCAGACAAATTCCCCTTACCTCTTGAAGGTAATTCTCTGGGTGAACGTCGTCCGATTCGATCCGCTAATCTTTCGATCAGTCGCCCGAAACAATCAACAACCACTACCTTCACACAATCAATTCAAAACTTTAACATCAACAACCTAAAACTCCTTGCATCTCAAGGTCTAGGTTCAGCCTTGGTAACTTCAAATTGCTAGAGATGTCTAAAAATTTCTAACTCTTAGATGAATGATCCTCAAGTATACACAACACTAGATCAAGTTACATTACACAAAATTTTGAAGCAAAACTCTTAACTCCCAAAGGTGGGGGTTTCGGCCACTCTTAATATATATAGCTAGACATGTTATTTGATTACATGCTTTTGGATAGTGATATAGGATGATAAGACTAGATCATAGAAATTAGTTTCACATTAAAAGGATTTTTCTATGATTTTCTAGAGATTTTTGAAGAAAGTTTCATGAAAGTGGATGATGATGATTCATTGCATAATCTTACCAAATGAATGAAGAAGAGACCATGATTGATCATTGAGAGAAGAGATTACCTCTTGAATGATGAAAGATTGCAAGGATCAAGTAAGTTGTTTCCCCAAATTGCTTATGGATTACTTGAGAAAATAAAATATATAGATGTCAAGACAATGAAGCAAGGAACAAGTTTACTAACTTGAGTCAAGAGAGTTTACCTCTTGGTTAGTGGGAAAATTGAGAGAAAGTGAAGAACAAATCAAGAACTTTGAAGAACACTTGAGAGAAAATAGAGTTTCATACTTTTGATCCTTGAAAACTTAATAACCAAGTAGCTTTGTTGTTTGTGGCCAATGAAAGGGAATGGAGGGTTAGTGAGGCCCATTTTAGGCATGAGATCCAAGGGTAAGAAGGTCCAACCTTTGTTCATTTAGGGACAAAAGGGTAATTTCACTTAGGGACAAAAATGTCATTTTAAGAAAAGACTAAGGACATAATTGTCATTTAAACAAAAGGGTAAGGACGTAAACGTCAAAACGCCCAAAAATATCTAGATATTTTTAGAAAGGTAATGATGACGGGTGGTGAGTCACAAGGCCAGAAATGTAATTTCAGAAATTCCCAGGGGCAAAATGGTCTTTTCTCGCCCTAAATATCTTAGATATTTTAGAAATCCAGAAAATATCTTAGATATTTTTCTTAGAGGATAAGGATGGCTGGTGGTGAGTTATAGTGGTGACTCATCCTTTGACTCCCCGCACTCGGTGACCTCTGTACGTCCGTTCTTGACTCCGTCGATTTCCCGATTTAGGTTTTACTCCCGAATAACGTATAACGACTTATTTATTTTGAAAATTTTCAAAATAACCAATATCGTTGGAAATAAAATATAAAACCTAACGGTTTCGTTCACGAGTCAAAATTAGGTTTTCTGATTAGTAAAATTTTACTGTCAGTGAAAACGCAGGCCGGGCTCCGCCGGAACTTTCAACCCAAAATTTAACTGTAACTCTCTACGATAATGTAGAGTATGAATATGATTTTTGTTTATCCAAAATCATTTTCTAAACCTCGGATAAAAATATAAAAGATATATATTTTTACCGTTATTAGAAAACAGCGAAAATCGGAGTGTTACAAGCCCAGTAGGCAGGGACAAATGTAAGTTTAAGCTTACAAGGGCCTGGGGCCCTACCAATCATTTTTTTATTTTAAAATTAATAATAGTGTAACTTCTATCTTATTTGGATGAGCATAAAAGTAGGAATAGTTTAAGAAAAATGTTAACGAGTGTCCTAAGGGCACTGGTTAAAGAAGCAAAACAAGAAAGTTTTCATTGGGACGTGATGTATTTAGTATTTGAATAAGTGATATACTTAGATTTCCAATGAAAACTTGCTTTTCTTGGATTCCTTAACCAGTACCCTTAGAGCACTCGTTAGCATGACCCATAGTTTAATACCCTGGTATATGCACTGTCAGTGCATACCAATTAAATCTTATAACTAATATAATTAACGTTTTCGATCATATAATTATGAATATTTTATATGAAATTTGATGCGTATATATTTGTTGGATGAACTTTAATTTCGAACTTTATAGTTGGCCCCCCATGTCATCCGAGTCTAGCTCCGTCCCTGCCAGTAGGTAAAGTTAAAACATATCCCAGGACATCTAATGCAGCAACTTTTGCTCCATTTCCAAACCGTAGGTCCACTTCACCTTTAGTCACTTTCCTCCTACTCCTGAGTCCCTGCACATTATTACAAATGTGAGCACCACATTTAGTATAAAATACCCAAGATGTTAGAACCAAAACAGTAATGGCTAATGACCCCTAAAAGTTTTAATGATTAACAAAATTATTATATGTTTATTGAATTCATTTGAAGTCAAGTTTATCCTAATCCGTAAGGTCAAAAGACCTTCTTATATTTCTGACTTCAGACGGTTCTCCAAATCCAAAGTTTCATCTAGCTCTTAAAGGACAAAAAGCTCAATGCAATATCTTCATCCAAAGAAACTTCATGGTTCGTCCAAATAATCTTTTGGACTATAGTGGTAAAGGTTTACGTACAGACATGATCATATAGTTTTGTGCGTCCAACTGTCTATACATATTGTGCGTCCAACTGTCTATATTGTGCGTCCAATTGTCTACACTGATTTTGCATCCAACTGTCTATATAAAAGGTGCGTCCAACTTTTTATATATACCTGTGCGTCCAACTAACTTTATTTTGAAGATAACGTGGCTCTCTCTTTCAAATGTCTTAATTGTTTTTAAAAGGAAATATCTTTTTCATATAAGACAAAAGAAGGTACAAAAGTTGTACACAGCAAACCACGTAGAGCAAAGAATCATGTAGAGCAAAACGCTTGTCTGCCACAAAGGCAAATTAGTCTGCTACAATTCAAGCTGCTAGTACCAAAAGCATCCTCATTCTGAAAGGACAATTACTCGATGGAGAAAAACTCGCAAATGGACTTGTGCCTAACAGATATTTGAATGTGTCTAAACGGAAAAGTTTCCTACTTTTTTGAAGTCAGAAGGTCAGACAAAGCTATAAGAAGACCCTCTTCTAAAGAAGCAAATATAGAACACAAGAGCAAGAAAATATTCAAGAGAAAATTCATTGTGCAACAAAAAGCTTCAAAACAATCACTCTCTAGAAATCGATCTGTAAACCTTCCTATTCTTTCATTGTAAAGTTACAAACAGATTGTCAAGAGCTGTATTTTGTAATACTCTCACTCTAGTGAGTTTGTAAAAAAAGCTCGAGAAAAAAAAAAAAAACCTCTCAAGTCTTAGGATTTGTTGAGCCTGGAGAGGTGTAGAATACTTGTAACCTGGAGAGGTGTAGAATACTTGGAGTTGTAGTCGTGGAGTGACTTTGAAACAACTTGTGAAAAGTGGTAAGTGATTTAGTGGAAAAGCCTTCTCAGGGAAGGGACTTGATGTAGCTCTTTGATTTGAAAGAGTGAACCAGAATATATCTATGTATGTATCTCTCTATCCCTATCTTGTTAAGTTTTATTTATTCACTAATCTTAAACGTTTGTAATCGTTTTGGTGTGTTCTTTCATCTTGCTTGTCTAAAATGTTTGTTTGAAAAGGTTTTCGAAAATCGGTTAAGAAACACAATTCAACCCCTTCTTGTGTTTCCCTGTTTCACTTTCAGTTGGTATCAGAGCTTAGCCTCTGGGTTGAGCAATTAGCCGTGCTTGAGGAAAAGATCCAAAGCTCGATGGCAGGACAAGGGATGCCTAGTGGGAGTCAACCTGTTCTTGAAGGTACCTCCTTGACTAGACTGCCATTTTTTAATGGCACTCACTACCTCTACTGGAAAGAAGATTCAAAGGATTCATCTTAAGCACCTGCTCTGCGCTCTGGCCATTAATCATGAATGGTCCTCACATCGTCAACAATCCAGATGGCACTGAGAAAGATGAATCTCAGTGGACCGATGATGAGAGAAGAAGGATGGAGCAGAACTACAAAGCTAGATACACACTGATGTGTGCTCTTAGTCCAGACGAGTTCAAAAAAAATCATGCATGTGAATCAGCGAAACAAATCTGGGATACTCTATCCAATGTTCATGAAGGAACATCCAAAGTAAAGGACTCAAAGATCATTATTCTTATGAGTCAATATGAAATGTTCACAATGGAAAATGGAGAAACCATCGTTGATATGATAGGTCGTTTCCAAACTATTATCAACAATCTCAAGTCTCTTGGAAAAGTTTATACTACAAAAGAAAATGTTACAAAGATCCTCAGGAGTTTACATAAGGAATGGAGACCACTCATCACTGCAATCACTCAAGCCAAGGATCTGTCAACCTTGACCTTAGATGATCTTGTGGGAACTCTTCAAGTTCATGAGCAGGAGCTTAACCAGGACAACCCTACAAAGAAAGGCAAAACTATTGCCTTAAAAAGTCAAAAAGCCAGCAGCTCGAAAGTTCTCAAAGCAAATGAGTCCAGTGACGAAAATGAACAAGATGAAGAAGAAGAATCTGATGATGAGCTGTCTCTCATATCAAAGAAACTTGAATGTATTCTGAAAAAGAAAAACATGAGAAGAAGACCATTTACAAAGAAAAACGTCAAAGACCATGGTGAAACCAAGGATAAAAATCCAATGGTTTGCTATGAGTGCAAGAAACCAGGTCACTTCAAGGCTGAGTACCCTCAGCTGAAAGATAAGAAAATGTTCTTCAAAAAGAAAAGCAAGAATCTCATGGCAACATGGTAAGATCTTGACTCTTCTGAAGAAGAAGAAAACGAAGAAGAGGCAAACCTATGTCTCTGGTCTGAAAATCATCTCTCTGAAGAAGAGCAACAACCTACCTCTTCAATCATCTCATATCCTGAGGCTGAGTCATTAAGAGAATTCAGTAGTCTCTCTATATACAAACCACCTATGTTCTATATAACTGGTGACTATGCCATGTGGAGAGAACTATTCATGAGATTCAACTTAGAACAAAATGTTGATGACCTATGGAGAGCTTACACAAATGATAACTTTTGTCCTACTACTATTATCCATGGTGAACGCATAGTTAAACCAAGGGCTGAATGTTCTGAAGAAGAAGAAAGAAGAGTGAGAATCAATGCTAGAGCTGTCTACACTCATACGTGTGCCTTGGACGAAAGAACTGTCAACATTGTGATGTATTGTGACATTGCGAAAAGAGTGCTTGACATGCTAGGCGCCCTTTTTATGAGAAGGCGACTTGCTCGTTCTGAAGGACCAGCTATTTATCAATCATCAGAATTAGAATATGAAGCTTGGAAAGAAAACTTCAGATCCGTTGTAGTAACCCAAGGATCAGAAGAACACTGGAAAACTCTCATTGACGAAACCTTCTGTCCCATCATCATCATCATCAATGGAGAATACATGATGAAACCTCTAGATCTTTGCACCTTAGAGGAAAGAAGAAGAGTTGTTCTTGATTGTGAGGCAAGGGCTTTCCTGTTTCGAAGTGTACATGAAGCAAGAAGAGAAGTCCTGGCTGAAGAGACAATTGCTTGGGGAATGATGAACCTAATGGATACTCTGGAAATATCTCCACCTGCATCCCCAACAGCAGATATGTGTCTCATGGCAAGTATTTCCTCTGAGACAGAAATAGAAGAAGATGAGGTAAATATATCTGACTATTCTAAAGATGAATATGAAGAGCTATTAAATGAATCATGCACTACTTATTCAGAATATAAAGCTCTTAAAAGAAAATTTACCAAACTCAATAAAGACTTTGACAAAGTCAAAATTGAGAATAAAGAACTAAGAGAAGAGATAATCAGCCTAACTGAAGTCTCAAGCTCTAGGTCCAGTACATCCTATGAAGTTGAGAAACTTGAGCATCAAGTTGCTTACTTAACTGATAGTCTATCTAAATTCACTGATGGATCTAAGAAGCCTAATTTAATTCTTAGATATAGATCTCCTTATGATAAATCTGGCATTGGATATGAAAAAGAAAATCCAAAAATTTCTGAGATAAAAAGAGTAATGTATTGTTCTATTTGTGGTAAAAATGGACACTCTGCGTCCAGATGCTTACACAAAAGAAAAGAAAGAACTTATAAGTTACCTGCAACTAACCAAAAAGGACCCAAGTCTATCTGGGTACCTAAGAGTACAATAATCTCTGTTGCAGACTTGCTTGACAATAGAAAGAAAACACCGATCATGGTACTTGAACAGTGGATGCTCACGACACATGACAAGAGAAAGGTCTATGTTCCTAGACCTAAAGCCAAAATCTGAAGGATCAGTTGTATTTTGCGGCAATCAAAAGGGAAAGATTATAGGTATTGGTAAGATTGGTAAGAATAATTCTCCCTCTATAAATAATGTGTTGTTAGTTGAAGGGTTAAAACACAATCTGCTTAGCATAAGCCAATTGTGTGATGGTGGGTTTGTAGTGTCTTTCAACAAAGATAAATGTATAGTCAAATATGTTGATGGGTCCACTCTATTTACTGGTAAGAGGCAAAACAATGTATATAAAATTGACTTGGAGGACCTCTTTAATCAAAATGTATCATGTCTCATGTCTGTGAATGATGAGCAATGGATTTGGCACAAGAAACTTGGTCATGCAAGCCTGAGATTAATCTCAAAGCTACAAAAGCATAACCTCGTAAAAGGATTGCCAAAGCTGGCCTATAAATCGGATGCTCTCTGTGATGCCTGTCAAAAGGGGAAACAAGTTAAAAGTTCTTTTAATTCAAAGAATATTGTTTCAACATCCAGACCTTTATAATTGCTACATTTAGATTTGTTTGGTCCAACAAGGACTGCCTCCCTAAGTGAAAAGAAATATGGACTTGTCATTATTGATGATTATTCCAGATGGACATGGGTAATGTTCCTAGCTCACAAAGACAAGTCTTTTGAAGTATTCTCAATATTCTGCAAAAGGATGAGAAAGGTATATGTATCAATTCAATCCGAAGTGATCATGGAGGAGAGTTTGAGAATGTAAACTTCCAACTATTCTGTGAAGAAAATGGTATTCTTCATAATTTCTCTGCCCCTAGAACACTTCAACAAAATGGGGTCGTTGAGAGAAAGAATAGGTCTCTTCAAGAGATGGCAAGAACATTACTCAATGATAACTCTGTCTCTAAGATCTTTTGGGCTGAGGCTGTTAACACAGCATGCTATATTCAAAATAGAGTATACATAAGACCAATATTGAAAAAGACTCCATATGAACTGTGGAAAGGACGAAAACCCAACATATCATATTTTCATACTTTTGGTTGTGCTTGCTTTATATTAAACACTAAAGACAATCTAGGAAAATTTGATGCCAAAGTTGATAATGGTATTTTCTTAGGATGCTCTGAAACATCTAAAGCTTTCAGAATTTATAATTGTAGATCATTAATTGTCGAGGAATCTATTCATGTTAAAATTGATGATAAGAAGCCTGATAAAATATTATCAGAGCTGGACGAATCTCTTGCAGATCTTGATCTGAATGATCATCGTCCAACCAACAATGGGAAGGAAATCTTCGAGGAAGTCAAAACTGATGATCACAATCCTCAATCGTCAAATGATAGTCAGAAATCATGGCAATTCAAAGTTTATCATCCCGAAGAACAAATTCTAGGTCAACCTAGTGATAAAGTAAGAACAAGGTCAACGTTCAGAAATCAAGCTGATTCGGCTTTTATTTCTGAGTTAGAAGCAAAAACTGTGGATGAAACTCTCTTGGACGATGGCTGGATCTTGGCTATACAAGAAGAACTCAATCATTTTGAGAGAACCAAAGTTTGGACTTTAGTTCAAGAACCAAATGATAAATCCATAATTGGAACAAAATGGGTATTTAGAAATAAGATGGATGGAAATGGAAAGGTTGTGAGAAACAAAGCAAGGTTAGTAGCAAGGGTATTCTCAAGAAGAAGGTATTGATTATACTGAAACCTTCGCTCTTGTTGCTAGAATAGAAGCTATACGTGTCTTACTATCTTTTTTTGCTCATCATAACATAGCCTTATATCAAATGGATGTTAAAAGTGCTTTTCTAAATGGGTTACTTAACAAAGAAGTCTACGTAATGCAACCCCCTGGGTTTGAAGATCATTCCCATCCTGAGTATGTATATAAGCTTTAGAAAGCTTTATATGGACTCAAACAAGCACCTAGAGCTTGGTATGAGAAACTCAGCTCCTTCCTCAAGGAAAATGGCTTTTGTATAGGAAAGATAGACACCATGTTGTTTAAGAAAACAAATAAAGATAATTTTGTAATAATCCAATTCTATGTTGATGATATTATTTTTGGATCTACTAATGATTCTCTTTGTAAGGAATTTTCTGATCTTATGACAAAAGAATTCGAAATGAGCATGATGGGAAAACTCAAATTCTTTCTGGGTCTGCAAGTAAGACAAACCTCAAAGGTGTGTATATTCATCAGACCAAGTACATTAAAGATCTCCTGAAGAAATTTCAGATGGATGATAGCAAGCCATGAGTACACCTATGCACTCAACGTCCATTCTGACCAAAGACAACAAAGATAAAAAGGTAGATCAAAAGGTTTACAGAGGTATGACATGATCTCTCTTATATCTCACTGCGTCCAGACCAGATATAATGTTTAGTGTATGTCTTTGTGCACGTTTTCAAGCTGATCCATGTGAAAATCATTTAACTGCTGTCAAAAAAATTTTTAGATATCTAAAGGGTACTTCTAATCTAGGTTTATTTTATGAGAAAACAAATGAGTACAAATTAATGGGATATTGTGATGCTGACTATGCTGGAGATAGAATTGAACGAAAAAGTACAAGTGGTGGCTGTCATTATCTTGGAAATAATCTCATCTCATGGTCCAGTAAAAGACAAAGTACCATGACTTTATCAACTGCTGAAGCTGAATATATCTCTGCGGCTAGTTGTTGTTCACAGCTCTTATGGATTAAACACCAACTGGAAGACTACAACATTCATGAAAGTAAGATTCCAATTTATTATGATAATACTGCTGCAATTAATTTATCGAAAAATCCTATATTGCACTCTAGGGCTAAACATATAGAAATCAAACATCATTTTATCAGAGATTACATTCAAAAAGGTGTGTTTGATGTAAAGTTTGTTGATACTGACCATCGGTGGGCAGATCTCTTCACAAAACCTCTTGCAGAGGATAGATTTTCTTTCATAAGAAAACAGCTCAACATGCTCTATGTTGAATGACCTTGCGTCCAATACACGCTTGTGTCAAAGAAAAGCTTGCGTTCAATTTGGTTGCGTCCATCACAAGCTTACATCGTTCTTTGTGTTATTTTATCATTTACAATAAACGTAGAATAATTTGTTTTTAAATTCATTATCTATCTGTCATCCACACATTTTCTATGCTGAGTCAGCACTCTCAGGTCACGTCAAACGGCGTGCGTCTGGTACTTCACTCTTAAATAGCCCCCCTCGGTAACTGCTAGTCATCATGGTTCTTTAACCATGGTTACTTTCTCTGATGTTTTGGTTACTTTTCTCCTCTCTTTATTAACCTCAACCCGTGAGCTTGAACCTCACCAAACGTCCTCATCTTTAAAAATCCTCTCCTTCTCTTACCCTCATCTGTTCATCTTCTTTATTCTCTTCTGAAATATGGGTAGAAACCTTCATTCAGCTGGAGAAGGAAGCAACGTTCCTCAAGAGACCATATATCACCTCTAGGTCATCCAACTCGCGATATTCCAGACAACTGCCAGATCAACGTTGAACATCAGATTGACTTGAATCTGCTGGCCAGACAGGGAGCAGATGTCAGAATCTACGTCATTGGAGCTGGATGGGATCACTTCTTCATCAACTATCCAAACGTCTATCCAAGACTGCTCACTGAATTATGGAAGACCGCTCACCTGGAAAAGGAAGGTCACATTTTTGGGTATATTTTACGGACACAAAAGGTTGATGTTTCCAAAGTGAGTATAGCGTCTGCTATTGGGTGTTTGTCTCTCGGAGCCAATTGTTTCAAATCTTGGCAGAACAAGTTTGGAGTAAAAGACAATGTCTTCAACTTCCTCAGAAATCTTGAAGCTCAGCCCAATGTTCTCTTTCGTGCTATCATCATGAAAGACGAAGCAAGGATTCTAAATCAAATCTTGAACAAGGCTGTTCTTCATAAAGCTGGGTCTAAAGACTCTGTTTCTGAGGTACATTCTTTTCTTCTTACTCATCTGCTTTATGGTATGAAGATCTATCTTCCCTCTCTTCTCTTTGATCGATTCAAAGAAAATTGCATAGATGTTGTCTCTGTCAAGACCATCACTTATGCAATTCTTCTCTCTCGAATCTTCAAAAATCAAGGGATTTATCGCATGCTAAACAAAGTTCATCACAGCATAAGAATCTCTTATCGAACCATTAGTTGCCCTCTGTTTGGAAAAGCAAACCTCTCCAAAATGCAACTCAAATCTGTCTTGGCCTTTGAACAAGCTTAGTCCAGCACTGCACAATCTCAATGCATGGAAGCTCTTCAAAGCCGACAAAGAAGGAAGAATCAAACTCAAAATGTTGCTAATCAACCTCGAGTCTCCTTTGATTCGTCCACTCGGGAGAGATTGTTTGAACAATCTCAGGATGTTTTTGAAGAATTTGAGGAAAAGCCAAATCTAGAGTTTGCTTCGATGATAGAAGGTATTGCTTACACCATTCATGGAGAAAAATTCATCAAGCCAAATGGTGTAGTTGTTCCTTTTATTGAAGATATTCATGGCCCTTTGCTTAAAGCGAACTTAGGCTCAAAGCAGCAGGCTCATTTATCCTCTCAAGCTGGTCAAGAAGCTGGTTCTTCTAAACCCAGATACAGAAAGAGGAAGCTTCTGGTGGAAGAAGACGATGAGGATGATGTTCCAATTGCCCTCCTTCTTGCCAAGAAAACCAAGGTATCACCATCACCCTCAACCTTGCCCAACCCTTCTATTTCTTCTGTACCCTCCACTCCAACTGACGAACCATCTTCTACTCCACCCACAAATCATAACCTGTCTGCGTCCATCCCTCCTCCACCTAAACCAATGCGTATTAAAACCATAGCTAAACGGCCACCGAGACCTAAAATCCTTATCCAAGACTCCTCAACCTCTACTCCCTCCCCATAACAACCTGATTCCCAACCCCCATCTTCACCTCTCTCATCCGTCATCCTATCCTCAGATGAACACAGAGGATCTCAAGACGACCCACCCTCTATCCCTCAATCACTAGTCCCGGAATCATCTTCTCCTCCTCCCGTTCTTCTGCTACCATGGTACTCTCATGAATAAGCTACATCTTCAGAGATTCCAATGGATAATCTTCCTGATGCATTTCTTGATCCTGAGACCCAAGCAAACATCTGTTGTGCCGAGTCTACTGGTTTTCACAAAGATGCAAGATGTGAAGATTTTGTTGTTCCTGATTCACAAGCAGAAGCAAGCTCTGTCCAGTACACTGAAAGTCTTGATGCTAATTCCACCTTGTCTGGCAACACTGTGGAACTACATCTTGATGATGAAGATGTCAACTATTCTACAGCTGAAGAAGGCCACCGTGCTCAAGCCTCGGCTTCCTCTCTACCTCCTAGTCTTTCTCCTGAAATTGCTGACTACTTGGTAGATCGGATCTCTATAAGGGTCATTCAAGAATTGGATCGAAAAATGGATCAAATGTTCACCTATCTTCATCGCATCTTTCCTGACTTTCTTCCTCTATATCCTTAAAATCTTTTCCTTTCTTTTGCTGACAATGATGTGCAATCGTCCGTTCGTTCCTTTTGTCTGATGACAAACAGGGGGAGAATATATGAAAATGAATATGTAAAAGTTTTTTTTTTTTTTGAATAGGAAGATTGGAAATATGTTCGTATATGTCTTGTTTTTATGCTTTCATAACCTTATGTTCTGAATTATGTCTTCAATATGTAAATGAATAATCTCAGGGGGAGCTTTTATTCATAAGGACATAAGAAATACTGTTTCAAAAACATACTTCATAATAATGTTTGTCATCATAAAAAAGGGGGAGATGGTTAGAACCAAAACAGTAATGTCTAATAACCCCTAAAAGTTTTAATGATTAACAAAATTATTATATGTTTATTGAATTCACTCGAAGTCAAGTTTATGCTAATCCATAAGGTCAAAAGACCTTCTTATGTTTCTGACTTCAGACGGTTCACCAAATCCAAAGTTTCATCTAGCTCTTAAAGGACAAAAAGCTCAATGCAATATCTTCATCAAAAGAAACTTCATGGTTCGTCCAAATAATCTTTTGGACTATAGTGGTAAAGGTTTACGTACAGACATGATCATATAGTTTTGTGCGTCCAACTGTCTATACATATTGTGCGTCCAATTTTCTACACTGATTGTGCGTCCAATTGTCTACACTGATTGTGCATCCAACTATCTATATAAATGGTGCGTCCAAATTTTTATATATACCTGTGCATCCAACTAACTTTATTTTGCAGATAACGTAGCTCTCTCTTTCAAAAGTCTTAATTGTTTTTAAAAGGAAATATCTTTTTCACATAAGACAAAAGAAGGTACAAAAGTCATTCACAGCAAACCACGTAGAGCAAAGAATCACGTAGAGCAAAACGTTTGTCGGCCATAAAGGCAAATTAGTCTGCTACAATTCAAGTTGCTACTACCAAAAGCATTCTCATTCTGAAAGGACAATTACTCGACGTAGAAAAACTCGCAAATGGACTTGTGCCTAATGGATATTTGAATGTGTCTAAATGGAAAAGTTTACTACTTTTTTGAAGTCAGAAGGTCACATAAAGCTATAAGAAGACCCTCTTCTGAATAAGCAAATACAGAACACAAGAGTAAGAAAATATTCAAGAGAAAATTCATTGTGCAACAAAAAGCTTCAAAGCAATCACTCTCTAGAAATCGATCTGTAAACCTTCCTATTCTTTCATTGTAAAGTTACAAACAGATTGTTAAGAGTTGTATCTTGTAATACTCTCACTCTAGTGAGTTTGTAAAAAAAGCTCGAGAAAAAAAAAACGCTCTCAAGTCTTAGGATTTGTTGAGCCTGGAGAGGCTTGTCAGTAAAAGACTACTTGTAGCCTGGAGAGGTGTAGACTACTTTGAGTTGTAGTCATGGAGTGACTTGGAAACAACTTGTGAAAAGTGCTAAGTGATTTAGTGGAAAAACCTTCTCAGGGAAGGGACTGGACGTAGTTCTTTGATTTGAAAGAGTGAACCAGGATATATCTCTGTGTGAATCTCTCTATCCATATCTTGTTAAGTTTTATCTATTTACTAACTTGGGGATTAAAAACAAAGTATCTTAAACGTTTGTAATCGTTTTGGTGTGTTCTTTCATCTTGCTTGTCTAAAACGTTTGTTTGAAAAGGTTTTTGAAAATCTGTTAAGAAACACAATTCAACTCCCATTCTTGTGTTTCCTTGTTTCACTTTCACAAGATGCTGAAGATGATAAATTAACATCAATAACATAAATATCTGAAGCGAAAGTCTCACTTTCATTCTTTTTCTCTTCCAAGTATTTCTTGCAGTTCCTCTTCTAGTGGCTAGGTTGGCCACAATGGTGGTAATTGCCTTCCTTAGCTACCCTACCCACGGGCTTCAAGCCAGAAGTGCTAGGCTTAAACTTTTTCTTACCTTTGCCCTTCTGCTTGCTCCAAGGCTTCTTCTTAGCCTGCTTTCCAGAATCAACCATCATTATGGCTTTACCTTTTCCCTTATTAATGTTATGCTCGGCAGTTCTCAACATGCCTAACAGTTCTGGTAGAGTGTTGTCAATGTCATTCATGTTGTAATTCATGATAAATTGATTGTAGCTTTCTGGCAACGATTGCAGAACTACATCTGTAGCCAACTCTTGGCTCAGTGAAAAATCCAATCTTTCAAGGCTGTCAATGTACCCAATCAAAAGGAGTACATCAGGTCCAACTGGGCTTTCTTTTGCCAGCTTACAATTAAACAGGGCTTTGGAAACTTCAAAGCGCTTATGTCTCGCCTGCTCTTGGTAGAGTATTTTTAGACGTCCGATCATATCAAACGCCTCCATGTTCTCACGTTGCTTTTGAAGCTCTGAGTTCATGGTGGCAAGCATGAGGCAGCTAACATCCAGGGCATCATCCTAATACTTCTTCTAAGCATCTCTGTTAGCCCTAGAAGCATCCTCGGGTAGTTCAGGAGCAGCCTCCTCAAGAACATACAACTTTTCTCTTGCCTAAGGACAATCCTCAGGTTTCGGTACCAATCCAGAAAATTACTTCCAGATAACTTGTCCTTCTCAAGGACAGATTGCATTAACATATTATTAGTTGTGTTTGGTGCCATGGATATCTACATAAAGAAATATGCAAAGTATAAGTATCATGATTTTAAAACATATTTAATAGATCTTTATTAAATAAACTCCCACTATTTCACTCAAATCAATGACCCTCATCATTGACTCAGAAAATCTCGTTGAAAGATTTTCTAGTGGGACCAAGATCCATATTTCACCTCATTCTGAGTCAATTGTGGCTGATCACCCAGAACTCAACTATTTAGGTAGGAAACTCCTTTCCAATTACATCCAATGTAATTCTTGGACCAGTTGGGTGAATAACTCCTTATTCTAATCCATTATACGAAGTAATGCTCAACCCGTTGCCTCTAAGCTATTTCAATCATATTGAATACCCTTAGTTAAGTTCAACCCAATGGTTGGCAATATGTTATTTCACCTTTCGCGTCTCACCAGAATATATTAAGGTGCTCAACAGTAGCATGACCCACACTTAAATGATTCTGGCCTTGACGAGTGCTACGCATCAGGAGCCATTTAATAACTTAATTTATTGAAGGAATTTAATTATTAAATGATCTCACCAGCTTGTTTATCAAATAAACATCTCTCATAGCATACATGGCATACTAGCTTACATACAATCAAAACATATTAAACATATAATAACATATATGCTATCATACAATTTAAATTCCAAATTTAAATCATACATTTCATGCATCACATACATAAACATACAAGACATATAAAAGGTATTATGATTATGGCCTCCTAATATGCAATAATTAAAACTAATTATTACTATCTTTGACCCTTAAGCAAACTTTCAAAGTTCCTCCCACTGCCGTTATGATTTTGTGTTGCCTCCATGTCATTTCGAGCAATTTACAAAATTTAAAATAAAATAAAAAAAGTAAATGTCATGACACTCAGGCCATAATTATAAAATAAATACAATAAATCACGACACACATGCTGTATTTATCAAATAAAATTAAATACCAAAACTACGGCCATAACCATATAACGCACATTTAGTAAACAATTTATAAATATGCAAAAGGGGACAAAAACACAGTTTGTCCATCAGCACCACCGTGCTAAAAAGAGCACGGCCGTGCTCAAAGTTCGTTGACGCTGTTTGAAAGTGGCACGGTCGCGCTATGCGTTCACTAAGGCAGATTCAAACATGCACGACCGTGCCACACGGAGCACGAACTTGCTCCACGCCGCAGCAGGATTCCAAAAACGAATCTTTGTTTATGTCAGGAGCACAACCAAGCAAATAAACATGTTTAAACAGATTTATATCACATACAAATCATACAAACATGCTTTTAAACATACAAAACATATTTAAAAGCAATAATTATGTTATCATACAAACACAAACAAGCCTAGGATACAAGGCAAACTACGACCAACTCTCTGATATCATTGTAGGGGTTTCAAAAGGGATAATTTTTAAAAACTATTTTCAAAAACCTCTTGAGCGGAAAAAACCCCTTAACTAAGGACCACATATTGCACATGAATCACAAGGATATTGTGTTTACCTCTTGAAGCGTAGCTTTACCACGAACACTGTGAGCACGTCAGTAGCACCGGTAAATCACGAACACTGCTACAGTGTGAATGGCAACTTGATCTACACAACTATAGTGCAGCAGATACGAGGAACACTGCTACCATCACCACAAAGGGAGAGATAGTTGAATCACTAGTATTGCAAGGTATCAATACCTTTACTCAGTCTATACGAGCAAACCAAAGTCAGAGATATCGTAGTGCTAGTTATCAGGATTGGGAGAGGCGCGGCACACAGAGAGAGAAAAGAGGGCGCGCCTGTCAAGGGTGAATAGCGGCCGTTATAAGTGCTCTGTGTTGTGTGTAACTTAAGTGACGTGCACGACTTATTAATAGCTGTCACTCACTTAACCTAACCCACTTGGGCTACTTTACGCTACAGGTCCAATGTTTAATTATTAATTAAATCATATTTAATTAATCAATTAAACTAATTCTCTGAACATTTACTCTATACGTGTGACCCTATAGGTTCTCAATTAATTGGTAATAATATTTATTATTATTAATCATATTAATAATCAATTAATATTATAAACAATGAGCGGCATCTAGCAATACATTTTTTTTAATAAAAACTATTGATGTGCAAATGCATCACTATAGAGAAAGGCATCCCAACTATGTTGGCACCCCAAACTCTAACAATCACTTGCAGCACATAAAAAAATATATTAAGAATGAAAAGAATACAGAAAATATCATGGGGGGATTATAGCCAAAAAAAAAGAATCATTTAAATCTATAGCTAGGCAAGCCTAACCTATTCCTTAAGAATTCCTCCCTAATAAAATTAGGAATAACATCCCACCAAGTAAAAGAACAACTAGAAACACCATAAGCTACCAATTTATCAGCACAACAATTGCCCTCCCTAAAAATATGAGAAACTCTAAAGTTCAAAAGCTGAACAACATGAAGACAGCTCTTCCATCTGTTATTCAACTGCCAAGGCACCCCAATCTTTGAACTACAAGCATCAACCACCACCTTGGAGTCGTATTCAAGCCAAAGGAATTTCCAACCCCTCTGATCAGCAAATTCAATTGCTAATATTGCAGCCATGAATTCAGCATGTACAACAATAAAAATACCAAGGTAGGAAGCAAAGCAGCCGATAGCAGCACCTGAAGAGTCTCTAAAAAGACCACCAGCAGCAGCATGGCCTGGACAACCTCTAGCTGATCCATCTGTGTTACATTTAATCCATCCACATAAAGGAGGTAACTAATCAACTTGCCTAATGGAGGGAGCCTTGCAAATGTGGCATTCAGCTGAAAAAGCTTTAAGCATTCTGAAATCATCAATGGAATTGGACATTTTCCTTTTAGAGAAAGAGCCAGCCATATGAGTAGTAGCAATATTTAAGCTTAGAGCATACTCCTTAGTAATAATTATATTTTTAAAACGATATTGATTCCTGCTGAACCAAATAATAGAGAAGGCATTAGTCATAGCAGTAAGAATCAAGTCTTTGATTTCGCTACTCCATCCCTTATCATAAACTAAAAGAACAACTCTTGAAGAAGAAAGATCAATTGCACAGTTGAGAATATTAGATATCCAAGACCAGAGATACTGAGCAAACTTGCATAATAGAAACAGATGGTCAGCAATTTCATCAGAAACACCACATAGGGAACAAATTGAGACAATTATACAGCCTCTTATTCGCAGGTTATCATCTATAGGCATTTTCCTGTGAATCAGTCTCCAAATTATGAATGATTTTTGAAGGAGGAATGAAAGATTTCCAAATAAGCTTACACCAGTTCAAAGGATTACCAGCAGGCTTAATAAATTTGTAAGCTTCCTTGAAGGATAATTCACCAACATTAGACTTTGACCAAGCTAAATAATCGGATTCTACTGGATTAATAGGAATACACACCTTTTTAACCTCTGCCAATAGTAAAGGAAATCTGACATGTAATTCCATAGGCAAGGACCAACAATTATCAACAACAAACTCCTTTACATGAGCAGATAATAATGAATGAATATTAGTAGGAATGTTAAGAAATTCTACAACAGACTGACAGGAGGGCAACCAAGTATCTCTCCAAAAGTTGATTTTTGAACCGTCTCCTAACATCCAAACTGAATTCTGATAAATTATTGGAATGTGTCTCTTAATACCAGACCAAATGGATGATCTGACATAAATAAAAGCAGCATGCCCCTTTCTAAAAAAACCTTGCTCTCAACAAACCACCCAATCATCTAAAGATACTATAATATCTCAACTAAGCTTCAACATTACAGCATCATTGATATCTCTGATTGATCTCAGGCCTAAGCCACCCTCATGAACAAATTTTTTTTCCAAGCCATAGTTACCACTTTTTAAACATGAATGTCTCCTGACCAAACAAAATTCTTGATCCACCTATCCAGAGATTTCATCAAATAAATGGGCCAAGCATAGATATGAAAGTTATGTAAGAGCATACCGTTGATAACAGAATTGACCAACTGTATCCTCCCCATAATAGAAAGAAGGGAACCTTTCCAAGAAGCCAATTTAGCCTTAATCCTATCAACAATCGGCTGCAAATAAGAAACTCTTGGTTTTCCTTTGAAAATAGGAACTCCAAGATAAATGAAAGGAACCTTGGGAAAAACCAAGAGTATTTTTTATGACCCTTAACCTTCTTGGATGGACTGAACCAGCAAAAAACCTGCATTTAGCTAAGCTCAAATGCTGACCTAAAACTTTAGCATAAGATTTAAATAGCTTCAATAACATAGTAATATTCTTCTTATGTCCATTACAAAAAACCATGATATCATCCGCATATAAAATATGAGATGGAGTGATGAAATTCCTAGGACCTACCATAGGCCTCAAGAGTTTTGATTCCACAAGCATAGAAATGCTTCTACTAAGAACATCCTCTACTAAACAAAAGAGAAGAGGGGAGAGTGGATCTCCTTGTCTCACTCCCCTTTTGCGAGAGAAATAGCCTATAGTATTACCATTTACCAGAAAAGACAACTTAGCAAAGAAGAGGATAGTCTTCACCCAATTAGTAAAAGAAACATGGAAACCAAAAGCTGATAGCACCTGCAACAGAAAAGACCAATCAAGTGTATCAAATGCCTTCTTTATATCAAATTTAAGAGCTAAATTCCCGCCATGAACTGAATTGTCCAACATATTTATTGCCTCAGAAGCCAGAGCAATACACTCATAAATATGTCTCCCTTTTATAAATCCTCTCTGCTGTGAGGAGATAATATTAGGTGCAATGATGGATAACCTGTTAGCTAGAACCTTTGAGATGATTTTAAATTGAAAGTTTGCAAGAGCAATAGGCCGAAAATCTTCAATTCTTTCTGCTTCAGGATGCTTAGGAATTAAAACAACCAGATTAGAGTTAAGACCAGGAAGAATCCATTTCTAACCAAAAAACTGCAATACTGACTTGCACACATTTGAACCCACAACCTCCCAAAAAGAATGATAGAAAGCTCCTCCAAAACCATCAAGCCCTGGTGCCCCATCACCATTCATTGAAAACACTGCAGATTTAATCTCTTCAACAGTAGGAATATTTATAAGCATGCAGTTATCCTCCATAGACACTAAACTAGGATTTACCTTTTCAACCAAACCATTATTAATGCAAGAATTATCAGTAGCATAAAGAAAAGAATAAAATTCAATCACATGCTGCTCAATCTCTGTCTGAGAGGTCAGAATATCATCACCTTTCCTCAAAGAGGACATTTGTTTCTTATAATTTCTGATCTTAGCTGATCTGTGAAAAAATGATGTGTTTCTATCACCATGACAGAACCAGTTTACATTTGATTTCTGTCTCCAAAAAGATTCTTCATAAGAAAGGGCCTTGTTCAGCTCTATTTGGGCCTTAATTTCCTGTTGATGAATCAACTCAGAAAATCCAGCAGAAGATATCTGAAGCTGAATCTGTTCCACAGCCTCCAAAGCCTGATTCACTTTTAAATTAATATCACCAAACACCAGCTTATTCCATACCAGCCTTTAGTTTTCTTAACTCTCAAGATAAAACTTGCATCGGGCAACCACTACAGGAATTAGACCGAACTTCTTTGACTAATCTAAGACAATTAGGATGTTCCACCCACATATGAAGAAACTTAAAATGAGAGGGCTTAAGATGAACACCTTTATACAAAGAAAGTAAAATTGGAAAATGATCCGAGTGACTTCTTGGTAAAGTGCAGCAGGATATGTTGGACCAGTAAGCTAGCCAATCATCATTAACAATAGCCCTATCTAGCCTCAATTCAGTATATGAACCAACGAATCTATTATTGACCAAGTAAAAGCTGAACCTTTGGTTAAAATATGAGTGAATCTGCCAGTATTAGTCCAGGAATTAAAATCATCACATGAGACTTTGGGAGGAAGGCCACCTCCTCTCTTCTCATGAGCACCTAAAACTGCATTGAAGTCCTCCATAAAAAGCCAAGGAGCCTTATAGGACTGCTCAAGGTCTGCCAAATCTTTCCAAAGGACTCTTCTAACTAAATATGAAGTTGAACCATATATTGCAGCAAAATAGAAAACCTGATTATCATGAACAACATAAAATGCCTAAATCTGATCTGATGCAAAAATCAAATCTGGATATATAAAGATCTCACATAAACACCACAAGCTAGGAGACTTATTGTTTCTAATAGTAAATCCAAAAGGTTTTAGCCCCAAATGTTGCCAAAAAGAACCCGGAATCTGCTCAAAATGAATCATTGGCTCGGATAAGAAAACCAATTCAGGTTTATAAATCATGCACAATTTTTTTAGAACCTGCCTAGTTTCCTTATTACCTAGGCCTCTAAAATTCCAATAGAACACTTTCATTATGCGAAGTTTTGAGGACTAGCCCTAGATCGGGTGTTGTAAGCACTAGATTTTGCTGCTTGCCTTAACTTCTTCTTTTTAGACTTAGATAAAATAACTGAAAAGTTAGGTGAAATACCTTTTTCATCCTGAGCCCTATGAGCCAAAAGGAGAATTATAATCAATTTCATCTTCCACACCATCATCCCAAAATCTAGAAACAATTCTCAGATCATTTCTAACATTTTCAGAAATAGGCTCTGAAGTGAAAATTGCATGCTTACCAGAGTCAGAACTAGGAGGCAATGAATTAGGCACAAGAGAAGGAGAATCCTCAGTAGTAGAATCTTTAGCAACCAGTTGAGACTCATCATAAACATTCTCGACAGACTCCTTATCATCAAGAACATCATCAGATATCCGAGGGATAACAAATTCCATATGACCCCTATCAATAACCACATTGGCTTGAATCACCGGATCCTGATAATTAGAAGTCAGAACCTTAGAGCCATGATTATCTTCAACTTGAACATGTGCTTGAACATGTGCTTGAATTTCTTCAAGCACATAAGGAACATCATAGGGTAGCTGTTGAACAACAGGATCGTCCTTGCTTGTCCCTTTTCCAAAAGGATTTTGTAGGTTGTTCTTAGCACCCAACCCACCAGAAGGGGTATTGTCAACAACAATTGCTTTCCCTTTATTCCCCTCTTGCTTATCATCTGAAGCTAAAGGAGTCTTTTTAGGAACATACTGCTCAGAAAACTTTTTTTTCCCCAAAACCTTTTGAATACCATCATGAATATTCGATTCTTGATGAACCTTTGCACTCTTTTCGCAGTCTGACAAAGAATGCCCTATAAAAGCACAAGAAGAACAAAATAAAGGAAGCCATTCATATTCAATTCGCACAAAAAAGGCGAATCCTTCTCTCTCCACTAAAACCTGATCTCGTAACTTATTGACAAGATCAATATCAACCAAAACTCTTGCAAAATGTCCCATAGTTTTGTTTATGGTCGCACCATCCAAGGAAAGGGGAATACCAACACCTCTAGTAATAGCAAAAATAATCTTTGGTCTCCAATATTCTTGTGGAAGATCATAAATCCTAACCCAACATTGGGTATTTGTTTGCTTAACATGATTAGGACAAAAGTCAGGAGTCCATGAAAACAATCTCAGCACCCCCGGATCTAGAGTCCAAGAACCTACAGACCAAACTTTTCGCAGATCTTCAATGGAGGAGAATGAAAACTCATAATATCCTTTACCAATAGGAACCATGCTCCAATTTCCCAATGGTTTCCATAATTTTAATAACTTGACACGCAAGTCATTAAACTTAATAGGAGAATTACCCTTAGCAAGAAGTAATCTACCATGAAGGTTATTTTTGCAACCTTCAATACCAGCCCTGTATTCCTCTTCTGGAATCTTAACAGCAACCTCATAACCTTTCATATAGGGAACCGACAGTTGACTAAGTGGAATTCCACATGCATTATTCAATGCTTGCTTGAATGGTTTTGGCTGAGTGATATGGGGAGGAGGAGGAAGAACAATAGGAGGAGAATCATGATGAATAGGAGAAGAAGAAGTTTCAGGAAACATGAAGTGCCACGGGCAAGCATAGTTGTCTGCCATGGTGCAACAAGGACAAACACCATGCAAACCCTATTCCTCGATATTGTCTCTATTCAGATTTAGAGAGTCATCTAGCAATACATCATTACTACCCAATATATCATTGCTACCCAATTAATTAGAATATTGGTGATACGATTAATAGCATATTGTAACCATATATAATGTGAAGTCAACGTCCTTTCGTCACAATATTGAATACAAGGTATAAATGTGTCATCCTTGTTAAGTCCAATTATTTATTTCTTGATCTATTAATTGACGTACGATCATGTGAGCCTAATATCTCATATTGTCCCACCTTAGTATGGTCATGCATTTCTACATCGCATACCATCAAGAGGCCTATAGACATTACTCCTGTTATGTAGGAGGGACGAATCCTATCTACATCACTCATATTCCTCAACATGTTTCATTGCAGGCCCAATAACTATCTTTATCGTTGTCCTGTTACAGATAACGTTTAATAGTATCAAAGCCTACAATTACATATGTTAGGAATCGTAGTGACTTCAAGTCGAAGGACTACTTCACTATAGTCACGTAAGAATCGCTCATGACACTTACATAACTATTACGCAGCGTTCTCATAGCGGGTCACTCCAGTATAAATATTCCACTAATATTTATACTTATGTGAAGACTTGATATCTTATGGGTCTGTTTGAATTGGCTTATAAACAACTTATTTGAGCTTATCTACTGGCATAAGCGCTTGTCAGAGTGTTTGTAAGAGCTTATGGAAACAGCTTATGACATATGCATAAGCTGTTTTCAGCTTATTTTGATAAGCTCTCCAGGATAGCTTATGAAAACAGTTTATAACTTATATGAAAACAATTTGACTATATTTTCTCTTTGATTATAGAAATAACTTATACATAAGCGCTTATATGATAAACGCTTATAACTTATATGATAAGCGCTTATCCTATAAGCGTTTAATTAAGCCATTTACTCAAATAGGCCCTATATCTATGACCCGTGAGATGTGATCATCAGTAAACCGACAATAGTCTCAATATATTATTATTGTCCTTATTAATAATAATATTTGACTATGGATATTTAAGAATAATGATCTATAATTTAATGGCATCTCACGGTCAAGTCATACTTGACGTTCCATTAAATGAACTACCTATTCTAAGGATTTTATTATGCTATAAATATGATCATCAAATATAACATAATAAATAAATGTCTAAAATATAAAATAAAGTCATGATACAATATATAAATCCAATAAATATATATTGGCCACTAGGGCTTATACCAACACTATCACCATTCGGGAGAGCCGGAGCGGTTGCCTATGGTTCACCATTCGTCTACCTCTTCACATATATTTTTAGGTTACCCTAAAAGCCTATTATGCTCCGTCCTCACTTATTTTAATATTCTAATTCTACATTTAATTAATTAGTTAACCGCTC
Source organism: Ammopiptanthus mongolicus (assembly GCA_039655645.1). Taxonomy (NCBI): domain Eukaryota; kingdom Viridiplantae; phylum Streptophyta; class Magnoliopsida; order Fabales; family Fabaceae; genus Ammopiptanthus; species Ammopiptanthus mongolicus. The sequence continues at coordinate 26,704,744 of CM077349.1, read as the reverse complement.
CATTTCTAATTAGCGTTTTAAAAAAAACGAGTATGTTACAAAATCTATTCATCCAATCATTTTTTATAGCACCAGAACCAGCCAAAAAGTTTAGCAACCATTCAAGACAACTACTCCTCCAAAAGCCTACCAAAAGAAACACCTTTAACATATAAATTCATCTTCAAAGATAAAGCAATTGAAGAACAATTAAAACATGGAATTCGGATCACCAAAACCGATTTAGAGTGCGTTTGTTTTAGATTATTTGATCATAAAAATCATTTTTTTAAGTTAAAAAATCATTTTTAGTGGTTTTAATTGTGTTTGTTTAAGATTTTTTTAGAAAATGATTTTTTTAAAAAAATCATTTTTATGGCTAAAATGAGAAGCTATTCCATTTAGCTTCTCACTAAAATCTGATTCTCTAGAGGAGAGAGAAAATATGTTTGTTACTGATTATGAAAAAATGATTTTTATTTAATCTCTAAATTATTTTATATGAAAATCATTTTTTCATAATCTGTAACAAACTGGCCCTTAATATAGCATTTAAGCAAGCTATCTATCTCATAAATCCGCCACTGCAAAGTAACTCATAAAGCATTTAGTAATTGTATGATTTTGTCATCACAGTAAAGATATCAAGACCGATAAACAATCAAATTTTTTATTTTAGCATCTAGTTCTTAAATAAACCTACATTTATGATATAACTAAAGACTGATTATGTTATCAAGCTTTCCATGTTTGATGTGTATGTAGCTAGATTTAGAAATAAATTAAATCAAATCATATTATGGTGTATAGATCTAAATTGCTACTTCTAGTTTTTTATGTTAATTGGTGAGTCTTATGAGTCTTACCCGGAAAACAATATAGCTCAAGCGCCATATGCATTCTGATGCACAACAGATCAGGGAATCGGGAAAAGAAGTAGATTGAGGGGAGAGAAACAGAAGTTTAGAAGTGGTTTCAATTCAACATTCAAGTATAAGTCTCCAAACTATTGTATGTTGAGTCTCCAAGCATTTGATAAGACTTTTCACCCTTTCTTTTAATGAATCCAAGCATTAACAAAGATTTAAATGAACCATACGAATATTACTAATGATTTCACTTAAGTGTGAAAAATACTTAGTTCTTAATAAAAGAATATTTCCTTTAAAGAAATAAATTTGTTCAACACTTCAAGTTAGCAAAGAAAAGACTAGTGTCCAATGACCAAGCTTCTAATGAGCTTTTGATCAAGCGTCTAACCAAGCGTTTAATGGACTAATGTCCAAGCATTTGAAGGCTAAGGTTCTATTGATACGAAAAGCTTAAACAACAAATCTAAAAGACTTTGGACAAGTATGAAGACTTCATATGAATCAAAGTCAATATCCTGAAACATGTTGCTGTATATCCTCAACTGGAAGCTACCAAGGAGTTTTTGTTGTTGTGCCTGTGTTTTGCAACAAAAAGGAAATATGTCTGCCTAAGGACAAAAGCAAACCTGTTGAACCAGAAAAAGTGAAGAACTTCTCTGCTAGAATAGACACCAATGTCCATCAACATTAATGGCTGATGAAAATGACTCTTGCATTTAATGGAAGTCAATTTGTACAAATCAGAGAAGTCAAATTCAGAGGAATGTCTCTAATGTATTTATTCTGAATAAAGACTACAAAGGAGAAGAATTGAAGATCTACATAGAGAGAACAACGAAGAATGAGACAACCCGATGTCCCATTAAAGAACCTAATTTACAAAGCCTTAACCCTACTATTAATGTTAGCGCGCTTATAGAAAAATAGAGGGAAATAAAACTTTTAAAACATCTAAGCACATACATAAAAGGAAACACACACACACACACACACACATACACACACACACACACACACACACACACACATATATATATATATATATATATATATATATATATATATATATATATATATATATATATATATATATATATATGGCCCATCTGTAGGGCTAAAGTAACTACAACATCCGTACATAAACTGGAACCATAAAAAGATACATAAAAAAGGTCATGCACCAAAACTGTCACAACTATACATCTCACATCCCACCCCTCTCTATCTCAGTCCTAGATGAGACGCACTGTTCAACCTCATACCCTCAGTGGTATGGAGGTCTAGAATAACCCTCGCCCTCACCATATCTACGGCTGTACACTCGTCGTGACTCCCACTCCGACGATGAACTGCGAGACATTATCTCTCGTCTCCTCATGTACATCTGTCGGCGACACTCACTACATCGACACGATCCTCTATAAACAAACCCACATCGATCAGTGACGTGTGACACCTCTGGATAGTCCCACATACTGGTATGAATTTAAGAACGGATTAAGAGAAAATGCTTCACATAAATTCGCATAACGCCAACTAGAAATTCATTACAAGTTCAACATACCCGTAGCTACAAGAAGTTTAGCTCATAATGAGCTTAAGAAACTAAGAACAAAACATAAAATGGGAGAAGAATCCATTAAAATGAAGGTTTAACAATGGGAAACGGTGGAGAGGAAGAAGATGATGCGGCTGCTACTGGTCAGAGAATGTGTGAGAAAAGGTGTACTAGGGATAAGGTAATGTTCCCCCTTTATGGTATAACATGGCCTTCTAGAAACACCTTTCCTCTGTCCTATATTTGGGCCAAAAAGGTTAATACAATAAATGTTATGGCCCAAATCCCTAAGTACAGCAACGCCACTTTTAAGGAAATGTGAAAGCAGACGTCCTCTCCTTTTAGGACACCTCAGCATGAAAGAGAAAATTATGAGCTCCTGTCCTTTCATGAGCAAGCTTCCAGATCCAAATGCTACAACACCCCAGAGCATTTACACCATTTCATCTACACTTCAAGTATGACCTGACAAAACAAAGGAAACACATTAAGTATACTCCTAAACAATCCTAAAAATAACAATTACATGAAAACTTATATAAGAACAAATCAAGCTCTAAACTAAACTAAAACACTCAAATCATGCATACAAAACACTCAAAGGTTACTAAAATCCAAGCTAAGAAAGAGTCGATAACTCTCATTTCCAAGAGTTATCAGAATTCCATCTCCTCGATAGACCATCGTTTACATATATGTTTTCTAGCCTGTTTGATAGCATAAAAAAGGAAAAAGAAAAAAAAAACCTTAAATTGAATGTTCAATAACATCTTACCTCTTGGGTACATCTGACCTTTAACTTTTTACCAAATCTAAATTTGAGCTATTTGAATCTTAGTCTTGATCTTCTAAGGGTTTAAATCTCAATTATCAGTTATGATCTAGGCCACAATCCTAGACCTCGGGCCCAATGGGACGATCACATGCATTGGGTCGGGCAATGGCCCAAATCCAAAGACAACATTGGGTTGATGTAATAACCGATAATTTTAATAATTTAAATAAAAGTTTTAAATAACATTATGCTTGATAAGTTAAATTTTCTCATCATATAAATGTTATATTTAATTTGTTTAACTAGTTACCCTCATGTTCTTATTTAATAAATCATGCTATAATTAAAAATATGATGGGGTATCCTTTAATAATTCAAATAGAGATTTTAAGACATTAATAAGATAGTGCATAACTTGGCATACTCTTAGAAAGTTAATTAAAATTTAGGTAGTAAGTTAATGTTAATTTTTAGGTTATTTTTCTATAATACCCTATGTCAAAGGGCATCAAATTTAAGTGAATATATAGGAAAAGAAGGAAACGTGAAATCAAAAGTGAAGCCATTGTTGTGGAGTTGAAAGCTTGGTTGGAGTTGTTCTGGTTATCAAAATTTTTATCCGATCACATATTCGGAATCCTGGCTTCGACATCTTCATAGCTGCGTCTTTGCATTTGAATTTACTTCCATCATTTCCAATACCATTCTCTTAGATTTTGGATTTCAGCCTTGGTCTCACAAGTCCAGCAAGTTTCTAGTAAGAAAGAAGAGAAAAGAAGAGGAAAGAACTGAACTTGTATACAACCTAACCTATCACCATAAAATCGCTGTCGGAGATGCGTTCACCGTTTGATCGGGCTGAAACTTTGTTAGTAGGTTCAGGACATGTGGTTTTTTATTTCAAAGTTCGGATCGAAGATTCGAAGTCTGGAGCAAGAGACATTAAGCTCTCACAGTGACAGTATTTGGTTGTAGTTCTGATCATCGCAACGAGCGAGAATCTGTTCGAAGTCGCAAAATCAGTTCTTGGCTTCACAGGGTCGAAGCAGCTGTGTGGGTATCCATAGTGCCCGAAACCGTTACGGATGGAGATCAAGAAAGCCAAATGGAGGCAAGGCCCAATGATGTACTACAAGGACTTGAAGGCCCAATGACAAGATCACGGACCAAGAAGACTAAAGAGGCCTTGGACAAAGAAGTCAACTATTTTCTATCTCTCAAGCCATTTTCAGAAGAGACAAGGCCCAATATGGTCCAATTGATCCAAGTTGATGAAGACCCCAATATGGGAGCATAATTTAATTTTTATTAAGTATTTTGAACAATTCTTAATTTTTAGTTTGGTTTTATTTGGATATTTTTTTAATAAAGCTCCACCTTAGGAAATAATGCAACCTTCTCTTTTGGCCTTGTACCATATCCTAGCATAGATTAGGGTTAGCTAGATGCTTCTTAGTGGCTATAAATAGCCTTGTCTTCTCCTTGTTTCTCACTTTCGAATTGATATTATAATTTACACTCCTTTATGAGTTTTTGAGAGATTGTTCTCTTAGGTTCTTGGGTGAACCATCTTTGATTCTTATCAAGAGTTTCCTTACTCTTACGGTGGATCTTCATTAGACTTATCACTCTCATGAGGGTGTGGCGTCTTTTTCATCTCTTTCTTCTTACATCTTTTCTTCGTTTAATCCTTGTTTTTTTTCTTTTTATGTTATTTATTTAGGCGCTACAACACTAAATTTTACACCTTTATGCATCTCAATCTTTTTCTTTATTCTCTCTTCTTTTTATAAAAAGAATTCAATTTGAGGACGATCCGTTAAAAACATTATGAACACAACTTGGTTCATATCACAAGGAGAAGACAAGGCTATTTATAGCCACTAAGAAGCATCTAGCTAACCCTAATCTATGCTAGGATATGGGCCAAGCCCAAAGGAGAAGGTTGCATTATTTTCCTAAGGTGGAGCTTTATTAAAAAAAATATCCAAATAAAACCAAACTAAAAATTAAGAATTGTTCAAAATACTTAATAAAAATTAAATCATGCTCCCATATTAGGGTCTTTATCAACTTGGATCAATTGGACCATATTGGGCCTTGTCTCTTCTAGAAATGGCTTGAGAGATAGAAAATAGTTGACTTCTTTGTCCAAGGCCTCTCTAGCCTTCTTGGTCCGTGATCTTGTCATTGGGCCTTCAAGTCCTTGTAGTGCATCATTGGACCTTGCCTCCATTGGGCTTTCTTGATCATGCCCTCCCCCTTCGAAAGAATTCGTCCTCAAATTTGATCCTTCATCACCTACATCAAAAGGACTTAAGTCAGCCACATTAAAGGTTACACTAACTCCATACTCACCTGGTAGGTCCACTTTGTAGGAATTGTCATTGATCTTTCTAGGATTTGGAAGGGTCCATCTCCTCTTGGTAAGAGCTTTGATTTCCTTTGCGAAGGAAACATTTCCTTTCTCATATGTACCCAAACCCAGTCTCCTGGTTCGAAGACAATTCGCCTTCTCCCTTTGTTGGATTGCCTAGCATATTGCTCCATTTTCTCTTCAATTTGGGCCTTGACTTTCTCCTGGAGCTTCCTTACATATTCATCCTTTACCTTTCCATCCCTATGATTCAAAGAAGAAATATTAGGTAGAGGCAGTAAATCAAGGGGGTGAGGGGATTAACACCGCAGACAATTTCAAAAGGCGAAAAATGAGTAGTAGCATGCACAACCCTATTATAAGCAAATTCAACTAGAGGTAAGCATTCTTCCCATGTTTTCATGTTTCTCTTGATGATTGACTGCAACAAGGTCGATAGGGTCCTATTCACCACTTCAGTTTGCATTACAAGAAAAATGTTGTTTAGCTACCGAATTTTCCGGTAGCTAATATCTAAAATTCGGTAGCTAAATTGTTTAGCTACCGAATTAGCTGCCGAATGGAGTTGGTAACTAAAGTGCTGGTAGCTAATCGATTTAGCTACCGAATTTCACTCCGGTCGCCAATAGCTACGGAATATTTTGGTAGCTAAATGTAAATATTGTGGTCGCTGAAATGGTCACGTAAACCGTGTCTGTTACCAGTTTAGTGACCGAATTGGCGACGAATAATATTCGGTAGCTAAATATATATTTTGGTTTAGCTACCGAACCCTATTCGGTAGCTAAATTTTAAATTTGCAAATTTTATTTAGCTACCGAATCCGATTCGGTAGCTAAATATAAATTTTTTTTTTACAATAATACCAAACTTTTACCAAAATTACCATCCTGCTTAATCATACAAAACAGATATAAATTACATAAAATTCTACTCAACTCAAACAACAATATAAATCCACCATATATATAAACATTTAATACAATATCCAATATCCAAATAGAAACAACACATGTAGTACAATGGTGGTAGTAACTAAATGTAACAAATATAATATCAATGTGCTGGGGGGTGGGGGGAACCAGCCATCATCGTGCTCGCCATCGTCCTCATCATCGGCACCTGGATCAACATGCGTATCATCTTGTGGAACCGCACTAGAGGAGTCGGGCCTGTATCCCAAGTGCTGGAACAACGCGTACATCTCTCTCTGTGTCTGATCGATCGTCCTCTCCAAGTGGTTTATCATGTTGTCCTTCGCTGCCAGCTCAGCATTGAGATTGGCGATAACCTCTCGTACATCGGGGGTAGGGCCAGGATCGGATTGAGTATGTGATGTCGATGAGGTCACGTACTCATCCCCCATCCGACCCAACCCATACACAACACCCTTCTTGTTTTTACCACCCACCATCTCCAAGAAAATGGCGTTGTCAGATGCAGCAGAGTGCTCTTGTCCCTGACTAGTGGCATCACCCCGTCTTTCATGAAACTTTTCCAGCATAATAAATCACATTAGAATGTTTAAATATTAAAAATAATAAAACATATAATTACACAATACCAGACACAAGCACACTTAGATAAATACATATGTAGTGAATGGTTTTGTCTTTGGTTTCCTTCGTGATAGATATGAAATCTTATCATCCTTTTATTCAGCCTATATAATGGATTCTCTTTTCTTATTCCTCTTACCTTGGAAAATCAGTTTTAGTAACTCGTAAGTAAATACTTGTAGAGCTATGATGCTACCACACACTTTGAAACCATAGTAAAAGATGTGATTGAGATTTACAGTAAGATCACAGGAAAGGTAATTTTATTTGTACCTTTTAGCTAATATACTATTGAAATTACATTTTTCATCTCAATTACAAAAATAACTTCACAGTTCAACAGAGAAATCAAAAAGAACCATTATAGCAAGCAAAAGAAGTCAGTGAACAAATTAACAGACATTTCTCTACTTTTGCAATTCAAGACTAGTTTCCTGGTTTTTTTTGCTCCTTTTAGTTAGTACTATCACAAATTTTCAAAACATAAAATGGCTTTAAAAATAAAAAATGGAACGATACCTGCATTTGGTAGATGTGGCAAAGAAATAAGCATGTATCTTTCATTCCAAGCAAAATTTAGACCTAAATGTATTTCCTCAAAATATGGCAGTTCTATTTCTTATTTAACTCTTCTCAAAACCAAAAACTGTTCTATACACTTGCAAGTTGCAACATTAAAAATAAAACACATTGAGATTGAGACCCCAAACCACCTACACTACCACCCATATCATAATTTCCACAAACCCATGTGGATAAACTTCTCATTTTGCTCATTCTACAAATCTCACTAAGTGTCACTGTGAGGCCAAGATGTTAGCTTTACCACTCAAATTACAAGTAATATAACAGATATATCCTCTATTTCAGAAGGAAACTTGAATAAAAACCATTCACGTAAGTTGTTAAGTAAGTAATTATTTATTTAATTGACAATAATTATGTTGTAACAATAATTTACAGCAATCTTCTTGGCCTTCCCGACCCAAACCCCATCCTTCGTCTTCTTGGTCTCCTCCAAGACCTCAAATACTCTGGGGAGTCTCTTCTTCGCTTTTGTCTGCATATATAAAGTAGCTATTAAATTTGTAATTAATAATAAAGGGCACAATATATATGAATATATAAATAAACATAAATTTAAATTAACTTACCAATCTTTTATGATGGCCGAGAATAGACACAGAGCCACCTGTGTACAAAGGAGCTCTAGAGTCCGTGGCCCTATTTTGCTTGCCGACCGCGCTTCTATGGGCGAACTCCTCATCGATGGCCCAGTAATCCCTCAAGCGCTGGAGCACATCGGGGCGAATCCAAACACCCTTATCTTTGTTCTCTCTGATCTTGTTCATAGCATTCTTGACTATTGAAAACCCTCTGGTCTCAAATGCTTGGCGGATCTCTCGTTCATGTTCAGGCAACCACCTGAAATGTGCCTGGAAGACAAGAAAATATCAAACCAAGTAAAGAAAATGAACATATAGAAATTGGAATAAATTAAACTAAGTAAATGTAGAAATTGAAATAAATCAAAATAAATAAATGATGAAACTTAAATATAATCAAACTAATTATAAAGTCTAGGAGTTTAAATGAAACTTACCCCGAAATCGTGAGTGAACCAGTTTTTCCAAACGGCATCCGGGATTTTCTTCCATGTGGGCCAGGGCTCATTATATTGGCCCCTGACACACCTAGAAATCTGTTTACTAGGCCCCTCTGGAGGATCAAAACTTTTGCCACATAATATATAATACACAAATAAGCATTAGTAATAATTAACCAAAATTATAAACCATAAAATCAACCATAATTAATAAATAACTTACTCATTGGTTCCATATGGGCGAAGCCAGATCCTTCGATCCGTGGGATCTCTCGTCCCTAGCTGCTCAGCTGACACCGTCTCGTTATTCTGCACGGACGATGCTGGTGTGACCGGTGTGGCGGGGGTGGCTGGTGTGGTCGGTGTGGGTGCTGCGACAGAGTCACCTGTGCTCACTCTAAGCTGGTCGGATGTTGAGGGTGGATGGTTGGAACCCTGTCTCCCACCACGACGACCACAACTATAACGTCCACCACGACGACCACGACCAGCGTCGTCTGCCATCTGTTTGGAAGAAAAAATAAAACCAAGTATTACAATGTAATCCACATATATCTATGTATATAAATCAATAAGTGATAAACATTTGTCGGAACCTAACCTTTGGTTTTCTACCCCAAAACATTAGAGTCATCTTCTCACTCATATTTATTGTTTCTTATTCAATTCACAATATAATCAATCTAGTGGATATACAACAAATAAAAAAACTTAACAAAAGCAGTTGATATGTGTTTATATATAAATTACCTATGTAGAATCTCTATCACTAAATTCACCCTCACTCTCCTCACCATCGGATGTTATATATGTATCTTCGCTAGATTCGTCCATGTCATATTGATCCAGTAATACAATGTCAATTATCTCATCCCCAGGCCGAGCATCCGCAAGAATATCATTGTAATCGTCCGGATCAATATGCAACACTACTTGGATTTCGTCAATTTCATGAACATTTTGGTATGGAGCCTCTGTCTCTGGTTGACTAACTACATTATCTGTGCTTGCACTGCGTGCCTTTATCTTGATAACACCCAACCCGTCTTGATGTCCCTCAGGATACGGTGTGTAATAAACTTGTTCAGCTTGTTGTGCAAATATGAATGGGTCATATACTTGATATCTTCGTGACTGCTTAACTTCCAACAGTTCCATACCTATTGTCTACTTTTGTGTCCCTGTTGGGAGTAGTATCAAACCATTCACACCTGAATAGGACTAAGTTTTTACTAGGATACCCATAATACTCTAATTCAATAATATCAGTCAATATCCCAAAAAAGTCATCCTCTAATTGTCCGTTGGTCCCTCGTACTCAAACACCGGAATTAGAAGTTTTCATGCCTTGACCCCATCCCTTTGTGTGAAACTTGTAGCCATTTATAATATAAGTTTCGCATGTTTCAACCCTTCTTTTTGGGCCCCATGCCAAAGCTTTCAAGATCGGATCTTCAATTTGGTTTTCAATATCTAGAACCTATATAATGAATATGAAATTAAGTTGGAGTATATAAAGCATGTTACGACGACATAGTACATAATGAATTACAAAGTAACTTATGTAATTTTTGAACCAATTAGGAAAATGGTTGGCAATCTCCTATTGAATTTGGGAGACGAAATGTCGGCATCTAGCTCTTTTAGCTCATTGGCATATTTACTAAGAAGAACCATGAAGAAATTAATATGAATGCAGACCTACCCTAAATATGGCTCCACCTCGTCACAATTTTGAAGCACATACAACTCAGCAACTTTCTCACCACGTACGTCCAACCAAGATGTTTTTGATGCACCACACGCACGGCACAAATAATCAAAAATTGATATCTGAGGACTAGATGAACAACCTTCACCTGCGTCAACATTACGTGGTATTCTGGTCCTTCTGGTCTCTATGTCAGATGGATAGTAAAAAGAAGCAAAAGTAGATGCCTCCTCCTCTAAATATGCTTCACAAATAGATCCTTCTATTCTAGCCTTGTTTTTCACTTTTTCTTTCAACGAACGCAAGAACCTGGAATATTGGTTGGTTGTTTGAAGATATTGTGATTAATGAATATATATATAAGATTAACACGTTTTATGATTAAAAGGGATGTATACCTCTCAAAGGGATACATCCAACGATATTGAACTGGACCATCAACTCTTGCTTCATACGGTAAGTTGATGGGAAGATGTTCCATTGCATCAAAGAAGCTCGGAGAAAATATTTGTTCCAACTTACATAACAAGATAGGGATCTCACGTTCCATAACCAGCAATTGTTCAACATTTAATGTTGTGGAAGTCAACACTCTGAAAAATAAACTGAGCTCAACAAGCGGCTTCCAAATATCATTCGGTAGAGAGGCAAATGCTATGGGAAGTAACCGTTGCATGAATAAGTGACAGTCATGACTTTTCATACCATGCAACTTTCCTTCCTTAGAGTTGACACATCTTGATAAGTTGGATGCATATCCATCTGGCAACTTGAGTGTTTAACCCATTCACATACAGCTACCCTTTGGGGTTTACTCAATACATATTTTGCCTTTGGTTTTCGAAACATGCCACCTCCAATGTCCATCAACTCAAGCTCCTGTCGTTTACATATTTCTGCTATATCTAAGCGAGCCTTATATGTATCCTTCGTCTTACCCTTGATATCCATCACCGTGTCAAACACATTCATAAACACATTTCGCTCAGTGTGCATGACATCAATGCTCTGGGGGAGGAGATGCGTTTTCCAATACGGTAAACTCCAAAATATTTTTTTTTTGTCCAATTATGTTCAGTGCCATACCCAGGTATCGGTTTTCCTCCAGACTCATGAATAAACGGGAGTGACTCAATCATCTTCCAAATCTCTTCTCCAGTTAAACGTGTGGGAGGGCGAGAAGTCTCGACACGCCCTTTCTGAAATGTAGTTCTATTCCTCCTGTAAGGATGGTTTTGTGGAAGGAATTGGTGGTGACAATCAAAATAAGAAGTTTTGCGACTGTGGTTAAGAGTGTAAGCCTTTGATTGCCCCATACAACAAGGGCAACCAAGCCTCCCCGCGGTCATCCAACCCGATAACATCCCATACGCCGGAAAGGCATTGATCGTCCACATCAAAGCTGCCTTCATCATGAAATTTTGCCTCAATGATACATCATATGTTGCGGCACTATGACTCCACAAACTGGTCAACTCTTCTATCGGAGGTTGCATGTACACATCAATCTTACTTTTCGGATTCAAAGGACCCGGAATTAGAACTGTCAAGAACATAACCTCCCTCTTCATGTACATTCCAGGCGGAAGATTATACGGAGTCATAATAACCGGCCAACACGAGTAAGCTTTACCGTACTGGTCGAAAGGATTGAATCCATCCATACATAACCCCAATCTGACGTTTCGAGCCTTTTGAGAAAACTCAGGGTACATCCTATCAAAATGCTTCCATGCTTCTCCATCTGACGGATGACACAATACACTTTGATCTCTTTGTTTGTTATCATGCCATCGCATGTGAGGTGCGGTGGCCATTGAAGAGTACATTCTTTGGAGTCTAGGAGTAATCAGGAAGTACCACATTCTTTTTAAGGGGGTTCTTTTTTCAATTCCCTTTCGATTGGTTTTGATCTTATACCGATCAGTGCCACAAAATCTACAAACAGTAACCGTCTCAACCGCATATTCGTTACGATATAACATGCATCCATTCGGGCAACATTCAATTTTCTTAACACCCAAACCCAAATTTGCCACCGACTTCTTAGCTTGATAAAAATTTTGAGGCTTTTGATTTTCACTTGGCATAACCTCACCCATAAACTGAACCATACTATCGAAACAACCCTCCGACATATTATAGTCAGACTTGAGGCTAAGAGCAACCAAAGAAGCCGACAATTCCAAGTAATCCTGACAACCATCCCACAATAGGGCTTGCGCAGCCGCCAGCATGTCATAAAATCTTTGTGCATCAGGATTTGGATCCTCCTCTATGTGTACCACATTCTGTTGAATGACCCGACCAACTTCAGGGCCAGCATGATCCATAACCATCTGCTCGAAAGGATTAAATTGTTCCCTCTGTTCACCAAGATCGTAATATGCATCAAATTGTTCCCTCTGTTCACCAAGATCGTAATATGCATCGTCCACCATAACCGGGCATATATGTGGCACGGATTCACCATGGCTGGTCCAATAGTAGTAATTCGGCATGAAACCCTTGTTGTAAAGATGTACCATCACATCATCCCCATAATGGTATCGTCGACACTGACATTTCTTATAAGGACACCTCATTTTTGGATTCACTTGATTTAGATAGCTCTCTTCATTGCTAGCAAACTGAACGAACTCAAGCACCCCCTCTACAAACTCGGGGGTCAAATGTCCACAATCTTTCCTTCTATCCATCCACCTCCGATGCTCAGGTGCTTCCATCGCTGCTAACTAGAACAAGAATTCTTAGTCCAAGTTTTAGTTTTAGAGTGCTAAAGAAAAAACTAAAACAAAATAACAAGAAATGGAAACCAATTAAGATATGATCCAAGAACTAAAACTAATTACAATGCTGAACTTAAAGCTTTCAAGTTTTATGACTCCACAAAGTTTTTCAACTAGTCCTTTGTCATCTATTAGTATTTATCTTAATTAATGTACTAGTATTGGATTTGACAGAAACCCACCTAATGTAACATTTGCTGCATATTCCCTTTGCTTTAAACACTGGGGCTTGTTTTATTATACAGGTTTGGTATAGGAGAGTATAATTTCATTAGTAGATTTACCTTCTAACTAATTGGAGGGTTGTTAAATTTTTAATTCTAGACCTACCAATACCACAGACAGATGAATGGTGTTCTCCCAAAGGCAAAATTAAAAGTGAGAAGCATTTCACTAACCTTGTTCCCCCTATAAAATGTCAAATTCAGTGACTGGAAGAAATGAAAGTAGAAAATCACAAGTGAATTCTTCGTGTGTTATGTTAATTGGCAATAGAGAAGTCACTTCTCTTGAACTAATCCAAATCTTATGAACCTCAAAGGATGATTAAACGCCAACATTTCCTGTGCTTACGAATTTCATATTCATGTGAAAGCTAAAGATTTTTCTCTTATGCCATTTTATTGACACAAACATACATATTATTATAAGGGTCCATCACAATCAAGGTTTTAAAATGAGGTCCGCAACCGCAAATAAGGTAGTCTCTGCAACCGTTGCAATCCTATTTTCGTGCAACTGTCCACAATGATGGTAACACAACATAATCGCGACCGCAACCGCAACCGAAAAATTTCGATTACAATCATTCATGTTGTGTAGAAAAGCATAGATCTATAGTATATTTTTAGCACTAGTTTGCTAAATGAGCTTAAATAAGCAATCCAAATATCTTCATCTAAGTTTCATGGCAACTTTAAGCATAACAATTGAGACAACACAAAGCTCAAAGCTTTTGGAAATAAATCTTTATACTACTCCACCACCAACTCCTCATGAAGAAAAATATTACTTGCCCTCATAAAAAAAACCAGAAAAAAACATTTCCCAAAGTTTCAGATTCTGATCCTACGAAGAAAAAGATAATCAAACAAAAAATTTCCTAAGGTTGTCATGTCACTGCAAACTGCAAAGTTACAAACTTTACCTGGTAAGAAGAAGTCACCAATATATTTGCACCAGCCTCCAAGTATTCCAAGTGAACCTGAACAAAACCCAAAAACACAAACTCAATTATGATTTTCTTCATCACACAGACATGTAAAAAACAAAACCCAGATTATGAATATGAAGCAGAAACAGGGGAAGAAGAGAAGGATATAAAAAAACCCTCTTTGATCAAACAGAGAGCACTCCAAAGAGGGTCATTGATGGAAGCTCCATGGCGTTCGAGCTGGGTGGCGAGGCAGCTACGGCGAACGTTGAGAGGAGGACCAGTTGCGGCGGTGGGGATGGGCACCGAGGGAGAGCGACGACGGACGTTGAGAGGAGATGCAGCTACGGCGGTATGGGTGGGTACCGAGGGAGAGCGACGACGACTTTGAGAGGAGATGCTGCGACGACGGTGGCGATGGGTACCGAGGCTGATTTAGGTTTTGCAGAGAGAAAGAGAGTGAGAGTGAAAAATGGGGGGATGGACGCGATTTAAGTTTTCTAATTAGCTACCGATCTAAATCGGTCGCTGATACCGTCACTAAGCTCTTAAATTATTAGCTACCGACATATTAGCGGTCGCAAACTAAAAAATAATACCCATTTGGTCGCAGATTTGGTAGCTAAAGGGTCAACAAGTCTAACTTTCAAAATTATGTATTTAGCGACGGAAATAGCTACCGATTTTTTTGCTATAATTTCGGTCGCTAATTCGGTAGCGGAATGAAATCGGAAACCATTCTTTAAAAAAATCAAGATCAGTAGCTAATTCGGTAGCTAATTGCGACAGATTTTGTTCGGTAGCTAAATTCGGTCGCTAAAAACACATTTTCTTGTAGTGTTGTCCATCAGTTTGTGGGTGGCAAGTAGTAGAGAAGAGTAGCTTAGTCCCTAATTTGTTCCAAAGAGTCCTCCAAAAGTAACTAAGGTACTTTGAGTCCCTATCGGAGTCTATGCTCTTGGACATCCCATGAAGTCTTACTACCTCTTTGAAGAACAAGTCCGCCACATGAATGGCGTCATCTACCTTGTGGCAAGGTATGAAATGGGCCATCTTAGAGAACCTGTCCACAACCACAACCATAGATAAGTCAGTCCAAGGAGAATCAGGAATAGGGAGGGGGTATAGAGTCCATGAGGCATTACCCTTGACTTGGCCTTTTTACAAACAATGCATCTATCACATATTTTATGCACATCATGCTTCATGCGAGGCCAATAAAAATGTTCATACAACATGTGCTAGAACCAAAACAGTAATGACTAGTGATCCCTAAAAGTTTTAATGATTAATAAAATTATTATATGTTTACGAATATACTTGAAGTACAGATTATACTAATCTATAAGGTCAAAAAGACCTTTTATATGTTTCTGACTTCAGACGAACTCTCAAAAGGAACAATGTTTCTTAGCGTCCAAAGTTACATCTAGCTCATAAAGGACAAAAAGCTCAAAGCAATATTTGCATCCATTGAAACATTGTGATTCGTCCAAAAGTCTTTTTTGACTTTAGTGGTAAAAGGCTTACGTACAGTTATCATACAGTATTGTGTGCGTCCAACGTGCTGTACAATTTGTACATCCAACTTTCTATACAAAGTGTGCGTCCAACTTTCTATATACCTGTGCGTCCACTAACCTTATTTTGTAGATGACGTGGCTTTTTTTCAAAAGTCTTGATTGATTTTAAAAAGAAAATATCTTTTCACATAAGACAAAAGAAGATACAAACGTCATACACAGCAAACCACGTAGAGCAAAGAATCACGTAGAGCAAAACGCTTGTCGACCAAAAATGCAAATTAGTCTGCTACAATTCAAGCTGTTATTCTACCAAAAGCAACCTTACCTCCTCATTTTGGAAGGACAAATATTGAACGGAGAATAGTTGGCTAATAGACTTGTGCCTAACGGATTTCTCACTGTGTCTAAACGGAAATTTTTTCCACCATTTGAATTTGGAAGGTCAGACAAAGCTATAAGAAGACCCTCATCTGAAGAAGCAAATACAATAATAACGGCAAGAAAATATTCAAGAGAGAATTCATTGTGCAACAAAAAGCTTCAAAGCATTCACTCTCTAGAAATTGATCTGTAAACCTTCTTATTCTTTCATTGTAAAGTTATAAACAGGTTGTTAAGAGCTATATTGTGTAATGCTCTCACTCTTAGTGAGTTTGTAAAAAGCTCGAAGAAAAAACTACCCAAGTCTTAGGATTGGTTGAGCCTGGAGAGGCTTGTCTGTAAAAGAATACTTGTAGCCTGGAGAGGTGTAAAATACTTGGAATTGTAGTCGTGGAGTGACTAGGAAACAACTTTTGAAAAAGTGCTAAGTGATTTAGTGGAAAAACCTTCTAAGGGAAGGGACTAGATGTAGCTCTTCGATTTGAAAGAGTGAACCAGGATATATCTCTGTGTGAATCTCTCTATCCCTATCTTGTCAAGTTTATTTATTTACTAACTTGGGGATTGGAAACAAAGTTTCTTAAACATTGGCTATCGTTTTCTTTTGATTCTTTCATCTTGCTTGTCTAAAACGCTTTTCAGAAAAGACTTTCGAAAATCGGTTAAGAAACACAATTCAACCCTCCCTTCTTATGTTTCCCTGTTTCATTTTCAAAATGTCTGAAGTCTTTTGGATATCAAAATGACCCATTAGTCCCCTCTCATGTGCTTCCCTAAGTAAAAGTTCACGCAAAGAGCATTTGGGCATCCACAAATATTTTTCTTTAAATTAGAACCCATCTTGCCTAAAGAACCCATTATGCGCCCCATTTTCACAAGCAACATATATTTTGGAAAATTCTTCATCATGCTCATATAACTCTTTTAGGTGTTCAAATCCAAGCATTTTTGTTTCAAGCGTGGCAAGTAAAGTATACCTTCGAGAAAGTGCATCTGCCACTATACTTACCTTTCCTTGCTTGTGCTTGATCATATAGGGAAACTGTTCAAGGAATTCAACCCACTTAGCAGTCTCTTATTAAGTTTTCCTTGCCCTTTCAAATACTTTCGCGATTCATGATCACTATGAATGACAAATTCTTTGGGCAAAAGATATTGTTGCCACGTGTGCAAAGCCCTTATAAGTGCATATAATTCTTTGTCATAAGTGGAATAGTTCAAAGCAACATCATGCAATTTCTCACTAAAATATGCAATGGGATGACCCCCTTGAAGTAAAACAGCCCCAATACCCATATTAGATGCATCACATTCAAGTTCAAAAGACTTAGAAAAATCAGGCAATGCAAGTATGGGTGCATTACTGAGTCTTTCCTTAAGTATATTAAAGCTTTTCTCTTGTGCCTCTCCCCACTTGAAACTCACATTTTTCTTTACAACCTCATTCAAGGGAGTGGCTATGGTGCTAAAATATTTTACAAACCTTCTATAAAAGCTAGCTAATCCATGAAAGCTCCTTACTTCGCTTATGGTCTTAGGAGTAGGCCACTCCCTAATAGCTCTTATATTTTCCTCATCCACTTGACCCCTTTAGCACTCACAACAAATCCTAGAAAAACCACATGGTCGGTACAAAAGACACATTTTTCTAAGTTAGCATACAATTCTTCCTTCCTAAGCACATGCATCACGACCCTAAGGTGTTCAAGGTGCTCTTCTAAGGTTATGCTATAGATTAATATGTCATCAAAGTAGACCACCACAAACTTTCCTAGAAACTCCGTCAAAACATGGTTCATAAGTCTCATAAAAGTACTAGGCGCATTTGTCAACCCAACAGGCGTTACCAACCACTCATACAAACCATATTTAGTTTTGAAAGTTGTTTTCCACTCATCCCCTTCCCTTATTCAAATTTGATGGTACCCACTTTTTAAATCAATTTTAGAAAAGTAACATGCACCTAGCAATTCATCAAGCAAATCATCTAACCTTGGGATGGGATGCCTATATTTAACAGTTATATTATTCACAGCCCTACAATCAGTACACATTCTTCAAGAACCGTCCCTATAACACCCCGATTTTCGTGCTTTCTAAGGACAATAAACTCTATCTATGGTTTTATATTTTTCTTTGTGTTTTAGAAAATGATTTTGGGAAAACTAAAATCATATTCATGCTCCATACTATCGTAGGAAGCTACGGTTAAATTTTGCATCGAAAACTCAAACGGAGACAGGTCTACGTTTTCACTGATAGTAGTATTTTACTACTATAAAGACCTCATTTTGACTCGTTGACGATACTGTTAGTCTTAGAATTCGATTCTTTACAAATTTACAAAAATCAGTTCTTGACGTTAAAAAGTGAAAATAATATAAACTATTCGGGCGAATGATCGAACCAGGATACGATTGGAGCGGTAGGAGGATTTAACGGGACCTGCTAACGGGTAATCTTGAAGTCACATCAGTTCAAGTCACCTAGGGACTCGTGCCAGTGTTACGATGATTTTCCAAATATCTGGACGCGAAATGACCAAAATGCTCTTGGTCTTTTAATGGAATTGCCAAATTGTCCTATGGTAAATTACTCATTTACCCTTAATGAAGAAAATATCTTGAACTTCACTCTCTCACAAGGCCATTCGGCCAACGCTCTCTTTTCTCTCTTCTCTCACTTGTTCTTCATTTCTCCCTAAGTTCTTCAACCTTTTCTTCACTTTGATCTTGAAAAACTTGAAGATTTTTGGTGAAACAAGTTGCTTTTCTCTTAAGATTTAGCATCAAGGAAGTATTACCTCTCTTCTAGCTCTCTTAATCTCTCTAGTCATCTCTTAAAATTCTAGATTCATGGTGGTTAGGGTTTTGACCCATAAATTGCAAAAATCCATGAAAAAATGTAGAATAATCTTTTTAATGTCAAACCAATTTTCTTGCACTAGATTCATGATCATCTATCATAATCCAAGAGTTGGAAACCAAAGGAGCACTCTAGCTCTAATGGGACATAGAGGCCGAACCTACCCCCTCCTAGGGTGAGTAGAGTTTTGGTTGATTTTGGTATTTTAAGCTTGAATCTAGGTTCATCACACTTAGTTAGTATAGAATCCAAGAGATAAGAATTTTTGGGGCACCCTAACTATTTTTAATAGCATGAGGCCGAACCCTAGAGGAAGGGGAATAGGATAAATTTTGTGTTTTGTGTTAATACATTGATTTAATTGGATGTGTGTAGTGATTGTCGGGTAATCGAGCGAAAGATCGGACGACGTTCGAGTCAATTAGGAGATTCGTCACTACATTAGGAACTCCGAGAAGTAAGGGGAGATAACCTGAGGAATTCCAAATTCCGACAACTATATGCTGTAGTTGTGTATCTGAAATGTAATTATTTATCTGTGCTTGATTGTTTGTGGAGTGGTCTAAATTACCTGCTCATAATTGCCTATATCTGAAATTACCTGTTTATGCCTGATTTTATTGTTTGGCATTGGATTGTGATATATGGATAGATAATATGCCTATTGTGGTGATTGTTATTTTAAAGGACCTAACATCGGTTAGGATCCAAAATCGTGAAATGTTAAAACTTCAAAAAGTTTGGGACGTTGGATAAGAAAAATAATAGTATTAAAGTTTTAAATGAACTTCGGAATAAAAAGGAAATAAATTGGCTTTTGTAAATAAATAAAAAAATAAACATTTACTTTATTAAAATTTGAGTTGACATAAAGGGAAAAAGAGAAAGAAATGTTTTAATTGATAAAAACAAGGTTTTGAAGGGAAAAGTGTGTTTTAGAGACATGGGTAGTTTTTAAAATGATAAAGGGAACCTTTTCAAACAACAGTGTTTTTGGAAATGTGGTTTCAAAATAAATTGTTTTATCCAAGAGAAAGGGTTTTTATGAACCGTATTTCAAAGTATTATGTTTTGCCGAAGTACGACCAAAGAGAAAAAAAAAAGAGGTTTTCAACCACGAGTTTTGTTTTATGGAAAATCGATCCCGAAGGCTTTGTGTAAGCTTCGGAGATTTGGGTTTTGGTTTTTGAGTTTTTAAAAGAGAAATGTGGTTTTTAGTTTGGAACCTAGAAACCGAGACGTCGGGGTTCTAGGGTTCTGCAGAACACGTGGATCAAGGATCCATGTTAGTGTGTTGGTCCTATAAGCTGGTGGACATTCTTTGTGGTCCAAGGGGCTTTGCAGACATTTTTAAGCTGTAAAATCCAAGATCCGAAACTGGTGCATGGGTTAGGGATTTTTGGGTTTGGCTGTGTAGACTGTGTCCTTTTTGAGTCAGGGACTGTATGTCCAGTTTTTGAGAAAAATGTTGAAAAGGCTTAAAGAGTCTAAGATATTATGGTGGTTGATAGCGTTGATGCTTCAACAAGGAAATATTGATGCGACAAAGATAAACAGACGAAAACAAATGTTTTCTCATGCATATATGTTTTTGGCAGACGTGCCGTGAAATGAGGGGACCTTGATGGCAAGGAAACCTGGGGATGACTTATGTCATCATGCAACATTGTGCTTTGATGGACAATGGTGTCATACGTGCTGTGTGTTCGTATTGTGCCTTGAATTGGAAAATATAGTATGACAAGTTTACATTGTAAGTACCTCATGGGATTCATGTACTTACGTTTAGCCAGTTGGGGCTAGTCATTGTTGCCTGCGGGCTAATGAATTTTGAGCCTGATCAGCTCGTTGAAAGATGATGGGATTTCCGGAATTTAAGAACTGAATGTTAGTTGATATATGTGGAAGTGTTCATGCATACGTTTTTGAAAATAACGTTGACTGTTGGGCACGAAGCCCTTGTGATTCACTTTAATACTGTGAAATGTTGTACTACGTTATGCATGATAATGATTATGTGAGGCATGCTTATATGAATTTGCTGTCTGTGTTTGGGTATATAATTGTCGTTTTGGGATTCATATATTGGCTTCTCACCCTTGCTATTTTCCTGGACTGTTCTATTTCCTGTTGGATATATATATATACACAGATGGACTTGGGGAGCGAGGAACTAGCTCACTCGGGAGTCCGCTCGCTCACCTTTGAGCACAGAGAGGACCCGGGGGCGTGGGTCATCCACTCGGGCGCCAGCAGTACGGCGTACACTGGACCGGTTTGCACCCTACAAGGGAATACGGAGGTGGGACCTCAGGAGAGAGTGCACACCGTGGAGACCATCCAGATCCCGCTGTCACCAATCTGGATGATTCTGCAGTATCTATTTGATCAGGGGTCGTTGCAGCACGAGATCCTGGCAGCTCAGCCCCTGCAGCTGCAACCGCCTTTGAACCCTTCCCCTCCATTCGTCTTGGGGATAGTGGGGCCGGGGGAACAGCATGAGGAGGATTTCGTGGAGGAGGAGGAGCCTCTGGAGACACCTGAGTACCATCCTCTAGAGAATGGGGTGCTCCGGCTGGAGGAGCCGGTGGTGCATCCCCTGATCACTCTTCTGATGGGAACGTTGGGCCCTCGTTTAGAGGACTGTCCAACAGGTTCCACTAGTCTCTAACCAACGTAGGATGTAGACTTTCTTTTTGGGGTAGCGATTTTTTGGTAGTTTGTTGTCGGCTACTGATGGCCATACGTTTTAGTAATATGGTTTCCAGACTATCGCTACCCAGTTTCTAGAGTTGTTAGTAGTTTTATTTTACTGTTAGTTCTTTTGAAAAGGACATGTTGTCCACCGTTCTTCTGTGTATAACTAACTGTTGATGCACATATATATATATATATATATATATATATATATATATATATATATATATATTCTGTTATTAATCTGAGTCCTTAATGTTTGTTGCTATAATAAGAAAACATTTTATCACGATTTTCAGGACTTAATGAGATATATTTAAACAAACTATTTTTCCAAAAGTAAACCAGCAAGATTTTATTTAGCGTTTTGTATGTGTTTTGGGTAACAAATGTGATGTCGGATTGAGGGTGTCACATTAGTGGTATCAGAGTTAGTCGAGTCTTTCGAGAATCTTTGGGGAATAGGTATGTTGTGTTGATGTTGTGTGATCTCTGATTGAAGTTTGATTGAATTACTTCTTAGAAGTAATGTGTGTGGATAACTGCTATCTGTTTTGGTTTCTGGTTGCAGTTCGACTTATTTAAATCTTGTAGGTCAGATATCGAACCAGGAATCGGAATTCGGGCTGGACGTGGCCGTGGCTGTGGACGTGGTCGCGGGAAGGGAGTCAATGTCCATGCTGAGGATGTTGACGGTACCCCCTGGAATGGATTTTGCTACTCAAGCGATTGCAAACATGGCTACGGCTATTGCTGTTCAGACCGCAACCATGAATGCTCATAATGCTCAAGAGCAAGTTCGTGCTGACCAGGCCGCTGAGGGCCTGAGTCTAACTTCTTTCAGACGTCAGAATTTGCCGCAATTTGATGGCGATGTGGATCCAGAGAAAGCTGATATGTGGATTCAGAAGATTGAGAAGATATTCGAGCTGATTCACAGCTCGGAAGAGGTGAAGGCACCCTTTGCCACTTTCCTACTGATGGGAGACGCTGAATACTGGTAGAGAGGGACAGGACCGCTATTGGAGGCAAACCACCAAGTAATCACTTGGGGTCTGTTCAAGCATCGATTCTTGGGAAAATATTTTCCACAGAGTGCAAGAGTTGAGAAAGAGCAAGAATTCTTATGGCTGCAACAGCGAGATATGACGGTCGGAGAATATGCGGCCAAGTTTGAGTCATTGGCCAAATATTTCCTATTCTTCCAGAACAACCCCGAGGAAGATTGGAAATGTGAAGCTTTTGAGAGAGGGCTGAGATATGAAATAAAAGAGTCCGTACTGCTGCAAGGAATTCGAAATTTCCAGGCGCTGGTGGAAAAGAGCAGACAAGTTGTACTGATGAAACGCGGGAGAGGCAACAAGGGAAGTGTTGGAGGACCTTCTCGATTCAAGGGTCAATATTATGTCCAGAAGGGAAAGTAGACTCGAAAGAAACCTTATTAGCGACCCCCAAGTGTCGCGAATGTCTCGTCTGGGAGCCGCGAAGAAAAAGAAAAAGGAGCTGCCACCAATTTTTATTTGGAAAAAAACATTGGAAAACCCATAAACTTAAGGAAACTGATCTTTTTAAAATAAAACGAGATTTGGGATCGGGAGTTGGTTACGAGTAGGGAAGGTGTTAGCACCCTACATCATCAGTTCTAAGAACGATACCTTAAGTTAATTGTGCAAAATTTTAATAACTTTGAAAATATTTATTTTACCGATTTTTAAAAATAATGTGTATGAAGCTCCGCGTTCTACTAGAGACGTCACCACAAAATATATTTTTATACATTTTATATTTTTATATCAGTTGACTCAAAATGCCCAAAATTGATTTTACAAAAAAAAGGGTAAAGCCATTACGGCTAAACCAACTATAAGTGAAACTCAGCGTCTTGCCAGAGACGTCACTCAAAATTTAACTTGCACATTTGAATTACAACGAAGAGTTAGAAATTAAGAAATTATAAAAATAAAGAAAACAATAAATTATGAAAATTTAATTTGGCTTGACGAAATGATTAATTTCGCTCCTACGTATTCCTCGATGCAGTGGAAAACTCAACGCCACGTAGTTCTAGTAGAAAATGTTTTGTTGATTGGTTGGTGATTTTTAATTTTTATGAAAATATTTAATTATTTTTTTAGAAAAATGGATTTTGTTTGAAGTATTTCAAATCATCAAGTCACCTCGGCCAAAATGATTGAAAAAGAAAAACAGGATCAACAAGCCGTCTCGGCTAAATTGATTCCTTTTAAGATTTTTAAAAATTGTTTTTGATTTTATTTGGTGTATTTTAATTCATTAAGCCGTATCGACTAAAATGAATTTAAAATAAAATGGATCAACAAGCCGTCTCGGCTAAATTGATTACTAGTGAAGCTCAGCGTCTTGCTAGAGATGTCACTGGAAGAATAATTTTATACTTTTTTTTTTACCTCTTGTCCAGATAGAATTAAACTAAAACAATGACCCAAGACTAAAAAATCCTAGACCACTAATTAGACTCAACCCAAACAAAATTAAACTAAAAATGGAACAAAAAAAATAAGAAGAGAAACACAAATAAAACAATGTAAAAGAATGGTCTCAAGGACCTTTAGAAAACGAGCAGAATAGCGAGAGGAGAGAAAAGGCAACCAATGGTCCAAATGCAAATGAGGACGATGATGAGCGAAGCACCTCTAGATTGGTAAGGTTCGCAGTTACACCTGTAAACGTGGTGGCTGCGTTCCTGGTATGGCGGTGGTTCTGCCAGGAAGCAACGACGGTCCGACGTGAATGATGAAGCTATGGTGGCCGATCTGTTTCAGTGAAAGAATTTGTGTATTGCAGTGATGGAGTTTGATTGAACAAATGATGTGGAGAAAGGAGTGATTTGGTGTTAAAGGAAAAAAATGGTGGAAAGAGAAGGATGAAGGTGGTGGTAACAGAAGAGCAACGATGAAGGTAGGAGCAAGGGAGAGCGATCAGTGAAGATTTTTCGGTGCCCTTTCAGTGTAGAGTGTGCTCCAATTTATAGAAAAAATTATTTACTGAAATTCCACTCACATACCAAAACCGTTATGAAGATAATTGAACCCAAAAATCGCTAAAAGGATAAGTGGTAACCATATCTAAAAATAGAATGATAGCAACCACCTTTTGATTTTCATTTATTTTTATCTTTATCATTATCTTTTAACAACTGAATTCTGTTTCCCTCCTTTTTATTTTTTATTTCTTTTTATTATTATTTTTTATTTTTTGAAAAAGGGTAGTCAATATTCCTTCTAAAATTCGGGTCAAGATCCAATTCATTTTTAGGTATTTTTTGGTATTTATTATTTTTTATTTTTTTATTAATTAGCCCGGACAAAATTGGGTGTTCACAGTTGCCCCTCTTTACTTGTTTCTTATCAGATAATAGGTGTAACCGTAGTTAACCTTTTTATCGTTATAAGACACGAGTAAAGACATGAACGACGATTTTGTCTGGAAGAGAAATTTTTTAGACCAGGTGATGAAATGTCAAAGCTTACGGAGATACTATCTGCTGAAGCTTGAAAGGGAAGATAAAAGAAACTCACGGAGACACTATCTACCGAAGTTTGAAAGGAAAAAAAGCTGCCGAAGACACTATCTGTCAGAGCTTGAAAGAAAAAGAAGCTTCCAGAGACACTACCTAGTGGAGCTTGAAAGTAAGAGAGGCTTCCGGAGACACTATTTGTCGAAGCTTGAAAGGAAAAGAAGCTTCCGGAGACATTATTTGCCGGAACTTGAAAGGAAAAGAAGCTCACATAGACATTATTTGCCGGAGCTTGAAAGGAAAAAACTCTTCCGAAGACACTATCTGCCGGAGCTTGAAAAGAAAAGAAGCTTCCGGAGGCACTATCTTCCAGAGCTTGAAAGGAAAAGAAGCTGTCGGAGACACTATCTGCTGGAGCTTAACTAAATAAGAAGCTTCCGAAGATACTATCTGCCGAAGCTAGAAAAGAGAAGAAGCTTCCAGAGACACTATTTGTCGGGGCTTAAAAGGAGCTTCCGAAGACACTATCTGCCAGAGCTTTGAAAAGAAAGAAGCTTAAGGAGATGCTATCTGCCAGAGCTTGAAAAGAAAAGAAGTTTATAAGGCCTTGTGCCTGCTAAAGCAATCGAAAGTAATGGTATTGACCTTGTCAATGCATGAAATGATGAGAAGCTCACAGAGACACTATCTACTAGAGCTTGAAAGGAAAGAAGCCTCGGAGACACTATCTGTCGGAGCTTAAAAGAAAAGAAGCTTCTGGAGACTCTATCTGTCGGAGCTTGAAAGGAAAAGAAGCCCACAGAGATACTATCTGTCGGAGCTTGAAAGGAAAAAAGCTTCCGGAGACACTATCTACCGGAGCTTGAATGGAAAAGAAGCTTCCGGAGACACTATCTATTGGAGCTTGAAAGGAAATGAAGTTTCCGGAGACACTATCTACCGGAGCTTGAAATGAAAATAAACTTCCGGAGACACTATCTATCGGAGCTTGAAAAGAAAAGAAGCTTTTGGAGAGACCATCTTCCGGAGCTTGAAAGGAAAAGAAACTGCCGGAGACACTATCTGCCAGAGCTTAACAAGAAAAGAAGCTCCCAAAGATACTATCTGCCGAAGCTTGAAAAGAGAAGAAGCCTCCATAGACACTATCTGTCAGGGCTTAAAAGGAAAGAAGCTTCCGAAGACACTATCTGCCGGAGCTTTGAAAATAAAGAAGCTTAAGGAGACACTATATGTCGGAGCTTGAAAGGAAAGAAGTTTCTGGAGACACTATCTGCCAGAGCTCGAAAAGAAAGAAAGCTTCCAAAGATACTATCTACCGGAGCTTGAAAGGAGAAGAAGCTTCCGGAGACACCATCTGCCGGAGCTTAAAAGGAAAGAAGCTTCCGAAGACACTATCTGCCGGAGCTTTGAAAATAAAGAAGCTTCCGGAGACACTATCTACCGGGGCTTAAAAGGAAAGAAGCTCACACAGGTGCTACCTGTCGGAGCTTGAAAGCTTTCGAAGACACTATCTGCCAGAGCTTGAAAAAACCAGAATAAAGCTTATGAGGTCCTATGCCTGTTAAGGAGATGCCTAACCAGAATAAAGCTTTGAAAAGAAAGAAGCTTAAGGAGATGCTATCTGCCGGAGCTTGAAAAGAAAAGAAGTTTATGAAATCCTGTGCCTGCTAAAGCCTTCAAAAGTAAGAAAGAAGCTTACGGAGACACTATCTGCCGGAGCTTGAAAGGAAAAGAAACTTCCGGAGACACTATCTGCCGGAGCTTGAAAGGAAAAGAAACTTCCGGAGATACTATTTGCCGGAGCTTGAAAAGAAAAGATCAAAAGCTTACGGAGAATTATATCCGCAGAAGCTTGAGAAAAAAAGATGACAAGCTTACGGAGAATTGTATCCGCACAAGCTTGAAAAAACAAAACAAAGCCTATGAGGCATGTGCCTACTAAAGCCCACAAAGAGAACAACTTATGGGCCTTGTGCCCGTTAAAGCTGAACAAAAACAAAGCTTATGAGGCACCATGCCTGCTAAAGCTAACAAAGACGATGCAATGATGTTGATTTTTTATGCATGTATGATGCAAGAGATATTTTTATTTGTATTTATCATTTTCAATGTATTATGCAGAAGATGCAAGAGATGATTTATATTTTTATGAAAACTATGATATTTTTATTTATTTTTATTATTTTTCAATGCATGATGCAAGAGATGATTTTTATAATTATGAAAACTATGATATTTTATTTATTTTTATTATTTTTGAATGCATGATGCAGAAAATGCTTTTGATGAAAAAAAAATTTTCAACCTTTTTTAACCCTTCTTTGGTTCTTGACTTCTAAAACAAGACTCGTTGACTTGGTTTGTCATTTGCACCTGATGCCTTGCTTTTTGATAAAGATATGCTTCTTTCAAAATGACTGTCCCAATGGTAGAGATTGCCCTTGATACAGAGATCATTATGCTCCTCTGATATTTGAAAGTGATTCACAAAAAAAGATGATAAGGTGGAGTTCACACTTCTTCAAGAGATACCCTTTAGGATGATCTTTGTTAGTCTCTTATGCCTATAATTTCGGACACCATCTTAATCAGCTTTAAAGAAATGGCTTGTCCCTAATCTTTATGTATTGGGGCATTTCATAATCAACCCTCATAAACTTAAACTGTCTCAGTTTGTCAGCTTGAGGAGACTTTCTTGAACTTTGTTTGACCCTAACTTTTGCGTAGGTTGCTCTTTTCGAATTTTCAACCTACTGGGTTGCTGTAATTTTTGCCTAGGCTGCCTTCTCAGGTTTTCAGCCCAGCGAGCCATTTTTGCCTTGCTTTTTTTTTTTTTTGCTTTGTTTTTTTTTTTTGAAAGGGAACGATTTTTTGCCATCCTTATTTGTAAGGATCAATGCTCTTCCTTGACTTGTCAATTGATGATATCATTTTCCTCCTTGTTTTCAAAATTCTCCTGACCAGATTTGTTCATCAAAGAATTATCATTGTATTTGCTGAACTCATATTTACCTTGCCATAATGTTGTCCCAGTTTGGACTAATTTGATCTTAGGTATCATGGCTATCATGCACCAAAAATTGCCTTAGTGTGAGGCCTGTAGAAATGAAATTGGTTTGACGCATGTCACTCGAGAACGAAATTACTCAACCAAGGACTTTTCAGAACTGACTTGCCCCAGTGTAGGACCTTTAAGGATTAACTTGCCCCAGTGCTGGGCATTTGATAATGAAACTTGACCATGGAACTGCTCCAGTGTAGGGCCTCTAAGGATAGACTTTCCAGAGTGTCGGATTTTTGAGAATGCAACTGCTCCAGTGTAGGGCGCTTGGTAATGAATATTTTGCATCAATGTCGGGCACTATATAATGAATCTTGGCAATGGAATTGCCCCAGTGTATGGCTTTTGAGAATGGGCTTGCCACGATGTTGGGCACTTTCTAATAAATCTTGACAATGGAATTACCCCAGTGTAAGACCTTTGGGAATGGACTTGTCCCAATGTAGGGCGTTTGAGAAGAATCCCGAGAATGAAATACCCTAGCATAGGGCCCTTTAAACTAAAGTTTGCCCAGTGAATGCCTTGCCGATCTTGCCTGACTTTTGCTTAGACCAGCCTTGCAGGTTTTCAACCTAATAGGCCTTTTTCTTTTTCCTTTTCTTTTTTTTCTTTTTTTTATTTTTTAGGAGAAATTAATTAAAAACTCAGAAGAGCACAAATCATTTTGTCTCAAACTTAAGGTTGATAAAAAAAAAGCAATCAATCATTGATCAGAATGGACTTTTTAAGGCTTGTAACGTGGCCAATGGTTGAGGGTCATGAAAGGAAGGATATAAGGCTCAAATAAGTGTTTTTGGGCTGAATAGGACCAAGGATCTATGCTCTTTTCTTAGGAAAGTGGACTCGATGAAAGTATTGGTACATTTCCACGAACACTTGCTTTTCGCTTTTATCAATTGTCTTTATCCTGAACTTTTTCATCCTCATTCTTTCTTTCTTTTCTCTTTTCTTTTCTTTTTTTAGATCCACCTTCTTACTTTATTACCATTTCTTCCATGCTTGCCCTTAATTTTAGGGTGATCCTTGTCAAGGTTCTTTGAAGAGAATTTTCTAGCTCAAAAAGGGTAATAAAGGATAATGATGATATTTTGTGAAGGATAGAGAAAAACGGCCAAACTTCATTTAAAATCATGATTGCTTATTTGTAAATTTTAATTTAGAGACAAAAAGATGATGCACACCAAATGATTATTTAATTGCTCCTTTTTATTTTTTGTTTGTTTTTCTTTTTGGCAAAAGGTACCTGCACATCTAGGATTCATTAATGTCCCACAACGAATTTTCAAGAGAGTGAACAACCATGAGCCAAACCAAGGAAGGTACTTTGATGCTTCAAGAGAGTAGGCATAATTCAAGAATCAAATTATTCATCATTGAATAGACTGTAGGGTTCGTACATCATAACCATCTTTCATGATAAGCCACTGACTTTTGAGAAACTATTTTGAAAGTCTCTTTGGCATTGAAATCTTATCTCCAAGATTGGACATAAGGTTGTGATTCACATTTTTCCAAGTCTTGTTTCTAAAAGGGAACATAGAAGTATAATGCATGTGATGCATGAAATGAATTATTTTTTTTTATTTTTATGTATGATGTTGATGAAATAAAATATGCTATTTATGCATGACATGCATGAAAAATTAATTTTTTTTTTATTTTTTATATTGGTACAAAAATTATTAATGCTTGAAAAATGAGTTTTTTATTATAAATATCAATGCATGAGATGAATGAATTTTTTTTTTTATTCCTTTTTTTTAAAAAATATGAATGCATGACATGCATAGAACCAATATGTAAGATGCATGAAAAAATGATTTTTTTTTTCAAGACAAAGAAGGGGGATAAACCCCCTTTTTTTTAATGGTTTTTTTTTTTAATTATGAAATAGATGGGTAAAGAAGAAACATGCCCTTGTGTTCTAGAACTAGAATGGGTCACCTTATTGAATTCTACCCTAAGGGCCTATGGACTTTCTAATTCGTGAACTCTCAACAGGATGACTCTACAAATCCAATAATTTTTTTGGCCTCTAGAACTAAGATCCAATTCATGATGTTGGCCACAACAGTAGGCAATCTACTAGGTGTGGGACATCATAAAAGAGTCACACTCTAGATGAGGTTTTCATGATACTCAAACAGGACGTACATCCAAAGTGGCTATCATTACACAACCTCTCTCATAAATCTTAGGGTTTACCAGGACCCGGGTATAGGGTCTCACTCATAAGTGTGTGCACAATGTGTAGGTGCGATGCCTGGAGGGAGCATATAAACCTGAAATCCTAAGATTATCCAAATTTATATGCAAAGGAGAGCATACAAATACAAGAATGCCGTCTACCCTATAGTTTGATCAAAATTACAATTGTACAATATTTACAAAATAAATAAATAAAAGAGGGTAAAATAAATAAATGAAAGTTATTAAAATTACAAAACTAACTATGATTCGCCTGACTCTCAAAAGTCCCCAGTGGAGTCGCCAGCTGTCGCGACCGTCTCGTCCGGGAGCCACGAAGAAAAAGAAAAAGGAGCCGCCACCAATTTTTATTTGGAAAAAAACATTGGAAAACCCATAAACTTAAGGAAACTGATCTTTTTAAAATAATACGAGATTTGGGCTCGGGAGTCGGTTACGAGTAGGGATGGTGTTAGCAACCTACATCACCCGTTCTAAGAACGGTACATTAAGTTAATTGTGCAAACTTTTGATAACTTTGAAAATATTTATTTTACCCATTTTTTAAAATAATGTGTGTGAAGCTCCGCGTCCTACCAGAGACGAATTTCCAAGAGAGTGAACAACCATGAGCCAAACCAAGGAAGGTACTTTGATGCTTCAGGAGAGTAGGCATAATTCAAGAATCAAATTATTCACCATTGAATAGACTGTAGGGTTAGTACATCATAACCATCTTTCATGATAAGCCACTGACTTTTGAGAAACTATTTTGAAAGTCTCTTTGGCATTGACATCTTATCTCCAAGATTGGGCATAAGGTTGTGATTCACATTTTTCCAAGTCTTGTTTCTAAAAGGGAACATAGAAGTATAATGCATGTGATGCATGAAATGAATTATTTTTTTTTTTTTTTATGTATGATGTTGATGAAATAAAATATGCTATTTATGCATGACATGCATGAAAAATTAATTTTTTTATTTATTTTTTATATTGGCACAAAAATTATTAATGCTTGAAAAATGAGTTTTTTATTATAAATATCAATGCATGAGATGAATGAAATTTTTTTATTCCTTTTTTTTAAAAAATATGAATGCATGACATGCATAGAACCAATATGTAAGATGCATGAAAAAATGATTTTTTTTTTTTTCAAGACAAAGAAGGGGGATAAACCCCCTTTTTTTAATGGTTTTTTTTTTTTTTAATTATGAAATAGATGGGTAAAGAAGAAACATGCCCTTGTGTTCTAGAACTAGAATGGGTCACCTTATTGAATTCTACCCTAAGGGTCTATGGACTTTCTAATTCGTGAACTCTCAACAGGATGACTCTACAAATCCAATAATTTTTTTGGCCTCTAGAACTAAGATCCAATTCATGATGTTGGCCACAACAGTAGGCAATCTACTAGGTGTGGGACATCATAAAAGAGTCACACTCTAGATGAAGTTTTCATGATACTCAAACATGACGTACATCCAAAGTGGCTATCATTACACAACCTCTCTCATAAATCTTAGGGTTTACCAGGACCCGGGTATAGGGTCTCACTCATAAGTGTGTGCACAATGTGTAGGTGCGGTGCCTGGAGGGAGCATATAAACCTGAAATCCTAAGATTATCCACATTTATATGCAAAGGAGAGCATACAAATACAAGAATGTCGTCTACCCTATAGTTTGATCAAAATTACAATTGTATAATATTTACAAAATAAATATATAAAAGAGGGTAAAATAAATAAATGAAAGTTATTAAAATTGCAAAACTAACTATGATTCGCCTGACTCTCAAAAGTCCCCAGTGGAGTCGCCAGCTGTCGCGACCATCTCGTCCGGGAGCCACGAAAAAAAAGAAAAAGGAGCCGCCACCAATTTTTATATGGAAAAAAACATTGGAAAACCCATAAACTTAAGGAAACTGATCTTTTTAAAATAATACGAGATTTGGGCTCAGGAGTCAGTTACGAGTAGGGAAGGTGTTAGCACCCTACATCACCCGTTCTAAGAACGGTACCTTAAGTTAATTGTGCAAACTTTTGATAACTTTGAAAATATTTATTTTACCCATTTTTTAAAATAATGTGTGTGAAGCTCCGCGTCCTACCAGAGACGTCACCACAAAATATATTTTATATTTTTATATCAGTTGACGGCCCAAAATTGATTTTACAAAAAAAAAAAAGGGTAAAGCCATTACGGTTAAACCAACTATGCGTGAAACTCAGCATCTCCGGCGTCACTCAAAATTTAACTTGCATATTTAAATTACAACGAAGAGTTAGAAATTAAGAAATTATAAAAATAAAGAAAACAATAAATTATGAAAATTTAATTTGGCTTGATGAAATGATTAACTTCGCTCCTACGTATTCCTCGATGCAGTGGAAAACTCAAGGCCACGTAGTTCTAGTAGAAAATGTTTTGTTGATTGGTTGGTGATTTTTAATTTTTATGAAAATATTTAATTATTTTTTAGAAAAATAGATTTTGTTTAAAGCATTTCAAATCATCAAGTCATCTCGCTCAAAATGATTGAAAAAGAAAAACGGGATCAACAAGCCGTCTCGTCTAAATTGATTCCTTTTAAGATTTTTAAAAATTGTTTTTGATTTTATTTGGTGTATTTTAATTCAATAAGCCGTATCAACTAAAATGAATTCAAAACAAAATGGATCAACAAGCCGTCTCGGTTAAATTGATTACTAGTGAAACTCAGCGTCTTGCCAGAGACGTCACTAGAATAATAATTTTATACTTTTTTTTTTTACCTCTTGTCCAGATAGAATTAAACTAAAACAATGACCCAAGACTAAAAAATCCTAGACCACTAATTAGACTCAACCCAAACAAAATTAAACTAAAAATGGAACAAAAAAAATAGCAAAAAAGAAACAAATAAAACAATGTAAAAGAATGGTCTCAGGGACCTTTAGAAAACGAGCAGAATAGCGAGAGGAGAGAAAAGGCAACCAATGGTCCAAATGCAAACGAGGACGATGATGAGCGAAGCACCTTTGGATTGGTAAGGTTCGCAGTTACACCTGTAAACGTGGTGGCTGCGTTCCTGGTATGGCGGTGGTTCTGCCAGGAAGCAACGACGGTCCGACGTGAATGATGAAGCTATGGTGGCCGATCTGTTGCAGTGAAAGAATTTGTGTATTGCAGCGATGGAGTTTGATTGAACAAATGATGTGGAGAAGGAAGTGATTTGGTGTTAAAGGAAAAAAATGGTGGAAAGAGAAGGATGAAGGTGGTGGTAACAGAAGAGCAACGATGAAGGTAGGAGCAAGGGAGAGCGATCAGTGAAGATTTTTCGGTCCCCTTTCAGTGTAGAGTGTGCTCCAATTTATAGAAAAAATTAGTAACTGAAATTCCACTCACATACCAAAACCGTTATGAAGATAAGTGAACCCAAAAACTGCTAAAAGGATAAGTGGTAACCATATCTAAAAATAGAATGATAGCAACCACCTTTTGATTTTCATTTATTTTTATCTTTATCATTATCTTTTAACCAACTAAATTCTGTTTCCCTCCTTTTTATTTTTTATTTCTTTTTATTATTATTTCTTATTTTTTGAAAAAGGGTAATGAATGTTCCTTCTAAAATTCGGGTAAAGATCCAATTCAGTTTTTAGGTATTTTTTGGTATTTATTATTTTTTTATTAATTAGCCCGGACAAAATTGGGTGTTCACACCAAGGAATTCTCAGAAACAACAATATTGTCCTGTTACTCAGGCATCAAGAGGTGGAGCCCAAGGAAGTCAAGGCCATGAGAGGAAGTGCTTCAAGTGTGGTGATCCGTCGCATTTGGTGAACAACTGTTCAGTGCGGAATGATGGCTATTTCCGTTGTGGGCAAAAGGGGCATATCGCCAAATACTGCAGAGCACAGAACCCAGTCCAAGCTGCTGAGAAAAATGGTGGAGCTAAAAGGCCGACGGCAAAGAGAAGAGTTTATACCCTGAGCGGTGCTGAGGCTTTAAACTCCGAAGATCTCATACAAGGTATTTGCGACATAGACGGTAACCTCTTATCATTACTTTTTGATTCTAGTGCAACCCATTCGTTCATTTCTATGGATTGTGTGAAACATTTGGAATTATCTGTTTCTTCCTTGTCTTTTGACTTAATTGTTTCTAGCCCAACTGCTGAACCCGTTACTGTGAATTCTATATTCCTAAACTGTCCTATCGTTATTCAGGATAGACATTTTCTTGTTGATCTAATATGCTTGCCTTTAATACAATAAGATGTAAGTTTAGGCAAGGATTGGTTATCTTCCAACCATATCCTATTAGATTGCGCACATAAAACCCTAGTTTTTCCCAGTATCGAGATTTTCTGGATTTTTAGTCGCCAACCGCATTAGAACTTCTTCGAAAGAAGGAGATCAGGAATACGTGCTTCTGTCCAGCTTAGAAGTCAAGGGGAAGATCGAGCTGAGTAAGATGCCGGTTGTAAGAGAATTTCCTGAGGTGTTTCCAGACGATGATCCGGGTTTGCCGCCTGTGATGGACATCAAATTTTCCATCGATTTGATGCAGGAACTGGACCGATATCGATTTCTCCATATCGGATGTCACCTACTGAGCTCACTGAGTTGAAAGCTCAAGTCGAGGACCTGTTGTCAAAACAGTTAATTAGACCAAACGTTTCCCCGTGGGGAGCACCGGTTCTCATAGTGAGAAAGAAAGACGGAGGTTCGAGACTTTGCCTGGACTTTCGTCAACTGAATAAAGTAACGATCAAGAACAAGTATCCTTTACCGCGTATCAACGATTCGATGGATCAACTGTGAGGAGCTGCTGTTTTCTCGAAGATCGACTTAAGGACGGGATACTATCAGATTAGAGTAAAAACTGGGGATATACCTACGACCGCTTTTAGGACTCGTTACGGATATTACGAATATCTAGTGATGCCTTTTGGAGTAACGAATGCACCTGCTATTTTTATGGACTACATGAATCAAATTTTTCGTTCATTTCTTGATAAGTTCGTCGTGGTGTTTATCGATGATACCCTCATTTATTCTATGAGTCGTGAGGAACACGAAGAGCATTTACGACAAGTTGTTCAAGTTTTGCGTGAGAAGACGTTGTATGCGAAACTCTCTAAGTGAGTTTTGGCTGGAGGAAGTCGGATTTTTGGGTCACTTCATAACAAATGAAGGGATTGCTGTTAACCCTGCTAAAGTGGAGGTTGTACTTTCTTGGGAAAAGCCAAAGACCGTAACGGAAATAAGGAGTTTTATTGGTTTGGCTGGTTACTACCGAAAATTTATTGAAGGATTTTCCAAGATTGTATCACCATTGACTCAACTTACGAGGAAGGATCAACCTTTTATTTGGACTGACCAGTGTGAAGAAAGTTTTCAAAAGATAAAGGAACTTTTGACGACTTCGCCGGTGTTAATACTTCTAGAACCTAGTGAACCTTACGAAGTGTACTATGATGCTTTGCATCAAGGATTAGGTTATGTGCTGATGCAACACCGCAAAGTGGTGGCGTATGCATCAAGGCAATTAAAGACTCATGAAAGGAACTATCCCACACATGATCTGGAGTTAGCTGCAGTGGCTTTTGCACTAAAGATATGGAGACATCATTTATATGGTGCTAAGTTTGAC
Source organism: Ammopiptanthus mongolicus (assembly GCA_039655645.1). NCBI lineage: Eukaryota > Viridiplantae > Streptophyta > Magnoliopsida > Fabales > Fabaceae > Ammopiptanthus > Ammopiptanthus mongolicus. Next base: position 26,668,507 of record CM077349.1, on the reverse strand, counting down.
ATCTTTAGTGATCACAAAAGTCTAAAGTATCTGTTTGATTAGAAGGAGCTCAACATGAGGCAGAGGCGATGGATGGAATTTTTGAAGGATTACGATTTCACGTTACAATATCATCCAAGAAAGGCGAACGTAGTGGCAGATGCCTTGAGCCGGAAAGCCATTCATATTTCAACTATGATGGTGAGAGAACTAAAACTGATCGAAGAGTTCCGTGATCTCAACTTAGAAATGGAGATAAGTCCAAAGAAGCTATGTTTTGGAATGCTCAAGATTTCCAGTGGACTAATGGAAGAGATACGTGAACAACAAGCTGCAGATGAACATCTTCAAGAGAAGAAGGAGTTGATGGAACAAGAGAAAGCTAATGAGTTTAGTTTGGGAACAGACTGAATTTTAAGGTGCACTGGACGAGTCTGTGTACCCAACAACCCTGAAATGAGAAGGATTATCCTATAAGAATCCCACAAGAGTAGATTAAGTATTCATCCTGGTGCAACCAAGATGTATCAGGACTTGAAGTAGAAATTCTGGTGGCCAGGCATGAAGAAGCAAGTTGCAGAATACGTTGCGTCGTGTCTGACTTGCCAGAAGGCAAAGGTAGAACATCAGAGACCTGGAGGGATGCTACAATCCTTGGACATACCGGAATGGAAGCGGGAGAGCATATCAATGGATTTCGTAATGAGTTTACCCCGAACTCCTAGGAATTTTGATTCGATTTGGGTGATCGTTGATAAGTTAACGAAATCGGCACATTTCTTACCTGTCAAGACCAATTACACGGTATCAAAACTAACTGAGGTGTATATTAGAGAAGTGATTAGACTTCATGGAATACCCTCAAGTATCGTTTCGGATTGAGATCCAAAGTTCACTTCACGTTTTTGGGAAAGCTTGCACCAAGCTCTAGGAACCAAGTTACGCCTAAGTTCGGCATATCATCCTCGAATGGATGGACAAACCGAAAGGACGATTCAGTCATTAGAGGATTTGCTGAGAGCATGTGTCTTGGATAACCGAGGAAGTTGGGATGAGCTGCTACCTCTGATTGAATTCACGTACAACAACAGCTATCACTCAAGCATAGGGATGGCACCCTATGAGGCACTATATGAGAGAAGATGTCAGATGACTCTTTGTTGGTATCATGCTGGAAAGAGTATGATTCTAGGCCCCAAGGTTGTGCAACAGATGACCCATAAAGTCAGGCAAATTCGTGAAAGGATTAGGGCATCTCAGAGCAGGCAGAAGAGTTACTCGGATCGGCGGAAACGACCTCTCGATTTTCAAGAAGGTGAACATGTATTTCTAAGAGTCAATCCAACGACTAGGCTAGGTAGGGTGATTAAATCTAGAAAACTCACTCCTAAATTCATTGGACCGTACCAAATTCTTCGCCGTATTGGTCCAGTAGCTTACCAGATTGCTTTACCTCCTTTTCTTTCGAACCTACACAATGTTTTTCACGTTTCACAGTTAAGGAAATATATTCCTGATCCATCTCATTTAATCAAACCTGATCAAGTACCTTTGAAAGAGAACCTGTTTTATGAGACTTCACCTGTACGGATCGAGGGTAAGATGATAAGACAGCTCCGGGGAAAGCAAATCTCCTTAGTCAAGGTCATTTGGGATGATACAAATGGAGAAGCAACTTGGGAAGCTGAGGACAAGATCAGAGAGAAATATTCCTATCTGTTCAAAGGTACGTGATTTCGAGGACGAAATTATTTTTAGTAAGGTAGCAATGTAACACCCGGATTTTCGTGCTTTCTAAGGACAATAAACTCTATTTATGAGTTTATATTTTTATCTGTGTTTTAAAAAATGATTTTGGAAAAACTAAAATCATATTCATGCTTCATACGATCGTAGGAAGCTACGGTAAAATTTTGGGTCGAAAACTCAAATGGAGCTCGGTCTACGTTTTCACTGATAGTATTATTTTACTACTATAAAGACCTCATTTTGACTTGCGAACGAGACCATTAGTCTTAGAATTCGATTCTTTACAAATTTGCTAAAATCAGTTTTTGACGTTAAAAAGTGAAAATAATATAAACTATTCGGGCGAATACTCGAACCGAGAGACGATGGGAGCTGTAGGAGGTTTTAACGGGACCCGCTAACGGATAATCCTGAAGTCACATCTGGTCAAGTCACCTAGGGACTCATGCCAGTGTCATGATGATTTTCAAAATATCTGGACGCGAAATGACCAAAATGCTCTTGGTCTTTTAATGGAATTACCAAATTCTCCTATGGTAAATTACTCATTTACCCTTAATGAAGAAAATATCTTTAACTTCACTCTCTCACAAGGCCATTCGGCCAACTCTCTCTTTTCTCTCTTCTCTCACTTGTTCTTCATTTCTCCCTAAGTTCTTCAACCTTTTCTTCACTTTGATCTTGAAAAACTTGAAGATTTTTTGTGAAACAAGTTGCTTTTCTCTTAAGATTTAGCATCAAGGAGGTATTACCTCTCTTCTAGCTCTCTTAATCTCTCTATTCATCTCTTAAAATTCTAGATTCATGGATGTTAGGGTTTTGACCCATAAACTTAAAAAATCCATGAAAAATTATAGAAAAATCCTTTTAATGTCAAACCAATTTTCTTGCACTAGATTAATGATCATCTATCATAATCCAAGAGTTGGAAACCAAAGGAGCTATCTAGCTCCAATGGGACATAGAGGCCGAACCTACCCCCTCCTTGGGTGAATAGAGTTTTGCTTGATTTTGATATTTTAAGCTTGAATCTAGGTTCGTCACACTTAGTATAGAATCCAAGAGATGAGAATTTTTGAAGCTCCCTAACTATTTTTAATAGCATGAGCCCGAACCCTAGATGAAGGGGAATAAGAGAAATTTTGTGTTTTGTGTTAATACATTGATTTAATTGTATGTGTGAAGTGATTGTCGGATAATCGAGCGAAAGATCGGACGACGTTCGATTCAATCGGAAGATTCGTCACTGCACTAGAAATTCCGAGAGGTAAGGGGAGATAACCTGAGGAATTCCAAATTCTGACAGCTATATGCTGAGTTATGTATCTGAAATGTAATTATTTATCTGTGCTTGATTGTTTGTGGAGTGGTTTAAATTACCTGTTAATAATTGCCTATATCTGAAATTACCTGTTTATGTTTGATTTTATTGTTTGGCATTGGATTGTGATGTATGGATGGATAATATGCCTGTCGTGGTGATTGTTATGTTAAAGGACCTAACATCGGTTAGGATCCAAAATCGTGAAATATAAAAACTTCAAAAAGTTTGGGATGTTGGATAAGAAAAATAATAGTATTAAAGTTTTAATTGGAAGAAAAAGGAAATAAATTGGCTATTGTGCATAAAGAAAAAAATAAACATTTACTTTATTAAAGATTGAGTTGACATAAAGGGAAAAAGAGAAAGAAATGCCTTAATTGATAAAAACAAGGTTTTGAGGGATGTGTTTTAGAGACATGGGTAGTTTTTAAAGTGATAAAGGGAACCTTTTCAAACAACAGTGTTTTTGGAAATGTGGTTTCAAAATAAATTGTTTTATCCAAGAGAAAGGGTTTTTATGAACCGTATTTCAAAGTATTACGTTTTGCCGAAATATGACGAAAGAGAAAAAAAAAAAGAGGTTTTCAACAACGAGTTTTGTTTTATGGAAAATCGATCCCGAAGGCTTTGTGTAAGCTCCGGAGATTTCGGTTTTGGTTTTTGAGTTTTTAAAAGAGAAATGTGGTTTTTGGTTTGGAACCTAGAAACCGAGACGTCGGGGTTCTAGGATTCTGCAGAACACGTGGATCAAGGATTCATGTTAATGTGTTGGTCCTATAAGCTAGTGGACATTATTTGTGGTCCAAGAGGCTTTGCGGACGTTTTTGAGCTGTAAAATCCAAGATCCGAAACTGGTGCATCGATTAAGGATTTTTGGATTTGATCTGTGTGGACTGCGTGTCCTTTTTGAGTCTTGGACTGTGTGTCCAGTTTTTGAGAAAATTATTGAAAAGGCTTAAAGAGTCTAAGACATTATGGTGGTTGATAACGTTGATGCTTCAACAAGGAAATATTGATGCGACAAAGATAAACAGACGAAAACAAATGTTTTCTCATGTATATATGTTTTTGGCAAACGTGCCGTGAAATGAGGTGACCTTGATGGCAAGGAAACCTGGGGATGACTTATGCCATCATGTAACATTGTGCCTTGATGCACAATGGTGTCATACGTGCTGTGTGTTCGTATTGTGCCTTGAATTAGACAATATAGTATGACAAGTTTACATTGTAAGTACCTCTGATTTGCGCGCTCATGTGAGAGCTCATGGGATTCATGTACTTACGTTTAGCCAGTTGGGGCTAGTCATTGTTCCCCGCAGACTAATGAATTTTGAGCCTGATCAGCTCGTTGAAAGATGATGGGATTTCCAGAAATTAAGAACTCAACGTTAGTTAATATATATACGGAAGTGTTCATGCATACGTTTTTGAAAATAACGTTGACTGTTGGGCACGAAGCCCTTGTGATTTACTTTAATATTGTGATATGTTGTACTACGTTATGCATGATGATGATTATGTGAGGCATGCTTATATGAATCTGCTGTCTGTGTTTGGCATCTCACCCTTGCTATTTTCCTGGACTGTTCTGTTTCCTGTTGGATATGTATATGTACAGATGGACTTGGGGAGCGAGGGACTAGCTCACTCGGGAGTCCGCTCCCTCACCTTTGAGCATAGAGAGGACCCGGGGGTGTGGGTCATCCACCCGGGCGCCAGTAGTGCGGCGTACACTGGACCTGTTTACACCCTACAAGGGAACACGGAGGTGGGACCTCAGGAGATAGTGCACACCGTGGAGACCATCCACATCCCGCTGCCACCGATCTGGATGATTCTGCAGTATCTAGTTGATCAGGGTTCGTTGCAGCTTGAGATCCCGGCAGCTCAACCCTTGCAGCAGCAGCCGTCTTTAAACCCTTCCCCTCTGTTTGTCTTGGTGCCAGTGGGGCCGGGGGAAAAGCATGAGGAGGATCCGGAGGAGGATTCCGAGGAGGAGGAGCCTCTGGAGACACCTGAGTACCATCCTCTAGAGAATGGGGATGCTCCGGCTGGAGGAGCCGAGGTGCATGGATGATCGTTGGGGATATAGATTTCCCTGATCACTCTTCTGATGGAAACGTTGGGCCCTCCTTTGGAGGACTGTCCAACGGGTCCCACTAGTCTCTGACCAGCGTAGGATGTAGACTTTCTTTTTGGCGTAGCGATTTTTGGGTAGGCTATTGTCGGCTACTGATGGCCATGCGTTTTAGTGATATGATTTCCAGTCTATCTCTACCCTGTTTCTAGAGTTGTTAGTAGTTTTATTTTACTATTAGTTCTTTTGAAAGGGACATGTTGTCCACCGTTCTTCTCTGTGGGACTAACTGTTGTTGCATATATATATATATATATATATATATATATAATACGATTCTTCTTTATTATCTAAGTTAATGTTTGTTGCTGTAATAAGAAAAATTTTATCATGATTTTCAGGAAATTAAATAGTTAAATAAACAATTTTTCCGGTAAACCAACAAGAAATATTTGGGTAAAAGATGCCGAATTGAGGGTGACTAGTCCTTTTTGGGGACAAATAATTACCGCACAAGGACTCAAATTTCTTACCCAACCTTTTTATAACAATCCCTCCACTTGTTTCTGAATTTCTTTAGTCTCTTGAGGATTTACCTAAGGCGGGCCATTGGACAAAGAGGCTCCCGAATAAGGTCCATTTGATGCTCAATTCCCTCAAGGGAGGTAGTCCGAAAGGAACACTCTCTGGAAAGACATTTACAATTGGTAAAAGAGAGGTAACTGCTTCAAGGAAGGGGATTCTCTTTTCTTTTATTTTTTAAGGAATAAATATTTTTTTTCCTCTTCTATTCTTCAGGAATAGATTTCTTTCTTCTTCTTTTTTTCACGCCCCTGTTCTCTTTTGCACTAAAAGAGAATTTGGTCCTTGAAATTTCAATTTCAAATGTTATGCCCAATTGTGTATTTAACAGTTTTATTTTCAAAACAAGGTGCTATAAAACATAAACAACAAAAAATACAGAAGTTGATGAGATCAAATTTGTAAATATTAAAGATAAAGAACATAAATAAAAGGACAGGAAGAAAAAAAAAAACTAGAAACTAAAGGTAGAAAGTAAAAAATGTGGCCAATTCTTTTGGAATGGCAATGACCAAGATGATCAAGGATGTGTACAAATATGACACTCAAGCAATTGTGCTTGGTGTTAGAAAGCAATATATAAGAACGGTACCGAAAAAAAAAACAAGAACTTTGTAATTCTAAGATCTGGGCTCCAGATACCACATAATATGAACCAAGTTGTGTTCATAATGTTTTTAACCGATCGTCCTCGAATTAAATTCTTGTTATAAAAGAAGAGAGAATAAAGAAAAAGATTGAGACGCATAAAGGTGTAAACTTTAGTGTTGTAGCGCCTAAATAAATAACATAAAAAAAAAAACAAGGATTAAACGAAGAAAAGATGGAAGAAGAAAGAGATGAAGAAGATGCCACATCCTCTTGAGAGTAATAAGTCTAAGGAAGATTCACCACAAGAGTAAGGAAGCTCTTGATAAGAATCAAAGATGGTTCACCCAAGAACCTAAGAGAACAATCTCTCAAAAACTCACAAAGGAGTGTAAATTATAATATCAATTCGAAAGTGAGAAACAAGGAGAAGACAAAGCTATTTATAGCCACTAAGAAGCATCTAGCTAACCCTAATCTATGCTGGGATATGGGCCAAGCCCAACAGAGAAGGTTGCATTATTTTCCTAAGGAGAGCTTTATTAAAAAAAATATCCAAATAAAACCAAACTAAAAATTAAGAATTGTTCAAAATACTTAATAAAAATTAAATCATGCTCCCTTATTGGGGTCTTCATCAACTTGGATTTATTGGACCATATTGGGCCTTGTTTCTTTTGGAAATGGCTTGAGAGATAGAAAATAGTTGACTTCTTTGTCCAAGGCGCCTTTAGCCTTCTTGGTCCGTGATCTTGTCATTGGGCCTTCAAGTCCTTGCAGTGCATCATTGGGCCTTGCCTCCATTGGGCTTTCTTGATCTCCATCACCTTGTTTCTCACTTTCGAATTGATATTATAATTTACACTCCTTTGTGTGTTTTTGAGAGATTGTTCTCTTAGGTTCTTGGGTGAACCATCTTTGATTTTTATCAAGAGCTTCCTTACTCTTGTGGTGAATCTTCATTAGACTTATCACTCTCAAGAGGGTGTGGCGTCTTCTTCATCTCTTTCTTCTTCCATCTTTTCTTCATTTAATCCTTGTTTTTTTTTATGTTATTTATTTAGGCGCTACAACCCTAAAGTTTACACTTTTATGCGTCTCAATCTTTTTCTTTATTCTCTCTTCTTTTTATAACAAGAATTCAATTCGAGGACAATCCGTTAAAAACATTATGAACACAACTTGGTTCATATCAGTTACCCTAGAGAATGTGCTCTTTTGTGTTTCATGATCGGTTGTGATCGAGGATCAAGGTTGTCCGTTGGTTCAGGGAGAAATCTCAATTGTTAGAAAATAAGGGTAGGATAGAACATTTAACATGTGTATGATTCTCAAACCCTACTAGTGGTTGAATAACTGAAAACATCTTTCATTGGTGACTACAGTGAAGTGGTACCAATCTAAGACTTAGGCATTGTAGTTTTATCGCCGATAGGATATACTATGATATATGTTGATCAAGGATGTATTTCTATGTGTTGTGATTGTTGATATGATTACATTATATGATCTGACAATATGATGCTTGATAACATGCTAATATGAGACTCCGATAATTTGCCTGGTTGATGCCTTGATATGCTGATATGATAACATGCTATTTACGATGTACGATTGGTATGATTTTTTGGATGTTCCGATCTTGGTTCAGTTGGGAGTTGATTGTGCATAGATTAAGCTGATCTAAGTTGGTAAAGACTCTCATAGTTGGAGAGTGACATCATTAAAGTTAGAGGGTGCAGATCCCTAAGATGTTGATCATGTTGTTGTTGAGGTATCACTGAGATACTAGGTTCATATGTGGATAACAGATCAGTTGGTGATGGGTGTATGCTTATGTCATTTGCATTGTTGCGGCGAAAAGTCATCTGAATAACTGCAACAGCAGTTTGAGCAGTTATCATGCAAGGTCGGTGCTTGTGAAGGTACAACAACAGTTTGAGCAGTTGGTATAAGAGGCTGTATGAATAGCTGAAACAGTAGTTTGAGCAGTTATCATACGAACCTGGTACTTGTAACCAGATGCTACAACAGTTTGCTTAGCTGTTACAGGGATTCGTGTGCATAATTGCAACAGCAGTTTGAGCGATTATCACTCTAGGTTGAGGTGGACATTTTGGATCAACCAAGATAGCTGAATTCACAGCTGGAGGAATGTGGGTGCTTTCTCACCGTTGGAGAACTTCTCGAGTTTCTCACAGCTGGAGGGGCTCGATGAGGTAGTGCTTATTAACCATTGGAGGAACCACGGTTGAAATTTCTTGGGAGAGAGAGAATCAATAACCTGGACTACCGACTCGATGTCCTCATAGTTGGAGGCAACATTCTTACCTTAGGAAATGGCTACTATCACAGTTGAAGGACATTATTCCCATTGTTAAGGGTGGCGTTTGTGAATATGTGCCTTGACAGGATTATCTGAGTTTTGATGAATGACAAAAGGAAAATCCCAAAAGGACTAGATTGCAAAAAGCAGAAAAGAGTTTCACACATGTTCAGGTCTTTCAAGAAAGGGTTATGGGAAATTTCATTATTTGTATTGTGTGTTGAGATATTATTGTAAATGGTATATAAAGCTCTCAATCTAAAAATCAATCACACACATGAAATTAGAAATAAAAATAAACTTAATAGGCCTTAAGCTCTTTAATTGAAAATTCAATTAATAGCCGTTAAGTTTGAAATCAACAGTTTTTAATGTGAATAATCGATTATTGTTTTGTCATAATCGATTATCAATAATCTGGAAAACTGATTTTACAAACAGATGAGCAATAATTGATTATCATAATCGATTATACAGTCATGCATAAAAATGAGCTACTTACAGAGAACTCATAATGGATTATCATAATCGATTATGTTGCGACTGTCTCTCCAGCGTGTTTTACTTAAATTACAAATAATCGATTATGGTTTCTATATAATCGATTATGGCGCGAGAAACACTTGCTTTCTAAATGGGCTTAACCTAATTCCTATGGACTCAAATATTTTTCTATAAATAGGAAGCCTTGGGGAGTGTTTCACATCACTAATCCTAGTTGCGCTAAAACTCTGCTGAAACTCTTTCTAATCATTGTCATTACTCTTACAGTTTGATAATTTTATTTTGAGAGTTTTATACTCCATATAAGAGAGATTGTATTGAGGTTCAATTTGTAGTTTTTATCTGCACTATTTGAGTGCTACATTTCTTCTGAAAAATTGTTATTTCTTTATTGGGTGTGAATCCCATAGAATTGTCACATTAGTGGTATCAGAGTTAGTCGAGTCTTTCGAGAATCTTTGGGGAATAGGTATGTTGTGTTGATGTTGTGTGATCTCTGATTGAAGTTTGATTGAATTACTTCTTAGAAGTAATGTGTGTGGATAACTGCTATCTGTTTTGGTTTCTGGTTGCAGTTCGACTTATTTAAATCTTGTAGGTCAGATATCGAACCAGGAATCGGAATTCGGGCTGGACGTGGCCGTGGCTGTGGACGTGGTCGCGGGAAGGGAGTCAATGTCCATGCTGAGGATGTTGACGGTACCCCCTGGAATGGATTTTTCTACTCAAGCGATTGCAAACATGGCTACGGCTATTGCTGTTCAGACCGCAACCATGAATGCTCATAATGCTCAAGAGCAAGTTCGTGCTGACCAGGCCGCTGAGGGCCTGAGTCTAACTTCTTTCAGACGTCAGAATTTGCCGCAATTTGATGGCGATGTGGATCCAGAGAAAGCTGATATGTGGATTCAGAAGATTGAGAAGATATTCGAGCTGATTCACAGCTCGGAAGAGGTGAAGGCACCCTTTGCCACTTTCCTACTGATGGGAGACGCTGAATACTGGTAGAGAGGGACAGGACCGCTATTGGAGGCAAACCACCAAGTAATCACTTGGGGTCTGTTCAAGCATCGATTCTTGGGAAAATATTTTCCACAGAGTGCAAGAGTTGAGAAAGAGCAAGAATTCTTATGGCTGCAACAGCGAGATATGACGGTCGGAGAATATGCGGCCAAGTTTGAGTCATTGGCCAAATATTTCCTATTCTTCCAGAACAACCCCGAGGAAGATTGGAAATGTGAAGCTTTTGAGAGAGGGCTGAGATATGAAATAAAAGAGTCCGTACTGCTGCAAGGAATTCGAAATTTCCAGGCGCTGGTGGAAAAGAGCAGACAAGTTGTACTGATGAAACGCGGGAGAGGCAACAAGGGAAGTGTTGGAGGACCTTCTCGATTCAAGGGTCAATATTATGTCCAGAAGGAAAGTAGACTCGAAAGAAACCTTATTAGCGACCCCCAAGTGTCGCGAATGTCTCGTCTGGGAGCCGCGAAGAAAAAGAAAAAGGAGCTGCCACCAATTTTTATTTGGAAAAAAACATTGGAAAACCCATAAACTTAAGGAAACTGATCTTTTTAAAATAAAACGAGATTTGGGATCGGGAGTTGGTTACGAGTAGGGAAGGTGTTAGCACCCTACATCATCAGTTCTAAGAACGATACCTTAAGTTAATTGTGCAAAATTTTAATAACTTTGAAAATATTTATTTTACCGATTTTTAAAAATAATGTGTATGAAGCTCCGCGTTCTACTAGAGACGTCACCACAAAATATATTTTTATACATTTTATATTTTTATATCAGTTGACTCAAAATGCCCAAAATTGATTTTACAAAAAAAAAGGGTAAAGCCATTACGGCTAAACCAACTATAAGTGAAACTCAGCGTCTTGCCAGAGACGTCACTCAAAATTTAACTTGCATATTTGAATTACAACGAAGAGTTAGAAATTAAGAAATTATAAAAATAAAGAAAACAATAAATTATGAAAATTTAATTTGGCTTGACGAAATGATTAATTTCGCTCCTACGTATTCCTCGATGCAGTGGAAAACTCAACGCCACGTAGTTCTAGTAGAAAATGTTTTGTTGATTGGTTGGTGATTTTTAATTTTTATGAAAATATTTAATTATTTTTTTAGAAAAATGGATTTTGTTTGAAGTATTTCAAATCATCAAGTCACCTCGGCCAAAATGATTGAAAAAGAAAAACAGGATCAACAAGCCGTCTCGGCAAAATTGATTCCTTTTAAGATTTTTAAAAATTGTTTTTGATTTTATTTGGTGTATTTTAATTCATTAAGCCGTATCGACTAAAATGAATTTAAAATAAAATGGATCAACAAGCCGTCTCGGCTAAATTGATTACTAGTGAAGCTCAGCGTCTTGCTAGAGATGTCACTGGAAGAATAATTTTATACTTTTTTTTTTACCTCTTGTCCAGATAGAATTAAACTAAAACAATGACCCAAGACTAAAAAATCCTAGACCACTAATTAGACTCAACCCAAACAAAATTAAACTAAAAATGGAACAAAAAAAATAAGAAGAGAAACACAAATAAAACAATGTAAAAGAATGGTCTCAAGGACCTTTAGAAAACGAGCAGAATAGCGAGAGGAGAGAAAAGGCAACCAATGGTCCAAATGCAAATGAGGACGATGATGAGCGAAGCACCTCTAGATTGGTAAGGTTCGCAGTTACACCTGTAAACGTGGTGGCTGCGTTCCTGGTATGGCGGTGGTTCTGCCAGGAAGCAACGACGGTCCGACGTGAATGATGAAGCTATGGTGGCCGATCTGTTTCAGTGAAAGAATTTGTGTATTGCAGTGATGGAGTTTGATTGAACAAATGATGTGGAGAAAGGAGTGAATTGGTGTTAAAGGAAAAAAATGGTGGAAAGAGAAGGATGAAGGTGGTGGTAACAGAAGAGCAACGATGAAGGTAGGAGCAAGGGAGAGCGATCAGTGAAGATTTTTCGGTGCCCTTTCAGTGTAGAGTGTGCTCCAATTTATAGAAAAAATTATTTACTGAAATTCCACTCACATACCAAAACCGTTATGAAGATAATTGAACCCAAAAATCGCTAAAAGGATAAGTGGTAACCATATCTAAAAATAGAATGATAGCAACCACCTTTTGATTTTCATTTATTTTTATCTTTATCATTATCTTTTAACAACTGAATTCTGTTTCCCTCCTTTTTATTTTTTATTTCTTTTTATTATTATTTTTTATTTTTTGAAAAAGGGTAGTCAATATTCCTTCTAAAATTCGGGTCAAGATCCAATTCATTTTTAGGTATTTTTTGGTATTTATTATTTTTTATTTTTTTATTAATTAGCCCGGACAAAATTGGGTGTTCACAGTTGCCCCTCTTTACTTGTTTCTTATCAGATAATAGGTGTAACCGTAGTTAACCTTTTTATCGTTATAAGACACGAGTAAAGACATGAACGACGATTTTGTCTGGAAGAGAAATTTTTTAGACCAGGTGATGAAATGTCAAAGCTTACGGAGATACTATCTGCTGAAGCTTGAAAGGGAAGATAAAAGAAACTCACGGAGACACTATCTACCGAAGTTTGAAAGGAAAAAAAGCTGCCGAAGACACTATCTGTCGGAGCTTGAAAGAAAAAGAAGCTTCCAGAGACACTACCTAGTGGAGCTTGAAAGTAAGAGAGGCTTCCGGAGACACTATTTGTCGAAGCTTGAAAGGAAAAGAAGCTTCCGGAGACATTATTTGCCGGAACTTGAAAGGAAAAGAAGCTCACATAGACACTATTTGCCGGAGCTTGAAAGGAAAAAACTCTTCCGAAGACACTATCTGCCGGAGCTTGAAAAGAAAAGAAGCTTCCGGAGGCACTATCTTCCAGAGCTTGAAAGGAAAAGAAGCTGTCGGAGACACTATCTGCTGGAGCTTAACTAAATAAGAAGCTTCCGAAGATACTATCTGCCGAAGCTAGAAAAGAGAAGAAGCTTCCAGAGACACTATTTGTCGGGGCTTAAAAGGAAGGAAGCTTCCGAAGACACTATCTGCCAGAGCTTTGAAAAGAAAGAAGCTTAAGGAGATGCTATCTGCCAGAGCTTGAAAAGAAAAGAAGTTTATAAGGCCTTGTGCCTGCTAAAGCAATCGAAAGTAATGGTATTGACCTTGTCAATGCATGAAATGATGAGAAGCTCACAGAGACACTATCTACTAGAGCTTGAAAGGAAAGAAGCCTCAGAGACACTATCTGTCGGAGCTTAAAAGAAAAGAAGCTTCTGGAGACTCTATCTGTCGGAGCTTGAAAGGAAAAGAAGCCCACAGAGATACTATCTGTCGGAGCTTGAAAGGAAAAAAGCTTCCGGAGACACTATCTACCGGAGCTTGAATGGAAAAGAAGCTTCCGGAGACACTATCTATTGGAGCTTGAAAGGAAATGAAGTTTCCGGAGACACTATCTACCGGAGCTTGAAATGAAAATAAACTTCCGGAGACACTATCTATCGGAGCTTGAAAAGAAAAGAAGCTTTTGGAGAGACCATCTTCCGGAGCTTGAAAGGAAAAGAAACTGCCGGAGACACTATCTGCCAGAGCTTAACAAGAAAAGAAGCTCCCAAAGATACTATCTGCCGAAGCTTGAAAAGAGAAGAAGCCTCCATAGACACTATCTGTCAGGGCTTAAAAGGAAAGAAGCTTCCGAAGACACTATCTGCCGGAGCTTTGAAAATAAAGAAGCTTAAGGAGACACTATATGTCGGAGCTTGAAAGGAAAGAAGTTTCTGGAGACACTATCTGCCAGAGCTCGAAAAGAAAGAAAGCTTCCAAAGATACTATCTACCGGAGCTTGAAAGGAGAAGAAGCTTCCGGAGACACCATCTGCCGGAGCTTAAAAGGAAAGAAGCTTCCGAAGACACTATCTGCCGGAGCTTTGAAAATAAAGAAGCTTCCGGAGACACTATCTACCGGGGCTTAAAAGGAAAGAAGCTCACACAGGTGCTACCTGTCGGAGCTTGAAAGCTTTCGAAGACACTATCTGCCAGAGCTTGAAAAAACCAGAATAAAGCTTATGAGGTCCTATGCCTGTTAAGGAGATGCCTAACCAGAATAAAGCTTTGAAAAGAAAGAAGCTTAAGGAGATGCTATCTGCCGGAGCTTGAAAAGAAAAGAAGTTTATGAAATCCTGTGCCTGCTAAAGCCTTCAAAAGTAAGAAAGAAGCTTACGGAGACACTATCTGCCGGAGCTTGAAAGGAAAAGAAACTTCCGGAGACACTATCTGCCGGAGCTTGAAAGGAAAAGAAACTTCCGGAGATACTATTTGCCGGAGCTTGAAAAGAAAAGATCAAAAGCTTACGGAGAATTATATCCGCAGAAGCTTGAGAAAAAAAGATGACAAGCTTACGGAGAATTGTATCCGCACAAGCTTGAAAAAACAAAACAAAGCCTATGAGGCATGTGCCTACTAAAGCCCACAAAGAGAACAACTTATGGGCCTTGTGCCCGTTAAAGCTGAACAAAAACAAAGCTTATGAGGCACCATGCCTGCTAAAGCTAACAAAGACGATGCAATGATGTTGATTTTTTATGCATGTATGATGCAAGAGATATTTTTATTTGTATTTATCATTTTCAATGTATTATGCAGAAGATGCAAGAGATGATTTATATTTTTATGAAAACTATGATATTTTTATTTATTTTTATTATTTTTCAATGCATGATGCAAGAGATGATTTTTATAATTATGAAAACTATGATATTTTATTTATTTTTATTATTTTTGAATGCATGATGCAGAAAATGCTTTTGATGAAAAAAAAATTTTCAACCTTTTTTAACCCTTCTTTGGTTCTTGACTTCTAAAACAAGACTCGTTGACTTGGTTTGTCATTTGCACCTGATGCCTTGCTTTTTGATAAAGATATGCTTCTTTCAAAATGACTGTCCCAATGGTAGAGATTGCCCTTGATACAGAGATCATTATGCTCCTCTGATATTTGAAAGTGATTCACAAAAAAATATGATAAGGTGGAGTTCACACTTCTTCAAGAGATACCCTTTAGGATGATCTTTGTTAGTCTCTTATGCCTATAATTTCGGACACCATCTTAATCAGCTTTAAAGAAATGGCTTGTCCCTAATCTTTATGTATTGGGGCATTTCATAATCAACCCTCATAAACTTAAACTGTCTCAGTTTGTCAGCTTGAGGAGACTTTCTTGAACTTTGTTTGACCCTAACTTTTGCGTAGGTTGCTCTTTTCGAATTTTCAACCTACTGGGTTGCTGTAATTTTTGCCTACGCTGCCTTCTCAGGTTTTCAGCCCAGCGAGCCATTTTTGCCTTGCTTTTTTTTTTTTTTGCTTTGTTTTTTTTTTTTGAAAGGGAACGATTTTTTGCCATCCTTATTTGTAAGGATCAATGCTCTTCCTTGACTTGTCAATTGATGATATCATTTTCCTCCTTGTTTTCAAAATTCTCCTGACCAGATTTGTTCATCAAAGAATTATCATTGTATTTGCTGAACTCATATTTACCTTGCCATAATGTTGTCCCAGTTTGGACTAATTTGATCTTAGGTATCATGGCTATCATGCACCAAAAATTGCCTTAGTGTGAGGCCTGTAGAAATGAAATTGGTTTGACGCATGTCACTCGAGAACGAAATTACTCAACCAAGGACTTTTCAGAACTGACTTGCCCCAGTGTAGGACCTTTAAGGATTAACTTGCCCCAGTGCTGGGCATTTGATAATGAAACTTGACCATGGAACTGCTCCAGTGTAGGGCCTCTAAGGATAGACTTTCCAGAGTGTCGGATTTTTGAGAATGCAACTGCTCCAGTGTAGGGCGCTTGGTAATGAATATTTTGCATCAATGTCGGGCACTATATAATGAATCTTGGCAATGGAATTGCCCCAGTGTATGGCTTTTGAGAATGGGCTTGCCACGATGTTGGGCACTTTCTAATAAATCTTGACAATGGAATTACCCCAGTGTAAGACCTTTGGGAATGGACTTGTCCCAATGTAGGGCGTTTGAGAAGAATCCCGAGAATGAAATACCCTAGCATAGGGCCCTTTAAACTAAAGTTTGCCCAGTGAATGCCTTGCCGATCTTGCCTGACTTTTGCTTAGACCAGCCTTGCAGGTTTTCAACCTAATAGGCCTTTTTCTTTTTCCTTTTCTTTTTTTTCTTTTTTTTATTTTTTAGGAGAAATTAATTAAAAACTCAGAAGAGCACAAATCATTTTGTCTCAAACTTAAGGTTGATAAAAAAAAAGCAATCAATCATTGATCAGAATGGACTTTTTAAGGCTTGTAACGTGGCCAATGGTTGAGGGTCATGAAAGGAAGGATATAAGGCTCAAATAAGTGTTTTTGGGCTGAATAGGACCAAGGATCTATGCTCTTTTCTTAGGAAAGTGGACTCGATGAAAGTATTGGTACATTTCCACGAACACTTGCTTTTCGCTTTTATCAATTGTCTTTATCCTGAACTTTTTCATCCTCATTCTTTCTTTCTTTTCTCTTTTCTTTTCTTTTTTTAGATCCACCTTCTTACTTTATTACCATTTCTTCCATGCTTGCCCTTAATTTTAGGGTGATCCTTGTCAAGGTTCTTTGAAGAGAATTTTCTAGCTCAAAAAGGGTAATAAAGGATAATGATGATATTTTGTGAAGGATAGAGAAAAACGGCCAAACTTCATTTAAAATCATGATTGCTTATTTGTAAATTTTAATTTAGAGACAAAAAGATGATGCACACCAAATGATTATTTAATTGCTCCTTTTTATTTTTTGTTTGTTTTTCTTTTTGGCAAAAGGTACCTGCACATCTAGGATTCATTAATGTCCCACAACGAATTTTCAAGAGAGTGAACAACCATGAGCCAAACCAAGGAAGGTACTTTGATGCTTCAAGAGAGTAGGCATAATTCAAGAATCAAATTATTCATCATTGAATAGACTGTAGGGTTCGTACATCATAACCATCTTTCATGATAAGCCACTGACTTTTGAGAAACTATTTTGAAAGTCTCTTTGGCATTGAAATCTTATCTCCAAGATTGGACATAAGGTTGTGATTCACATTTTTCCAAGTCTTGTTTCTAAAAGGGAACATAGAAGTATAATGCATGTGATGCATGAAATGAATTATTTTTTTTTATTTTTATGTATGATGTTGATGAAATAAAATATGCTATTTATGCATGACATGCATGAAAAATTAATTTTTTTTTTATTTTTTATATTGGTACAAAAATTATTAATGCTTGAAAAATGAGTTTTTTATTATAAATATCAATGCATGAGATGAATGAATTTTTTTTTTTATTCCTTTTTTTTAAAAAATATGAATGCATGACATGCATAGAACCAATATGTAAGATGCATGAAAAAATGATTTTTTTTTTCAAGACAAAGAAGGGGGATAAACCCCCTTTTTTTAATGGTTTTTTTTTTTAATTATGAAATAGATGGGTAAAGAAGAAACATGCCCTTGTGTTCTAGAACTAGAATGGGTCACCTTATTGAATTCTACCCTAAGGGCCTATGGACTTTCTAATTCGTGAACTCTCAACAGGATGACTCTACAAATCCAATAATTTTTTTGGCCTCTAGAACTAAGATCCAATTCATGATGTTGGCCACAACAGTAGGCAATCTACTAGGTGTGGGACATCATAAAAGAGTCACACTCTAGATGAGGTTTTCATGATACTCAAACAGGACGTACATCCAAAGTGGCTATCATTACACAACCTCTCTCATAAATCTTAGGGTTTACCAGGACCCGGGTATAGGGTCTCACTCATAAGTGTGTGCACAATGTGTAGGTGCGATGCCTGGAGGGAGCATATAAACCTGAAATCCTAAGATTATCCAAATTTATATGCAAAGGAGAGCATACAAATACTAGAATGCCGTCTACCCTATAGTTTGATCAAAATTACAATTGTACAATATTTACAAAATAAATAAATAAAAGAGGGTAAAATAAATAAATGAAAGTTATTAAAATTACAAAACTAACTATGATTCGCCTGACTCTCAAAAGTCCCCAGTGGAGTCGCCAGCTGTCGCGACCGTCTCGTCCGGGAGCCACGAAGAAAAAGAAAAAGGAGCCGCCACCAATTTTTATTTGGAAAAAAACATTGGAAAACCCATAAACTTAAGGAAACTGATCTTTTTAAAATAATACGAGATTTGGGCTCGGGAGTCGGTTACGAGTAGGGATGGTGTTAGCAACCTACATCACCCGTTCTAAGAACGGTACATTAAGTTAATTGTGCAAACTTTTGATAACTTTGAAAATATTTATTTTACCCATTTTTTAAAATAATGTGTGTGAAGCTCCGCGTCCTACCAGAGACGAATTTCCAAGAGAGTGAACAACCATGAGCCAAACCAAGGAAGGTACTTTGATGCTTCAGGAGAGTAGGCATAATTCAAGAATCAAATTATTCACCATTGAATAGACTGTAGGGTTAGTACATCATAACCATCTTTCATGATAAGCCACTGACTTTTGAGAAACTATTTTGAAAGTCTCTTTGGCATTGACATCTTATCTCCAAGATTGGGCATAAGGTTGTGATTCACATTTTTCCAAGTCTTGTTTCTAAAAGGGAACATAGAAGTATAATGCATGTGATGCATGAAATGAATTATTTTTTTTTTTTTTTATGTATGATGTTGATGAAATAAAATATGCTATTTATGCATGACATGCATGAAAAATTAATTTTTTTATTTATTTTTTATATTGGCACAAAAATTATTAATGCTTGAAAAATGAGTTTTTTATTATAAATATCAATGCATGAGATGAATGAAATTTTTTTATTCCTTTTTTTTAAAAAATATGAATGCATGACATGCATAGAACCAATATTTAAGATGCATGAAAAAATGATTTTTTTTTTTTTCAAGACAAAGAAGGGGGATAAACCCCCTTTTTTTAATGGTTTTTTTTTTTTTTAATTATGAAATAGATGGGTAAAGAAGAAACATGCCTTTGTGTTCTAGAACTAGAATGGGTCACCTTATTGAATTCTACCCTAAGGGTCTATGGACTTTCTAATTCGTGAACTCTCAACAGGATGACTCTACAAATCCAATAATTTTTTTGGCCTCTAGAACTAAGATCCAATTCATGATGTTGGCCACAACAGTAGGCAATCTACTAGGTGTGGGACATCATAAAAGAGTCACACTCTAGATGAAGTTTTCATGATACTCAAACATGACGTACATCCAAAGTGGCTATCATTACACAACCTCTCTCATAAATCTTAGGGTTTACCAAGACCCGGGTATAGGGTCTCACTCATAAGTGTGTGCACAATGTGTAGGTGCGGTGCCTGGAGGGAGCATATAAACCTGAAATCCTAAGATTATCCACATTTATATGCAAAGGAGAGCATACAAATACAAGAATGTCGTCTACCCTATAGTTTGATCAAAATTACAATTGTATAATATTTACAAAATAAATATATAAAAGAGGGTAAAATAAATAAATGAAAGTTATTAAAATTGCAAAACTAACTATGATTCGCCTGACTCTCAAAAGTCCCCAGTGGAGTCGCCAGCTGTCGCGACCATCTCGTCCGGGAGCCACGAAAAAAAAGAAAAAGGAGCCGCCACCAATTTTTATATGGAAAAAAACATTGGAAAACCCATAAACTTAAGGAAACTGATCTTTTTAAAATAATACGAGATTTGGGCTCAGGAGTCAGTTACGAGTAGGGAAGGTGTTAGCACCCTACATCACCCGTTCTAAGAACGGTACCTTAAGTTAATTGTGCAAACTTTTGATAACTTTGAAAATATTTATTTTACCCATTTTTTAAAATAATGTGTGTGAAGCTCCGCGTCCTACCAGAGACGTCACCACAAAATATATTTTATATTTTTATATCAGTTGACGGCCCAAAATTGATTTTACAAAAAAAAAAAAGGGTAAAGCCATTACGGTTAAACCAACTATGCGTGAAACTCAGCATCTCCGGCGTCACTCAAAATTTAACTTGCATATTTAAATTACAACGAAGAGTTAGAAATTAAGAAATTATAAAAATAAAGAAAACAATAAATTATGAAAATTTAATTTGGCTTGATGAAATGATTAACTTCGCTCCTACGTATTCCTCGATGCAGTGGAAAACTCAAGGCCACGTAGTTCTAGTAGAAAATGTTTTGTTGATTGGTTGGTGATTTTTAATTTTTATGAAAATATTTAATTATTTTTTAGAAAAATAGATTTTGTTTAAAGCATTTCAAATCATCAAGTCATCTCGCTCAAAATGATTGAAAAAGAAAAACGGGATCAACAAGCCGTCTCGTCTAAATTGATTCCTTTTAAGATTTTTAAAAATTGTTTTTGATTTTATTTGGTGTATTTTAATTCAATAAGCCGTATCAACTAAAATGAATTCAAAACAAAATGGATCAACAAGCCGTCTCGGTTAAATTGATTACTAGTGAAACTCAGCGTCTTGCCAGAGACGTCACTAGAATAATAATTTTATACTTTTTTTTTTTACCTCTTGTCCAGATAGAATTAAACTAAAACAATGACCCAAGACTAAAAAATCCTAGACCACTAATTAGACTCAACCCAAACAAAATTAAACTAAAAATGGAACAAAAAAAATAGCAAAAAAGAAACAAATAAAACAATGTAAAAGAATGGTCTCAGGGACCTTTAGAAAACGAGCAGAATAGCGAGAGGAGAGAAAAGGCAACCAATGGTCCAAATGCAAACGAGGACGATGATGAGCGAAGCACCTTTGGATTGGTAAGGTTCGCAGTTACACCTGTAAACGTGGTGGCTGCGTTCCTGGTATGGCGGTGGTTCTGCCAGGAAGCAACGACGGTCCGACGTGAATGATGAAGCTATGGTGGCCGATCTGTTGCAGTGAAAGAATTTGTGTATTGCAGCGATGGAGTTTGATTGAACAAATGATGTGGAGAAGGAAGTGATTTGGTGTTAAAGGAAAAAAATGGTGGAAAGAGAAGGATGAAGGTGGTGGTAACAGAAGAGCAACGATGAAGGTAGGAGCAAGGGAGAGCGATCAGTGAAGATTTTTCGGTCCCCTTTCAGTGTAGAGTGTGCTCCAATTTATAGAAAAAATTAGTAACTGAAATTCCACTCACATACCAAAACCGTTATGAAGATAAGTGAACCCAAAAACTGCTAAAAGGATAAGTGGTAACCATATCTAAAAATAGAATGATAACAACCACCTTTTGATTTTCATTTATTTTTATCTTTATCATTATCTTTTAACCAACTAAATTCTGTTTCCCTCCTTTTTATTTTTTATTTCTTTTTATTATTATTTCTTATTTTTTGAAAAAGGGTAATGAATGTTCCTTCTAAAATTCGGGTAAAGATCCAATTCAGTTTTTAGGTATTTTTTGGTATTTATTATTTTTTTATTAATTAGCCCGGACAAAATTGGGTGTTCACACCAAGGAATTCTCAGAAACAACAATATTGTCCTGTTACTCAGGCATCAAGAGGTGGAGCCCAAGGAAGTCAAGGCCATGAGAGGAAGTGCTTCAAGTGTGGTGATCCGTCGCATTTGGTGAACAACTGTTCAGTGCGGAATGATGGCTATTTCCGTTGTGGGCAAAAGGGGCATATCGCCAAATACTGCAGAGCACAGAACCCAGTCCAAGCTGCTGAGAAAAATGGTGGAGCTAAAAGGCCGACGGCAAAGAGAAGAGTTTATACCCTGAGCGGTGCTGAGGCTTTAAACTCCGAAGATCTCATACAAGGTGTTTGCGACATAGACGGTAACCTCTTATCATTACTTTTTGATTCTAGTGCAACCCATTCGTTCATTTCTATGGATTGTGTGAAACATTTGGAATTATCTGTTTCTTCCTTGTCTTTTGACTTAATTGTTTCTAGCCCAACTGCTGAACCCGTTACTGTGAATTCTATATGCCTAAACTGTCCTATCGTTATTCAGGATAGACATTTTCTTGTTGATCTAATATGCTTGCCTTTAATACAATAAGATGTAAGTTTAGGCAAGGATTGGTTATCTTCCAACCATATCCTATTAGATTGCGCACATAAAACCCTAGTTTTTCCCAGTATCGAGATTTTCTGGATTTTTAGTCGCCAACCGCATTAGAACTTCTTCGAAAGAAGGAGATCAGGAATACGTGCTTCTGTCCAGCTTAGAAGTCAAGGGGAAGATCGAGCTGAGTAAGATGCCGGTTGTAAGAGAATTTCCTGAGGTGTTTCCAGACGATGATCCGGGTTTGCCGCCTGTGATGGACATCAAATTTTCCATCGATTTGATGCAGGAACTGGACCGATATCGATTTCTCCATATCGGATGTCACCTACTGAGCTCACTGAGTTGAAAGCTCAAGTCGAGGACCTGTTGTCAAAACAGTTAATTAGACCAAACGTTTCCCCGTGGGGAGCACCGGTTCTCATAGTGAGAAAGAAAGACGGAGGTTCGAGACTTTGCCTGGACTTTCGTCAACTGAATAAAGTGACGATCAAGAACAAGTATCCTTTACCGCGTATCAACGATTCGATGGATCAACTGTGAGGAGCTGCTGTTTTCTCGAAGATCGACTTAAGGACGGGATACTATCAGATTAGAGTAAAAACTGGGGATATACCTACGACCGCTTTTAGGACTCGTTACGGATATTACGAATATCTAGTGATGCCTTTTGGAGTAACGAATGCACCTGCTATTTTTATGGACTACATGAATCAAATTTTTCGTTCATTTCTTGATAAGTTCGTCGTGGTGTTTATCGATGATACCCTCATTTATTCTATGAGTCGTGAGGAACACGAAGAGCATTTACGACAAGTTGTTCAAGTTTTGCGTGAGAAGACGTTGTATGCGAAACTCTCTAAGTGAGTTTTGGCTGGAGGAAGTCGGATTTTTGGGTCACTTCATAACAAATGAAGGGATTGCTGTTAACCCTGCTAAAGTGGAGGTTGTACTTTCTTGGGAAAAGCCAAAGACCGTAACGGAAATAAGGAGTTTTATTGGTTTGGCTGGTTACTACCGAAAATTTATTGAAGGATTTTCCAAGATTGTATCACCATTGACTCAACTTACGAGGAAGGATCAACCTTTTATTTGGACTGACCAGTGTGAAGAAAGTTTTCAAAAGATAAAGGAACTTTTGACGACTTCGCCGGTGTTAATACTTCTAGAACCTAGTGAACCTTACGAAGTGTACTATGATGCTTTGCATCAAGGATTAGGTTATGTGCTGATGCAACACCGCAAAGTGGTGGCGTATGCATCAAGGCAATTAAAGACTCATGAAAGGAACTATCCCACACATGATCTGGAGTTAGCTGCAGTGGCTTTTGCACTAAAGATATGGAGACATCATTTATATGGTGCTAAGTTTGACATCTTTAGTGATCACAAAAGTCTAAAGTATCTGTTTGATTAGAAGGAGCTCAACATGAGGCAGAGGCGATGGATGGAATTTTTGAAGGATTACGATTTCACGTTACAATATCATCCAAGAAAGGCGAACGTAGTGGCAGATGCCTTGAGCCGGAAAGCCATTCATATTTCAACTATGATGGTGAGAGAACTAAAACTGATCGAAGAGTTCCGTGATCTCAACTTAGAAATGGAGATAAGTCCAAAGAAGCTATGTTTTGGAATGCTCAAGATTTCCAGTGGACTAATGGAAGAGATACGTGAACAACAAGCTGCAGATGAACATCTTCAAGAGAAGAAGGAGTTGATGGAACAAGAGAAAGCTAATGAGTTTAGTTTGGGAACAGACTGAATTTTAAGGTGCACTGGACGAGTCTGTGTACCCAACAACCCTGAAATGAGAAGGATTATCCTATAAGAATCCCACAAGAGTAGATTAAGTATTCATCCTGGTGCAACCAAGATGTATCAGGACTTGAAGTAGAAATTCTGGTGGCCAGGCATGAAGAAGCAAGTTGCAGAATACGTTGCGTCGTGTCTGACTTGCCAGAAGGCAAAGGTAGAACATCAGAGACCTGGAGGGATGCTACAATCCTTGGACATACCGGAATGGAAGCGGGAGAGCATATCAATGGATTTCGTAATGAGTTTACCCCGAACTCCTAGGAATTTTGATTCGATTTGGGTGATCGTTGATAAGTTAACGAAATCGGCACATTTCTTACCTGTCAAGACCAATTACACGGTATCAAAACTAACTGAGGTGTATATTAGAGAAGTGATTAGACTTCATGGAATACCCTCAAGTATCGTTTCGGATTGAGATCCAAAGTTCACTTCACGTTTTTGGGAAAGCTTGCACCAAGCTCTAGGAACCAAGTTACGCCTAAGTTCGGCATATCATCCTCGAATGGATGGACAAACCGAAAGGACGATTCAGTCATTAGAGGATTTGCTGAGAGCATGTGTCTTGGATAACCGAGGAAGTTGGGATGAGCTGCTACCTCTGATTGAATTCACGTACAACAACAGCTATCACTCAAGCATAGGGATGGCACCCTATGAGGCACTATATGAGAGAAGATGTCAGATGACTCTTTGTTGGTATCATGCTGGAAAGAGTATGATTCTAGGCCCCAAGGTTGTGCAACAGATGACCCATAAAGTCAGGCAAATTCGTGAAAGGATTAGGGCATCTCAGAGCAGGCAGAAGAGTTACTCGGATCGGCGGAAACGACCTCTCGATTTTCAAGAAGGTGAACATGTATTTCTAAGAGTCAATCCAACGACTAGGCTAGGTAGGGTGATTAAATCTAGAAAACTCACTCCTAAATTCATTGGACCGTACCAAATTCTTCGCCGTATTGGTCCAGTAGCTTACCAGATTGCTTTACCTCCTTTTCTTTCGAACCTACACAATGTTTTTCACGTTTCACAGTTAAGGAAATATATTCATGATCCATCTCATTTAATCAAACCTGATCAAGTACCTTTGAAAGAGAACCTGTTTTATGAGACTTCACCTGTACGGATCGAGGGTAAGATGATAAGACAGCTCCGGGGAAAGCAAATCTCCTTAGTCAAGGTCATTTGGGATGATACAAATGGAGAAGCAACTTGGGAAGCTGAGGACAAGATCAGAGAGAAATATTCCTATCTGTTCAAAGGTACGTGATTTCGAGGACGAAATTATTTTTAGTAAGGTAGCAATGTAACACCCGGATTTTCGTGCTTTCTAAGGACAATAAACTCTATTTATGAGTTTATATTTTTATCTGTGTTTTAAAAAATGATTTTGGAAAAACTAAAATCATATTCATGCTTCATACGATCGTAGGAAGCTACGGTAAAATTTTGGGTCGAAAACTCAAATGGAGCTCGGTCTACGTTTTCACTGATAGTATTATTTTACTACTATAAAGACCTCATTTTGACTTGCGAACGAGACCATTAGTCTTAGAATTCGATTCTTTACAAATTTGCTAAAATCAGTTTTTGACGTTAAAAAGTGAAAATAATATAAACTATTCGGGCGAATACTCGAACCGAGAGACGATGGGAGCTGTAGGAGGTTTTAACGGGACCCGCTAACGGATAATCCTGAAGTCACATCTGGTCAAGTCACCTAGGGACTCATGCCAGTGTCATGATGATTTTCAAAATATCTGGACGCGAAATGACCAAAATGCTCTTGGTCTTTTAATGGAATTACCAAATTCTCCTATGGTAAATTACTCATTTACCCTTAATGAAGAAAATATCTTTAACTTCACTCTCTCACAAGGCCATTCGGCCAACTCTCTCTTTTCTCTCTTCTCTCACTTGTTCTTCATTTCTCCCTAAGTTCTTCAACCTTTTCTTCACTTTGATCTTGAAAAACTTGAAGATTTTTTGTGAAACAAGTTGCTTTTCTCTTAAGATTTAGCATCAAGGAGGTATTACCTCTCTTCTAGCTCTCTTAATCTCTCTATTCATCTCTTAAAATTCTAGATTCATGGATGTTAGGGTTTTGACCCATAAACTTAAAAAATCCATGAAAAATTATAGAAAAATCCTTTTAATGTCAAACCAATTTTCTTGCACTAGATTAATGATCATCTATCATAATCCAAGAGTTGGAAACCAAAGGAGCTATCTAGCTCCAATGGGACATAGAGGCCGAACCTACCCCCTCCTTGGGTGAATAGAGTTTTGCTTGATTTTGATATTTTAAGCTTGAATCTAGGTTCGTCACACTTAGTATAGAATCCAAGAGATGAGAATTTTTGAAGCTCCCTAACTATTTTTAATAGCATGAGCCCGAACCCTAGATGAAGGGGAATAAGAGAAATTTTGTGTTTTGTGTTAATACATTGATTTAATTGTATGTGTGAAGTGATTGTCGGATAATCGAGCGAAAGATCGGACGACGTTCGATTCAATCGGAAGATTCGTCACTGCACTAGAAATTCCGAGAGGTAAGGGGAGATAACCTGAGGAATTCCAAATTCTGACAGCTATATGCTGAGTTATGTATCTGAAATGTAATTATTTATCTGTGCTTGATTGTTTGTGGAGTGGTTTAAATTACCTGTTAATAATTGCCTATATCTGAAATTACCTGTTTATGTTTGATTTTATTGTTTGGCATTGGATTGTGATGTATGGATGGATAATATGCCTGTCGTGGTGATTGTTATGTTAAAGGACCTAACATCGGTTAGGATCCAAAATCGTGAAATATAAAAACTTCAAAAAGTTTGGGATGTTGGATAAGAAAAATAATAGTATTAAAGTTTTAATTGGAAGAAAAAGGAAATAAATTGGCTATTGTGCATAAAGAAAAAAATAAACATTTACTTTATTAAAGATTGAGTTGACATAAAGGGAAAAAGAGAAAGAAATGCCTTAATTGATAAAAACAAGGTTTTGAGGGATGTGTTTTAGAGACATGGGTAGTTTTTAAAGTGATAAAGGGAACCTTTTCAAACAACAGTGTTTTTGGAAATGTGGTTTCAAAATAAATTGTTTTATCCAAGAGAAAGGGTTTTTATGAACCGTATTTCAAAGTATTACGTTTTGCCGAAATATGACGAAAGAGAAAAAAAAAAAAGAGGTTTTC
The DNA here is from genome assembly GCA_039655645.1 of Ammopiptanthus mongolicus. Classification (NCBI taxonomy): domain Eukaryota; kingdom Viridiplantae; phylum Streptophyta; class Magnoliopsida; order Fabales; family Fabaceae; genus Ammopiptanthus; species Ammopiptanthus mongolicus. The sequence continues at coordinate 26,641,339 of CM077349.1, read as the reverse complement.
AACAACGAGTTTTGTTTTATGGAAAATCGATCCCGAAGGCTTTGTGTAAGCTCCGGAGATTTCGGTTTTGGTTTTTGAGTTTTTAAAAGAGAAATGTGGTTTTTGGTTTGGAACCTAGAAACCGAGACGTCGGGGTTCTAGGATTCTGCAGAACACGTGGATCAAGGATTCATGTTAATGTGTTGGTCCTATAAGCTAGTGGACATTATTTGTGGTCCAAGAGGCTTTGCGGACGTTTTTGAGCTGTAAAATCCAAGATCCGAAACTGGTGCATCGATTAAGGATTTTTGGATTTGATCTGTGTGGACTGCGTGTCCTTTTTGAGTCTTGGACTGTGTGTCCAGTTTTTGAGAAAATTATTGAAAAGGCTTAAAGAATCTAAGACATTATGGTGGTTGATAACGTTGATGCTTCAACAAGGAAATATTGATGCGACAAAGATAAACAGACGAAAACAAATGTTTTCTCATGTATATATGTTTTTGGCAAACGTGCCGTGAAATGAGGTGACCTTGATGGCAAGGAAACCTGGGGATGACTTATGCCATCATGTAACATTGTGCCTTGATGCACAATGGTGTCATACGTGCTGTGTGTTCGTATTGTGCCTTGAATTAGACAATATAGTATGACAAGTTTACATTGTAAGTACCTCTGATTTGCGCGCTCATGTGAGAGCTCATGGGATTCATGTACTTACGTTTAGCCAGTTGGGGCTAGTCATTGTTCCCCGCAGACTAATGAATTTTGAGCCTGATCAGCTCGTTGAAAGATGATGGGATTTCCAGAAATTAAGAACTCAACGTTAGTTAATATATATACGGAAGTGTTCATGCATACGTTTTTGAAAATAACGTTGACTGTTGGGCACGAAGCCCTTGTGATTTACTTTAATATTGTGATATGTTGTACTACGTTATGCATGATGATGATTATGTGAGGCATGCTTATATGAATCTGCTGTCTGTGTTTGGCATCTCACCCTTGCTATTTTCCTGGACTGTTCTGTTTCCTGTTGGATATGTATATGTACAGATGGACTTGGGGAGCGAGGGACTAGCTCACTCGGGAGTCCGCTCCCTCACCTTTGAGCATAGAGAGGACCCGGGGGTGTGGGTCATCCACCCGGGCGCCAGTAGTGCGGCGTACACTGGACCTGTTTACACCCTACAAGGGAACACGGAGGTGGGACCTCAGGAGATAGTGCACACCGTGGAGACCATCCACATCCCGCTGCCACCGATCTGGATGATTCTGCAGTATCTAGTTGATCAGGGTTCGTTGCAGCTTGAGATCCCGGCAGCTCAACCCTTGCAGCAGCAGCCGTCTTTAAACCCTTCCCCTCTGTTTGTCTTGGTGCCAGTGGGGCCGGGGGAAAAGCATGAGGAGGATCCGGAGGAGGATTCCGAGGAGGAGGAGCCTCTGGAGACACCTGAGTACCATCCTCTAGAGAATGGGGATGCTCCGGCTGGAGGAGCCGAGGTGCATGGATGATCGTTGGGGATATAGATTTCCCTGATCACTCTTCTGATGGGAACGTTGGGCCCTCCTTTGGAGGACTGTCCAACGGGTCCCACTAGTCTCTGACCAGCGTAGGATGTAGACTTTCTTTTTGGCGTAGCGATTTTTGGGTAGGCTATTGTCGGCTACTGATGGCCATGCATTTTAGTGATATGATTTCCAGTCTATCTCTACCCTGTTTCTAGAGTTGTTAGTAGTTTTATTTTACTATTAGTTCTTTTGAAAGGGACATGTTGTCCACCGTTCTTCTCTGTGGGACTAACTGTTGTTGCATATATATATATACGAGTCTTCTGTTATTGATCTAAGTCCTTAATGTTTGTTGCTGTAATAAGAAAAAATTTTATCATGATTTTCAGGACTTAATGAGATATATTTAAATAAACTATTTTTCCGAAAGTAAACCAACAAGATTTTATTTAGTGTTTTGTATGTGTTTTGGGTAACAAATGTGATGCCGAATTGAGGGTGTCACTAGTCCTTTTTGGGGACAAGGATAATAGGTACCGCACAAGGACTCAAACTTTCTCTTACCCAACCTTTTTATAACAATCCCTCCACTTGTTTCTGAATTTCTTTAGTCTCTTGAGGATTTGACCTATAGGCGGGCCTATTGGACAAAGAGGCTCCCGGAATAAGGTCCATTTGATGCTCAATTCCCTCAAGGGAGGTAGTCCGAAAGGAACACTCTCTGGAAAGACATTTACAAATTCCTGTAAAAGAGAGGTAACTGCACTAGGAAGGGGATTATAGTTAGAATTCAAATACAAGTCCTTGAACAAACAAATATGCATCTCTTGTCTTGCAAAACAAGCTCTCTTAATCTCACTTTCCCTAGCAAACAAACTTTCTACTTTTCTTTCAATTACAAGCTCTTTGTCTTTATTCTTTTCATGCCCCTTAGTCTTTGTCTTCATATCCTTCTTGTCTTGCTCTCTCTTTAGCTTCAAAGCCACTTGGTCTTCACAAACCTCATTAGGAGAGAGGGGGACAAGTGTAACTTTAAGAGAATTATGAGAAAAAGAAAACTTATTAGTAAAACCATCATGAATAGCATGTTTATCAAATTTCCAAGGCCTTCCAAGTAGGATATGGCCGGCCTCCATAAGAACATTATCACACAAAACATCATCTTTATATTTACCAATGGAAAAGCTTACCAACTCAACATGCTCACTTAGCCATTGAAGCTTGTAGGGGCATGGATGAGGTGCAGTTTTGAGGTTAAGTTTACTTACCAAACGAGTACTTGCCACATTGATGCAACTTCCCCCATCAACGATCAACAAGCAAACTTTACCTTGAATAACACATCTTGTATGAAAGATGTTCTCTCTTGGGCTTTTGTCTTCGACCATGTCTTGACTTCCCAAAAGCCTTCTTACCATTAGCAAGTCTTCATCTGGCGCATAGGCTTCACAAATCTTCTTCTCCTTCACTTGTTGGTGGTGAATTCGGACATGAGTCACTGGAGATGTGCCCATTTTCCCTCAACACCATTTTCCTCTTGTTTGGACATTGGAAAGCTATGTGTCCATTTCCCAAACACTTGAAACACTTGATGTTCCTAGTTTTATAAGAGGAAGAAGAATCATTAATGGAAGGAAATTTACTAGAATTTTTTTAAGTCATAGCTTCCTTAGGATGTGTAGAGGGGTCCTCCTTTGCATGTTGGTCCTTCCAAGTGGAAGGTTTGAAGTTGGAAGACATCTTTTCCATGCACCTTTCCTTTTAAGTTGTTGCTCCACCTTTACGGCCTGATTTTCTAAGTCATCTTGTTGTCCATAGTTTTACAAATCCCAATATCTCTTATTTCATGGTTTAGTCCATGAAGAAAACGTGCCATGATAGCCTCTCTCTCTTCAACAACATTAGCCTTTATCAAAGCCACTTCCATCTCATTGTGGTATTCATCCACACTTTTCCTACCTTGGGTAAGCCTTTGGAGTTTATTGTGCAACTCCCTATGGTACCATGAAGGACAAACCTCCTTCTCATCAAGTTCCTCATCTCCTCCCAAGTATCTACGGGGTACTCCATATTCCTTTCCCTCTCTTTTTGTACTTGATTCCACCAAATCAAAGCATAATCCGTAAATTCAAGGGCAGCCACCTTTACCTTCCTTTCTTCATTGTAATGGTGGTAAAAAAATATTTGTTCTATCTTAATTTCCCATTCAAGATATGCCTCAGGGTCATTATTTCCTTGGAAATGAGGGACTTGGACTTTTACACTTCCTAGCTCTCCTCCCCTTTCGTTACTCCTACGCCTCATATGGGTTCTTTCACTCCTCTCACGCCTCCTCCTCCTCTCATGGTTTCTTCTACCACTCCCTTCTCGATCCGAGTCATAGGTTTCCTCATCCTCATTCGAGACTTCATAGTGAAAGTCTCTTCTCCTTTCATTATCCAACCTTGTATTAATTTCAACTCTAAAGTGAAAGTCTCTTCTCCTTTCATTATCCAACCTTGTATTAATTTCAACTCTAAACCTCTCTAATTCCCTTGTTAAGGTTTGCATCAAAGCTACTGTCCTTGGGGATTGGGGAGTGTTTCCTCCACTCATGTTATACACGAAAACAAGATAAGTTCACAAAGTTTGAAAAAGAAAGGACCTCACCGCTCTTCGCACGTGTTTCACTCTTTAATCGAGTTCGCTCGTGTTTCACACAAAAATTAGGGTTTTGATTAATGAGCAAATAAAAACGCTCTTTCTTTTTACCTCTCAAGTTCACTTTGAGTTCTTAGATAAACCTTCTCAATTTTCAAAATCAAAAGTTCCATACAAAAGTAGCGGTCCTCAAAAGAAATAATCACTAAAAGACGCAGATAGAAATGAAAACTCTAGACAAAACTTCAAACGAATTTAAAAGACAAACAAGAAAAGCTAATTAGAAAAGATAAACTCAAAAGATTACAAAGAAGACCAAAAGAAAAAAAATGGGAGAATAAGGAACAATTGCACAAATTTAAAGCAAGAAATACAACACCACTATTAATCAAATCCACAATGGCAAACAATATTTAAATTCTTCAAGTGCAAGGGGCAGTCTCTTTTCTTTTATTTTTTAAGGAATAGATATTTTTTTTCCTCTTCTATTCTTCAGGAATAGATTTCTTTCTTCTTCTTTTTTTCACGCCCCTGTTCTCTTTTGCACTAAAAGAGAATTTGGTCCTTGAAATTTCAATTTCAAATGTTATGCCCAATTGTGTATTTAACAGTTTTATTTTCAAAACAAGGTGCTATAAAACATAAACAACAAAAAATACAGAAGTTGATGAGATCAAATTTGTAAATATTAAAGATAAAGAACATAAATAAAAGGACAGGAAGAAAAAAAAAAACTAGAAACTAAAGGTAGAAAGTAAAAAATGTGGCCAATTCTTTTGGAATGGCAATGACCAAGATGATCAAGGATGTGTACAAATATGACACTCAAGCAATTGTGCTTGGTGTTAGAAAGCAATATATAAGAACGGTACCGAAAAAAAAAACAAGAACTTTGTAATTCTAAGATCTGGGCTCCAGATACCACATAATATGAACCAAGTTGTGTTCATAATGTTTTTAACCGATCGTCCTCGAATTAAATTCTTGTTATAAAAAGAAGAGAGAATAAAGAAAAAGATTGAGACGCATAAAGGTGTAAACTTTAGTGTTGTAGCGCCTAAATAAATAACATAAAAAAAAAACAAGGATTAAACGAAGAAAAGATGGAAGAAGAAAGAGATGAAGAAGATGCCACATCCTCTTGAGAGTAATAAGTCTAAGGAAGATTCACCACAAGAGTAAGGAAGCTCTTGATAAGAATCAAAGATGGTTCACCCAAGAACCTAAGAGAACAATCTCTCAAAAACTCACAAAGGAGTGTAAATTATAATATCAATTCGAAAGTGAGAAACAAGGAGAAGACAAAGCTATTTATAGCCACTAAGAAGCATCTAGCTAACCCTAATCTATGCTGGGATATGGGCCAAGCCCAACAGAGAAGGTTGCATTATTTTCCTAAGGAGAGCTTTATTAAAAAAAATATCCAAATAAAACCAAACTAAAAATTAAGAATTGTTCAAAATACTTAATAAAAATTAAATCATGCTCCCTTATTGGGGTCTTCATCAACTTGGATTTATTGGACCATATTGGGCCTTGTTTCTTTTGGAAATGGCTTGAGAGATAGAAAATAGTTGACTTCTTTGTCCAAGGCGCCTTTAGCCTTCTTGGTCCGTGATCTTGTCATTGGGCCTTCAAGTCCTTGCAGTGCATCATTGGGCCTTGCCTCCATTGGGCTTTCTTGATCTCCATCACCTTGTTTCTCACTTTCGAATTGATATTATAATTTACACTCCTTTGTGTGTTTTTGAGAGATTGTTCTCTTAGGTTCTTGGGTGAACCATCTTTGATTTTTATCAAGAGCTTCCTTACTCTTGTGGTGAATCTTCATTAGACTTATCACTCTCAAGAGGGTGTGGCGTCTTCTTCATCTCTTTCTTCTTCCATCTTTTCTTCATTTAATCCTTGTTTTTTTTTATGTTATTTATTTAGGCGCTACAACCCTAAAGTTTACACTTTTATGCGTCTCAATCTTTTTCTTTATTCTCTCTTCTTTTTATAACAAGAATTCAATTCGAGGACAATCCGTTAAAAACATTATGAACACAACTTGGTTCATATCAGTTACCCTAGAGAATGTGCTCTTTTGTGTTTTCATGATCGGTTGTGATCGAGGATCAAGGTTGTCCGTTGGTTCAGGGAGAAATCTCAATTGTTAGAAAATAAGGGTAGGATAGAACATTTAACATGTGTATGATTCTCAAACCCTACTAGTGGTTGAATAACTGAAAACATCTTTCATTGGTGACTACAGTGAAGTGGTACCAATCTAAGACTTAGGCATTGTAGTTTTATCGCCGATAGGATATACTATGATATATGTTGATCAAGGATGTATTTCTATGTGTTGTGATTGTTGATATGATTACATTATATGATCTGACAATATGATGCTTGATAACATGCTAATATGAGACTCCGATAATTTGCCTGGTTGATGCCTTGATATGCTGATATGATAACATGCTATTTACGATGTACGATTGGTATGATTTTTTGGATGTTCCGATCTTGGTTCAGTTGGGAGTTGATTGTGCATAGATTAAGCTGATCTAAGTTGGTAAAGACTCTCATAGTTGGAGAGTGACATCATTAAAGTTAGAGGGTGCAGATCCCTAAGATGTTGATCATGTTGTTGTTGAGGTATCACTGAGATACTAGGTTCATATGTGGATAACAGATCAGTTGGTGATGGGTGTATGCTTATGTCATTTGCATTGTTGCGGCGAAAAGTCATCTGAATAACTGCAACAGCAGTTTGAGCAGTTATCATGCAAGGTCGGTGCTTGTGAAGGTGCAACAACAGTTTGAGCAGTTGGTATAAGAGGCTGTATGAATAGCTGAAACAGTAGTTTGAGCAGTTATCATACGAACCTGGTACTTGTAACCAGATGCTACAACAGTTTGCTTAGCTGTTACAGGGATTCGTGTGCATAATTGCAACAGCAGTTTGAGCGATTATCACTCTAGGTTGAGGTGGACATTTTGGATCAACCAAGATAGCTGAATTCACAGCTGGAGGAATGTGGGTGCTTTCTCACCGTTGGAGAACTTCTCGAGTTTCTCACAGCTGGAGGGGCTCGATGAGGTAGTGCTTATTAACCATTGGAGGAACCACGGTTGAAATTTCTTGGGAGAGAGAGAATCAATAACCTGGACTACCGACTCGATGTCCTCATAGTTGGAGGCAACATTCTTACCTTAGGAAATGGCTACTATCACAGTTGAAGGACATTATTCCCATTGTTAAGGGTGGCGTTTGTGAATATGTGCCTTGACAGGATTATCTGAGTTTTGATGAATGACAAAAGGAAAATCCCAAAAGGACTAGATTGCAAAAAGCAGAAAAGAGTTTCACACATGTTCAGGTCTTTCAAGAAAGGGTTATGGGAAATTTCATTATTTGTATTGTGTGTTGAGATATTATTGTAAATGGTATATAAAGCTCTCAATCTAAAAATCAATCACACACATGAAATTAGAAATAAAAATAAACTTAATAGGCCTTAAGCTCTTTAATTGAAAATTCAATTAATAGCCGTTAAGTTTGAAATCAACAGTTTTTAATGTGAATAATCGATTATTGTTTTGTCATAATCGATTATCAATAATCTGGAAAACTGATTTTACAAACAGATGAGCAATAATTGATTATCATAATCGATTATACAGTCATGCATAAAAATGAGCTACTTACAGAGAACTCATAATGGATTATCATAATCGATTATGTTGCGACTGTCTCTCCAGCGTGTTTTACTTAAATTACAAATAATCGATTATGGTTTCTATATAATCGATTATGGCGCGAGAAACACTTGCTTTCTAAATGGGCTTAACCTAATTCCTATGGACTCAAATATTTTTCTATAAATAGGAAGCCTTGGGGAGTGTTTCACATCACTAATCCTAGTTGCGCTAAAACTCTGCTGAAACTCTTTCTAATCATTGTCATTACTCTTACAGTTTGATAATTTTATTTTGAGAGTTTTATACTCCATATAAGAGAGATTGTATTGAGGTTCAATTTGTAGTTTTTATCTGCACTATTTGAGTGCTACATTTCTTCTGAAAAATTGTTATTTCTTTATTGGGTGTGAATCCCATAGAATTGTTCTTGAGGCTCTTGCACAAAGGGAGGATATATCCTATTACATGTGTAGAGAGTGCTCTTACTTATAAAGGTTTCTAGCTGAACCTGATTTAAAAGCTAGTTATTGAGTGAAATCCCTTGGTGGTTGACCGTAGGGACTGGACGTAGGCTACTGGGGTATGTGGTAGCCAAACCAGGATAAAATTACGTGCCTTATTCTTTTCTTTATTTTCTATCACAATTTATTTTACACCTTTTTATATTTTGCAATTTAATTTTATTGCAATTTATTTTATTGCACTTTAATTTCAAGTCATTTATCCTTCAAGTGCTTTGTCGAGTAAAGAGTTTTAAAAAATTCACATTTCACACAATTCACCTTTCTCTTGTGTTTGGAGTCACTTCTCAACAGCGTTGTAGATTGGCCAATATGCATGTAGAATAATTAGTTGTACATGTAGAGCAGGTGGTGATCCCTAGTTGGTGTGGTTCCGAGGTTGAGTGTTATGACGATCTTGAGAGATGGTTGTGATTGTTAGTTGTGCATGCTGATATGTTGCGTTCTAAGATATTTCCTACTTATGATGATTGTTGAGTTTCTTAACTCATCTATATATGATGTCTATGTTTCCTCTATGTGTTGTTTGGATCGTGGTCTGAAGCCGAAGATGTTGGTTAATCGACAAGGACGTTAAAGGTTGGTGCTAGTCGATGACGTTGATGTCGGTGCTTCTAGAGTTGAGATACCCTCAGAGATACTGTCAAGTCTCCCTTAGTATATTGTACCACGACCAATGGGGTGTCTTTATATGACTAGTGTTGTGTTTTGGTATCAGAAAAGAGTATTAAAGTTTGGGAGCGTCACAGATTCTATCCTTTATATTCAATACATGTGCTTATTTTCACTTGTTTTTTCTTCAAATTTTTGTGAATGATTGGATGAATTGGTGTTTTTGTTACTGTGAATTATTTGCTCACATCCAACTACACTTGAATGATTGGATCATATGCTTGGGTAGCTAACTTTGTATCAATTAATTTGGTGCAAGCTAGTATTTTTTTTGGTTGAAACTGAGGTATCTCCGCGCGCAAAAGCGAAGACTAATCCTACTAGGAAACTTGGGTCCATTTATGGGGCTATCCTCTCCCAACAGATGTTTTTCCATACACATCGCTCAAGGATCGAACCCCTGACCACATGCTTAAGGGACTCAAGTATTTGCCACTCGTGCCACACTTTGTCAGTTGCAAGCTTGTATTTGAGCACATATACATTACACTTGCTAATTTGAAGCTTCTGTGAGGTAAGTCTAAAACTAAATATTATTCGTTGTCACTTATCACTTATCCACATGACATGTATTAAAATTGTACTTTGTATTTTATAATTTTTTAATAATTATAAATAATCATCTTTAAATTTATTTTTCAGGAAAAATATTTTCGATGTCGAGATGAGGCCCATTCGCGTGCCTCAGAGAAGGGTGCTTCTAGTCAGGGGCAGCACTCTACAGCCTCCATCGACAATGCAATACAAGAAAGAGACATGTATGGGCTTGGCTAGTTGCGCGATAAGTTTTTGGCCTCGCGATAAGTTTTTGGCCTCGTCGTTTAGTCGGTCTAGCTGGTCAAAAACACTCCCCATCTATCTAGAGCAGATAGACTAGATGAGGGAGGCGATTGCGAAACTATACTGCGAGTTCGTCTCAAAGGACAACGCCAACATGGGGTTTATGAAGGTAGAGATTGTTGAGCTGAGGCAGAGCATACGTGAGTAGGAAGCAATGATTCGACATATATTATAACACTTGAACATCCAGCCTCCTGTTGCGCCATCACCTTCTCCATCGCCTGCTACAGAGGACGACATCGACCAGCCATCCGGCCCACAGCCACGATGATGTCACTTTTTTATTTCTTATTTTATTTTCATTTATGTATTTTTCCACTGTATAACGGATTACATTTTATTAATAAAATAATCATTATTTGGTTTAAGGGTTATGCATTTGTATCTTGGTTCTTCTTTATCATAAGGTTTATTTTCACACAAAAAATGAATGAATAACCATTTTTTAATTTATAATTTATTTATTCATCATTTTAATTTAATAGTATATTTAATAATAAATTATTTTTGAGTAATTAAGAAATTATTTGTTGTTAATAATAATAAATTAAAAAAGCTTAGCGACCGAAATAACGACCAATATTTCGATCGATAAGCTGGTTACTCATAATTATTTATCAGTGCATAAATTTGGCCTAGGATGTGCGACCGTGACCATTGTTTTTGCAATCGTGGTACCAACCGAATTAATGGTCGCTAAGTTGGTCTTCATGCATGAACAATGCGACCAACGACTTAGCAACCAAAATATTGTACTTAGCCACCAGATTCGATGGTCACTATGTAGTGATCCAAATGGAAATTTGGTTGCTAACGGCTTAGTGACTAGCCATTTGGCAAATGCGTGACGCTAATTCAGTCGCTAAGTTGTTCAGGAGCCGAATTTCCACGTTTAGCGATTGAATATATTTTTTAATTGGATACTGTATGAGCAGTATGAGTTATTGTTTACTATAACTACTAAGATGTGTTTCTATAATTTAGGTCACATAAACCCTATATATTAAATTATAAAACTCACTTTTGAACGTGAGACACTCTCCAAAAGTATTCTATACAAAGTGAGCCGCATAGCTTCCCCTACATCAAGCATATTTTTTACTATTTAATTTTTAAATGCATTTTTAAATATACTAATTAATTATTATTAAATTATTTCCATATTTATTGGTTTACTTATTCCATTTAATATTTTATAGGACAAAGATTTCTAATTAAGTATTTTTATATCTTATTCAAATTATTAATCAAGATCTAATTTGGCCAATGAATATAATAAAAATAGAGGGTAAATAATGTGCTAATTGATGTTTTATTAAAATTGACGATTCAAACTTATACAATTTTGTTAGTAGCCACTTAGAAAAAGGATCGCAACATTCGAATCTAGACTTTTTCATATTAAAACTTAATCTTCCTTGAATAAAATACTGAGGGACTTGGTGCTTGTGCAGTATCTTGCCCCATAGATTGTGTCATCCCGATAGAGTTGAGAGACACTGAAAGAGGTGGAGGCGGTTTTGGCCAAGGAACTCCTTCTATGTTGGCCGATGGAGGTTGTGGATCACTAGCTGGAGGTTGTGGCTTATGACAAGCAATCGAGGTGTCTCCTTCCATGCAAATCAATGGAGGTTGTGGCTCACTAGCTGGAGTTTGTGGCTTAAGAGGTTTATGCTTATTAGTGGACAAAGCATGAGATGGACTTGGAATTATTGGCTCGTTTGTGTGTGAAGCATGAGTTGGAGTTGATGGCTCATTAGTGGGCAAATCAATCATGTAAACTGATGCATCCGGAGGTTCTGGCTCATTAGTGTGCCATGCATGAGCTGGTGTTGGAGTTATTGGCTCATTAGTGGCAAAAGCACCACTCAGACAAATGACAATGGACAAAAGGAGAAGCAAAGACATGGTACAGGAGGAAGAGAGGTAGAGGATGCAAGCCATGTATATCTGTGGCTGTGAGTGGTCACTACACTCTACACTGGTATTTATAGGACACTAACCAAGAGTAATAAAATGAGAGAGAAGTAAAATGGCGGATGATAAGAACTAGGAAGCAAGAAGTAAAACCACATGGTTTGTTACTTCAGTTACTTGTCAGAAATCTCTAGAGGAGGTAACTGACGTTGCAAGCAAAGAGAGAGAACAAAAATCCCGCATTTTCAGTGAATATGTCAGATAAAGAAGGGGATTCTTGGAAGAAATATGAATTAGAACACATATTGTAAAGGATGTAACTGAACATCCAACGATGGAAAAATGAGGAAGAAAAGAAGGCGGATGGTAAAAATCAAGAAGTACAACTCATGGTTTGTAACTTACACGTAACAAGTCTCTTAAAACTGACCATCCAATGAGAGTGAATAAAAATTCCACATCTTGCTTTTAGTTCTCCTTAAAATATGCCCTATAACATGGCAACGTCTTCTCGCATTTATGTTGGGTATGCACACAAAATGTGAAAACTTTGATTCATGTATTAAAACTTTAAAAAATTGGCTTTGAAGTGAGTTTTTCTCTAAAGTGAGCAAGTAAACATGTACATACTATTAATTAGTTAAAGTGCGTTCAGATCTCCACCAACTAATTGTTCTAAAGATAAATGTATCCTTACTTGCTTAAACTTGTCTGTGAGGATATCACACCCATATCATGTTTGATATATTATGAGTTTGATTGATATGTATTTATATTGATATTTACTAATATTTTCATACATAATATCACTTCATTCTCTCAATAATTAATGTAAAATCAATAACAATTATACTAAGGTATGAACCATTGACACCAGGTACCAAACTTTACTATTACACCAAATTTTATCCATTGATTTTAATTTAATCTAATGGGTTAAATTTATTATTTTTATTAAAGTGAGAGAACAATTAAAAGTAACTTTAATAAGGAGAGAAAAAAAAGATTTATTTAATGAAAAAATATAGTAAGCATTACGAATTTTCATTCAAATTATAATATTATTTAATAAATATTTTATATTTATTTTTAATTTTTAATTTTTATTATGCAATAATTTTTTATGCAATATATTGATATTATAATACAAGAATTCTAATGTACAATAAACATTATTAGGTAATATTTAATTTTATATCCATATATAATAAATAAAATAAAGTATATATTATATACCTGCGACATTTTTAGGTAAAAATTTAATTCTAAAGATAATAATTTTTTGGGCAATAATTTTATTTGGTAAATACATATCTTTCTGATACTTATCTTTCATTATTTTAATAAAGAGATAAAAAATATTACAAATATAGTTAAAAAATAAATATCGATGAATTATAATATAAAATATTTATTAAATAAATTTATATATTTTAAACATTTTTAATAGTATATAAACATTTTATAAATATTTATATGTTTAATTCATCAATAATTTTTTATTTGATTACTTTTGTAAACTTTTTTTTATCACTTTATTAAAATAATTACATGATATAATAAGTAATAAATTAATTCTTTACCAACTAATGAAAGATGCATATTTTAACTGATAAAATCATTGGATATATTAGTATTTTTGATAATTAAGTTTTGACCTAAAATTTAAAAAATAATGAATTAGTTTTTAATAAACAGGCCTTTATTAATGTTTATTTAATTAATTTTGTAGTCTTTATCTCTTTATTAAAATAATTATATGAAAGAATAAGTAATAAAAAAGTTGAGGCATATTGTGGGGAAGACATCCAATGAGTGTGGCTCAGTTGGTTGCGCAGGCTGAGCTTGTGGGGAAGGACTACGGTTCGAATCCCACTAAACATATACTTTGGAAGGGGCAAAGAACCTTAACTGTGACTAAACACCCGAGCGGAGATTAGTCTCCTAGGGGGTCCAAAGGATCTAAGCTTGTGAGGATACTCTGTGGACCCACGGGAGAGCCAAAGGCCCTTATTACGGTGAGTTCCAACCAAAAAAAAATATTGTGGGGAAGACTGCCCATCGAGGTACGAATGGTAAGAATCAAGAAGTACAATTCATGGTTTGTAACTTACAGGTAAGAAGTGTCTTAAAACTGACCATCCAATGAGAGTGAATAAAAATTCCACATCTTGCTTTTATTTCCCCTTAAAATGTGCCCTATAACATGGCAACGTCTTCTCGCATTTATGTTGGGTATGCACACAAAATGTGAAAACATTGATTCATGTAATAAAACTTTAAAAAATCTACTCTGAAGTGAGTTTTTCTCTAAAGTGAGCAATTAAAGATGTATATACTATTAGTTAGATAAAGTATGTTGAGATCTCCACCTACTAATTGATCTAAAGATAAATATATCCTTACTTACTTACTCTTGGCTGTGAGGATATCACACCCGATATTATGTTTGAGATATTATGAGTTTAATTGAAACTACAAGAATTTTGCCTTTCAGTGACAGTCAAAATTTATCACTATATGTTTAAAATCCATAGGTATATATAAAACATACATTCACCTACGGTCAATCCGTCCGTCTATTATGAGTGACGAATACAAATGATATTTGATTGTCATTATAGGCCTTACTTATGGTCCATATACTTTTACCTACAGTTGCATTTGACTATCAATAGGTTTTTCTTATGCTCCACCTATCTTTACCTACGGTTTGACCAACACTAATACTTATACGTACAGTTTTAACGATTATTACTAAACATGTCCGTAGGTATATGGAAAATTTCTTGTAGTGTGATATGTATTTATATTGATATTTACTAATATTTTCATTCATAATATCACTTCATTCTCTCAATAATTAATATAAAATCAATAAAAATTATACTAAGGTAGGAACCATTGACACCAGGTGCCAAACTTTACTATTATACCAAATTTTATCCATTGATTTTAATCTAGTCTAATGGGTTAAATTTATTATTTTTATTAAATAGAGAGAACAATTAAAAGTAACTTTAATAAGGAGAGAAAAATAAGATTTATTTAATGAAAAAAGATACTAAGCATTATGATTTTTCATTAAAATTATTATATTATTTAATAAATATTTATTTTAAATTTAAAAATACTTATTATGCAATAATTTTTTATTCGATATATTGATATTATAATACAAAAATTCTAATGTACAATAAACATTATTAGGTAATATATAATTCTAAAGATAAAATATTTTGGGCAATAATTTTATTTGGTAATACTTATCTTTCATTAATAGGTAAATAGTTAATTTAATATATATTTTATGGTATAATTATTTTAATAAAGAGATAACAAATATTACAAAGATAGTTAAAAAATAAATATCGATGAATTAAAATATAAAATTTTTATTAAATAAAATTATATATTTTAAATATTTTTAATAGTATATAAACATTTTATAAATATTTATATGTTTAATTCATCGATAATTTTTTATTTGATTACTTTTGTAACCTTTTTTTTTATCTCTTTATTAAAATAATTACATGATATAATAAGTAATAAATTAATTCTTTACCAGTTAATGAAAGGTGTATATTTTAACTAATAAAATCATTGGATACATTAGTATTTTTGAGAATTAAGTTTGGACCTAAAATTTACAAAATAATGAATTAGTTTTTAATAAACAGGCCTTTATTAATGTTTATTTAATTAATTTTGTAGTCTTTATCTCATTATTAAAATAATTATATGATAGAATAAGTAATAAAAAAGTTGAGGCATATTGTGAGAAAGACACCCAATAGGTGTGGCTCAGTTGGTTGGACAGGCTGAGCTTGTGGAGGAGGATCCCGGTTCGAATCCCACGAAACACATTCTTGTAGAGGAAGGAAGAACCTTAACTGTGACTAAGCACCCGAGCGAAGATTAGTCTCATAGCGGGTCCACAGGATCTATGCTTGTGGGATACTTCGTGGACCCACTGGGAAGCCAAAAGCCCTAATTATAGTGGGTTCCAACCAAAAAAAAAATATATTATGGGAAAGACTAGCACTCTATCTTTTTGGTGATGTGTCATTTTCTGTGGCTAAGGGTGGAAATAAGTCAGGTCAGGCCAGGCTTTGCTTAAATAAGTCTGGCCTATTTAAAAAATTGAAAGCCTGAATCTGACCTATTACCTGTGAAATGCTTTATTTTAAGCTCAGCTTGACCTTTTTAAAAGTTTGTCTTGGCCTCTTAGCCTTTTTAAAAGGCAATTTCATATGCCTTCAAATAGGCTGATTAACCTATCTCTAAATAGGCTAATAGGCCATTAAAAATTGGCTTGTTAAAAAAAATTTGGCTCGTTAAAAAAAGAGACTATTCGAACAACACCCATCAAAATTCAAACAGACCCAAATCATCCATTCTTTTATAAAAATATAGCAGCCAACAGGACATTGCTAAAGAAAATAAAAGCATCCCCACAGGCCATAGCTCCAACATGTGACAAATAAGGAAAATAAAAGCATCCCTATACTAGCAAACACCATGGCTCCAACATCGAACATAAAAAACAGTGTTATCAGTGGCTATAAAAACAATAGCCAAAAAGGTATCATAAGCTCCAAAAATTCTATACCCTCCAAAAATTTCAATAGCCAAAAATTTAAAGCTGCCCAAAGTTACTATGTCATCAAAAACAGTGTTAACAGTGGCTGCAAAAGCAAATTCAGCAAAGCGAGCGAGGGACCACAAAGTTTCTTCTCAGCCAAAATAGGGACCACAAATGAGAAACAAAATAGGAAACAAAATCAAGGGAGCATGTTACCTGTGGTTCTTCTCCGACGAGCAGACACGACGAGCAGAGGCGGCGAGCAACCACAGCGAGCGGAGCAAAGCGAGCGAGACCATAGCGAGAGCACCACCGGTGAGCGAGACAACCGCGAGCACACCACCGCGAGTGAGACCACAGGCGAAGGACAGCCGGCGTAAAAGGACTAGTGGACAGAGCGGTCGGGACTGAATAGAGACTGGTTAGAACATGGTTAGGGTTGGCTAGGGCCTGGGATTAGGAATGAACGGACACGTTAGGGCTTTTGGTTTCTAAAATGAGAGTCCAGAAGAAGTCATGCATTATTTGTTTTCCAAAAAAAAATTAAATTTTTTTAATATCTTAATATAATTTATATTTTTTACTTTTTATTAAAAATATTATATTATATATATAAGCAGGCCGGCGCTAGAAAGGCTTTTTTATAGGCTTGGGCCTGGCCTCTTTATATAAGAAGGCATTTTAGAAAGCCTGAACCTGACCTTTCTACTAAACAGGCCAAGCCAGGCCGTAGTCCCCTGTTGGGCGGCCTCGCCTATTCCCACCCCTATTTGTGGCGGTGGCACCAAAAACGTTTTTGACGAGGAGTTTTCTAGACCTCATTACACTAGCAAAGTTGTTAAAGATAAGACTAATATTATTGCAACATTTTAGACTGCCAGAAAGTATGTTGCAGTTTAGGATGGAAGGAAGGAGGCTATATACTAAATAGGTGGAAATTTCTACCATATGGTTGGTTTAAACTTAGAGTAATGTTAGGTTGACACCCGAAATCGACAACATACAGTGGACACCGTAGGTCTAAATGGCAAAATAGTAATAAAACAACTCAACAATCATCACTCCCAAGACACATAATTGCTTTCCCACTTCTTTATTGTTTTCTTCTCTCTCATCATGTATTTCATCACTCCCAAGACACTCACCTGATATTTCTCTCATCTCAACACTCGTCTAAGTTGATCTTCACCCATCTGAACCTCAAGATCTTCACCCGTCTGATGTCTCTGAGTGAAGAAATGTTCACCCGTCTGAATCACCCGTCTGCTGACTCTCAGTGAGGAAATGTTCACCTGTCTGATTCACCCGTCTGAGCTCTCAGTGAATAACCTTTTAAATGTTCACCCGTCTGATGACTCTCAGTGTCACCCATCTGAAGCTGAAGATCTTCACCCGTCTGATGACTATCAGTGAAGAAATGTTCACCCGTTTGAGAGGCATCAGACGGGTGAACCAGACGGGTGAGCATTTCTTCACTGATAGTCATCAGATGGGTGAAGATCTTCAGCTTCAGACGGGTGAAAGGGGAGAGTAGACGGGTGAGCTTTCTCGGTCAGACGGGTCATATATCTTCATTAGACGGGTGAAGATCAGCTTAGACGAGTGTTGAGATGAGAGAAATATCAGGTGAGTGTCTTGGGAGTGATGAAATACATGATGAGAGAGAAGAAAACAATAAAGAAGTGGGAAAGCAATTATGTGTCTTGGGAGTGATGATTGTTGAGTTGTTTTATTACTATTTTGCCATTTAGACCTACGGTGTCCACTGTATGTTGTCGATTTCGGGTGTCAACCTAACATTACTCTAACTTAACACAAATGGGTCTTCGAAAGGCAACCCAAGAAGTGTTAGGTGTGGTGGTATTATCACAAATGATGCTGGTGGATTGGTTCAAGCCTATGGTGTTAATATTGGTCAATGTTATACTCTTACAGATGAACTTGGGAGAATTTTGTGTGGTCTCTCTTTAGCATGGAGTTGGGAATTCGCAAATTGGTGTTGGAATCAGACTCTCTTGCTTAATTCTATAACTAGTATCACAAAGGTAAAAGGGGATAGTATAAGGCTTGGTTTGGTGAGGCGTATTCGAGACTGGTTTCAGAAGGATTGGGAGATCGAGTTTTCTCACACGTTTAGGGAAGGAAACCGCTGCGCTGACTAGCTTGCAATTTGGAGCCTTCTGTAGGAGTCGGGTGTTCATGTGATTGATAATCCTCCTAGGGATCTTGCTAGTTTAGTTAACTATGATTTATTTGGGACCTCTGTACCCCTTGTTGTCTCTTTTAAGTATTAGTTTTTTCTTTGTGGGCTTTAGCCCCTTATTGTTACAAAAAGAAAAAGAATAAATTATTTACCAATTAATGAAATATATGCATTTTACCTAATATAATCATTGGCTAATATAGGCAAGTTTACCCTATCGCAGAAGGAATATAGGACGGAAGTCTAGATATCGTACCCAAGAGATTAATTGTGATATGCAGTTGATATATTATAATAGAGAAATCTTTGTGCTATTTATACTAATCAAATGCTAATAATAATAATAAGATAATGATGTAGCTATAGTAAAAGATGGTAAAAGAGAAATAAAAGAGTTGAGAATTCAAGAATAAAAGAGCCTAGAGTCGTGGTTTCACTTGTACTTTTGATATCTCCTAAATCCTAGTTCTATTCAATTCCACAGTTGCTTTTCGAATATCAATCCCTCTACGAAAACTATTAATTTTTTGTCAGACAATCAATGGTCTTTTCCCCATATGAACCCAATGGTTGTCAGGCAAAGAGTTTTAAAAAGCATAAAGAGTAAAGAGGTTTAATGACTAAAAAGAGTAAATTATGTTTGATCATGCTACAATTTAAACACCGGTTATCCTATAAATCTACCAATTTTAATTGGGCTTGATAGCCAAAATATCAATCAATTGATTAAGAGCATACAAAGGGTGTGCAATCCAAGTATGGGATGAAGAACAACAGAATAATACTATTCAAATCGCAACATTGAAACCAAATAGAATTCGAATTAAAGCTAAGACATAGCAAAAAGGGTTTCTACTAATACAAGATCCACAACGACTCTAGTGGTGAATTTAGCTGCCCATAATAATAGATAAACCCAAGTTCAACAATGGAAAATGCATCCTGAAGAGTTAGAAGAAGAAATGTCTCCAACTTAACCCCCATATGCAAATCCCACTCTAGAAATCAAAACTAACAAAAGCTATAAACTAGAAAGCTATTACAAAAGAGTATGACAAATATCAAAGCATAAGATCAGATGAGATTGTCTTCATAGTGGTATAGAGGGCCTCTATTTATAGGAAAATATGAGAATGGGCCCAAAACTTAGGTCTTCTGCATAGCCAGCACGGGCGTATAAGGGGTATTCTAACCCGTATTCAATTGTTGATCCAAAACAACATAAAAGTAGAGTAGCAAGCAAAAGCATCACATTAGAGAAAATCATTCTAACTATGTTGGCACCACAATCCTCGACTATCATCTGCAGCACACCACAAAAAAGTATACAAACATCCAGCAAATACTCTTCCTAGAGCAACTAACAGATTTTGATCCTTGTATGAGGTTTCCATCAACCGTCAAAGAATCACCAAGGAAGTTGCACACCATCCTTAAGTCAAAAAAAAAAAAAAAATAGAAACTCCATCATCCAACATAAGAAAAGCAAGCATACCGCATCCAGCCAATTATCCGCACAACACCAACACAATATGCAGTAACAAACAAAAGACAATAAGACCCAACCTCATATCATCCTTGTACAAATTATATCAGCCTTCCTCAAACATCAACGTACCATACACAACCATAACATCAACTGCCTTCCCGAATAAAAGATTTAGCACCTACGAAAAAAACAATAATTCTAACAACTTGCATCACAAAAAAAACCAACTACAGCACGTTAGCAACCACCAAGCCATTAGAAACAACACCTTTTCAGCCTTATGGCAATTAGAGCAAAATCAACACAACCTAACCTTACTGTTAACTTACATTTTTCAAACAATCAACAGGGCTAACGCACCAATCAGAATAAAAAAGTCCAGATCTCGTACCTTCCCTATGAATAAACCAACCCTAAGATAACATCTTAATTTGAGCAATTACATCAAAAACACCAGCAGAGCAACCTTGAAAAATCACCTTATTTCTTAGTAACCAAAGTGACCACACCACCGCAAGCCAAACAATGTACTTAACCTTACCAAAACGGTGCCCTCTCAAAAAGAAGCCATGATGGGTAAAATGTTTAACACTGTCAAAATGTAATGCAACCGGGTACCCCAACCAAGAATAAATTGCAGATCATATTCTATAAGAAAAATGACAGGTAAAGAAGAGATGAGAACTATTTTCACATTGAGCAAAGCAAAAAACACATGAGTTACCAAGGTTCCTTGGTATAATGCCCCTTCGTACAAGAACATCTCTGGTTGGTAGCCTATCTTGAAAAAACCTCCATGCAAAAACAGCAACTTTAGATGGGACCTCACACCTCCGTAGATTTTGATACACCCTATCAAGAATAGCCTCTGAAGAGGGAGAAACCGGTAAACTTAACAGTAAAGAGTATGTTGATTTTATAGAAAAGTTCCGCGAACTATCATGTTTCCACTCCCATGAATCATTTATATCATTTTGAATAGAAACCAGCCTGAGTGTATTTTGCAGCTCATTAAAAATCTTACTCCCAATTGAAAAAAATGTCTTCTCCAATTCCATTTCCAGCACCAAGTGTTGTCACACCATGTTCCCATTTGAGCCACTATACACTCTTTAGAAACAGCCACCTCATATCAATGTGGGAAGCGATCCTTAAGGCACTTTGATCCGAACCAAATGTCATGCCAAAATCTAGTAGTCGAGCCATTTCCCATTCTCATAGATACCGCATTTGAAAACCAGAAGTGACTTCCTCCATTAATAACTTCAACTGATAGCAAATCTTTCCACCACCATGAGGCATGTTGTGGGCTCACTGCAGCCCGCAATATATCATTAGGGGATAATCCATATTGGAAAGCCAACAAATCATATCAAATAGCATCCTGCTCAATCAAGCACCTCCACTTCCATTTGGATAGTAAGCTCATGTTTAATAAAGACAAGTTTTTAACACCTAACCCCTCCCTGTTTCTTTGGCAAACAAACTTTATTCCAACATACCCACTTGATTTTTTGAGGATCATCACTTCCACTCCACAAAAAAGTTCCTCTTAATAGCTATTAGTGTCTTCAAACCATTTTTTGATGCTTTGGAAATGAGGGAAAAATATAGCACTAACTTCTCAAAACTGAATTAATTAAGGTGATTCTTCCTTTAATAGACAAAAATCGCCCTTTCCATCCCAGCCATCCTTATTTTTTCATAGAATTCACAACCAGTTCCCAAATAAGGCTCCTCCTAAGATTGACATCAATTAGGAGCCCTAAGAATTTAAAGGGAATACTCCTGATGCAACAAGATAAGAAATGGGATGCAACACCCAAAAAATTATCATCAATATTTAGGCCAAACAAGTTACTTTTGAAAAACTTTACCCTTAGGCCAGACACTAACTCAAAGCTACTCAAAATATAGTCTTAACACACACCATAAATTATCCCAGGATGCTTCACAAATTAATATTGTATCATTAGCAAATTGTAGAAGGGAAAAAGAGAGATTATCGTTCACCAGAAACCCCTTTAAATTCCCTAGATCAGCAGCTTTTTTAACTAACCCAGCAAGACCCCCAATGACAATTAGAAAAAGAAATGGTGCCAAAGGGTCTCCTTGTCTTAATCCCCTTTTAACATGAAAGTCCTCAGTTGGCTCCCATTAACGAGAACAGATACAAAACTTGAGAAAATACATGCATTAACCTATTTTCTCTAAGTAGAACAAAACCCCAATCTCCCTAGAATATAATCCAAAAATTTCAAGTTATCCGAATCATATGCTTTTTCAAAATCAGCTTTTAGCAAAAAAAAAAACACCTATCCTTTCTTCTCTTAGCTAAGTCAATCACCTCATTTGCAACTAAAGCACCATCCAGAATTTGTCTACCGCGTAAAAAATCAGATTGGCATGAAGAAATAACCCTACCAAGAACCTTTTTCAATCTAAAAGCAAGCAATTTAGAGATTATTTTATACATGCTCCCTATGAGTGAAATCGGTCTATATTCTGACAAGGATTGAGGATGATCATTTTTTGGAATCAATGCTAAGAAAGAAGTTGTAACAGCCTTAGGAAGTGAAGCATTATTGAAAAATTCCAAAACATGACCACATACCTCATGTTTTAGAAGATCCCAGCATGACTTGAAAAAGTTAAAATTATATCCATATGGGCTTGGACTCTTGCACCCGTCACAACTCCAAACCGCGTCTTTGATTTCTTTCGGAGTAAACAGGGCTGTAAGAAACAAATTTGTTGTAGATAATTCAAATACTTCCATTAGTTAGTTAATAACTAACTTGAGTTAGGTAGTTATGTTGTTTTCTGTTAATGCCTATATAAGGCTGTTTGCTCATCAGTACAAGTAGAATTCATTCATTCAATTAGCATATATAATCAGCTTTCATTTCTAATACAATATCTTCCCTTCCTTCTCTGTGAGTGTGAGTGTTCTTGAGTGTAAAACTCTAACAACTTGGTATCAGAGCAGAAGTTCAGGGACCTGTGAAAAGCTCCAACATGGCTGCACCAACTGGGGGGAATGGAGGCTTCATTCCATCTATGCCAATATTGGATGGCAAGAATTATGACCACTGGGTCATACGAATGGAAGCCATTCTTGGTTTTCAAGAAATCCTGGATATTGTCAAAGACGGGATTTCTGAGAAGGATGATGGTGCTGCCAAGAAGAAAGACTACAAGGCTCGATGTTTGTTTCACCAATGTGTGGATCTTGCCAACTTTGAGAAGATCTCCAAAGCAAAGACTGCCAAAGAGGCGTGGGACACCCTGCAAAAGGCATATGGGGGTGCTGAGAAGACCAAGAAACTGAAATTACAGTCACTCAGGAGGCAGTATGAATTACTGTCTATGCTTGAGCAAGAATCTGTTGCTGAGTTTTTCAATAGGCTTCAATTGATTGTCAATTCAATGAAGACTTGTGGTGAACAAGTGTCGGACCAGCAAGTAGTGGAGAAAATTCTGAGAACCCTAACTCCAAGATTTGACCACATTGTGGTAGCTATAGAGGAGTCGAAAGATCTTGAGTCATTGAAAATGGAAGAGTTGCAAAACTCCCTTGAAGCTCATGAGCAGAGGCTCAATGAGAGGATCTGTGCAAAAGAGGCCGATCAAGCATTGCAAGCTCAACATTTCAAGAAAGGGTCAACTGATAAAAGAAGAGGCAAGAAAGGCAAAGGGAAGTTTGTTAAAGGAGGCTGGCATGTGAATAAAGAAGGATCAAATACTGATGAAAGGCCTGAATCCTCTTCAAAAAGGTGATTAAAATCAATCCCATCCAGCAGAGGTCTTCTAAAGTCACTTTCTGAAAAAACCTTCTAAAAGTGCCTCTTGACTTCACTTTTAACATCACTCATGTCTTGTAACCAAGCATCACCAACTTTAATTGATGTTAGTTGATTTTTCCTCCTTCTTGCACCCAATCATGCATGAAAATAACGAGAATTAGCATCTCCTTCAAGAATCCACCTTGTTCTAGATTTTTGTTTAATCAAACTCTCCTTAGCACGGAGTTGTTGCCAAAATTGAGCTGAAAGGACTTTTCTACTATCAACATCAACTTGAAGAGCATTACTTGCAATACCATCTAGTGTGTTAATTTCCTCTACAGTTCTATCAATCCTCAAGTCCACAATTCCAAAGACCTCTATTCCACCCCCTTAACTTTTCTTTTAACATCTTGAATTTCTCCTTAAGGACATAAGTTTTCCAACCACTGACCTGAAAGCTGAGACAACCCCTTCCCCGGAGGTCCCATTGGTAACCCGAACTCAAATTCTTAAGGTTGCAGCGCAGCGTGGTCATTAAAAATGCGAAAATATTAAAACAATCCATACACTGATACCATAATAATTTATACAGACATAAGAGTACTGCCTCCATCAGTGGAGCCTACAACAACCGGCATTAAAAAGTATCAAAGTATGCAACTAGTAAATAAAATGAAAGCATGGTAGCAAAATAAAATACATATGACTTCCTCTCCTGGCCCTAAAAATACATTTCGCTCAAACCCATGTACCGACCATAACAATTAAGACTACTAATCCCCATACGACTATGACAAGGGTAGTGAAAACCCCCAAGCTCTACAGTCCTCCAGTGCTAGGATCCGGGGCTCTCCCGCCAGTATCCGGTTCAACAGGTATGCCATCGATCTCCTCTGGCAACTTCTCAGCAGGAACTTCTCGTGCGATCGAGAATAAATAAAATATGACATAGAGAAAATATAGGGGATAAGAAACAATAACTCATCATAAATGGGAAAACAGCTATAAAATAATTTATATAGATAGCAACACTCAACAACACAGCAGTGTCAATCAATCAACTCCTAAATCGTTCTCTCTTAACTACTATCTCTTACACTCATGCAACTAACGACTATATGGACGCGAACACAACGCGACATCCCCAACAGATCAAGATGTCTTGTTCATCTCTGTGCCACGCCCCGTAATGCAAGGTTCGGCCAACAGCCCGCAAGCTCAACTCGTCTCATGGATAGGACATATTCCCCCGCCCGCAGGCTAGGTCGAAACATTCGCCCGTCAACAACGTAACTTACGGTAACGACATATCCCCCCGCCCGCAGGCCAGGTCAGAACATTCGCCCGTTCACAACTAATGGGTACGATCATCTCCCTGCAGGCAAGATCGATCGCCCGTATGCCAACACAGAGATGAACAACAACTATGCAACATCAACCTCACCGACTCATCTCGGATTAACACTTAGTGTCTCAACCACGACTTATAACAACCATGACCAACTTTCTCCGGCTTAACCGGGTATCAACTTTAAATCACAACGCAAACAGATCAACTGGATCTCTAGGTTAAGCACTATAACATTTATATATATATATATATATATATATATATATATATATATATATATATCCTCGACTTTCTCACCACATATTCATTTCCCAACTTATCAGAATTTACTGCCTATCTCTACTCAGACATCAGCAGTCACAACATCACATCATAAAGCAACAAGAAACAGGTTCAATAATAAAATCAATTCACAGATAACTAATTAAGTAACCATAAACATATAATAGACACAACATACATATTATATATATTATATTAAACATCCCATCACAGAACATGCATCCTCAATATACGATAAAATCAACCTATCGGTCAAACGATCTCTAGTAGGGTTTAGGTCGCCCTACGCATATATATATATATATATATATATATATATATATATATATATATATATATATATATATATATATATATATATATATATAATTTTAAATCTTGTCTCCCCGACGATATTGTGGTTCTTTCCCCCACCTGAACAATGTTCCCGTGCAACTCCGACTGCGTCTCCGCAACTGTCAATCATATGTGCTTTCGAAAGATCGAATACTGTCTAACCCTTCACAACACATCACAACCAGAAATTAATACAATCTAATGAAAATTCCTCTAGTCCATATGACTAGGGTTCGGCCTCTATTTATTAATTAAATAGGCTAGAGGTATTGAAATTTTACCAACTCTTGGATCAATGATCCTTAAGCATGATTAAGACATAATCTAAAATTGCTTGTCAAGAATTGGAACCAAAACCCCTTCAACCAACAAGGTAGGTTTCAGCCATCATGGGTAAAAATAAGTTAGAGTTTGATTTGATTTTATAATCACTTGGATTACATGATCATAGAATGAAAAAGGTTAAATCAAGAATCATTACATAAAATTGAACAAAATAACCCATTTCCCCCAAAAATATACCTAGGTTCGGCCCCTCTATATTAAATAGGCTAGGAAGCATATTTGATTTCATGCTCTTAGATAGTGATAGAAGAGGATGAAACTAGATCATACAAATTGGTTTGACATTAAAAGGATTTTTCTACAATTTTCTAGAGATTTTTGAAGTTTAAGCTTCAAAGTTGATCATAGAGAAAGATACAAGATTTCAATGGAGAATATGAAGATTAAGAGAGTAAGTGAGGGTTTCATACCTCCTAGATGATCAAGGTGATCAAGAATATCAATTTTGTTTCACAAATTTCTCTATGAAATGCTTGAGAAAATTAGAGAAAGTAAGGTGAAGAAATGGAGAAATGAAGAAGAAGAAGAAGAAGAGAAGTGAAGGAGGAGAGAGAGAGAGAGTTGGTCGAATGAAATAGAAGGGAAGGGTGAGGATGAGTCAAAAATCTCACTTAAGGGTATTATGATCATTTTACACTAGGACAAAGTTGTAATTGTGAAAAAGGTCAGGGACGTTTTAGACTTTTCGCATCCAGATATTTTCAAAACTCATCATGATATTGGCACGCATCCCAAGGTGATGTGACCTGATGTGACTTCATGATTATTCCTTAGCGGGTCCCGGTAAATCCATATCTAGCTCCGTTCGTCACCCGATTTGAGATTTTGTCCGAATAGTTTATTATTATTCCGATTTTTAGGGCGCGAAACCAATTTTAGCAAAAAGGTAGGAAATCTGATTCTAAGACTAACTATCTCGTTCATGAGTCAAAATTAGGTTTTCTGAGCAGTAAAACATTACTGTCAGTGAAAACGCAGATCGGGCTCCATCTGAGTTTTCGACCCAAAATTTAATCGTAGCTTCCTACGATAGTGTAGAACGTGAATATGGTCTCAGTTTATTTTAATTTCATTTTCTAAATCTCAGATAAAAATATAAAATCAATTATATAATTTATTGATATTAGAAAGCATTGAAATCAGGATGTTACAAAAGCTGTCCCAACATTCCTCGACGAAACCTTTGAAATCCTTGTGTTCTAGCCGGCAGTCATTAAATCGGAAAGGTTTTGCCCCCAATTACAAGATCCAGACACTAACCACACTAGATAATGGTCTGAAATATCCCTTTGGCCCACCCATTAAGCTGAAACTTGCCACTCAGAAATAAGTTCCTCATATAGCAAGAACCTATCAAGCCTGCTCATTGATTTTCCAGTCGAACCGAACCAAGATAATTTTTCCCCAAAATAGGAACATCAATCAATTCCATTTCTTCAATGAACCTTCTAAATTCATCAATCTCTTCTGAAACCCCCTGTGTGACCACCCTTCCTCTCTGATTTGAAGGTGACTGCATTGAAGTCACCAGCCACACACCAAGCCCCTTCGCCAAACCCTCTCTTTGACAAAAGAAGACTTTAAACATTTACTACTGTCTTGCAAGGGAATATTGTAAGATTATTTGAGCTTCAGCGGTATAAAGTAAAAAGTAACTTTAGGAATTTAGATTTGGACATTGATGATAACGTATAGGTGAGATATCATGTTTTTTTTTTTTAAAGGCGAAAGATATTATTAAAATGGTATAAGGATACCCCCAACCCATATACATATAGGTGAGATATCATGTGGCATGCTCATAGGATGATTTTTATCACAAACTCCTAAACTAATGCATAACAGTCTGTCCAAAAGGCTTAAATTGGCCAAACATAATTGCATCATTCACATTGGTTATATGAATTAACACTAATTAAACTCAACAAATAAATAGCATGTGACTCCGATCTTGCGTTTTACATACCGTATATTTTTTTATGGGGAGTGGGGTTATTAAATCATGTAACAAATATATATCCAGCATAAAATTTGTGGGGGATGCAATTATTTTTAGGACATTGCAATGATTTCCTGAAAATTAAAGGGTTTGGGTACCCTATATCCAATCAGAATGCGTCACCTCAATTAATTGAGCCATGTGAATATCATATGGGACTAAGGTCTCACCATCTGATTTGATCATATAGGCAAGGGTATAGGTACCATAGAATCTTCCTTATTTTTAACCAATTTAAGCCCCTGGCAGACTTTTGATTTAGATACCTAAAAGTATGGCCTAGCTCGAGCTTCCTTGAGCAAATCCGAAGGGAGAGAAAAAATGATTGAAAGCAAAGACTACTGGATACCGTATGAGTATTATGAGTTATAATTGTTTACTGAAGCTAATGAGGCCAAAAGAAGGAATATTCCCAAAGAGTGATGACTCAGCAGGATCTCATGAAAGTGGACAGCAAGGCAAGGAGGTTGTTACAGAAATAGAAGAAGCATTAGACCAAAAGTCACCAATCCCAAATGAAGAGACTATGTGTGAGGTGGATTATAAGTGAGAAAATGGCAAAGGGAGTAAGGTATGCAAGGGAATGATGTCAGGACTATCCCCTTCTCTGTGTCTTTTCTCTCTCTAATCTCTATCTCATTCTATTATATTTCAGTTCAGTATTCTCTTTTGGTATTGGGAAAAACCCAAGTCTCACGTTGACTAGAGATAAAGCTTCATAAGAGCTTATAAAGTTTAGACAATCCTCACCTCTTGAGCTAGCTTTTAGAGTGGAATTAGGTCCAATTATTCTATTATTCTATTACTTGGTTATTTATCTTTTGTCTATACTTTCCTTTCGAGACTATACTCTGGAAGTTTCCTTTTTATAAATATAATTGTATCGAATGAAGTTATTAGCGGTATCCCAACCCATACATAAGAAAGAAGAAAAAAGTATATCCAGACCCAATGTATATAGCAGTATACTTATTACATTTATCTAGACTCTAAAAAAGCCGCCAGAAAAAAAAAAAGCAGCAAACCAAGGACCTCACTCCAACGCTTTAAAGGCGTGGCCTTGATAGCCATCTCCTCTATAAATACAGAGCCATACTAACCCATGACTCTTAATTACTACAAACAATAAAACAGTACACTTCCTTTTCCATATAACTTGTTAGACACATTACAGCTACTGATTTGCGTTTCTAATGTTTGCGTTGCATATTATTTATTATAACTCTTATGAGCGAAAGAAGCAATGACATGAACATACAAGATATGTTGATAAAGATATCTAAAGCGAATAAATATAAAGATATCTAATGTGGTAATAGTTGTTTCATTAAAATTAAGGATTCCAACTTATACATTATTTATTGTTATTGTTGATAGCTACATCGAAAAAAAGATTGCAACATTAATTGGAATCTAGAAACTTTCATACTAAAACTTAATCTTCCTAGAATAAAAAACTGAGGGACGTGGCGCTTGTGTAGCGTCGTGCCCAGTAGATTGTGTCAGCCCGATAGAGCTGGGAGACACTGCAGGAGGTGGAGGTTGCGGCTCACGAGGTGGAGGTGGTTTTGGAATACGAGGTGAAGGAGGTTTTGGCGTACGAGGTGGAGGTATTCGTATTCGCCTTAAGGTAATTTCTCTGTCCATGTAAACCGATGGAGGTTGCTGTGGTTCATTAACCAGCAAAGGATGATATGGAGTTAATGGCTCACTAGTGGGCAAAGCTTGAACCGATGGATGTTGTGGCTTATTATCCAGCAAACGGTGATATGGAACTAATGGCTCACTAGTGGGCAAATAATGATATGGAGCTAATGGCTCACTAGTGGGCAAAGCTTGAACCAATGAAGGTTTTGGCTCCTTAGTGGAAGCAAAAGCACCATCCAGACAAAGGACAATGGACAAAAGGAGAAGCAAAGGCATGGCAGAGGAGGAAGGGAGGCAGGGGATGCAAGCCATGTGAATCTGTGCTAGTTTTGGCTGTGAGTGGTCACTGTTCTCTGCACTGGTATTTATAGGAGACAAACTATCCAAAGTTGGCAAAATGTGACAGAATGTAAAAAAGGGGATGGTAAGAAGTAAACTAAGAAGCAAGCTAGTAAAACACATGTGGTTTGATACTTCAGTTTAAAAGTTTTTATGAAAAAATTGAAATATGTAATACTAATAATATTTATGATTTATTCATTTATTCATTAAATAAAAAACATTTCAAAAATATAAGAATGCATTTGGACGTCTCAGTTAACTTCACTATAAAAAGTTTATTCCATCAACATATGTATGACCCAGATATATATGACATAAATAAATCACTATTACATGCTTGGCTTCAAGAGGTCAACAATAGCGAAAGTGTAACCGGAAAAAAAAGGGAAACAACTTGATTGGCTCTCACTACAATAAATTTATCATATATTTACGACGAGTGATCATTATTAAAACCGTAGATATAGATATTAATGTAAGTCAAATCATAAAAAAAGATGAATGGATCGTAGGTAAAATTTATTGACAGACAAATATAACTGTAGGTATATATTTATGGATTGTAAATAAAATTTATAGTGACAGTTATTTTCCGTTGTTATTCGTCACTCATAATGGATGATTGAACCGATCGTAGATGAACATAAATTTTATATATACCTACGAATTTTAAATATATAATGACAGATTTTACCTGTCACTGAATGAAAAATTTCTTGTAGTGACTATTGATTATAATATACCATAGTACCGGACTATTGTCCCATAAAAAATGGATAAAAATGCCCTTTTAACTAATTAAGAATTAGTACATTCCTATTTTCTCATTTACACTTTTATTCGGAGGAATTTTTTTCAAAAATGAAACCTTTAACATTAAAAGTTAGTGAAATTAAAGATATTAATGGAATATGTCAATTAAGATGCAAGAAGAGAGATAGTGACTGAGAACTGACACCCATAAAAGTGAATAGTCCTGACGTCTAAGTCACAAAACTTTCTATGATTTAATTAATTAAATCTTTTTTATGTTCCAACTTTTCCTTTTTAAAATATTTGACAATTAATATGGATTCTCTCGTCTTTATAACCTCTCCAGGGGATTTTACTCCTCACACACACCCTACCACATGCTGTTGGCGTGTTTTTATACACTTCATTCATTGATAGTCTTTCTTACTTTATCTAATGATAGATTAATTGTTTATGTAATTTTTTTTGTTGGTGGATAATTGCTTAAGTAATTTAAAACAATGGATGATAGATAAAATCTCAGTTTTTTCTTTATAATCAATAAAATCTCTGTTAAAGTGACAATTTCAGGATTTGAGGTTATTATTATTATTATTATTATTATTATATTAATAATAAGATGGAAAGTTTCTTTAATCATTACCCACACGAGGAAACCGTCGTTTTTGTGTGGATATGCAGTCCAACTCCATCCTAATTCATGTTTTTTATATAACTTACATCCTAATTCATTACTTAATTGATGTATGTTGAACCAACATGTGATTGATCCGAATAGTAATAGACTCAGGCATCCTAAATAAGTGGTCAGGGGTTCGGATCCTGACTCTTGTGTATGGAGAAAATCTGGTTGGGAGGGGAGAATTCACCTTGTGTGCCCAACAGGTTCCCCAATGGATATTAGTCACTACTAACGATGGTGAATACTTCGTATCTATATCATGGATATCATGGTTACCAAAAAAAATTAATATATGTCCTAATCCTTTTTTTTTTTTTGAGTGAATGTATGTCCTAATCTTAAATACATCAAATTAGAGTAGAGCTCAAAATAATCTTATTTTTTAAAGAAAGAAAAGAGTATATTTATTTTTAATTTAATAAAATGTAATATAATTTATCTTATTAAATAATCTTAAAATTGGATATGTCTTAGTTTAAAACAACTTTCACACTAAAAGAATATCTTTTTATGATATATATGGCCAAGACATGATACAAGTAAACCACGATTTTTTGATTAAAAAAAAAAAAAACAAAGTAAACCACGATTTCATGCATCTCTTAAAGAGGTTAACAATATCCTAATAACTTTTTTTTTATGAGCAAAAGAATATATTAAAAAGGAGTATAAGGGGTACTCCGAACCCGTATTTACAGATGTTCGGGGATGGAATTGCCTCGTTAAAACCTCTCAAGACCAAAACCCAGTGGGAAAAAGACCAAGAGAGGAAAAAGAGTATAGCAACCAAACCCCCACAGACACATAAACAACCAAAGACATTGGACCACAAAGAAACGCGGGATCCTATTCCAGACAAACTACAGGAACCAGAAAAAATTCTGCAGAACTACCACCATTCAGTTGCCCACACATAAAGACCAGCTGCGAAATGTGCAGCTCCTAATCCAGCCGCACAAACCAGAGAAAATATCCACCAAAGCACACTGCAAAACAACATAAAAAGCGATGCACCAGTAACACAGCAATACCAGCGACAACCCACAACAGCTCACCACTCCAAAGCCTCCATATTGTTGCGTGAGTGCATGCCACCCACCAAACACCTGCATAAATTTTATAACACAACAACAGTACAACCAACCAGCCCCCCATAAGCAAACACCCACCGCGAGTTAAAGGCAACCCATTGGGTTCACGCTCCAATCCGAAAATGACCAAGAACATCCTTTACCTTCTCTTGCCAAGAACCAATTCCAGGAGAGTTGTTTAATTTGAGCCACTAAACCAGAAAATGCAGCCATACCCTCTTTAAACAGAATGTTATTTCTCATGCCCCATAAGCACCAGATCGCAACACACCATATCAAATGTTTAGTCTTCTTGGATCTTTTACCGCGAAATCCATGTGCAAATTGTAGAAAGTTGTCTACCGGATTCCAATGCCACACTCCACTCCAACCAAGCCATCCATATATAGCATTCCACACATTATGGGCGAATGAGCAGGTAAAAAACAAATGACTCATAGTCTCATCCTCACTAAAACACAAAACATAACAAGAATTATGATTACCTGAGAGCACTCCTCTGCGTCTTAGTAAGTCTCGTGTTGCAACTCTATCTCTAATGAGTCTCCAAACCAAGAAAATGACTTTTGAGGGGAGCTGTCCTCCACAAGCACCTGTAAGTCTTTGAAAATTTTTCCTCTAGCACATTTACATGAAGCCCTTCGTCCCTCATTAAAGCACAATAAGCATTATTCACTGAGAAACCGTTAAGTATATCATGTTTCCACCGCCATTTATCGTGCACATCAAAGGATGGCATCCAACCATTTAGCAAAGCTTTAAATTCCATCTCCTGTTCTTCTTCCCACGCCAACAATCTCCTACGCCACACAATCCTCCACACCCACCTATCATCAGCCCGTTCACCACAAGAGGCCACAGTAACATCCTTTTGGTCTAAAAGATAAGATAATCTGGGGAAGAGCTCCATCAAGCTACCTGGTCCTACCAGCTGTCCTCCTAGAATCTAGCCATAATACCATCACCAACCTTAACACCCACAGCATTCCGGAACCAAACCTGTTTAACTGACACCAAATCCCTCCACCAAATAGAATGATGCAGCGAGATCACCTCCTCATCAAGTAAAGCTTTCGAGAGCAAACCATACTTCCGAGTTTGAAGATCAAACCAAACCACACTCGAGTCCGTGAGGCACCTCCACTTCCATTTTGCCAACAAGCTTAGGTTGAAAACCTCTAAATTCTTTACATCCAGGCCACCATCTACTTTGGGTTTGCACACATCATCCCAACTTATCCAACATATTTTCTTGGAATCCAATTTGCCGCCCCACAGAAAGTTTCTCTGAATGGAGCGCAAGATTTGTAAAACCCTTTTGGGGGCCTTGTAGAATGAAAAAAAATACAAGGGTACACTCGACAGCACAGAATTAATCAAGGTCAATCTACCTCCAAAGGAAAGATGTGATTTCTTCCAATAGTTTAATTTGGCATGCATGTTCTTAATCACGAAGTCCCAAGTAGCACATTTCCTTGGATTTGCACCAACCAGGATGCCAAGGAACTTAAGAGGAATAGAACACATAGAGTAATATAAGAAGCAAGAAGCAGCCCTCAAAAACTGATCATCCACATTAATGCCATACAAATTACTTTTTGTAAAGTTGACTTTAAGCCCAAAACATAACTCAAATCCTCTCAGGACAAATTTGATACACCACAAATTATCCCAGCTTGGTTCATAAACCAAAATGGTGTCATCCGCATATTGAAGGATCGGAAACATAATGTCCGGGAATGCCTTATAGGGAACCAGTTCTCCAATTGCCATTGCCCTATTAACTAGTCCAGTTAATCCTTCAGCAGCAATTAAGAATAAAAAGGGTGCTAATGGATCCCCCTGTCGTAGCCCACGTTGCATAGAAAACTCACAGGTTGGGCTCCCATTAACCAGAACTGACATATGGCTAGATGAAATACAAGCCATTATCCACCTCCTCCAATTAAAACAAAATCCCATTCTATTCATTATGTAGTCCAAATAAGACCAATCCACTGAATCGTAGGCATTCTCAAAGTCCACCTTCAGTAGCAAGCATTTTTCGTTTCTCCTCTTAGCCAAATCAATTACCTCACTTGAAACTAAAATACTATCCAAGATCTGCCTCCCAGGGAGAAAAGCCGATTGACATGAAGAGATAATGTGACCCAGGACCACCTTCAATCTCAAAGCAAGGAGCTTAGAAATAATTTTGTACAAGCAACCGATCAGGCAAATTGGTCTGTAATCATTCAAGGTTTGAGGGTTATTGGATTTCGGGGTCAAAGCCAAGAATGAAAAGGTAATAGCTGTTGGTAATCTAGCATTCAGCTGAAATTCCTTCACAAACTGAAGCAGCTCATCTTTCATCAGATCCCAATGTGCCTTGATAAAATTGAAATTGAAGCCAAACTACTTCTTTTAATTCCTCCATAGATACAGCGGCGGTTAGAGCAGAGTTATCCTCGAATGAAACCTGTTTGAATTCCAAACCATCTAAGGTTGTGCGCTGAAACCCCACACCTGAAGCAAAATGTTCATTAAAATAGCGATGCACTTCTCCTTTTATCTCATCCACAGATTCTAACCATACCTCACTAGCTTTCAAAGCCACCAACTGGTTTTTCCTCCTGCGACCCTGGATGGATGAATGAAAGTATCTAGTATTAGCATCCCCTTCAAATATCCATTTTACCTTGGATTTTTGCAGCAACAGGCTCTCTTTAACGTGTAGTTGGTGCCAGAACTCTTTAGATAGTGTTCTCAACTGAATTGGATTAAAATCAGAACCACCTGCGGCCACATCATCAATTAAATTCATGTCAGACACAATTTGCTCAATTTTAAGATCCACAATCCCGAATACTTCTTTGTTCCACCTTCTGAGTTTTTCTTCAAGGGCTTTGAATTTTTCTTTCAAAACATAACCTTTCCACCCATGCACCCGGCAATCTTCCCACCATCTAGTAACTAATTCTTTGAATTTCGTATGCTCCATCCAACAATTATTAAAACGAAATGGCTTTGGCCCCCAGTTCAATTCATGAACCTTGAGCCAAACAGGGCAATGATCTGAGATGTCCCTATTACCAATCCATTGAGCTGTAACATTCCACAATCTGATAACCCCCTCTGACAAAAGCAAGCGGTCGATTCTGCTCATCACAGAACCATCAGATCTAACCCATGAAAATTTCTTACCCAAAACCGGCACATCAATAACCCACATACCATCCATGATTGCCCTAAACTCTTCCATTTCGGCAGTGTTATCTTGTCCACGGTTACCTTTTCGCTCATTTCTATGTAAAACAGCATTAAAATCACCAACAAGTACCCATTCCCCCACCGCAAAGTCCTCTTTTAATTGCAGCAAATCACCCCAAAGTTTCCTGCGTTATAGAATGACCATACCCGCCTTCTCTTTGCACGATCACCCAAACCCCTGATATTGAGAGTAACAATCTTCATTTAGCACCATTTTTGTTCGCCCTCGAGACCTGATCCTCGCAGTCTCTAACCTCAGCACCAGAAATGTGTTGCTCATAAATAATATCATCCTCCTTACCCGAAATACCACTTGCTTTGGCCTTGACCCAAATTTTTACAGCCTTGTCAGAGTCAAACCTTCTCCAAAACTAATCATTCCCACGCCCAATCTCAGAAGTTGTCTTGGAAACACCTCCAACCCCACCATTACTATCCGAACACAAAACAAGCATCTCTTGTCCCACAACTAATTTCTTCTTGCGCTTAGTGATATTTGTATTGTCAAATCCAATCAAACCACCCCCTTCCGGGCTCGAATTGACGGTTGAGGATGACATAACTAGTTCACGAGCAAGGCAAGGCCCAGGAACTTGTTGTATCGACCCACCACACATCTGTACCTCTATATTTGTTATTTGCACCCCCAGAAGCAGACCCACCTCGAACTGCAAGCACAGATTGAGATTCGCACCTCCAAACCCAGCAGCGAATGACAAAGAGACCCCATCAATTGAATCTTGATTCAACAAAGGCCCATCAACCCAATTATCACATTGAGCCACCACTACCCCAATTGGGCCCGACTCGACCTGGCCCAACACCACACCCTCCACACGATCCACGTTCGCCAACTCAATGTCCTCATTAATTCTCACCACTTCTCGAGCAGGAACCGAGACTCCAAGGATCCCATTAGCACAATCATGTCCTGGAGATGCATCCCCCTCAACCACGTGCCTAGGGAATGTGCAGCCAGCAGTTGTAGCATTTAAACACCCAGAATTCTCCACATTAAGTGCATTAATGGTACCGTTAGTGGTGCAATTATTGGGCAAATGAAAAGACTCGTTGTCATCACCCACCGCCGAGTTTGCCGGAATATCACTATCTCCGCCACATGACCCATCATCTGAATCCATCACCACCGAAGAGTGCGAGCTCGGCACCAACCACTGCATTGGGTTGTACCAGTCCTCCACAATTTTGATTGAGAAGACCATGCCATTGATACGCACCGAGCTCACCATGTTAACCAGCGAATGATGTCTTGAGCGAAAGAGAACTCTAGCCACATCCATACTCTTCTAGTCCGTTGTGTTATCATCCACATCCACGAACCTCCCAATTGGAGAGATAAGAAGCTTGAAGAAGTCCATGTCCCAAGCATGTGCAGGAACGTCGTAAACCCTCACCCATGACAGTCTGTACACGTCCCTAGGACGCCACGGGCGTAACTCCTCAAACCAGTTGTCCAGCCAATCTCACTCATCAACAAGAAGGGCTTGCATATCATTGTTATTTTTCGCCTCCAAAAGTACAAGATTTGCACCCAAGGGGACAACCTTAATGGAAAACAGCCCCTGTCTAAAAAACTCGTCCTGTAATGCATAGGTAGTGCCAGGAACAGATACCTCCTCAACATATTTGTTGCCCATGTTTTTTAACACCTCAACATCCACATTGTACTCTAAATTAGCATGTGCATTTGTCCTCACGTATTGCTGCTTTCTCTGCATGAAACCCCTACCCTTCCCACCACCAGCATTGTTAGCATTCCTCTGCATGGCTTGTCTACCTATCCTACCACCACCGTGTTCGGTTTTCCTTTCAACCTTAGGCACCTTGGAAGCCCACACAGCTTGAGCATAAGTCGTTCCAAATCTCCTATCAGCCTCCTTAATAGGTCTCCGATACCCCTCCTTGCACCGCGGCATGTTATTCCCAACCGTAGCATTCACCTTTTCCATTAACGCCTCACGTCGAAATCTCGGAAGTTCACGTGAAGCTTTCTACTACCAATAAGTATGTTATCCAACTTAGTAGCCAAGAAACCCGCATTTGAGACGTTCTTGAATCTTGCAAACCCATATTGGCGACCATTTTTACCACGCCTAGCAGGAATCACCACCTCCACAATATCACCGTGCTTCTCGAACACCTTGTGCATCTCCTTTGCACCATAGTCCAAAGGGATCTCCGTGAAGAAGAAAGAGACATACCCCATTGGAGACGACCCTTCGCCTAACGTAGCCGCAATGTCACTTTGGCCAGAGCACCACTTGGCCTCCAACCATTTCCTCTTCCTTGACCTAACGTCCGTCCACTCCCTCTCACCCTTTTTCTCTCTACCCTCTCTCTCAACTTGATTAGCGCCATTGATTATAGTAAAAAAATAATCTAATAGAAAAACAAACCGAAATGAAATCATTAACATTAAAAGCAAGTGAAATCGATGATATAAATATAGCCAACGAATGTTGGTTCAGTTGGTAAGGATACAACTCATATCTTACAAAGGTGTGAGTTCGAATCTCATTGTCGATGTGAGAATCTCGTTAGTGGATAATATGTAAGTATCTCTATAATCGCTTGGGCCATGAGACCTGTCGTCCTGAACCCGGTGAGCCCCCGAACCAACTCACCTAAAACTTTTGAGCAAAAAAAAAAATAGATATAAATGTAACCTGTCAACTAAGATGAAAGAAGAGTGATGATGAATATGAGAACTGATACCCATTAAAGTTAATTGTGCTGGCGTGTAATTAAGTCACAAAACTGTGTTATTAAATTATTTTAATTCTTTTTTTAGTTTAATTTTGATACACAATAAGTGTAATTTTACTGTCAACCAATCACAAATCAACTTATACGTGATTTTTATTTTTTTTTAATTTTTATTATGTAAATTTTTAGGTAATTATGATAATAGTCAAACATTTTTAATGATTTGACAATTATGATTGGTTGATAGAGTAAAAAAATTTACATTATCGACAATGCATACCAATTAAATCCTTTTTTTATGTACCAAAAAAAATCCTTCTTTTTATCTTCTACGTATATTTGTTACAACAACAATAGTCAAGCCTTTTCTTTTCTCACTATGTGTGGTCAGATACATAGAACAAATCACGTCATAAGTAATGTGCTAAAATCATGTATATATATAGACAAAACCACTGACCTCTTATCCTTTTTAATGGTTTGCCTATAGTTTTTCTTGGTTTTCATGTACCTTTAGCGATTGGACTACCACATCTAATCTACTCTTCTTACCGAGACTTCTGCAGGTCTTCTTCACATATGCTCAAACCACCCAAAGCGAGATTCTACAATCTTTTCTATAATATGTTATGATCCAACTTTCTCTCTAATGCACTTATTCTTAATCTTATATTGTCTATTATGTCCACTCATTCAATATGCAACGTTCTCATCTTTGCTACATTGAATTTATTCTCTTGTTGAATTTTAACCGCCCAACATTCAGTCTCATACAACATCACAGGTCTTATAACTATGCAGTAAAATTTACCTTAAATTGAGCATACACCTTTCTATCACAGATATATAACACTCAAAACACTCCTTCATTGAAGGGATTAAAGTGTTACAGCATATTGAGTCAGATATCATTGACGATCCTCTTGTGGATGTTGGGGGTGGCAGGGAAGAAGTTAATAAAGCGTTACTGAATCAATCTGACTTGGACGAATCAGACGAGGATACATATATATCAAGTGATAGTGAGGGTGAATTTATTGATACAGGTACATCTAATTAGGTAAATTATGTTGTTTGTTTTCTTAAATATGCAAGTTTCTATTGATTGTTTTCTTAAAGTTAGTTAATTATGATATGTAACAATTTTTTTCATACAGATGGCAGACGCGAATAGGGGTACAGGTGTCTGTGGAGATCGGGTGCCAGATCGTGGTGGTCGTGGCAGAGGTCGTGGTGGGAGAGGTACTCCCACGGCCAACTCGCCTACTATTTCTGACAAGCAAACCCTATTGCCATCACCACCATCAATTGGACCATCATCGTCGCAGGCAGAGGTCAAAGATTTGACTTTACCGAGGATAGTGATAAGGCCAGGCCCTGACAAACAAGAGTAAGTTATTTCATTTTTAATATTTAAATTTTATAACATTATTTAAATACACAATTGTATGATTGTTTTTTTTTAATTAATCACAGGTTGTATCCACCGAAGGGCACTATTGATGCGATTTCAAAAATCATCAGAGAGAAGTTCGAGTATCCATGGGCCACATATGGCACGATTGATGGGGATGTGAAGGAGTCATGGTGGAGAGTGTTTCAGGTAAATTAAAGTTTTGTTTCATGTCCACATTTAGTATTAAGAAGGGCTTTGATCACAGGGGTATGTGCATTATAAAAAATGCAATGAACAAACTGAGAGCTGGAAAGTCTAAGGGGTCGTGGATTGCAACTCATATCAGAGAGCAACTAGAGACTTATTTTGCCTCTGAGGAGTTCCAGAAGAAGAGCGTCATTGGCTGGCAGAATCGGGCTGTAAACAATTACGCATCAGCTTACATAAGAGGCCCTGTCTCTGCAAGAGAACATTTTGATAGGATGGTAAGTTTATTTAATTTATTTTCCATATAATTATTTGGTTTTCTATCAGTTTAATTCATTATTTGTTATTAACTCACATTTAACGATTATTTTAATATATGCAGTCTAAGCAGCAAAGCCGACCCCCGACTGCCATTGAGATGCTAGCAAAGACAAAAAACTACTGAAGTCTAGCGAGTGGGGCAACGATAGGTCCCGTGAGATTCATGTAAGTTTAGATGTTAATATTAGTTACAATATTATTTTAATTTTCGTAGCTTATTAATTGTTAATAATATGATATTCAACTTTATTTTGTAGGATACATATCATGAGGCCTTAGATGAGGCTTATGCACGTGCCTCACATGAGGGTGCTTCTTCTTCTAGTCATGAGCATTCAGCCTCCGTTGATGATAATGTCATATATTTGGATGTCGTCGGAGGCAAAAATAAGAAGGGATCGACACGTGTATGGGCTTGGACAACTAGGTGATCATTATATAGTCTCATCGTCCCGTCAGGCTAGACATGAAGACGTGGCTATTGTTCCTCCAGAGGAGATACAAGATATGTGGGAGACTATCACACGACATAATGTCGAGCTCGCCGCACAGACTACCGCACAGCTTTGAGCACTTTGGGCTTCAGCCTCCTGCAATTGCGCCACCACCTCCTCCACCACCGCCTGCTGCAGAGGATGACAGGGCCGACGGGGACGACACCAAAATCCAACAGGACCACATCCTAACTCCATGATTTTATTTTCTTTGTATTTTGGATACAATATTTGATTTTTTTTTTGTTTTGATACACTTTTGTTTTATTACGAATATATATCTACAATGTTTGTTTTGTTTCTTTCTTTTGGAATGCAATTTTATATTTATGCAATATATAGTTGATTATAAGTGCCATTAATATAATAAATCAACTAAAAAATTGTTTATAATAATAATATTAATAATGAAAATAAAATTTTAAATATAATAAAAATTAAACTTAATATTTAATAATTTATTTTTAAAAAAAATAATTGCAATAAAATAGCGACCGAAATTGAGACCGATGAATCGGTCGCTACCTTTTTAAAAAAAACACTAAACTCATGATAGCGACCGAATTTGTTACTGAATTTTCGGTCGCAATATTGGTCCCCAATAACAGAGCGACCCCGTAAATAGCGACTGTTGTTTTTGTGTTTGCAACCATCCTAATTTGTCACTATATTGCGACTGACACCCCAAATCGGTCGTAAACGAATCAGCGACTAGGCTTTTCGGGATGGCTGTAAAGACGTCACAGAATCGGTCGCGAACTACAATAGCAACCGAATTGTTATATATTGCGACCGATATGTTCGGTCACTATTTGTCTCTTTTTTTGTAGTGACTTAAGAACATACCAATACCATAATCAAAATGTAAAAAAAAAAAAAAATTAAAAAAAAAAACTGGCAGAAAGGAGAAACCAAAAGAAGAACGAACCAGAAACTACACAAACATACCAATACCAAAAGATTTAGACCAGTACCAAAATCAGACGAAACAACAACAATAAAATTCAAACTCAAAGCATTTTTATTTTAAAGTTTGCCAAAGAAACATCATAGACTTAACAACACATCACACATTCAACATCAAAGGACTTATCATTTTGTTTAACAGTTGGCCAAAGAAACATCATAACCGAACAGAACCTTTATCACAGTACAAAGTAGTAGAGAAAAAAATAGAGAGGCTCAGAGATTATCGAACAGAACCTCCCAATTAGCTTCAAACGTCCTCTACTTCACAAATCAATTGAACACCAATGTTAGAAACTGAGAGAATCAAAACACCAATGTCAGACACTGAAAGAATCAAAACACCAACGCCAATCCATATTCACAGTTACAATTATTTAGAAAGAAATAAAAAAATAGAGACTGAGATGTGAACACCCAATTTTATCCGGATTGATTTAATTAATTAATTAATTGATTAAAATAAGAATAATAAATACCAAAAAAGAGAACAAAAATTCATTTGATCTTGAGCTAAAATAAATAAATGAGCAATAACATTTGCTCAAAAATGATAATATTTCAAAAATTGGATTGAGTAACGAATCCTCATCAATGTGATTGGAACTTTTAATTTTTGTTTGAATGATTGAGTTGATTGAGATTAAAATAAAATTAACTTCATAATTAAAAAGATTTGCATGATAATTTTCATATAAACAAGGGATTGATCTTAATTAATTCAAATTGGAATAATTTGTTTATGATTGATGATACAATAAATGTTTCTTAATCTAAATGCTAATTATAAATAGATACAAAAAAGAAAATAGTGGGGGCTGTGACTCAAATAACAGGAAAAGAGGACTTTTACATTTTGTTTCAATACAGTCAGTTTTCACATTCATCAAGAACAATGGCAAACTTTCCCTTCTAGCCACCTGATCTTCTCTCTTTCTCCTCCAGTTTTTTTCCCCTTTCTTTTCCAAATCTGAACCACCACCATACGGGCCACCCTGAATAAGCTCCGTCCAGCGAGACACTGCCGTAGCAGCGTTTCTCCGCCACCATAGACCAAATCGGAACACCCAGCAGCGCCGCCACGCGGGGTTGCGTCTTCTCCGCCGTTCGTCAAGCTGAATCGTAGCATCCTGCCATCACCGAAGCATCGCCTCCTAGCCCAGACGCCTTGCACCGCAGCTGCTTCTTTGCTCCCCGCCTAGACGCACCGAGCCACCACCACGTGAGCCATCGAACGTGGACGTTGCTCGGCCCGCTGCCACCTTCATCCCCTCTGGTCCTGCGCCGTGCTGCGTGAGTGTAGCAAAGAAGCGGAGACTTCTCTTCTGCTTTTGATATATTCTTACCTTTTAAATTTTTTTTTTTTGTATCTTTTATTTATTTGATTTAGTTTAGTTTTATTTTATTTTTATTTTTATTTTGTTTTTTATTATTTTTTGTTCTTGGGTTTAATCAGGTTTGGCCTGCTGAGTGTATGTATAGGGTTAGCTGATTATTTTTTTTAGACTAAAATATACTTTTGATCCTTTATCTTTTGATTAAAATTCATTTTGATTATTTATCTTTTAAAAAATTCATTTTGGTCCTTTATCTCTTTTACATTACATAAAGTGATCCTTTTCGTCAGATCTGTTACTTACGCCGTTAATGATAGCCTATATGGCAATTAAGTGACGATATGGACAAATGACATGGTATGCCTTCTACTCTGGCCCGCCGGAGATCCGCCGAAATATGGGCATTTCGCTGGAATCTGGACCTTGAACCTCTCTCTCTCTCTTCCATTCTCTTTGAACATGTTAAACAGATGGCATTCAACCTCATTAGCTATAACCTGAAACACCTAGAGAATAAATCAGAGAAGAACCAGACTAAGAAAGTTGATTGTCTATATTCTCTGCATTCAACATCAGAAGTGCAATAAATCAACATTAAACATTTGAAACTTCTGAATTCTCTACGTTCAACATAAATATAAATCAACGTTCAACATAATAAATCAGCATTCACCATAATTTATTCTCTGCGAACTTGTTCCCTTCCATCATTGCAATCTTTCTCAGCAATGAAACAAAGTGCAAGAATCGAAAATTTGGTAGAACCTAAAAGAAATAGACCCAGATTTGAACACTTACAACTACACAATTGCTCTTCTCCACCTTCAATTGAAGAAGCTTCTAGAACCAAGCATAGAAAGAAACCCTTTTGCACATTTGAATTTTTTAGGGTTTCATTTGGGGAAGAAAAATCACTTGGGGAAGAAGAAGAAGAGTGACATGTGGCTCCACCTCATTGGTCAGAGTTGAGGGACGTCTGCCACGTCAGAAGTTTCTATCAATAGATTTAACAGATCTGACGGAAAGGATCACTTTATGTAACGTTAGAGAGATGAAGGATCAAAATGAATCTTTTAAAAGATAGAAGACCAAAATGAATTTTGACCAAAAGATAAAAGACAAAAAATATATTTTAACCTTTTATTTATTTATTATTACAACTTAGACGGTTGATTGTATTGGATCATAAATGTTTTTTCATTTTAAAAAAAATAATAATATACACACATGAAAATGATTTGTTAAAATAAAAATGTTTATTCAATTTGTTACAACTATTATTTAATCACTATGCTCATTTTCTAAAATACAAATGTTTCTTTAAAACAATATACCAACTTAATTAAAATATGTCTTGTTAAATTATGTATATTCTTAACATTAATAAATTGAATATTATTTAAATTAATCTATATTATA
The DNA here is from genome assembly GCA_039655645.1 of Ammopiptanthus mongolicus. Lineage (NCBI taxonomy): Eukaryota > Viridiplantae > Streptophyta > Magnoliopsida > Fabales > Fabaceae > Ammopiptanthus > Ammopiptanthus mongolicus. The sequence goes on along the minus strand of CM077349.1, from coordinate 26,596,556 downwards.
ATAAAAGGGTAAACTGAGATCCGACATCTTGTTAATCCTTGATTTTAGGACACCTGAGTTTTGACAACTGTATAACCCTAAGCTAAAAAAATAATAAAATACTAAATTAACTTATTTTAAATAAAAAGGTAAACTGAGATGTGACATCTTGCTAACCCTTGATTTTAGAACACCTGAGTTGTGACAACTGTATGACCCTAAGCTAAAAAAATAATAACATACTAAATTAACTTATTTTAAATAAAAAGGTAAACTGAGATGAGACATCTTGTTAATCCTTGATTTTAGGACACCTGAGTTGTGGCAACTGTATGACCCTAAACTAAAAAAATAATAAAATACTAATTAACTTATTTTAAATAAAAGGGTAAACTAAGATGTGGCATCTTGTTAACCCTTGATTTTAGAACACCTGAGTTGTGACACCTTAGTAATTCTAAATTTTTTTATTAAAAAAAAAATTAATAAAAATAAAAAAACTAAATTAATTTCAGATTAGTTGATTTTTGTGATGCTGACTTTGCTGAAGATAGAATTGAAAGGAAAAGCACCAGTGGAGGATGTCACTTCATTGGAGCAAACTTAGTCTCCTGGTTAAGCAAAAGACAGACGACTATTGCACTCTCAACTGCAGAAGCAGAATATGTCTATGCTGTAAGTTGCTGCTCACAGCTATTATGGATAAAACATCAACTAGAAGATTACTTTAAATTTGAGCATAATATACCTGTCTGATGTGATAATTCTAGTGCTGTTTGCTTAATTAAGAATCCCATACAACATTCTAAGGCTAAGCACATAGAAATCAAATATCACTTCATAAGAGATTATGTTCAAAAAGGTGTTTTTGATGTTAAGTTTGTTAAAACTGAAAATTAATGGGCTGATATCTTTACAAAACCTTTAGCTGAGGATAGGTTTAAGTTTATAAGAGACAACTTGAATATACATTGCTTTGCTGAATAACCTATCTAATGAGTGTTTATGATACCCGTCTATGTTTAATCGTCTGACCTTATGAGTCATTCGCTCTTCTTTTAAAAATTCTTTTTAAATGGTTATTATCTTTAATGTCATTTCTTTCTCTGAGGCAAAATGTGTGCATAGCTGTTTTTATTTTAAATCAATTTTTTTTTAAACCTCCATTTTTTTTGTTGCTTTCATTTAAAATTACAACTGTCTTTGGTCTTTAAAAGGGAAATTTTTTTTAAAAGGTATTTCGTTCTTACATTTTCAAATCTTTTTCTCTTCGTCTTTAAAACCATCAAAGAGGATGCATCTGCTCAGGGGGAGCAGTTGAAGAAGCCTTTAGGCAAAACCAAAGGACAAACTTGCTTTTTAACTCTTTTTGTTCTCTTAGTACCTTATTTGTAATTTTTTTTTTCTTTCAAAATTACCTTGTACACAGCCAATGATGGTTAAATTACCTCCTCTGTTTCTCTTTTTTGATTATGACAAAAGGGGGAGAAAGTTAAATGCAAAATGTTTTAATGTTACAACTGTCTGATATGAACAATTGTTTATCCGTCTAATGTAGAAATATGATGTGTCTTTTCTTTTCTCTCTGTCTATGTTTTATTGCTTTTGATAATGTCAAAAGTGTAACATCCTAATTTTCCGTGAGTGGGTAAATCACTTGGCTAAGCAAATACTTAAAGTTTAATCACTTAATTATAATCTAGTTAGCACCTTTAGTCCTAGTTGAATTAGTAAAGGAAGAAAATAATTTTTTTTTATAACATCTAGACGGTCAAGAATTAAGCCTAGTGCTTGCATTTTTTTTTTTTCTAAGACAACCATGTGACAGGTCACCTAATGAAGCCATAAACATGCCTTAAGAAGATGACACCTCTTGCTTAAATTTTCTTTCCTTGCATGTTTCAGCCGTATAAGCCTTATAGCATGTAGCTTCCATGATTCATTTATCTATAAACCAAATTATGTAACAAAAGAACCGTGACATATTATTACTAGCATGATACCTCCTCCAAGCAATCTAACCATGTGACATTAGGGAGTAGCTTTGCTTAATCACGCTACCTTACCTTGAGATAAAGAAAGATAAAAAGGGAAGGAAATAAATCCACCGATTGAAAAATATTGTGCTAAGACAAACCACGTGATATTTCTATTAGGTGGACTACTACATAGTTTGATTTAGTGCCACCTCCTGCTTGCTTAAATATGAGTAAGCTTCACCTAGTCTAGCCATGATTCAATCCACATCAAGAAAACTAGTTGGACAAACCGAATTAGGCCACACAAGAAATTTTGGCTGAACACTTACTTCTTCACCATATAGCTTTGCCTACTCACCATTATAGCTTTACATAGTCATGTTCATACTAAACCCACCGCTGCCAGCTCATTCTGGTAATACAGCTTGCATTAAAATTATTCTATCAAGGTTTCTTCAATCTTAAGACTATGACTCCTTCTATTTAAGGTCCTAAATTATTTTTCACGGTGGATCCCCCACAACATGGATGCATGTAATTAAACCTACCAATGTGTTGTATGTATTTAATATATGTTTAAAGTTTTAAATTTTTCGCATGTTTTAGGATTAGATAATTTAATGAGGCGGGACGTCTCAAAAAGGGGGAGAAAATACTAAGATAAGATTAAGATAAAAAAGTTAAATGCTTATCTGTCTGAGTATGTTATAATTACGGAACAATGTTTTTAATCTGACTGATCATATACATGACTGATTTATGTGAATTTTCTTAAGTTCATTAAATCATTTAACATGTTTTGTCATCATCAAAAAGGGGGAGATTGTTGATTCTCCAAATGTCTGATGTGCATTTACCATAGTTTTGATGAGATTAAAACAGTTATTCAATGATTTAATTGAACACGTATGTGTTATTTAACTCGTCTACTTAGTATGCAGATTAAAACATTAAGCGTCTATATGAACTGTTCACTCGTCTGAACTTAGATAAGTTCACCCGTCTGAACTAACTTAAGTTCACCCGTCTGAACTAACTAAAGTTCACTCGTCTGAACTGAGATAAGTTCACTCGTCTGAACTAGCCAAGGTTCACTCGTCTGAACTAAGAGAAGTTCACTCGTCTAATGAAGTCTTCAACCGTCTGATCAAAGGAAGACTCACCCGTCTAAAAGACTTTGCAATTGACATCATCTCTTTGTTAAAGAGTCAACCCGTCTAATGAAGTCACTCATCCGTCTAATGACTAACGTTAAAGAATACATTTGATGAAAGCTGTCTCGACTCTAATAAGAAACTTCAACAAAGTGCTTTGCCTGAACACAACTGCATCTTACACCAAAAGGGAAAGCCTTCCCTCTACAAAGAAAAAGCACGTATACAGACTTGCTGAGACCAAAGGTATATTAGAAGTCTGCATCACTCTGATGAAAGAGAACAAGCGAAGTTCCCTATGCTTTAATGGCTGATCAGAACGACTCTATTGCATTTATTGATGATCTGCAAGAAGCCAAGACTTCAGACTTTGTGTCTAACGGCTTTAAAATTTTGAAGCCTATTTAATGAAGAAGACTTTGAAGATACCAAAAAAAAAAAAAAGAGAACGATCAAAGCAATCAAGAGCAATTACTCTGTACATTTATATCTTCATTCTTTCATTATTTATTCTTCAATCATTTGAAGTTATTACGCAGTCTTTTAGATCTTCACATTTAATACACTCATCTGAGTGCTTGTGAAAGACTTGCAAATTGTAATCATTTTACAACTTCTCTCAAATAAACCCGTCTGAGCCTGAAGAGGTTAAGTGAGCAAATAATACTTGTCTGGAGCCTGGAGAGGCTAGGTGTGAAAACAATACTCGTCTGGAGCCTGGAGAGGCTAGGTGTGAAAATAATACTTGTCTGTCCTGTAACCTAAATCAGTTATAGTGAGAAAACTTGGTGCTGCCAAGGACTGGACGTAGCCTCATTGTTAAGGGGTGAACCAGGATAAAACCTGCTGAGTGATCTCTCTCTTTACCTTAACTCTTTAGTTTGATTATTTGTCTTAACTATCATCTAACTAAAGGGGTTTATAATTGTGTTTATCAAAACTTTTCTTATCTTGCATGATTGTGTGTTTTTTGTGAAAACCTTCAGACGAGTTATCAGTCTAATTGACCTGTCTGTGTTTACTCGTCTATTATAACCCGTCTGTGCTTGCGAAAAATTTTCTATATTCCGCATAAATTTGTCAAACACCATTCAACCCCCTTTCTAGTGTTTGCATCTGTCTATTTCAGTTGGTATCAGAGCTCAGCCTCTGGGTTGAGCACCTAACAGTATAGAGAAAAGAGCCTGAAGTATAGACAATGTATTCTGGAGCAAGCTCAAGTGGGAACCCCCAACCTGAAGGAGGCTCTATGACCAGACCCCCTTTCTTCATGGCTTGCTTCCTCTGCTTCCCCTCCTCCTCTACTATGTCTTTGCTTATCCTTTTGTCCATTGTCATTTATCTGAGTGGTGCTTCTGCCACTAATGAGCCAATAACTCCAGCACCAGCTCATGCGTGGCACACTAATGAGCCAGAACTTCCGGATGCATCGGTTTACATGATTGCTTTGCCCACTGATGAGCCAATAACTCCGACTAAGGCTTGGCACACTAACGAGCCAATAATTCCAAGTCCATCTCATGCTTTGTTCACTAGTAAGCATAAACCTCGTAAACCACAACCTCCATCCAGTGAGCCACAACCTCCTTCGGCCAACATAGAAGGAGTTCCTTGGCCAAAACCGCCTCCACCTCATTCAGTGTCTCTCAACTCTATCGGGATGACACAATCTATGGGGCAAGATACTACACAAGCGCCAAGTCCCTCAGTACTTCATTCTAGGAAGATTAAGTTTTAATATGAAGAAGTCTAGATTCAAAATGTTGCGATCTTTTTTCTTAGTAGCTACCAACAAAAATGTATAAGTTTGGATCTTCAATTTTAATAAAACAGAAATTAGCACATCATTTACCCTATATCTTTATTATATTCATTGGCCAAATTAGATCTTGATTAACAATTTGAATAAGATATAAAAATAATTAATTAGAAATCTTTGTCCTATAAAAACTAAATGGAATAAGGAAACCGATAAATATGGAAATAATTTAATAATAATTAATTAGTATATTTGAAAATGCATTTAAAAAGTAAAATATTAAAAAAATATGCTTGATGTAGGGAAAGCTACCTGGCTCACTTAGAATAGAATACTTTTGGAGAGTGTCTCACATTCAAGAGTGAATTTTATAATTTAATATATAGGGTTTATGCGACCCAAATTATAGAAATGCATCTTAATAGTTATAGTAAACAATAACTCATACTGCTCATATAGTATCCAATTAACAAATATATTCAATCGCTAAACATGGAAATTCGGTTGCTGAACTACTTAGCGACCAAATCGGTGACCGCCAAAACGCAGTTGCCAAATGGTTAGTCATTAAGCCGTTAGCAACCAAATTTCTATTTGGATTGCTACATAGCAACCATCGAATCTGGTTGCTGGGTACAATATTTTGGTTGCTAAGTCGTTGGTCGCATTGTTCATGCATGGAGACCAACTTAGAGGCCACTGATTCGGTTGCACCTCTTGGACCAAATTTATGCGCTGATAAATAATTATGAGTTCCAACTTACTGATCGAAATATTGGTCGTTATTTCGATCGCTCAGCTTTTTTAATTTATTATTATTAACAATAAATAATTTCTAAATTACTCAAAAATAATTTATTATTAAATATTTCTTATAAAATGAAAATAATGAATAAATAAATTATAAATTAAAAAAATATTAATTCATTCATTTTTTGTGTGAAAATAGAACTGTTATTTCTGTGAGTCTACAATTCGGTTAAGTTAGTTAGAAGTTAGATGATTGGTTAGCAAAGTGATAGATATGCTGTTAGTTGAACCGGTTGTAACTAACTACATGCCCTGTACCCTAAGCTATCTATATAAGCCTTTGATTGGTGCTTATGCACAGTAGAGTGAATCACAGATTCTATTTTGGTGAGGTGCTGTGATTATTAGCATAAGAGTGCAAGTGATGATCTTAGTAAAGTCTTGTACTGGCTCTTGATCAATAAACTAGAAACAAAAGCATTGAAGAGTGGATGTAGAAGTTGCATAGCACAAAGCAACTTTGAACCACTATACTTTCTTGTGTGTTGTTTTTTTTAGTTTTTTCTTTCTCTGCATTATTGTTTAATTCTGATTCTTTGTTCTGCTGGTACAACAAAGGTTCAGCAAGATCATTCACCAATTCAATCAAACATTCACAACAATTGGTATCTAGAGCTCGGTTCGAAGGGCACAAGATTGGTTGAATGATGGGTACAACAAAGTTTGACATAGAGAAGTTCATGGGTGAGAATGACTTTAGTTTATGGAGGATCAAAATGAAGGCCTTTCTTGTTCATCAAGGTCTTGAAGATGCACTAGCAGGCCAGAGCAATATGCCTGCAACTCTCTCGGATAAAGAAAAGAAAGACATGCTGAGTAAGGCTCACAGTTCGATCATTCTTTGTCTGGGAGATGAAGTCTTGAGGGAAGTAGCAGATGAAGCAACTACAGCTGGTGTTTGGTTGAAATTGGAGAAGTTGTACATGACAAAATCCTTAACCAACAAACTGTATTTGAAGAAGAGACTGCACCAACTCAAGATGGAGGAAGGCTCATAAATTCGGGAGCATGTGTCAATGTTCACGAAGGCAATTCTTGATTTGAAAAGTGTTGATGTGGTTATTGATGAAGAAGATCAAGCAGTGATGCTGTTGTGCTCTCTCCCTCCTTCTTTCGAAAATCTGGTTGACACCATGATGTTTGGGAGAGAGACACTCACACTTGAAGAGGTCAAGGCTACTTTGAACTCGAGGGAAATGAAGAAGAAAATCACTGACATCAAGGGTGAAGGTGGTGACTCTGAGGGTTTATTTGCTAGAGGAAGATCGGATAAAAGAGATGGCAAAGGGAAACAGAATCAAAGGTCTAAGTCTAAGACCAAGAAATCTTGTTTCTTTTGCCACAAGGAAGGCCATTTCAGGAAGAATTGTCCTGAAAGAAAGAAGAAGTTTGGTGGTAACAACAAAGATTCGAAGGACCTTGCAGTTGTGGCTGATGGATGTGAAAGTCAGATGTGTTAGCTGTCACTGAAGGGAATTGCTGTGAAGAATGGATTCTGGATTCTGGGTGTTCATTCCACATGACACCGAATTGTGAATGGTTTGAATCACATGAGAAGACTGACACAGGAAGGGTCTTGATGGGGAATAACAATGCGTGCAAGGTAGCTGGGATAGGGACTGTCAGAATTAAAATTGCAGATGGGACCACAAAACTGCTCACTGGTGTTAGACATGTGCCAGACTTGAGAAGAAATCTAATTTCATTGGGAATGCTGGATCAACTAGGGTGCTGCTTCAAGGGTGAAGGTGATACACTCAGGATCAGCAAGGGCTCGATTTTGATGATGAAAGGGCTAAGACAGAATGGGCTTTACAGGCTACAAGGTAAAATTGTTTCTGAATCTTCCAATTCTTTATCAGTTTCTAAAGCTATTCTTACAAAGTTATGGCATCATAGGCTAGCACATGTTAGTGAAAGGGGTCTAGAAGAATCGTTTAAACAAGGGTTGCTGGGTGAAGGGGATTTTGAGAAATTAAAATTGTGTGAGCATTGCTTAAATGGTAAACAGAAAAGGATGAAGTTCTCGGGTTCTACACACACAACAAAAGGGATATTAGATTATGTTCATTCAGATATTTGGGGACCAGCTAGGACTCCTACTTTGGGAGGGGCAAGATACTTCATCACTTTCATTGATGATTGGTCAAGGAAAGTGTGGATTTACTTGCTTAAACATAAGAATCAGGCTTTCAAGTGCTTGAAGCAATGGAAGGCTATGGTTGAAACACAAACAGGTAAACAAGTCAAGGTGCTCAGGACTGATAATGGGCTGGAATATTTGAGTGATGAATTTAATGAATTCTGCAAGGACAGTGGTATTCAGAGGCACAAAACTGTTAGATATACACCTCAGCAAAATGGTTCGGCTGAGAGAATGAATAGAACTCTCTTGGAGAGGATAAACTGCATGTTATCAAATGCCAAAATCAACAAATGTTTTTGGGGAGAGGCTGCCACTACAGCCTATTATTTGATTAACAAGTCACCATCCTCAGCCATTGAGTTCAAGACTCCTGAAGAATTGTGGACAGGAAAGGCGCCTAGTTTGAAGCATCTCAGAATTTTTGGATGTACTGCTTACATTCATGTCAATGAAGGAAAGTTAGAAAGTAGGTCAAGGAAAGGAATTTTTCTCGGGTATCCAGAAGGAGTGAAAGGATACAAGGTTTGGCTAACTGGTTCAGGGACAGGTAAGGCAGTTATCAGCAGGGATGTGTGTTCTATGAAGAGAAAATGCTTAAAATAGAAGGTAGTGGTACTGAACAGACAGTGGAAGACAAGGCAAATGGTCAGGAAACTTATTTGCAGGTGGAGAAATCTGTTACACAGGTTATTAATGAATCCAGTGACAAGTCAACCACTGAAGTACAGGTTAATCAAGAGCAAATTGATTTGTCATCATATCAGCTCGCAAGGGACAGAGAAAAAAGGGAAATTAGAGCTCCTGAGAGATTCGGTTATGCTGATTTCATTGCATATGCACTCAACATAGAGGTTGAAGATCAAGGGATAGATCCAATTAGCTATAGAGAAGCTGTTGCTGGGCCTGAAAGTGTTAACTGGAAGGCTACAATGAAGGAGGAATTCGACTCACTCATGAAGAATAACACCTGAGAACTGACAGAGAAGCCTGCAAGGCAGAGAATCATTGGTTGCAAATGGATCTTTAAGAAGAAAACTGAGGTTCCAGGAGGTGGTGGCATTAAGTTCAAAGCAAGGTTAGTTGCAAAGGGGTTGTCACAAAAGGAAGGGATAGGTTTCAATGAAATCTTCTCTCCTGTGGTGAAACACACAAGCATTAGAGTGATTCTCTCCTGGATGTAAAAACAACGTTTTTGCATGGTAATTTGGATGAAAGAATTTTTATGAATTAGCCTGAAGGATATGTGGAAAAGGGCAAAGAGAATTTGGTGTTTTTGTTGAAGAAATCATTGTATGGGCTCAAGCAATCCTCAAGACAATGGTACAAAAGGTTTGATAGCTTTATGGTTGCAAATGGATATCAAATGAAAATAATGAATAAATAAATTATAAATTAAAAAAATATTTATTCATTCATTTTTTGTGTGAAAATAGAACTGTTATTTCTGTGAGTCTACAATTCGGTTAAGTTAGTTAGAAGTTAGATAATTGGTTAGCAAAGTGATAGATATGCTGTTAGTTAGTTGAACCAGTTGTAACTAACTATATGCCTTGTACCCTAAGCTATCTATATAAGCCTTTGCTTGGTGCTTATGCACAGTAGAGTGAATCACAGATTCTATTTTGGCGAGGTGCTGTGATTATTAGCATAAGAGTGCAAGTGTGAGATCACCTTGGTCTTAGTAAAGTCTTGTACCGGCTCTTGATCAATAAACCAGAAATAAAAGCATTGAAGAGTGGATGTAGAAGTTGCATAGCACAAAGCAACTTTGAACCACTATACTTTCTTGTGTGTGTTTTTTTTTTTTAGTTTTTTCTTTCTCTGCATTATTGTTCAAATCCAATTCTTTGTTCTGCTGGTACAAAAAAGGTTCATCAAGATCATTCACCAATTCAATCAAACATTCACAACAAGAACCTTATGATAAGGAAGAACCAATATAAAGAAGCATAACCCTTAAACCAAATAATGATTATTTTATTAATAAAATGTAATCCATTGTGCAATGGAAAAATACATAATTAAAATAAAATGAAAATTAAATAAGAAATAAAAAAGCGACATCATTGTGGTTGTGGGCCGGATGGCTGGTCGGTGTCGTCCTCTATAGCAGGCGATGGAGGAATGGTGGCGCAAGAAGAAGCTGGATGTTCAAGTGCTATAATATATGTCGAATCATCGCTTCCTACTCACGTATGGGTCTACCTCAGCTCAGCAATCTCTACTTTCATCAACCTATGTTGGCATCGTCCTTTGCGACGAGCTCGCAGTTTAGTTTCGCGATCTTCTCCCTCGTCTGGTCTATCTGCACTGGATCGACGACGAGTGTTTTTGACTAACTAGACCGACTAAACGACGAGGCCAGAAACTTATCGAGCAGCTAGCCAAGCATGTACATGTCCCCTTCTTATTCTAACCTTCAACAATGAGATGTCCCTCGTCCCTTTAAAGAACAACCTAATTATCTAATCTTAATCGTCTTATTAATCGTTAGCATGCATATTAAAACATATGAAGGTACTTAAAACTTTTAGAAACACACATACGTACTATATATATAGCCAGATGGCCCCATTAGTAAGGCCTACAACACACATACCATCTGTAACAGATTACACAAAAACAAAGGAAACAATGGTCCATATGTATAGGTACAGTCATCCACTAACCAACGCTTCTCTCACCAAAACATTAAAACACAAAAAGAACTAGAGACTCACTAACCATAGCAAAAATACTCCTACACTACACCACAACTAGTAGGGATAGTGAGAATTCCCTACGGATGCTCCACTCCGATAGACTCTCAGCGGCTCATACTCCATAAAGCTACTAAACATCACCAGCCTCATACATCTTGCCTCCCTATACTTTCTCTTCATTCTGGCATGTCGTCCTCTCACTACGAAGCCTCTTCAAGAACTGGCCTGTGAATGCCAAGCTGAGTTGTAGTCGTAGTGACCTCTCCCACATCCTCTAGATAGGCAACCTCTACGCAACCCTGAAGTCACCTACGTAGCTAGCTTGAGGAGATCCAAAATCTTTGAAGTACACACTCACCAACCCTTGTTGCGACCGTCCCGTCCGGACGCCACGAAGAAAATATATTATAGGATTCAGGGGGAATCGCCACCAGTTTTATTTTAATTAGGGAAAAAATGGAAAACCCTAAAAAGTTGGCCTTTAACCAGAAATTAAGTACGGGAGTCGATTACGAGTAGGGAGGGTATTAGCACCTTATACGTCCGTTAAAAAACGATTGCCTCTAATTAATTGTGTAAAATTATAATAACTTATGCTTTACCCCTAAAAATGATGGTCAAGGATTTATTTGCTTAATTAAATGGAGCTTTAAAAAGGAGGAGAAATATATATAAAAATACAACTTGTTTAGCTTAACAGGGATGGTTCCTGCTCCTACATATCCCTTAGTGCAATAGGGAATTCAAAGCTACATAGTTCTTGTAGAAAATGATTGTGTTTGGTTGATTTTATTTATTTAGTTTTTTACAGATTTTATTGATTTTATTTTTTATTTTTGAAACAGATTTGATTAATTTTATTTTTTATTTTTGAAAGAGAATTGAGTGCTTTTATTTTTTATTTTTTATTTATTGAAAGAGATTTTATTTTAGGACTTCTGAGTTGTTGCAACTTATGCATCCTTAAAGATGGGATAAATTAGCTGTCACTGCTAACTTAATCTCTAAATTATTTTTAATAAAAGATATTTTATTTTATAATATTTTTTGTTTAATTTTTAAGATATTTAGATTTTTATTTATTTAGAAAATGGGATCAAAGAATTGATCTACTAAACTAAACCTGACACACTCCACTATCTAATATCTATATATACATTTCAATACCTGGGGAAAAACCAAAAATACCCTTTCTATAATTGTGACACCTGTCTTTTTTTGAGGTTAATGTTGTAACTTTAGTCTATTAGCAGGACTCCCTCACTGCATAGCTTCTTCTCCTGTCAAGTCTCATAGCAGAGTGGGGTCATCTTAGTACTTGCCACCCTCCCGTCAATCCCTTACCGCACTCTTCCCGCAATCTACTTGGTCCTCTTCTTCATCTTTTGTGTTTGAATCGGTGGGTTCATCTTCTGTGTTTGAATCTGATGAACAACTTCTCCCGCCTCGGCTTTCTTCTCCTCACCCACACTACAACGGAAGCTATGGTCCAGAAAGAGAATCGAATCAAGACCATGTATAGTTTCCTTAGTTGTTGATTTGAGAATCTGACAATTCCTCTCCCTTTTATGTCAGATTGTTCATGAAGAGAATCTCTTCGGCTTCGTTCTCCTCTCCCATTTCACCTTTCTGTTCAGTTTTTTCACCCATTCTCAGCAACGACATTGCCATGATGATGTATTCTCACCTTCAATTTCCAATTTCCCTTCGATTTTACCCTTTCTCAGATGGTTTTTTCTTTTCGATTTTGCAGGTTGCACAATAGGTGGAGAGATAGCCTCACAAATTGTTGGGGTCATCTGCTACCATTAGCCTTTAATGGGCTGGATTGTTATCGACGAATGATGAGTTAAAATGAAGGAGAAGCTTTGCATTTTCTTCAGCTGCACTCCAAGGTTTGAAGCCATAGTCACAAGTTTCTATATTCTCTGAATTTCTCTTTTTTTCATTTACTGAGAATGATTTATCAGTCAAAGAAAAATATAACTATGTAAACAGACTTGGTTACCTTGAAGACAGTAAAGGTCGGGAGCTTGATTTAATGACAATCCTCTGTCATGAAGTCCTAATTTAATAATTTTATGCCTTACACATTTGTTTTGGTAGAGATGAGAACAACCCTATTTGCAAAAGCAGTATTCATGTATTTGATGCCAATATGCTGAGATATTAACAATGGCCTGTCTTTTTAGGAAAAACTGAAAGATGAAATGGTTTCCGGGAAGGACATTTATGGTATGCAATTGTGTCATTTTCAGTAATTGCATCCATTTATTTAAAGCCGATCTAGACCATTTCATGTGCTTGACCCTTATCACAAGTTGTGTATATATTTTATTGTGGTTCTCATCTATAACATATTCAGTTTAGCTCAGAAGCAAGGAATCAACTTGGTAGGGAGTATCAAAAGTGAGTTAATATATGAAGTCCATATCAGATGTCGACATACTATTGTTTTTATCCTATTGAATTCACATCAAAACTTTAAATATGACATGGTACCCCCCCTTTTTCACAACCTTTATTATTAAGCACAATCCATTTGCTGACCTCTATTATTTCATACAAGGGAGCGTCTTGAGGCTGATTTCATGAAACATTACCCAAGGAAAAACATTTCTCAGCTTGAAGAAATCAAAGAGGTATTTAGTGCATTTTTTTTTTTTGGTTGTAAAGGCTGCAGTATAAATGAAGCTTATATATTCTGTCCAATTGATAGTTTGTTAACGGCTTTTAAATATATGATTTGATGATTTCTGATGTTGTTTTAAGCAAAATTGTGGATGTTATTAGTGATGGGTTTTGGTTCTACTAAGGCTCACTTGACATTATTTTGCAATTGACTGTTTGTTATTTCTTTAGATCAATGTCCTTATTTATTTGGAATCAAGAATGACTTTTTTTTCCAGGTTCAAGGTAAAGATTTTGGTTGAGGATTATACAAATACTGTTGTGTTTGTCCTCTTTAATAGAGACATGTACCTCCTCCTTAACAAAACCTGCGAGGAACTGTTAACAGAATCATCTGAGGTAGTTTTTTTTTTTTTTTATATTTGGTGGTTTTTAAGTTTTTTATGGCTTTTTGGGTGCCTGATTATTCGAATAGTGAGATTCAGTGAGTTTTAAATCAGTGAAATTTATATGAGTTTTAAATCTTTGGCACATGTCATTTTGAGATTCAGTGCTTGAATTGGATTTAGTGCTTGAATTTTGTCACCACTATCACAAAATCTGATGTATCATTCTAAATAAAATCTCAACCTTTCTATTGTTTTGGTTGTTTTAGCTCACTTTTAGGATTAAGGATGGTGTTATTGGATTCAATTCTTACATGGGTAATTTCATTAGCTGGTGGATAATAGATAGTTTGATTGTTAATTTTACATGCCGTGCTCCTTCAGGGTTCGTGCAATATTGTTTCTTCCTAATCAATACTTTTCTACTATCCTAAATACTGTCATTTACAACCACTGAGGTCTTCAACACAAGACCGATCTTCAAGTACAGAATCCATGCATTATGTGAAACATGTGAAGGTTGTAACACATAGTCATTTAAACTAGAATAACTTCATGCCTATGGTAAGCCAGTGAACTTGAATGTCTCTGTTGTATTTCAATCATAAGCTCTCAACAAACTCTAATTATATTTCAAACTCCCACCAAACCATACTGCAGGTTGCCATTTCGCAGCAAAACCTCTTTGCATATATTAAACTATTATACATTTCTCAATAAGCTCTGACGAAATTGAGATACATGTGTGACTAAAGTTTTTTAATGCTTGCTGTGAAGAAACTAGACAAGAGAGCTTATGATTACCAAAAGGATGATGAGTTACTTCAGTTTATTGGGTATTGTGCAGACTGCAAAGCATGGTCAAGGACTGTTCAGAGCATGATTTGGGAAGGTAATAATTTAGATTTATTCTTCATGATTATGCAATTTAGTTAAGATAGAATCCAATATGTTGTTCCAGCTTATTCAAGAGCCAACAAGCCAAACTAACTATTGCTAAGCTTAGCAACAAGGATAACTCAACCTGAAACTCATACCTCCCTTTTTTCTTCTGAAATCAGCATAGTTAGAATGTACATACATTTTAGAATGAAGACATATATTGTTGAGTCTCCAAATGTCTGATGTGCATTTACCTTAGTTTTGATGAGATTAAAACAGTTATTCAATGATTTAATTGAACCCGTCTATGGTATTTAACTCGTCTACTTAGTGTGCAGATTATAACATTAAGCGTCTATATGAACTGTTCACACGTCTGAACTAGCTTAAGTTCACACGTCTGAACTAAAGTTCACTCGTCTGAACTAAGATAAGTTCACTCGTCTGAACTGAGATAAGTTCACTCATCTGAACTAGCTAAGGTTCACTCGTCTGAACCAAGAGAAGTTCACTCATCTAATGAAGTCTTCAACCGTCTGATCAAAGGAAGACTCACCCGTCTAAAAGACTTTGCAACTGACGTCATCTCCTTGTTAAAGAGTCAGCCCGTCTAATGAAGCTACTCATCCGTCTAAAGACTAACGTTAAAGAATACATTGGATAAAAGCTGTCTCGACCCTGATAAAGAACTTCAACAAAGTGCTTTGCCTGAATACAACTGCATCTTACACCAAAAGGGAAAGTCTTCCCTCTGCAAACAAAAAGCACGTATAAAGACCTGCTGAGAACAAAGGTATATCAGAAGTCTGCATCACTCTGATGAAAGAGAACAAGCGAAGTTCCCTATGCTTTAATGGCTGATTAGAACGACTCTATTGCATTTATTGAAGATCTGCAAGAAGCTAAAGACTTCAGACTTTGTGTCCAGCGGCTTTAAATTTTTGAAGCCTATTTAATGAAGAAGACTTCGAAGATTCAAGAACATAGACAAGAGAAAGAAAAAAGCAATCAAGAGCAATTACTCTGTACATTTATATCTTCATTCTTTCATTATTTATTCTTCAATCATTTGAAGTTAATACGCAGTCTTTTAGAACTTCACATTTAATACACTCGTCTGAGTGCTTGTGAAAGACTTGCAAAGTGTAATCTTTTTACAACTTCTCTCAAACAAACCCGTCTGAGCCTGAAGAGGCTAAGTGTGAAAATAATACTTGTCTGGAGCCTGGAGAGGCTAGGTGTGAAAACAATATTCGTCTGGAGCCTGAAGAGGCTAGGTGTGAAAACAATACTTGTCTGTGCTATAACCTAAATTAGTTATAGTGAGAAAACTTGGTGCTGCCAAGGACTGGATGTAGCCTCATTGTTAAGGGGTGAACCAGGATAAAACCTGCTGAGTGATCTCTCTTTCCCTTAACTCTTTAATTTGACTTTGTGTCTTAACTATCATCTAACTAAAGGGGTTTATAATTGTGTTTATCAAAACTTTTCTTATCTTGCATGATTGTGTGTTTTTTGTGAAAACCTTCAGACGAGTTATCAGTCTAATTGACCTGTCTGTGTTTACTCGTCTATTATAACCCGTCTGTGCTTGCGAAAAATTTTCTATATTCCGCATAAATTTGTCAAACACCATTCAACCCCCTTTCTAGTGTTTGCATCTGTCTATTTCAGTTGGTATCAGAGCTCAGCCTCTGGGTTGAGCACCTAACAGTATAGAGAAAAGAGCCTGAAGTATAGACAATGTATTCTGGAGCAAGCTCAAGTGGGAACCCCCAACCTAAAGGAGGCTCTATGACCAGACCCCCTTTCTTCAATGGTGTAAACTATAACTACTGGAAAGAAAGGCTTCACCGGTTCATCTTGTCAACAAACTCTGATGTATGGGATGTCTCACTGATGGTCCTTACACTCCTCGCAATGATGATGGCTCAGACAAGCCTAAGGCTCAGTGGACACATGCAGAAAAGACAAGATGGGATCTAAAGCATAAAGCCAGATATGCTATAATCTGTGCTCTTAGTCCAGAAGAGTTTGAAAAGGTATGTGCTTGTGATTCTGCTAAAGAAATGTGGGACTCCTTATCTGTCACACATGAAGGTACTGCAAAGGTAAAAGAATCTAAAATTTCTATTCTTGTTAGAAAATATGAATTGTTCACCATGGATGAAGGTGAATCTGTTGCTCAAATGATTGGTAGATTCCAAACTATTACTAATGGTTTGAAATCTCTTGGTAAAACATATACAAATGCTGAGAAAGTTGCTAAGATTCTCAGAAGTCTTCCAAGGCAGTAGAGACCTCTTGTCACTGCTATTTCTCAAGCTAAGGATCTCACCTCCTTTACTATGGATGAACTTCTTGGCACATTCACTGTTCATGAGCAAGAGCTCAATGAAGATGTGTCAATCAAAAAGAGCAAAGTCATTGCTCTAAAAGTTGATCTAAAGGCAGCTAAAGCCTTAAAAGCTTCAAAGGCAGACGAGTCTGACTGTGACATAGACGAGTCTGAGGATGAGGATTCTGATGATGATGAAGAGACTTCTCTCATGACCAGAAAGATGAAAAAGCTCTGGAGAAAGAAGAAGTTCAGAAAGGAGAAGCCTTTCAGAAAATCTCACAAAGAATCCACATCAACAGACAAGAGTCCAGTTGTCTGCTATGAGTGCAAGAAGCCTGGTCACATCAAACCTGAATGCCCTCTTTTGAAGAAAGCTTCCAAAAAGAAGTTTTTCAGAAAGAAGAAGAAAGGAATGATGGCCACATGCGAAGATCTTGAATGCTCATCTTCTGAATGAGAAGTGACAGAAGAGGAAGCCAATCTCTGTCTGATGGCCAATACAGATTCAGAACCTGAAACCGAGGTACATTCTGAACTTAAGGAATTGCATGATGCTTATGATGAGCTGGTAGAGGAATCCAAAGGCTTATCTAAGGCCTTCAAATCCCTCAAGAGAGATTATGTTAAACTCCTCAGTGAGCATAAATAAAAATCTCAAGAGTGTTAGATGCTGGCCAAAGAGAATAGCCAGCTGAGGACTGAAAAGTCTGATGAAGCTTCGATCTCAAGTGAAACATCACATTCTGAAGAAGTGGTCACACTTCAACAGAAAGTGAAGGAGCTTAGTTCTGATCTTGCTAGATTTGTTAATGGTAGAGATAATCTGACAAAACTTCTAGGATGTCAGAGACACGCTCTTAACAAAGAAGGCATTGGATATGATCATCAAGCTGATCATAAAGTATCAACAAAATCTTCAACTGTCTATGTTAAACCCATTCCAGTTAGACTTAGACCCGTCTGTAACCTATGTGGAAAGGCTGGACATGTTATGTCTAAGTGTTTTCACAAGAAGAAGAGGAAGTCTTCGCAGACTCCTAGAACTAACAGAAAAGGACCCAGAAAAATATGGGTACCTAAAGATAAAATAATTTCTGTTGCAAACATCCTTAATAGGACAAAGCAGACGCCTCTGCTGGTACCTGGACAGTGGCTGCTCGCGACATATGACAGGAGAAAGGTCTATGTTCCAAGACCTCCAATCTAAGAATGGTGGATTTGTTGCCTTTGGAGGCAATCAAAAAGGAAGAGTAATTGGTGTTGGTACAATTGGTGGTAAACCCCCTCTTCCCTCTATCTCAAATGTGCTCATGGTTGAAGGACTAAGACACAATTTACTTAGGATAAGTCAATTATGTGATAGTAGATTTGATGTCTCCTTCACTAAGAATGAATGCATAGTCAAAGACAAGAGTGGCAAGACCCTCTTTTCAGCTAATAGACAGCAAAATCTTTATAAGATAGAGCTAACTGAACTCTCAGATCAAAGTGTAACCTATCTGATGTCTAGAGAGGATGAAAGATGGTTATGGCATAAGAAACTAGGACATGCTAGTATGAAACTTATTTCGAAATTAAAAAAGGATAACCTTGTGAGAGGATTACCTGATATCAGTTTCAAGAAAGATGTCTTATGTGATGCATGTCAGAGAGGTAAACAAGTAAAATCAAGTTTCAAATCAAAAAACATTATATCAACCTCTAGACCTCTTCAGTTGTTACACATGGATCTGTTTGGACCAGTTAGTGTTGCCAGTTTAGCTGGAAGGAAATATGGATTTGTCATTGTTGATGACTATTCTAGATTTACTTGGGTACTTTTCTTAACCCACAAGGATGAGTCTTTTAAGGCCTTCTCTGTATTCTGTAAGAAAGTACAAAATGAGCAAGGTTTCGGTATTTCTACCCTTAGAAGTGATCATGGGGGAGAATTTGAAAATGAGCAATTCAAACTGTTCCGTGAAGAGAATGGAATCTCTCACAACTTCTCTGCACCAAGAACTCCACAGCAAAATGGAGTGGTTGAGAGAAAGAACAGATCTCTGCAAGAGATGGCTAGATCAATGCTCAATGAAAATAATCTCCCTAAGTACTTCTGGGCTGAAGCAGTAATCACTGCATGTTCTGTGCAAAATAGAATACTTATAAGGTCTATCCTAAAGAAGACTCCTTATGAATTGTGAAAAGGTAGAAAACCCAACATATCTTATTTCCATGCATTTGGATGTGAATGCTTCATCTTAAATACCAAGGATCAACTTGAAAAGTTTGATTCCAAGATAGACAAAGGTATCTTCATTGGATATTCTGAAGTATCTAAAGCATATAGAGTTTTTAACTCTAGGACCTCTGTTGTTGAGGAATCTATTCATGTAAAATTCAATGATAATCTAAAGACTGATAAGGAACTATCAGATCTAGGAGATGATCTTGCAGGACTTGATCTTACCCAGCAGACGAGTTAACAGCCAGACGTATCAAAAACTGAGTCTGCTGAGGAATCTATCAGACAAGTGGAGCAGACGAGTCATCAGTCAGATCAACATCAAAATGATGATCTCAGAAGAGACTGGAAGTTCAAAGCTCATCATCCTGAAGATCTTATCATTGGAAGTCCCTCTGAAGGTGTTAGAACCAGATCTGTCTTAAGAGAGTCAAGCAATATGGCTTTTTTATCTGAAATTGAACCAAGGCATATTGAGGAAGCTCTTGAAGATGAAAGCTGGATTCTTGCCATGCAAGAAGAACTTAATCAGTTGAAAAGGAATGATGTCTGGAAACTTGTCTCCAAACCAACAGACAAGTCTGTTATTGGAACAAGATGGGTTTTCAGAAACAAGCTAGATGAAGATGGCAAAGTTGTCAGAAACAAAGCAAGGTTAGTAGCTCAAGGCTACAACCAACAAGAAGGTATTGACTATACTGAGACTTTTGCACCTGTAGCTAGAATAGAAGCTATTCGCATACTCATGTCATATGCTGCACAACATCAAATTACTCTATTTCAAATGGATGTAAAAAGTGCTTTTTTAAATGGAATAATTAAAGAAGAAGTTTATGTTAAACAACCTCCTGGTTTTGAAGATAATGAAAAACCAGATTATGTTTTCAAACTTAAAAAGGCTTTATATGGTTTAAAACAAGCGCCTAGAGCATGGTATGATAGACTTAGTTCTTTTCTTATGAATAATGGTTTTATAAGAGGAAAAGTTGATACAACTTTGTTTAAGAAATGCTCAAAAGATAACTTCATAGTAGTTCAAATATATGTTGATGATATTATTTTTGGAGCTACTAATGAAAAATTGTGCAAAGAATTCTCTAAGTTGATGCAAGCAGAATTTGAAATGAGCATGATGGGAGAATTGAAGTTCTTCCTTGGACTGCAAATCAAGCAGACGTGTGATGGAATCTACATCCATCAACAAAAGTACATCAAGGAGATTCTAAAGAAGTACAAAATGGATAGCTCAAAGATCATGAAAACTCCAATGCAAACTAATGCTAATCTAAGCAAAGATGATGAAGGTAAAAAGGTAGACCAAACTGTCTACAGAGGTATGATTGGATCTCTTCTTTACTTAACATCTAGCAGACCTGATATTCAATTTAGTGTCTGTATGTGTGCTAGATTCCAATCTGATTCCAAAGAATCTCATCTTAAGGCTGTTAAAAGAATATTTAGATATTTGCTTGGAACCACTAATCTTGGTTTAATGTATTTGAGAACACAAGATTACAGATTAGTTGGTTTTTGTGATGCTGACTTTGCTGGAGATAGACTTGAAAGGAAAAGCACCAGTGGAGGATGTCACTTCATTGGAGCAAACTTAGTCTCCTGGTCAAGCAAAAGACAGATGACTACCGCCCTCTCAACTGCAGAAGCAGAATATGTCTCTGCTGCAAGTTGCTGCTCACAGCTATTATGGGTAAAACATCAACTAGAAGATTACTCTATATTTGAGCATAATATACCTGTCTGGTGTGATAATTCTAGTGCTATTTGCTTAACCAAGAATCCCATACAACATTCTAAGGCTAAGCACATAGAAATCAAACATCACTTCATAAGAGATTACGTTCAAAAAGGTGTATTTGATGTTAAGTTTGTTAAAACTGAAAATCAATAGGCTGATATCTTTACAAAACCATTAGCTGAGGATAGGTTTAAGTTTATAAGAGACAACTTGAATATACATTGCTTTGCTGAATAACCTGTCTGATGAGTATTTATGATACCCGTCTATGTTTAATCGTCTGACCTTATGAGTCATTCGCTCTTCTTTTAAAAATTCTTTTTTAAATGGCTATTTCTTTTTCTCTTAAGTGTCGTTTCATTATCTGAGGCAAAATGTGTACGTGGATGTTTTTGTCTTACTTTAAATCTGAACCGTCCTTTTTCTTTTTTTTGTTCTCTTTTAAAATCTCCATCCGTACGTTTTTCAAAATCACTCTCTTTATTTCTCACTCGTTTCGTCTTCTTCCCTCTTCACTCACTCTTCAACTCCCAAACTTCTCTAACCCTAACTTCTCTGAAATGGCACCCCCAAAGCAACTCTCTGCTGATGTCATTGCTAAGCGTTACAACCTTGATGTTGATTATGTTCACAAAATCATCCCAGGGAAACTTATTGACCTTTCAGCTCTAAGTCGGTCGGGTTTAGATGTGCTTGAAGAACTCAACTACTCCAACTGGACTCCTTTCTTCGACTTGAAGGAGCCTGTGCACCCCAAGTTGGTCACTGACTTCTGGACCAACGCCGTCGTTCTTCACTCTCCAAGTGGCTTTCCCACGAAGATTCAAGCTCGTATTTCCAACCAACGCTTCTCCTTCTCCCTCAACACTCTGGAGCTGGTAACTGGATGCCCTAGACATGGTGTTGGTTATACAGACAACTGGGTAGATTCAGTAAGCCAGAGCGACATCAACATCGCCCTTTTTGGTAACCCTAACCCTACAAATCTCAAATCGAGTAACCTTGTTCCCAAATGCCGCTTCTTGCTCAAGCTTTTGCAAGAATGTGTGCTACCTAGGAAGGGGTCAAGAGACTACATCTCTAAGATGGATTCGTTTGCCCTCTTTCATCTCATTCACAAAATCAAGGTAGACATCAATGACCTCATTTTCAAACATTTCGTGTCATTGATTAAGAGACCTAGCTCTCCTACATATCCATATGGCATGCTTCTGACCAAGCTTTTTAGAATCAAAATCTTTGTCCCTGAAGAAGTCACCTTTGTGGACATGGCTAGACCTTTAGCCCAACAGACTGTCTCCTTGATGAGGTTCTCAACCCCTGCTCCATCCTCTTCAAATCAAGCATCTGAGGAGCAAAAGAGTAAAACTCATGCTGAATCAACCAATGAGTCTGAGGCCTCTGCATCTGAACATATTTGCAAACCCTCTGGAAAGATTGCAGGCCAAAGCCAGCCCCCTTCTTCAAAAGAAAGTGCTCCTATTCTCTCCTTGAAGAAGAGGAAGCTGAATCCTAAGAGACAAGATCTTGTTGTGGTGGATTCTGATTATGCCCCTTCTCAAGTTATACTGAGTGAGACTGTCTCTAGTGAAGAGACTGCACCTGCTCAGGGGGAGCAACTGCCAAAGCCTTTAGGACACACCTTGGACCACCCAGTTTTTTGTCCTGGCACTATTCCTAAAAGGAAGAGGTCTGGCATTCCTGTTGTAGCTGCTGCCATAGAAGCCCCTCAAGTTAGCCAACCTGCTGTCTTTGTGGCTCCTAAACGCATTAAGCTCAGAATGTCAGAAAACTCTACCCTTGGCAAGTATTCACCACCCTCTTCCTCCTCATCTCATGATGAACCTCAGGCTTCACCCTTTCAGGAAAACTCCTCTCCTTCCTCCTCTTTCATCATTGTGTCTGATTTGTGTCATATTTCAAGGGATTCAACTCCTGACAAACCTGTT
Source organism: Ammopiptanthus mongolicus (assembly GCA_039655645.1). NCBI lineage: Eukaryota > Viridiplantae > Streptophyta > Magnoliopsida > Fabales > Fabaceae > Ammopiptanthus > Ammopiptanthus mongolicus. The sequence goes on along the minus strand of CM077349.1, from coordinate 26,573,861 downwards.
GGCAATTCTTTTTTGTTCAAGTCTGATTTGCAACTTTTAATGTCTACCAGTGTCTCTAACCTCTCTGTTGTACCTCCTCCTCCATCTCACTTTACCAATACTTGTAGAGATATATGTGTTTTTGAACCTATTGTTATCATGTTTCATCACCCTAATCCTTCCATCACCCATCCAAACTGTTGTTATTCTTCCTAACTATTCACAACCTTGTTTCATTCTAATTACTGGATCAACTTTCTTCATGGAATATCTTGATCTATTAATCCCTGATTATCCCTCACTTCCTGTTGCACCTTTACCCGCATCTTTTCATCCATCTCTCTCCATTCTGTCCTCTGTTTTTCCCTCACCTCCAGCAGATAACTCCTCTGATGATTCTTTCCATAAGATCACCTTTCTGCCCTTTATCTTCTATCGCAATATTCACTTATGCTTCTTTCCCCGGATTTCGGAAGCCTTCTCTATCCCTTCTGCACCACCTGTCTATGCTCTTCCCTGGCATTCTGATGACTCTGCTGATCACATTCCTGTGCCCAGACGAGATCTTCAAGCTTTGTTTTTTGAAGTAGCATCTCTCAGGACCTTGGTAGAAGCTGCTCACCAAGATCTTGCTGCAGAAAGAAGAGCTAGAACTGTTTTAGAAGCTAGAGTAGAAGCTCTTTTTGATCTTTTCAACACTTATTTGTAATTTTCTTCTTTTTAAAGAACCTTGTACACAGCCAATGATGGTCAAATACCTCCTTTTCTCTTTTTTGATTATGACAAAAGGGGGAGAAAGTTAAATGAAAAATGTCTTTATATTACAACTGTCTGATATGAACAAATGTTTACTTTTAATATGATGTATCTTTTCTTTTCTCTCTATATTCTATTGCTTTTGATAATGTCAAAAGGGGGAGAAAATACTAAGATAAGACTAAGATAAAAAGTTAAAAGCTTATTGTCTGAGTATGTTATAATTATGGAACAATGTTTTAATCTGACTAATCATATACATGACTGATTTATGTGAATTTTCTTAAGTTCATTAAATCATTTAACATGTTTTGTCATCATCAAAAAGGGGGAGATTGTTGAGTCTCCAAATGTCTGATGTGCATTTACCTTAGTTTTGATGAGATTAAAACAGTTATTCAATGATTTAATTGAACGCGCCTGTGGTATTTAACTCGTCTACTTAGTGTGCAGATTATAACATTAAGCGTCTATATGAACTGTTCACACGTCTGAACTAGCTTAAGTTCACACGTCTGAACTAAAGTTCACTAGTCTGAACTAAGATAAGTTCACTCGTCTGAACTAACTAAAGTTCACTCGTCTGAACTGAGATAAGTTCACTCGTCTGAACTAGCTAAGGTTCACTCGTCTGAACCAAGAGAAGTTCACTCGTCTAATGAAGTCTTCAACCGTCTGATCAAAGGAAGACTCACCCGTCTAAAAGACTTTGCAACTGACGTCATCTCCTTGTTAAAGAGTCAACCCGTCTAATGAAGCTACTCATCCATCTAAAGAATAACGTTAAAGAATACATTGGATGAAAGCTGTCTCGACCCTGATAAAGAACTTCAACAAAGTGCTTTGCCTGAACACATTTGCATCTTACACCAAAAGGGAAAGTCTTCCCTCTGCAAACAAAAAGCACGTATAAAGACCTTCTGAGAACAAAGGTATATCAGAAGTCTACATCACTCTGATGAAAGAGAACAAGCGAAGTTCCCTATGCTTTAATGGCTGATTAGAACGACTCTATTGCATTTATTGAAGATCTGCAAGAAGCCAAAGACTTCAGACTTTGTGTCCAACGGCTTTAAATTTTTTAAGCCTATTTAATGAAGAAGACTTCGAAGATTCAAGCACATAGACAAGAGAAAGAAAAAAGCAATCAAGAGCAATTACTCTGTACATTTATATCTTCATTCTTTCATTATTTATTCTTCAATCATTTGAAGTTAATACGCAGTCTTTTAGAACTTCACATTTAATACACTCGTCTGAGTGCTTGTGAAAGACTTGCAAAGTGTAATCTTTTTACAACTTCTCTCAAACAAACCCATCTGAGCTTGGAGAGGCTAGATGTGAAAACAATACTCGTCCAGAGCCTGAAGAGGCTAGGTGTGAAAACAATACTTGTCCGTCCTGTAACCTAAATCAGTTATAGTGAGAAAACTTGGTGCTGCCAAGGACTGGACGTAGCCTCATTGTTAAGGGGTGAACCAGGATAAAACCTGCTAAGTGATCTCTCTTTCCCTTAACTCTTTAATTTGACTTTGTGTCTTAATTATCATCTAACTAAAGGGGTTTATAATTGTGTTTATCAAACCTTTTTTATCTTGCATGATTGTGTGTTTTCTGTGAAAACCTTCAGACGAGTTATCAGTCTGATTGACCTGTCTGTGTTTACTCGTCTATTATAACCCGTCTGTACTTGCGAAAAAGTTTCTAAATTCCGCATAAATTTGTCAAACATCATTCAACCCCCTTCTAGTGTTTGCATCTGTCTATTTCAGTAACTTCTATTACCGTCGGTACGTCGAAAAAAAAGATGCTGCATCCCGTAATACCAAACGACACTTATCGACGGTTTAGGCTGTCGGTAGCAAAGGTTTACATGTATCACATCGCTTTCTGACCACCCAAGCCCGTCGGTAATAAATGACAACATTACTGATAGCTTAGCCACTGCAAACGTAGCAGGATTATTTCCGCGCCACTTCTCTCCAAATTTACTGGCCGGTCTACCGATGACCTATCCTTCGGTACTATTTATTTTCATTATAGGTTGGTCAAAAATCCATTCACACGTTACGGAAATGATAACAATACTGAAGGCCACGAGACAGTTGGTAACAGTCCGTCGGTATGCACGAGTTTTCTTGTAGTGAATCGCTCGCTAAAAAATAGTCGTTGTTCGATCGCTATAATTCGGCCGCAAAATGATCAACAATTTCCAAGTTAGCGACTGAATTAGTGACTGACTATCTTACGACCAACTAGATCGGTCGCTGAAAGGAAACTAGTGACTAATATTTTAAAACACTGTCCTAGTCATTTGGTCGCCAAAATCGATCGTTAAATCACTATTTTCTGGTAGTGACTCCCCCTCTCCCTCCTCTCTCATCTTTTATTAATTTCACTAGCGAATTAGCGACTGACTATATTACGATCAATATTTTAAAACACTGCCTTGGAAGACTTCTGAGAATCTTAGCAACTTTCTCAACATTAGTATATATTTTACCAAGAGATTTCAAACCATTTGTAATAGTTTGGAATCTTCCAATCATTTGAGCAATAGATTCACCTTTATCCATGGTGAATAATTCATATTTTCTAACAAGCATAGAAATTTTAGATTCTTTTACCTTAGCAGCTCCTTCATGTGTGACAGATAAGGAGTCCCACATTTCTTTAGCAGAATCACAAGCACATACCTTTTCAAATTCTTCTGGACTGAGAGCACATATTATAGCATATCTGGCTTTATGATTTATATCCTATCTTGTCTTTTCTGCAGATGTCCACTGAGCTTTTGGCTTGTCTGAATCATCATCATTTAGAGGAGTGTAAGGACTATCAGTGATGACCTACCAAAGATCAGATTTTGTTAACAAAATGAACAAGTGGATCTTTATTTCCAGTAGTTGTAATTTGCACCATTGAAGAAGGGGGTCTGGTCATGGAGCCTCCTTCAGGTTGGGGGTTTCCACTTGAGCTTGCTCCAGAAGTCATTGTCTATTTATCAGGATCTTTTCTCTACACTGTAAGGCGCTCAACCCAGAGACTGAGCTCTGATACCAACTGAAATAAACAGGTACAAACACTAGAAGGGGGTTGAATAAAGTTTGATAACTTTAAGCGGAATTATAAACTTTTTCGCAAGCACAGATGAAGACAGACTCGTAAGTTAAGACAGGTCAATCAGACTAGTAACTCGTCTGAAGGTTTTCATAGAAAGCCACACAAGCATGCACGAAGAAAAGGTTTTGTAAAACGATTATACCCTCCTTAGTTAGAAAATAAACAAGTTAAATAATCAAACTAAAGAGTTAAGGTAGAGAGAAATAACACAACAGATTTTATCCTGGTTCACCCCTTAACAAATGAGGCTACGTCCAGTCCTTAGCAGCACCAAGTTTTCTCACTATAACTGAACAAGTTACAAGACAGACAAGTATTGTTTTCACACCTACCCTCTCCAGGCTCAGACGAGTATTGTTTGAGAGAAGTTTATAAATAAATTACACTTTGCAAGTCTTTCACAAGCACTCAGACGAGTGTATTAAATGTGAAGTTCTAAAAGACTGTGTAATAAGTTCAAATGATTGAAGAATAAAGAATTGAAGATTGAAGATATAAATGCACAGAGTAATTGCTCTTTGAATGCTGTGATCGTTCTCTCCTTGGATCTTCAAAGTCTTCTTCATTAAATAGGCTTCAAGGCATTAAAGTCGTTAGAGACAATTTTGAAAGCTTGGCCTTTTGAAGATCTTCATTAAATGCAAATAGAGTCGTTCTGGTCAGCCATTAAAGCTTGAGAACTTCGTTTGTTCTCTGTCATCAGAATGACAGAGTCTTCTGATATACCTTTGGTCTTAGCAGGTCTTTATACATGCTTTTTGTCCTCAGAGGGAAGTCTTTCCCTTTTTGTGTAACTTGCAATTGTACTCAGGTAAAGTACTTTGTTGTGATTCCTTTTCAAGAAACGAGACAACTTTCATCCATTTGCAAAGAGTTCTACGGTCTTGAAAGTATTTCTTCAACGTTAGTCAACAGATAGGTGAGAAACTTCATTAGACGGGTTGACTTTTGGTAGAGAGAAGGACAACATTTGTCTAGACTTTAGACAGTTGAACTTCCTTAGTTCAGACGGGCGAACTTTCCTTAGTTCCAGGCAGGTGAACTTTTCTTAGTTCCAGACGTGTGAACTTTCCTTAGTTCAGACGGGTGAACTTTCACTAGTGCAGAAAACAGTTTTAACATCGGTTAAAAATGACTTTTAACATCTGTTGTTTCAGTGATGTTAATACAGGCGATGTTAAAAGTGTGACTTTTAATATCGGTTATTGACCAATGTCAAAAGTCACTTTTAACATCGGTTCTAAACGTAACCGATTTTAAAAGTAGACTTTTGACATCAGTTGAAGGCCACAACCGATGTTAAAAGTCACACTTTTAAAATCGGTTCTGTAAACAACCGATGTCAAAAGTATACTTTTGACATCGGTTGAATCCAGAACCGATGTCAAAAGTAATTTTTTTTTTTAAAAAAAATCTAATTTTATTTTATAATTTCTTTCCCTCCCTGCAAAATCAGTACACACTATACATATATCCAAAAGTCTAGAAATCAGTACAACAAATCCTAAAGTCCAGAACTCAACAGTATAAACATGAACTATATATATCTTATAAATCCAGAATTCATATTTAGTATAGTCAAAAAAGAATTGTGCAAAATGCTCTGTCTTTAAAAGCTCTCACAAAAGTGATAGAGCTCTGCGAATTTTAGCATGAAATTCATCATCTATATCCACGAAATCATCTTGTGGAATAGCAACAAATGTATCATGCATTCTGGCTACGAAGGAATGAATTTATATATCAATATCACATGAATTAACAGGAACATGTAGAAGATAGAGTAATACTAGTTGGACAATATAGATTTCTAAGTCTGATATTAAGGGTAGTAAAAGAGCTCACCTTATTGACAAATTTCTGTCTCCTTCACTAAAATGTGCATTGACAGCTTCATTAATATTACCCTCATGCTCCTGACAAGAAACAATATTTACAGATGATGAGGAGAGACCTAAACAACCATACAGAGATATTAGTTTTATGAGATAATGTGTAGATAATTTAGAGGCTAAAACTCACATATGAGGTGCAGGCAATCTCACATATCTAAAAATCTAAGCAAGAATAAGTTTCCACGTTCATGTCTGATCAAGAATAGTATAAGCTATATCCTCTTGAGGTCACAAAAATGGTTAGAATAGAGAATCGGTCCGTGCGAATTGTAATTCCATAATATATGCAAACTCTTTATAATGGACTATACAATCTAACCATACATTTGAAAATAAAAGAAACTAATACAAGCACAACAAATAAAAATATAATTCATCAAGTTCAAGCAATTTCACCAAAAATAAAATATCGAGCAATAGTAATTATGATTGTATAATGATCGAAGCTCATTTATCAGGTTGACAAACAGAATCATCTAGATAATAAAAAATCCTTACTTTTTAACAAACAAACAACAACCAAAAATTATTCCAAATGCACGTGGGTAAATGCTCACTAAGCAATGCATAGAAAAAAAAACCCTAACTATAACCAATTAGTTACTTTATTTTCAGTCAATTACATTTGAAATGCAAAATATAGTTTAAACGTGAAAGGATTAAAATAAAAAAGAAAAGGAAGAAAGTTAACCTTGAGCTTTTGTATTGCGATTGCTTCAGATAAGCCCTCATGGCAAGATTTGAGGGTTTCTTCCAAAACGAAATAAATCCCTAAATCAAAACAAGAGAAATCCTTAAATCCTTAAATCTAACCAAAAACGTAAACTAGAAACAAAAATAAATGAAGAAACACGGTGGTGTGGAGGACTTACAATAGCAGGGATTATGGACCTCGCGGCTCGCGGTAGTGTTTTTTTTTCTGGTGGTGGACCTCACGATGATCATGGTGGCTCGCTCGGTGGACGGCTGAAGAAATGCGGCGACCAAACGACGAGAGTGAGGGCTTGCACAAAACATAGATGATGTCATGATGAGTAGCGAGAATATTGTACACGATAAAGAAAGAAACGCGCGAGACTTAAATTTAAAATTTTGACATTTAACATCGGTTGGAAAATGAACCGATGTTAAAACTCACTTTTAACATCGGTTTCTTTTTAACCGATGTCAAAAGTCACTTTTTAACATCGGTTAAAAAGAAACCGATGTTAAAAGTTTGTTCCATCAACCATTTATTTACAAGTTTGCCACCGTCTCTATTTTTAACATCGGTTTTCAAAATAACCGATGTTAAAAGTGTGTTCCCTCAACCATTTATTTACAAGTTTGCCACCGCCTCCATTTTTAACATCCATTTAGTAATAACTGATGTTAAATCCTGACGTGAAAAGGGTACTTTCTACTAGTGTTTCCTTAGTTCCAGACGGGTGAAGACTTCTTTAGATAAGTTGAAGGGATTTCTTCAACATTGGTCAACAGACTGGTGAAGACTTCATTAGATGAGTTGACTTTTGGTAGTACTTCCGACAGGTGAATCTTTCTTTGATCAGACGGGTGATAGCACACTTGTGCTATAAAACACTTAATGCTTTATTATTTTAATCTGCACACTGAGTAGACGAGTTAACCACCACAAACGGATTCCATTAAATCATTGAATAAATGTTTTACTCTCATCAAAACTATGATAAATGCACATCAGACATTTTGGAGAATCAACACCCCCCAACAAGTTACAGAAGAAGAAAAATGAAGAATAAGAGATTAATAAGCTGATCAAGATTCAAGAGCTTGATTAATTAATTAATTATGACTTATACTATGTTGACAAATTATTGAGGAATGATTAAGAGAAAAAAAATAAGATATAAAAAGGATGGAGAAGGGATGAATGGAGAGAATCCAAATCCGACAAATTACTCAGCTAGTTTTCTAGCAGAAGGGTATTGTCCTATCTGTTTCTTTCTCCATGTACCCTAAACTAATGTATCTAAAGCAAGAGTGATCTGTCCAAGGGCTCAAAGTGGCCAAACATAAATGCATTATTGATATTGGTTATATGAATTTACCTAATTTCCATCAACAAATTAATAAATCGCATGTGATAGCATTTTACATACGGCATATCAGTTGATATATGAGGACTAGCTTCTTACATGACAGACTCTTATTGGTAGTTGTTACAAGTCCTATATCGGATGGTTAACGAGCCTGGCCGTTGCTTATATAACTGGGTAGACCATCCATTCATAAGTCGATTTTTGAGGGGACCATTCAGATGCCTGAATTCTTAACATGGTATCAGAGCCACGTTCTACCCGATGGTGTGGATAGTGTCGCTAGCCCTCGCTTGTGGTGAAGAGTCCAGGCTCGAGGGGGCGTGTTGCAAGTCCTACATCGGGTGATTAACGAGCCTGACCGTTGCTTATATAGCTGGATAGATCATCCTCTCATAAGCCGATTTTGAGGAGACCATTGGATGCCTGAATTCTTAACGGTAGTAACCAAAGATTACAACGTAAACATCCACGTAATTAAGCCCAAGTCTCTGGTTCCTCTATCTTCTGGATTTAGGAAAAATCTAGGAACGTTCATGTTTCAATGGATAATAACACTTGACAATTCCACACCCACATATGACATATCCAAAACGCCATGGCCACCATATTCTCATCGCCATCAGAAATTTCTCCTCCTCCTCCACCACCGCAGCAACCACCACCACCCCATTGTACACCTTCCTCATCTAAGCCCCTCCTCCACATATCACCCTCCAAACAACCTTTAACCACCTTAACCGCAGGTGCAGCCATAGCCACTATCCTAACCACTGCACCCCCTTCCTTAGCAGACTCCTCATCAACCACCTACCAAATCTACTACGGCAACGCTGCAAGCGCCGCCAACTACGGCGGCAACTCCAGCAAGAAAGACTCAGCTGAATATGTGTACGACGTGCCTGCGGGTTGGAAGGAAAGTTTGATCTCAAAAGTTGAGAAGTGTGCCAATGGAACTGATAGTAAGTTCTACAACCCAAAGAAGAAGGCAGAGAAAGAGTACCTCACTATCGTCACTGGGTTTGGCCAACTTGCACCAAAGGATGCCGTTTTGTAATAACAAATAAATCGCATGTAACAAATATACATCCAGCATAAATTTGTCGATGATGCAATTATTTTTTACTAATTTAAGGCCCTGGCAGATTTTTGCTTTAGATACATCTTTTTAATAGTAAAAATATTGCTTGGCTAGAGCTTCCGTGAGCAAATCCGTATGAGCATTATGAGTTATTGTTTACTGAAGCTACTAAGCTGCGACGTTTCTAATGTTTAGGTTGCATATTATTATAACTCTCAGGGGCGAAAGAAGCCGTGACATGTATTGAACACCATAAGAGATGTTGATGAAGATCTAAGGCAAATGAATATAAAGATAGACTATAAATAATGTGGTAATACTTGTTTCATTAAATTTACAGATTCCAACTTATTGTTGATATTTACTTCTATATAAAAGATCGCAACACATTGGAATCTAGAAAGCTTTCATATTAACTTTTCTATAAGCAGAAAACTTTCATATTAAAACTTAATCTTCCTAGGACGTGGCGCTTGTGTAGTGTCTTGCCCAGTAGATTGCGTGAGCCCAATAGAGCTGGGAGACACTGAAGGAGCTGGAGATTTTGGCTTATGTTTATGACCACTATGATTATGAGAAGCAATGGAGGTTTCTCTTTTCATGTAAACAGATGGAGGTTGTGGCTCATTAGCCAGCAAAGGACTTGGAATTACACGCTCATTGGTGGACAAATGATGATATGGAGTTAATGGCTTACTACTGGACAAAGCGTGAACCGATGGAGGTTGTGGCTCATTATTGTCGGAAGATTTTTTTGGAGGTGGCTCCATATAGGCAGAAGCACCACTCAGACAAATGGCAATGGACAAAAGGAGAAGCAAAGCCATGGTAGAGGAGGAAGGGAGGCAGGGGAAGCAAGCCATGTAATCTGTTCTAGTTGTGGCTGTGAGTGGTGTCAATGCACTCTGCACTGGTATTTATAGGACAAGAGTGCCAAAACGAGAGAGAGAGTAAAGAAGGGGGATCTTCAAAACGCATGATAAAAGTAGTGGTTAATATGTATGATTTATTTATTAAATAAAAAACATTTCAAAAATATATCAATGCATTTGCAGGGGTCTCAAATAAAAGTTCCAGCATTTCTACGCAAAGAATCATATTCTAATTACATTATTTTTCTTTACACTCTTTTTACACTTTTTTTTTTTAATAATCATTGATCAAATCATTTTACTTTGAAAACAACAATAAGTATTTCCACACAGAGAAGAGAATGCGCCAATGCATTTTTAGACGTGTCGAATAAAAATTAACATATAAAATATACCATACTCTTCTATTCTGTTATAAATATTAAATATTTTAATTTTTTCAATGAATGAATTATATATATTAAATATTATTATATACTGTAATATATAATTATAAAATACAATTTAATAATAGTAATAATAATAATAATAATAATAATAATAATAATAATAATAATAATAATAATAATAATAATAATAATAATAATAATAATAATGTGTAAATTACTGATAAAGTCAAATTCTCCATAGTATTCTCTATTTTCATTAATATCAGACTATACATGGAGTTTGCTAACCTCCACAAGTGAGAATAGTAAATCTTCACCATTAAATTTTATTTGAATTGTTAAGATCAGAATGTAAATATATGTGAATCTTTAAGTGATCATATAATCTTTTAAGTATGTTTCAATCTTGATCATTGGTTCATATATGATTGTATGTTTAAAATTTACTCCTCTAATTAACCTCTCATAATAAAAACGTCTCTGATCATAATTTCATGGAAAATGTGTTCTTGTGCTTTTGTGTGGGATATGTGGTCCACCCTAGTTTATTACTAATTTGAATTTTAAATATATTGAAATAAGGGTTTAATTAGTTAGTATATATTGTTAATATAAAATTTTTCACATTGTCAACCAATCATATATATGTCATCACATCATTAAAATTGTTTAACTTTTATCATAAATATTTTAAAAGTTACACATAATATGATCTACTTTTATAGATATTGGTTGAGTGTGGAAAAAAGTGTCCAGTGACCACTTATCAAAGTTAAACTATTAAAATAAAATAAAATTTCTTTAAAATGAGAATATAAATTTATATCAACATTAAGTTGATAAGGTCGTGTTGTTACCTTAAATGACTAAAGAATCTAAAAATGGAAATATTATTACTTTGTTAACTTCACTTTAAAAAGCTTATTCCGTCAAGATATGTATAACCCAGATATATATGACATAAATAAACCACTATTACATGCTTCTCTTCAAGAGGTTAACAATAGCGAAACTGTTACCGGGAAGGAAAAAAACAATAGCGAAACAACTTGATTCGCGCCATTGATGATAGTAAAACTATACGATAGTCTCATAAAAAATGGATCAAAATGAAACCTTTAACATTAAAAGCAAGTGACTTTCAAAAAAAACAAAACATTAAAAGCAAGTGAAATTAAAGATACTAATGGAACGTGTCAATTACGATGCAAGAAGAGAGATAGTGACTCAAAACTGATACCCATTAAAGAGAATTGTCCTGACGATCAATTAATTGTTATCACATTATTACACTTTCGATGAATTATTAATAATATTTAAGAATTTAATTGATGTATATGATTAGGGTATAAATTTTTATACTTTCGATCAATTATTAATTATCACATTATTAATAATATTTGACATTTATTATAATTATCTTAAAAGTCACACTAAATAAAATAATTTATGATTAAATAATAGTGTAAAAAACTTTACACACATCATACTTTTTCCGTTTTAAAATACTAGTACTAGTATTTGACAATTTAAGTTTTGCATAAAAATAAAGAAAGGTATTAAATATTTTTAAATTTGGATAAATGTAACCATATTTGATTACTATGACTCATTAATTGGTAGTCTTTCTCATATTACTTAATGAAAAAACTAGAAGATAAGAAAGAAGTTTAGTGGCAAAGTTATGCACGTGTCTTGGTTTTGTCGATTCAAGTGGAGGAATTTTCACAGACTGGGGGCTGTTTTTGAGGGAGGTTTTCTTTGTATTTTCTGTTTGTGTGGGATGTTTTTTTTTTTTTTTTTCTGTAATCTTTGAATGTTCACTCTGTTCTTTATCAAGATTCGGACGAGGTTTCGATATGTGTAATAACCATACTGTTTGGTTATCTTTTTAGGTTCAGTATCTTTCCTCTTTTTTTTAATTTGTTTCTTTTTATATGGATTTGAGTATCTCTAATACTTATTTATAATATACATCGGATTATCAAAAATAAAAGAAAGAAGTTTTTAAAAAAATTAACATCTTCTTAATTTTTTAAAATGACTGATAAAGGTGTCTTCTCCGGTATTTCCAATAATGTTGGGATAAAAGTTACACTGTCCAATCACAATGCGTCATCTCAATTAAATGAATCATGTTAGTGAGTCAAGTCAAATGGTTTTTCACTACTAGAAATTCATGAATTACTTGCGGATTTTCCTGCGGATTTTTTCTACAAGAATTTCTTACGAATTTTTCTTCAATTTTTTTAGAAATAAAGTTTTTTCTTGTAGATTCAAATTGGTAGGAAATTTTGATATTTCCTACGAATTTAAATTTTTTCCAAGAAAATTTGTAAGAAATTTCCTATGGATTTTAAAATTCGCAGGAAAAAATTACCCATGAAGGTATTACCTATGGACAAAAATTCATAGGAAAAACTATAGGAAACCTGTTTCCTGCGAATTTTTGTGTAAAATCCGCATGAAAATCCGCAGATAATCAGAAAATCTCTAATAATGTTCCCATCTGATTAGATTACTTAGGCAAAGTAAAATTATACTTGGGTACCGAAAAATCCACCATAAATTAATGCCCTCTAAAAAAATAGATATTTTCAAACGATAGATTAATTGTTAAGCAATTTCAAACCACCATGGGTGATAGTTAAAATCTCGGTTAAAGTAATTTTATTATTTTTATTATTATTATTGTTGTTGTTGTTGTTGTTTGAAAAATTCTTTGCTCCTTCATGCTATACAATTTGACACTTTATCCCCTATATATGGTTTGGCTCAGAATAATTTGCACTATACTATAAATTTTAAACTTCACCACATGTTAATTTAGAAATACTTTACCCCTGTGCTATAAAATTTGATATTCACCTAGAGATGATGAAATTATTTTCCTTTATAATTGTGTCTTTGTTAGAGACCAATTTTTTTTTAGTTACATAATGTTAGTTTTACTAATTATAAATAGAGTTAGAGACGAACTTTATTCATCATTGATATATAATCAACCTCTATTTTTCTCTTTATTTGATTAAAATCTTATTAAAAAAGTAAAAATTATTTAAATATTTACCGACACATAATATCCACCCACTACAAGAAAGGTTCCATCACTGGCGGGCAAAAACCTTGGGGTGCACCACACTATAAATTTTAAACTTCACTTTCACATGTTAATTTAGAAATACTTTACCCGTATGCTATAAAATTTGATATTCAACTAGAGATGAAATTATTTTCCTTTATAATTGTCTCTTTACTAGAGACCAATTATTTTTTAGTTACATAATGTTAATTTCACTAATTATAAATAGAGTTAGAGACGAACTTTATTCATCATTGATATATAATCAACCTCAATTTTTCTCTTTAATTGATTAAAATCTTATTTAAAAATTAAAAATTATTTAAGTATTTACCGATGCATAATATCCACCCACTACAAGAAAGGTTCCATTATGACGGACAAAAACATTGGGAAAACACTAAAAGCCGTCATTAATGATAGTATTCCGATGGAAAATCGATGGCCTCAAATCGATCGGAAAGGAGGACATAAGTAACCATTACCGACGATTTTATGCCAACATCATCCATAATTTCTGATGGCCTCTATCCGTCGGTACTAATAAATAATTTTTAAAAAAATATATTTTATAATTATTTTTTACTAAAATTATATTTTACTGTCACCAAGTTACCGACGGGCTAGGCTGTTGGTAGTAATAAATATTTTATTTTTAATTTCCGTTTAAGGTTATTTCAGTATTATCTTTAAGTTCTTTTTGTTTAAGTTATAGTCCTGCCGCGTCGCACGAGTCGTAGCCCAACCATCTGCAATTTGTCGTGACCTAGCCACCAAATCTCCCATTTGAGGGATCCCTCTTCCCATTTATTGTCATCTAAAAGCTAGCAGAAACTTGTGATATTGTTTATTATTTTATGTCTTATGAGGATTAACACAAATATAAGTTTTTTATTTTATTTACTATTTATTCATTTAACTTCTTAATTAATAATTAATTTTTAAATTGTTAAAATTAAGTCTTATACAATAGTTTATTATAGTTAATTAATTATTCAATCATTTAATTTATTTATCGCTGTTTTTATTTGAATTATCTAAAAAATTTATTTATTTCTTTATTTATTATTTAGTCTCTGTTTTCTAGTTTTTTATAGCAAGTTTTACCCACATCAAATAGAATAAAACCTTCCAACAAAGAGAGTGCAACAATATATAGCAGAAGAACAAAACAAAGCGGGTAAAATCATGTGATAAATAATAATTTTCAAATTTAAATTATCCATCAATTAATCAAACATATAAAGAGTAAGTGTTCTCAGTTTGTCAGAAATTATACATACAAAAATCAAAATGACAGATAATTTATCCATATAGAAATTCAATGTTCTCAGTTTGTTCTCAGTCGTAGCAAGCACAAAGGAAAAAGCAGAGGAAGCAAAAGATTTATCTGGAAGCAAAAGGCAACAATAGAGAAATAAAAATGCAGTTTGCACGAGGACCAACAGTCAAAATGCGAAAGGGGTGTAATTGCTAAAAACGAAATGAAGATTTTTTAAAGAAAATCAAATAGGTAGGAAATTACGTCTAATCTTTTTTTTACAAGCAAAATTATGTCTAATCTTAATATCATTTTTCAACATCATACATTCACCATTAATCCTAACTCACTATCCCGAAACAGTGTCACCATTACAGCCCATAACAAATAAAGCCTCAACCTCCACCAAAAACCCCATAACCAATTGCCAATAGTAAAAAAACACCAGCTTTAGACCCAACATAATATCAACCCAGCAGAGGCAAAATCCACATACACGCGCAAGCAATATACAAGCCAGATTTTCAAATGAATAATAGAACCACATATTTTCAAACGAACATCAGAATTATATCAACATCAGCAGAATGAATATGCCTCACATCTTAAAATTTTGATAAAAAATAATTATAGAATAAGTTTCAAAGTCCAACAAACTAGAAAAATTTGGAACAGAAATTAAAAAATAACAAAATCTAAAACCTTTGTTGTCTGCAGAGAAGAGAGCAAAAGAGATAATTTTTGTATCGAAAGCTTTTTACCATTATTGACTGTTTTGGTTATTTGGTAATGGCGAAAATTCTTGTAGTGGCTACAATAGTCTCTCATTTTTTTTAAACAATTTAAAATTATTATTTATCCTTTTAAGACAATTGTTTTCCTCTATAAATTTGTTTTTAATTGAAAGTATGATCTTTATTATTTAGAAATGAAAATTTTTCGTCTTTAAATAGTTTTGATTTTTGAAAATAAGATGTCTACCATATAGAGATGGAATTAGATATAGGTTATAGGTTAAAGTAATATTTTGGTCCCTGTACGTGACACCGATTCTTCATTTAGTCCCTATAAGTAAAAAGTTATTAAAAAGGACCTCATACGTGCAAATATTATCCATTTGGTCCCTCCCGTTATGTTGTCGTTTTTAATGATCCGTGAACTACTACGTATAGGGACTAAATGAAGAATTTGTGTCACGTATAGGGACTAAATGAAAAATTTGTGCCACCTATAGGGATCCAATAATTTAGGTTAAAGTAATAATCTGGTCCCTATACATGGCACAAATTCTTCATTTAGTCCCTATACGTGACACAAATTCTTCATTTAGTCCCTATACGTAGCAGTGCACGGATCATTAAAGACGACAACATAACGGGAGGGACCAAATGGATAATATTTGCATGTATGAGGACCTTTTTAATAACTTTTTACGTATATGGACTAAATGAAGAATCGGTGTCACGTATAGGGACCAAAATATTACTTTAACCTAGGTTATATTAATGAGGTTAAATTCCATCCCTAAACCTCTATTAAAGAGGTTAACAATGTGGTAACAACTTGATTAGCGCCATTGATTATAGTATCAAATAGCCTCATAAAAAATTAATCGAAATGTAATCTTTAACATTAAAGTCAAGTGAAATTAAAGATATAAATTTAACCGTCAAATAAGATGAAAGAAGAGTGACGGCGAACAAGAACTGATACCCATTAAAGTCAATTGTGTTAGCGTGTAAGTCACAAAACCTTATATTATTAAATCATTTTAATATATTTTTTTTATGTTCTACTCTTTTTATTTTAAAATATTTTTTACAACAATAATAACAATCAAATATTTTCCCACTATGCTATATAGATTAATTGATATCATAATTTTCTATCATAAGTCATGTCAATACACAAACCATTAATCTCTAAATCATTCTTAATAGTTTTGCCTATAGTTTTTTCTTGGTCTCATTCTATCTCTAGCGATTGGACTAACTTCATTTGATATACTCCCCTTACTGGGGCTTTTACAGGATCTTCTCCACACATACTCAAACTACCTCAGGACTCTAGTGAAGGAATCTGTTTGAACACAAGAATGATGGTTGAATTGTGTTTCTTAAGATTTTGAAATCTTTTTCGCAAGAAAATATATTTTCGCAAAGGTTTGGACGCAAATAAGTTAGCAGACGCAGAGAACGTGAATAAAGTACCATTGGACGTTCGCTGAGTTTGTTTACTTTTAAAGATAAACGTTTAAGAAAACAATTCAATCCCAATAGTTATTTATAATAAAACTAAAGACAACGAAAGAAGAATAACACAGAATTTATCCTGGTTCACTCTTAACCCAAGAGCTACGTCTAGTCCCCTCTACGTGAGAAATTTTTCCACCATAACAAAACCTTGTTACAAGTATACAACATCTCTTCAGGAAACTTTAAGTATTCTTTTACAGTCAAGCCTCTTCAAGCTCAAGTATTCTTTTTCAGATAAGCCTCTCCAGGCTCAACCAAGATTGGTTTTGAAAAGAGTTTTGTAACACCCCAATTTTCGTTTATACGTGCATCGATGTGTTAACATGTGTTTATATGTTGATTTATGTCCTTAGTTCCATGTTGAATGTTTAAGTGTATGTTTTGAGTAGTTTAGCCTTTAGAAAGGGTCAAGAAACCTGTTTTACGGTTTTGGACGTATCTTGAGTTCTAGATCTTGGATGCGTTGGAAGTTTAAAGAATTATCTACAAGTCAGAGTAGTCATAATCAATTATTATAATCAATTATGAGTGTCAGAACAGACATAATCGATTATGGGTAACCAATAATCGATTATGGGTATTCGAGAACGCTGAATGTCAAGTCAGAACAGTCTTAATCGATTATGCGTTTTTCTACAGAAACGGGTTTTAAACCCTTAATTCGGCCCGTTTCATCTTAAACCTTTTTATAACCCTTTAACCACGAAATAAACCCTAGTTAGCAGCCTCTAAACCTCTGCAAACCTCCTTCCTTAATCTCTTGGGATTCCCTCTTAATCCTTTTGAGATTCGTCAAAAAACGTAAATCGTTTTACCCTTTTTTGTTGGAGAATCGCTGTAGCTGATACGAAACCTTTGTGCAGCCGTTCTTCTTTGTTCTAGTTAACCTTAATGGGTTAAGATTGAGTTAAATTCGTGAACCCTTGTCTCTTCTCCAATTCTCCTTGAATTTTCTTGATTTAAGGACTGATTATGAACGTTTTTGGGTCCTATTTGGCACCCTCATGCAGCAAGTGTATTGAACCAAGGAGAAGACAATTATTCGTCTTCTTTGTTCTAGTTTGAGTCTTCTAGTTGTGATCAAGGTAACATAACCAACCCTAGAGTTCGTTCTTTTTCCTTTAATTTCTATTGGATTAAGAATTGAATCTATTCTTTTTGTTATGTTGTATTGTGATCAAGCGTTTGAGCCCTGAGACGACGCCAAGAACGAATCTCACACTCTTCTTCCTCGTATTTCATTTTGTCATACCAGGTATGGGGGGTAGAAGGTCAATATGAATATAGGTGTAGGGGTAGCATAAGATGAAGGGTTAACCCATGACCCTAATAGTATGTTGATGTATGATATATGACTTTTGAAACTTATCTATGTATTCATGTATGTCGAGGGATATTGTTAAATGACTACATGTGATATTCTTGATTCTGATGATTATTGAATGTGATTTATTACTATTATGGCATGATTATATGTGCTGATTGCATGTTTCATGTTGATGATGATGAACTATGATGGGTGGCTACGTTGTTTAAGCCTTGAAAGTAGACGTTAAATTAATCTTAAGTCATAGATTAAGTTATAGGTCCATGAGAATTCATAATAAATGGAGTTAGTATGAGAGGTGAGGATGATAGCCAAGGATTTTTAGTTCAAACATATAGGTGTTGACCTGTGAGTGTTAAAAATATTCAAGGTTAGAAATACACTTAAAACTAGGTATGACAGCTGCTATAACAAGGGTGATAATCGATTACTACATAGTAATAATCGATTATCAGGTTAGCAATAATCGACTACCAGGTTGGTAGTATTGAACATAATGGGAAATAGTTGATCATTGGATATGAGTGAAACCACATGATCTTGCATATTTAAATAAAGGAAGTAAGTGAAGAACGTGATAATCTAAAGAATATATTTGAGGATAGTAATGAAATTAAGATGAGAACATTAATGGGAATAATAGTAAGAAAAATAGAGATAGAAGCTTAGTTAACTCAGATAGTACTTAAAAAAGATAAAGATGCTAGTAGTAATGATGTGTTACTATTAGTGGTGTTGATAAAGACGGTAACGATGGGTTATCGCCAGATGTTGATTGTGATCATTGTTGATGGTCAAAGTTATTAATCATTGTTAATGATTACGATGAAGGATGGTTGGACATGTGATTGCATGTTTGTTCGACATTGCACGCATCATTGCATAGAAGATGTTTGATGGGTGGAAAGCAAACGATGAATCGTGATGGTGGAGGCCACGATGGGTATTATACCAGCCTTGAGGGTAGAGTTGGGTAAGGAGGTTCCATATGGCATGGACTTGCAACCCATGGCCGGAGCGTCCTATTGACAACCTAACTACCTTGACGAGCCACTGTACGTTTTCAGGATTAGTGAGAGTATTTGTGGCGATCATCTGGTATGGTGATGCGTCCTTGTTGGTTTAACATATATGTGCTCCTAGTCGCCTTTCCAGAGTTAAAGTTAATGGATCCACATGTGCATGGAGTAGTGACGTTGCATAGCATTGCACGCATTCGCTAACATGACATATTATGTTTATATGATTGTGTGTTGTATGCTCATCTTATTAACTACTTTGCTACCGTTGATATATATATATATATATATATATATATATATATATATATATATATATATATATATATATATATATATATATATATATATATATATATATATATATACTCCCTAATTTTGTTGTTCTTTGCATGTACCTTGTTTATGCAGAGGAGGGTGAGCCAGCTGCTGAGGAGTGATCCCGAGGAGATCGCTGCTCGTAGTTAGGTTGTTAGTTTGTTAGTTGGTTTTTAGTTTTTATCCGATTTATTATCAGTATCTTGTATACCAGCTCTGATATGTGACATCGGGTTTCGGGTTTAGTTATTTCCGCAGTTAATGTATTTTAAATGTTTAAAACTTATTTGGTGTATACGGTTAATTGTTTTGGATAATGTGATACTTGCTACTCTTTAAACAAGTTTTTATTTTAACATGTTTTTGAATTAAAGACTTGTATGAACTTTTATATTAATTATCATGTATGGGGTAGTGGGTGTCACATTTAGTGGTATCAGGGCCCGGTTGTCCTACAGGCCGGGGTATGTGTCTGTTGTGTTCTCTTTTGTGTACTCTTACATGATTACCTATGCTCAGTATAGATGATGATATAGGATTGTTAGGGCTTTGTTTCTATTTTGGCTTGACTTCTGTATTGAGCGATTTGCTTGGACAATGCAGGAAGACATGATAGGTAGAAACGATCGTGCGATTGCTGACGCCCTGGAAGCATTGGCTAATGCCATAGGGCAAAATCAGAATTACAACGGAGGTGGACCTGCCGAGTTTCAGGGTTTGGACAAGTTCCAGAGGAATAATCCACCGTCTTTTAAGGGAGCTTACGACCCTGAAGGTGCTCAGACATGGATCTGAGAGCTTAAGAAGATCTTTCGGGCCATGGCATGCACCGATGCTCAGAAGGTTACCTTTGCTACCTTCATGCTGGTAGAAGCAGCTGAACATTGGTGGGAGAATTGCCGCCAACGTTTGGAAGCTGAAGGCGCCGCTGTTACTTGGGATGCCTTCAAGGAAAGGTTTTTGGGGAAGTACTTCCCAGCTGATATCCGCGACAAAAAAGAGATGGAGTTTCTAACCTTGACTCAAGGGAACATGTCTGTTGGGGAGTATGCAGCTAAGTTTGAGGAACTTTCCCGTTACTATCCATTGTATCAGCATGCGATGGATGATCGCTCCAAGTGCGTAAAGTTTGAGAATGGTTTGCGACCGGAGATTAAGCAAGCCATTAGCTATCAGAAGATCCGTGTATTTCCTACCTTAGTGAACAAGTGTAGAATTTTTGAAGATGACTACAAGTCTAGAGTTGCTCACTTCAAGAATTCTGGCACTCAGAGTAGTAAGAAGACTACTCAACAGGACAAAGGGAAGCAACATCTAGCACCATTTGGCCGTGGGTTCAAGCAATATGGTAAGAAGTCGCAGTATGCTACAAACAAGTCTACTGGAGGGAATTCGTATACTCCTAATCCAGTGAGATGCGGCAAGTGTAGGAAGGGTCACTTCACCCGTGAGTGCAAGGAAGCTGATGTTATTTGCTTCAAGTGTGGAAAGTCTAGTGACATCAGCCGTGACTGTGGAGGGGCAAAGCCGGAACTGCAAAGTACTAACAAGACCCAGAATTCTCAAGCCAATCAACTGAAGACCAGTGGAAGAGTCTATACTCTCAATGGAGCTGAAGCCTCCGAGTCCGAAGACCTTATCTAAGGTAAATGTCTCATAAATGGAACTCCTTTAATTGTGTTGTTTGATTCGGGTGCAACCCATTCCTTTGTATCACATGACTCTGTTAGAGACTTAAAGTTACCAGTTACCTATCTTGACCATGACTTCATTGTTACTACGCTTACAAATAAGCCTGTCCTTACTTCCTATGTTTGTAAAAGTTGTCCCATTACCATTGATGATAGGAACTTTGTAGTTGACCTTGTGTGTCTGCCTTTGAAACAGCTTGATGTTATTCTTGGGATGGATTGGTTGTCTACCAATCATGTCCTTCTAAACTGCTTTGATAAAACTATTGTTTTTGGGACTGCTATAAATCCTAAGGATCCTAAATTTCTTTCTGCCAACCAAGTGAAGGCTTCTATGAGAGAAAAAGCCCAAGTATACATGATTCTGACTTCCCTGGAAGTAGAGAGCAAATCTAAGGTTGAGGATGTGCCAGTTGTGAGAGAGTTTCCTGAGGTTTTTCCTGAGGATGTTTATAGTCTACCGCCTGAGAGGGTTATTGAGTTCACCATAGACTTAGTGTCAGGCACAGGGCCTATCTCTATAGCACCTTATAGGATGTCCCCTCTAGAGCTAGTAGAGTTGAAGAAAAAGTTGGAGGAGTTGCTTCAGAAGCAGTTTGTTAGGCCTAGTGTGTCTCCGTGGGGAGCGTCAGTGTTGTTGGTGAAAAAAAAATGGTAGCATGAGGTTGTGTGTCGACTATCGGCAACTCAACAAGGTAACAGCTAAGAATAGGTACCCTCTTCCTAGGATAGATGACCTTATGGATCAGATGATAGGAGCCTGCGTGTTTTCTAAGATAGATTTGAGATCAGGTTACCATCAAATCCGGGTCAAGTCTGAGGACATTCCAAATACTGCGTTCAGGATGCGTTATGGCCACTATAAGTACCTAGTTATGCCTTTTGGTGTGACTAATGCTCCTGCTGTGTTCATGGATTACATGAACAAGATCTTTCACCCGTACTTGGATAGGTTCGTAGTTGTTTTCATAAACGATATCTTAGTATACTCTAAGACTAAGGGAGAGCATGAGGAGCACCTGCGGATCGTTTTACAGACCCTTAAGGAAAAACAGTTGTATGCTAAATTGTCCAAGTGTGAGTTTTGGTTAGATGAGGTGAGTTTCTTAGGACACATCATCTCTAAAGGAGGGATAGCCGTAGACCATGATAAAGTGGAAACCGTGCTCCATTGGAAAGCACCTAAGTCAGTGACCGAGATTAGGAGTTTCTTGGGTTTAGCCGGGTACTATAAGAGGTTTATAGAAGGGTTCTTTAAGATATCTTTACCTTTGACCCGCCTTACTAAGAAAGGACAAATCTTTGTTTAGGACTCTAAGTGCGAGGCAAGTTTCCAGGAGTTAAAGGATAGATTGACATCCACACCAGTATTAGTTTTACCCGACCCTACTAAACCTTTTGCAGTATACCGTGATGCTTCAAAGCAAGGTTTAGGTGGTGTGTTAATGTAGGATGGCCAGGTAGTAGCTTATGCTTCAAGGCAATTAAAGATCCATGAGAAGAACTATCCTACCCATGACTTGGAATTAGGAGTCGTAGTGTTTGCCTTAAAGATCTGGAGGCACTATCTTTATGGAGCTAGGTTTGAGGTTTTTAGTGATCATAAGAGTTTGAAATATCTATTTGATCAGAAAGAGTTGAATATGAGGCAACGTAGGTGGATGGAGTTTCTTAAGGATTATGACTTTGAGTTGAGTTACCACCCAGGAAAAGCCAATGTAGTGGCTGATGCCTTCAGTAGGAAGACCTTGCATGTATCAGCTTTGATGGTTAGAGAGATGGATTTGATCGAGGAGTTTAGAGACTTGAGCTTAGCTTGGGAAGTTACCCCTAAGAGTATTAGGCTTGGAACGCTGAAGATCACTAGCAGCTTGATGGACCAGATTAGAGAAGGGCAGGAGATAGATGTATATCTTTTAGATCAGAGAGAGTTGATTACTCAGGGTAGAAACCTTAATTTTAAGGAAGGGACTGATGGAATTTTGAGGTTCCAGGATAGAGTTTGTATACCTGATGTTCCAGAGCTTAGGAAGTTGATCCTTGAGGAAGGGCATAGAAGTGGTTTGAGTGTTCACCCGGGAGCCACAAAGATGTATCAAGATCTGAAACGCATGTTTTGGTGGCCTAGGATGAAGAAGGATGTGGCTGAGTTCGTTTATGCATGCCTAGTATGTCAGAAGGCTAAGATAGAACACCAGAAATCTTCGGGTAAGATGTATCCTTTGAGTATCCCTGAGTGGAAGTGGTATAGTATCTCTATGGATTTTGTGTCTGGACTCCCTAGGACTCTAGTTGGTTGTGATGCCATATGGGTTGTTGCGGACAGATTGACTAAATCTGCCCATTTCATTCCTATGAACATGGAATATCCATTAGAGAAACTGACAAGTTTGTACATCAAGGAGATAGTTAGATTGCATGGTGTACCCTCTGGCATAGTTTCAGATAGAGATCCTAGATTTACCTCAAGATTTTGGAATATTTTGCATGAAGCTTTAGGGACCAAGCTTAGACTGAGTTCAGCTTACCAGCCGCAAATCGACGGTCACTCTGAGAGAACCATCCAATCCTTAGAGGACCTGTTGAGAGCTAGTGTGTTAGAGCAGTCTGGTAGTTGGGATAAGTTCTTACCCCTTATAGAGTTCACCTACAACAATAGTTTTCATTCCAGTATTGGGATGGCACCCTATGAAGCTTTGTATGGGAGGAGATGTAGGACACCCTTGTGTTGGAATGAGCCTGGTGAGAATGTTGTGTTAGGACCTGAGATAGTGCAGGAGACTACAAAAAAAGTGAGAAAGATACAAGAAAAGATGAGAGTGGCACAGAGTAGGCAAAAGAGTTACCATGATAAGAGACGGAAAGCTCTCGTATTCCAGGAATGGGACCATGTGTTCTTGCGAGTTACTCCAACAACTGGGGTTGGTAGAGTAATGAAAGCGGGGAAACTTACCCCAAGATTCATTGGTCCTTACCAAATTCTAAAAAAAGTCGCTGAAGTTGCCTACCAGATAGCCTTACCCCCGTTTTTATCAAACCTCCATAATGTGTTCCACGTGTCTCAACTCAGAAAGTACATTCATGACCCAAGCCATGTGATAACACTGATATGATTCCGTTAAAGGAGAACTTGACTTTTGAGGCACTACCACTTCGAGTTGAGGATCGAAGGATTAATCAGCTGAGAGGAAAGGACATTTCATTGGTCAAGGTTGTTTGGGGTGGAGCTACAGAAGAAAGTGCCACTTGGGAGTTGGAAAGCAAGATGAAGTAGTCATATCCGCATCTATTTGCTCAAGGTTAGTAGAAATTTCGAGGATGAAATTGTTATAAGGGGGTGGAGTGGTAACACCCGAATTTTCGTTTATACGTGCATCGATGTGTTAACATATGTTTATATGTTGATTTATGTCCTTAGTTCCATGTTGAATGTTTAAGTGTATGTTTTGAGTAGTTAAGCCTTTAGAAAGGGTCAAGAAACCTGTTTTACGGTTTTGAACGTATCTTGAGTTCTAGATGTCCGATTGAGGCGATCTTGGATGCATTGGAAAGCTTAGATAATTATCTACAACTCAGAGTAGTCTTATAATCGATTATGAGTGTCAGAACAGCCATAATCGATTATGGGTAACCAATAATCGATTATAGGTATTCGAGAACGCTGAATATCGAGACAGAACAGTCATAATCGATTACCATAATCGATTATGATTGCGTTTTTCTACAGAAACAGGTTTTAAACCCTTATTTTGGCCCGTTTCATCTTAAACCTTTTTATAACCCTTTAAGCACGAAATAAACCCTAGTTAGCAGCCTCTAAACCTCTGCAAACGTCCTTCCTTAATCTCATGGGATTCCCTTTTAATCCTTTTGAGATTCGTCAAAAACGTAAACTGTTTTACTCTTTTTCGTTGGAGAATCGCTGTAGCTGATACGAAACCTTTGTGCAACCATTCTTCTTTGCTCTAGTTAGCCTTAATGGGTTAAGATTGAAGTAAATTCGTGAACCCTTGTCTCTTCTCCAATTCTCCTTGAATTTTCTTGATTTGGGGACTGATTATGAACGTTTTTGGGTCCTATTTGGCACCCTCATGCAGCAAGTGTATTGAACCAAGGACAAGACAACTATTCCTCTTCTTTGTTCTAGTTTGAGTCTTCCAGTTGTGATCAAGGTAAGATAACCAACCCTAGAGTTCGTTCTTTTTCCTTTAATTTCTATTGGATTAAGAATTGAATCTAATCCTTTTATTATGTTGTATTGTGATCAAGCGTTTGAGCCCTGAGACGGAGCCAAGAACGAATCTCGCGCTCTTCTTCCTTGGATTTCATTTTGTCATACTAGGTATGGTGGGGAGAAGGTCAATATGAATATAGGTGTAGGGGTAGCGTAAGATGAAGGGTTAACCCATGACCCTAATAGTATGTTGGTGTATGATATATGACTTTTGAAACTTATCTATGTATTCATTTATGTCGAGGGATGTTGTTAAATGACTATATGTGATATTCTTGATTCTGATGATTATTGAATGTGATTTATTACTATTATGGCATGATTATATGTGTTGATTGCATGTTTCATGTTGATGATGATGAACTATGATGGGTGGCTACGTTGTTTAAGCCTTGAAAGTAGACGTTAAATTAATCTTAAGTCATAGATTAAGTTATGGGTCCATGAGAATTCATAATAAATGGAGTTAGTATGAGAGGTGAGGATGATAGCCAAGGATTTTTAGTTCAAACATATAGGTGTTGACCTGTGAGTGTTAAAGATATTCAAGGTTAGAAATACACTTAAAACTAGGTATGACAGCTGCTGTAACAGGGGTGATAATCGATTACTACGTAGTAATAATCGATTATCAGGTTAGCAATAATCGACTACCAGGTTGGTAGTATTGAACATAATGGGAAATAGTTGATCATTGGATATGAGTGAAACCACATGATCTTGCATATTTAAATAAAGGAAGTAAGTGAAGAATGTGATAATCTAAAGAATATATTTAAGGATAGTAATTAAATTAAGATGAGAACATTAATGAGAATAATAGTAAGAAAAATAGAGATAGAAGCTTAGTTAACTCAGATAATACTTAATAAAGATAAAGATGCTAGTAGTAATGATGTGTTACTATTAGTGGTGTTGATAAAGACGGTAACGATGGGTTATCGCCAGATGTTGATTGTGATCATCGTTGATGGTCAAAGTTATTAATCATTGTTAATGATTACGATGAAGGATGGTTGGACATGTGATTGCATGTTTGTTCGACATTGCACGCATCATTGCATAGAAGATGTTTGATGGGTGGAAAGCAAACGATGAATCGCGATGGTGGAGGCCACGATGGGTGGTATCCCAGCCTTGAGGGTAGAGTTGGGTAAGGAGGTTCCATATGGCATGGACTTGCAACCCGTGGCCGGAGCATCCTATTGACAACCTGACTACCCCGACGAGCCACTGTACGTTTTCAGGATTAGTGAGAGTATCTGTGGCATCATCTGGTATGGTGATGCGTCCTTGTTGGTTTAACAGATATGTACTCCTAGTCGCCTTTTCAGAGTTAAAGTTAATGGATCCACATGTGCATGGAGTAGTGACGTTGCATAGCATTGCACGCATTCGCTAACATGACATAATATGTTTATATGATTGTGTGTTGTATGCTCATCTTATTAACTACTTTGCTATCATTTATATATATATATATATATATATATATATATATATATATATATATATATATATATATATATATATATATATATATATTATATATGACTTCTCACTCCCTACTTTTGTTGTTCTATGCATGTACCTTGTTTATGCAGAGGAGGGTGAGCCAGCTGCTGAGGAGTGATCCCGAGGAGATCATTGCTCGTAGTTAGGTTGTTAGTTTGTTAGTTGGTTTTTAGTTTTTATCCGATGTATTATCGGTATCTTGTATACCAGCTCTGATATGTGACATCGGGTTTCGGGTTTAGTTATTTCCGCAGTTAATGTATTTTAAATGTTTAAAACTTATTTGTTGTATACGGTTAATTGTTTTGGATAATGTGATACTTGCTACTCTTTAAACAATTTTTTAT
Source organism: Ammopiptanthus mongolicus (assembly GCA_039655645.1). Lineage (NCBI taxonomy): Eukaryota > Viridiplantae > Streptophyta > Magnoliopsida > Fabales > Fabaceae > Ammopiptanthus > Ammopiptanthus mongolicus. Next base: position 26,546,660 of record CM077349.1, on the reverse strand, counting down.
TTTAACACGTTTTTGAATTAAAGACTTGTATGATCTTTTATATTAATTATCATGTATGGGGTAGTGGGTGTCACAAGTTTAAATTCAACTAACTCACTATATGTTAGGGTATGAAACTTAAGAACAGAACTCTGAAAGTATAACTCTATGCCGAGAGTGATATGAAAATTTAAATTCAGAGTAAGCTTGAAAGCTTTAGATTGCTTTTTGATAGCTTGATTGCTCGTATGAAAGTTCTTGTGTAGTTGTTCTAACTTTGCTTCTTTAACGATAAAGGTATTTATAGCCTTCAAGTCTTAAACACTCTTCAGTCTTCAACGGATGGCAAAAGAGCCGTTCTGATGAGCATTAAATACATTATCCCGTTGAGTCTGATAACTTGTATGAGGGCTTCTGAAAAGCACAGTAGACTATCAGGTTGATAGCTTAGAATGGCACTGACATCTTTTCCTTGTACTCGAAAGTTGCCTTTTGTATTTCCTTTTGGAGATAGTCAAATCTTGGTGTCAGGAACAGACTGGCTTCAGCATGTTTGATGATACGAAGTTTACAAAGAATGTTTGTCTAAGGGATATTTCCCTTTTACACGTTGATTAAAAAATTTAAACTATTACTTTTACAAGTTCGCGCTAACTTATAGTCCAGTTTATTAAATTCTGATGGACTTTTACATTGGACTACGAAACAGAGAGCTTTTACAAGTAAGAGTCTTTGGACTCAGATAAGAAATGAAAACTAACTTCGTCCATAGAGAACTTAGCGAACGTAGGGTAGAAGGATTGGACGAACGATAAGTCTTTGGGCTTAAAAGACCTATACACTTAGATAAACACGTTAGTCCAAAACAAATCTTTGTTCATTTAATTTTAGTCTTTTGTTAATATCAAAACCTTAAGGAGTTTATGGACCATATGAGACGTCCCTTTGCCTCATTAAAGAACGTAGTTAACTAATCCTGGTTACGTTATAACCGTTAGCGCACTTATTATACATACGAGGTATTTAAAACTTAAAACATACACACATACTGTATATATATACATCATCATCAGAGTGCACAAACTTCAAGAAGAAAGCATGGTATAAAGAAGTACAGACGACTTCCTCTCCTCGCCCAAAATACATTTAAAGACAGACTCACTAACCATATACACTTAGTATACTAACACACTCCTCTTCAGTCGGGAGGACGGGTACTGCTCGCTTGTGCTCATTGTACAGCCACTTAGAACCTCCCAAGATTAGGGTCAGTGGCTCTTCCACCAGCATCGGGCTCGTACAGAGTGCCGTCCATCTCTTCATCAGCTGGCTCCACCACCGGCTCTTCTCAATATATAAGATAACATATAATATGGGAACAACAGGGGATAAGAATTGTATCTCATCACAGATAGGGATAAAGATAAAGCAGATACATTAATAGCACAACCACACACACAATCATCACCAACACCATCCTCGGGCTTTATTGATCTTAACTACTCATCTCACACTCTCATGCACATAGAGCTGAAATGAAGACGCGGCAACATTCCTACGTCACAATGTATCCCCTACCAAGCAGGATAAAAGTCAAACGTCATCCGAGCAGCAGGTTCCGTTACATTCACGAGTACATTACATCCCCTACCAAGCAGGATGCTCACCCCCTACCAAGCAAGGTGACACTATTCCCCATTCTCGATAGGAATAGTTGTCCCGGTGTCGGAAGGCGCATCGGAGATCTCAGAAACTCATAGTAGACTTACCAAGCATCTATTTGTAGTTCCGATTTGACCTCGCGTAATCCCAAATCTACGTGGTTGTGACATCACCACACGATACAATCTAGCATGAATTCTCACGACTCATTCTGACTAATCGCTTAGCAACTCAACCTCATCACCCGACACACTGAACACTAACACTCCCTACCAAGCAGAGTGTTCACGACTATCCATAGTCCTCAATCATTTCACCAGGTTGAGTGCAACAGCTTATTACCACAAAATGATCTTATCTCACACATCACCCAATTCACACGCGATCATTTCTTAGCTCTAGGCATACCAGCAATCACATATGCATTATTATGCTATCATACAACCGGTTATCATCAACCCATCAATAAGACCGTAAAGCATATTATCATCACGTCACCATTTAAGATAGTAAAGCATGTTGCCACGAGCATAGCAAAACACGTATTCACAAATACATCATAGAAGACATATAACCATGTTAAGCATACGACCTCGATTAATATAATATCAACCTACATGATAAACCTACAATGCCTAAGCCCACATTGGTACCGTTTTTCAATAATTTCCAATGTGGACTTAGGTGTTGTCGATTACTCAACCACTAGTAGGGTTTAGGATCCCCTACGCATATCAATGTATTCTACTTTACTCTTGTCTCCCCGATGAGTGTAATTCTTTCCCCCATCTTAGAGCGATTGGTGCAACGATCACGGACTCGACCACGATCACACCAACGCCACATCCACCACCACGCACTTACCTCCACCACCAACCTCTAGCCGCAGCCTCCTCTTCCAAATCTAGCACCCACACGACCTCGACCTTTGCCTGATCACGGAAACAACGTATAGGCAACATTGTTAACCCTAGGGCAATACAAAAACCAAGAAGATTCAAGGGAGAAGCTCGAAGAAAACGAAGAACACTAAGGTCGACGTGTTAGAGATTCGAGCTTACCTTCGAGAAATCGAGAAACCAATCCATGGAACTCATAGTACTCAAAGCCCTAATCACAATGGTGTAGTTGGAATCATGATCCGATGCTCCAATCTCACTTTGGCTTTACTTTCTCTCTCAAGAACCTCTGCCTTCTCTCTAAACTCTGAAATTCAGCAAAATACAAAATGGATTTCATGCTAAGTTAAAACAGAAGAGAAAAGTTAAGTAATGTTGTCAAGCTGTCCACGCTTGAGCTTGGTAAAACTCCACGCTTCAGCGTGGGCACGCTTTGACGTGGGAAAACACCACGCTTGAGCGTGGCATGCTGATTGCCACGTCTCTGCCACGCGTCGCGTGCGCGCTGACACGTGCACCTCCATGCGTGCCCCCTTCCATGCTCTGACATGCAAGTACCCACGCTCTGACATCAATGGTCAACATTTGAGCGTGCGGTTTCTCCACGTCTAAACATTGGACGCTGATTTACTCTGTTATTCCACGATTTTCCACTTTCTGGACTCGTTCCAAGGCCAAATCGTCCCAAATTTGAACCATGGCTTCCTCAACATATAAGGAACATGATTAACCCCTCAAACATGCGTAATTATTGTCCCATACACTAATCAAGAAAATGGGTTGTTACACCATAACCACTTTGGTTCCAACAATCTCCACCTTTTTGATGATGACAAAACATGCTAAATTTGATTAAAATTTTTTTTTTCTTAAGAGCCAAAAGAAGCTCCCCCTAAGAAATAGCAGTAAACAATAGTATGACCATAATAACTGCAGTCCAATAGCAGCAAGCATAACATGCATAAGACTTTAAGAAAATTCATATATGCTAGCACATAATATCAGACTTAAACATATGCAAATAGAGGTAATGATTCACTTGTATAAAGTCAAATTATAATCAAATTTCCCTTGTCTTCTTCTCCCCTTTTTGTCGTCAGACAAAAAGTGGAGTCAGAACATCATTGTCAGAAGAAGAAAATAAAAAAAAACTTGAAAGACTTAAAAGAAATTTAAGAAGGAGAAGGATGTTTAGGAAGAAAGTTCTGAAACATAGTTGCAATCTGCTTGAGCAACTCTGCATGCTTGGCTTGGATGGTATTAGAGATAGATTGTTGGACGAACTCTTGGAACTCAGGAGGGACAACTGATACGGAACTCTCAACTGTGGCTTTGGTTGCCTCAGGGTTCTATTGACGAGGGATCACAATCAAAGCAGTGGACGGTGATGGATCAGCAGGATGTACCACGGAAAGAGGCATAGGTTGAGACTTAGAAACTTCTTTCTCAGAGTCTGCAACTTGATCAATAGGCTGTGCAGCTTGTTCTTCCGGATAAGGATCCTCATAGACTATCTCTGTGTCCCAAAACTCCTCAGAAGGTTATTGGATTGGTATAGCTTATGGTTCCTCAGAATTTGGGTCTTCTTGAACAATAGGTTTAAGCGGTGGTGGCAGCACTTCAAGAATAACCTCAGCGTCCTCCAATCTATTGTTCTTCCTCCATTTGGGTTTGAAGACGTCAATCACCTCCGTGCAGTACATAGGAATTCCAAAGATATCGTCCAAGATCGTGAAGTCAACCTCGGAGATCCTATATTGCTTACAGACGATTGGAATCTAAACGTTTTCCTTGTCTGACAGACCAGACGTTGAAGCTTCTCTTGTACATCTCCAAATGAAGTTCTCCCAATAGATTTTAGCGTACAACTAATTTCTTTGCCGTGGAGCCTTTTCCACAATGAATGCCAGATCATGAGAATCATCTCTGGGTTTCTTTCAGAACAGAGGGTCAAAGCGGATCTTGTAGGGCAGTGACCATGTTTCAAGCCTTTTCCTCCCATCTTTATTCTTGTTAAGATCCAACATCAGGATCCTTGGACACACTTTTGGAGGAACAACTCCCACTCTTGTTTCTTCTTCCCTTCTCCAAAAGCTCTTTGGCAGATTGTGATAGATCTTTGCTTCCCTTGGCATATCACACTCCTTCCGAATGGCATAGTAAGGGAGAAAGTCCCTTACATCAGAGTGCTCTTTCCAATCATAAAGGTAGCTAGGAATAAAGCTCACATCACGATCGAAAATAAACTTTTTAAAGCCAAAGGATCTTGATCTTCTCTCTTCAGTTTTCTTACATCCTCTCTTCTCTTCATTCGGACGAATAACATGCCTAGCCACGTTATAGTAGAACCACTGGAATGCTTTGTCCTTGATGAGAGTGGGATAAAGCTTCTTTGGAGGGAATTTTTTCTACACAAGATAGACTAAGAGAGGTCCATGAGTGTTGTCGAGTTGACTAGGCAGTCGTCTATTAGGAGTATAAGGAATAGGGTAGTAACCAAGTTCAGGGGTGGACCAGAGGGATTATGTTGAGGTGGGGAAGGTGTTTCGTATTGGTATTCAGGTGGAAGGATTGGACCTTTGTGATGATGGGAAGTGGAAGGGGTTTGTGTTTATGGAACAGGGCAGGGAACCTTCTCTTAACGTCATCCCAGTTTGAGCTTTATTTTTCAAAGGTTATTCCGGGAATACGTTTGAACTTTCTTTTTGGGTACCAGATTTTAGAGTAGGGTCCCCCACATGGTTTGAAAGGTTCATTTGTAGGTGGAGGTTGAGTTTGTGATTGTGGTTGTGTTTGGTTTGTTGAAACGGTTTGTGTTTGAGGAGAGGAAAGGGGTGAGAAGCCCATGGACAGTTGTAAGTCCATTACAACATTGTCAACTACAATGGGTTGCTCTATAACAGACGTAATAACTGAATGAGAGAGAGGTTCAGTATTACCTTGAGTTTTGAACCTTGTAGTCCTTGGCCTTTTTGCAGCTAATTCGGCTATGGAGCTTCAGAAGCAGACTCCTTTTTTTGCCTTTTGATCATCTTAGAGATAGGCTGATCATCGTCTTCATCTTTGTCCACAGATGAAAGAACCAATCTTCTTTTCCTTGAAGGTTGGACGGAGACAGTTGTTAGACTGACAGTTGATGGCTTGATTGCTGGACGTACAGGCTCTACCGAGCGTCCAACAAATTCAGCTTGTTCTGACGCTTCTCCAGAAACTTGCGTCTGACCTTTCTAAGCACCTTTATATTTTTCTTGCTCCTTCTTAGACTCCTCAATGCAGTCTAGCTTCATCGTCATCAGACTTTGCTTAATAAACTTCGGTTGAAGCAAACGATCAATTCCATGAATCCCAAACTATTTGATTTTCTACTCTGGAGTCAGGGATTTGAGATCATTATAGACAAGGTGTTTCTCAAAGATCTTGGAGAGAAGAGAAGCATAAGGGATGGTTGTGTTCTTCCCAGATCCTTGGATAGAAACCTTGAAACATCCAAATAGAAGATGAGGCAGGATTAACTTGTTTCTCTAGAATGAGATGGACAAGACAAAATTGATGAGCCTTGGAGACTGAGTCCTTGGAACCAGCCTTGTGAATGATAGACTTGTTCATGATTTGGTGAAGAACCCTAGCCTTGTCTGTCATCTTGGAGCTAATCAACTTGTCACAGACATTTTTCAGAAGGCATTCTCTGATAGTTTCCATACCTCCCAAGTCCTTTTCCCACTCGTCTTCATAAGTGATTCCAGACTGAGCGCGGCCAATGGCATTTGAGATGATTGCCTCAAAGACTATCACTTCAGTGTTCAAAACCTTGTTTCTGACTTCCCTTGTTGTGATAGTAGGGTTAGTTGTTGTGTTCAAAACACACTTAAGGGCAGTGTACCCTTTAGCAGAAGTAATATAGGACGGAAGTCCAGATATCGTATCCAAGAGATTAATTGTGATATTAAATGATAAAGCAAGTACTGGAATAGAGAAATCCTTATTCTATTTAGACTTATCGAAATACTAAATATATAAAGATGATGATGTAGCAACAATAAAAGATTAACAAAAGAGATAAAAAGAGTTTGAGAGTTCAAGAGTAAAAGAGCCTAGAGTCGTGGTTTCACTTGTGCTTTCGATACCCCCAAATCCTAGTTCTATATGGTTTCAATATTCCCTTCACCGATTACCAGTCCCTCTAACTATTACTATCATGTGGTTGTCAATCACTGATATTCTTTTCCCCGAACGGACTTTCTGTTTGTCAGGCAGCAGTTGCAAACGACATGGAAAGCATAAAGAACTGAGAAGTTTAAATAACCGGAAGGTAACAATTGCAATACGGTCACTGGTCAATTAATTATCCTCATTTGTCCTATATATCTACTACTTTAATTGGGCTTTACAGCCAAAATATCAATCAATTGATTAAGAGCATGCAAAGGATAGCTCATCATAAACATAGAATGAAGAACAATAAAATAAATCTAATCAGATAGTAACTTCGAAACCAAATAGAATTCGAATTAAAGCGAAGACATAGCAAAAGGGGTTTCTACTAACACAAGATCCACCACAACTCTAGTGGTCAATTTAGTTACTCATAGTAATAGAGAAACTCAAAGTCAACAAAGGGAAACAAATCATGAAGAATTGAAGAGAGAGAAGTGGTCTCCAACTTAACCTCCAGGTACTAATCCAACTCTAGAAATCAAAACTACAAAACTATAAACTAGAAAACAAAGGGTATAGTACTCAGAATAAAAGATGAGATGGTTCAAAGAGACGATTGGATTCCTAAGAATGGCACAAAAGGCCTCTATTTATAACAAAATATGAGAATAGGGCCTTAAATTAGGTCTTCTGCGCCGCCAACACGGGCGTGGTACAAATCAGCATGGCCGTGCTCTTCACTATGTCAGACTTTGCTCAAATATGCAAGGGCGTACCAACTTCGTAAATCAACGTCCTAGTGCACGGGCATGTTCACCTTCTTGCACGGTCGTGCTCTTCGCGATTGAGACTGTGCTTGCTTCAATCAGGCCTTGCTTCTCTGAGTCGGACCTTTTTTTCATTTTGGCACGGGCGTGCTGCTGTTTGGCACAGCCGTGCTATATCTTCAGAGGTCAGCTTTAAGTCTTTTTGTAAGGCTTTATTTGGATGGATGACTTGGAGGGCTTGCACGGGCATGCTCACGCATGGCACGGTCGTGCTTAACCTCAGAACTTCAGTATTCTGCCCATATTAGCTCTAAAACCTTCACTTTTATTCATAAGTTCAACAAACTGTTTCTAAACGTCAATTCTGTCAAAACTTAAGTAAAAGGGGTGAAATACAATAATATTAATCATGGAATGCATCGAAATTCAACCCAAATACGCCCTATAAAATATACAGAATTGAGGTTTATCATTAGTCTAGAACTCCCTTATGAGGGCAAGGTAGATCACAGGAAACCCTTTGAAGAAACTTGACCAACCAGCAACTTGAATATGGGGTGCGACATCAACCCCATGGTCAGTGAAGAACCTCAGGTTGAACTTGAACTCAATCAGAATCTCAGCATTCTGAACATCGAGGGATTTTCCTTTACCCTTAGCAGAGACGGATGTAGAAGCAGAAGCAGATGAGGCCATTAAAAGGAATAAAGCAATCCTAACCTAACCTAACCTAACCTAACACCAAATCATATAAATTAAAGAGAAAGGAAGTGAGATTTTACACTAGAGAAGTGAATAAGCAGGGAAGGTGGCTGAAATTTTGAAGATTATGCACAGATTTGGGGAGCAAGGGATGAGCAAGGGCTGTGCTCAGCCCGTGCTCTGCTCCGCCCTTTTATTATGAACAGTCGTGTGCGTAGCATGACTGTGCTAACAGGGAGCATGATCGTGCTCTCCTATTTTTTCAGATTTTAAATTTCAGTTCAAAAATAGGGAACACTTTAATTTTTGCAAACCTTCCCACACTTATTTCAATCTCTAGTTTTTAATTTTTCAAAAGGGAAAAGCTACTAAAAACACACAACTAAAAATGAAAACGAAAGAATAATAAAAATAAAAATGCAAGTTGCCATCAATAATCTTTTCGCCAGATGAACCCAATGGTTGTCAGGCAAAGAGTTTAAATGATTAGAAAACATAAAGAGAAAAGAGGTTGATGACCTAACGGAGTAAATCACGTTTTCATAAATCTAGATTTAAACCCCAGTTATCCTATAGATCTACCAATTTAATTGAGCTTGATAGCCAAAATATCAATCAATTGATTAAGAGCACACAAAGGGTGCGCAATCCTAGTATGGGATGAAGAACAACAGAATAACACTATTTAAATCGCAACTTTGAAACCAAATAGAATTCAAATTAAAGCTAAGATATAGCAAAAATGGTTTCTACTAATACAAGATCTACCACAACTCTAGTGGTAAATTTAGCTACCCATAATAATAGATAAAACCAAGTTAAACATTGGAAAACGCACCCTAAAGAGTTAAAAGAAAAAGAGGTGTCTCCAACTTAACCCCGAGGTGCAAATCCTACTCTAGAATTCAAAACTAACAAAAGCTATCAACTAGAAAACTAATACAAAAGAGTATAGTATAATAATATCAAAGCATAAGATGATAAGAGATCTCTATATTGGTACAGAAGTCCTCTATTTATACGAAAATATGAGAACAGGACCCAAAATTAGGTCTTCTGCGCAGCCAACACGGGCGTGCTCTTCAGTTAGCACGGCCGTGCTCTTTATTATGTCAGGTCGTGCTCAATTCTGCACGGGCGTACCAACTTCATAAAACAATATTCTAGTGCACGGGCGTGCTCTTCAGTTGTAAGGCCGTGCTTGCTTTAATCTGCCATTGCTTATCTGAGTTAGGCCTTGCTTCACTTTGGCACGGGTTTGCTCACGCCTGGCACGACCATGCTAAATCTTCAGAGGTCAACTTTAAGTCATTCTTGTAAGGCTTTGTTTGGTTGGATGGTTTGGAGGGCTTGCACAGGCGTGCTCACATATGGCACGGCCGTGCTAACCTCAAAACTTTAGTATTTTCTCCAGTTGAGCTCAAAAACCTCGAACTTTCTTCATAAGTTCATCAAACTGCCTCTAAACGTCAATCTGTCAAAACTTAAGTAAAAGGGGTGAAATACAATAATATTTATCATGAAATGCATCGAAATTCAACCCAAATACCCCCTATAAAATGCACAGAATTGAGGTTTATCAAACTTCCCGCACTTGAACATTGCTTGTTCTCAAGCAATTATCTGGCTTAGAATTTTCTAAAATAGTTTTCAGACTAAAATCAAGGGAACCCAAAACAAACAGAGTTTTCAAATCGCGAGTATAGTCAAACAAGTATAATTTTCAAAAGAAAGTCAAGAGATTACCAAATTAGAACTTCTAAAGACCTTGAAATCAAACTTTTCAAAAGACCAAAGGTCTCTCTACTCACAATCTCTCAGTGTATTGGGCAAAGATATTTAAAGCACTCAAGAAAATAAATTACCATAGGCTTGTCCATTGACCAAATTTCCAAAATATATATGATCCATATGCATGCCAAAGAAGGAAGGGGTCTTTCAAGGGTTGTAACGAGGTCAAGGCATTGATGTCAGGTATGATAGAGAAAGAAAAGGGATAATCTAAGGGCTAAACCAATAAAACAAAGTAGTGACTTCTTGAAGCATAAAAGAGCATAAAGTGCATTGGAACTTTTTCACAAGATTTTCAAGGGTCTACTACATTTTCTTCAACCTTTCCTTTTTTTTCCCTTTCCTTTGCTATAAGCTTTTTTTTTTTCTTTTTCTTCTCTTGCTTCTCTTTATTTTTATTTCCACCAATTTTTATTTTTATTTTTGAATAGAAAGAGAAGCATTTTTCTTTTACTGTCAGCTTATTTCTAACACTTTTATTTTCAGAAAGGGAATTCATATCAATACGTTCCTATTAATTCTCCAATATACTTCTAAGAGGTCACCAAAAACAATTTTCAATTTTTCAGAATAGGGACCAAAGAAAAGATATTTTCATAAGGCTCAAATTGGTCAACTAGAGGAAGTGTTTATCAAATATAATGCGGGCAAGAAAAATAACTAAGAGTGTCCCAACCACAGTTCCACATGCATAAAGAATAAATTTGCCTCTAGAAGGTCTCAGGACAAGTTCTAGAATGTATCAACCTGAGAAATCACAGTCATCAAAGAAAAGGGATTAATATCAAATAAATTTAGCATAGTAATTTAATCACCATAAGACCAACCTTTTCAAAAATACTTAAGAGACTATCAAAGAAATTTATCAAAAAAAAAATTTATAAGGGGTTTCCTTAATTTTAATCATACAAAAAGAGAAGATAAGCCAGTTAATTGGATGCAGCAATATCATAAAAAAAATATGTATATCTTTCCTTCCCACACTTAACATTTGCAATATCCTCAATGCAACAAAATTATCATAAAATACAAGTGTAGAGAAGGAGAAGAGAAGTATTGATCCTAATTTTTTTTATTATCGTAAAAATAAAATAAACTATCCTAAAAATAAAACAAAAATAACGAAATAAATAAAATAACTTGGGTTGCCTCCCGCAAAGCGCTTGTTTAACGTCTTTTGCTTGACGGTACCTCAAAATTGATCAATCAGGGGGCTCTCCAAATGCAAATTTAGCTAGTAAGGCATGAGCTTCTTCCTTTTCTATGGATGCCTATCTGTCAATAAGTGGAATGATACTTTTCCAAAATTGATAGAGCTGCTCATCGTCGAGCTCTTCATTCATTTTAATAGCATGCTCAGGAGTGGCATCTTGGGCTTCCCAATTTTCGTTTACGTGTTTATCGATGTGGCTATATATGTTTTCATATGTTAATCTATGTCCTTAGTCCTATATTGGGTGTTTAAGTATATGTTTGGGGTAGTTTAGCCTTTAGAAAGGGTCAAGAAACCTGTTTTACGGTTTTGGACATATCTTGAGTTCTAGATGTCCGTTTGAGGCGATCTTGGATGCGTTGGAAAGCTTAGAGAATTATTTACAAGTCAGAACAGCCATAATCGATTATATTATGATTTTCAGAACAACCACAATCGATTATTGGTTACACGTAATCGATTATGGGTATTCGAGAACGCTGATTGTCGAGTCAGAACAGTCATAATCGATTATTACTGCGTTTTTCTGCAGAACAAGTTTTGGACCCTTAATTCGGCCCGTTTCGTCTGAACTTCTTTTTAAACCCTTTGAGCACGACTTAATCCCTATTATTCACTATCTTAGAGTTAGAAAAACGGCATCTCTTCATCTCTCATGAAATTCCTTTGATCTCTTTCTTAAACCATCAAAGAGAAATCCTTGTTTTGGTTGATCTTCATCAATAACACTTCTTGAACGTATGAATCATGTTCTTGCTGGGTTGATCGTGATCAAGCACTCTGGACTGTGAGGAGGAAATCAAGAGCGAATCATTGTTTCTCTTACCCTTAGGTTGTGCGTTTCGTCATACCAGGTATGGGGGAAAAGATGATCATATCATATGGGAATGTGAGAATGGGATTGAGGTGATTGGGGATTCCCATGATCCCTTTGTGCCTTAAGTGATTTGTTGATACCATTGTTGGAGCAATGGCTTGAATTATGTGTGCTATGATTATTGTATTGAATTATTGTATGATTGTGATATCATGAAAACGTGTATGTATTATTATAATGATGTTATAAATATGTATGTGTTATTATAAGTGGTGTACTGTGGTTAATGTTTTTATCCTGAATTATATGAGTATTGGTTTGGGATTATAATATGTGAATATCGAGTTATAATTAAGGATTAATATATGTGAACTATGATTGTGACATTATTGAAATGCGATGTATTGCTTATGTGTGAGAGCCAGCTCTAAGGAGCCCGTGATGAGTACTCATTTGTGACTTTTTGTGTGACACCCAGCTTTGCAAGGCCCGAGACGGGACTCATCTTTGAATGGCCCATTTATGGACCCAGCCATGGAATGGCCTGAGATGGGATCCAGCCGCTAAGAGCCCATGGATGAGACTCAGCCCCTAGAGAGCCTGTTTGTGGGTACTCAAAAATGTGGGTTGTATGAGTCCGAGGGGACATTGTTGCTTGTGATTGTAATGCGACATGTTTACAAAATATAATGAAATGATATGTTAAAATGATATGAGATGATTTGACTTGATTCACGAAGATGATTATGTCATGTTTATGGGTGTGTAGTACTTATATGTATATGTATATTTGTGTGTATGCACTCGCCTTAATTTCCATTTTACATCCATAACATATGTATATGAGTATGTCTTCTCACCCCTTTGTATTTGTGTCTATTCTTGTATAATGTATGATTTGTACAAATGATTCTCAAGTGATTGAGGAGTAACGCATTGGAGCTTACGTGGAGTTGTACTGCTCTATTAGGAGTTGTTTTCACTTTGATATTGTTCTTTAGGCTTTGGATCATATTATTTATTTCTTTATGGGTTTTGTTTAGCTCTTATCTATGTGACATCGGGCTAGGGAATTATCTTATTTAAACTTTCTATTATTTATGCGAAACTTGTAAATATTTTATGACAATATGTTTAATTTAATTGGATTTGAAGTAGAATTTATGAATGGTGATACTCTTAACTATTGCGAAAATGTTTATTAATGGTAGAACTCGTATCTTTATTCCGCAAAAAATCTTTTCGCAAATCAATATTTATATAATACATCTATGTTGGGGTTAAGGGTGTCAAATTTAGTGGTATCAGAGCAGTTCGGTCCTAACCGAACTGTGAGGTTGAGTTGTTAGATGATCGGTCTGACCTTCAGGCCGTGCATTGTGTGTCTATTGTGCTTATCTGTATGAACTCTGTTAATTGGTGTGAATTGTTTGGCATTGTTGTGGTGCATTGTTTGATTTGAAACTTGTTTGTTACCTTATTTGCTGCATCCAGTATTGAATTCTGGCTTGTGCAGGAAGTAATGGCTGCTGGTAGAAATGACTGGGCGTTAGCTGATGCTCTCATTGCCATGGCTCAAGCCGTGGATAATAGAGACGTTGGAGTCGTTGAGTTCCAAGGGTTAGATAACTTCCAACGGAAGAACCCGCCAACTTTTAAGGGGGCTTACAACCTCGATGGTGCACAAAACTGGATTCGGAAGCTCGAGAAGATATTTCGGGCGATGGCGTGTACTGACGCTCAGAAGGTGACCTTCGATACCTTTATGCTTGCTGAAGAGGCCAAGTATTGGTGGGAGAATACCCATCAACGTTTGGAGGTTGATGCAATAATGGTTACTTAGGAAAACTTCAGGGAGAGATTCTTGGAGAAGTATTTTCCGGAGGATATTCACAACAAGAAGGAAATGGAATTTCTGCAACTCAAACAAGACAACATGACTGTGGCTGACTAAATCACTAAGTTTGAGGAGCTGTCTTAGTACTATCCGCATTATTAGGGTGATGCGGGGGAGCGTTCCAAATGTGTAAAGTTTGTGAATGGTCTGCGTCCAAAGATCAAGCAAGCCATTAACTATCAGGAGATTCATCAATTCCCAAAATTGGTGAATAAGTGTCGTATCTATGATGAAGACCACAGAGCTAGAGCAGCTTACTACAAAAGTGTGAGTTCTCAAAAGGATAAGAAACTGAGTAATCAGGATCGTGGGAAGCCGTATGCTGACAATAGTAATATTGAGAAGTCTGGAGTTGGGAAGACTGATGATAATGGTATAAGAGGCCCAACGAATGTTGTGAGATGTATGAAGTGCGGCAAGCGCTGGCACTTTGCTCGTGAGTGCACGGATACTGTTGTGACTTAGTTCAATTGTGGAAAACAAGGTCCTATCGGAAGAGATTGTCCTAATCTTAAGAAGGAGCAGAGCAGCGGTGGATGGGACCCACAAGCCAATCAACTACAGTCCAGTGGGAGAGTTTTCACTCTTAGTGATGCTAAAGCTTGGAAGCCCGACAATGGGATCCAAGGTACATGTCTCGCTTAGGAAATTCCTTTAGCTGTGTGTTTGATTCTGATGATATATGTCCTTGACGTTCCGTTCCTAGAGTAAGAAGGGGTGAAATACAATAATAGTGATAAAGTAAGTAGTAGAATAAAGAAATCCTTGTGCTATTTAGACTAATCGAATACTACTAATAATAAGATAATTATGTAAGCAGTAGTAAGATATGGCAAAAGAGAAATAAAGAGTTGAGAAATCAAGAGTAAAAGAGCCTAGAGTCGTGGTTTCACTTGTACTTTCGCTACCTCCCAAATCTTAGTTCTATTCAATTTCGTAGTTGCTCTTCAAATATCAATCCCTCTATGAAAACTATTAATTGTTTGTCAGGCAATCAATAATCGTTTCCCCAGATGAACCCAATGGTTGTCAGACAAAGAGTTTAAATGATTACTAAGCATAAAGAGCAAAGAGGTTGAATGACTCAAAGGAGTAAATCACGTTTTCTCAAATCTAGATTTAAACCCCGGTTATCCTATAGATCTAACAATTTAATTGGGCTTGATAGCCAAAATATCAATCAATTGATTAAGAGCATAAAAAGGGTACGCAATCCTAGTATGAGATGAAGAACAACAGAATAACACTATTCAAATTATAACTTTGAAACCAAATAGAATTCGAATTAAAGCTAAGACTTAGCAAAAAGGGTTTCTACTAATACAAGATCTACCACAACCAAGTTCAACATTGAAAAACGCACCCTGAAGAGTTAGAAGAAAAAGTGTCTCCAACTTAACCCCCAGATGCAAATCCTACTCTAGAAATCAAAACTAATAAAAACTATCAACTAGAAAACTAATACAAAAGAGTATAGCATAATAATATCAAAGCATAAGATGATAAAAGAACTCTATATTAGTATAGAAGGCCTCTATTTATAGAAAAATATGAGAATTGGTCCCAAAATTAGGTCTTCCACGCAACTAGCACGGGCTTGCTCTTCAATTAGCACGGCCTTACTCTTTATTATGTCTGGTCATGCTCAATTCTGCACGGACATACCAACTTCGTAAAACAACGTTCTAGTGCACGGGCATCAGCACGACTCGTGCTCTTCAGTCAGCAAGGTCGTGCTCTTCAGTTATAAGGTCGTGCTCGCTTTAATCAACCCTTGCTTATCTGAGTCAAGCCTTGCTTCACTTTGGCACTGGCGTTCTCATGCATGGCACGGTCGTGCTAAATTTTCAGAGGTCAGCTTTAAGTCATTCTTGTAAGGCTTTGTTTGGTTGGATGGCTTGGAGGGCATGCTCACGCATGACACGGTCGTGCTAACTTCAAAACTTCAGTATTCACTCCATTTTAGCCTAAAAACCTTCAATTTTCTTCATAAATTCATCAAACTGCCTCTAAACGTCAATTCTGTCAAAATTTAAGTAAAAGGGGTGAAATACAATAACATTTATCATGAAATGCATCGATATTCAACTTAAATACCCCCTATAAAATGCACAGAATTGAGATTTATCATTTGACAAACTAGAAGATAGAGTAAGGAGGAGGCAAGGAGGAAGGAGATATGAGAAAAGAGATAGAGAAAATAAGCGTGCCTTGAAGGAGAATTCTGACTTCAATTCAATAAATTGGAAAAACAACCAAAAAAAGGAGTGTTCTTCTTTAACTCCTAAAAAAATTGTGGCTGCCAACAAGGCCACCATCCCTACTAATAATTCTTCTTCTACTTCTAGTGCTCTTAAAGTTACTCTTGTATCTTTATGTCCAAGAGAGGTTAGTGAGGAAAAGAAAAAGAAAGTGTGCAAAAAGCACTCTTTAAAGAAAAAAAAGAAAAAGAGTGAGACAGAAGTTGAAAGAAAAATTGAGAGTCTATTTATGAAAGAAAATAAGGCGAACGACACATTGTTGACAAGACAACCTATGTATATCTTTCTATATAAATATGCTTGTTTGACTACTGATGCTAACTCTTTGCCTATTAGAGATAATTCTATTTTGAAGGAAGTTGAAAAAGTAATTCCAAGAAAAGTACCACATGGATTCAAACGAGTTGTGTTTGAACCCGAAGGATGAAGATGATTCCCAAAGGCAAAAAATTCGAGGTCGAATTTCTTTCAAGAAGGAGGGAATGATGAAGGCCAAGGGGGCAAGTCAAGTTTGCAACAACTTGGTGATGTGAGCCCAAAAGGGAACATGGAGAAAGGACCCCTTCAAGCCCAACAAAGTTACATTATCTAGTTTTATTTCTATCAAATAAAGTGTAATAAACTCTTAAGGAAGGTGGTGGATGAATTTGATGTCACAAAGGAGGGCAACCTATGGCTTGCATGCCTAGGTAACTCCTTGGAAAGTTGTGGAGCTATTTTCATTAGCCACTTAGTGGGATAATTAATACTTTTATGAGGGATTATGTCACTTCATGGTGACCTTTTGTTTGCATCCTTCATGCAACTCCAAGTACTATATGTACACACCTATGATGAATGAAAATACAACTTTGGATGTTCAAAAATTTGGCTTAGTCCAATTGGAGAGTGTATAGTCTCTCTTAGGTACTTCATTGAGCCAACCCCTTAGATCTTATCAAGAGCCCCAAACTCTTGTGGTAATCATCAACTTGGCTTATCAATTCCCCTTGGAATTGTGGCGCCACCATCCCCTTCTATTCCTCATCCATTTGTTGTTTTTTACTTCTTCTTTGTTTGTTCATGTTAATCACGAAATCACGTCTTCATATATGATAGTTAATTCAACCTAAGATCAACAAAAAGGCAACTCCATAGTAGGTTGTCATCACTTTAGCTCATTGGTTTGCTTATTATGCTCTTCTGACCATCGTTCATACTCTACGTCAAAAGCCATAGAACCATTTCCACTCATTGAATGGGCCTGACCTCCCGTGCTTGAAATAAATATTACTTGTTGGCGGGCTCATTGGAGCTCCTGCCCAAGTTGGGTTGTTTTCAGCCTACTACTCTTTAATTGAGCCCAATAGGTACAAAAAAAGATCCATTTCCTTTAACTCCATTTCTTCCCTTTTCCTCGTCTCTTTCCCATTTGTGTTTCCAACCTTACCCAGAACAAAATGTTTGACCCACACCATCCGTCGACCACCAACCGTCTCCGCAATCCTCCATCCACCCACTGTAGCAGCTTTGCAACAAGGCAGCACCGACCATCCCCTTATTGTCACTAAGTCACTTGCATCAAGCCCGCACAAGGGTGTTAGTGGAAAACATGTTACTCCGACCCAACCTATTACTCTGACTTGACTAATGTAACTTCTCACCACCGAACCTTAACACCATCTAACTACATCAACCACCACCCATTCCTTGAAATTGGTCACCACCAACCCACTTTTCCAACAACTCACGTTCCTCCTCCCTTGCCCGTTGCTGATTCAGTAGCTCGAAGAATATCATTGAACTTGGCCCCTAATTTGTGATCTGTGGGTCGATATGCACCCAAAAGCTCTTCATTCTCCACGACAACCATCGGTATAGTATCCAAAACCTCCACTCCTATGATTTCCAGCATCTTCGTCGTCTAGTCAATGTGGGTTTCAACCTCTCTCACCCCATTAAAATGGCTCTGGTTCCCAATCATTGTGCCTTCATGTACGCTTCTATTTTCTGGCTCCAAAGGTTCCAAGTCCTCTTCCTGGACACAGACCAGCAGGTTCCGATCATATTTAGGTTGGAACTGCTTGAGCACGACCTTCACAAATTCTCTCTAAGTCACCTAAGGCTTGCTCAATCTCCACCCGAGCCACTAGCTGAGAGCAGTGCCTCTCAGACCCTTCAGAGCTTCCGCTACTTGTTCCTCCTCCGGTATGATGATTGCATCAAAATATTGTGTGATGTCAATCAACCACTGAAAAGTTTCTTCTCCTTCAAACGTCGGAACCTTCAGTGATGTCCTTCGATGGTTCTTCATTCTCTCCTCCCTCTGGTCACTGTTCACCCTCCTCTGATGGCTCCCACTACCTTCATTTTGGATTTTTCTTTCTTCTCTGGTTCGTGCAAGCCTCACTCATATGGTCTCTTTCAGCTCCTCCATTGATCCCTGGTGAGTTTCCCACCATTGTCTTCACATCTCTTCCACCCAAGCATATAACCCTCCCTCCATTCTTTTATACTATTTAGGTTCAGGCTCCCAAGATCGGGATCTCTGATACCACTTCGATAAGAACTAGTATTAATAAGATAAATAATGGAGAATGGATAAGGAGCAAGCTCCAATTACAAAGAAAAGTGCATAAACAGTATGTAAAAGATAGAAAAACATCATAAAAGCAAGGATGCTATCTCGGTCCTATGGCAAAGCCAACTCCAAGGCTACCCAAAATGATCTCATATGTAACGCCCTTCGTTACATTAGTAACCCAAGATAATAATTTAGATAAAATATGAAGAAATAAATTTTTTCTTGAAATATTACTCATTAAATACTTTGTGTAATAATTTAAATAGTAATATCAAAACAATGTTTACATTATAAAACAATAAATCCAAAATAACATAATAAGTTCAAAGCGTCAAAACAGGGCGTCTAATACAACTCACGTGAATAAAATAAAAATACATAACGATGACATGGGTTCTCTTGGCATAAGCCATAACATACTGACCAAATATTAAAACTAAGAAGATAATCTTTAAGTCTCCGTATGCTCAACTGTGATATCCTCAAACTCCGAAAACAATACTACTAATGAGATTTATAATCCCAGTGAATAAAAATACAATTAAAAAGATTTTCGCAAAAGCATTATATTCAGCCGGTGCGGCAACCGGAAAAACAATTCATGGTATCCGCTATTTTCCAAAATAATAACATTATAAAATAATATTAATAATAATATAAATTATTATTGATAAGAATCAGTCATTAATAACACATCATAAATCATGCATATCAAAATCTCATATGTCAAATAATTCCAATAAACCGCATAAGTCATATGACTGTCAAACATCACACCACAATGGCGTCCCATTGTCTACCTCTACTCAACGGAGGTATTTCGATGTCACCTTCTCATTGGTGACATTACTCATTTTTTGATACCAACCATGTGCACTGGCGGTATTGCTCATTTTTCGACATCCCAATATATGGCGATGTTGCTTTTGATACCCCATCAACTGGCGGTATTACATAACTTCGACATCCCAATTCAATGGTGATGTTACTTTCGATACCCCTTTCATAGGCGATATTACATAATTTCGACATCCCAAATTAATGGCGATCTTACTTTAGATACCCCTGTCATAGGCGGTATTACTCACACATCATATATCATGCATAATGGTTAATTAATCATGCCAAATTATACATATATCAAACATATCTCAAATAAAGCATGTCAATCAACCAATATACATACCAATCATACATAACATACCATCAATCACAAGAATAAATACTCAATTTAATAAACCTTCTTTTTAATGGGAAACCCCCAAAACAATTTAGTGTTCTTGAACCCTAACATAGAAAAACCCAATTTTCTCAAATCAATATCCCAAAATGCATTATTGATTTTAAGAATCCGAATCCCAAATCTTTGTATCATGAAAGGGTGAGAAAAAGTATTTTTACTCACATCTTGTAGACATCCAAAAAGCCCCAAAAATTGCCTAAGATGAATCCTAGCATTTCACCAACAATCTTTAATCTCTTCTTGCTAAGTTCTTGAATCAGCACGCTCCCTGCCTTGCATGGAAACTAACGCCACTGTCTCCAATATATATATTTTCTTAACTTGCGGTTTCTCATGCGACGCTGTACTTCTTCTATTTCTTAAACCAAGTCAAGTCTTTCAAGTAGTATTAGGCTTAATTCAGTTTTGTTTATAGGCCCTTTTTTTTTTTTTTCCTTTTCTAAGAAGAGAGTTGCTTTTAGCACCGAGATTTTTCCTCTCACACCTAGTAGTCCCTTTTTTTAAAATTATTTTCCCTAAATACCCTCCCAAGTCCCAACACTATCTTCTCCCTTTTTTTTTTTTCAACTTTTTCAACAGCTGACACCCCGCTTTATTTTCCACACCTCCATTCCCTTCAAAGTTCTGGAACCACCCCTTCCCTCCTTCCCTTTTTTCGTTTTTTTTATCTGACTCAGGGGAGTTACATTTCACTCAGGGAGTTGTGTTTCACTCTCAACGGCTGACACCCAACTTTATTTTCCACACCTCCCTCCCTCCCTCCGCGTTACTCATCTGCATCACTATTATGATCTTCTTCTTCGTTTTCTGTTACGTCTTATACGAGCATGTATTTTTTTTGCGTTTTTTTGTTCTGTCTGGAATTTAGTTTCCGAAATAGTTGACAAATAGCTTCCGGAAAGTGTAGTCCTGAACGTATGAGAATTTTTATGGGTGCTGGAAATTGGTTTCCGGAATTGGGTGTACCGTATACCGGAAATTTAATTCCGGAAGATTAAAATATTGCTTTTTGTTTTATCTGTTATTTTGTCGTGCAAATATTATAACCCTTAACATGTTTATGAAGGAAAATAAGACAGAAAGGGTGAAAATGCCTGGTACTTTGGTAGTTTAAAATTTCTCTGGATTGATATTATATTATATTATATTATATTATATTGTCATATATTCTAAAGCGAATGATACTCGAAAAAATTGAATAAAAAATTAATTGAATGATATTCGGAAAAATTGAATTGAATGAATTCAATTGAATGAGAGTGGAAACTATGAGGGAGAAGATAGAGACTGACGACAGGGGAAATAATGAGAGAAATAATGAGAGGGTGTGGAAAGAAAAGGGTTTTTAGTTGTGGGGAGGGGGTGTGAAGAGGGTTTAGGGAAAAGAATTAAAAAGAGGGAAGGGTATTTAGGGGCGAAAAAAATTAAAAACAAGGGGTACCGGCTGTTTGAGGAAAAATACTCGGTGTTAAAAGCAACCCCCTTCTAAGAATTCATGATGAATTCTCTCACTCTATGCTGGTTAGGCTGAAGCCAAATTTTGGTTTGATAGTCACGTGGGCCCATGGTGCTTTTTCATTGCCAAAAGGAATTCTTGGCTTCCTGTATGTGAATTCTATTCTTGATTTTAATTTATTTATTTTATTTTCAACTTTGTATTTTTTTTATATACTAAATAATTCTATTAAACTTTTTATGCTAATAATTTCTACACTAAATCTCATAATATCTTAATCTTTTGATTAAGTTAATTATATTAGAATTTTAGGATGTTACATCATACCATCTCCCTCATCCCTCATTCCCTTCATATATAGTCCCTTTCTCTTACTCTAGCACCCTCTCTCCAATCTTTTACTGCCATGTGTCCTATTTGTTAAGATCCAGTATATCAGAATTCCCCTCACTAATAACACACCTCCCTCCACTGTTACACTCTCATGGGAGGCCCATGACAAGGCCCATCATACTACAGGCATCGCAATAATGGGAGTACCTGTCTTGTCAAAAACAATGCAGTTCACCTACAAGATAACCATAAATAGATTCAAATGTTGTATTTATATATAAACAAAATGTTAACAGTTAGTCACCAAAAAGAAACAAATGAACAATAATGCCACAAAAAACCACGAAGGTTTTTATATAGAAAATACCTACCATTTGGTTACACTAGAAATAAAGGGAGAGATTGAATTCGGGGTTGTGAGACCCTGGAAAATTGGATTATGAAATGCAACAACATATAACCAATGAACTATTTATATATTTTAACTTTGCACAAAGTAGTGAGAGACGGAAATGAATAACGAGAAAAATCATATTAATATTTATCTCCAAGATTGCTATTTCCATTCACCAGTTAACCCAACATATATAACAGTCCAAGAAGACAAAATA
Organism: Ammopiptanthus mongolicus; assembly: GCA_039655645.1. NCBI lineage: Eukaryota > Viridiplantae > Streptophyta > Magnoliopsida > Fabales > Fabaceae > Ammopiptanthus > Ammopiptanthus mongolicus. Next base: position 26,524,311 of record CM077349.1, on the reverse strand, counting down.
TAACATTACTTCATATAAAGAAAAAACTACTGATATAAAGTGAAAAAGGTATAAACATTTTTACTCATTTGTTGAATATGAAATTACAAGTTCCAATTAGACGGAAATGAGAATAGATTGTTGAATTCGACGAAGAGTAGATTGTTGAGGAATTCGACAAACTGAAGTGTTTCTCCAGTGACTCTTAGAAGATTCATCACTTTAAGAAGTAGAATAAGAAGAGCCCTTGCAGTTTAATTTGACAAATAGAAGGAGTTATAACACCCGACTGTCGAAGTCATGCCTCAACAAAATTGAACAGCAGCGATTATAGAACTAAATTGATTCGAATTTTGAATCAAGGAAAGAATTGTTAAAGCAAATCCCAGAGGCACAACTTGCGGAAATAATGTGACATAACTTCCACTTACATGTCTTTAGATTAGGAGTCAAATATTTTCTTAGTTTGTCAATAAATACTGCCAATTGCAATGTAATCAATGTTGACAATTCTTGCCTAAAATTCTAAACATCTCACGCATAGCAGATTGCGGGATTGGAAACAAGTATGCCTTCCCTTTTACGTTTCAACCATTTAATTTAATGCAAATGTTCTTCGGTTCCTTTTAATTACAGTTCTTTACTCTTAGTCCATTTGCTTTTCTGCTCTTTAACTCCCCCTACCTTTAAGTTTCTTGCAAATTTACTGTCCTTTATCTTTTTGCAATCTTCTTTTCAATCATTTACATTCTTATAAGCCTTTGTTTCACGAAAATTAAATTCAGTTTGCATTTGATCACTTTGTCGAAGTTGTTTTTTTTCCTTTTCTTGGCAAATTTACTCTTTTCGACAAAAACACTTATGAAACGAGATTATCACATAACTCGGGAGCCTCATTCGAATGGTCACATTAATAATTTTTTTTGGGACTCGTGAAACATAAATCCAACTAAACACTCATATAAAACAAATTTGGACCTAAAATATATTTGATATGTAATTAATTATAGTAGATGTGGCCTTAAAGTAATGGTTCTTCCTTTGCTTATTTTTTTATTACTTTTCTTGGTGGAATCACCGTTAGTTTAAAAGTTCACCAACATTGACAAAGCAAATCGAGATTCATAGGAGCTAGTTTAATGTCAAATTTAACGACAAAGAGAGCGAACAAGGTGGTTGGTTATTTTGTTTTGTGCGGCTAATTCTATTTTATGGTTATTTTCGAGCTCTTTGTTTTGGTTGTTTTGTTTTGCTCTCCTAGGGTTTGATTTGACATCTTTCTTTCTCAATTCTCTTCCCCACTCTTTCTTTTTCTTGGTGGTGGCTAATGGGTGTGGTGTGTCATGGTGATTAATAGTGATTTTAGTTTAGGGTAGTTGTAGTTGTGGGTGGTGGTTTTATCTTTAGGGTGGTTGTGGTGGTGTTGGTGACTAAAGTTTTTCTAGAGTGGATTTGATGGTCAATGGTGTTCCCAAAATTTATTTGCTATTTTTCTCCTAGACAAATTTATACATATCAAGTTAAGTGTGACGCTTTTATAAATACATATTAACATGTTGTAGCAAGTCATTCTAGAAGGTGAACGCATGCCCGAAACTTGAAGTGGTGCATAATAGAATCACCCATTATTTTTTTTAACTTCCATTTTAGTAAAAACTGATAACTCGTTGGTTTGTCTAGTTTTTACTATGATTTAACAGCGGATCTAATAAGAATAGTTGAGTTTATTATCAAGTTTGCCCATATTTGTCTTTCTTTGTCTTTAAGTTGTGTATTAAGTCTTTAGTTTGTTTTTGTATTTTTCTATAATTTTGAGTCAGTTATTTGTAATTGGGTATTCATGCTTTCAGGTATTCAATTATAGTACAAAAAGTGAAGCTTTGGAAGCAAGGGAAAGGATAAAGAAAAGAAGCTGAAGCATGCAGGAGCAATTAGCTAGGCGAATTTCAATTCGCTTAAAGAATGTCCTATTTATGGTCTGGGTCTTAATTGTTAAATTCGCATTGAAAATCGATGCGATCAGGATGTTTTTAAGCTTAATTTGTAAACATTATGAAGATACCTCATTTTATTCCTTACGTTGTGTTTTCCCTCTGTAGAAACCTGATTTTGACGGTGATTAACAATGGAGATGGATTTTGATGTTCTTTTAATTGGATTTGCATTTGTTTCTACAATCATGAACTAATCTCCCCATTCTAGGGTGAAGATGTAGCCACTTATGAAGGTTTGGTAATGTTATGGCTAAATCCTAATTTCTTTTCATCTCTTATATGTTCTTCTTCTAATATCAATGCTTTCAATTATTAACTCGAGAAATAGTTGAATGTTTTTCCAATCATAATGAGATTGGGAGGAGATTTATGTGTCAAGGGCATTGAGGAAAAACCATAGGGTAATTTGAGTCCGAGAGGAGATAAGAACCCTAAGCAACTTCTATAGAGAATCACTAAACTTAATGAATTTCTTGGTTAATAATCTTCATAGAAATAGAGTTGGTTAGGAATCAAGGGGTGTGTTTTAGTATGCTCGAGAGAGAAATTAGAATAGAATAGGATTCTTGGTTGATAATTGAAAATGATTAGAAAATAGGATGAATTGTCATAATTGAGCCAAACTGAAGTTCGTATATGAAGACAGATTTCTTGTCTATGAGAATCCGGGTTCATAGATTGGTGAAGTCGGAGCCCTAGAGCTTCTTATCTTGAAGTAAGCTTTCTTTTCTTTAATTCTTGAAATTAGCCTTGAATTTCTTTATTCTTAGTTTATTTTTGTTTAATTAGAATTTTAAACTCTCAAATCACAATTGGACGTTCAAATAGTTATTGATAAAGAGAAGTGGTAATTGGCCATACCAATCCCTATGTTCGATACTCGAAACTTCCTAAGTTCTATATTACTTGCTTCGATTTAGTACACTTGCTAAAATCACATAAAAAACCTAGCAAACATGCATTTGAAAATCAAAGTAATTTTTTTATAAAAAGATACTTTTTTTAGAAAAAGCTTTAGTATCCAAATGTAAGCTTAATTAGTGACTAATCTAATATAAAATGGAATAATTTTTGCATGAACATGTGTCCATTAAGTATAATTTTTGAAATAATTTTTCAATAATTATAATACGAATTTTGTTATTTTTTAAATTATCATTTTAATAACTAATGAATATTTTATGGATTTAATTGGTATGTACTGTCAGAGTAAAATAATTTATATTATCAATCAATCATAAATTTTCAAATCATTAAAAATGTTTGACTCTTATTCTAACTACCTTAAAAGTCATTCATATCATGTTTTACGATTGGTTGTCAATATAAAAAACTTTACACTAAGTTAGCGTTTGGTATTATGCATGTTTGTTAAAACCATTCACAACTATGAAAGATGTCTGGAGAATAAAAGTTGTGAATGACCATTATGTGAGGGTTAGAAAAAAAAAATTCCTTAAAATGAAATTCCGAAAATGTAGTTTGCCTAATCATAAAAAATAAAATATTTCATAAATCAAAAGCCAAATCATTTATGAAAAAGTTAAAATATACTTTTGGTCCCTTATCTTATTTTTAGAATTCGTTTTGATCATTTATCTTTAAAAAGATTCATTTTAGTCATTTATCTATCAAATGTTATACAAAGTGATCATTTCTGTCATGTTTGTTACTAACACCATTAATGTTAATGTACGTGGCAGTTAAGGGCCAAGCTGGACAGCTGAGTTGACACGTCATCCACGTGGCAGTATGTGTTGGAGCCACATGAGAGGACCAAATCAAAACCAAAAAATAAGATAAAAAACTGAATTGAAGCCTTAAAAATCTTCTTATCCAACGGGTTTTTTCCCCCAAATTAAAGACCTAGGATTTCTGATGTTAGTGGATCAGCTTGATTAAGATCGCAGAAATCAGTAAGCTGATTTGTATGTTTTGAGTTTTTGTTTTTCATTTTAAGCGTCCTCTACTTTCTGATGGATAATTATTTTCTTGACTTTTGTTTTCCAAGTGAGACATTTCAACTTAGTTCATGTTTTTCTCTTTTCCCCCTACTTTCCTAGAGGGGAAACGCATTCAAATTAGTCTTTCCTTGGAAATGCATGTGTTCAAGTAGAATGAAAGGTCTGATTTTGTTTAAATGTTACAGCATTTTCAAAAGAAAAAAATTTGAGAATTGAAGACCTTTTCAACCCTCAAAGGATTGAGTTCAAGTATCATATCGAGAACTTTTAGGTTCCATCAAACACTAGGATTTCCAAAAACTCTAGGGCATCAATTTGGGGAAAAAGACCTATTGGAGAAGATGTTTAGGATTTTAATTGATCCTTTATCTAATTTTTTGGTTTCAATTTGGTACTTTATCTTATTTTTTGATTTTGATTTGGTTCTCCTACGCGACTCCACAACATACTATCACGTGGATGATGGAAATCATCACTTTGTATAACGTTTGATAGATATAATATTGACTAAGGGCATGTTTGGAAAAGCTTGATTATTTGGATTTCAGCTGTTTTTGATGAAAAAAACTGTTTTGAAATAATCTTTCTTGTTTGACATTTTTCTTAAATTTATGAAAAAGCTTCTTTTTGGGGGAAAAAACTATTTTATGCCATCTAATTTATTTTAGCTTAAGATTATTGTGATTTGATTATTTTTCATTCGCAAAACTTCCTTCTCTATTTATCCCTACAAAACTAACTTCAAAACAAATATTATTAAATTATACAAATAAATTCATACCCTTTTTCGTAATTTACTATGTGAAAGTGATTTATTTTTGCACAACTTAAACGAAATAGATTATCTTAAAATCGTTTCTTAGCAAACATACCCAAACAAAAACAGATTCCGATTATAATCGATTATTAATATAATCTATTTTTTTCAATTTTTCCAAATATACTCTAAAGAAAACATAAAGGTCAAAATGAATGTTGGAAATAAGATAGGGACCAAAAAGTATATTTTATTTCTTATATTAAAAAAATATATATTTTATTTTGAGTAAAGGCCCATTTTTGTCCTTGAAAAATTTCAGGGACCCACTTTTAGTCCCCGAAAAAAATAAATTCACCGTTTAGTCCCTGAAATCTACTTCCGTGAGACATTTTGGTCCCTCCGTCAGTCAACCGTTGTTGATCTCCGTTAACTTGCTGATCTGGAGCGTTATGTGCCAAGGTGTATTATTAATAAGTTGCTAGCGTGGCATTTAAGGTGGAAGAAAGGTATTCGCTTAGCGCAGATTATCGCGCTAAGCGAATTTGATTTTCCAAAACCCGTCTGTGAGATCATCTGTCTATGATCATCTATCTATGATCATTTATCTGATCACCTGGGATAAATTCGCTTAGCGAAACTATTTTAGCTAAACGAATTTGATTTTTCAAACTTCCCTGGTTGCTGTGACAAATTTGCTTAGCGAATTCAGTTTCGCTAAGCTAATATTCAAAACCCGTATGTGAGATCACCTGTCTATGATCATCTGTCTGATCATTTGGGACAAATTCGCTTAGCGAAACTATTTTAGTTAAGCGAATTTGATTTTCCAAATGACACCTGGGCAACTTAACGCGACAGATATGCAAGTTAACGGAGATCAATAACAGTTGACTGACGGAAGGACCAAAATGTCTCACGGAAGTAAATTTCAAAAACTAAACGGTAAATTTATTTTTTTCAGGGACTAAAAGTGGATCCCTAAAATTTTTCAATGACAAAAATGGGTCTTTACTCTTTTATTTTAGCCATTATCAATATTAAACTCATTTGATTCTTCCACACTGACCACCGACCAATATATTCCATTAAATGATACCATCTCTGCGAAAACTCGGCTTTTTGATCAAATTAATATTATTTTAGAATCTATTTATCAAAATGGGATTGTTTTGTAACTATTAACCAAAATAGGATTGTTTGGAATTTTTTATATTTAGCGTCGGTCAAGGTCCACGCTAAAGGCCGACGCTAGAGGTGTCACCCGTCTACTGTGACTCATCTGCTGAGACTCATCTGAATCACCCGTCTGACAGTTTCACCCGTCTGATGATAATCAGACGGATGAATTCAGACAGAAATCACCCGTCTGATGAACTTCAGACGGGTGACACCTCTAACGTCGGCCTTTAGCGTGGGTCTTGACCGACGCTAAACGTAAAAAATTTTAAACAATCTTATTTTAATAAATTGTTATAAAACAATCCCATTTTAATAAATAATTTCTAAAATAACACTAGTATGATGAAAAAGGCGCTTAAAGTCCGTCTCTAACAATTGCAATTGAGAGCCGGGGAACGCAATTGCTCAGACACGAGATAGGGCATAGGCCACAGTGCGTTTGACTACTCCCCACGATCCCCTTACGCTCACAGTTAATCCTTTCTCTCTCCGCACTCTAACATCGTAATCTTCGTAGGATCAATTCATTCATCAACTCCAACCATATTCTTAACCATCATCATGTGAGCACCCGCCATCTGTTTGATTCCTTTCCCCTAATTGCTTCTTTTAAAAACAATGCAACAAAGCTTTATCTAGCTTATTTTCATTAACCATTTTAGATTTTTGGTTTCTTTTTTCTTCTTTGGACATTTAGCATCAACCAGTAATTGGGTTTTCTCCTTTTGTTTGTTTGTTTGTTTGTGTTTGAAAAATTAAGGAAGGCAAAGGCATCGGTGAATCGACCCCCTACACCAGATGTGCTTGAAAATGCCCCAGAAAGGGAACCCACGCTTCAAGAGCTCATCAACATCAAGGTTTGATCTTTCTTTTCTTTCATGTTCTCTCAAGTTAGTTCACTAGTTACTTTGTTGGTAGTTATGGCTCTTGACTGGTAAAGTTGTTTACTTTTCTTTGTTTTGGGTGTTGGGGTTTGTTACTTTTATGCTTATGCTCATGGTTTCTGGATTTTTTTTTTTTTTTCCTTTGCTGCCTACTCAGTTGATTGAGAGTGGAGAGAAGGAGCGGCTTATGGAACTTTTGAGGGAAAGGCTTGTGGATTGTGGTTGGAAGGATGAAATGAAAGCTCTCTGCAGGTATTATATTTGTTAAAAGCATTCCACAGCCCACACTGTTGTTTATGGCATTGCTATTTATCTTCAGCATTTCCCACATCTTGATTTTTTTTGTTGAAAAAAGGCATTTGCAGGAAAAGATTTAGCATCAGCACTTTTGGGATATTTAGGTATAGTTATTGTGCTTCATTGGCTTAAGTGTACTTAGTTTAGGGCAAAATAAAAGGATAAAAGGGCGAACCAGTGTCCGAGGCTCTCATCTCGTGGGGTCTGGAGAGAGATGATGTACACAGTCTTATCTTACCCCCACAAGCGGAGAGACTGTTTTCAGGATTTGAACCCGTGACCTTCATGTCATAAGGCAACAACTTTACCATTGCTTCAAGGCTCACCTTATAGGGGGAAAAGCTTAGGATGTCAATTTAAAATTCAACATTCATTCCCATTTTATTTTTAGATTCCAACTTTGTCCATCTTGAGTCATACAAGCATTATATGAGGGTCATTTCTTGCTGCTAGGTAGAAATATGCACTTGTAGGGGAGCGAAACACATTATCTTATGCCTGTATACCCTTATATTTTTCTTATAATAAGTATCAACTAAGATATGAAAAGTTCATCAATTTCGGGCACTCTAGGCTTCTGGCATTATCGTTTCAAAGTTAACATATCTGAGACCCCAAGCTTGTTGCCATATCAAATAACTAAACTGACTTCTTTACCATCATTAATGAAATGTTCATGGCACTATAATTGTGTCCCTATGCTTAGCAAGTTCAAATCATAATGTGTTGTACGGACTCAACGAAGATGCATCATGGTTCAATACTTCAATGTCTCAAAAATCTCTTTATTTAATTGTATAGCCGAATGTGGGCAGCAGCAGCCTGCCGTGGAACAAGATCAAGCCTTCTCGTAACTCATAATCTGGTTTAGAATTGGGGTCACCCTGGAGATTGCTCTGTAATTGATTCAAGTCTAGGTCAAGTAAAATTTCCTCCCTTAACTTGGGAAAATCCGTCCAATACAGGCTCATAGAGATGGAGTTCAGGTCAATAGTAGCTCCCCTTCTAGATAGGGCATCAGCGGCTTTATTCTCAGGTCCAGGCTTATAGATAACTTCGAATTGGTAACCCATTAACTTGGAAAGCCAACATTGTTGTTCTGTTGTGGTAATTCTCTGATGGAGTAAGTGCTTAAGGCTCCTATGGAAAACTCCTCTCCAAAAGATAATGCCTCCAATGTTGAACTACTAAGGCAAGCGCCATGATCTCCTTCTCATATGCTGATTTGGACAGGGTTCCTGAGGAGAGTGCCTTTCTGAAATAGGCTATTGGTCTATGATCCTGCATTAAAACCACCTTGATCCCTTGCCTGGACGCATCACACCCAGTAACAATTTCCTTTGTAAAATCTAGTAGGGCCAGAACTAGAAATGATGCAAGACAATTCTTAAGATGTACAAAAGCTTGCTGGGATTCATCATTCCATTTATAACCTTCTTTTCTTGTCAAAGTTGTAAGTGGCCGAGCAATTTTTCCATAGTCCTCAATGAACTTCCTGTAGTAACCTGTGAGCCCCAAAAAAACCCTCACCCCCTTAACATCTTGAGGCGTTGGCCAGGCCAATACAACCTGGACTTTCGATGGGTCCATCTCAACCCATGAATTAAAATGAGCCTGAACTGTCAATACTTCATTGAGATTCATTGAGATGGGATATAAGTGAGAATGCCATGTGGGGCTGTAGACCAAGATATTATCAAAAAACACCAGCACATACCTCAAAAGTGGCTGAAACACAGAATTCATAGTGGATTGAAACGTAGATATTCATAAGTCCAAAAGGCATTACAAGATACTCATAATGATCCTCGTCGGTTCGAAATGCGGTTTTGTAAGTATCTTCCTCTCTAACCCTTATTTGATGAAACCCGAATTTAAGATCAATCTTGTTAAAGAATTTAGACCTGTGTAACTCATCTAGTAATTCATTAATAGTGGGAATCAGATTTTTGTGAGGTATTGTTTCCTTATTCAATCCTCTATAGTCCACGCACATCCGCCAAGATCCATCCTTCTTCTTAACTAGTATCATTGGACTCGAAAACGGGCTAGTACTATGTTTGATGACACCTTCGAACAACATCTCCCCTACGTGCCTTTGAATTTCATCCTTAACACTTATCGTGGCTTCAGTGTGGGGGAAGCCCCTTAGTCTCCTGGAAAACCAAATCATGCTTCTCTAAAATCTGTTGTAGCTCACAATCAATAGCAACATCCACTGTCCGACCCTCAGAAGTCGTGTGTTCTTGCTTTTCGATCCTGCTTAAAGCCATCTCACATTCTGCTGCCACTCCTTTTAAGATTCCCTGCAAAGCTGGGTTGTGATATTTATCCTAAATGCGGTATCCTTTTGAGAGTGATGGTTCAGCCATTCTCCTCAAAACTCAATGTTTTCTTCTTCCAATCCATGGTGGAGTTTCCAAAGGTTTCCAACCAGGTCACTCCCAAAACAAGGTGTCTCCCTCCAAGTGCAGCATGTAAGCATCCACCATTGTGGTATACTTGCGAACCTTCACCTGTAGTGCTTTGCATAGGCCCTGAGAGGTACACCTATTGCCATTACCCAAACTCACTCCAAAATCCTTGGTATTGGTTACGCTCAGCCCTAGAGAACCTACGGACTCCCTTGATACAAAACTATGGCTAGCTCCACTGTCGACTAAAACCAGAATATGGTATCCCGCTAATACCCCTTCCAACTTGATATTCTTGGAGTGGGACAACTCCCTTGGGTCAAGGGCTCTATAGCCTAGGATTTGGCACACCATTTCGCATTCTTCCTCAGCTTCATTCTCTTCTACTGCCCGCAGGGAGTCAGGGGCTGGCTCCTCCCTGTCCCAAATAAGGAGCTGCAAGTGTTTATCAGGGCATTGATGCCTTGGATTGTAATGTTGCCCGCATTTAAAACAGAGTCCCTTATTTCTCCTCTCTATTATCTCCTGATACGATAGATTACGCGCCCCACCTCGAAACTAAAAGTTGGCCTACTGTGTTTGGCTGGATTTCTGCCCCTTCTTGTTATGCCCGGCAGACCTCCCTGTCGAATAAGTCGAGTTGGCATAGCTCCCACCTTGGTTGCGAGACCCCAGAGGCGTTGGGGTGAAGGTCCTTCGTGCTTGGTATTGAACTCGGCCACCCCCCGATCCTTCGGAAGGGGTCATCCGAATCAGCCTCCATTCAATCAATCGCGCCACCAAGATCAACTTGTGGCGGTTCGGTGGTTCGAAGGCTAAAACCTCCATGTGGATTTCTTCCTTAATGCCACCTAAGAAGAAACTCATATACTGCTCCTCAGTCATCGAGGGAACTTGAGCCATGAGGACCTCAAATGCTTCGACATACTCATCTACAATTCCACTCTGCTGAAGGAGCTTGAGTTGGGAGAATGGGTTTTCTGATTGGTGGTCGCCATAGCAGTCCATCAGCGACCTCTTAAGCGTCTCCCAGCTCAGCTTAGGGTCAGAGTCATGTAATACCTTGAACCAATCCCACGTCATGCCATCCATATAGATTTGCGCCAGCTGCACCCGCACCTGCCTTCGCGACCCAACCTATTGGGTCCTCGCCGTTGAAAGAGGGTAGCTTGACCCGTTTCGCGGATAGACGAAGGTCATCCGCGACTGGGAAAGTGGGTCCGGATCCCTCATGTGACCCCAAGCCGAAACTTGGGGTTTGCTGCTGCTAGAATCCTTCTCGCACCTCAAGATGCAGAGCTTGAAGGGACCTAATGATCTCACTGATACTAGTCATTAAGGAATTTAGCTGAGTTGTATGTCCCTCCAGTGTGGTATCATGAGATTGCACCAGCTGGTCTTGTCCCCTGAGCAATGCCTCTTGGTTTCTGAGACTCGCCTCAACGCGGCAACACGTGCTTCTACGGTCCGTCGTCATCCTCATGTGCATACACTCTCAATGAGTGCATCAGTTGGTAGGAATTCCTATCGATTTCTGAATATAAACTCTATATTATTGTAAAGAAAGGGATACGAGGAAGAAAGGGCCAAGCCCCCAAGCCAGAGAGACTCTCTAGGCTCCAACTAACATCAATACACTCAGCATGCCCCCGTAATCCCCTCTACACCCATATAACAGACTCCCCTTAACAGACTCATTCTTCTCTCTCTCTTAAGGCTATATCAGGCCTTGGACATTTGAGCCTTCGGGTATAAATCTGAAAGGGCCTCCCTTGTATCAGTGCTGGGTTCCTATCAGGATGCAAAGTTGTTTCTATTCAAGCTGTGTGTTTGGCAGAAGGGATAAGTGAAATTACTTCTGGCTTGGCACCTGCGATGTGTATTTAGTGCTAGGTTCATTGGTACAAGCTGTTGTGTATTTAGTGCTAGATTCATTGGTACAAGCTTTATTTAGCACTAGGTATTACTGTATGTCTACGAATAGTTGAGTACTCAAGGTGACTCGTGATAGTATCAGATATTCTCAGCCACTATACATTCTTTTACTTTGCTCTTTTATCTCCCCTTATTGTTGTTAGAGCTAGGCTATTTCAAAGATCTTATAGAAAAGTATTTTTTTCTAATTGATATCACTTTTTCCTATTCATACTTTATCATGTCTCATGTTTGTGTGACTTCTAAATGTTGAAATTTTTCCTATTTTTTTCTACAGAGCCTTTGTCAAGAAGAAAGGGAGGAATAATGTTACTGTAGATGAACTTGTACATGTAATCACTCCAAAGGGAAGAGGTATTAAATTAATTATTTCACAAAGTGATTTACTTCTATTCTGCATATAGACAAGTAGACAACCGCTGCATATAGACAACTGGTAGTAACTTAATTGAAGCACCTCATTAGGACAAGGCCACAGAGAATTCTGCATTGATTTGCTTGTGAATCTTTTGAGGAATAGTTTAAGAGGCTCAATTATCCTATTATTATGTATTTGAACATTAGAAACTGAACAATTGTATTATGGTTTTGGTTTTCTTTTGCACCAAAATTTACAACTGACAAGATGGAGAACTTGTCAAACTTGTCTTTTGCAGCTTCCGTTCCCGATTCCATAAAGGCTGAGCTGTTGCAGAGAATTCGCACATTTCTGGTGTCTGCAGCTCTTTAATAAATCCGCATGGCTTGGTTGGTGTTAATGTCACCAATTGCACACATTTGTACTAGGTTGTGTGTGTAAGGGATATGAATCCGTCTTGTAAAACCATGATTATTTCACTCCCTTTCAGTATAATTATGAGAAATCATTCTGTCCAAAATTAGTACTATGTATGCAGACTCTTTCCATGCAGTTCGTTTGGGCGTTTACATAAAACGCATCTCTATAAAAATGCATCGTCTTACACGGAAGAAAACGTTCTTTGTTGCAACTTTGTTTTGAAATATCCTTATAAGAATATCCCCCAACCACACCTTATTAACAGAAATTATTCAAGCCTATAGAAAGTAATAATTCCTTAATTCGCACATGATTTTATGTTTTTTTTTTCTACAAGTGAAAAATTAAGTCTCTTGGGAAAAGCTTTCTTTATGAGTTTGCATCCAATTTAGAGTTTAAGTAGGAAATTCGAATATCATATCATAGGGTTTTTGCTATTGGGTTTGGATTTGTGTTGAGTTAGAAAGCCGATCAATTTAAATAATATTTATATCGGTTTGGATTGGTGAAATCAGTTTTTATTCAAAAAATTAAGTTCAAAATTGTAAGTAAAAAATAATGTAGTCATTACGAAGAAAACACGAAAGAAAAATAAAAATTAAAAATAGCTTATTTCACTCTAAAATAATATATGATCACAAAGTAAGAAATGTGGGAAATTTGAATTATTATAACTATAAATTTAACAATAAAAAACATATTATATAATTTTAATTGATTTGGGTTGAATTGGATCATTTTATATTACTGGTGACTTAATTCAATTGGTTTTCATAAAATCAAATAAAAAAATTAAATTTATTCAATTTTAGTTGTATTTTGATTTTTAGGTTTGGTTTCGGTTTCCTTTTCAATTTGGTTTAGATTGAATTTGAACACCTACATTATGACATAGGTAATAATAAGTGTCAACTTAGTTTTGACTTCATTTTGTTCTAGTGATGACTAATAAGTCTAATTGCTAATTACACCTTTACAATTGGCCTATTCTAGCTTAACTTCACCTAAAAAGTCATTATTTTTTATCCAAAAGAATTTTGGATTAGGTTAGTTTGGGTTCTCAAAAATCCAATGGATTTTGTGATATACACGTGACCTACTTACATAAAAATCCAAACAATGTAAATTCAACTAACTCGACCTCGCCACTAGATGAAGGTGACCTCGCGATGTTTTAGGAACCATTGGCCAATTTAAATTTCTTCTTCCAGCCAATAATCTTAGTAGTGGATGTAGGTTTTAGCATTTCCAGCGCGTTAATTTGAGAGTTGCTTGGGCCTTGGAGAGAGCATGAGCATTCATATATGCTTGGTTTGGACCGTCGACAATCTTTCCTACTGTCCAACAAAGGGTAAACCCTTAGCAATTGTTTCCAACAAAGTCATACATCACTGCTTGAGTTTTTATGAAGACGAAGATATTTCCAGAATCCTCTTGGCCGAATTGGATATGAGAGAAAATCAGACACTCAGTCCAACCCGAACGGGATCTAGAACCATTTCAAAGTAGAGACAAGTCAGAGCAAGCGACATGGATCGGGAGAGACCTACCCTTAATAATGAAGGACCACTTGATTGAAACCTTGCGGGCCAACGAGGACCTTTATGTATGGACCTCTATAGATATGTTTGGTATTGATCCTAAGTTCATATCCCATAAGCTCTTTATCGATCCAAGGGCTAGACGCCTAGACCGATCTCACAGAGAAAAAGATAGATAGACCTAATACAAGTGGAGGAATTGCTTTAGGCTATTTTCGTTTGAGAAGCCTTTTACATTACATGGCTTTCGAAAGTAGTACTTGTTAAAAAAATTAAACAGCAAGCGGCAGATGTGTGTCGACTACACTGACCTCAACAAAATTTGCACCAAAGACCCTTACATTTTGCCTAATATTGACAAGTTGATTGACAAAAGGGCAGGGTACTGCTATCTATCCTTCATAGATGGCTACAACCAAATACTATATATCTCGATGATGAGGAGAAGATGGTCATCATGGACAATGTGATCTATTAGTATACGGTAATGCCCTTTGAGCTCATGAATGCTAGGACAACTTATCAACACATGATGAACAAGGTGTTCGCCAACTAGATCGGTTGGATCTTAAAAGTGTAGCCCATACGAAGGTGATCAACCCCAAAACTTGCTAGAAGTTCTCCAGCAACTGCGATCACACAAAATGCGCCTTAACCCCTTCTAGTGTGCTTTTGAAATTCCTCAGTTTTATACTTACCAGTAAGGAATTGAAGCTAACCCAGGCAAATGCCTAGTGTTGAACATGGCAAGTCCTGCCTTGGTTAAAGGGGTGCAAAAACTGATGGGAAGAATCACGACACCTACTCAGTTTCCAGCCAAGTCAGCCCATAAATCTCTCCCCCTCTTTAGATGCATGGGAAGGGAAAAGACTTTTGTGGACCCCCGAATGTAAAGTTGCCTTCTAAAACTGGCAGCTTGTTTGTCAATCGCCCGATCTTAAGCATGACAAAACAAAGGTGAGACTATTTATGTGTAATTGCCAGTTGGAGAGAAAGTGATAAGTGTGACCTTGGTACAAGAAACTATAGAGGGCCTAAGACTGAAGTACTTTGTTAGCCGGGTCTTGCAAAGTCCCGGAACATGCTACCAGAATATCGAGAAATTGGTTTTTTCCCACCTAAAACTAGCTTGGCATCTATGACAATACTTCTAATGCCACCCAATCATGGTCCGATTAATCAACCCACAAGGAGGATATTTCACAAGCCCGATCTAACTGGTAGAATGATTGCTTGACTTGTTGACCTTTCCGAGTACATGATCACCAAAATTTACTCATTTTACGAGGACTAAAAACATATTTAACCCAACCTTTTTTATGGGTTTGGTCTTCTCTTTTAGGGCGTTTCTTGGCCAGACTTTAGGTTGTCTTTCTTTGGTCGTGTCTTTAGAGTCCCTGACAGCCCAGGTGTTGTTGGGTCAATATCAACATTCTTCACACGTTTATCCTTCCTTCCTTTTAAGAGAACAACATATTTATTTTGTATCACTTTGGAAATAGATGCGTGCTCTCTCTGCTTTGAACTTGAATTTCCCGTAACTTTCTTCTTGCTTTTCGATTTCCTTTTTTGTCCCCTTTGTTTTTTGGTAACCGTCGACCATTCCCCATGACAAAATCATCATTTAACTTTGACATTCAAAATACATAAAAAAAAAAAAAAAATGTTTTGATTTCAAGTTTTCAACTAATAACCTTTTTATAACCCTGAATAAGATAAGTTAAATAACTATAACTAACATTCTTCCAATATACTCAAATTAAACTCTTTGGATGGGATTTAATTATTATGTACTATCAATGTAAAACTTTTTACAGTATTAACTAATCATAAAACAACACATCATTAAAAATATTTGAATTTTATAATAAGTACATTAAAATTCACACATGAAATGATTTGTAATTGATTAACAATGTAAAAAAATTACAATAACATGTAACAAAATTAAACTCTTTAGATAGAATTTATGCTTAATTACATTTTCGTCCTTCAACTTTTTCAAATGTGCGATTTTGATCCCTCGAAAATTCTAATTGCATATTTAGTCCTCTAATTTGTTAAATTGTGTGAAATCAATCTAAACAACTTAGAAAGGACTAAGTTTAAACAACCTAAAAAAGACTAATTTTGCATAATTTAACAAATTAGAGGGCCAAATGTATAATTAAAATTTTCGAAAAACCAAAATCGTACATTTGAAAATATTGAGGGACGAAAAATACAATTAAACTTAAAATTTAATTATTAAACATTGTATCAACAAATCATGACTAGCCACATGATTACAAATGTCCAACTTTTATAATAACTACCTTTGAGATCTAAGGTAGAATGATTTGTGATTTTTTTTTATTTCCCGAGGTATCCTCCACGCTTTTTTTTATTTCCCGAGGTATCCTCCACGCACAATTATAAAGACTAATCTCTCGATATACTGAACGACATTTAAGAACTATCCTCTCCCAAATAGATTTTCTCTGTACACAAAAACCAGGAATCGAAAAAACTTTACATTAATAATATATCAAAATTAAACTCATTTAGACTATATTATTTTTTAGCAACTAAATTTTCAAATCAAATTAATTTCTAATAATAACTATCACTTAAAAATTCAAATACATTGCTAAAATATTTAATTCCATTGACACCAAACAAAGCCTATGAATATTTGTGATTTTGTTTGACTTCATTACTCATTCTGAGGATTGGACATAAAACAGAAGATCATTTCGATCGACTTAATATAAATGTTTAGAAATACATAACGCTTTTTTCTCGTTTTTGGTTTAACAGAAATCCATATACCAGTACAAACAGTCGTCTCATGATGCCATGGCAAGTCTGTACTTAATCATACAAAGGTATTTAACGTCATGCAACAGCTACAAAGCATCTTCAGGGACACCACAAGATTTATTCACCAGGGTCTCAAACTCTCACCACGTTCCCCCAAGATGATCCGCCAAACAAACTACTTTCCAAGCTTACGCTTCATGGAAAATCTGCCAAAAGCACACAGCTGGCACACCAAAACCTACCTACTATTTTGCATATTCCGTTGTTTGCTTATGCTGCCGAACCAGCTTGTTCACATAAGTCCAACAGATCCAGGGTCTGAAAAATCAAATGAAAAATCCCACCCCATCAAAGAGAGAAAGAGACAGACACAGAAACCAACAGCGACAAATCAAATTTCAAGATGGAAACAACAATATTCCACCATACCTCTGGCACTGACAGCTCAAGACGAAACTTTGGGCCATCATAATGATGCAATACTGGCCTAAACGCATCCTCTTCCAATGCCTTGCAAAGAGTCCTGACTCGGATTCTTACCTACGTATGAAGATGAGGAAAAATCAATTGACTATTTATTCAACATCTTAGAGACAAGCTGCTAATATATGGTGTATTCAATTCCAAAATCCTAGATTCTACCTGAGCTGGAAACCTTGACTCGCCTTTGCATTTTTTATCCTCCCATGCAGTTGGATCTATGTTAGAACCCCCAAAGCTTGCTGCCTGCAACAAGGAACTTCCAAAGTAAGCGAATCAACTAAATCTCAAGGTGTCTATCATCACCATTTTATTCCCTTTATCAAGTTTACTCAAGACGTTTGATAGAGGTTTTAAAAAGAAGTAATTAAATAGGCAAGAAAATATCCATATCTTCTTAAGCATAGAAGGTTCCCAATCTCTAATCAGAAGAACATACCCAATAAATGGAGAAAAACAAAAATAAAAGAGACCAACTTTTAACAAAGTCACTTTCATCTTAATAAATAGGTACACTGTCACTAGCTATGCCACTGCAGCTCAATAGAAATTTAATTCCACCCCTCTAATTCTGAGTGACAGACAGGGAAGAATGTTTGTGATTTCTGACAGAGATAATAATTCCATGCCTACAAAATTTGCTAGGCACAGCACTCTAGTTCTTGCACCACACAAATAGGTTTCATGGCACTGAACTGTTCTTGACTGTAGTCGCTCACCCTGATAAATTTTAGTTATCCTCATTTCTTACCAATATCATTTAAACAAGAGACACAACTTTCAATCCTTCATTCCCCTAAAATATGGTAATTTCCTGCACAAACTGAAGCACATCCCAATTAACTGTAGTCTGATAAATTAAGAATAACCCACCTCAAAAATGCCATGCAGCTGATGAGTGGTATAGTTATACAGAAACAGAGGTAACCCTGGTGTTATTGCCCGAACAGAATCCCGATACCTCGGAGGCAAACCTAACAAAACAATTGCAGGAGTCAGTCCTCAAGAAGTACTTATTAATAATCTTCAAGATAAAAAAAAATAGATTACACTTAATTTGCACACATTTAAATGCACTAATATGCTATATTAGGCTGTGCTTGCGCATTCATCATGAAACTGCGGAGTACATGTGATGTGTAACATAGCATAGGTGAAAAGTGTACAAATTACTCAAAAGATGACATAAATTTCCAAACCATTATCGCCAACATGCTTATGAGAATTACCAAATAGCTGACGTTTCAGATCTTCCTGCATTGTGTCATTGTTACAGACAAAAATGTATCCTCCAAGCACCTCATTACGTGGGAGTGTCTCAGCTGCAGGCAAGGTCTTAAACCTTTTGTCAGCTGCATTTGAGTTGTTGTTTTCATTGTTGTTATTGTTGTTGCTGTTATTGTTGGACTCTTTGTTGTGCTGAATATTACCACTATACTTGTTACCAGTCATGTTTCCCACCAAATTCACATTGCTTTTCTGGTACACTGCATTCATGTTGTAAACCCCACTCCGAAGTGAGCTTTTGCTCACATTTTCAGTAGTTTTAGAGTCCAAGTTTAACATGCTTAAGTTAAGTGTGTCAAATTTGTTCTCTTCTTGGAACCCAAATTTATAACTTGACCTTGTTTCAATGTGTCCCTTTGAAAGATCAAGGTTATTCACACGCTCTCCCTTTAATCTTGTCTGCTCAGCCAATTTAGAAGCAACCATTAACCATTTGTGATCCTCTGATGCTTTTGAGTGTCCACGAAGCTCATCACCCAATTGCCAGAAGCTGTGCATGGTATCCATCTTTTGAAACCCTAATAAGTTAAAAATACAGCATAGACCTAGGTAAAGAAGTAAACCAAACAAAAATTACAGCGAGAACAGGGCATAGCCAACACGCAAAGCTGAAGAAAAAGAAAAAAACATCAATAACATCTTCCTCTTTTGTTGGGGAGCATGTAAAGTCCATCCGAATATCATATCAAGGTCAGTGACAGTGTGCATATACTATAGACTATCAAACTAATATGAGAAATGCTTGGTAGTATGAAACATGACTTTTTGTACATACATACGAATGAAGTGGTTCTATTTCAACACTATTTTGTATTGAAATGTAAATCAATGGTCCATTTGAATTCGTATTAATTTCGCAGCAGCTTTCTTTCGTACTATATAGCAATCCTAAACTAATTCAACCAACAAAAATGGTTATGCCGACACAAGTCAAATGCTTGACCACATTTATAACAGTTCACAAAAGCCGACATCCTACTCCATTTCCAACTACAGGACAGTAGTAATTCCTACTTCCAGTGTTAAAATACTACAATTATCTTTCAAAGGGTAACAAAAACTTATTGATGGTATTAGTTTTCATACCATTTAAATATGTAAACAAAAGCACAACCATCCAGCTAGATTTCTAAAGCTAGATTTCAAATTTAGTTTTCTACTACATTTATAACAGTTAACAAAAGCCGACATCCTACTCCATTTCCAACTACAGGACAGCAGTAATTCCTACTTTCAGTGCTAAATACTACAATTATCTATCAAAGGGTAACAAAAACTTATTGGTAGTATTAGTTTTCATACCATTTAAATATGTAAACAAAAGCATAACCATCCAGCTAGATTTCAACTTTAGTTTTCAACTTTATAATCACAATTTTGGTAACTAAAGCTATATTTCTAATGATTAAGTCGCTTTGCTGCAGCTCTCCACAAAATTAAAGTTACCACAACCATCCAGCTAAATGTTGTAACGAATCTGATACCGAATCGGGAAGGTAGCAAAGCGAGTTCAAATTTACTGAATATTACCAAAACAGACAGAACAAAAAAGAGAAAAAAATTTAAAAAAAAGATATTCCAAGTACACCAGAAATAAATAGAATGCAGAAATGGAACAAAACAAAAATCTTGCTCCATATCATGCACAAAAATGAGCATAAAGACTGAAAAGTAAGCGAATCGCAAAAAAATAATCAAAGATCCAAAGCGCGCATTCACAAATTATGAGAAAGATTTACTGAGGTAGAGCGAAAAGCAGCACAGTAAAGTGAGCAAAATACAGGTCAAAGAAGGAAGTAAATGAAGATTAGCTCTCAAATCTAGATTTGATTAGCCAATATTAATGCACTAATTGAGCAAATTTCATAGAGAGATGCATGAAGAAGAAGCCCTAGATTTTGGGATCAAGATAAGAGAGAAGGAAAAAGAGTACCTTTTACGACTTCCCTTGGAACTTCGAAGACGCGAGTGAGAGAGAAAGAGTAACGAGCTTAACAAGGTTCATTTTCCTTTAGTTTTACGGAAATGTCTATTCATGTTTCATTAAATTACGGATAATGCCACTGGTCATTTTTGAGCCAGTTTGCCAAAAATTAGTTGTTAGTGGATAAGTTAGCTGATACCGGATAGCTTATAACGGATAGCTTATAGCGGATGAGGTAGCTGATAACGGATAGCAGATAGCGAATGAGGTAGCTTATTTTCTGTGAAAGTGTTTGATAAAACTAGCGATTGAACTAGTTGAAAAATATAAAATGACATAAAAGGATATTTTCATTAATGATTTTACATAAAAGAGAGAAGAGGATAAAGGTAGAATTAAATGAAGATGACAAGGATAAAAGTGAAAAGAAAAATGAAACGCTATAAGCTATAAACTTAAACGCTACTTCAATTAGCATCTGGAAAAAACGTTATAAACTCGTGAAAAAACGCTATAAACACGTAACAAAGGCGCTTACCAAACGGGACTACTTTCTCATTCGCTATAGAAGTGCTCTTTGACTTTGTTTTTTATTTTTCGTAAATACTGAGTTGAGGAGTTTTGACGGATGGAGATCCTCTCCGGTTACTGGACTTGTACAGTGAGTGAGAGAGAGATACATATATTAAAATAATAATATTTTATTATTTGTTTCTTTATGTCTCCTACTGGATGAATCCAGTACTGGAGAGGAAGTGAACCCAGTTTTGAAGAGCCATGCCCATTCCGTCTCTGTAATCCGTAAATTTAAATTAGGCTTAAGTGTATTTTTGGTCCCTCGGGTATCACGATTGTATAATTTTAGTCTATTAGATTCTAATTGCGCCAATTGGGTCCTCAAGTATCACTATTGTATAATTTTGATCCCCTAGGTTTCAATTTCTTCAATTAGGTCCTCCCGGTATTATGATTATACAATTTGTCACTCAAGTATCACGATTGTGCAATTTTTAACATCAATAACCTACGAAACACATGTGATACTAATTTGGCACTTAGTGAGGCCAGCTTGGCAGCGTAAGTGTCATTCCTATGTGGCACTTAGGGATGTGTATTTGACTGTTAAAGTGTGTGAGATGTCAATGATGCCACATAAGAATGCATCGTAAGCTGTCAAGTTGACCTCACTAAATGTCAAATCAGTCCCACGTGGATCACGTAGGCTACCAACATTAAAAATTGCACTATCGTGATATTTGGAGACCAAAATTGCACAATCGTGATACCTAGGGATCCAATTGACACAATTGAAACCTAAGGGGCCAAAATTGCACAATCTTGATACTTGAGGGACCCAATTGGGGTAATTAAAATCCGGAGGACTAAAATTGCACAATCATAATACCTGGAGGACCAAAAGTGTAATTAAGCCTTTAAATTAATTTTGTCGAGTTCGATTTGACAAATTAGGGTTTTCTTTGGTAAAAATGGTTGATAAGCTAGCTTATAGTTGATAAGCTAATTTTTAGTTGAAAGCTTATAGCTTATAGCTTATAGCTGAAAAGCTAGATAATTGAATTTGAAATGTTTGGTAAAATTAGTTATTGAATTAGCTTATAAATGTAAAATAACATAAAAGAACATATTTACGACAAGCATCGTAAAATGTGAATTTCATTAAATGAATAAAGGTAAAAATGAGAGAAAAATCAATAAGGTATAAGTTGCAAGCTATAAGTTAATGAGATAATCTTGTTTATCAAACACCTCTATTTCAGTCAAACAAGCTTATAAGCTAATCAAATAAGTTATAAGCTAGCTTATTGGACTTTCCAAACATAGTCTAGATAGGACGGTTTTTACAAGGTTTGGGTTATATATATTTCATGTTGTTCTAATATGATGATTACCTTCTTTTAATATTTATATTGTTTTCACAATAAATTCACTTGACTTAATGAAAACATTTTGAATAATAAAATAATATATTTATATTAATTTTATTCATTTTAAAATGTATAAGGTAAAATATAACTTAGTTTTATTTTTCTACTTCTTTAATTTTATGATTTAGTTATACCTAAAGAGATATGGATCCAAAAAGCATTAGAGGGAGAAGTCGAATATATAACAATATATGTATATGTATATATGTACAAATATTTATAGTAAGATTTTATTTATGAAAAAACTATATATATTACTAATTTGACAAAATATATATAAGATGGGGGCCAACACCCATTTGCCTTCCTCTAGATCCGTTCACCTGCATAATATTGAAATTTATATATTATGTCAATAAATTGAGTTGATATGGTCTTGTCTCATATATTATCGGGTCAGAGGGTCGAATTCAGGTTCAAACAAATAATCCTATCAAATTTTCAAGTCGAGTTAAACTCATCCCAACTCGTCCCATAAATACCACACTAAGTTGCAATGGTGGATCTAGGACCCGAAACCAGTGGAGGCAATTTATTTCCAAAAAATTTAATAAAAAAAATACTATCATAAATATGAAGATAAAGGCGTAATTGTTAAAGGGTATTGCGGTGGACGGTGGTCGGTGGTTAACTAAGTGGGCAGTGCTCCACTATGGCGATGCTCTGTTGTATTGTGATGTGAGAAGGAGAGGGACAAAGGGTGTCGTGTGAGTTGAGTTAATGAGTAACATGGGTGCAATTGTTATGAGGGGCAAAAAAAATTTATATATAGGGTAGTAATAATTTTAAGGCTTAATTGCACTTTTAATCCTCCTACTATTGATCATCTGCGATTTTGGTCCCTAAAGTTTTTTTGGTGCACATTTGGTTCCTATATTTTTTCAATGTTGCGAATTCAGTCCTTCTATCCAATATTCATCAATTTTTCAATGATTAACAGGGAAGAACAACGGCTCTAAACGCATATAGCCTCTGGTTGAGCTTCTATGGTAAAGGATTTATGGTGGAACCAAAAACAGGTCTTGAAAAGGAAGGACAAAACCATTAAATAACATAGAGGAATCATTGAATCATGTTGAATTGGAGGGTCTGATAAGGGAGAACTTCAACCAGAGGTTTTGTGCGCTTAGAGAAGTGATTCCTCTATTGAAAAAATTCACAGACATTAGACGGAATGACCAAATTTACAACATTTAAAAAATAGGGTGACCAAATGTACATAAAAAAACTACAAAGATCAAAATCGCATATAATCAATAATATGGGGATCAAAAATACAATTAAACCTAATTTTTTTAAAACTTTTAGGTGTGCATTGCACACCATCCGCATTATGTGGCTCGGCCACTAGTAAGTTGGTGTTTGAAAAGGAAATACGTACTACAATTTATCCTTAAAATAAAAAATCTTGATTTAATTCTTAAAAGTTTCAAATGTTATTAAAATGATTTTTATAAGAATTGATTTATTTTAAAAAAAATATTTTTAAAAGACTAATTTAATTCATATTTAAAGTGGATAACTTTATCCTACTTAAGTGATTCAATCAGATAGTGAGAACCATTTGACTTGACTCACCAACTTGACTCGTTTAATTGAGATAGTACAATTTAGTTAGGCAGGATAACTTTTACCCCAAAATTATTAAGAGTACCGAAAAAAATATCAATTTTAAAAAAACTTTAAGTACGTATTTTTTGGGATAATAAATTTACGGTGCTTTTTATGGTACCCCATAATTTTAAGGTAAAAATTATCTCGCCTGTTCAGAATATATTATCTCAATTAAATGAATTATATTAATAAATTAAATTATATAATTCTCACCATTTAGTTAAATCATCTAAAAAAAATAAAATTATCTTGAAATAACATAAAATTCACCTAAATTTACGTAGTATTCTCTTTCACATCGCCGTACCCTGTGTTGTTACCGATGACGTGGTGCATTGAATGTGTACTATTCACGTGGCACCCGCGCTCAGACGGCATTGATTAATTGGGGTAGCTACGAACATAATGTGAGCTACAGACAGATACGATTGGAAAATATTTTTTTTGATAAATAAACTTACAAGATACTACTCGAGAGGTGCATATAAATAAAAAATATTAATTTCATACGTATTAAAAAAATTAGTTATATTAGTTTAATTATCTTAATTTGTGTAAAAAAAATTATAATTATTAAATTATCCTTTTTTGAGAATATATAGTGTTATTGAAAGTTATGTATTGATAGTGTATAATGCTAAAGAAACTGACGATAGAAAGAAATGTAATAGAAGATGCGGAAGCTTTGAATAAAGGTATATTATTGATATTTCAATTATACATTTACAGAAAAGATGTAGCTATTATTTATAACTCTACAAAATAACAAACTCCCTAATTTAGGGATAACTGATAACAAACTAATTATCTCAAAAGATAAGATAACAAACTAATTATCTCAAAAGATAATTTATCATTTATCACTTATCTACTTATCACTAAGACCCTTAGATAAGATAAGTAGATATCATGATAGAAAATATTCTCAATACTCCCCCTCAAGGCGAAGAGTGAGGATCACGAACTCCCAACTTGCACAACAAGTCATGAAAGGATTTGTATCCTAAGGCTTTCGTAAAAATATCTGCTTGCTACTGTTGTGTGAGAACAAAGACGGTATCAATAATGCCTGATTGAAGTTGATCTCGAACAAAATGGCAATCGATTTCAATATGCTTCGTTCTTTCGTGAAAAACTGGATTTGCAGCAATATGTAAAGCTGCTTGATTGTTACAACGAAGCAGAGTTGGTCCGTCACATGAAATTGTTAAGGAGGAAAGAAGAGTGCGCAACCAAATGATTTCACTTGTTGCATGAGCCATTGCCCGATACTCTGCTTCGCTGGATGAGCGGGACACTGTGGTTTGTTTCTTGGTTTTCCAAGATATTGGTGTGGAGCCAAGTTTCATAAGATAACCAGAAACTGAACATCGTGTGATAGGGCAAGCTGCCCAATCGGAATCACAATAACCTACAAGCTGCAAATTATTATTCTTAGGAAGAAAAATGCCTTGTCCTGGGGAAGACTTTAAGTAACGAAGAACTAGTAAAGCTGCATCCCAATGAGACGCCTATATTGAGAAGAATCCTTGTACAAATTGCTAGTATCAGAAGACAACTTGTGATTTTGCTCCATAGGAAAATTACAAGGTTTGCAATTAATCATGCCACATTCCTCCAAAATATCAAGAATATATTTCCTTTGACCAAGGAAATAACCTTCTGGTCCACAGAATAATTCAAGACCAAGAAAATATTTGAGACCACCTAAGTCTTTCATGCGAAAACAATTATGCAAGTAATTTTTAAAACTATTGCATGCTTCTGTGTTGTTTCCAGCAATGACTAAGTCATCCACATATATCAATATGGCAATAAAGATTTCACCAAAAGCATATGTGAATAAACTATGATCGGCAGGAGATTGAAGAAAACCATAAAAAGAAAGACTTTCTGAGAGTTTTGCATACCAATTGCATGATGCCTGCCGAAGACCATAAATGGATTTTTGTAATCTGCACACAAGATTTTGGGCTGGAACAACATATCCAGGTGGGACTGCCATATATACCTCCTCTTTTAAATCTCCATGAAGAAACGCATTGCTGACATCCATTTGATGCAATTCCCAACCTTTTGCTACTGCCACTGTTAAAAGACATCTCACAGTGGTCATTTTTGCTACTGGAGCAAAAGTTTCTCTGAAATCTTCTCCTTCTACTTGCGTAAAACCCTTTGCTACTAATCTAGCCTTGTATTTGTCTATTTCTCCATTAACTTTATGTTTGATTTTGTAGACCCATCTACAATCTACTAATTTCTTCCCTTCGGGTAAAGGTTCCAATGTCCATGCAGAATTATCTTCAAGAGCTTTTATTTCCTGTTCCATGGTTGTGCGCCATTCTCGATGCTGAACAGCTTGCAAGAAGTTCTTAGGTTCACTATGAGTCATGATAGCGATAAGGAAAGCTCGATGTGTTTCAGAGAAATTATTATAAGCTACATAATTGGACATATGAAAAGGATTACCTGAAGAGGTTGATTGATTCTGAGATGTACGAGAGCGTTTATGTGAGGCATGACAAACATAATCCTTAAGGTATTCTGGAGGGCGCCTAGCTCTTTGTTCATGAATTGGCACTGCTGCCGGTGCATTGACGTTAGGCTCCCCCTGAATCTGACATGTATCTAACTCTTCAGGAGACGTTTCAATGTTGTTATTAAGGGAATTTTCATGAATTTCCTCAGTTATTGCAGGGTCTTCATTTGATGCTGCATAATCTTCAATTTCTTCAACACAAACATTATGTTCCTGAATTGATTTTGGCAATTGTTCCCTAAAATTACCACTTTCAACAGTATATGGAAAATTGTTTTCATAAAATACTACATCCCTTGATGTTAGAAACTCATGAGTCTCTAAATCATATACACGCCACCCCTTTTGACCTTGTGGATAGCCAATAAAAACACACTTTCTAGCTCTTGAGGCAAACTTATCTCCTGGTTTTATGATTTTAACATAACAAAGACACCCAATTATTCTAATATGTTTATATGAAGGCATTTTTCCATAAACCATTTCATAAGGAGTAATTCCATCATTTGCCACTGTTGGAGTTCTATTTATTAGATATGTGGCAGTTTGAACACATTCCCCCCAAAAAGATAATGGTAAATTGGATTGAAACCTAAGAGCCCTTGCTACATTAAGAATATGCCCATGCTTTCTCTCTACTCGACCATTTTGTTGAGGGGTTCTGACACAGGATGTTTCATGAATAATCCCTTCCTGTTGAAGGAACATTCGCATTTTTGAGTTAACAAACTCTATTCCATTATCACTTCTAAGAATTTTTACTTTGGTGTCAAATTGATTTTGAACCATCGTGCAAAAATTAATAAGATGTGTAATGGTTTCAGATTTTTCATGTCGTAGATAAATCCAAACTGCCCTTGAATAATCATCCACTATAGTGAGAAAATAATGAGAACTATTGTGGGAAGTAGTGGCATATTTACCCCATAAATCACAATGAATCAAGTCAAAATTTTCTCAGCTTTATTAAGACTCAAAGGAAAAGAACTTCTAGTTTGTTTGGCACGATGACATACATCACAACAATCTATTCTATTGTCATTAAAACATAAATTTACAATCTTAGAAAGTGTTTGCAAACTCTGATTTGAAGGATGACCCATTCTAGCATGCCAAAACTGACTTTCAGCCCTTGAAATAGTTGCTGAAGAATAACCTTGTGTGTTGACCTTAAGGAAATAAACCCCTTCGTGTACATCACCGAATCCAATCGTCCTCTTCATGGTTTTGTCCTGAATAATACAACCATCAAGAGAATATGTTACTTTGCAATTCAAATCATGAATCATTTTATGAATTGAAATAAGATTGCATCTAAATTCAGGAATGAGTAAAACATTATGTAGCTTAATATCATCACTCAAAATTAGTGTTCCAGCCTTAGAAACATTAACAATGTTTCCTGTTGGCAAAGTAACACCTATGGGATTATCAAGATTGTGAATATCTTGAAGAATTGTGTGTAGAGGTGTCATGTGATAAGAAGCACCACTATCCAAAACCCATCCAGAATTACCAGTGTTACCATCATGTTGTTCATTACTCTTTTTGCCCTGAGAACCGTGAAGAGCATGGCTGTTCTGATCCTGCCCTGTTACAGGATTTTGATTGCCATCAGCCCAAGCAAATCTTGCCCCTCCTCCTTGATTTGAGACAAATTTCTTGTTCTTCTTACTGATTTTGCTGAGATCCCAGTGAGCAGGATATCCTACTATCTCGAAACACTTGGATTTCAAATGTCTCAGCTTTCCACAATGTTCACATTTTGGTCTTGCCTCATCTTTATTCCTCTGTTTTTGAGAATAAAAGGCTGCACCCATGTCTGGCTTGAACTCCCTGCCTCTGTCCGCAACAAGCCGCGCCTCTTCTCTCAAGATGTGGCTGAAAACCTTTCTGAGAGATGGCAAAGGATCAGTGTTGAAAATTGTTCCTTTGATGTTGTTGAAGCGATCCCCATCAAGACCTCCAAGAAAAAGATGAACATGATTATCTTCCTCCCTTTGCAGAAGCTGTTTTGATGCTCCACAGGAACATTCTGGAAGAGGTGAGTTTTCGCTGAGCTCATCCATGAGGCCCTTGAACTTGTTGTAATACTGGGTGACATTCATGTCCGGATCTTGTTGAATCAAGCAGAGATTTCGCCAAATCTGATGCATGCGAGGCGCATTAGTTTGGGCAAATCGCTCTTCCAAATCGACCCAAACATCCCTCGCCATCGCCGCATGAGAAATTGTTCCATGTAGTGTGGAGTCAATTGAATTGATGATCCACGCTGTGACCATGGAATCAGCTTTCTCCCAAGCAAAGAATTCCGGCGAAGCTTCTGAGGGTTTCTTGATGGTTCCGTCGATGAACCCTAACTTCGTTTTCGCACGCAAAGCGGTCCTAATGGACCTTGCCCAGGTGCGATAATTTTCTCCAATCAGAGGCACAGCTGAAATTGGTGTTCCTGGATTGTCCGATGGCCCAAGATGGTAAGGCGAGGAGTTCGTGACGGTAAACTCCTTTGGCTCACCTTTCCCATGCTTGTCGTCCTTCCCAGGCTCGTCCTTCTCTGATGCCATAAAGAAACTGAGAGTAGAAAGAAATGCAATAGAAGACGCGGAAGCTTTGAATAAAGGTATATTATTGATATTTCAATTGTACATTTACAGAAAAGATGTAGCAATTATTTATAGCTCTACAAAATAACAAACTCCCTAATTTAGGGATAACTGATAACAAACTAATTATCTCAAAAGATAAGATAACAAACTAATTATCTCAAAAGATAATTTATCATTTATCACTTATCTACTTATCACTAAGACTCTTAGATAAGATAAGTAGATATCATGATAGAAAATATTCTCAATAAATGCTCTTGAAAAAAATAAAAAACAATTAACCAAAAGGTATTTTTGTAATACTAACATTAAATAAAGTTGATTTGATTGACTTTTGTTTATATTTGAGTCCAAAAAATTTAAATACTTTTTTTGCTTATATATAGATCCGGAGGGAGTACTTTTTTTTTTTGCTCAATAGTAACGTCGACGATACTGATACTTCATCATAATCTATCATAATCTGATTTTTATCCATTCATTTTAGTGTGTGTGTTTAGATCAACTGTAAAATTCAATTATTTTAATAATTGATTATATAGATAATCGATTATAATATAATCAGTTTTATGTTTAGATGTATTTGTTAAAAAGTGATTATAAGATAATCTATTTCGTTTGGGTTGTGTAAAAAAATCACATATATATATCATTAATTACTAAAAAGGATATGTAATTATTTATATAATTTAATCATATTTGTTTGGTAGTTAATTTTCATTAGTACAATTAACACTTTTTAAATCGATTAAAAATATCATTCTAAAACGGTTATGGAACCGATGTAGAAACTTTTACATCGGTTAAAAATCAACCGATATAGAGTCCTGTCGTAGAATCCATATTCTGCACTAGTGTTTGTATTAGTGAAATAGGAAGAATGTTATTGGTTTCAAAATAATTTAACAACTTTTTAAATAAGCTTCAAATTTTTAGCTTCTTTAAAAATAACTTATTTCATAAAAATAGTTGTTTTGAAATTTAATCACTTTATGTTTGGTTACCCAAACACCGTTCTAAATGTTTTACAATTTGCTTTACTTGATATTTTTGTAAATAAAAAATTTATTTATTTTCGGGATTCGAACATGCATTTGACCAAAACATATGTTAATTTAGTTAAATAAATATATATTTGCATCATTTTCTGTAAATTGTTATTCTAAATTAATTGAATAAAAGGTTCATTTGTTAAAAAATTGAATAAAAAGTTGAGTTTTATAGTTTATTTTAAAAGGTGTTTGCATCATTTCTTAAAAGTATTAAAATTAATTGAATAAAAAGTTAATAAGTTTATAATATAACATCAACCATGAGTTCATTCTCAATTTTGATCAAATACCACAACAAATATGAAAGGTCAACATGATCATAACCTCCACTTCCACAAAATGTTTAGGAAGAGATGGCATTTTGTTCCCTAATTTTGCCAGCATTGCTCAAATAAATTTGTCTACAATGGGAGGCTCCAATGGAATTGGATCAAGGCACCACCAAAAAACTATTAAACATTAAATATAAAGGGTAGAAATAGATAAAGAAGAAGATGGGCATATCACCAAAAAAAAAGAAGAAGAAGAAGATGGGCAAAGCTATAAATGAGTGTATCACAAAAGAAAAAAGAAAAAATAAAGCTCATTTTTTATAGAAAAAATTATAACACCAATATGAAAAAATTAGAACCCAAGGTAAAGCTATTTTTCCAACCTCATCAAGCAAGAAGTTCATTGCAACTTCATCTTCAAGAACCATAATATATATCAAAATTCTTCATATCTAGCCATTAATAGAACAAAACCTCAAAAGAAATCCAAAATTGATGATATCTTTATATTTGTCACCATCTAGAAATCTAATCTACTAACTGATAAGATACCACTGTCATTCAACAAAAACTAAATATCAAATATCACATTCTAGTAAATGCCTTCATTTATGCAAAAACTGAATATCAAAACTCACATTCTCGAATCCCACTCTACATAGCTGAAATGCTATCATTTCCATTCTAATTCGAAAATCAACACATATCTACTTCAGAACTAAAAAAATGAAATAAACACCAAATAAGCACAAACATGCCATTGAGCAATAAAGAAAATGAAATGACTAAAGCATATCCGACAGATGCTCATGCTCTAATCTATCAAAAATCCCATAAAAAACACAACAGCCACACTACATAGCTGAAATGCTATCATTTCCATTCCAATTCAAAAAACAAAACCCAAATACCAAATCATTTCACAAGTAAAAGAAAATAAATAAATAAACTACATCATAATAAATCATTGTATTTGTAAAGAATATAAAAAACATTATTGGTAAGAGACTTACAAAGTCCGGATCAAACTCAATTAAAATTTGTCTAATACTTACTTTCATTCAAGTTAACCTACATGTTAGCACTACATGAAAACAGCAGTCGGTAATCACAAAAAGGCGTCGGTAATATGGACTTTTTCCGACAAAAAGCCGATGGCCAAATATCCGCCAGAAATAAGCTCCTCGGTAATGCATACCGATAACCAAGCACAAAAGGTCATCAGAACCTGGCCGACGATCAAAGCTGTAGGTACCCATCCACCCTCTATTACTGAAGGCTTGTCCGTCGGTAATTACCTAAGCCATGGTCGTTGATACTTACTTGCAACATCTTACTATACCTTACCGACGTCCTAGCCATTGGTAATTCTAAATTATTATTTTTAAAATTTTATATTTTTAATATTCGATTTTGGAAGGATAGATGGTTGTCTACTGATTTTGATTTGCAAGATGTGCCTCCTGACTTAATACCTTCCTTAGATTGCAAGGTTGCTACTTATATTGCTCATGGTAAATGGAACCTTCCAGCAAATTTTGCTGATTCTTTCCCAGCCATGCGAGATGAAATTAGTGCAATGGTTATCCCTATTGTCCAATGTGAGGACAGGTTGAGATGGAGTTCCTCTGCTTCAGGCAATTTGACATTAAAAGAGGCTTATTTATTTCAAGTTTCTGATGGCCCTGCTATCCCTTGGTCTAAGCTGATTTGGAGAGCTAGCATTCCTCCATCCCGTTCCTTTTTATTTTGGAGATTGATGCATCACAAGATGCCCACAGATGAGAATCTCAGAAACAAAGGTTGCATTGTGGTCTCGAGCTGTAGCTTATGTGGTAAGTTTGAAGAATCTTCCCTGCATCTTTTTCTGCAGTGCTCTTATGCTCAGCAGCTGTGGAGAAGGTTAAGCAGCCAATTTGGTCTGCATTTGGATAATTCTTCATTCGCTGGTCTCCTCCAAATTTGCCACAGAAATTGGAGTATTCAGACTTTAGATGTGATCGTGTCAGGCATCATTCATGTCATCTAGTCCATTTGGTGTAGCAGGAACCGTCTTCGGTTTGACAATAAGAGTTTTACTATTTGTAGAGCAATCTCCCAGATTAATGCACAGGTCTATCTTTCAGGTACTCTCAGTAAAGGCAGTATGTGTAATTCTATTGAAGAACTTGTTATACTCAAGAACTTCAAGGTCAATATTCACCCTTCATCTGCTCCTGTGATCAAAGAAATTGTTTGGAAGCCTCCCCTATGTAGCATGGTGAAATGTAATACAGATGGTGCAGCTCTTGGATGCCCGGGTTTGGCTGCTTGTGGTGGTATTTTTCGAGACTCTAAGTCTGCTTTCATGGGCTGCTTTGCTCAGAACTTGGGAAACACCAAAGCCTTCAATGCTGAACTCATTGGAGTCATGATTGCTATTGAGCTAGCCTTCATGCGAGGTTGCTTCACTTTATGGATTGAGTGTGATTCTGCTCTTGCTATTGCTGCCTTCTCGGATGTTGAGATGGTTCCTTGGAGACTTCGGAATAGATGGATCAATTGCATAGAGTTTACTAAGCCTATGAGATTTATTTCTTCTCATATTTATCGGGAAGGCAATGCTTGTGCTGATAAGCTTGCCTCTTTTGGTTTGAATGTTCAAGATTTTGTTTGGATGGACGCTCTTCCTAATGTTCTTAAGGATGATTTCTTTAGAAATAGGAATAGTTTACCTTGTTATCGCTTCAAATAACGCTTTCATGGGTTTGGTTTATGCCCCCCCATTTTTCCTTGTATATTTTTGTTTTATTAATAAGATAGCCAATAGGAGTACTCTTTTTCCTTACTGGTGTTTTTTCCCAAAGGAGGGTTTTGCACCATGAGGTTTTAACGAGGCTCCTATTGTTTGGTAAAAAAAAAAATTGATTAATTAATTAATATTTAATTATATTGTATATTTATTAAATAATTATATTTCTTATTAATTATTTAAAAATATTAATTAAATAAATAGTGCATAGTAAAATTAAAGATAACATTAAAGAAATTAAAATTATACCCAAATGATAAATAACATATGTTTTTACAATACATAGTAATATAAATAAAAAAACTAACATGAAAACCTAATAATCCTAATCATCGAATGAATCCTCATCGTTGTCGTCCTTGGTGCGACGGGTCGGCTGACCAGGCTGCGAGGGCTGATGCTGGAGGGCTGCTGCTACTGCATTTGTTCTATGGTCTGTAGCATTTGCTGCATCGGCGCCTCCATCTGACGTTCACGCTCCTCGACACGTCGCTCAGGCCGCTCAGACTCCGCCAGTCTCTGCCTCAGCTCAGCAGACTCCTGATCAGTACGGCGACTGGCTCTGCTAGATGCTTCGGCACTGATATCAAAGCGCGAAGACACTTTCCGATAGTAGCTGGAAAGGTCTCCTGCACCGTACAGATGACCTTTCTTCTTGCTGCCAACAACCTCCGCCCAAACATGCAGCGCAAGCCACTCCTCCTCCTCGAGGTCAAGTGGGGAGGAGGAAGAGGTTGTTATTGAGTCTCCAAAATGTCTGATGAGCATTTCTCATAGTTTTTATGAGAGTTAAACATTTATTCAATGATTTAATTGAACCCGTCTGTGGTGGTTAAGTCATCTACTCAGTGTGCAGTTTATAATAATAAGCATTAAGTGTTTTAAAGCACAAGTGTGTTATCACCTGTCTGATCAAAGAAAGATTCACCTGTCTTTAGTACTACCAAAAGTCAACTCGTCTAATGAAGTTTTCACCAGTCTGTTGACCAACGTTGAAGAAATCCCTTCAAGACCGTAGAACTCTTTTCGAGACTCCATCAAGTCTAAGTTGCTTAAAGTTGTCTCGTCTCTTGAAAATAAATTTCAACAAAGTACTTTACCTGAGTACAACTGCAAGTTACACAAAAAGGGAAAGACTTCCCTCTGGGGACAAAAAGCATATATAAAGACTTGCTAAGACTAAAGGTATATCAGAAGACTTTGTCATTCTTATACTAGAGAACAAACGAAGTCTCTCAATCTTTAATGGCTGACCAGAACGACTCTATTTGCATTTAATGAAGATCTGCAAAAAGCCAAGCTTTCAAAATTGTCTCTAACTGCTTTAATGCCGTGAAGCCTATTTAATGAAGAAGACTTTGAAGATCCAAGTAGAGAACGATCACAGCATTCAAAGAGCATTTACTCTGCGCATTTATATCTTCAATCTTTCATTGTTTATTCTTCAATCATTTGAAGTTATTACGCAGTCTTTTAGAACTTCACATTTAATACACTCATCTGAGTGCTTGTGAAATACTTGCAAATTGTAATTTATTTACATATTCTCTCAAACAAACCTGAGTGAGCCTAAAGAAGCTAAGTGAGAAAACAATACTTGTCTTAGAGCCTGAAGAGGCTAGTTGTGAAAACAATACTTGTCTGTCCTGTAACTTGTTCATTTATAGTAAGAAAACTTGGCGCTGCCAAGGACTGGACGTAACCTCATTTGTTAAGGGGTGAACCAAGATAAAATCTGCTGTGTTATTTCTCTCTACCTTAACTCTTTAGTTTGATTATTTAACTTGTTTATTTTCTAACTAAGGAAGGTATAATCGTTTTACAAAACCTTTTCTTCGTGCATGCTTGTGTGGCTTTCTGTGAAAACCTTCAGACAAGTTACTAGTCTGATTGACCTGTCTTAACTTACTTGTCTGTCTTCTTTTGTGCTTGAGAAAAAGTTTATATTTTCGCTTAAATTTGTCAAACACCATTCAACCCCCTTCTAGTGTTTGCATCTGTCTATTTCAGTTGGTATCAGAGCTCAGCCTCTGGGTTGAGCACTTAACAGTGTAGAGAAAAGATCCTGTTATATAGACAATGACTTCTGGAGCAAGCTCAAGCGGAAACCCCCAACCTGAAGGAGGCTCCATGACCAGACCCCCATTCTTCAATGGTGTAAATTACAACCACTGGAAAGAAAGATTTCACTGGTTCATTTTGTCAACAAACTATGATGTATGGGATATCATCACTGATGGTCCTTACACTCCTCTAAATGATGATGGCCCAGACAAGCCAAAGGCTCAGTGGACACCTGCAGAAAAGACAAGATGGGATCTAAACCATAAAGCCAGATATGCTATAATTTGTGCTCTCAGTCCAGAAGAATTTGAAAAGGTATGTGCTTGTGATTCTGCTAAAGAAATGTGGGACTCTTTATCTGTCACACATGTGGGTACTGCTAAGGTAAAAGAATCTAAAATTTCTATACTTGTTAGAAAATATGAATTATTCACCATGGATGAAGGTGAATCTGTTGCTCAAATGATTGGAAGATTCCAAACTATTACAAATGGTTTGAAATCTCTTGGTAAACTATATACAAATGCTGAGAAAGTTGCTAAAATTCTCAGAAGTCTTTCAAGGCAGTGGAGACCTCTTGTCACTGCTATATCTCAAGCCAAGGATCTCACCACCTTGACTATGGATGAACTTCTTGGCACACTCACTGTTCATGAGTAAGAGCTCAATGAAGATGTGTCAGTCAAAAAGAGCAAAGCTATTACCCTAAAGATTGATCTAAAGGTTTCCAAAGCCTTAAAAGCATCTAAGGCAGACGAGTCTGCTAGTGATGCAGACGAGTCTGAAGGTGAGGATTCTGATAGTGATGAAGAAAAATCTCTAATGACCTAAAAGATGAGAAAACTCTGGAAGAAGAAGAAATCTCAAAAGAAGAAGCCTTTTAGAAAATTCAACAAAGAATCCACATCATCAGACAAGAGTCCTATTGTCTGTTATGAACGCAAGAAACCTGGTCACATCAAATCTGAGTGCCCTAGTTTAAAGAAAGCTCCCAAAAAAAAGTTCTTCAGAAAGAAGAAGAAAGGAATGATAGCCACATGGGAAGATCTTGAATGTTCATCTTCTGAAGAAGAAGAAACAGAGGAAGAAGCCAATCTCTGTCTGATGGCCAAAGCAGACTGAGAAGTTGAAATTAAGGTACATTCTGAATTTGAGGAATTGCATGATG
Source organism: Ammopiptanthus mongolicus (assembly GCA_039655645.1). NCBI lineage: Eukaryota > Viridiplantae > Streptophyta > Magnoliopsida > Fabales > Fabaceae > Ammopiptanthus > Ammopiptanthus mongolicus. The sequence continues at coordinate 26,488,041 of CM077349.1, read as the reverse complement.
CTTATGAAGAGCTGATAGAGGAATCCAAAGGCTTATCTAAGGCCTTCAAATCCCTCAAGAGAGAATATATTAAACTCCTAAGTGAGCATAAACAAAAATCTCAAGAGTGTGAGATACTGGCCAAAGAGAACAGCCAGCTGAAGACTGAAAAGTCTAATGAAGCTTTGATCTCAAGTGAAACATCACATTCTGAAGAAGTTGCCAAGCTTCAACAGAAAGTGAATGAGCTCACTTCTGATCTTGCTATATTTGTTAATGGCAGAGATAATCTGAAAAAACTGCTTGGATGTCAGAGACACTCTCTTAACAAAGAAGGCATTGGATATGATCATCATGATGATCATAAAGTATTAACAAGAACCTCAACAGTATCTGTTGAATCCACTTCAGTTAGAAATAGACCTGTCTATAACTTCTGTGGAAAAGTTGGACATGTTATGTCTAAGTGTACTCACAAGAAGAAGAGGAAGTCTTCACAGACTCCTAGAACAAACAGAAAAGGACCCAGAAAAATATGGGTACCTAAAGATAAAATAATTTATGTTGCAGATATCCTTAATAGGACAAAGCAAACTCTTCTGTTGGTACCTGGACAGTGGTTGCTCGCGACACATGACAGGAGAAAGGTCTATGTTCCAAGACCTCCAGCCTAAGAATGGTGGATATGTCGCCTTTGGAGGCAACCAAAAAGGAAAAGTAATTGGTGTTGGTACAATTGGTGTTAAATCTCCTTTTCCCTTAATCTCTAATGTGCTTATGGTTGAAGGACTAAGACACAATTTACTTAACATAAGTCAATTATGTGATAGTGGATTTGATGTCTCCTTCACTAAAAATGAATGCATAGTCAAAGACAAGAGTGGCAAGACCCTCTTTTCAGCTAATAGACAGCAAAACCTTATAAGATTGAGCTAACTGAACTTTCAGATCAAAGTGTAACCTGTCTGATGTCTAAAGAGGATGAAAGATGGTTATGGCATAAGAAACTAGGACATGCTGGGATAACCTAGTGAGAGGATTGCCTGATATTAGTTTTAAGAAAGATGTTTTCTGTGATGCATGTCAGAGAGGTAAACAAGTAAAATCAAGTTTCAAATCTAAAAATCTTGTATCAACCTCTAGACCTCTTCAGTTGTTACACATGGATCTGTTTGGACCCGTTAGTGTTGCTAGTTTAGCTGGAAGGAAATATGGATTTGTCATTGTTAATAACTATTCAAGATTTACATGGGTACTTTTTCTAACCCACAAGGATGAGTCTTTTAAGGCATTCTCTGTATTCTGTAAGATAGTACAAAATGAGCAAGGTTTCTGTATTTCTACCCTTAGAAGTGATCATGGGAGAGAATTTGAAAATGAGCAATTCAGACTCTCACAACTTCTCTACACCTAGAACTCCACAGCAAAATGGAGTGGTTGAGAGAAAGAACAGATCTCTGCAAGAGATAGCTAGGTCAATGCTCAATGAAAATAATCTCCCTGAGTACTTCTGGGCTGAAACAGTAAACACTGTATGTTATGTGCAAAACAAAATACTTATAAGGTCTATCCTAAAGAAGACTCCTTATGAATTGTGGAAAGGTAAAAAACCCAACATATCTTACTTCCATGCATTTGGATGTGAATGCTTCATCCTAAATACTAAGGATCAACTTGGAAAGTTTGATTCCAAGGTGGATAAAGGTATATCGGATATTCTGAGATGTCTAAAGCATATAGAGTCTTTATCTCTAGAACCTCTGTTGTTGAGAAATCCATTCATGTAAAGTTCAATGATAATTTAAAGACTGATAGGGAACTATCAGATCTAGAAGATGATCTTGCAGGACTTGACCTAACCCAACATGACAGTCAACAACCAAAATTATCTAAAGTTGAGTCTATTGAGGAAACTGTCAGACAAGTGGAGCAAACGAGTCAACAGTCAAGTCAACCTCAGCCTAATGACTCAAATCTAAGAAGAGACTGAAAATTTAAAGTTCATCATCCTGAGGATCTTATTATTGGAAGTCCCTCTGAAGGTGTTAGAACCAGATCTGTTTTAAGAGAGTCAAGCAATATGGCTTTTTTTATCTGAAATTGAACCAAAGCATATTGAAGAAGCTCTTGAAGATGAAAGCTGGATTCTTGCCATGCAAGAGGAACTTAATCAGTTTAAGAGGAATGATGTCTGGAAACTTGTCTCCAAACCAACAGATAAGTCTGTTATAGGAACAAGATGGGTTTTCAGAAACAAGCTAGATGAAAATGGAAAGGTTGTCAGAAACAAAGCAAGGTTAGTAACTCAGGGCTACAACCAACAAGAAGGTATTGACTATACTAAGATTTTTGCACTTGTAGCTAGAATGGAAGCTATTCATATACTCATGTCATATGCTGCACAACATTAAATCCTTTATTTCAAATGGATGTAAAAAGTGTTTTTTTAAATGGAATAATCGAAGAAGAAGGTTATGTCAAATAACCTCCTGTTTTTGAAGATAATGAAAAACCAGATCATGTTTTCAAACTTAAACGAGCTTTATATAGATTGAAACAAGCCCCTAGAGCATGGTATGATAGACTTATTTCTTTCCTTATGAATAATGGTTTTATAAGAGGAAAGGTTGATACAACCCTGTTTAAAAAATGCTCAAAAAAATAATTTCATAATAGTTTCAATATATGTTGATGATATCATTTTTGGAGCTACTAATGAAAAGTTGTGCAAAGAATTCTCTAAGCTGATGCAGGCAGAATTTGAAATGAGCATGATGGGAGAATTGAAGTTCTTCCTTGGGCTGCAAATCAAGCAGATGAGTGATGGTATCTACATCCATCAACAAAAGTACATCAAGAAAATTCTAAAGAAGTACAAAATGGATAGCTCAAGGATCATGAAAACTCCCATGCAACCTAATGCTAATCTAAGCAAAGATGAGGAAGGTAAAAAGGTAGACCAAACTGTCTACAGGGGTATGATTGGATCTCTTCTTTATTTAACATCTAGCAGACCTAATATTCAGTTTAGTGTCTGTATATATGCTAGATTTGAATCTGATCCTAAAGAATCTCATCTTAAGGTTGTTAAAATAATATTCAGATATTTGTTTGGAACCACTAATCTTGGTTTAATGTACTTAAGAACAAAAGAGTACAGGCTAGTTGGTTTTTGTGATGCTGACTCCACTGGAGATAGAATTGAAAGGAAAAGCACCAGTGGAGGATGTCACTTCATTGGAGCAAACTTAGTCTCCTGGTCAAGCAAAAGGCAGACAACTATTGCACTTTCAATGCAGAAGCAGACTCACAGCTCTTATGGGTAAAACATCAACTTGAAGATTACTCCATATTTGAGCATAATATATCTGTCTGGTGTGATAATTCAAGTGCTATTTGCTTAACTAAGAATCCCATAGAACATTCTAAGGATAAGCACATAGAAATCAAACATCACTTTATAAGAGATTATGTTCAAAACGGTCTATTTGATGTTAAAGTTTGTTAAAACTGGAGATCAATGGGCCGATATCTTCACAAAACCATTAGCTGAGGATAGATTTAAGTATATAAGAGATAACTTGAACATACATCACATTATTGAATAACCTGTCTAATGAGTTTTGCATTACCTGTCTGTGATTAATCGTTTGACCCTATGGATCATACTCATATTTGAAATAATCTTTTCAAATGGTTATTATCCTTTAATACCACTTTATTATCTAAGGCAAAACGTGTACATGGCAGTTTTCTTTTTCTTTTAGAAAACTAAACCGTTTCTTTTAAATTCTTCACCTTTAAAGTTTTCAAGCACCCTCTCTCTTTCTACTCTCGTTTCATCTTCCTCACATCCTCTCTGTCTCCAAAACTTCTCTAACCCTAAACCCTCTATCATGGCACCCAAGAAGAAAATCTCTACTGCTGTCATTACTAAGCAATTCAACCTGGATGTGTTTGAAAATCAACTATTCAAAATCGTTGATCTTAAAGCTCTAAGCCGTTTGGGTATGGATGTGTTTGAAGAACTCAACTATTCCAACTTCCAAGACTGTGCTGAGTGAGACTATCTCTAGTCAAGAGGATGCATCTGCTCAGAGGGAGCAGCTAAAGAAGACTTTAGGAAAAACCAAGGACAAACCAGCTTTCTGTCCCGCAGTTATTCCTAAAAGGAAGAGATCTAGTATAACAGTTGTAGCTGCTGCTATAGAAGCTCCTCCTGTTTAACCAGCTGTTTTGTCTGAGACTCCTAGACGAGTCAAGAAGCTTAGGATGTCAAAGAACTCCACCCTTGGAGAGTATTCTTCTTCAACCTCATCCTCTTCATCTCATGAAGAACATCCCTCTTCATCAATCCAGGAAATTGCCTATCCCTCCTCTCATACTTCATCCTTCTTAGTCATGTCTGATGTATGTCATGTTCCTGTTTCAAGGGATTTAACTCCCCACAAAACAGTTGGCATTTCATCCTTCCTGAGAAGAGCTAGAGCTGTTTTAGAAGCTAGAGTAGACGCTCTATTTTTTCTTTTTTGTACTTATTTGTAAATGCTTTTACATTACCTTGTACACAGCCAATGATGACTAAATAACCGTATCTTTTTTTTTCTCTCCTCTATCTCCTTTTTTTGTTGTTTTTGCTGATGTCAAAAAGGGGGAGATGATAGTAGTAAGATTAGTAAGATAGTGATAGTTTATTGATATTGTTAACTGATTATTTATCTGATATGAACAAAGTTTATCTGTCTGATAATATTAAATATTGGAACAATGTTAAACTTGTCTGATCATAAACGTTAAACCTGTCTGATCATGTTATTGATACATATACATATCTGCTTCTCATGAAATTTCTTAAAGTTCATTAAATCATTTAAAATGTTTTGTCATCATCAAAAAGGGGGAGATTGTTGAGTCTCCAAAATGTCTGATGTGCATTTATCATAGTTTTGATGAGAGTTAAACATTTATTCAATGATTTAATTGAACCCGTTTGTGGTGGTTAACTCGTCTACTCAGTGTGCAATTTATAATAATAAGCATTAAGTGTTTTATAGCACAAGTGTGTTATCACCCATCTAATCAAAGAAAGATTCACCTGTCTGAAGTACTACCAAAAGTCAACTCAGCTAATGAAGTCTTCACCAGTCTGTTGACCAACGTTGAAGAAACCCCTTCAAGACCGTAGAACTCTTTTCGAGACTCCATCAAGTCTAAGTTGCTTAAAGCTATCTCGTCTCTTGAAAAGGAATTTCAACAAAGTACTTTACCTGAGTACAACTGCAAGTTACACAAAAAGGGAAAGACTTCCTTCTGAGGACAAAAAACATATATAAAGACCTGCTAAGACTAAAGGTATATCAGAAGGTTTTGTCATTCTTATACTAGAGAACAAACGAAGTCCCTCAAGCTTTAATGGCTGACCAGAACGACTCTATTTGCATTTAATGAAGATCTAAAAAAAGCCAAGCTTTCAAAATTGTCTTTAATGGCTTTAATGCCTTGAAGCCTATTTAATGAAGAAGACTTTGAATATCCAAGTAAAGAACGATCACAACATCCAAATAGCATTTACTCTGCGCATTTATATCTTCAATCTTTCATTGTTTATTCTTCAATCATTTGAAGTTATTACACAGTCTTTTAGAACTTCACATTTAGTACACTCATCTGAGTGCTTGTGAAAGACTTGCAAATTGTAATTTATTTACATCTTCTCCCAAACAAGCTTGAGTGAGCCTGAAGAGGCTAGGTGAGAAAACAATACTTCTCTTAGAGCCTGAAGAGGCAAGGTATGAAAACAATACTTGTCTGTCCTGTAACTTGTTCAGTTATAGTGAGAAAACTTGGTGCTACCAAAGACTGGACGTAGCCTCATTTGTTAACGGGTGAACCAGGATAAAATTTGCTGTGTTATTTCTCTCTACCTTAACTCTTTAGTTTGATTATTTAACTTGTTTATTTTTTAACTAAGGAGGGTATAATCGTTTTACAAAACCTTTTCTTCGTGCATGCTTGTGTGGCTTTCTGTGAAAACCTTCAGACAAGTTACTAATCTGATTGACCTGTCTTAACTTACTTGTTTGTCTTCTTTTGTGCTTGCGAAAAAGTTTTTATTTCCACTTAAATTTGTCAAACACCATTCAACCGCCCTTTTAGTGTTTGCATCTGTCTATTTCAGTTGTTGCCTGAGATAACCTCTCCTCGAACTCCTCCTGTTATGCATAATCAAACACATCAGGACATTTATAATACATAATAAAACAATACATTATAAAACTAAAAATAAAAGGGGCATTACCTAATTGCGCCTAGAGCGCTCATCTACATACTCGCCAGTACCCTTCCTGGTATGGGTGTGGTGGTGAAGCTCGTTAATCGGCATTGGTCTCCCTCTCTCCCTAAGCTGTATGGAACATAAACATAAATTATAAGTAAACTAATTAAATAACTATAGAAAAATATATGTATTGCATAAGAATGAAAGTATGAATGTACCAAACGTTCAAAGTACTCCGCCTGACCGATGGAACCTGCTGTATGCAGGCTCCCACCCTTCTCTGATGCCCTATTTTTCTTTGTCTGAGCTGGTTTTTTCAAGAACTCAACAGAAGCCCAGTGGCGGCATAGAGCATACCACACTCCATCTCCCATCCATGTGGGTCGCTCGCCCCTCAACAGGCGTCCCTGAGCATATCGGATATGCGTTGGGTGGCCCTTCATGTGAAATTTCCTCTCGACCAATGTCTCATGCTCGGCTCTCCAAGCAAATTTTGTCTACATTAGGAAGACATAAATAATAATTTATTGTACTAATAATTTATGAAATAATAAACCAAAACATATTAAATAAATTGAAAACTACAACTTACTCTATAAGCGTCAAAGAAACTCCGCTTATGATCGTCATTGAGCTGTCCTTCTGTGAACCGTGGATAATGGAACATTGACTCAATAACAGTTGTGATGTTCTTCGAAGTTACCTTCGAAGGAAGTAACCTTAACAGTAAAAACATGTGAATCAATATCAAGTAAAAACATGTAATTAAAATTTAATAAATTTATTTTATTTATTCTTACCCTTTACCCGACAGCTTGATGATAGGTCGACCATCGGCCATGACCTCAACCTCCTCCTCCTCCTCTACCGCCTCTGAAGCTGAGGACGTATAACCGAGACTATATTCCTGCTCCATAGCCAGATGATGAGCAAGTGACGATATACCTACACCAGCTGAACTAGAAATGCCTCGGTGTGTATGTGTCTCAAACCTTAGGGTGGGAATCATATCGATCCCGGATGCAGTGAATGGCGTAGGAGCAATAGGTGGAGTAGGTGCAACCGGTGGAGGCGGTGCTGCTCGCGGTGTACGTGGTCGTTGTGTAGGTGCAGGTGGGCATGATGCGATCCAGACACCATAGGGGAAGATGTCGAAGGGATAGACTCGAAACCGTTTGTAACATCAATAGTAACAATGCGAGGAGCCCTGGTTCGACGACGAGTCGAACGAGAAGCAATGTCGACACCCTTACCCTTATCGCTCGTGGGTGGTATGGGTAGAGGTGGATCACGTCCTCTAGATGCCATGTGTCTATAGAGCAATTTAATGTTAAGATAAAATTCATGAAATATAACTTATAAATAAATAATTACAAAGTAATAATCTAAGATAGAACATTATAATACTTATCTAAGTCATAAATTTAACCAATATAACTCAATAATATAAATAAAAGTTATATGATCATAAGTTTTATTCAGAATTTGACAAAAAGTCTTTATCATCTTCATATCTAATTTCTATATTTTCTTCTCTCGAATCAATGACTTTGTCTTCTTCATCCAAATGCTCCTAAACGGATGACAAGTTATCGGTATCCACTTCTTCACCAGCAGCGTCCAAGTCCGGTAAACTAGTAGATTAAAAAATCTTGGTGCTTTCTCATTCGGCAGTTCTTCGGTGTTATCATGGTCAGGCACTGCATTCACCCCGAGAGCATCACTCACCATCTCTTGCATTGACACAAACTGTTCACCATATCCCATATTTGCACAACTGCTTGAAGCACCTGTGCAATTCTCGTCAACACGTAAATCAACATGTGGCACTTCTCCACTATGATCAGTCCAAATCCTGTAATTGTCCTTGAACCCAACTTTATACAAGTCTGTCTTCAACCCCATCTATAAAAGATCGTTTCAGACCCCTTCTGTAACGCCTGAGGCTGACGAGGGCGGGGCGTATGAGGCATGGACAAGGAGCGGCTCCTGGCAGGCTTCTAGGCAAAGGGATACATGAATCAACTGAATTCACATCGGAATGAGAGGAATCCTGAGGCTGTGCAGGAATGAGACTGTACAGTTGAAGGAAGGCTAATAAGAATTGATTGGTACTACCTATAGCAACAAGATGCTTCTTCTTTTCGAGAGCCCAGAGCATAACAACTCCACAGTTAAGTGTGCTTGACTTGGAGTAATTGTGGGATGGGTGACCGTCTGAGAAGTTTCCCAAAAAGCGTGTGAGTAAGGACAAAGGACGCTGAAAAGACTCGTGTTGGTTTGTGGGGACAGTCGGCAATCCTGAAAGCAGTCTGGGCCGTTACACCTTCTTCCCGAAAATAACCTATCATACACCAACTATGATTTGAAGGATAATAATCCATCTTTTGCATGGTAAAAAAATGCAAAACCATTAAATTTTCACAGCATAACGTCGACTTAGATATATCCACCAAATGCATCACAATTCAAAACCACATTCTCTTTCATTATTTGGTATGACCCTATCCCATTCGAGAAGAAACTTTTTAACACTTGATCCTAGTATTAATAATTATTACTTAATTCACATACCTTATATTTGACGAAATTTCGGTAACATTTCCTATTGCTCTCCAAGTACAATACTTGACCGCAATACCGCGATCAAGTTTGCACCCAGACAACAAAAGGAAATGTATCGGACTAAAATTTCCTCAAATAGCATTAGAAGTAAGCAATGACTATTATACGAGCGAAGAAAAAGTTTTTTCTCAAAGTGTCCTCCTTGGACAATTCAAGGTTCAATACAATGAGCAGCACTTCTATGCGAGTACACATGTTCAATAATATTGAACCTCCAACGGGAAGCTAAGGTTATGCTTAAATATTAACTCGTGCAGAAAATAAAACTTTAACCCTGTGAGGTAATTTTACCTTTTGTACTTGAAATTCAAGTTCATAAGGTAAATGTGCAATTGTTCAAATCCTTGCACTTTAACAACATAAAGTGCATAGGGAATAATGAAATTGGCAAACAAACTCATGAGTAACTACTATAAAAAAACCATTCATCTAAAAACAAGTTCATGCTTTAAACAAGTGTTGTTAAATTTTAAAATGCCACACTTTATTAATTTAATTTTAATTATTTAATCATTTAATTTAATTACTTAATTATTATTATTGATTATTTTTTGTTTTAATTAATTCTTTTATAAGTGCTAATAGATTTTGGTATTCTATTAAATCATTATTAAATTGCTTAATTTTAAAATTCTATTCATTACTTTTTGAAGTCTTATGAGACTTAACATCTTTATAAGTGCTAAGAGAAATTATGATTTGATATTTAATTAATATTTCATTATTTAACTATTTATTTTATTAACTTATTCAATATTTAATTATTGAGGACCTACCTTATTTAATTATTTAATTGTTTAAGTTTTACATTTTATTCATTAGTTTCGCTGTGTCACACGAGTCACTTCCCAATCACCTGCAATCTGCCATCTGCTGTGACAAAACCACCACCACACGAGCCATTTTTTTTTTTTTTGGTGTTTTACGTCTTATGAGGCTTAACATTTGCTAGTGAGAGGACTAATTTGTCTAACGCTTTTTTATTTTTGTTGTTTTAAGTCTTATGAGTGTTGATAAACCTCAATTCTGTGCATTTTATAGGAGTAATTGGGTTGAATTTTGATGCATTTAATGATGATTATGATTATATTTCTTCCTTTTACTTGAGTTTTGACAGAATTGATGTTTAGAGGCAGCTTGATGAACATTTGATGAAAGATGGAGGTTTTTGAGCTAAAAAGAAGAAAATAATGAAGTCTGGAGATCGAACACGGCCGTGCATAAGAAGAGCACGCCTGTGCAAGCCTTTCAGCTCAACCATCCAAACATAGCCTTACACAAATGACTTAAAGCTGACATCTGAAGAAGAAGTACGGTCGTGCCAGACACCAGCACGCCCGTGCCACAGTGAAGCAAGGCCTGACTAAGAGAAGAAAGGTCTGATTTATTCAAGCACGCCCTTACATAGGGGAAGCATGGACGTGCTAAATGAGAGCACGCCCGTGCTGAAGCCCGTGCACTATGATGCTGATTCTACGAAGTTGGTACGCCTATGTAGAACTGAGCACAACCTGGCATAGAAGAAGCACGACCATGCTGAATAAAGAGCATGCCCGTGCTGGCGGCGCTGATGACCTAATTTTTAGGCCCTTTCTGATATTTTTCTATATAGAGAGGCCCTCTGTACCATTCTAAATAATCTCTTCACATCTTGTAATATCTTACTATAGTTTATAGCTTTTAGTAGTGTGTTTTAGAATTCTAGAGTAGGATTTGCACTTGGGGGTTAAGTTGGAGACACTTCTTCATCATAATTCTTCAGGATGTGTTTCCCTTTGTTGAACTTGGTTTTATTTATTATTATGGGTAACTAAATTCACCACTAGAGTTGTGATGGATCTTGTATTAGTAGAAAACGTTTTTGCTATGTCATAGCTTTAGTTCGAATTCTTTTTGGTTTCAAGGTTGCGATTTGAATAATGTTATTTTATTGTTCTTCATTCCATGTTAGGATTGCACACCCTTTGCATGCTCTTAATCAATTGGTTGATCAGCGACCGTACTGTAATTAATTGATAGATCTATAGGATAACCGGGGTATACATTATAGCATGATCCAACGTGATTTACTCCTTTCAGTCATTCAACATCTTTGCTCTTTATGCTTTCTAATCATTTAAACTCTTTACCTGACAAATATTGGGTTCATTTAGGGAAAAGAATATTGATTGCCTGACAAACAATTAATAGTTTTAGTAGAGTGATTGATATTCGAAAAGCGATTGCGAAATTGAATAGAACTAGAATTTGAGGGTATCGAAAGTACAAGTGAAACCACGACTCTAGGCTCTTTTACTCTTGATTTCTCAACTCTTTATTTCTTTTGTTTATCTCTTACTACTACTTAGATCATACTATTACTATTATTTCGGTTAGTCTAAATAGCATAAGGATTTCTTCATTCTGGTACTCACTTTATCACTTGCATATTGCATCAATAATCCCTTGGGTACGATATCTAGACTTTCGTCCTATATTACTTTTGCGACAGGGTTTACTGCCCTTAATTGTGTTCACAACGCAACAATTTTTGGTGCCATTGTCGGGGATTAATTTGTGATATTTAAGATATTGGGAAAAAGAAATTCTAATTACTTTAGCCATTTTTTTATATTTTATTTTATCTCTCTCCTTGTATGCTAACACGTTCCCAAGTGTCTAAATTACATTTTGACCGAGAAGTTGAAAGAACCTTTCATAGATTGCGGAGGCAAGCAAGAGAGGAGAACACCATGGTGGAAATAATGACTTTGCTGGATTACTTTACCCCCTATGCTGAGGTAACAAACAACATCATCAACCCTGCGGTGGATGCCAATAACTTTGAGATCAAGCCTGCCTTGGTCTCTATGGTCCAAAACTCTGGACTATTTGGGGGGGTTACCTACTGAAGACCCCAACTGCAATCTAAATAAGTTCTTGAGGATCACCGATCTAATCAAATACAACAGAGCTTCAACAGATGCAATCAAACTTAGACTGTTCCCATTCTCTCTATCCGACAAGGCGAATCAATGGCTTTCCTCTTTGCCATGTGGTTCTATCACTACTTAGGATCAGTTGACTCGCCAATTTTTGGCTAGGTACTTTCCACCTTCTGAATCTACTAAATTTAGAGATGATATTTCGAACTTTGTGCAATATGACCAGGAGTCTCTATATGAGGCATAGGAGCAATATCAAGATTCAATCAGAAGGTGCCCATATCATGGTTTCACAGTCCCAATCCTTGTGCATATGTTCTATAATTGACTTTCTGACAAAACAGGTCCAGTATAGATGCTGCTTGTGGGGGCTTAATTTTGAAAAAGACACCTAAGGAAGCTCAAGTCTTAATCCAAGATATGACAACCAATCACTACCAGTGGCTGCTTAGAGACAGATAAGTCATCAAGAAGCCAATTGGTGTATATGAGGTAGATGCCACTGTGATAATGGAAGCCAAGATGGATGCTCTTACAAAGCAAATAGAGACATTGATGCAAGCATAAACACAAATCATGACTCAAGCCAGTTCACCGGTGTCTCCATTCCTTTGTAACCATTGTGGTATGACAGGTCATGAGAGCTAGTATTGCCATTTGGGTAATTCTTTTGCTCCGCCAGCTATAGAAGCCAAATTTGTGCGCAACGCCAACCGAAATCACAATGACTGTTACAATCCTAGTTGGAAGGGTCGTCCAAATTTCTCTTAGGGAGGTCAGCAAAATGTTCAATGTTCAAATCAAAATGTCTATAGACCACCCCACTTGCAGAACCAAGGTCCAAGACTAGAGAACAGAAAGCCTGATCCTCACGAACAGCTGGGAGAGTTCATGGAGAAGACTGATAGCAGATAGCAGATTCTAGGCCTTACAGACACAAATATCTACTCTTACTACATTACTGTCTCAATTGCCTCAAGGAACAATACCTACCCAGACTGAACCTAATCCAAGGGAGCACGTCAATGCAATATATCTTCAGAATGATGAAAAAGAAGACCCTACACCCATGGAAGAAGATGCTCCTGATGAAGAAGACAAGTCTAAAGAAGAGAACGATCGTGCAACACTTCAATCACGATCGTGCACCAGGCCCAGTGAGCAGAAACAGGTAACAATCATCAATGACTCAGAAAAGATACAAAATTCTTTACCACCACTTTTGGAATATGGGGAGAAAAACAAGCAATTTGAAAAAAAAATTAGAAATACATATGAGACTGCATGTTGATAGCCCCCATTGACAAATTCATTGCACAATACCCAAGTATGCACATATTTTAAAGTGGTATGGGGTGGTTCAAACTAATGAAGAATGCTCTGCGGTTATTTTAAATAAATTGCCACCTAAAATAAAAGATCCAGGGAGTTTTACTGTTCCCTGTTCAATTGGTAATTTTCATTTTGAGAAAGCATTATGTGATTTGGGTGCCTGTATAAATTTAATGCCTTTTTTCTGTGTCGAGAAGGATTGGTTTGCAAGAACCTCTGAGCACCCACGTCTCGTTGCAGTTAGCTGACAGATCCATCACCAACCCTCGTGGATTAATAGAAGATGTGCTGCTAAGGGTGGGGAAGTTCACATTCCCCGTGGACTTTGTAATCTTGGACATGAAGGAGGATGAGAAAGTCCCTATCATCTTGGGGCGACCCTTCCCAGCTACTAGCAATGCAAACATTGAGGTCAAGGAAGACACATTAACCTTAACGCTTGGGGATGAAGAAGCTGCTTTTAAAGTCTCCCCATGACCACTATGATCAGTTCTCTAAACAGGTCGTCAAACTTGTGACGTAAAACAAGCGTTGCGCAGGAGGCAACCTGTGTTTTCTTTTTATTTTGCATTCTTTGTGTGTTGCATAGTTATTTTCCTTTTTTTTTTTTTTAAACCTAGAAATCTAAATAAGTGTGGAAAGGTTTGCATAAAAATAATAATGGTGTTCCTTATTTTAAATCTGAAATTAAAAACTGGAAAAAAAAAAAAATAGGAGAGCACGGCTATGCTCCCTGTTAGCACGGCCATGCTGCGCGCATCAGTTTAGAATAAAAATGGGGGAGTAGAGCACGAGCTACCCTTGCCCTTGCTCACCCAAACTGCATCGTAGCACAATTTTTCGGCCCCTTCCCCTCCTAATTTCTCTTGTCTTAGGTATGAACTCGCTTCCCTCTTCCATATTTGTGCAGCTAGGTTTTTGCTAGGGTTACTTTTATCTCTTATTTCCTTGATTTTGATTCGTTGCTGTTTTGTTAGTTTAGAGTGTTAGTGTGTGTAAGGAATTGCTAATTAGAGTTGGTAGTTGAGTCTCTGCATGATTGAACTGTGATTTCTGAGTTTTTAATGGATTCTGCTTGTGGCATGGGCCGACGCATGGTCGTGCTCCATATAGAACAGGTCGTGCTACTCTTCATTTTGAGTTTCTGATAGAGCACATGAACAAGCACGACCGTGCTACACATAGAACAGGCCGTGCTATTCATAATTCTAGAATTTTTAAATTTGCACTAAGAACGACCGTGCTCCTTGTTAGCAAGGCCGTGACATTTGAATTTCTAAAAAATTATTTTAAGCACAGTCGTCCTCCCTGTTAGTAAGACCATGCCATTTGAGTTTCTGGAAAATTATTTTAATCACGGTCGTGCTCCCTGTTAGCAAAGCCGTGCTCTACTCAGAATTATTGAATGCATGATTTTTATCTGGGAATTCAGTCCTTATGTCTTGTGCCTATGTCATTATGATCATTGCTTATATTCTTCACATTCTTATGATTATTTTTAACACTAATGCTTGATTTTTTGGCTTATACAGGACTATGGCACCAAAGCGTAGCCGCATAGAGCATGATGGATCATCCCGACCTCTCGGGAACGAGCTGCTTACGTTCCACCATGCTGACCACGAGACGAGGTTCACCCAGCTAGGCGCCTTTGATATCATGGCCTGAAATATCTAGATATGGACATCCTTGCCACTTATGGACTCGTTTCCCGGGTCAACCACCTACTGCAGAACATTAGGTGGGAGCGAGTAGCTGCTATCTGATGCCCAACCTACTGGGAACCCACTTTGGAGTTCCTCTCTACCTGCCACTACTTGGACTCCGAGGTTGAGGGGGGAGCCTAAAGTTTCTTTTCAACTGAATGGTCGAGTATGGCAGATGGCATTAGCAAACTTTATTGTCTGCCTCGGCTTCGAGACAGCGGAGACAGTCCGATTAAACCAATATCGGACTGCACTACTGGAGACCCCAACTGAGTTTATAGATGGGGCCTTTTGTACTTTGAACATAGGGGGCGAGCTGAGCCTTATAACCCTCGCCTGGTGAAGTCTTCTGCATTCACTGACATACCCCTTCAAGTGCTTCACCGATGGCTGGCTCTTTCTATCACCAGCCACTACTTTATTGATGGCGGGGTCTCTCGGATAGACTTGTTCATTCTATGGTGCATGATCTAGACCTAGCCGCTGAATGCCGGCTACATTCTGCTGCAGACTTGCCGGCATGTGGGTCATAGACAGAGGCCGGGTCAGAGAGGCTTCATTTTGGTTGGCTCATTCCTATCTCAGTTGGCTCGTAACTTGGAGCAACTGCACCCACGAGCCCGGCAGATTAGCCCGATGTCCGGCAATGATGAGAGGATGCTGTTGTTAATGAGCCTAATAACTCGTGGGTCTCGTGGAGAGCTCAAAGTTGATGGAGCTGATGTCGTTCAGGACTCAGACGAGGAGCATGAGCAAGAGGAGCAACATCAGGGGCTGGAGCAGGCCACACATATAAATACACCAATGTATGGCCCACCTGCCCCGCTAGTTCATAAGGAGGACTATCAGAGGCTTACTGCCCGTTTTGACCAGCTAGAGATAGGAGTTTATGCTCGCTTGGACTCTCAGGAGCAGAGCTTCTAGCTGTTTTCGGCAGATGTCTTCCGGAGATTCGACAGCCAGGATCAGCAGATGGCTTCGCTGTTGCAGATGATGCAGTGACATTTTGATCACCATCACCCTCCACAGTGATCACACCACTTTGGTACTTAAGCATTTACGCTATTCTACCTAGTGGTTATTTTTGTAATTTTTTCTGTTCTCCTTCTCTACACTTGTATTTCATGATTAATTGTGTTGCATTGAGGACACTGCATATTTAAAGTGTGGGAAGGAAAGATATATATTTTTCATGATGATATTGCTGCATTCAACTATCTGGCTTAATTCTTTTATGTTGAAAATTAAGGAAACCCCTTACAAATTTTTTTTTAATGAATTACTTTGATAGTCTCATAAGTTTAATTGAAAAAATTTGTCTTTTAAATGAAATAGACAAGTGTAAACACTAGAAGGGGGTTGAATTGTGTTTACCAGATTTAAGAGAAAATTAAAATCTTTTTCACAAACACTAGAAGGGAGCAGACGGATTGTTCAAAAACAGATCAGTTAGACAAGTAACTTGGCTGAGAGTTTTTAACAGAAAACACACACAATCACACAAGATAAAAACTTGTTTGATAATCACAGATTTAACCCCTTTAGTTAAATAACAGTTAAGATAAATAATCAAACTAAAGAGATAAGGGATAGAGAGATTAAACACAACCGATTTATCCTGATTCACCTCTTAACACTGAGGCTACGTCTAGTCCTTGGCAGCACCAAGATTTCTCAACTATAACAGATCAGGTTACAGGATAGACAAGTATTTTTGCACACCTAGCCTCTCCAGGCTCGAAGACAAGTATTGTTTGCACACTTAGCCTCTTCAGGTTCACTCAGGTTTGTTTGAGAGAATATGTAAATTAATTACAACTTGCAAGTCTTTCACAAGCACTCCAGAGGAGTGTATTAAATATGAATGATTTAAGAATAAAGAATGAAAGAATGAAGATATAAATACACAGAGTAATTGCTTTTTGAATGTTGTGTTCTCTTGTGATTGTTGTTTTTTATCTTCAATGACTTCTTCATTAAATAGTCTTCAATAATTTGTATATGTTAAAGACATTCCTTGAAAGCTTGGTTTTTTGCAGATATTCATTAAATGCAAATAGAGCCGTTCTAGGCAGCCATTAATGCTTGAGAGTACTTGTTCTCTAACATAGGAGGGATAAAGCTTTCTGATGTAGCATCAATCATTTCAGACTTTTAAGGATGTTTTTTGTTCTTTGCAATCAGTCTTTCCCTTTGCATGTAACTCTTAGTTGTACTAGGGAATAAAGCTCCTTTGTTGTACTTCTATTCTTAGTTATGAGGGTACGTTCTTAGCTCGGCTTCTGATTTCTTAATCTTCGTGAGAGAAATCTTCAGCATATTCTGACTTGAGTGGACAGCTTCACAAAGGTCTTCAATCTTGACAAGGTTCTGTACTGAAAGTCAGCAGACGGGTGAAGATCTTCTTTAGACAAGTTGACCTTCAAATAGAAAGTCAACCACTTCACATAAGCTTTAGACGGGTGAACTTCCTTGAATAAGACAAGTCATGTTTCATCACCAGACGGGTGATCTCCAGCTTAGACCAGCTTTGACTTAGTACAGACAAATGACTAAAAACTTATCATATTAATCTGCACACTAACTACACAGGTCAGTAACCACAATAGAGCTCAATTAAATCATTGAACAAATGTTTAGTTTTCATCAAAACTTAGGTAAAAGCACATTAGACATTTTGGAGAATCAACATTGAAAACTTTAAATTAGCAGAAAATTCATTGATTGATAAATTTTCCAATAAACTTAGCTTCTAAATGTGAAACTTGGGCTTTTGTAGCGGTTAGGCTATAATGCTAAATTTATTTAATATTAACTCATTTTCTTTGATGAGTGTGATTTCTCAGATGGATACGTTCTAAAACTTGTCCTAAGATTTTTTTTGAGGCGAATTTGACTTATACGCATGTGAAAACCTGGTTGGGGCACTACTAGGTATTTTTCTGGCCCACATTGCTTTGTTAAACACTTCCACTAGTTGCACAATTTGATCCTTATGAAAATATTTTCTTTGGTCCCTATTCTAAAAATTGAAAAATTGTTTTTGGTGACCTCTTAGAAGTATAATGAATCAATAGTGAGTACGTGTTGTTGTGAATCCCTTTTCCAAAAATAAAAGTGTTATAAATAAGCTGGTAGTAAAGAAAAAGATTTTTCTCTCTCTATTCAAAAGAAAAAAAAACGGTGAAAATAAAGTTAGAGAAGAAGCAATAAAAAGTAAAGAAAAAGAAAACTTATGGCAAAGGAAAGGAAGGAAAGGAAACGTTGAAGAAAAAGTAGTAAGTTCTTGGAAAACTTGTGAAAAAGTGCCAATTGCACTTTATGCTCTTTTATGCCTCAAGAGGTTATTGCTTTGTTTTTATTGGCTTAGCCCTTTGAATATCTATTTTCTTTCTCTATCACACCTAACATCACAGCCTTGGTCCCGTTACAACCCATGAAAGACCCCTTCCTTCTTCTGCATGCATGTGAATCATATTGTGGAGATTTGGTCAATGGACAAGCTTATGGTAATGTATTTACTTTGAGAATCTTGAGTGCTTAAATATCTTTGCCCACTCAACTGAGAGATTATGAGTGGAGTGACCTATGGTCTTTTGCTAAGTTTGATTTCAAGGAATTTAAAGTTTCTAATTGGGAAATTTCTTGACTTTCTTTGAAAAATATACTTGTTTGACTTTTCTCGGAATTCTGAAAATTTCTGTTTGTTTTGGGTTCCCCTGATTTAAATCTGAAAATTATTTTGAAAACTCTTTTAAGCCAGATAGTTGCTTGAGGACAAACAATACTCAAGTGTGGGAAGTTTGATAAACCTCAATTTTGTGCATTTTATAGGGGGTAATTGGGTTGAATTTTGATGCATTTCATGATGATTATGATTATATTTCACCCTTTTACTTAAGTTTTGACAGAATTGATGTTTAGAGGTAGCTTGATAAACATTTGATAAAAGATCGAGGTTTATGAGCTAAAAACAAGAAAATAATGAAGTCTGGAGCTCGAGCACGGCCATGCATAAGAAGATCACGTCCGTGCAAACCTTTCAGCTCAACCATCCAAACATGGCCTAACAAAAATGATTGATATTCGAAAGTCGACTGCGAAATTGAATAGAACTAGAATTTGAGGGTATCGAAAGTGAGTGAAACCACGACTCTAGGCTCTTTTACTCTTGATTTCTCAACTCTTTATTTCTTTTGTTTATCTCTTACTACCGCTTACATCATACTATTACTATTATTTTGGTTAGTCTAAATAGCATAAGGATTTCTCCATTCCGGTACTCAGTGTATCACTTGCATATTACATCATTAATCTTTTGGGTACGATATCTGGACTTCCGTCCTATATTACTTTTACGACAGGGTACACGACCCTTGATTGTGTTCACAACGCAACAAAGTCTTTCTTGATTTATATAAAGAACACTATTTTTTTTCCTCTTTTTCGATTGAAACTATAACACCCCGATTTTATTAATCTTTTTATTTAACTAGTATTTTAAGTAATTGTATTTATTAGAGGGTCTAGAAAATTAAATAAATTATTCCGAGGCCATAGTCACGCTCTACGCTATCGTAGGAAGCTATAGTTAAGTTTTGGGTCGAAAACTCAGACGGAGCCTGGTCTGCGTTTTTCCTTGACAGTAGTGCTTTACTACTATCGAGACCTAATTTGGACCCGTGAACAAGACAATTAGTCTTAGAATCACGTTTCCTATATTTTCGAAAAAGTTCGTCCTAACGTTCGAAAATAAAAATATTATTTTTTATATTAGGGCAGAAAATCGATCGGGTAGACGATTCGAGTTGTCTTAGGGTTTTCCGAGAACCTTGAGCCAATGATTTTCATACCAGGGCTATAATAAACCATTTAGGGACTCCTACAAATGTCGTGAGAATTTTCTAATTTATCGGGACGTGAATTGACGAAATTGCCCTTGGTTAGTTTTTACTAATTGCCTCTTTACCTTTCTTAACCCTTAAGCCTTCTTAAATATCAAAAAATTCTCTCACCCACTCGCCTTTTTCTCCCCCCTCACCCGCTGGCCCAGCTGCTGCTTCTTCTTTCTTCTTCCTTCTTCTTCCTCCATTTTCAACTCCATTTTTCTCAAGCTTCCTCAAGCTTTTTCAAGAAGGTTTGTGAAGCAAAGTTGCTCCTCTCATCCTCCTCTATCACCTAGAAGGTATAGATTTCATCCTTGATCTCTCAATCTTTATTTTCTCCATTTATTTTTTTGAATTTCAATTCCTAGATCTAAACTTCAAAAATCTCAAGAAAATTGTAGAAAAATCATTTTGAGACCAAACCAATTCCTACGAGCTAGTATCATCCCCTACTGTCATAATCCAAGAGCTTGTGATGAAATAAAATCTCTAGCCTATTTATATTTTAAGGGCCGAATGTATGGGTTTTTGGGGGGAAATGGGTTTTTGTTCTTTGTTCTTGATTCCACATGTTGCATCCCTTAATCATGTAATCCAAGTGATTAGGAGGCCAAATCAAACTCTCACCTATTTTTCATGGTGATGGCCGAAACCCTACCTTGTGAGTTTAAGGGGTTTTGGTTCAAAACTTTAATAATTGATCATTGATTATGCATTAGGTATGCTTAAGGATCATTGATCCAAGAGTTGGTAGAATTTCAATATCTCTAGCCTATTTAATTAATTAAGGGTAGTAGCTAATCCTAGAGATTAGGTAGATTATGGTTTCATTATTTTAATTTCTGGTTGTGTTTTACTGTATAGAATCTGACAGGACTCGAACGCTCGATCGCGCATTCGATTAACTGCTGCAGAGCCGCATTCGGAATCTCTTGGGAAAATCATCAAGGTGGGGGAAAGAACCACAATATCATCGGGGAGGCAAGCTTTAAATAATATATATTGATATGCGTAGGGCGACCCAAACCCTACTAGAGGTCGTTTGACTGTTAGGTTGATTTTACCATATATCAAGGATGTATGCTCTGTGATTGGTATTTAATGTGATATATGTGATATATGTTATGCTTACTATATGCTTATGATTGATTAAACATGATTTATCTGTAAGTTGATTTTGATGTTGTGTATATGCTGATGTGACTGTTGATGTCTGAGTAGAACTAGGCAGTGATTTATGAGAAATCGGATGATGAATGTGTGGTGAGAAAGTCGAGGTTATATATATGTTGTAGTGCTCAACCGTGTGATATAGTTGATCTGTCGATGTCGTGATGTGAGTTGATACCCGGTTAAGCCGGATGAAAGTTGGTCGTGGTTGCATATAAGTCGTGGTTGAGGCACTAAGTGTAAATCCTGAGATGGGTCAGTGAGATTCATGTTGCATAGTTGTTATTCATCACTGTGTTGGCATACGTACGATTTCGATCTTACCTGCGGGGAGATGGTCGTATCGATTAGTTTGGCGTAGGGGCAATTTCGATCTTACCTGCGGGGAGGTGGTCGTACCCGTTAGTCGAATTATAGACAGACGGGCGCATATCTCGACCTAGCCTGTGGGCGGGGGGATATGTCGTTACCGAAAGTTGAGTTGTTAACGAACGGGCGAATGCTCCGACCTAGCCTGCGGGCGGGGGAACATATTGTTACCGTAAGTTGCGTTGTTGACGGGTGAATATTCCGACCTGGTCTGCGGACGGGGGAATATGTCGTATCCATGAGACGATTTGGGCCTGCGGGCTTTAGACCGAACCCTACCTTTATGGGGGTGGCATAGTGATGATTGGGACACCTTGATCCGTTGGGGATGTCGCGTCATGATCGCGTCCATATAGTCGTTAGTTGCATGAGTGTAAGGGACAGTAGTTAAGGGGAAAAAATTATTCGGAAGTCGTTTGGTTGTAACTTTCGTGTTTGTGAGTGTGCTATCTATATAGATTATTTATATCGCTGTTTTTCCCATGTATGGCATATTACTGTTTCTTATCCCCGATACTTTTCTATATTGTATTTCTTTGTTCTCGACCGTACTAGAAGACCCTTATGAGGAGTTTCCAGAGGAGATTGACGGAATACCTGTTGAGCCTGATGCCAGCGGAAGAGTCTCGGATCCCAATGCTGGGGGACCTTGAGCTCCAAGAGATGAAGTCGGAGTGCATTTTGTTATGATGTTATGTTTTTAGTTTTTATTTATTTCGTACTCTGAAGTATTTTATATTTGGTATCAGTGTTGTAGGCTCTACTGATGGAGCCAATACTATTATGTATATATACTTTTATTATGGTATCTGTATGTATTGTATATTTTAATATTTCGCAAATTTTATACTACTACGCTACTCTATAACTCTAATAGATATAAGTGGGGCCACCAATGGGACCTCCTAGAAAGGGGTTGTCACAGAAACAACAGCAACACCCATCACATCAACATCATAATATTAAAACAAAATACAACATAGCATTATTCAACCTTAATCTAATTAACAACCAGAAAATACAACGTACACAGCAGGGCATAACAGAATACAAACTAGCATTAACAACCAGAAAATAACATTAAACCATAATACAACATAGCATTATATAGAGATGCAAGAGATAGGAGAGGAGATAACATACTTGAAGCTCCGGTGGTGGTGTGAGGAGCTCCGATGGTGGTGAGACAGTGAGACAGAGATAGAGAGTGAGGTTGTGGTGAGATAGAGACAGGAACGGGCCAGCGTTCGGACAATGGTGGTTGCGGACGGTGATGGCCGGAGCTTGGGATGGCAATGGTGACCAGAGCTTGGGATGGCAGAGAGGGAGATGGAGAGGGAGACTGAGGCAGACAGTGAAAGTGAGAAAGCGGAGGGAGAGGTTCGCGTGCATAGAGGCTTAAGTCAAACTTACCAACAGCCTACCGACAGGCAGAGCCGTCGGTAAGGGTATTTTTCCTCACCAACGGTCTGGGCCGTTAGTAACTTTAAAAATAGTAGTTTGTGTGAGAAATTCCAAACAACGCTTACCGAAGGCTATACCCATCGGTAAGGGTAACGTATAAATATCCTTATCGACGGGCGAAGCCATCGGTAAGATAGCAGGAGAATATACGCGCGTAATTACGCCAAAATTTCCGACGGATCTACCGACGACTTCGCCCTCGGTAACGTTACTGACGGCCAAGACCGTCGATAAATTGGTCATCTATACAGTTACTTAGTTCTGCCAGCCTAGGCCATCGGAAATGACGAACTTACCTACGACTTTTTAGCCGTCGATAATTAACCGTCGTTATTCGCGTGAACTCTTGTAGTGTAGAATGTATTAGTTGCTTGATCACACAATAATAAAATTGTAATCAATAACCAAAATTTGGAATCTATAAATACAGACCTTGTTTGAACTGCACCATTTTTTTTGGACCTTCATCCCGATTGTCATAGCAATCATCCTCCATTTTGTCGTCCTCATCGTCGCCATATACAATTATGGGATCAGAAAACACACCGAGTTTAAATGTCTTTGGAGTAATAGGTTAGTATACCTCTTCAATCCATCGGTAATGAACCTTCATCTTGAATGTAGAACTATTAATATAATATACCCAGAGGAACCCTCCCTCGTGCAGTTCGTAGTAATTGCCTGTGCAAGGCCAACCATCAATAAAGTACATTCTTCCATTTCTCTTCTCAACGCATACCTCAAACTTGTTATTCCACTTGTCATGCAACGTTGCACGTTCAAGAATTTTAGCATATAATTCCTATGAAAATAGTTGCAAATTCTTACAATATGCCTACAAACGAAGAGAGATATGGTCTTTAAAAACATACAAAAATCAAGCAGCACCTTCCTAAATTAAAAATAGGAGATAAAAAACACCATTGATAGGGTTGAAGCACTTAATCTTGTATGGATCAAACTCAGTCACAAACCATCTATCATGTTCACTGGCTGACGAAGCAAAACGACTACCCATATACACATAAATCAAACCATTTAGTTTTTATAAAATATGTTAAATATATCTTTTTATTTTAATAAATAATAAACAAATGATCATATTATTCATATAATTAATTCAAAATTCGACCATGCAAGGTCATTACCTATTATTCTTAAAAAATTACAGGAAGGAAATGATATATATATATATAAGATAGTGTTTAAAGCCTTCCTTACAAAAGTAGGACGATCACTTTGTTGGAACCAAAGTGGTTATGGTCCACTAATCCCGTAAGTTTTGATGTTAACAAAAGACTAATTTCAGAATAACAAAGATAAGTTATGGACTAACGCTTTATCTTAAGTGTCAAGGAATAAAAATATATATAGTCCAAAGACTATCTAAGTCCAAAGACTTTCGCTCGTCCAAACTCCTAGTGGATTAAATCTCGCTAAGTCTAGACGATAATAAGTCTTTTCAACAATAGAATCTTGAGTCCAAAGACTCTTACTGCTATTACGATGTAATCTTTAGTCCAATAAAGCTTTATTTGTTTTAGCGCGAATTCATATGTAAGGCTTTTGAATTTATAATTCTATATGTAAAAAGTTTATATCCTTTGGACAAATATTTCTTGTAACCTTCGCTCAATCGAAAGTTGAAGCCAGACTGTCCCTGACACAAAAAGAAGTTGACCTTCTCCAACAAGAAAGACAAAAGGCAACTTTCGAATACAAAGAAAATATGTCAGTCCCATTTCTAGCTATCAAACCTGATAGTCTACTTTGCTGATAAGAAGATTGAACAAGTTATCACACTCAACGGACTAACTCATTTAATGCTCAATCAAAACGGATTCTTTTCCAACCGTTGAAGACCAAAGTTGATCAAATCAAGTCTGCTATAAATATCTCTGTTCTTGAAGATGCAGAATAGAGATAAGTGAAGTGATGCACAACTGAATCAAAATTGAAAAATAGTCAAGCACACAAAACAATCAAGAGAAAACATCAAAGCTTGAAAAGCTTACTCTGCTCTTAATTTTCATATCACTCTCTGCGTAGAGTATTTTTCAAAGAGTTCTAAGCTCTAGTTTCAAACTCTCACACTTAATGAGTTAGTAGAACAAAACTCTTTGCAAAACCTAGTTGGTTAAGCCTGAAGAGGCTTGTGTAGAAAGAATACTTAGTGAGCCTGAAGAGGTTTAGAATACTCACCTGAAGAGGTTTAGAATACTTGCCTGAAGAGGTGTAGAATACTTGCCTGAAGAGGTGTTGAATACTTATAACAAAGGGTTTTTGTTATAGTGGAGAAAGCTTTCAAGTAGAGAGGACTGGAGGTAGCTCTTTGGTGAAGAGTGAACCATGATAACATCTCTGTGTTCTTTTCTTTCCCTTACCTTCGCTTTAGTTTATTTTCTAACTAACTCCTTGTGATTGAATTGCTTTCTTATCGCATTTGTTTCTTTTATCTTAATCCTTCTGAGTAAGCGTCCAACGGGTATTTAGAAATGCTCCTTGCGTTCGTTATCGTTTTAACGTCCTACCTTTGCGAAAACTTATATATCTGCTTACGAAAAGTTTTAAAAATGTAAGAAACACAATTCAACCTGCCTTCTTGTGTTTCAAACAGGTTCCTTCATACTTATCCTATAACAAAGTGAGGTATGTAAATTTATCTACTAATTTATATGATGATGGTGAAGCACCAAAGATGTAACCTTTCGTGGATGTAACCAATTCTCGCTTTTTAAGGATCGGTAGTTGTGATGTTTAAGCATTTACATATAATTGTTTGTTTAAAAATACATGCATGTCTGAAAACGCAAAATATGTTGTATCAGATATCAAGATTTGTTGCAGTATAAGAGTACATGACTTGAATATTGAATGCAGCAAACCCTTATTGCTTTATTAAGACTACGCTAATTGTTATTGATATTCTGCAAGCGTCGAGCAAACTCGGAATGAATAACCCTAATTTGGATGAAGTTAGTTGACAAAGAATATATGTGTAGGATACTTCATTTTTCCAAGATCAATGGAAATTCAAAATTTCTGAGAATCTCCCACTAATCTATACCCAATTTAATATAGACATGGCAAATTGACGCAATTACCCAAATACAATATTTCTGTTAACTTCTCATATATGATGTTGCGAACATAAGTTCAAGCAAAAAAATATGATTCCCTCACTTATAGTTACATTAGCAAACACTTTAAAGCCATTAAAACAACCAAACACCAAAGTTTAGAACAATAAAACGAACAATCAAAATAACAATGAAGCACCTAAAAAGGAGAGATTTAGAGGGAGACATACGTGGCCAATGAAGCACCCAAAAATGAAGAGCAACAAGGAGATAATTGGTTTTGAAGCGTGTATATGAAAAAGGCAAAATAAATAAATAAGAGATTTTAAGAGATTTCAAATATAAAAACCCGAAGAAGAAACCTAAACCACAAAAAAACAGTGGACCACCACAAGAAAACATGCAACAAACACCATACACACAATCTGGAATAGTTATTCCTCTGAAACCATTCAACAACAATTGTAATATTGTTTCACCATACACAATAGTGTGAATCTAAACAAAGATTCCACCACCTACAATCTTCAGAAATCATAAATCAAAAACCCACCGAAAACATGGGAAAACTAACACTTATACAATATTGCTCTTACAGGTGCAATGAAGATTAAAACCTTCAACAAAAATTAGGGATTTTAGGACTTACCAATTACTCTTTCAATTCGAATAGAGAAAAGCGAAGAGAAGAGAGGGGATAGTGCTTGCAGAACGATGGTTTTTTTTTTTGATAAAAGACTGGTATGCAAAAGCATCACTGTAAAGAGAGAAATCCCAACTAGATTGGCACTTCAAATTTTACCAATCATCTGCAGCACACCAAAAGAAGTGCGTAGACAAAAATATAGCTTCCAATTTTTGCAAATGATGTATGAGAATGAGGGTTACAAGCGGTGCTGCAAGAAGAGTGTTGTCCCAAACGGTGCTGAAGACACAAAGGCACCTACTACTTTAAAGGTTTAATTACTCAGTTGGTCCCTGAACTATTTGAGAATTTTTAAGTAGGTCAATGAACTAAATAAGTTTTTAATTGGGTCCTTGAACATATATAAAATTTTCAATTGGGTCCCGGGGGTGGCAAATCCGTTACTGAACCGTGAAATTGAACAAAATATCTGTGAGTTTCTCCAAGTTAGACAACCATATCAGCTATTTATGCATAATTATTGGGAATTAATCAAGTAATCAACCAGAAATTGTTGGTGTGTTTGAAATCATATTCTATGCATCAAAATTTTTGATTGATTACTTGATTAGATGTCCCAAATTCTCAATAATTATGCACAAATGGTTGACATGGGTGTCCATCTTGGAGGGACTCACGGATGTCCCGTCCAATTTCATGGTTCAATAACAGATTTGTTATCTGAGGGCCCCAATTGAAAATGTTATATATGTTTAGGGACCCAATTAGAAACTTTTTTAGTTCAGAGATCTATTTGAAAATTTCCAAATAGTTCAGGGAATAACTGAATAATTAAACCTAATTTTAACAAGAAAAACATTTTTTAAAGATGTGATTTTACAATTTTGCCCTTAGTAAATACCGAAGTCACTACCTTACTTTTATATATAAAGATGAATCGTGCTTCTCTTTTTATTTTAGTTTTTTAACTCCCACAATTCCTATTTTGATTGGTTGATATCAATTTATAATCAATTTGTTAGGCAGCTATTCATACGAAATAACATATCTCTACCATTTTAATAGCTTAATTATAAAACTAATTAATATCAATTTATCATATATATATATATATATATATATATATATATATATATATATATATATTCTGTTAAAACTAACCCCACTCTTGCACTTCGTTTGATTTAAAAAAAGAAAGCAAGAGGAAAGAAAGTGGAAAGAAAAAAGGGAATGAGAAAAAAAAAATAGAAAATGAGTAATTGTTTAATTATTTGATAGGAGAGAAAATAAAATGAAAAAAAACTAAAAATTTTCTCGTCTTTTTTATCGTGTAAAAATAAAAGGAAAAACATATTTATAAAATGACATAAATATCCTTAACTAAAAAATTTAAAAAGTGAGATATAATATTCACAATTTTTTCATTCCTCCAGGAACAAATGGCAAAAACTATCATCCTCCCTCTTGAAGTTGGAGTATCCATCCTCTATCATTAATATCCATTGATTTAAAGATAAAAAATTTGGTTGGCTGAGATTTCTCACGGAAAACCGAAAAGGCAGGTTACAAAATGTTGTTAGTCACTTCAATTAAAATAATTAAAAATTAAAGAATAAAAATCGACACCCAAGAAAAACCGACAGGGAGGAAGACAAAGGGCCTCACTTCAAACAAAATCTGGATTAAGATTGGTCTCTTTTTCATAATCAGTGCCAATTAAAATTGGGACTCTACATTTGAGATTTTTTCAGAAAATACTTCATACTTATCTACCCATTCATTTGTTCTTCATAGAAAAAGAAGTTATCTATACTAGAAGTTGAGTAGTGACTCCATCAAAGGAACTTTAGCAGTGTCAAACTGAGACTAGGGCCGTTCTACTATGCACCCCTCAAATGCGGGTGCATCTATGCTCTCCGCGTGGTAACTAAAAAAGATTAAAACACGGTCGTTGGATGTGGTAAAATAGTAGTGTAACTTAAAGTACATGATTATTGGCTTAAGTGTGACGTGTCGAGTAGGTTATTTGTCTGATGACTTTTGTTCAAGGGAAACTATTACAAGTATGCATTGATTTGAGAATGTGCTCAAGGGAAACTGTTACAAGTGTCAAGCTCCCCTTAATCCACTCTCCTATGTGGAACTCTATCAAGCATTCCCCTCGAATTTTGCTTACATGTCGCGCTCACATTGATTTGAAGACAAATTGTATTAATGGTCAAAATTTCATTAATGAAAACAATAAAGAAAATTTTTTGAAATTATTCATTTTAAATTTTATGCAGGTATTTGATGAGAATAATTGATTTGAAATTAATTGTGCATGTAAGTCAAACAATATTTGATTTGAAATTTTATCCCTGCAATAATTTATATTAAATATAGTTTGTGATAAATCATAGATGCGAAGAAATAAAAATGGCAATTAATTATTAGCACCATTAATTCGGAAATGGCATTAATACAAATTTTGAGTATCTAAATTTAGAAATAGTAATAATTCCAAAAAAAAAAAACGTTTGTTCCAGATTTGGCAATTTTTTATGCATTTAAATTCATACATTAGTGGTAAATCATAGATGACAAGAGCAAAAAATGACAATTAACACCATTAATTCCGAAATGGCATTAATACAATTTTTTAAGTAATCCAGCACTAATTTATGTCAAAAAAATTAAATAATCCAGCACTAATACATCAATTCTGAAATGAAATATCAATTCCAGTAAAAAAAGAAATAGAAATGACATATAATTTTGAAATAATCCAGCTTGGAAACTGAATTTTGTTTTCCATTAATTCAGTTTTCAAATAATTTCCTTCATCAATTTTCCAATAAAATTGGTTTCCAAATTGGTATTTCATTAACTCTCTTTCCAAAATTCCTACTCTCTCCTTTCTGAATGGACCATCAAATTTTGTTTCCAAATTTTTATGCTCAAATTGCGTGGGATATGAGTACTATAAATGTGTTCAGCTATTCTAATCTACTCAATTAGGTGCATTTTCCTCATTTCCTATTTCTTATTTTCTTCGATTTCTTCGATTTTTCTTTGCATTTATATTTTTTTTTGCTTAACACCAAATATTTTGCATTTACATAATTTAGTTGAATCGGACTTCGCTTCACATTGTTGCTACCGTTCATTTCAAAATCCTAATTTGTTCATTCATCATTGTGATTATGAAATGAATTGAGTGTAGGAATTGAATGTCGACATGAAGAAGCGCTTGAAGGAAATGGAAGATGAAGGTGATGCTTTGCGAGAGATGCAGGCCAAGGCTGAGAATGAAATGAGATTTCTGCAAAGGTGCCTCTTTTTTTTTATTTTACATTTTATCAATACAAGTTTAAATTTTTTCACTTTTTTCTCTACGATCAATGTTATCTTTTCTCTCTCTCTCAAGACAACTTCATTCTGAATTCTGAATAAAAGAGTATAAATAATAACATAGATATTAAAAAACATAGATAAAAGAGTATATATAATAACATCATTATTCATGACTTTATATTTGTCTTTGAATTCCGATCTCTTTTGTAATCTTTTGATTCTTTTCTTTCTCTAATGAAGGATGGAAGAAGAAGGCAGTGACATCCACTACAACAATACCATCATCACTAGCAAAAGCAACTGTCGTTGACCTTTTTTTTGCTCATTGACTTTTTCTATGACTGCAAAAGATATACTCCCTCCGGTATTTATTATAAGCAAAACTTAAATGGAACACACATATTAAAGAAGTTGGTTAATTTCATTTAATATTATTAAAAAATTAAGTTTATTACCTAAATAACCTTCATAGAAAACTTCAATTTTATTAAATATATCCCACATTGAGTTATTGAAAAATAAAATTGATATTAAATGAAGGATATTTTAGGAACAATGTCATTAAATAGAATGAAAGTAATTAAAATTTGCTTATATATTTGATCAAAAATTTTGGGACTTTTTTTTCTTATAATAGTGACAGGAGGGAGTATGTGTTTATGTCTTTATGATGTCACAGGTTCAACTATTTATGTTGGTGTGGAATTTTTTCCCTATTTTTAATGGTTGTTGTTTATTTGGGTATAACCAAAAAGCTGTTTTATTGTTCTGTATAACAAAAATGGTTAAGTTGAATAGGAAAAGATAATAAATAAATCAAATAGACTTTGAAGAGAAAAAAATAATATAATAAATAAATATATTTTCTAAAAATGGTTCATTTGTACTGGAAAAGAGGATAATTAAGTAATAGATTTTCAAGATAGAATAAAAAAATAACATGATAGACAAATCTATTTTCTAAAAATGGTTAACTTGCACCGGACAAAAAGAATAAATAAGTCAAAAAGATTTTCAAAAGAGAAGAAGAAAAATAATATTGTAGATTAATATGGTTAACTTACACGAAAAAAAGGAAAAAATAAATAAATAGATTTTCAACAGAGAAGAAAAAAGCAATATGATAGATAAATATATTTTCTAAAGATGGTTAACTTACACGGGAAAAATGAGAAATAAATCAAATAGATTTTAAAGAGAGAAAATAATAATAATATGAGATATGAATATATTTTCTAAAAATGGCTAACTTGCATCGCACAAAGAGAAGAAATAAATCAAATAGATTTTTACGAGAGAAAAAGAAAATAATATGATAGATAAATATATTTTCTAAAAATGATTGACTTGCACGGGAAAAAAAGAAGAAATTAATCAAATAAATTTTTAAGAGCGAAGAAAAATAATATAATAGATAAATATATTTTCTAAAAATTGTTAACTTGCACCGTGTAAAAGGAAGAAATAAATCAAATAACGGAAAAAAGGAAACATAAATCAAATAGATTTTTAAGAGAGAAGAAAAAAAATATATATCATCACCAAGATTGTGAGAACGTATTTAGTATTAGTGTTCAAGTAAATTATATTGATACTTCCTCCGATCAGTGTTATAAGCAAAATATAATAGAACACATATATTAAGGAAGTTGGTTAATTTCATTTATCGTTGTTAAAAAAATAGGTGTATTACCTAAAATACCCTTCATAAAATCTTCAATTTTTATTGGGACTTAGGATTTGGGAATAAAATGAGTTATTGGAAAACAATATTGATAATAAATGAAAAAGGATATTTTAGGAATAATGTCATTAAATATGAGGGAAATAATTGTCTTTTGCTAATATATTTGACTAAAAACAGTGGGATTTTTTTTGCTTATAATATTGACCAGAGAGAGTAAATGATTAAATTACTTCGGAAATATATATTTACTATTAAATGTTCAGGGAAGTATGATACTAAGTTAATGGGAGAATTCCCTCAAAAAAAAAAAAAAGTTAGTGGGAGAATATATGGTTAGTGTTATTTTTTAAAAAGTCACAATAAAACTTTAATGTCTATTTTCATATATTATGCTTTTTTATATATATTCTTTATAAATGTCTTATTTTTTAAATTATATTTTTTACACATTTAAAATTGTGTAATAGATAATATGTACTTATTTTTTTAGACTTAAGAGTTATTATTTGTATTATAATAACAATAAAAATTATTTAGTTAATATCTATTATACTTTGTGATCAACTATTCAGACAAAATATAATTTTAATAATTTTTGATATATAATTCCGGGTAAATTTTTAAATCACAAAAATGTAAAATCCATAATTATATATTTAAAAATGAAATCTTATTAAATTAGTATTTTCCCGTGCCCGTATTCTACTGAACTACAAACAACAAATGTCGTGGGAGAAGATTGGAACAAGAACAGATCCTATGTTGTTTGTAGACTTTGAGATTAGGTGAAATACAGGATTGAAGTAAATGTTTTTCAACCTTTGCCGTGTGTGATTCGACAACAACATGGTTCGGTGTTGCGGTTGAAGCAGATAATTTTTTGTTCTAAACTGGTAATCTAATTCTCCAAGCCAATGAGTTGTAGTTGACAATTGGCTCAGTAAAAAAAAATGTCTGAGAAAGAAAAGATTAAGTCGACCACTTCAATACAATGAAAACGCGGGAAATGGGCACAGTCAAATGAGGTGTAACATACGCCACACTTATGTTTGGTACATCCTAGAAGCACCCGGAAGATGAAATCAACAAGAAAACAAAACCCATTTCTGGGAGCATGATTATTGATACAGAATCGTTGGCCGCAAAAGGGTGTTGGAGACGCAACGTCATCTCCAATTGATCCTCTGCAAGCCTCCTCATCGAAATCAACTGAAACCTCTCTTCCCCATTACTCCGAATTTTCATCCAAGTAGATAAGGAAGCTATATTTGACTTCTGAATCAGCTGCCGCAACGGAGAGAAAGTGAACAATGGAGAGGCGGCGAACAATGGTTGAAAGGCTATAAAGAAGTTCTGTCACCAAAGAACCACAGGAGAAGTGAGATATTAAGAATTAAATAATGGTTTAAAAAACATTTAACTTTTTAGGAAAAAGTAAAAAACACAATTAACCGGTTACATCCAATAAATATCAGAGAGGAGACTGTAGAATCCGCGGGAACAAAAACTCTGTTAAACCCGAGCAAGCAACTACTCTTGTGTCCCAAATCATAAATCAAACACAGAGCCGGGCAACAGGTAATAAAATAGTAGAATAGTAGATCAAATTTTTTGACACACAAAAACCCAAAACCCTAAACCGAAAAAACAAAAAACAGTAAAACCAGAAACCTTGTCCATGGATTCGCAGCAGAACGAGTTCGAACGCCTCTTGTTCTTCGAGCATGCACGTAAGACTGCAGAAGCCGCATACGCTGCTAATCCTCTCGATGCCGACGTTAGTTTTTCTTCCTCCTACTTTGTTTCCATTGCACTAGGAAAAAAAAAACTCTGCGAATTTCTCTTATATTGCCAATTTTTTAATTTTTTTAATTTTTTTTCGGGGTCTGGGACCTTGTTCTGAATATAAATCGTTTATGGTGTAATATTTGCAGAACTTAACAAGATGGGGAGGTGCTTTATTAGAGTTGTCTCAGTTTCAGACTTTCCCTGAATCAAAGAAGATGGTTGAAGGTGCTAATTATATGCCCAATATTTTAATTCACAAAAAGAAGTTTTTTTTATTTTTTAATAAATAAATTAAAGGAGCAATATTTTGTGGTTGTTTGTTGCCTTGTTTTTTTAACTTATATTTTTCTGAGCATGAATATTCAAATGTAGAAAAAATTTCCAAATTGTTCACATGGAAAGGATGCTTAATGGGGTCATTTTAATACTGTGATTAATATTTGACCAAGAAAAACTATAGGCGAAACCATTAAGTAGGATTTAGCTTTAAATGGTTCAGATTTTTTGAATTCTCACTGTGGGGTTCTGACTTGATTTGCAGAAGCTGTTTCAAAGCTAGAGGAGGCACTCATGGTTAATCCAAAGAAGCACGATTCGCTCTGGTGCCTGGGAAATGCTCACACTTCACATGCATTTTTAACTCCAGACCAGGATGAGGCAAAATTTTATTTTGATAAGGCGTCTGAGTACTTTCAGCAAGCAGTTGATGAGGTACATTTTCAGCCTTGTATTAATATACTAGTTCGTCAGTATGTGGGAAGTGTTTTACTGTTAAAAAATGTGTAATGGAGAAGTTTTGTTTTCGACATAGGACCCTTCGAATGATTACTACCGCAAATCCTTAGAAGTGGCTGCTAAGGTATCTTTGTCTTGCAATGCTTCGGTATCAAATTTTTCTTCTGTTGTTATTTCCATCTTGTCATCTATTTTGTGTTTGGAAAGTGTGGTTCCTTGGTGTAATGTGGAATTGGCTGTCACTATTTTGTTTACTTTTGACATTCCTTTTTTGTTTTTATGATTTTTGTCTTGGTCAAGAGTACTTAAAAACTAGGTAGTGTGTCAAGAGAGATTTTTGGATTTTCAATTCTTCTTGCAGCTTGTTTTTTAATCTGAATGCTAATTGCATGTATTTACGAGACTGAATATGGAACCCTGTTTGCTTGTATAACTTACATAAGCTAAATTTCCGGGTAATCATGTAAAATGCTTCTGGCATATGCAGTTACATATGACAGTATGAGAGGCTGTGGTTTGACGAGTTGTATTATTTGAACATCAAAATTCAGACACCGTATTATATACCAACTGAGGTTGGCCTTAATCAAGGTCTCGAGTTCGAGCCTTGGGTATGGAAAAAACCTCAGCTAGGAGAGATGCCACCCATCAAGGTGCCGAGCAAACTCCTGTAGGAGATTAGTCCCCGTCTCAGGTTGACGATGGATACTCCTCGAAGTAAATAAAAAAAAAAAGACACCGTATTTGACACCGTATATATTTATCTCTATCTCTCACTTACTTTTATCTTCTTTGTATACATGCATTTCAAAAATACATAAGAAAAACAAAAGGGACATCACATGTTGTCCCAAATTTGATGTTCAACAAACATTTCTCTTATAGATTATGGAATACCATAGTAAATCCAGGCATAATCTAATCATTTGGACTCTGCTCCATGAATTTTGAAAATTTTACTCATTTGTTATTGGATCCTCAATAATGAAAATATATTCTATCGGTGAATCATAAATATACTAAACAAAGTGATTGATTAAGAATTTTTTTCTACTAAAATTTTAATATATCGTGTTCACCTTATGAGTAAACTGAGTCCTGTTTTTATTATGGGTAATGGTATCTTTTATGGCATTTATTTATCTGTTTTTCTAATTTACTAATTAAATTGGACTACTCTTTTAAGCTGGTGTGTTCCTTTTTTGTATTTCTTTCTGCTTTCTATCCTTTGGTGTTTTTGGTGGATAGCTTATCCTTACCCCTTGTTGTTCTCTCATTCTTTCTAACAAACTTATTCACTAAAAAAAATTTTACCAACTTGTCCTAAAAATAGCTACTGCACCAGTTTAATCACTAACAGCTGTTTTTAAGGCTCCTGAACTTCATGCAGAAATCCATAAGCATGGATTAAGTCAGCAGGCAATGGGGACAGCTTCTGGACCTTCTACTTCTTCGAGTACAAAGGTAATTTTAAAAGTTAAGGTGGTGTTTGTTTTCTGTTTTCATTTTCAATTGATATGTTTTCACTAATAATTACAAAAATGCAACATTGTTTTTACTTTGTCTACTGTTTTCAAACTATTGTGAAAGAATAAAATATGGTGAAAACAAGAAAATGTCGTTTTCATCATTTCCTTCACAAAAAATTGAAAAGAGTATATAAAATGAAAACAAGGTGGCATTTTTTCAATTGTTAGTGAAAGCATATAAGCTGAAAATGAAAACAGAAAACGAACCGAACACTCCCTTTCTCCAGCTATTATTTTGTATTTGATTTTTTCAATGAAATTGTATAATTTTCTTGAGTTCTTTGTGCACGCATAGTATGTGTTGAAGGTGTTAGTGATTTGTTTTTGCATTGAATTTGAGTCTTCTATGTTCAGACATATCTTCATCTGTGCGATTTTCTCCTGTTTCGCACCCAGTTGTTGACTAGAATTCATTGTGCTTAATTGAAAATTAGTTTTTAAGTGCACATTTTTTTAATGAGGAACTAGGTGTCTTAGATTTCTGGTGTTTTAGGTCAGGTGATTGGAACTTAACTGGTGTAGGATGGATTCTTTTCTTCTTTTAATTTTTTTGAAGAATGATTTTCCTATCATTTGGATTCTCTGGCAATTCGCCTTTGTAGAATTCTTCTGCGTGATTCTAAACTGCACCAAAAGACTAAATGCTTGGATCTTGTTTCCCTAACTAGTGTATATGTTGCCTTTGAGATAGATTGGATTAATGTCCTGGTGAGTTCCCCCTTTTAAGGGGATAATGTGCTATTTATTTAAGGTTCATCAGAGATTTTGGCGCTTTCATTTAAAGACTAATTCTTTGCTTTACCAAGTATTTCTAAGCAAGTATGGTCTAGATCAGAATGAGTGGGATGCCAAACCAGCAATCCTTGCAACTCACATAGTCCTTAGAAGTTTATTTCTCATGGATATGTTTCCCTTGGACCTCTGATTTCTTTTAGGTTGGAATGTTTCAATCTTTTAAATTTTGGGAGGACATTTGGGTGGGAAATGTTTCTATTTTAGAGGCTTTTTCTCGATTTTCATCTGCGATCATTACTCACCTTTATTATATCCTGGGTCCTTCCTTTATTGGAGTTATCTTTTTCTGTCAATATTTTGAATTATAAAGAAACTGATGAAATACAATCTGTTTTGGTTTGCTTGTTCTTCGATTAGTCTCTGCTAATCTTGAGAATAGTCTGGACCTAGGGTTCTTCTGGTGAGTTATCTTACAAATCGTTCTTCAGTTTCTTACTCACCTCAAATTTTCAAAAATTCCTTCTTGATAAACCCATTTTGAAGTCCAAATCTCCCTCTGAAGTCCAAGTATTTGTTTGAACAACAGTACTTCATAGGATTGTTACTAACTATTTGTTGCACATTCATAGACCTCCCTTCTCTCTAGCTCAGAGAAAGTAAACCACCTATTTTTTCCACCACTAATATTATTTGTACACCTGAAATTTGACAACTTATGAAACTTGATTAATGGGGTTCAAAATCGTGGTTAATGATATGTTGAACTTGGTTAATGAGTACATCAAGATGGGTAACTTAACTCGTTAACCATTCAAAGAGCTTCATCAACCATCTCGAGATAAGTAAACAAAGGTTTCAGTTTTTTTAATATAGAAAATAATTTTTTTTGGTACAATAGAAAAGGAAATTTATTTATTGGCACAATAGAAAAGGAAATTTTATCAAGGGGGAAAGGAGGTGAAGTCAACTTGAAAGAGAGTAAGGAATCCTCCAAAACATAAAGTCTATATACAAAGGAAAACAAAAAAAAAAACTGGTTTGTTTTTTGTTTTCATTTTCAACTGATATATTTTTATTAATTGTTGAAATTTATGAATGAGTCTCGTCCAAGTCTTGCAATGTAGGTGAGTGAGTTGACTCTCTGATTGTGCTTGACAATTGCTACTTTGTCCAAAATGCCTAAGGCTATTTGAACTTGTGCACTCAAAGTTTTATATTCACTTTACTTTTTTTATTTTCAATCGATACGCAACTTCTTTATTTTTCAGCATTAATAATCATAAAAATGCCACTCTATTTCCTATTTTCGAGATTT
This sequence comes from Ammopiptanthus mongolicus, assembly GCA_039655645.1. Lineage (NCBI taxonomy): Eukaryota > Viridiplantae > Streptophyta > Magnoliopsida > Fabales > Fabaceae > Ammopiptanthus > Ammopiptanthus mongolicus. The sequence goes on along the minus strand of CM077349.1, from coordinate 26,450,458 downwards.
TGTGAAGGAAAGTTTTACCATTTCTATTTTGGTTGGGCCTTGGACTGTTATTTTTTATGCCTCCTCATTTCTGTTTTTTGACATCTATTTATCACGTGGACATGTTCCATGGTCGCATATTGCGATTTATGTTGCGAGTCCCACATCGGATGGTTAAGAGCCTGACCGTTGCTTATATAGTTAGGTAGACCACCCCCTCATAAGTCGGTTTTTGAGGGGACCTTTCGGATACCTGAATTCTTAACATGGTATCAGAGCCACGTTCTGTCTGGTGGTGTGGATAGTGCCGCTAGCCCTCGCTTGTGGTAACGAGCCCAGGCTCGAGGGGACGTGTTGCGAGTCCCACATCGGGTGGTTAACGAGCCTGACCGTTGCTTATATAGCTAGGTAGACCACCCCCTCATAAGCCGATTTTTGAGGGGACCGTTCAGATGCCTGAATTCTTAACAATTCAAGTATTCTTGTTGTGTTAAAAAGACCAAATTTAAGATTTGCCACGCAGATAGAATCTCTAGTCTTCAAATTTGACTTCTGTGCATTTTCTCTAATCTTTTGGTTATTTTTTCAGACTAAAAAGGAAAAAAAGAGCAGTGATCTGAACTATGACATATTTGGATGGATAGTTCTGGCCGTTGGCATTGTTGCATGGGTGGGATTCGCGAAATCGCAAATGCCACCTCCCCGATAAAGTGAAGCATTTGATTTGGTGCTGGACTCTTTATCGACTAAACGTGGATAACAGCAGTTGATGTGCTAATTGAGTCACTTTTGAGCCACCGCCTATTCCTTAGAATATTCTAACAGTAGTGATGGTTTTTTCCGTGTAATAACCATTTATTTTAGGTTTATTTACTTCGTTGGTCCCTGAACTATTTGAGAATTTTTAAATAAGTTCTTAAATTAAATTTTTTTGTGATTGAGTCCCTGAACTTTTAAATATGTTTTAATTGTATTTTTGCACTTTAAACGTTTGTAATTGGATCACTGGACTTGTAAATAATTTGTAATTAGGTCTCTGGGGTAAGAGAAGAACCTTGTAATTAGAGATTGTATAAATTTATTTCGAGGTTTTTTGTCGATCTTGAAGGTTAATAGAACCATTGGATCATCATAATAACAAAGATTTTAAAAATACATCATATCCCAGGGACCTAATTACAAATTATTAATAAGTTCAGGGATTCGATTAACAGCGTTTAAAGTGTAGGGATTCAATTACCAAGTATATTAAAGTTCGGGGGTTCAATTATAATTTTTTTTAGTTTAGGGATCTATTTAAAAATTCTCATATAATTCGGGGACCTGCGAAATAATTAAACCTTTACTTTATCCATCATTTGAGATTTTATTTTATTTTATTATAATTGGCTCAAGCAGCTAAATATCCCATGCTAGTATGTTAGGGTTGTTTCCAGCCCAAGGCACTCTCATCGATCAAATATCTGACATAATAATAATTTTCTTCCCAAGTTTTCATTAGTTAAAACCTTATGTATAGCTCCGCTATACATGAATTTGGTGTTATAATAATGGGCATTGCTCTGATGTTCTGTTATTTTGAAGGGCAATGCTTTTTCATTATTCTAGATTGTTAGATCGATCTCATGCTCACACATGTCCTAGACTTTGTTTTTAAAAAAAACAACAGAATCAGCCTTCTCTTCCTTTGCCTAGGTATAAAATAAAAACAATTGGACAAGTGTGGTTGTTGCTGCGAGAAATGAAGTCGGTTTCACTACTTTATAATCGCCCCAAGTAGGGTGTCACATTGCAAAGCCTTCTCGCTTGTACCGATGATTAGTCTCATCCAAATCTGGTCTTTATCTCCAAGGTATATATTGGAGGAAGGGAGTGGAAGTTGATTGATTGTACCCCACCTTTCGAATAGTGCCTACTGACCTCCAAAGCTGCAATAGAGAGAACCATCCGCACAGGTACCGTGCATGCCAAGGTGGTTGCAATCTGATCAAGAACCCTGAATCCGAGGAGAGGGAGGGACGTGAAGAGCAACAACAGCCTGCCTTGCGGTTTTAATAGTAGAGAAAGAGAAGGTTGATGTCATTTCTATTTTTTTAAAAAAACAAAGCTCACAACATGTGTCATTTTTTGGAGCATCCGATTGATCCAACCGTCTAGAATAATGGAAAGGCATCGGTGCCCTTCAAAATGAGTAGGCATCAGATCAATGCACTATAATAATATTGGTGCTATAACGTTTGTTGGAGTTAAAGAATAGATATCAAAATGAAAATGATTGTCATATGTAGGGATCGAATTCAATTTTTTTTTTCAGTTGGTCTCTTTATATGGTAATCATTTTAAATTTGGTTTCTATTATGTGACGGCATTATAATATCAATAAACGGTGATGATTAAATTAAAAATAATTGTACATATAAAGATTGATCTTAAAAATTTGGGTTAAATATGTTTTTAGTCCTTAGAAAATGAGCGGATTTTGGTTTTGGTAGCTGTAAAAAAGTTTCTTTGCTTTTCATCCCTCTAAAATATGAAATTACTAATTTTGGTCCCTATAAAATGAGCAAATTTCGTTTTTGATCCTTGTAAATTGTTTTTATTTGGTTTTCATCTCTCTAAAATTTAATATCACAATTTTTAGTCCCTAGTATTCATTTTAGGATAGATAAATATCTTTCATTTTAGGGTTCAAGAAAATTTTTAGGGGAATCATATACTAATGTGACACTACAGAGGTCATTGGGTGTCACTTGGGATGACCATATGACCTTTTGTTAGACATATAAGTAATTAATGGATGTCACATTACAGTACAGACAAAAAATAGTGATTCTAGATTTTAGAGGGACAATTTTTTTACAGGGATCAACACCAAAATTCGTTCATTTTACGAGGACCAAAAATAGATTTAATCCTAAAAAATTTCATGTGTAAGGATCAAATTCATAATCGACGTCAAGTACAGGCACCAAATTCCAAGTTTAACCAAAGAATAAAGAATGACTTTGCTTTGATTTTTGGCATGTTAGATTTTTTTTGCTTGCGTTCAGTCTATATCAAGCACTGTTATCTTAGGGCTGTTGGTTGGTTCCAACTGTAGAACTGGATTACTATTAACTTCTCTAGGAACTACAACCCAACTTATCATGGATCTTAGTCTTGCATGTAGTATGAAGATGGGGAGGGTTTATTGTTGTCATTCTTATTTTATTAAATTAAATGATCTTTGATCAAATGGTTCAAAATAACTCAATATAAAATGTGACTTGTATGACCTGTATTTTACGACCAAGTATCACTACCAATAAGTGAGTTAGTTTTGATGGAGGATGTGGTTCTCTTTCGAACACCTCCTTTAAAGGAAAAGGAGATCTCAGAAATTGTTCTGCGTCGAGTTTGAAGATGGTAACCACCTATTTCCGAAATGTTATGTCGAGGAAACAATCTTTGAAGAGTTGTGTCTACTATCGAGGTGATAAAAGAATCCATTTAACCCTGATCCAACTAATCCATCCACATGTAAATTCAATCCATTCCATCCATTTTTTTCTGCAATCCATTGGATCAATCGAATTAAAAATCAATTATTTTCAATCCATTTAGTTTTTTTTCTTAACTCATTGGATCAACTGCCCGCTAGATCATCGCTCCCCGCTCGACCGCTCAACCTTTTGAAAACTGTCAGACCGTCATTGCCCGATCGGCTGCTCGCCCGCCCGACCAATCACTTGCCTGACCGCCTAATGGTCGAATCGACCGACCAGCCTCCCACCCGCCAAATCACCGGACCTCCATCACCCGATAGTCGGACCGATTGCTCGACTCTAAACATTAAATCGCCCAACGGCCACCCGCCTGCCCACCGGACCATTATTGCCTGATCGTCGGATCGCCTGCCCACCAGCCAGATCGACCTCCTGACCCTTAACCCTAAACTGCTCGCCCGCCGCTTTCTCGACCATTGGAACGATAAACCGACCGACCGCTGCAACGACCGACCTGCCGGACCGATTGCCACCTGCCAGACCAACCAACCGATCACCACCTCCCGATCGATTAATCACCGCTTGCCCGACAAATTGGTCAGTAGCTGCCTGACCACTGGACCCTAAACCATAAACCTCCCGACCACCAAAATATTAATGAAAAGAAATGAAAATAAATTCGTAAATCTATAAATAATACAAAGCAGTCCCAATGCAAGGAGAATTTGCCAAGTGCCATAACAAGAGCAGAATATTTCCAATTTTAAAAACTGAACAATTTTTAAAAGCAAAAAAATAAAAAAAAGATTAATCAATTCAAATCAAATTAGGAATTGATTGAGAATAAAGCAACTAATTTGTAACAAAAAAATCAACTAATTTATATACCACGTTCAAATTGGGAATTGATTTTCATTTCCCATATTTAGAAAGATTTGAACATTTTTTAAAAATAAAAGAAAATAAAAGAAAATAAAAAAGATGAATCAATTCAAATCAAACGAAAGACATGGTTGTTGAAGAATCTTACCCATGTGACGCACGAAGTAATATAAAAATGAGTTGTGCTGATACGAATAGAATATAAAAAAGTCTATCAAACAAACTCTAATCCTTGATAAACAACAAACTTTTATATTACATATATGCTAAATAATAAGTATCACAAAATCATTCATCATATACTGGCACAAAACATTATTATACCTCTGATACGAAGACAAAAATTCAACAATAGTTTTGGTGAACACTTTTTGTTATTTTGAGATGAAGTTTTTATCTGTTTTTGTTTTTGTTGATGTAGTTTACATGTTCTTTTTTTAGCTCTAGAGTTTATATATTATTTTTCCTTTGGACAATGATGATTATATTTATATGAATAATCATGTTTGTTCAAATTATTTTTGTAGTTCATTTTATTTAACTCAGCTTACATTTCTTTCTTTTTATATCTACTTCAAAACAACTTACATAACAATCTCAATATATGCCATTTGCAAAAAAATATATCAATTAATAAAGTGTATAATTTAAGCTAACGAGAAGATTTATCTTTTATAGTTTACATAACAATATTTTCAAATATTTATGCCGCTTCAACAATAAAAAATACAGTTCGCTATGTTCAATACATACAATCATAACATACGTTATGAATTATGATCATTCATAATATAAACCCTTGTGGGTACGGGATCAAAGTCTAGTATCATATATTTTTAAATGGATGGGTCGGATTCCCATCCATAAAAATGATTAAAGGATGATGGCTAACTTTTTATTAAATGAGTCATGAATGGATTGGATTTTTTTATTACATTTTTAATGGATCATAAATGGATTAGTGGATTGTTATTGACCCATCCATTATAAGCCAAACCAAAATCGATCAAACCTATCTGTTTGCCACCCTTATTGCCATCGAATGAGGCGTTGGTTGTCAAGTTGTTGGGCAAAAGTATTGAATATCTAGCCATGCGGAATAAACTGAAGGCATTGTGGAAACTAGGTGGTGGTTTTGATGTGATGGAAGTGAGACATGGGTTTTTCATGGTGAAGTTCGACACCAAAGAAGACATAAGGCCATAGGAGGGGGACATAGATGATCTTTGATCATTATCTCTCGGTTTGTACTTGGACACCGGATTTTGTGGCCGCCTCCTCCAAGATAGACAAAACCCTAGTATGGATTTGTTTTCCTAGTCTTGGATTAGTTTATTATGATGAGAGTTTGCTTCTTGCCTTAGCTTCCACAAATGGCACTCCGGTGAAGGTGAACATGAACATAATGTGACTGACGGCCATTTTTCTCCGTTATGTGTTTATATTGACCTCACTTGACCAATGGTTGGTAAAGTCTGGCTCCAAGATCATTGGTATCACATAACATATGAGGGAATTCACATAATATGTGACTCTTGTGGTTGTTATGGTCGTGGCGCTAGACATTTCACTTTGAACACAAAGACTGTGAACCATGGGAAGGCTCAAGATGTCAACACCTCTTCGAAGATGAATTATATTGGACCATCCCAAGGCAAGGTGATAGCAAAGAATCGTCTTAGGAGAGAGGAGCAGCTGGGTAAGCAGGTGGACATAAATTCTTGAAGTGGTCACTAAGTTATAAAGGAAAGGGAGAAGTCTGCTGATATGAAGGATTGTGATCAAGCAGTTAGCATTACTCCAACTCTGCTTGCAACTTATGTCCAACAGCTCTACCCTCCCGAGTCCTGACCCAGGTGAATGCATCTCGAAGGATGTGGCAATGAGTGGTGATAATTGCATGGATGCCGATGTAAAGGAGGAATGTGTGTTGAAAGTTACAGGGAAGAGCTCATGCAACCAAACCTATATAACTACAAAAAAAAGTATTTTAGCGACCGAATTTAATCAGTCGCTAAATATGAAAATTTGATCATTAAATCAGTCGCAAAATGGTTTAGCGACCAGTTCAGCGATCACCAAACGGTTTTAGGGACCAACTTTGCATATTTAGCGACCGAATTTGGTGGTCGCTAAAAACATCTTTTTTTGTAGTACTACAAAAAAAGGTAATTTAGTGACCGAATTTAGCGATCGAATTTAATCGATCGCTAAATATGAAAATTTGGTCGCTATATCGGTCGCTAAATGGTATAATGACTGATTTAGCGATCACCAAACGGTTTAGCGACTAGCTATTATGCGACCACCAAATTTGGTTGTTAAATATGCAAATTCAGTCGCTAAATGGTTTAGTGACCGAATTTGGTGGCCGCTAAAAACCTCTTTTTTTGTATACAAATGGAAACCGTGTAGGTTGGGGTCCCACTTTTTTAAAGTTTATAATGATTGTCATTCCAAGATTGTAGTATTGTGAGTGGGGTGTGTCGAAGACACACGAGGAGCCTTGTTCAACGGTTGAGACCATCTATAGTTATCCTTCTTGAAATCCATTGCTTGTTCTTAGAGGAACATGGTTTTTAAGATTCTTTGGGATACAAAGTTGTTGGGATTTCACGAGCACAAAGACACGTAGGAGGTATTTGGTTGTTGGTTGATGAGTGCAAATCACACTTAAGGCAAGTGTACCTATCGCTCAAGTAGTAAAGGAGTATAAGGGACTCCAAGATATCGTACCCACAAGGATTGTTGGCAACTACAAGTTTAATTAATTCGTCATGTTATTCAGAAAATTGAGAATTTTATCTTTATGGGAAAAATTATGAATTAAAAATAAATCAAAATAAAAGCAAAGAAATCAAGAAATCACAAGCGAAAGGTTAAATTGTGGAAACCTTATGGTGTCTGGTTTCGCCCATGCCAATACCTATGATATTACCCAACTCCTATATGACATGTGCTTCTCATCAATTGCCAATCACCTATTCTTATGTTATTTATACCTAAATGAAATATTAATAATCTTTTCCTTAATTTGAAGCCTTCAATGGTCATGCAAGGCAAACAATCAAGAAAAGCATAAAGATCCAGCAGGTTGTTAATTCAATAACATATTGAAAATAAGAGATTGAATTTGGTCCTTCATAGCCTCTAATCCAATTTATCTTGTAGTTCCATTTAACTAATAGTGGTATGGTCACTAGTCAATTAATTAACTTAGCAAGAGTGCACAATCTATTTAGAAATCAAAGCAATAAGACAAATCCAATTGAATAATAAAAAACACTATTATAGTGAAATTGGGAAAAAAATCCATTATATCAATGCATAGGATTCACCATAGCTAGAGCTATGGGTTAAGTTACACATAATCAAAGAAGAATACAAAACAAGAACTAAATCCATCAATGAATCCATAATCGAAAATAATAAAGAAAACTAGAACTAGAAACCCCCTCTCAGTAGGAATGAGAAAGGGGAATGGGCCTCTCACTTGAAATTTCTTTGTGCCTCTGACAAATGCATAAATCCTCTAAAAATGCAAGATTCTTTTTTTTTTTTTTTTTTTTTAAATCGCAGGGTTTGAGAAACCTTCTAAGTTTCTCTCTTTGATTTTATGATAGGATCAATTTGGATTTAGCTCAAATTTAGGATTTGGATAAAATCTTTTTAAAAACTTTATCATTAATATCTCCCAATCTTCTCCCAGATATTCTCTTCTAGATTTCATCTGAAATCTCCTCTTCTAGATTTTATCCAAAATCTAATAGTTATCTCCAAAATTTATACTTTTTTATTATTCTTTATTGAAATCAATTTGAAAAATAAAATCAGTAAATAATAAGAATAAATCGATAAAAAAAAATGAAATAAATCGATAAAAAAAATGAAATCCCATCCAAATGAACATGTTTAAGCTTTCACATTTAACCCACACCCTTCACTCGTGAGCTTCTTTGGCAACATCTCTCCTCGTTAAGGTCTGTAGTTACTCTTACTTGGGTGGTGCTGGGAGACTTCAATGAAATTCTTCTTCCAAATGAGGTTAGAGGTGGATCTTTCTCGCACAACAAAGATCATAAGTTCTCTTTGATTGCGGATGAGTTTGTGAGTTACTGGACCTTGGTTCAGTTGGGTGAAAATTCACTTGGTATCGGAAGTCACAGGGTGGTTGAAGCTTATAAAAAAGGTTGGAGGGGGCCCTAGTTTATTGTTCTTGGACAAACCTACATAGATCAAAGACTCAAGGTTTTAGAACTTGTTTTACAATAACCATGAGCAAGAAGATGTTGCTTCATGATTTAATGAAAGAAAATAAAGAGGAAAGGGTTTAGAAACTCACTTTGTTGAAGAACTCAAAGTTGATGTTCTTGAGTTCTTGAAGCTCAAGAACAAGGTTGCTCCAAATCAAAAGCTTTCTTCACCAAAGATGGAAGGGAGGTCAAGACAAGCAATACTATGTCATTGAAAGGAAGAAATAAGTATTTTCGAAAATCACACCACCAACAAAGTGATGATTTTCGAAAGCATTAAGAGATAAAAAGAAAGGAGAAGACAAGTGCGATACTTACTCTTGAAGGTTGAAGGGAAAGGTGGTGTCTTGAACTATACCCGAAAAATGAAAGTCTTCAAATGGAAAAACTTCCAACATGAAAGTTGTAGGTCTTGAGGAGGTGATCACAAATATGTAATTGTAGGTCTTACCGGCTCCATCACAAAACATCCCCGATTTTCATATTCTTTTAATTAATCAGTATTTGGGTAATTTTATTTTATTGGAGGGTCTAGAAAATGAAATAAATTATTCCGAGGCCATAGTCACACGCTACGCTATAGTAGGAAGCTATGGTTAAATTTTGGTCGAAAACTCAGACGGAGCCCGATTTGCGTTTTACACTAACAGTATTATTTTACTGCTCAGACGACCTAATTTTGACTCGTGAACGAAACAATTAGTCTTTAAATAAAATTGCGAATGTCAGCGATTTTGAAAATTTTCAAAATATAAAAGTTTTTACGACTTCCTGAGGCGATATACTAAATCGTGTAAGTAATGGAGCCAAAAACGAATGAACCTAAAGTTACATCGCCTAGGGAGGTGTGCCCGTGACTCACTATCTAGATATTTAGGAAATTAGAAAATATCTGAACGCGAAAAGACCGAAATGTCCCCGATCTTTTTCCTAAAGAACATTTACGTCCCTAAAATATCTTGCAAGTTGGCTTCCACTCACTCTCTCTCCTCATTTTTGCACTGACTCTCTCTCTCTCTCTCTCTCGCTCCTCTTCTTCTTCTTCCTCCATTTTTTCCCTCTATTTTCACCTCCATTTTTCTTCACCTTCCTCAAGGATTTTCAACCAAATTTGTGAAGCAAAGTTGCTCCTCTCATCCCCCTCTATCACCTAAGAGGTATAGATTTCACTCTTGAGCTCTCAATCTTCATTTTTCTTCATTGAAAGTTCATAGTTCAAGTTTATGATCCAAACTTCAAAAATCTCTAGAAAATTGTAGAAAAATACTTTTAATGCCAAACCAATTTCTATGAGCTAGTATCATCCCTTACTATCATAATCCAAGAGATTGAAATCAAATAAGCACTCTAGACTATTTTTCTTAGAGAGGCCGAATGGGTATATTTTGGGGAAAATGGGTTTTTTTTTTGTTCATTGTTCTTGATTTCACCTATTTCATTCCTTAATCATGTAATCCAAGTGATTAGGAAGCTAAATCAATCTTCCATCTATTTTTTTGGGTGATGGCCGAAACCCCAAATTTTTTATTTAAGGGATTTTGGTTCAAATCTTTGATAATTGATCATGGATTATGTATTAGGTATGCTTAAGGATCATTGATCCAAGAGTTGGTAGAATTTCAATATCCCTAGCCTAATTAATTAAATAGGGGCAGTAGTTAATCTTAAGGATTAGGGAGTTTATGAATTAACTGTTTTAATTTCTAGTTGTATTTTGTTGTATAGAACCAACAGGACTCGAACGCTCGATCGCGCACCCGATTGAAAGTTGCAGAGCCTCATCCGGAATCTCTCGGGAGCATCACTAAGGTGGGGGAAAAAACCACAATATCATCGGGGAGGCAAGATTTAAATAATATATATTGATACGCATAAGGCGACCTAAACCTTACTAGAGGTCATTTGACCGTTAGGATGATTTTACTATATATTGAGGATGCATGCTCTGTGATTGATATTTAATATGTTATATGTGATATGCATGATATGCTTACCATTACTATATGTTTATGATTAATTAAATGTTATTTATCTGTACGTTGATTTTACTGTTGAATCTATTGTTGGTTGTTGCTGGTTGTTGTTTATATGCTGTTGTGACTGCTAATGTCTGAGTAGAATTAGGCAGTGATTTCTGATAAGTTGGGAGATGATAGTGTGGTGAGAAAGTCGAGGATATATATCTAGATATATCTATGTGTGTGTGTGTGTTGTAGTGCTCAACCTAGAGATACAGTCGATCTGTTGATGTTGTGATGTAAGTTGATACCCAGTTAAGTCGGATGAAAGTTGGTTGTGGTTGTTTATAAGTCGTAGTTGAGGCACTAAGTGTTGATCCTGAGATGAGTCAGCGAGATTCATGTTGCATAGTTGTTGTTCATCACTGTGTTGGCATTCGAGCGATTCCGATCTTACCTGCAGGGAGATGATCGTACCGATTAGTTTGGCGTAGGGGCGATTCCGATCTTACATGCGGGGAGATGATCGTACCCGTTAGTTGAATTGTAGACGGACGGACGAATGTCTCGACCTAGCCTGTGGGCGGGGGGATATGTCGTTACCGAAAGTTGAGTTGTTAACGGACGGGCGAATGTTTTGACCTAGCCTGTGGGCGGGGGAACATGTCGTTACCGTAAGTTGCATTGTTGACGGGTGAATATTCCGACCTGGCCTGCGGGAGGGGGAATATGTCGTACCCATAAGACGAGTTGGGCATGCGGGCTTTTGACCGAACCCTACCTTATGGGGGGTGGCATAGTGATGACTGAGACACCTTGATCCGTTGGGGATGTCGCGTCATGATTGCGTCCATGTAGTCGTTAGTTGCATGAGTGTGAGAGACAGTAGTTAAGAGGCAATTATTCGAGAGTTGTTTGGTTGTCACTGTTGTTATTCTGAGTGTTGCTATCTATATACATTATTTTATATAGCTGTTTTTCCCATATATGATGAATTGCTATTTCTTATCCCCTATATCTTCTGTGTCGTATTTCTTTATTCTCGACTGTACGAGAAGATCCTACTGAGGATTTTCCAGAGGAGATTGATGGTATACCCGTAGAACCAGATGCTGGCAAGAGAGCCCTAGATCCCAGTGCTGGAGGACTTTGGACATCGAGGGTTAGTAGTTGTAGTCTTCATGGCCAGTATAAGGGACTGAGTGACATGTATTTTGGGGTCAGGAGGGGAAGTTATATGTACTTTTATTTCCGCTGCTATGTTTTCAGTTTTTATTTGTTGCATACTTTGAAGTATTTTTACATTTGGTATCAGTTGTTATAGGCTCTACTGATGGAGCCAGTATTATTATGTCTGTATATATTATTATGGTATCAGTACATTTAACGTTTTAAATATTTTCACAATTTTGTACTATCACGCTACGCTGTAACGCTAATGATTATAAGTGGGGTTACCAATGGGATCTCCAAGGAAGGGGTTGTCTCAACAGAGGGCTCAAACAATTATATTATGATTTATCCGACTCAGACTTTTCCCCGGGTCATTAGGGTTCACAAGTCACTGTGTGAATTCTTACTGTCTGCTAAAATGCAGTCCAGTTTCTATCTGAGTTTTTTAACTCGAATTTAGATGAATGCTCAATAATAAACATTTAACATTATTTATAATTGATTAGTTGCATTATCAATAATTTGTTCACAGAATTAATTATTAACAAATACACGATATTTGGGGTGTTACAACACTACCCCACTTAAACGGAATTTCCTCCTCGAAATTCGCTTATCTAAAACAAACGCGGATACTGTTTCCAGATCTCATCCTTCTCCTGTTTAACGTCCCGGTCCTCAATCTTGATAGATAGTGTCTCATAGGTCAAGTCATCATTTTCAAACATACTATATCGGTTCTATGATTCAAAAAAGGGGTATCAAGGCACACCTTGCAAATTTTCAATACACCCAAGACATTATGAGGTTTCAAAAGTGTGAGACTATGTACTACGGTCTTTGGACAAACTCCAACACTAAGTCGATAGAAAACTGTAATTCTCTTTCTGGTTGCGGCCCTGATGACATATCCCGCGGAAAATTTTGAAAGGAATGAAAAATTCTCCCAAGAGTGCACAGCTCAAATCTCAATCACTCTCAATCTTTTGAAAGAATAACAACATAAGTATCCGAGTTTCTTTGCTCAAAGGAGCCTTTTACTCGGTTGGCATGAAAGCCAAATAGCCATAAGTTTTTAATTTCATGAAATTTGATGTTTGGTTCGTAAGTCAAATAGGATATCGTTAGAAGGTAACCAACCCGTTCTTCGAATTTATGTTCATTTGCGAAAGAAGCAAACAAATCAAGTTCACTAAAGGTTTTGGTTCTCAACAATAACAGAGAATTCAAACAACCTTGGTTGACAAAGATCGATTTAGCAAGGAATATAAATAGCCAAGTCAAAGGACAAATGAAGAAACACGTGATTTCAACTGGTCATGCAAAATGATAGGTAATAAAAATAGAAATGATGAAATCAAATCAACTCAGATCAATTCAAATTATTCCAAATCAATTCAAATTAAGAAGACAATAAAGGCATAGGAAGTCCAAAAATTTTCATATTGGCATAGGCAAGCAAAGACTAACTGTGCTGGAATCAAATAGTATATTTAAAGGTGCACATACTATGGTACACTCTCCCTGGATGTGATCATTGGGTTATGCAGCTTCGGTTCCACTTTTTGTGAAGATTCCACGCCCTACCGGTTGCCTAATAGTCTGCACCTTGTTGACAACAAATCTTTTCTTGAGTTGACCACACTCTCTTGAAGTATGCCCCAACTCCTTACATTTGAAACAGATAAGACCTTTGGTGCAGCACCTCGTCTTGTGGCCACTTCCACACTTCATGCAACGTGGCGTAGAAGTCGCAGGTTGATTAGATCCCCGTTTATTCTAGATGAGCGTTGCTTGCACTCACGTATGACGTGACCTGGTTCTCCACATTGGAAACAAACGATTCCCTTTTGTTTGCAGTTGTTGATTGCGAGGCTTCTACCATCCTTCATAGAAAGACGAGTTCTCATGCGATCCACTTTATAAGGTCGTTGTTGCTGTGGTTGGTCCTTTGATAACTTTGCATAAGACTTCTGCTGTAACATGGTGTCGTTGCCTTTCTTGAACCTAGACGGCTCAAGTTGACGTCCCTCTTCGTGAGTCTTCGTCAGATCTTCGATAAGAACGCACACGTCAACCAACCTCAATAACTCTCTAACTTTCAAGGGTAGCACAGCTTCCCTGATCTCACTCCTTAAACCTTGTTCGAACTTCAGACACTACCACTCTTCATCGGGGTGTAGCTTGATATACTAGGAGGACGACAACAGAAACTCAAAATGACTAGTATACTTTGCGACAGACATTCTGCATTGGCGTAGTTGTATAAACTCCATCTTCTGATGCGACTCATACTTGTTATGAAGATACTTGTGTAGAAACTTGCTTCGAGGAACTCTCTAAGCGACAATTCTGTCCTCAACTCTCAGCAACTAGCAGCTACTCTTCACCAAAGCTCAAAATAGGTAACACCTAAAACAAAGCAAAAGCATTACTATTCTGCCCAATATTATTTCTTTTCAGAAATGATAGTGTAGAGAATAAAAAACAATGTTGTCTCCCTTGGGAAACAACGACAGAGAGGACACTTCCAACAAACAAGGATAAACTGAAGTCATCATTCACTCCAACATTGTCTCCTTTTGGAGACAATAGCACAAAAGCAATCAGAGAAATCACAACACAATGAAGATAGACCAAACCCAAAAACCTCAAAAAAGACTCAGTCAGCTCTGATGACATAAACTCACAGTCCGGTTAGGACCAGACTGCTCTGATACCATTAATGTAACACCCTACTCAGGAATTACATTTTAAGTGACATTTTTGGGAAACTAGAAGGCCGAAAAACGGGTTAATTAAAATTTCTTATTAAAACATAGGATGAGTTTTTTTTCCCACAAGACATAAATATAAAGACTTATAATTAATTACTCATGTAAGGTAAATGATAAACATTTCACAATGTAGGGTTCATAAGTTCAAAAGAGACTTACATAAAGCCCAACCTGACTGAACATAAAGAACTGGAGACATAGCTCCTAAACATAAACTGCATGGAGACGCAGCTCCGCAAAAGATAAATAAAAACACAGACGTCCTGAGCTGACCAAAAGACACTAAACGGAAAAAGCGCTTACCGGCACAACCCGTAGATCCTCGTTCTAGTCCATCCTCAAATGAGGGTGGAATCAACCAGATAAGGGCAACCCGATAAATAGCTCTATCCTTACGCCTTCCCATCCAGCATGAGGAAAAGGCATGGAATGACTCGGGGTATCAGACCAACCAATAGCCCACGAACCATCGATAGACTCTCACGGCTCAAAGGAAAATAAACACAACATAAAAGCATACACGCCACGACCTTAGGCTATCTAGAACATGAGAACAACATCTCCAAGAGGCTCTACCAATCCCCCCTCGAGTCCCTGCATTCATCCCTCTGGGTTATCAGTCGTGGTAGTGAGGACATATGCCTGAAGCGTCGAATGAAAACTCGACATAGAAATATTCTCAGAAATAGCGAGGATACATAGCTAAAAAAATATATGTAATGAGATTCTCAATCATCAACACAACATATGGCAAAAGAAGATAGTACGACACATAAAGAATCACAACTTCAAGTCATATCATCATGAATCATCAAATAGGCAGCAATACAATTGTGCCAAATAACAGTATCATCAAACAATGTCGTGCTATGCAATGTTCATGATGCATTCACTACGCAAATGGGTATGACTCAGACCCCTACTCCATGGAGCTAGATAATCATCGAAGAGAGTGATCAGGAGTACATGCTTTGCATGCGCCAGCCATTCGGCAATAAGTGCGACAACATTAGTAACCACGTGTGAATACTGATTTTTTGCAAAGAAACTCTACACCAATCTTGAATAAGGCAGTGGCTAGTCGAGAGATTGAAGCGAGATCTTGACTTACCATGACACAGAAGAGCTACCAACTGGTCACATGTGGAATGACACAACCTAACCTCTCCTAGGCCAAAACAATCGGTACCACTATATTCACACCCGCAGTAGGTGTAAGCTCAACTCCTAGGTTCAACGACCTTAACTGACTTATGCAAACGATACCAATGCTTACACATAAAAGCGGATGCAGTAAATGTTTATCCACCCGATAAACCTCGTGATTCCATATGAATCTTCTCATTAAGAGTTTCTTACACGGTTTCAAGTTTATCAATTATCTTTTATCCATAAGATAAATCTCGTGATCCCTCCGGGATCGAGTCATCACAAGACTAAAATAGATAGGCGATGTTCTCGAGTCCGACTCTTCGACCCGTCAACTACTGTCTTAAAACTAAACGTTTCATGTTTGTGTTCATGTCTTATGATATTGTTACTCAAGTCCTAATTTCATTATCAAATAGGACTTTGATGGATCCCATCGTTAGTTTCTTAGATCTTTTGTAAGTTACAAGGTTACGTGTTACTCAAGTAACTAAACAATTCTTTGTTCATATAAGTCTTATGAATGTATTGACGAATGAATCATCAATAGTATAGTTCATGGTCTTGTTCCACCATAATCTATACTTTATTATCCCATCTTTTTTACTCTAAGCCAATTACTTGACCTAGGGTTTATAACTTAGGAAAAACCTTTAGTTTTGAGTGGATAACTCCTTTGTGTCTTTTACTAGAAACTCATACACTTTTAAGTTGGGATACTTTTAACTTTATAAAACTTCATCATGAGAATACAAAATACTTATGATGATTTGAAGAGCATTTCCTTTCAAAACTTATTTTATTCAAATGTTACTCTAAAGGTATAACTTTTGGTTGAAAGATAGATCAATATGTAAACTCGTTTGTTTTATACTTTAGCAAGTGCCTTAGTATTTTTACCCAAGGTCTTTAACCTTTGAAAACATAGTTTCAAAATACTTTAGATATACTTGCGCCTATAAGTCGGACACTCTCAAAACTCTTTTGTCTTAACTTTAGGAGTTGAAGTCTTCTCAAGTGGAGTTCATTAACTTAAATTGTTTATACCTAACTTAAGGCCATACATTGAAAACACTTAGAATAGTTTGAAACAGGTTTTTCTTTCACAATCATCCTTTGAATAAAAGGGTACCATCACTTAGGTACATTGATACCAAACCATAAATAAATTCTTTGAAAGTTCATAGAGAACGTTTTGTAACATGACTCCTTTACTTTTCACTCACTTGGATCAAAACCTATCTTTTACTAAGTTTCGAAAACTCGTTTAAGCTTGTAAAATACTAAGTTAAGATTGAACGTTCATCACTTCTCAAAAACTCAACCTTTGGTCAAAAGCCTCCACATCTTTGCAATAAGGTTCCCTTCTATAATTCCTTTTTGATTCAAATAGTTAACAACTTATTCGGAAAGATGGAAGAGTTCTAAAGGTACATAATCCTTTATCATAACTCAAAACCTCAAAGTAATTGAGTGATAGTGAACACAAATCAACCAATGAATGGGTAATTATGGAGTAAGTACAAGCTTACTCCTAGAGGTTCCATCCAAGTCTAAACCGTGTCTGCACATCTCAATCGCCTTGGTTTGAAAACGTTTTTAAGTACAAAAGTCATTAAGTTAAGTTTTAAAATCCATTTCCTTTTTAAGAGGTAAGTTCAAAACAAGAAGAGAGGGAAAAAAGT
Organism: Ammopiptanthus mongolicus; assembly: GCA_039655645.1. Taxonomy (NCBI): domain Eukaryota; kingdom Viridiplantae; phylum Streptophyta; class Magnoliopsida; order Fabales; family Fabaceae; genus Ammopiptanthus; species Ammopiptanthus mongolicus. The sequence goes on along the minus strand of CM077349.1, from coordinate 26,433,117 downwards.
GTGTAAAACACTCCCTGTCTGTCACAGTCGTGGCCATCATCACGGTAAGACCGTGATAGGTTATGTTCCTATCTCCTAGGAAGATCACAACCCTGACACACATCACGGCCAGGCCGTGATACCTTCTGTTTCTCATTTATAGGAGATTATGACCGTGAGCCACTTCACGGTAAGGCCGTGGTACTCTCTATTTCTCATTATACGGGACATCACGGTCGTGACACCCATCACGGGTAGGCCGTGATCCTTTCTGTTTCACTCAAAATGATTTATTTGGTTTTCAAAAATATCCTTGGTTCTTTCTAAGGTATTTCATGAAGATCAAAACATGTTTTTAGTTCTAAAAACTCATAAAACTTACTATCCATTAACATCTTAAGTTCAAAAACATGATCTTTGGATCATTCATAAGTTTATTAGATTCAAAGGTGTGGTTTTCTCCCTTACACACACTCAAACAAATCTTGTCATCGCAAGGCTAAGAGTGAAGCTCCTTTTCACTATCACATTTTCATATTAAGCATGATAAGCATATGAATATGATGAACAAATCATAAACATCATAGATCTACACATACTATCAAAATCTCCTACCTTGAACAAGGTCAAGGTTAGAGTTTTCATCATTTTCAAAAGCATATCATCATGTTAAACATCAAATAAACATATAAAGCATATAACTAAGATTATTACAAACCATGTAACCAAATACAAAACCAAACAACATAGGAAAACCTATCTAAACAAACATAGGATTTTCACCCTACAAGAAGCCATTTTCATCCACCTATGAGGTGAGATGAAGGTTCACTCCCCATTACCTTAGTGAAGTCTCCAAGAAGAAGATGAAAGGGTAGTCCTCCAAGAAAGGGATGGACAAACCTACATAGATCAAAGACTCAAGGTCTTGAAACTAGTTTTACAATAACCATCAGCAAGAAGATGTTGCTTCATGATTTAATGAAAGAAAATAAAGAGGAAAGGGTTTAGGAACTCACTTTGTTGAAGAACACAAAGTTGACGTTCTTGATTTCTTAAAGCTCAATGTAACATCCCTGTTTTCGGTAACCCTAATTAAGATGGATAATCTTAATCAGGTCTTCGCTTAGGTGTTTCTCGGGTTGTGTGTTGGTTATAAGTCTAATTGAACAATTAGGACTAGGCTTGAATCGAGTGGGGAGTGCTTAAGGCATAACACGAGAAACGAGGGAGATCAGAGGGCTGGAAGTTCCTTCCCAGCTGAGCAGAACGCTCAAGCATGGGAGGACTCCACGCTCAAGCGTGGCAACGCTTGGACGTTGGGAGCTTGCACGCTCAAGCATTCTGAGTGTGTTGCCAGCTGTTCTGAGTTTTGACATGTGTGGGACACGTGGTAGGCCTGTAGAAGGCAGAGTGGACGAGGTTCCACGCTCAAGCGTGGAGGGAGCAAACGCTAGAGCATGGGAACGCTCAAGCGTTGGGGAATTGCATGCTTTAGCGTGTTGAGTAAGTGAGTTAAATGGCTAAGTTTCATTCCATTTTCTTTTCACACGAAATTTCTGAGTTCTCTTCGTCCTTGAGCGTGAGAGAGGTCCAGAGAGGGCTCTTGAGGAACTTTGGTTGGTTCCGGTTCGATCGTTCGTCGAAACCCTATTCCGACTACATTTCGGTGCTTGTAGCTTCGGATTCGCCTAGAGTGCGGCTTTGGTTTCGAGCTTCTTTGAGGTAAGCCTAGGTGCCGACATCATCGATCCTAAGTTGTTTTTGGTATTTATCTTGATTGATATCCTTTCTTACTCCTACTCCGACCTAATGATGTTTTGCTAACACATTAGGGTTTTACAGGTGTTTTTGCCCAAGCGATCGTTCGAGGAGTCGCACGAGGACTTGTGTGGGGTTGCAGCTGCGAGGACAGCCGTTGTTTGGTGAGTCTCCCTTGTTGATTTTCGTGGTTGCCCCTTGTTTCCTTTGATTCGTCGTTATTCGATTGTCTGTTGTTGAATTCGTTGTTGTTTCTGGACCTCGTGCGTGTACTCGGGGCGATTGTTGGCCCAACGTGCATGCCAGGGGTATCTTTGGCAGTGTTGGGGAGCTCGTGGTGTTCGTGGCTGCGTTCACTGTGTTCGTGAGATCGAGGGTCAGGGCTATTCGTGGATACGAAGGTGTACGGGAACGAACTGGCAGGTGAGGAGGAAGAAACTACATATATTTGGGAATCGTAGACGTAGTGTATAACTGTTAATATGTGTAGGGATCCTCAAACCCTACTAGTGGTTGAGTAACAGCCAATGCCTAACTCACATTGGGGACTACTGGTGTGTGTGATACCAATGCAGTTTTAGGCATTGTGGGTTTATCGTCGTTAAGATTGATCTATGATATGTGTCGATTGAGGATGTGTGCTTATCTGTGGTAATTGAGAACATGAGTAAATGATGTCGGACATGATAACATGTTAGATGAGATGCTTGTTGTGATAAAATGCTTAATTGCTAGTTGGTATGCGTGCAATGATGATGTGCTGCTGTATTATGACATGTTGATATGATTGTGATTGAATGATCTAGGTTGACTGTGGAGATGGTTGGTGTGATGTTAGAATGATAGAGTGGTTGGTGTTATTGGATTCGTAGTTAATGTTGTAAGCCGGTGGATCTTAGTTGAAGGTGACTTTCATAGTTGGAGAGTGACATTTTCGCAGTTGGAGGATGTGGACCTTGAGACATTAGTCAAGTCGTTGTTAAGACGTCGTTGAGATGATGGGTGCATAATCATAGCATTTGAATTGTTGTGGTGAAAGCCGTGTGCACAACTGCAACAATAGTTTGAGTGGTTGTCACACGAGGTTGGTGTTTGAGGTGGACACTTCGGGGCGACCAAGATGACTGAACTCACAGATGGAGGGATGCAGGTGCTTTCTCACAGTTGGAGAACTTCTCGGGTCTTCTCACAGTTGGAGGGACTCGGGGAGGCAGTGCTCCTCACAGTTGGAGGAACCACTATTACACTGTTTTGGAAACTCAGGTGGCGGTTACCTAAACATCCAACTCCTCGCAGTTGGAGGGGCCATTCTTACTTGGTGAACATCCACCTTCGTGGTTGGAGATTGGATTGTCATTCCTCACAGTTGGAGGTTGACTGTTGTATTCCCATGGTAAGAGTGCGAATTGTAGAATTGTCCAATCATATAGACTTAGTTGTGCATGTAGAGTAAGCGGTGATCCTTAGTTGTGATAATTTGGAGGTTGACTGTTGCGGTGAACTCGAGAGATGGATATGTTTGCTGGTTGTGCTTGCTGTTGTGTATGTTGATGTGTTATATGCTACATGATCTCCCTTGCATGATATTGTAGCATTTCTTACCTTCTATGTATGCTTCCCTATGTTTACATGTATATCGTTGTTTCTGGTCGTGATCTGAAGGTGGAGGTGTTGGTTGGTTATCGGAGGTGTAGCAGCGGGTGAAGTTGAGAAGAGGTGGGACTCCATCGTGAACAACAAGTTTGATGTCAACGCTTCTCGAGCAGAGAGAGAGACCTCAGAGGTATTGTCAAGCCTCTTGTGAGTTTGTACCACGGCCAGTGGGGCGTCTGTTTTTGTTGTTATTGTTTTTACGTCATGCCTTCCAGGCGGAGCTCTGATGTGTAATTTTGGACTGTAATAACTGATTATCTGTTTAAGTTTCTAACAAACCGTATCTGCATGTTTAAGGTATCAGAGAGAGAGTGACGTTAAGTTTTGGGAGCGTCACACTCAAGAACAAGGTTGCTCCAAATCAAAAGCTTCCTTCACCAAAGATGGAAAGGAGGTCAAGACAAGCAATGCTATGTCATTGAAAGGAAGAAACAAGTATTTTTCAAAATCACATCACCAACAAAGTGATGATTTTCGTGAACTTAAGAGATAAAAAGAATGGAGAAGACAAGTGTGATACTAACTCTTGAAGGTTAAAGGGAAAAGGTGGTGTCTTGAACTATACCCCAAAAATGAAAGTCTTCAAATGGAAAAATTTCCAACATGAAAGTTGTAGGTCTTGAGGAGGTGATCACAAATATGTAATTTGTTTTGAGAGAAGAGAAGAAATGGTTAGGTCTAGGGTTATGACTGAAATCACCATTGAAGAGAGAGAAGAGAGGTTTTTTTTCTTTGTTCTTGAGATTGAAGATGATGAAGTGTGATAGATAGAAGTAAAAAGAAATATTTTGGTTGTTTGGAGGGGAGAGGGGCACAAAATTGTAGTCATGAAACGACAGAGTTTGAGTTTGAATGAATAGTGTTTGATGGCTTGAGTACTCAGCTTAGTTATTTGAACAACTTCATGTCAATTGATGCAAGAGTTTCCAACCATCTCCCGGAGGACTAGTGATTGCTATTCCTGCTCCAAGTCCTTTAAGAGTTCGGGACCCACCAATTACTAATATCCAAGGTTTAAGATTAACACAATGATGTGCCTCGACTACTGGACCTTTAACTTCAATACAAGGATGTTGTGCCAAGAAGTTAACCAAAGCTTGTCCATTGACGGCTCTTAGTGGTACATACTTTAAGGCAAAAGCATTTAACTTAATGACCCATTTCATCAACCTACGTTGTAAAACCAGCCTATTAAGCAAATACCTCATACTATCAATCTTGCACATTACCAACATTTCCTTTGGCAATAGCTAGTATTCCAATTTGGTGCACACTTGATACAATGATAAGCATAATTTCGCTATGGGTGTATACCTTGTTTCAACATCATTCAACAATTGGTTGAGATAATATATGGACCTTTTTGTCCCTTCTTCATCATTCTGGGCTAACAGACAGCCGATTGACTCTCCAACAGCCGATATGTACAACTTGAATGGTTTCCCTAGTATTGGTGGCACTAATACTGGAGGACTAGCCACGCATTGCTTAACTTGCTCATAGGCTTCTTATTGTTCTGCGGCCCCCAAATCATTTCCTTAGTGTCCTTCAACCTCAGCAAAGAAGAAAAAGCTTTCATCTACCAACCAGGCTTTATAATTCTTTCTTATTTCTTGGAGGTTTTGCTTCTAGAACTGCTTTTGCTTTATTTTTATCCACTTCTGTTCCTCGTTGGTGCACCAAGAAACCCAGAAAGTTTCTAACTGATACCTCGAAAGCACACATAGCTGGATTCATCCTCAGATTATGAAACCTTATTTTTTCCAAGGCTTGCTCTAGATCGGCTAAATGTTGATACATATTCTGGGATTTCACTACTATATCATCAATGTAGACTTCCATACTTTTGCCAATCAACTCATCGAAGATGGCATCCATTGCCCATTTGATACGTGGTACCTGCATTTTTCAATCCAAATAGCATAACAAGCCATTCAAATATTTCAATGGCACTAGGACACCTAAAGGCAGCTTTATGAATATCATTTTCATTTATAAAGATTTGATTATACCCAGAATATCCACCCATTAAAGTTAAAATGCCATGACTACGAAATCTACTAACGTATAAGCAATTGGCATTACATATTCATCTTTTGGAGTGACAAGATTCAAATTTCTATAATCAGTACAAATCCTAACTTGCCCACTCTTTTTAATAACAGGTACAATATTCGATAGCCATTCTACATATCCAGCCGTACGAATAAAACCAGCCTTTAGTAGCCTTTCCATCTCTTCCTGGATCTTGGGTAACAATTCTGGGTTGAATCTTTGTGGCGGCTGCTTATAAGGCTTGAATCCCTCCTTTATTGGCAAACGATTCAACTAAGTGCCAAGACAAACCAGACATATCATGGTAATCTCATGCAAAACAATCTTTAAAACTTTTTGATGAGATTAATCAGTCAATGTCTATCTGACTTTTCTTGCAAACTACTGACTTTTGTTACCCGTGGCTATTCCTTAGTGCCTAGGTTAACATCCAACAGTGGATCCTGCGCCTTAAAAGGAGGAATTATTCTTTCAACAGGAGACTCACACTCATCATTTTCTATACCCAGATCTTCTTGCTCTTACCCCCCAGGCATGGTGACCTTTTCTTCTTCAGCTTCAATACTCTCTAATTCAAGTGACATGGCTTCTTCAATCCCGTGTTCAGATAAGAGGGAGGTTAGCCGATGCCTGAGATCTTTCACAATCTTTGGTTTACTATTCATTGATCACCAATTCTGGGTCGTACATCAGCCTGAATATTCACACTAAAACTTACTGCAGTTAAGTTGCATGATTCCTAGGATCTCTCTTCATATTCTTCTGGAATGGCAATAGGTTCTAGCCAAGGAGGTTAGAAAATGGCCTCAACCATTTTTACATCAGCCGTGAATGGGTTCTTATCAGCTACTACTGCTTCCACTTTATCCTATTCCCAAAACATTAGCATTTGGTGAAGAATAGACAACACACATTGACTAAAATGAATCCAGTCCCTACCTAGCAAGATGGTATAAGTTGACTTGGCATCGACCATAAAGAAAGCTGAACTCAAGGTCTTGTTTCCCATTGTAATATCGGCTACCAATATTCCTAAAGCATTCATTGCATCACCTGTGAAATTAGACATTTTCATATTTTTAGGAACTAGATCCTCTCTTGAATTTCCCAACTTTTTCATATTGTTTGTAGGCATAACATTCAAAACAGCTACCCCATCTACCAACACTCGACTAACCATTTTTCCATTAACCTGAGCTTTGATATACAAAGGTTTCAGATGCTTAGTCATCTCTTTTGAAGGCTTATGGAATATCATCTTTGGCTCCTCTGCATCAGGGGCTAATGCATCTCATTCTACTTCTTCTACAAGAACATATCCTTCTAATTGTTCTGGATGTTCTTCTTGTGCCTAAAATTCACTAGGGATGACTCCCACAACATTTTCTTTAGCCGAGGCCAAGTATGCATCTTCTTCTCCCAACATTGAATTCTGAACAGAATCTTCTAACAAAAAGCTCAAACCCAGGTCTTCATCCATGCCTTCATCTGTTAATGGCTTCTTATCATCAACGAATTCTCTCATTATGTCATCAAACCCAGCTAAATCAACCCCATTGATGATATTTTGAAATTCCTATTCTTCCTCCATAATGCAGTCTAGTTGCTAAGATACAGATGTCAGTTGTTCTGACTTATTACTCTCTTTAGGTGTCGTTTTTTCTTTTGGGTACCCAAAAGCCACCTCAAGAATCTCGGCTACCTTAGTAGATTGTATTTCCTCCCTTACGACCTTTTTAGCCTCAACTAACATTGCCAATGTTTGTTTCATCCTTTGCATAGAATTGTTTCTTTGCATCCTCCTTTTCTGAGTTATGCTTAGCACTGCTGGTTGTTGAGATGCAGAAGCCTTTCCTTTCATGTATTTATTCAAGAACTAATGCTCCTTTTCTACATACGAAGTGGCTTTACCATCCTCTGAAGTCTGAGTTCTTCATCATTTCTAACAGTAATTCTAAGAGTTGTCATCCCCTTCTCAACATCAAACCTTACTATTATTATCTTACCTTCGGGTGTAGGCGAATTATCCAGCATAGGCATCTTTTCTTTATCGAATGACTAAGGTACTGGCTGACCTTTTATCGACTGACCATTCTTACTATCTATGACCTTTTTCACTACTTCCCTCAGGTTTGAGGCAATTGACCTGAGATGTCCATGTTCTTTGGGATCCGAGAAACCTTGAGGAGAATAAGCCAAATAATGTCTAGCTGGTACACATTGTTGTCCCGTAGTGTGAATAGGCCTTCCCAACCTATCAAATACAACTGGTTTCTAATTATTATAGGTAGCAGTATGCCTGATATATGACCCTTTAGTCCATCGCAAATCAACAAACCTGTTGGAGGATGCACTTAGCTTCTTCAATGTCATGGGTCTTGGATGCTCTAGCCGATCAAACAGTTAAGGTTTGCATATAGTAGCTTTCGTTTGATTAGACGTTGCTATGTGTCTTCCTGCAATATTTGATCCATTTGAAGATCGTTTTTGCCTCCACTGTTGCTGCATTGACTATTTTCCATATTTTGGATGGTGAGCCAAAAAACATGATCCAGAAAAAGACACCATGTTAATACCAACTGTGGGAAACAGGTCAGTATCCACAATCATCTTAACCACATTCTTGTTAGCTAGCTTAAACCTTCCTTCCTTTACAACCTTGTGAATGACTTTTCTGAACACAATGCAATTCACTATGGTATGGCTATAGGATTGTGCCATTTGCAATATTTTTTATTCTTAAATTCTTCAGCCGAAGGGATCTTGTGTCCATCCGTCAGCCTAATCTGCTGATCTTTCAGCAAATAGTCGAAGATTTGACTAGCCTTAGAAATATCAAAAGAATACTCAGCCTTATTCTCAGAATATCAAAGGGCAAGACAGGAATATGGTTTACCCCTCACAATTTCAGCCGCCATCACATCATCTGACTGATCGGTTGCCGATTCATGCAAATCATCAAATTCCTCCACATCTATTATAGACACTAAATGTGGGCCTTTCCCTATGCCGGCTCTTTTGTGCTCCTTTTCCAAAGTATACTACTCAATTCGTGAAGCCCTTGATGCCAACTGACTCAGATCATAACAATCCCGAGCAACCAATTTCTCTTTCAACTAAGGGTGCATGTTTCCAATGGCCATGGACGCATACTTAGTTTCAGGAAGCTGAACCATACATCGACTACTCAATTTTCTGAATCTTTCTATAAACCCAGCCACTGGCTCATCCATCTACTGCTACAAATTCATAAAATTAGGAACAGAAACCTCTGGCTGAGGCCTATAGAATCTATCATGGAAACATCTCTCCATATCAATCCAATTCTACACAGAGTTTGTAGATAATGCTGGATACCATGTGAAAGCAGCCTCGATTAAGGATAATGGGAACAATTGGAGTTTGATACAACTCGATTATGCTGGCACGATCTCACTTGCCCACCTAGCATGGCTTCTACACAAGGTGGTGCTTGATATAGCTGATCTGGAACTGGTATTATCCTTGGGTTGTTAGCTGCAAAAGGTGGAACATCCATCCATTGTTGCTCGGCTGCATATTCACCAGGGCTCCTATGCGGAGTTCCCCTAACTGCTGGCTGAGTAACCAAAGGAGGTGTAAGAGTATTCCATGACTGCTCCGCAGTATACTCGCAAGGAGTCCTACACAAAGCTCCCCTGAAAGGAACGGAACCCGTCTAACCATAAGGTATTTGATCTGGGGTAGCTTGAAGCCCTGGTGTCCAAAGCCGGAGTAGGTGGAATGTTAGTCCATGACTGCTCTCCAACATAGTCACGAGATATCCTCATATGTTCTCTCCCAAAACTAGTGGTAGGATAAGTGAGGCCTCCAAGCATGGTCGCTTGTGAACTAGCACCAATAACCAAAGCATTGGGCTATAGACATAACATACCAATTTTTCCTGAAGCATTAGGAGGCCTTTTAGTTACCTGTACCTGTCCAAATTGTAAGATCGACTGTTGATTACCTTCATTCACTGTCATTTGAGGCCTAGGTCTGCTTGTGGTGCTGGCTGTGTCAAATTCGGCTGGACTATCGATTGATATCTTGCCTGAACCTGAGGCACAATATTAGATTGAACTTGTTGATTAGCACCTAAAAAAACTGTTTGGCCGTAATTCAGTTGCCATTGCTGCCTTGAAACCAATGAAGTAGCCGAATTTTCTCCCACATTCACCTGCTTTCTTTCTTGCTTCCTGACATTGTGCACTTCGTTATGCACTAATGGCTTAACAATGTCAGCCAATTGCTTCGACACCCGATATATCAATTCATTGATCCCTAAGTCAATTTGCTGGCAAATGAAAGATGTGGTCATCACCACAGGCTAAGGCTGATCAACCACATTCACTGTCATAGTTGAAGGCCTAACAGAGGGAGTTGGTGGATTAGTCTGTTGGGTAGCTTGCTGAGAAGAAGGCACCCCCAACGATGTCTGTATTGTCCCCTCTGTTGCCTTGCGACTTCCATTCTTCTTTGCCGATTGTGAGGTCTCCATGCAACTAAGATTTTTGCTTGATCTCAAGTGCATGCACCAATTGTGATCGTGACTGGGATAAGGAAACTTCTCAATTTGTTCACCTTCTTGGTTCCACCGGGCGTGCCAATTTTGTTGTAGTGTAAATTTTGTACCTTAGCCGAATAATAAGAATCAACCAAGTTAAACTTCGTGATTCCCTTTTGTCAGACAATTCACCAAGGAAGGAACTCTGTTCCACAGCTATGGATTCCTAGACTACTCAAGAAAGTGTCTAGTCAAAGAGTAAACTTGAGAACTTAAGAATTAAAAACTAAAATTGCATAACAAAGAGAATTACAATAAAGAAAGTAAAGTGGACAAAGATAAAAATACATAAATGGTTTGTTTGTTTGATTGTTTGTGTGTTTCCCTGATTTGTATAACTCATATTTATATGCAAAACAAAAAATATTCTAGAGCCATTCTCGTTGGCCACTAACTCCTAAATTTAAGCAGTTGTATGCACATTGTGGCTAACAAAAACGACTAACTTCTAACTGATTACTTCAATAACACATCCAATGGCTAACCATGATTAACAAAGACTCCTAAATTTTAGGCACGCCTCACGTTCATTTGCTAGTGGTTGCTTCATTATGCTTGAATGATCTTCAACGAGCACTCTTCATTCAAATTTTGAACCTTTGGCAGCTTTTAACCACCTTCATCTACTATCCACGTTTTTAGTACTTAGTAGTTATCATGAGTAACAACCTGAAGCTTGCTAATCTTCACCTCACACGCATCTTTGCATGTTGTCAACATTATTTCCAGATCACAAAAAACCAATATAAGGCCTAGCCCAATATACTTCAGCCGAATTTCGATTATCACCAATTGACTAATTTCCCAATCGGCCAATCAACTAATTTCCATTATCGGTTGGCAATTAATAATTCAAATCAGCTAATTATCCTCAACTGCAATCAGTTTTTTTTTTTTTTTATTGATAACACGTTTATAAGTAAGATATAAAAAAAAGGAGAAAATTCAATAAAAATATAAAAAAAAGGAAAATATATACGTAGTGGGCATGCAAATTAGTGTTATAGCACTACGCCCTAAGCCCTTGTAAAAATGTATGCAATATACTCCTTACCATTTATAATTCTTTTAACAAACTATTTATTATTGAATGAATTTTATACGGGATACATTAAATAAAGAGTGTACTCATGTGACATGATTTAGTGAGTCCTACATCATATTTTTTTTTTTGGATAAGTAGTCCTACATCATATCGATCAATAATAGAGAGATTATTTTGAAGAGAGTGTACTAAAAAGTGTGGCAAGTTTCAAACATTTCTATAGAAATATTAGGGTCAGTTTGTTACAACTTATGAAAAAAATGATTTCATATAAAATAATTTAGATATTATATGAAAATTATTTTTTCATAATTTGTAACAAATATATTTTCTTTCTCCTCTATAAAATCATTTTTTGATAAAAAGTTTGATGGAATAGCTTCTCATTTTACTTATAAAATTGATTTTTTTAAAAAAAATAATTTCCTAAAAAATCTTAAAAAAATACAATTAAAACCATAAAAAATAATTTTTAATTTAAAAAAATGATTTTTATCATCAAATAATCTTAAAAAATTCACTCTAACTTGTGCATTTAAAATGTTAGCCAATCATGTCCAACCCGTTTTATCTTCAGCTCCTCACGGAGGTTGACCCATTACCCGCTTCACGTATACTGCTACTGAGCTCGGGAAAGTTCCCAAATGGTACTGGAGAAAGAAAGCATGTTCCCGCACCTTCAAATTTGTGACATTTTTATGTGTAGCGGGTTACAGTTATAGGTTTGACCAACAAAAATAATAATGCAAATGGTTTGTGGAGATAAGATATGTCGTTTTGACGCAGTTTGTCGTTTTGACGCAGTCTCATTGCTTCGCGCTCCTGTGTCGTTTCCAAGTACCCATGTCGTACCCAGAACCCACAAGTTCAGACTAGTATCCATGGCTGTTAAGCGTAGCCCTAAGCGTCTCAAATACGATGCTCCTCGCTTCACCAAGGTCTTCTCTTTACTCTTACATCTGCCTTTTTTTTTTTTTTTTTTTTTTAATATTATATGGTCCCCTTTCCCCTTAAATCCTCTCTTCTACTTCGGAAGTATCAAAACCCATCAACTCTAGTTTTTCTGATACCATACCAACCTTGGAGAACCACGCCACAAAAGCTGCCTTGTTGTGGTTGGAAAGTCCAAGTGCATATGAATCCCGCACCGGAATTCCCATATGAGACTCAAGTTCCATATAGGATGGGTTTGGATATAAGCGTATTTAAATATGTATGCAATAATTTTTTTTTAAATAAATTAAAAATATCTTATTTTTATAAGTTTTTTTCATAAACTTATGAAAATAAGTTAAAAATCATAAATTATTTTTATAAGTTTAATTTCATAAGTTATTTTCATAAGTTTTTTCAAACACATTCATACCGCACTTAATTCCAAAAGCTCAGCTAGCACAGGATTGCCTCTCACTTATAAATATTATTTAGCTCATATCATTATCCGATGGGAGAGTCTCAACGCTAGCAATTTGACTAGTCCCGAGCAAACAGTGCCATGCCGACATCGTCACTCAGCCCGACGAGTGTGCAGTCATCTCTGATATCAATTGTTACGACCTTTGTGATTGAAAAGCCAAAGGCCATATGAACCCCACGACAAAATAACTAGACCTATTCACACTTCTTGTTAACCAATTATAATTTTACAAAATAAAAACTAAAAACTAAAATTATGATTGGTTAATAAGAAGGGTGATAAGTAATTTAAAGTGTCAATAGCATTATCATATCAAGTCTTAAGTTTACAAAATTAAAATTATGACCAGTTAGTAAGAAGTGTTGTGTTATAAGCAATTTAGAGTGTCCATAGTAGTATTGTTGAGTGTAAGTTTTTGTTACTTTTTGGAAATATAATTTGTAATCCCCTTTTTGTTCATGTATGATATTGAAATCTTCCTTTTCCTCTTATGTCATGTGTAACTCAACTGTTAACTTTGTTGGGCACTGCACTGATTTTGATATCACAAGGAGGATGGTTTGGTGTACATTGAAGCTGATCCATCTGGGTCTGACTCTTGGAAATTGGAACCTGTTGTCAATCTATTGAAAGAAGGGGCTGTTGGAGTCATCCCTACCGATACCTTGTAAGTGCTTCTTAGTCCTGATGGCAGATTCTCTGTCGCTGTATATTGAAAATGTTTCAACTTGTCAACTATGACCCTTTTATTTTATTCATTAACATTTGTTTTTTCTCTAATCTACATCTAATCTAAATGTAAATAAATTGATGAGGTACACAATTATAAAGCATTTTACTTTTCTTTGTCTATATAGGTATGCAATAGCATGTGACCTGAGAAGCCACTCGGCCATTGAACGTCTTCGTAGGTAGGTAGCTTTTGCTAATCTTAAGCACATTTTGTCCCTATGACTCCATTTTCCATCCCCCATTAACAAAAGGTGTAGTTTTGTATTGCAGAATCAAGAACATAGAAGCTTCAAAGGTGAGGAATACAGCTTCTCTGTCAGTGGTTAATATGTGCTTCACTTTTTACATTATGGTGCATGTCACATGCTTGCAATTACTTTATATTATGTAGGTTGGATGGTGTTGAACACAGCTTACAACCCTATCATTGAATATCTGTATACTGTAATATTCCTTCCAGTCATTAATGATTATGATACTCTGTAATCTTTATTTTCAGCCTCTTAGCATCTTATGCCATTCATTTCGGGACATAGACAAGTATACAGCAGGATTCCCACGTGGTGATGGTCAAGGCCATGCAAATTTATTCAAAGTTGTTAAGCATTATTTACCTGGTCCCGTAAGTATGCTCTCTGGTTCTAAAGAGAAAACAGTTGTTGAATTCATGAACATTATGTTAGATACTGGGAACAGAAATAATAGAATAAAAAAATAACAAAGAGTAACTATTATAGTCAGGGAGTTGTTAGGGGTAGGATATAAATAAGACAGAGAGAGAGGGAAGGGCATCAATTGTATTGGGAATGTTTAGGAAATTCGTTTGGGGAGAGCCCTGGCCTCTCGAAAACCTGGAAGTTCATTCATTCAGTCATTCTTGTAGATTTTGCCTTGCCCATTCTGCTAGCAACCTGATACAGTATTGGGATTTAGGGTTCTTGACAATAAAATCTCATTTTTCTTCTCGTTTTTTATCGAGTTCCTATCACATTAAAATGATTTTTGGATGGGAAATTTTATAGGTGTAACCTACCATCTCCTCTTTGGGTGCTTATAATTTTATATGTTAATAGAGACCATGAATTTCTTCTTGATATATAATCAGGTAGGAGAATTCATTTCCAGGTGGTTTCTATCAAGTTGAATGACCTTGACAAGAATGATGTGTTTGTGCATATTAGCGTAAAAAATATATTCTAAAATTTAAACACAGTTCTTCAGATTTTTTTGTAGAAATTCTTTAAGTTTCAGTGACATGGACTGTGGGTATCTTGTGAAATCTCAATGAATAAGGACCTTGATGTTGTAGTTGTTATGTAAAAGGATGTCTCTATCAGTTCATCTGTCTTTCTAATTGTTTTGAATATGTTTTTAAACCTAGTATAGTTACTTCCTAATAATTATTATGCTATTCTTTCATTCTTATACATTAGTTGATTTTTCATGGTTAAATATGTTCTTATCTATGTATTTAGTATATTTTGTCCTATTGTTTGGATTTGTTGTGTCACCAAATTAGTGTCTATGTCGTATAGTTGTAGACAATTATTTATTAACACTGGTTATGTTTGAGTGACAGTACACTTTTATCTTAATGGCAAGCAAAGAATTGCCTAAGCAGTGCATAAGGTTTGGGACTTCTGCTGCCAAGTATGCATCAAGAAAAAATGTTGGTGTCCGTATGCCTGACGATGCCATTTGTCAAGCAATACTTAAGGAGATCGATGCACCATTAATATGTACAAGGTTTGTTTAGTTTGTTTAATCCTTTTTCCTTCTGTGCCATAGGAAAGACATATTGTTTTCTAGTAACAAGTGTTGTCATGAGGCAAAAAGTGAGTCGAGGTGGTCACCCCCATACTGCATCACTTTGATACAGCGAGTGATGTGGTTGCATTATTGAAGTCGCGTGGATATTTAAAAAGTTACTAAAATTATTTATATGAAGACAAATCATAACTAAAATAAGATTCAAATGCAGATTAAGTCATGAGAATACATTAAAAGCATAAAGTAGTCCAAATTGCCAATGCTGCATAGTAATGAGTGCATATCCAACCCAGTGCAAGTTAGACATACAGTGGCAAATATTAATGAATACAGGGAGATAAAGGGGGAAATAAAGTAGCTTCACTCCAGAATATATACGAGGCTGCGAGTAAGAGCTTGGAATTAGGGGATAAAGGTTCTGGACTTTCAGTCACACGCGGTAGGTAAGTTCAGATCCTTTATTTAGGGGATTTTCTTGGATTGCTAGGTAGTATTAAGTTCAGCGGGTGCTACTAGACTGAAATATCCCCTTATATTATATTTTCCATTGGTTAATGAGCATTTTAAGTGAGGGTAAATAAGTTGACTGAAAATGCATGATGTGGCTGACGCACAGGCCATCTGAGGCAGTGGCCAGTGAATCTGTTTTCTGCACTGCCTGAGTGCTAAGGCCGCCGGATCAGCCTCTTTTGAGAACACTGCTAGTAACTACATTTATTTTTATTAAACAATTTCTTTTGAATAGATGACTAATAACCTCTAAAGCAATTAAGGTTTTGGCCTCCTCTTATTCATGATTGTTGCATAAGCATATTGAGCATAATAGTTTATGCTTGTACCGTAATATTACTTGGGATTTTTTTATCCTTTTAGCATCAAGTTTCTGAAGGAAGATGAGTGGATGGTTGATCCAGTTATGATAGCCGATACCTATGGACCAGAGGTATCACACTTTTATTATGTGTGTTTGATTCATGCATTTTAAAGTTTTTTCAGTTTAAACAACTATGGAAATAATAATATTAGCTTCTTCTCCAAAGTTCCAAAGTAAAAGGACAACATATTTTCCATTTTAAATGCTTGTTAGAAATAGGCCATATCATGTTTATTATGAAGAGTGAATTCTGATCTTATTGAATTAATTGAGAAAAGTTACATTACAAGCCTTATATAGGCACATGCTCAACTAACTAACTTCTTAACTAACTAACAAACTAGGCTCTTAGCTAACTAACTAAATGAAAGCATTATAACAGAAAACTGAGTACCGCAAGCTAAGGATGGTAAATGTCGATCATTCCTAGCTTGGAAAGAAAGCTGCGAAACAGTGGAGGATGCAAGCCCTTGGTAAACATATTTGCTGTCTAATCACAAGAAGAAATGGGCAGAAGCTTCATAAGTAGAGAACAGGTTGGCTGCAATGTAAAGAGCACTCCTATTATCACAGTAGAGAACAGGTCGCCGAGGACAAGTGATACCAAGATCAGCCATGAGAAAAGTAAGCCATTAAAGCTCACATGTAGCTGAAGCCAAAGCATGGTATTCTGCTTCTGAAGAGGAACGTGCAACAGTAACCTGTTTCTTAGAACGCCAACATATGACAGAGTCTCCGAGGAACAAACAATAGCCACTAATGGAGCGGCAGCTATCAAGGCAACCGGCCCAGTCAGCATTAGTGAAACCAGCAAGGTGGATTGCAGAGCTGCGGGAGAAAAAGAGACCGTGTCCAGGGGTAGATTTAAGATATTACAAAACATGTTGGGCAGCCTGGAAGTGTTTGGTTGTGGGATGAGACAAGAACTGACTTAACTGTTGAACAGCGAAGCAAATGTCCGGGATAGTAGTTAAGTAGAGTAATTGCCCAACCAAGCATCTATAGCCAGCAATATCATCATAGGCAGGGCTGTCATCTTGATGCAACTGAGTGCCAAGTTCAAGGGGAGTAGGAACTGGCTTAGAACCAAGCATACCAGTATCTGCAAGGAGGTTGAGACAATACTGTCTTTGGCAGAGAGAGATGCCACAGGGAGAATGAGCTGCCTCAAGGCCGAGGAAAAATTCAAGGACCCCCAAATCCTTGATGCCAAAGTGATGTTGTAAAGTGGCCTTGATCTCTTGACTGGCTGCCATAGAATCACCAACCAAAACTATGTCATCAACATAGATTAAAAGGGCAAGAAAGGATGTGGATGTGGATTTGGTGAAGAGAGAATGGTCAGCACTGACTTGGTGAAAACCAAGCTGTAACAATAAAGTGGACAGCTTTTCATACCACTTGCCGCTGGCTTGTTTCAAGCCATATAAGGATTTGGTCAGTTTACACACCTTATTGGTTCCAAAGACTTGAACACCTTGTGGTATAGTCATATAGACATCCTCCCTCAATTCCCCATGCAAGAAAGCATTGTTCACATCAAGTTGATGTATGAATCAATGCTTGATAGAAGCCAAAGCCAAAAGCAACCAAACTGTGGTCAATTCGGCAACTGGGGAGAAAGTATCAAAGTAATCGACACCTTCTGTTTGAGTATAGCCTTTAGCGACAAGGCGTGCCTTATATCTCTCTATTGGGCCATCGGACTTCCTCTTAATTTTGTAGACCCATTTCTTCCATATGGGCTTCACACCAGCAGGTAAATCCACAATAGACCAAGTGTTATTAGACTCAAGGGCTTGCAGTTCAGCAGTCATGGCAGCTAACCAACACTGTTGGGTTCTGGCTTCACTATAAGAGGAGGGTTCAGTGGTGGAGTCAAGGGAAAGGGTGAAGGCTTTATGTGCAGGGGAGAGGGAAGCTAAAGAAACATGGGAAGCAATAGGATAAAGTCAAGTTGAAGTGGTGTGGCAAAGGTAATCAGTGAGATGGCTAGGTGGTTTGGTAGAGTGTCGTGGTTTTGATGGGGCAGGAGGTGTATGAGATGGAGGGGCAGGGTCCGGGATTGGGTCAGCGGTCAAGGATGTAGGTGGTGTGTCATCAGGGTTAGAGGTCAAGGGTGCAGGTGGTGGGGCAGCATAATCAGCTGCTGAAAATGGAGGGTCAGTATGGTCAGTAGTGGGGAGCACAGTGGGATTATTAGCAGTGGAGAGATCATAATAATTCTAAGGCTGTGAAGGATTGGACCGGCAGGGGAAAATATGTTCCTCAAAAACAACATGCCTTGAGAGAACAACTTCCTTAGTGTGCAAATCATAAGAGAGAAAACCCTTCACTCCTGGTCTATATGCCAGGAAAGCACATTTTCTTGCTCTTGCATCAAACTTGGATCTCAGGGTAGCTAGAAGTGTAGCATAGACAACCAAAGACCTTGAGAACATTAAGGTCGGGCAATGTGTGATGTAGGACCTCAAAAGGTGACTTATCTTTCAACACTTGAGTTGGAACTCTGTTTATAAGGAACACAGCATGGGAGACAACATAGTTCCATAAAAACTTGGGAAGGGAAGATTGTATCATAAGAGCCCTTGCAATGTTCAAGATGTGTTGGTGCTTTCTTTCTATTCTCCCATTTTGTTCTGGAGTGTAGGCACACGATTTCTGATGTAGAATTCCCTTTTTACGATAGAAGGATGGTAAGTTGAACTCAACACCATTATCTGTTCTAAAGCTCTTAATCTTGCTAGAAAAACTGATTTTCTATCTGTGAAACAAAGTTCTGAACTTGTGTCTGAACTTCATGTTTTCCATTGAGTAAAACCACCCAAGTGAATCGGCTAAGCTAAAATCATCCATAACAGTCAAAAAATATCGATGGTGATGTATAGAGAAGAGGTTACAGAATAAGGACCCCAAATATCCATAGGAACAAGTTCAAAAGCATGAGTAGTAGTTAACTGACTAATGCTATAGGGAAACTTCCTTTGCCTAGCAAAGTGACAAATATCACATACAGCATCTTTATTTGCATCAATAAAGGGAAAATCCTGGAAAATCCTTAGGCATAGTGACCAATCTAGCTGGGGAAACATGTCCAAGTCTAAAATGCCATAGGGCAGTCGTAGGTATACATGGAAAACCAGAATTGACATTATTAATTGTTACCTCTCCTGGCAACTTATCTACACGGGCAATCTGGTCCAAGTAGTACAAACAATGGAGCAGCTTACCTGATCCAATCTGCATTGAGTGAGCATCCTGAATTGTACAAATTCCATTAATGAACACAAATTTATGATTTGTTGCTAGAGTCGAGATATGGAGATAAGATTGAAGCTAAATTGTGGCAAATATAGAACATCTGTGAGCATCAGTGATTGTGTGACTTGTATGCTACCAGAATAATAAGCATAAACCATAGTGTCATTAGGCAGTTTCACTGAAACTGGATTTATTCCATCATATGTGTGGAATAGATTCAGAGAGCAACATGTGTGATCAGTTGCTCCTGAGTCTATGATCCACGTTAAACACTTGGTAGATGAAACAGATGAACCAATAGTAGAGCTAGAACTACCTGCATCTGAACCTGAAAACTGAGGGTGTGACTTAAGACCAGAGTCAATGCTCAAGTGATTGACTACATGAGGTGCTTGATCTGCACCCTGCACTTTCTGAAAACCTAGTTTCTGCATAGCTCCAAGGAAAACCTTGAGTTCTTCTTGACTGAAGTTAGCAAGATTAGCTGATTCATCAGGAAGAATCTCATCAGTTATTGAACTATTAACGGCAGAAACCTCTCTGTTTTGGGGTTTAGGTGTATATCCATGCAACTTGAAGCACACATCTGTAGTGTGTCCGGTTTTCTTGCAGTGTGTACACTGTTTTGGATTGGAATTAGATTTCCGTTTCGGATTGTATTTCTTAGCATCAGCTAGGTGTACAAGAATCTGAGAATCATCAATAGGATCTAGTCCATTCTGTCTTTCATGTTGCAAAATCATAGAGAACACAATTCATAGTAGGAAGTGGTTCCATGATTAAAATTTGTGATCTCACAGCAGCATAATTGTCATTTAGACCTAGCAGAAAATCAATCACTGAATCTTGATCCTTGTATGCCTTAATATTTCTAATAGCATGACAGGAACATTTAGTCAAACATGTACAATCCTTAATCGGCCTAAAAAGTTCAAGTTCTTCAGAGAGAATCATGAGTTCTGTGTGATAATCAGAAACAAATAACGAATTTTGTTTAAAAGAGCGCAAATCGTGTCTTAATTCTGCAACTCTTACATAATCCCCTTGAGAAAACCTTTCTCTCAAATTCTGCCATACCTGAGCTGCCCTTTCGATGAAAACCAAAATTTGAGCAATAGATGGCGTAAAAGAAGCCAAGATCCACAAATGAACAAGGTTGTTGCACCTTTCGTAGGCTTCAAAGCTTGGATCGAGGCACAGGTATTGATATATCAAGAAATCGGAGCTTGTTCTTAGAGATCATGCGCATCTCATCAATCGCGACCACGAGTGATAATTCCTTCCATTCAATGGAGGTGAAACGAGAACTGCTGCTGGATTTTCGCTTGGATGTATGAAGAACGGGCTATAAGAAATCGATGCAGGATCCACTACAGTGGAAGTGGAATCATTGAGGACATTGAAACTGTTTTGATTTGAAGCAGAAGCATTGGTCTTCTTCAGCGCCATTGAAGAACCTTTAGGAGCTCTTTGATACCATATTATGAAGAGTGAATTCTGATCTTATTGAATTAATTGAGAAAAGTTACATTACAAGCCTTATATAGGCACATGCTCAACTAACTAACTTCTTTACTAACTAACAAACTAGGCTTTTAACTAACTAACTAATTGAAAGCATTATAACAGAAAACTGAGTACATGTAAATCATAAGAATGTTCATAGTACATTAATATTGGTTTAGTAATCTTTCTCTAGGGAAATTTATTTTGCATATGAACATGAAGAATGTAATTGAATACATGCTTCTCAATCTATTTATTATAAGACTGTTCTGGTATTCTTGGCTGTACCAAACCCAAAGAATTAGTAACGAATTGGGCTATATGCTACAATTAGGTTTATGGGACTTTATTTTCTCTCTCTTTCACCCAGAAAGTAGAGATGCAATATTTTAAATGGCAACTTGTCGTCATTTGTTTGGACTAGGATTTAAATTGCCTTTTGAAGAATTGGTTTATGACGTAATACAATGGTGTGGTTTGATTCATACAGCCAATCTCACCTAGTGTACAGAGGCTTTTGTTGTTGTAAAAGGGAAGCACTTAACACCTTTATTTTGGTTGTTCAGGGTCTTGATTTTGTTGTTGCTGGTGGTGTAAGAGTGGCCGAACCATCCACAGTGGTTGACATGACAAAAATGCCCCCTAGAGTCCTACGGCAAGGAAAGGTAGAAATAGAACCGGTCAATTTGAAAGTCACTAGTTTTACATGGATGGGTTAGTTACTTCATATGACGTAAACTAGGCTTCCGAAGAATATGATGCCACTCTTTTACTATGGTGCAATGAAAAAATAAGATTAATAATAAAAGGAAAGAAAAGAATGTGATTTCACGTTTTGTGGCTAGTATCACATGCTTACATTTGATGTTGTCTAGCGTATGTTATATTCATTTATAACTAATATGATGTTCAGGGTCCTATTTTACATTGGATGGTGTTGGAGGATGACCAGAAAACTGATATTGAAGATCTCATTCCTGCTGCCATTTGAATATCCATTTTGATTGAAGATTTGACATCCGAAGATCTGTTCATGACTCTCTTCTCCAATTTTGCCCCAAACCTCTCAATGGATTTTACTTTTTTTTTTAAAAATAATTCTATTTTTGGCCTTAGAGCATACTAGGAAATGTATGAAATCATTAAGAACAAACTTCTATTATACGAACAAGGTAGATATTGTGTAAATAAAAATTCATATCTTCAGTCTCATATTACTTGAAATGAAATCTTTCATTTAAAGACTACTTTTGTGAGTAGCTATGGAAGATGGAAAATGAGTAATTTTTTTGTTTTGGGCGAGCAAGATGTAAAATTAATTTTTATTCAGATATTATTCAATAAATTTACTTTAGTTTAAAAATACCAAAATCAAAGTTAATATATTATGTTTTGAGTTAATATTTACTATTTTTTATCTGGAAATTCGGTGCTAGACCCTTCGGGCCTTTTCGGTCTAGTTACTATTTGGTATCTGGAAAATTGAGTTAATAGTTATTAGTTAGTGAGTGTTTGTTTTTGTTTTTGAGAGGTCTAAAAAGTCATTTTTGTGGAAGCAAGAAAAACATGCTTTAGTGAAAATTGTCTTGGAAAGTGCAATTTTCATGTTTACGTTTAAAATAGTTTCAACCAAACAGACATTTAATATTGTTATTTCAGTTTGTTTCTATCAGAATCTAAATCAAACATGGGAAGTCAATATATTTTCAGGCGTTCTAAAAGACGAAAGCTAAGATGATACAAGGCATCTTAGAAACATGGCTTTTTGACCAAAGTAGGTATTTTTACAAATTATTTACCAAAAAGTGTTTGTTTTGAAACATTTTATCAAAATGAAGTTGTTTTTGTTAACATGAAAAATTTTTTTTAATTGCTGACGTGGAAAGCGCCACCTAGACTGATATCTTCTACCTCAGCATTTAAAAAAATGAAAATGTCATGTGTCAAAAGCTGATTGGTTGGCATATTTTTATAAAAATAAAAATAAAAACATCCTCCAGCCTCCCACTGCACGCGCCATGTGGCACAACGCAGTGGAGGCGATCCCCTCCCCCAGCATCCCCCCCCCCCAATGCACTCCCTCCCCTATATAAACCCCTCCTTAACACACTCTTCAAATCCTAACCCTAATCTTTACTTCAAACCCTAACCCTATCCTAATATATTAGTTTTAGCTTCTATACCCTTTAAGGTATAATAATTTATTTATTATAAAAATTATTACGATTATTATTTTTACTAATTATTATTATGATGATTATTATTATTACTAATGTTGTCATTATTATTATTAGAAGACGGGTGGATTATAGAGCTAGGGGCGAATCAGAGGTTTATCTATTGGGATTGGTTGTATATTATTGTTATTATTGCTACTTTTATTTTGATTATTATTACTATTAGATATTAGATTTTATAAATGATTGCTATTATCATTATTACTATTGTTGTGGTTGTTATTATAATTATTAAGTTTAATATATCTTAATTTATTGTAGGTCACACATTATGAGTCTAATTGTAATGTTCGTGTACTTCAATGGGAGGATATGTGATGGAGAAGAAGGAATCACATTTGAAGGGATAAAAAAATAATGCAAATAAAATATGGAGTCGGGTATGAGCTTTTGAGGACAAAGATTCATGCTAGGTTGAAACTTCATCCAAATCAATGTGTTTCAAAAATTGTCACCCGGATTATGATATCGCAAAATCCGGCAAAATACATTGTTTACCAAATTAGTGACGATGAGGATGTGGAGTGCATGATTAACGCTTTTGAGCAGAACTCGTGGATGACAACACTGGAGTTATATGTTGATATCGATGTTGTTGGTAATTCGACAGTCCCTGCGCCATCATTAGGTAGTAATTTTGAGGTACAACGGTATGATGTAGACCTCGGATCATCGGATGAAGATATAGATTGGAACAATGAAAATGAGCTCGGTTTTACTGGAGACGAAAATGAAATACCAGATGATGATTCGTCGGACACTGAAGATGAAGCTGATCTAGGATCCAATCAAATCGTATCTTCAATGGCACCATCGGTAATCATGGCTTCTCTCGTTTCGGCTGTAAGGCCTGCGGCACATTGTGTTCCACAACAAACAAGTATGATATTATTGTTAGTATTCATCTTACTAATATTGATGGTTATTATTATTATTAACGTTATTACTATTTTTGTATATTTACAAGCCAATCGCACGGTGTATTTGTTGCGTTCAAAACACACTTAAGGGCAATATACCCTGTCGCAGAAGTAATATAGGACATAAGTCCAGATATCATACCCAAGAGATTAATTTTGATAACTAAGTGATAAAGCAAGTACTGAAATAGAGAAATCCTTATGCTATTCAAATTAATAAAGAACTCAAAAGAAATAAATAATAATATAGCAATGGAAAAAGATGATATAAGAAGATAAAAAGAGAGTTTAGAAATCAAGAGTAAAAGAGCCTAGAGTCGCGGTTTCACTTGTGCTTTCGATACCCCCCAAATCCTAATTCTATTCAATTTCGCAGTTGCTTTTCGAATATCAATCCTTATACGAAAACTATTAATTGTTTGTCAGGCAATCAATATTCTTTTCCCCAGATGAACCCAATGGTTGTCAGACAAAGAGTTTAAATGATTAGAAAGCATAAAAAACAAAGAAGTTGAATGACTGAAAAGAGTAAATCACGTTTTCTCAAATCTAGATGTTAAACCCTGGTTATCCTATAAATCTACCAATTTAATTGGGCTTTATAGCCAAAATATCAATTAATTGATTAAGAGCATACAAAGGGTGCACAATCCTAGTATGGGATGAAGAACAACAGAATAACACTATTCAAATCGCAACTTTGAAGCCAAATAGAATTTGAATTGAAGCTAAGACATAGCAAAAAGGATTTCTACTAACACAAGATCCATCACAACTCTAGCGGTGAATTTAGCTACTCATAGTAATAGAGAAAACCAAAGTCAATAAAGAGAAACACATCCTGAAGAATTTAATAGGGAGAAGTGGTCTCCAACTTAACCTCCAGGTGTCAAATCCTACTCTAGAAATCAAAATTACAAAGAAAACAAACTACTAAAAACTACTAAAATAAGTCTACAATTGATAACTGATGATGAGAGTGGTACACAGGCCTCTATTTATAGGAAAAATAGGAGAAAAGCCCTAAAATTTGCTGTCAGCACCGCCAGCACAGTTGTGCTCCCTTTTCGTAAAACAGCATCATAATGCACGGGATTGAGCACGACCATGCTGAATTTAGCACGGCCGTCATGAATTTAGCACAATTGTGATGAATGTCATCTTGTACAGCATTATAGATCTTTTCGTAAGCTTTCCAACGCCACAAAGAACGCCTCAATCGAATATCCAGAGCTCAAGTTATGATCAAAATAGTGACGAGAGATACATCAGAAATCTCTTCTGTACAAGCAGCACGGGCATGCTCATCAGTCAGCACGGGCGTGCTCATCAGTCAGCATGGTCGTGCTCTACATTATGTAAGGCCTTGGTCAAATATGTAAGGGCGTATCAACTTTGCAAATCAGCGTTCTAGTGCGCGGGCTTTAGCACGGGCGTGCTCACCTTCTTGCATGGTCGTGCTCTTCGTGAATGGGATTGTGCTAGCTTCAATCAGGCCCTACTTCTCTAAGTCAGACCTTTCTTCACTTTGGTATGGGCGTGCTGATGTGTGGCACGGCCATGCTAAATCTCCATATGTCAGCTTTAAGTCTTTTTGTAAGGCTTTGTTTGGGTGGATGGCTTTGGAGGGTTGGCATGGACGTGCTCTAAGACGACTCGTTGTCCATTAAAGAACCTAAGATATTAACTAACCTTAATCGCGTTATAATCGTTAGAGCACCTTATTAATACGAAGCGAAGCATAAAATTGAGCGCAAAAACAAACACAATTTACAACACGCAACGCCTCAGAGTACACACCATTAAAGTATAAGAAATATATCACATACATCATTGTCCCATCAGTAGGGCTATAATATTAAAGTAATACATACAGAGTATATTAATACAACCCAAAATAAAAGTATGAAAAGTAGGTCGAGAGACAACTCTCCGGCTAACCACGATCATTGCCCGACCTCTCGAGGCTAGGGTCCGTGGCACGTCCTCCGGTATCAGGCTCGTAAGGAATGTCGTCCAGCTCCTCAGCCACTGGTTCCTCCTTGGGGACTTCCCATAAAATAAGAGCAACACATACAGAAAATAGCGGGAGATAAGAAATATATATCATCAATATGGGAGAGGGGCATTAGTACAACCTATATATATACATCATACAACACAGATAGCATATACAACACAACATCACCCATCTCTTAAGTCACCGATCACAATCATCTAAAACATTATTCTCTCAAATAAGCCTCTAAATGGGATACTAGTCCCAATGTATATGCTGACTTCCCTATATGCATGTCGGCCGATACACCACGTCCCCAGTTGGATATCCCCGTCGGGATTACATCACATCACATCCCGCCTCGGGATTTAAAGTAACACATCCCCAATTGGACATCCCCCTTTGGGACAAAATGTTGTGGTATGAATGATATGCTATGCAACAAACACCCATCGCAGGTTGAAACCGGTACCTCACGCCTACGCACTCGACCACTACCATGACACATCGCATCCCATCAACATCAATATCAACATCAACATCAACATCAACATCAACATCAACATCAGCATCACAACGCCTTACGTCTACAAGCCACAGTTCCATGGTCGGGACCACAACGGTATCAACCCGAATAACATCATCACTCACCATACTCTCATCAACACTTAGCCAGTCAAATCACAACAGAATATTACAACAATAATTTCACAATACAGATATCATCATAAAGCCACATCAACAAAATAAATCAACAGATAATCAAATAAAAAATCCAATACATCAACCTCAATTAATCATAATAGCCATATCATCAACTTAGTGGTGATAGCCCAAAATTACCTACACCCAGGGTCCAGGCACTTTATCCAGGGCTCAACCTCTAGTAAGGTTTAAGGTTTCCCCTACACACACACACACACACACACACACGCGCGCGCGCGCGCGCGCCTTCCTGACGATATCGTTTCTTTCTCCCCACCTTAGTGATTCTCACGTGCAGCTCCGGCTATGACTCCGCAACTGTCACTCGGGTGCGCAGTCGAACGTTCGAGTCCTGTCCGATTCTATACAACAAAACACAACCAGAAATCAGTACAGTTCAATCAAAAACTCCCCTAACCTTAGGACTAGGCTGCTGCCCTTATTTAGTTAAATAGGCTAGGGATGTTGAAATTCTACCAACTCTTGGATCAATGATCCTTAAGCATACCTAAGACATAATACATGATAGAGTTTCGACCCTCACCATGAAAAATAGGTGAGAGTTTGATTTGGCTTCCTAATCATTTGGATTACATGATTAAGGAATGAAATAGGTGAAATCGAGAATCATTTCACAAAAATTGAACCAAAACCTTTTCCCCCAAAACTCAATAGGTTCGGCCCCCTTTTAGTTAATTAGGTTAGGAAGATTATTTGATTTCAAGCTCTTGGGTTATGATAGTAGGGGATGAAACTAGATTGTAGAATTTGGTTTGGCATTAAAATGATTTTTCTACAATTTTCTAGAGATTTTTTAAGTTTAGATCTTAAAACTTGAAACCATAGATTTCAATGGAAGAAAATGAAGATTGAGAGCTCAAAAGTGAAATCTATACCTCTTAGATGATAGAGGAGGATTAGAGGATCAACTTTGCTTCACAAACTTTCTTGAAAAATCTTGTGAAAGCTTGAGAAAAATGTAGGTGAAGAAATGAAAAAAAGAAATGGAGGAAGAAAAAGGAAAGAAGAAGAAGAAGATGGAGGGGGAGAGAAGAAAGATCAGCCGAGTGAAAAAGTGAGAGAGGGGTAAAGTTTTAGATATTTTAGGGACAAAATTGTCCTTTAGGAAAAAGACCAAGGGCATTTTGGTCCTTTCGCGTCCAGATATTTTCTAATTTCATAAATATCTAGATATTTTTCAGAAAAGAAATGATGACAGTAGTGAGTCACAGACATGCCTTCCTAGGCGATGTGACTTCAGGTTCATCCGTTTTTTGCTCTGTTACTTACGCGATTTAATATATCGCCCAAGAAAGTCGTGAAAACTTTTATATTTTGAAGTTTTTCAAAATCGTCGATATTGTTCGCAATTTTATTTAAAAACTATTTGTTTCGTTCGCGACTCAAAATTAGGTCGTCTGAGCAGTAAAATAATACTGTCAGTGTAAAACGCAGACCGGGCTCCGTCTGAGTTTTCGACCAAAATTTAACCATAGCTTCCTACGATAGCGTAGAGCGTGACTATGGTCTCGGAATAATTAATTTCACTCTCTAGATCCTTCAATAAAATACAAACACACAATTACTGTTTAATTAAGAAAATCTTGAAAATCGGGACGTACATTACTAATCCCATTAAAAAGAATTTTGTCCTCAAAATTCGACGTACCTTAGAATAGATGTGGATATTGCTGCTGCATATCCTCTTCGCGTTCCCAGGTTGCATCTCCTGTTGTAGCATCCCATATGACTTTGACTAAGGGAATCTGCTTCCCGCGAAGTTCTTTCACCCTCATGTCTTCAATCCGTACAGGCAACGCTTCGTATTCTAAGTTCTCCCTTACCTGGATTGATTCGGGCTCTATCATGTGTGGTGGATCAAGATGGTATTTTCTAAGTTGGGATACATGGAATACATTATGAATATTGGATAGGTTGGGAGGTAAAGCAATTTGGTAGGCAACTGGACCAATTCGGCGAAGAATTTGAAATGGTCCAATGAATCTAGGTGTAAGCTTTCTAGATTTGATTGCCCTGCCGATTCCAGTTCTTGGCGTGACCCTCATAAAGACATGATCGCCTTCTTGGAACTCCAAAGGTCTCCTCCTCTTGTCACTGTAGCTCTTCTGCCGATCCCGTGTGACTTTCATCCTTTCCCGAATTTTCTTAACTTGCTCCATCATTCGCTGCACCATCTCTGGGCCTATCAATTGATTCTCCCCGGTTTCCTATCAACTGATTCTCCCCGGTTTCATATCAATAGAGCGGTGTTCTGCACTTTCGTCCATGTAGCGCCTCGTATGGCGCCATGCCAATACTCGAGTGGAAACTATTATTGTATGTGAACTCAATCAATGGAAGGAATTCGTCCCAGCTTCTTGTGTTTTCCAAAACACATGCTCTTAAAAGATCCTCCAACGATTGAATCATCCTTTCAGATTGACCATCCGTCTGCGGATGATAAGCTGAACTCATTCTGAGCTTCGCTCCCAACGCATCATTTAAACTCTGCCAAAACCTAGAAGTAAATCTTGGATCCCTGTCCGAAATTATACTCGAAGGTACCCCATGTAATCTCACCACTTCTTTGATGTACATTTGGGTTAATCTTTCCAAAGAATACATTTGGTTGATCGGCAAGAAATGAGCATATTTCGTCAGTCTGTCAACGATTACCCAAACTGCATCGCACCTCTTCTGCGTCCTTGGTAGTCCGGAAACAAAATCCATTGCAATGCTATCCCATTTCCATTCTGTGACGTCCAATGATTGCAATAACCCTGCTGGTTTCTGGTGTTCAATCTTTGCCTTTTGACACACCAGACAGGATTGGTCATATTCGGCTAATTCCTTCTTCATCCCAGGCCACCAAAACATTCCCTTTAGGTCCTGATACATTTTTGTAGATCCGGGATGAAAACTTAGCTTACTCTTGTGTGCTTCTTCCAAGATCATGCTCCTAACTTCGCTATCCTTAGGCACACATATCCCGACTCCAAACTTTAGGATTCCATCAGTACCTTTCTTGAACTCTGAAGTCTTTCCTTCTTCTACCATCTGGTTCTTTTCTTATAAGTACTAATCTTCTCCTTGCTTTTTCCAGATCAAGTTCAGAAAGTCGCTAGTGATAGTGACCATTCCTAAACTTA
This sequence comes from Ammopiptanthus mongolicus, assembly GCA_039655645.1. Lineage (NCBI taxonomy): Eukaryota > Viridiplantae > Streptophyta > Magnoliopsida > Fabales > Fabaceae > Ammopiptanthus > Ammopiptanthus mongolicus. The sequence goes on along the minus strand of CM077349.1, from coordinate 26,403,469 downwards.
TCTTATCTCTGGATAACTCTACGTCTAGATTCAAATTCCTGAACTGTTCCAGCAGTTCCAGTTCTTTCAACGTCATAGCGGACATATGCAAAGATTTCTGACTCAATGCATCTGCCACCACGTTGGCCTTTCCTGGGTGGTACTGTAGATCAAATTCATAATCTTTTATGAATTTCATCTATCTCCTCTGTCGCATGTTCAACTCCTTTTGGTCGAACAAATACTTTAGACTTTTATGGTCGCTAAACACACTGAATTTAGCGCCATAGAGATAGTGTCTCCATATCTTCAATGAAAACACTATTGCAGCCAACTCTAGGTCATGGGTTGGGTAATTCCGTTCGTGCATTTTTAGCTGTCTGGAAGCATAGGCTACGACTTTCCTCTCTTGCCTCAGAACGAAACCCAAACCTTGATACGATGCGTCACAGTACACATCGAACGACATTGATGGATCTGGCAAGACTAGTACTGGAGATGTAGTTAGCCTCCTTTTCAGCTCTTGGAAACTAGCCTCACACTCTTCTGTCCATTTATACGATTTTCCCTTCCTCATTAATTGCGTCAGAGGTAACGCAATCTTCGAGAATCCCTCAATAAACCTCCTGTAGTATCCTGCTAGCCCGAGAAGGCTTCTGATCTCGCTTACCGTCTTAGGGCTTTCCCACTTAACCACAGCTTCTACTTTTGCAAGATCCACTGCTATACTATCCTTATCGATTACATGTCCAAGGAATTGTGCCTCCTCCAGCCAGAACTCGCACTTCGACAACTTGGCATAAAGTTGTCTATTAAGAACTTGAAGTACAATCCTCAAATGCTCTTGATGCTCTTCCTTGTCAAAGGAGTAGATAAGGATGTCCTCGATAAAAACAACGATAAACTTATCAAGGTACGGTCTGAAGATTCTATTCATATAGTCCATGAACACTGCAGGAGCATTAGTCACACCAAAAGGCATAACTAGATACTCGTAGTGCCCGTACCGACTCTTAAAAGCCGTCTTCGGTATATCATCATCCTTCACCCTTATCTGATGATAACCGGATCTCAGATCAATCTTAGAAAAGACCGTTGCTCCCCTCAATTGGTCCATAAGATCGTCAATCCTTGGCAACGGGTATTTATTCTTGATTGTCACCTTGTTGAGCTGTCTGTAGTCCACACACAACATTGAACTGCCGTCCTTCTTCTTGACGAACAGCACAGGTGCTCCCCAGGGTGAAACACTCGGTCTTATAAACTGCTTCTACAGCATGTCGTCCAGTTGCTTCTTCAGCTCTGCCAACTCTGTTAGGGACATTCGATAGGGTGCTATCGAAATCGGTCCGGCTCCGGGTGTAAGATCGATTGCGAACTCTACCTCCCTCTTGAGTGGTAATCCTGGCACATCATTCGGGAATATATCTGGAAACTCACGCACCACCGGCAAAGCATCCAGACTCAGAGTCTCCTCGGCTTCCAAAGAAAACAGCACGATGCACTCTCCTGATTGTACACCTTCCGACACACCATCACTGGCAAGTAATGATCCAGATTGCTCGGAAAAGCAGATTTGAACAGTCTAGTACTACATGGTTGGCCGAAAGCCAGTCCATGCCTAAGATAATATCAATCTGCTGCATAGGCAGACAGATTAGGTCAACAAGAAAAGATCGGTTCTCTAAAACAACCGAGCATTGTAAACAGATAAATAAGGTTGTCAGGGAATCACCCGTGGGTGTAGAAACAGTCAAATCATATGGTAAGGATGAAACAGACAAATTCAAATGATCTACACACGCTAAAGAAATAAAGGAATGTGTAGCCCCCGAATCAAATAAAATAGATAAGAATCCCCCCGCAAATAGGCACTTACCTTGTATCAGATCAAGACATTAAGAGGCTTCAGATCCTCTCACAACGAATACTCTTCCTGTCGTCTGTGGCCTGTTCTGCTGGCCCACTACTTATTGTCCAGTCCCAGCGTTCCGAGTTCTTCCGACTTGTTGTTGGACTTGGCCCCTACTTGCATCCCCCGTTCGACACTCGTTGGCATAGTGGCCCCAAGTGCTACAATGGAAACAAGTGACGTTCGGTGCCTGAGCACAATCTTTCACTTGATGCGGCCCACAGCATCGAAAGCACTTGGAAAATCCTGGTTGTCCTTGACTGGCATTCCCTTTCCCATAACTTGCTGGTTATTGATTCGGGCGACTGTAAGGTTTCACCCTCGGTTGGAACTTTCCTCCTCGGCCTTTCTGACCAAAGTTCCTGGCTGGTCCACCACTCGTTGCTGGAGTTTGTGTAACTCTCTCTTGATCGTGTCCTTCCAGTACTGTGTATTTTTCCACTAGCTAGGGGAATGATCAGACGCTCAATGGCAGCATAGCCCTATTCAGTTCGGGTCTTAGTCCATCGTCGAACCTTCTGCACACCCAGTCTTCATCCGGGTACACTTGGTAAAACTGGGAGAATTTCAGCAGCGCGTCAAACCTCATGGCATATTCTCCCACCGACTTTTGTTCCTGCTTCAGGTTCAGGAATTCTTTTTCTTTCTCTTGACGAACACACCTTGGAAAATATTTCTCCAAGAAACTCTCACGGAATACCTCCTAAGTCAGCAATCTTCCTTTAGCCTATAACAGTCTCTGTTTGTTCTTCCACCATGCTTCAGCTGCCTCGACTAGCGTGAAGGCAGCATACGTGACTTTCCTATTCTCTCTGCATTGGATAGCAACAAAGACTTTCTCGATTTCTTACAGCCATAGCTCAGCAGCTTCCGGATTGTACTCCCCATGGAATGGGGGAGGATTCCCTTTCATGAAAGCATTCAGTCCAGTGTTTACCACTTCCCCTCCTCCGACCGGATTCTGCTGTTGTCTAGCATCCCTCTCTTCCTATCGCTGCATGAACTAAGCGTTCTGCTATGTTTGTTGCAGCATTGCAGCGACCAAATCCCTCATGGCCCTCATTGTTTCGTTTTGATCTCTGCTATTCCCAATTCCCGAGGTATCCCCACTACTGTCGGGGCTCTCGGCTCCCCTTCCTCTGCCACGTCCTCTAGCCATTCTTTCCTGGTAAAGTAAGCGTTAGTTTCAATCTATAAGTCATATCTAGTTTGTTAGTTAGGAAAGAAAATAAAGAAAACAAGGCAAAAGGCAAAAAGAAGGCGCTCAACTCGCAAACACTATTCTCGCCACGCGAGACAGAAAGCCTTTCGACTTCGCGACGAGAAAACAATGCTCGCCTCGCGAGCCAGAAGGCCAGCCTGACTAATGAAGTACAGCCTTTCGGCCTAGTGACGCGAACGAGATTCTCGCCTCGCGAGCTAGAAGGCCAGACTGATCAGTAAAGAACAGCCTCTCTATCTCACGACGCGAACCTTTTCTCGCCACGCGAGCCAAAAGGCTACACTGATCAGTAAAGAACAGCCTCTCGGCCTCGCGACGCAAACATATTCTGGCCACGCGAGCCAGAAGGCTAAACTGATCAGTTAGGAATAGCCTCTTGGCCTCGCGACGTGAATATATTCTCGTCACGCGAGCCAGACAAAAGCACATACAATATTCATCAACCGATATGTATATCATATGCCTTACAAACAAAACAGTTATCAAACTCGATAACTTACGCATAGGACGCTCTACCCTTTTTCTAACACAGTTGGTATACAATGTGGATCCAACTTATCAAGTTGTACACTTCCTCAACCTCACAATCCGATATTAGAATCAAACTGCTCTGATACCAATAAATGAGACGACCCGTCGTCCTATTAAAGAACCTAAGATATTAACTAACCTTAGTCGCATTATAATCATTAACACGCCTTATTAATACGAAGCGAAGCGGAAAATTGAGCGTAGAAGCAAAACAATTTACGACATGCAACGCCTCAGAGTACACAGCTTTAAAGTATAAGAAATATATCACATATATCATTGCCCCATCAGTAGGGCTACAATATTAAAGTAATACATACAGAGTATATTAATACAACCCAAAATAAAAGTATGAAAAGTAGGCCGAGAGACAACTCTCCGGCTAACCACGATCATTGCCCAACCTCTCGAGGCTAGGGTCTGTGGCACGTCCTCTGGCGTCAGGATCGTAAGGAATATCATCCAGCTCCTCAGCCACTAGTTCCTCCTCGAGGTCTTTCCATAAAATAAGAGCAACACATACAGAAAATAGCAGCAGATAAGAAACATATATCATCAATATGGGAGAGGGGCATCAGTACAGCCTATATATATACATCATACAACACAGATATCATATACAACACAACATCACTGATCTCTTAAGTCACCCATCACAATCATTGCAAACATCATTCTCTCAAATAAGCCAATAAGAGGGATACTAGTCCCTATGTATATGCTGACTTCCCTATATGCATGTTGGCCAATACATCACGTCCCCAGTTGGACATCCCCGTCGGGATTACATCACATCACATCCCGCCTCGGGATTTAAAGTAACACGTCCCCAATTGGACATCCCTTTGAGACAAAATGTTGTGGTATGAAATGATATGCTATGCAACAAACACCCATCGCAGGTTGATACCGGTACCTCACGCCTACGCACTCGACCACGATCACGACACATCGCATCTCATCAACATCAACATCAGCACCACGATGCCTTGCGTCTACGAGCCACAGCTCCATGGTCTGGACCACAACGGTATCAACCCGAACAACATCATCACTCACCATACTCTCATCAACACTTAGCCAGTCAAATCAAAACAGAATATTACAACAATAATTTCACAGTACAGATATCATCATAAAGCCACATCAACAAAATAAATCAACAAATAATCAAATAAACAATCCAATACATCAACCTCAATTAATCACAATAGCCATATCATCAAATTAGTGGTGATAGCCCAAAAGTACCTACACCCAGGGTCCAGGCACTTTATCCAGGGCTCAACCTCTAGTAGGGTTTAAGGGTTCCCCCCCCCACACACACACACACAGACACACACACACACACACACACACACACACACACACACACACACACACACATATATATATATATATATATATATATATATATATATATATATATATATATATATATATATATATTCTATACTAAGCTTGCCTTCCCGACGATATCGGTTCTTTCTCCCCACCTTAGTGATTCTCACGTGCAGCTCCAGCTGTGACTCTGCAATTGTCACTCGGGTGCGCGGTCGAACGTTCGAGTCCTGTCCGATTCTATACAACAAAACACAACCAGAAATCAGAACAGTTCAATCAAAAACTCCCCTACCCTTAGGTCTAGGCTGCTGCCTCTATTTAGTTAAATAGACTAGGGATGTTGAAATTCTACCAACTCTTGGATCAATGATCCTTAAGCATACCTAAGACATAATCCATGATCATTTATCAAAGATTTGAACCAAAATCCTTTAAACCAACAAAATAAGGTTTCGACCCTCACCATGAAAAATAGGTGAGAGTTTGATTTGGCTTCCTAATCATTTGGATTACATGATTAAGGAATGAAATAGGTGAAATCGAGAATTATTTCACAAAAATTGAACCAAAACCTTTTTCCCCAAAACTCAATAGGTTCGGCCCCTTTTAGTTAATTAGGCTAGGAAGATTATTTGATTTCAAGCTCTTGGGTTATGATAGTAAGGGATGAAACTAGAATTTAGAGCTTGGTTTGGCATTAAAATGATTTTTCTGCAATTTTCTCGAGATTTTTGAAGTTTGAATCTTAAAACTTGAAACCATAGATTTCAATGGAGGAAAATGAAGATTGAGAGCTCAAGAGGAAATCTATACCTCTTAGATGATAGAGGAGGATGAGAGGATCAACTTTGCTTCACAAACTTTCTTAAAAAACCTTGTGAAAGCTTGAGAAAAATGTAGGTGAAGAAAAGAAGAAATGGAGGAAGAAGAAAAAGGAAGGAAGAAGAAGAAGATGGAGGGGGAGAGAAGAAAGAGATCAGCCGAGTGATAAAGTGAGGGAGGGGTAAAGTTTTAGATATTTTAGGGACAAAATTGTCCTTTAGGAAAAAGACCAGGGGCATTTTGGTCTTTTCGCGTCCAAATATTTTCTAATTTCATAAATATCTAGATATTTTCCAGAAAAGAAATGATGACAGTAGTGAGTCACGGACATGCCTTCCTAGGCGATGTGACTTCAGGTTCATCCGTTTTTGGCTCCGTTACTTACGCGATTTAATATATCGCCCAAGAAAGTCGTGAAAACTTTTTATATTTTGAAAATTTTCAAAATCGCCGATATTGTTCGCAATTTTATTTAAAACCTACTTGTTGCGTTCACGACTCAAAATTAGGTCGTCTGAGCAGTAAAATAATACTGTCAGTGTAAAACGCAGATTGGGCTCCGTCTGAGTTTTTGACCAAAATTTAACCATAGTTTCCTATGATAGCTTAGAGCGTGACTATGATCTCGGAATAATTTATTTCACTCTCTAGACCCTTCAATAAAATACAAACACACAATTACTGTTTAATTAAGAAAATCTTGAAAATCGGGACGTTATATGCTCTCGTATAGCACGGCCGTGCTAACCCCAGAACTTCAGTATTTTGCCTAGTTAAGCTCTAAAACCTTTATTTTTCTTCATAAGTTTATCAAGTTGCATCTGAATCTCAATTCTGTCAAAACTTAAGTAAAATAGTGAAATACAATAATATTTATCATTAAATGCATCAAAATTCAACCTAAATACCCCATATAAAATGCACAGAATTGAGGTTCATCAAACTTCCCACACTTGAACATGGCCTGTCCTCAAGTAATTATTTGGCTTAAAATATTTTTCAAAAGGAGTAAATACTCAATTTGGTCCCTGAAATTGTCGGGTCGTATCAATTTAGTCCCCACATTATCAATATTCCAACATCATCCTTGAAATTACAAAATGTAGCAAATACATCCCTGACATTATCCACTTAGTTTCAAATAAATCCCTGACATTACCAACTTAATGTCATTATAGTCCATGCAAATTTCAACGGAGGGACGAATCTGACTAACTTTCTGCAATTCCAGGGATCATTTTGGAATATTGATAATGTGGAGGACTAAGTTGATACGACCCTACAATTTCAGGGACCAAATTGAGTATTTACTCTTTTCAAAAGAGGCTTCAGACTTAAATTAAGGGAACACAAAACAAACAAAGTTTTTCAAAATTACGAAGATAGTCAAGCAAGTATAATTTTCAAAAGGGAGTCAAGAGATTACCCAATTAAACTTTTAAATTCCTTAAACTTAAACTTTTCAAAAGAACAAAGGTCGCTCCACTCACAAACTCTCGGTGTATTGGGCAAAGTCATAAAAGCACTCAAGATTGCCAAATAAATACATTACCATAAGCTTGTCCATCGACCAAATCTCCACAATATGAACTACATGCAAGCATAAGAAGGAAGGGGTCTTTCATGGGTTGTAACGAACCCATGGCATTAATGTCAGGTAAGGTAGAGAAAGAAAGGGATAATCAAAAGGCTAAATCAAGAAAACAGAGTAATAACCTCTTGAAGCATAAAAGAACATAAAGTGCATTAGCACCATTTTCACAAAAATATTCAAGGATCTACTACTTTTCTTCAACCTTTCCCTCTTTCCTTTGCCATAAGCTTTTTGTTTTTCTTGCATTCTCTCTAACTTTATTTTCATCAAATATTTCTTTTTCTTTTCCTTTTTGAGAAGAGAGAGAAGCATTTTTTCCTTTATACTGCCAGCTTATTTTTAACATTTTTATTTTTGGAAAGAGATTCACCACCACACATTCCTACTGTCGCTCCATTATACTTGTAAGAGTTTACCAGAAATAATTTTTAATTTTCAGAATAGAGACCAAAGAAGAAATTTTTTATAAAAGCTCAAAATTGGGTAACTAGAGGGACTGTTTAATAAAACAAATACGGGCCAGAAAATGCCTACTAGTGCCCCAACCAAAGTTCCACATGTATAAGTCAAATTCGCCTCGAGATGGTCTCAGGACATGATCGAGAACATATATTACTTGAGAATCACACTCATCAAAGAAAAAGGGTTAATATCAAATAATGTTGTCAATGTAACTTAACCCCATAAAAGCCCAAATCTCATATTTAGAAGCTAAGTCTAATGAAAAGTTTTCAATCAAAGAATTGTCTGTCAATTATCAGTTTTCAAAAGACTAACTTTTTCAAAAATACTTAAGAGACTATCAAAGCAATTTATCAAAAAAAATTTGTAAGGGATTTCCTTAATTTTCATCATAAAAGTGCTAAGCCAATTAATTGAATGCAACAAAAACATATATCTTCTCTTCCCACACTTAACTTATGCAGTGTCCTCAATGCAACACATTTAATTATGAAATAAAAGTGGAGAGGGAAAGAAGAAGAGAAATTTTTATTTTTATTTTTATTATCCTAAAAATAAAATAAACTATCCTAAAAATAAATAAAATAAACTATCCTAAAAATAGAACTAACAAAATAAATAAAATAACTCAAGTTGCCTCCCGTAAAGCGCTCGTTTAACATCTTTAGCTTGACGGTACCTCAAAAGTGATCAATCAAGGGCTCTCCAAATGCAAATTTAGCATCTAACGCTTGCCCCTTCTTAGCTTCCGTACCATGTGGTTTATGTTATTTTTATTTTTTCCCCTTGGTGGATGTGCTTCAAAAGATGATGGCATTTTTGCTTTTCCACCATCCACCAATATTTTCAGATCCTGCAAGATAAGATTTTCTTTCTGCATCCTAACACACTCAAAGTTGTTAGCAACAACCACATCATCATTAGCAGAATAAGAAGAAATCAAAGTAGAGAAATATTGAGAGGGATTTTTAGAATTTAACATTTTTAAAACATCCTCTTTGGTACCACTATTTAATGTTACCTTCCCCTTTTTAACCTCAATTTCAACATCACCAATGGCTAAGAGAATCTTTTCTGGCTCCTGGTTGATTTTCACCATTTTTGGCTCGCCGGGAGTGGTGCACGGCCGTGCTTCAGTTGGTACACGACCGTGCTCACCATCAGACTTGCTCTTTTCAACAAGAGCTTCGTCTTTTTCTGTAATTCTACCAACTAACTCTTCTGGCACACTGTCAGCTATGTACGGTTGTGCTTGAGCTTCAGACTTGTCCACTTCAGTAGGAACTTCTTCTGTGGATGTCTGTCCGCCAATAGATGGAGGAGTACTCATCCAAAGTTGATAAAGTTGCTCATCTTCAATCTCTTCATTTATGTTGATAGTATCCTCAGAAGTGTCTTCTTGGGATTTTTCCTCCAGATTGGGCTTAACTTGAGGGGCCAATGGTTTTTCGACTGACTGAGTTAGTAACATAGATAGGAGGGAGATTTGAGTCCGTATAGCGTCCAATCGATTATTACTCCGCTCCATAATCTCATACCAATCTATTTCTTGCTTTTCTTGTCTTGGCCACTGATTTTGCAAGTAAGGTGGCTCATAGACAAAATTATACTGGCCCCAGTTGGGATTGCTCTCACAATTAATCCAAGGATTATTTGCTGGCTTCTGCACCCACAGACCACAGTCACTGATAGTGAAATAATCTCCATGAGTTATCCTTTCACCCATGGTTCTGCAAAATAAGATCAACTACAAGCAGACTGTTAGCACACAGATAAAATATCAATTTTTTTCTAAAGTAACTAGGATTTCTTTTCTTCCAATATTACTAAAATCACAAAATATCAAAAATTATTCCCCGACAACGGCGTCAAAAACTTATTGCGTTCAAAATACACTTAAGGGCAGTGTACCCTGTCGCATAAGCAATATAGGACGAAAGTCCAAATATCGTACCCAAGAGATTAATTTTGATAACTAAGTGATAAAGCAAGTACTGAAATAGAGAAATCCTTATGCAATTTAGACTAATAAATAACTCAAAAGAAATATATAATAATATAGGAATGGTAAAAGATGAATGAAAGAAGATAAAAAGAGAGCTTAGAAATCAAGAGTAAAAAAGATTAGAGCCGTGGTTTCACTTGTGCTTTCGAACCCCCCAAATCCTAGTTCTAAGTTGCTTTTTGAATATCAATCCCTCTACGAGAACTATTAATTGTTTGTCAGGCAATCAATATTATTTTCCTCAGATGAACCTAATGGTTGTCAGGCAAAGAGTTTAAATGATTAGAAAGCATAAAGAATAAAGAGGTTTAATGACTGAAAGGAGTAAATCATGATTTCTCAAATCCAGATGTTAAACCCCGGTTACCCTATAGCTCTACCAATTTAATTGGGCTTGAGAGCCAAAATATCAATCTATTCATTAAGAGTATACATAGGGTGCGCAATCCTAGTATGGGATGAAGAACAACAAAATAACACTATTCAAATCGCAACTTTGAAACCAAACAGAATTTGAATTGAAGCTAAGACATAGCAAAAAGGGTTTCTACTAACACAAGATCCACCACAACTCTAGTGGTGTATTTAGCTACTCATAGTAATAGAGAAAACCAAAGTCAACAAAGAGAAACACATCCTAAAGAATTGAAGAGGGAGAAGTGGTCTCCAACTTAACCTCCAGGTGCCAAATCCTACTCTAGAAATCAAAAATACAAAGAAAACAAACTACTAAAAACTTCTAAAATAAGTCTACAACTGATAATCGATGATAAGAGTGGTACAGAGGCCTCTATTTATAGGGAAAATAGGAGAAAAGCCCTAAAATTTGCTATTAGCGCCACCAGCACGGCCATGCTGAATGTCGTCATGTACAGCCTTGTAGATATTTTCGTAAGCCTTCCAACGCCACAAAGAACACCTCAATCGGACATCTAGAGCTCAAGTTATGATCAAAACGGTGACGAAGGATACATGCAGAAATCTCTTCTGTACAGGTAGCACAGGTGTGCTCATCAGTCATCACGGCCGTGCTCTTCATTATGTAAGGCCTTGGTCTAATATGTAAGGGTGTACCAACTTCGCAAATCAGCGTTCTAGTGCACGGGCGTGCTCACCTTCTTGCACGGTCGTGCTCTTCGCGATTGGGATGGTGCTCGCTTTAGTCAGGTCTTACTTCTCTGAGTCAGGCCTTTCTTCACTTTGGCATGGGCGTGCTGATATGTGACACGGCTGTGCTAAATCTTCACAGGTCAACTTTAAGTCTTTTTGTAAGGCTTTGTTTGGATGGATGGCTTTGGAGGGTTGGCACGGCCGTGATCTCTCATGGCACGACCGTGCTAACCCCAGAACTTCATTATTTTGCCCAATTAAGCTCTAAAACCTTCACTTTTCTTCAAAAGTTCATCAAGCTGCCTCTGAACGTCAATTCTGTCCAAACCTAAGTAAAAGGGTGAAATACAATAATATTTATCATTAAATGCATCAAAGTTCAACCCAAATACCCCCTATAAAATGCACAGAATTGAGGTTCATCAACATTCTTCAATACATCTCATTACAGTTATATTGGGACCACACAGACGAAGAGATAGATTTTCAAGGGTTGGATGTTCCTGGGTCATGGCATGTGGGTCAGGAATTATATGTAGGTTTACGACTCGTCAATAAACAGGCAGTTCAGCTAGCTGAGAAGCATTACTCAATGAACATTCATTAGTCATTCATATTTGTTTAATCAAAACCAACAATTTTAAATGGGAAGTGCCCAAATCATGGAGAAGGTTGCCAATGGAGGATGAGGGCAATTTTATCAATTGTGTGAACCGTATGTTGTCACAACATCATCCTCCATTGGCCCCATCTCGGGGGGAGGGGGGACAGCCTCCACTGCATTGCGTCATGTGGCACGCGCAGTGGGAGGTTGGGGGATTTTTTTGTTTTTTATAAAAATATACCAACCAATCAAATTTTGAGATACTTAGGGTTACTTTTAGTAATTTCATTCTTTTATGCAATTTCATTGCAGTTAAATGGCTACTTAGGGTATCTTGATTTTTGACGAATCCAAATATGAAATCAGATACATACCTAAAGATGCACTATTGTTGAACAAATACAGATTCTGTAAGTTTGTGTTTGGTGTTGCATTCAAAACACACTTAAGGGCAGTGTACCCTGTCGCAGAAGTAATATAGGACGGAAGTCCAAATATCATACCTAAGAGATTAATTTTGATAACTAAATGATAAAGCAAGTACTAGAATAGAGAAATCCTTATGCTATTCAGACTAATCAAGAACTAGAAAATAAATAAATAATAATAGAGCAATGCTAAAAAGCAATGAAAGAAGAATAAAAAGAGAGTTTAGAAATCAAGAGTAAAAAACCTTGAGCCGTGGTTTCACTTGTGCTTTCGATACCCCCCAAATTCTAATTCTATTCAATTTCGCAGTTGTTTTTCGAATATCAATCCCTCTACAAAAACTATTAATTGTTTTTCAGACAATCAATATTCTTTCCCCCAGATGAACCCAATGGTTGTTAGGCAAAGAGTTTAAATGATTAGAAAGCATAAAGCATAAAGAGGTTGAATGATTGAAAGAAGTAAATAACGTTTCCTCAAATCTTGATGTTAAACCCCGGTTATCTTATAAGTCTACCAATTTAATTGGGAGTAAATACTTAATCTGGACCCTAAAATTGTAGGATCGTATCAACTAGTCCACCACATTATCAATATCCCAAAATGATCCCTGGAATTGCATAAAGTAAATCAGATTCGTCGCTCCGTTGGTATTTGCATGGACAATAATGACATTAAGTTGTTAATGTCAAGGATGCATTTGAAACTAAGTGAATAATGTCAGGGATGTATTTGCTAACGAATCCAAATTGAGGGACGAACCTAATTAATATTTTGCAATTCCAATGATCATTTTGGATTATTGATAATGTGGGGGACTAAGTTGATATGACCCTACAATTTTAAGGACCAGATTGGGTATTTACTCATTTAATTAGGCTTGATAGCCAAAATATCAATCAATTGATTAAGAGCATATAAAGGGTGCGCAATCCTAGTATGGGATGAAGAACAACAGAATAACACTATTCAAATTACAACCTTGAAACCAAATAGAACCGATTTAAAGCTAAGACATAGCGAAAAGGGTTTCTACTAAAATAAGATCCACCACAACTCTAGTGGTGAATTTAGCTACTCATAGTAAGAGAGAAAACCAAGTTCAACATTGGAAAATGCATCCTGGTTAATTGAAGAGGGAGAAGTTGTCTCCAACTTAATCTCCAGGTGTCAAATCCTACTCTAGAAATCAAAACTTTAAACTAAAAGACTAATACAAGAGTATAGTACTCAAAGAAATAAAGAGATAAAAGAATGATAAGATGTGTCAAAGATATTTCTAAAGTGGCACAGAGGGCCTCTATTTATAACAAAATTTGTGAAATGGGCCTTGAATTAGATCTTTTGTGCCGTCAGCACTGGCGAACCAATCAGGTGGGACGGACGTGCTCTTCATTCAGCACGAGCGTGCTCTTCATCATATTAGGTTGTGCTCAAATCTGTCAAGGCGTACCAACTTCGTAGAACAACATTCTAGTGCACGGGCTGCAGCACGGGCATGCTCTCCTTCTGGCACGGGCGTGCTCTTTGCGATTGGGACCGTGCTAGCTTCTGTCAGCCCTTTCTTCAATGTGGCACGGGCGTGTTCTCGCATGGCACAACCATGCTAAATCTCCAGAGGTTAGCTTTAAGCATTTTTGTAAGGCTTTGTTTGGATGGATGGATTTGGAAGGTTGGCACGGGCATGCTCTCGCATGGAACGGCCGTGCTAGTCTCAAAACTTCAGTATTCTGTCAAATTAAGCTCTAAAACCTTCTCTTTTCTTCAAAAGTTCATCAAGTTGCCTCTGAACGTCAATTCCGTCAAAACTTAAGTAAAATGGTAAAATACAATAATATTTGTCTTTAATTGCATTGAAATTCGACCCAAATACGTCCTATAAAATGCACAGAATTGAGGTTCATCAAACTTCACACACTTAAATATTGCTTGTTCTCAAGTAATTATCTGGCTTAAAATAATTTTCAAGAGAAGCTTCAGACTTAAATCTAGGGAACCCCGAACAAACAGAGTTTTTCAAAATTGCAAGGATAATCAAGCAAGTATAATTTTCAAAATAAAGCCAAGAGATTACCCAATTGGAACTTTTAAATTCCTTTAAATCAAACTTTTCAAAAGAACAAAGGTCACTTTACTCACAATCTCTCAGTGTATTGGGTAAAGAAATTTAAAGCACTCAAGATTCTCAAATAATACATTACCATAAGCTTGTTCATCGACCAATATCTCCACAATTATAAACCACATGCATGCAGAAGAAGGTTGGAGTCTTTCATGGGTGATAATGGGGCCAAGGTATTAATGTCAGGTGAGATAGAGAAAAAAAAGGGATAATCAAAGGGTTAAATCAATAAAACAAAGTAATGACCCTTAGACGCATAAAAGAACATCAAGTGCATTGGCACCGTTTTTTTCACAAAAAATTTCAAGGATCTACTACTTTTTCTTCAACATTTCCTTTCTTTCCTTTGCTATAAGCTCTTTTCTTTTTCTTTCTTTTTCTCTAATCTTTATTTTTATGTATTCATATATATATATATATATATATATATATATATATATATATATATATATATATATATATATGTATATTCTTTTTGAGAAGAGAGAAGCAAAAATTTTTTTTCTTTTTACTTCCAGATTATTTTTAACATTTATTTTTGGAAAGGGATCTACCACCATACATTCCTATTGTTGCTCCATTATACTTCCAAGTGATCACCAAAAAAAATACTTTTTACTTTTCAAAATAGGGACCAAAGAAGAATTTTTTTTAATAAATGCTCAAAATTGGGCAACTAGAGGGAGTGTTTAACAAAATAAAAGCGGGCCAAAAAGAATACCTAAGAGTGTCCCAACCAGAGTTTCACATGCATAAGTCAAATTTGCCTCAAGATGGTCTAGGGACAAGTTCTAGAATATATTCACCTGAGAATCGCACTCATCAAAGAAAAAGGGTTAATATCCAAATATTTTGCAATGTAACTTAACCCCGTAAAGCTCAAATCTCACATTTAGAAGCTAAGTCTAATGATAAGATTTCAATTAAAGAATTTTCTGTCAATTATCAGTTGTCAAAAGACTAACTTTTTCAAACATACTTATGAGACTATCAAAGCAATTTGTCAAAAAAAATTTGTAGGGAGTTTCTTTAATTTTAAATATGAATATATTTTTCCTTCCCACACTTAACTGATGAAGTGTCCTCAATGCAACACATTTAATCATGAAATACAAGTGGAGAGGAGGAGAAGAGAAGTATTGATCCTAATTTTTTTTATCCTAAAAGTAAAATAAACTATTCTAAAAATAAAATAACGAAATAAATAAAATAATTCGGGTTGCCTCCCGTAAAGCGCTTGTTTAACATTACGAACCTGACGACCTGTTTTAGGAGAATCAATCAGGGGGATCTCCAAGTGCAGTTTTTCCTTTTAATGCCGTGCCCCATTTTATCATTCCAACTTTGCTCTTTTTCCAAGTTTTTTGTGATTGATGAGCTTAATAAAGTAACGAATCATAGTCCTCTAACGTAAGAATTTTCTTCAAGTCATCTTTTGCTTAAATCATGAAACTTGTTAGAAATAACCACATC
Organism: Ammopiptanthus mongolicus; assembly: GCA_039655645.1. Classification (NCBI taxonomy): domain Eukaryota; kingdom Viridiplantae; phylum Streptophyta; class Magnoliopsida; order Fabales; family Fabaceae; genus Ammopiptanthus; species Ammopiptanthus mongolicus. Next base: position 26,387,860 of record CM077349.1, on the reverse strand, counting down.
AGAAATATCTTGAATAAAGGGACAGGGAGCAAAAGAAGAGGGATTTTTAAGTGAGTTAAGAACTTTAAAAATAGCCTCTTCATTACCCATCAGCAAAGTCAACTTCCCTTGCCGGACCTCAATTTTGGCATCCATAGTGGCTAAGAAAGGTCGCCCCAAAATAATTGGGACATCCTCACCTTCCTCTATATCCAGAATAAAAAAATCAGCGGTGAAAATAAAATTGCCTATTTTGACTAACACATCCTCCACTATCCCACGTGGGTGGACAATTGTTCAATCTGCTAACTGCAAGGATATGTCAGTCGGCTGAGGTTCATGCATGCCAAATTTTCTCAAAACAGACAGAGGCATTAAATTTATACTGGCACCTAAATCACATAATGTTTTTTGAAAATAAGAATTACCAATAGTGCAAGGATTTGTAAAACTCCTTGGATCTTTTAACTTTGGTGGCAGTTTCTTAAAAACAATGGATGAGTATTCCTCATTTAGTTTCAGTATTTCAAAGCCCTCTAATTTCTTTTTATTAGAAATTATTTCTTTCAAAAATTTTGCATATTTGGCCATTTGAGTAATGGCTTCAGCAAAAGGAATATTGATATGCAACTTTTTGAATATTTTTAAAAAACTTTTAAATTGCCTATCATTATCCCCATCTTTCAATCTTTGAGGAAAAGAGATTTTTGCCTTTTTTGGCTCAGTGATGGATGTTACCTGCTTCTGCTCACTGGGCAACTTGTATGATCGTGCTAAAGGTGTTGCACAGTCATGCTCGTCTTCAGAATCAATTTCTTCAGCAGGAGCATCTTCTTCCATGGGTGCAGAGTCTTCCTTCTTGTGATTTTGATTCAATTCCTTGCCACTCCTAGTAATGATGACATCGACCCGTTCACTTGGATTAGATTCAATTTGATTCTATGATACACTCTGCAGTATCTAAGTTAACAATTGAGCAATATTAGACATCTGAGCTTCCATGACATCTACCCTTTTATTGATCTTCTCTATGTACTTCATCAAAGGATCCTTTGATTTTGGTTGCCTCTCCTCTGGGTTAGCCTGGTTTTGCAAATAAGGGGTCTATAGACATTCTGATTTGAACCTTGGCTATTTTGATGATCATTCCATGAGAAATCAAGACAATCCTTCCACCCTGAATTGTATGGGTCATTCTGCCTCTTTGGGATGCTCCTTATGTAATTCACCACCTCCATTTGCTCAACTTTAGATTTGGCTTGTAATTGAGCTTGCATTAAGATCTTCATTTGTTTTGAAAGAGCTTCCAGTTTGGACTCCAGTGCCGTGTTGGCATTAACCTGATAAACTTCAATTGGCTTCTTGACAATATGACTATCTCCTTGAGGCCACTGGTAATGGTTGGCTAACATTTCTTCAATCAAGGTGTGAGCTTCTTTAGGTGTTTTCTTCAAGACAGAGCCTTCGCTAGCAGCATCTAAATTGGATCTATAATGTTGAGAGAGCCCAATATAAAAAGTCTGCATTTGAATAGGAACTAAAAAGCCATGACATGGGCATCTTCGAATCAAGTCCTGGTATCGCTCCCATGCTTCAAATATGGATTCATTTTCAAACTGCACAAAATTAGTGATGTCAGCTCTAAATTTAGTAGATTTAGAAGGAAAGAAATATCTAGCCAAAAATTGGCGAGTCAGTTGGTTCCAAGTAGTGATGGAACCAGCCGGTAGAGATGATTGCCATTAGTCGGCTTTGTCTAAAAGAGAAAATGGGAACAGCCTCAATCTCATAGTATCTGTGAAAACTCCACTGTACTTGTTCAAATCGGTGACCCTAAAAAATTTCTTCAAATGAGCGTTAAGGTCTTCATTGGGCAGTCCAGTAAATTGTCCAGAGCTTTGGACCATAGACACCATCGTAGGCTGGATTTCAAAGTTATCGGCATCTATAGTAGGATTGATGATGTTGTCTGTCACCACAGCAGAAGGGGTAAAGTAATTCAACAAAGTCCTTCTTTCCTCCATGGTGTTTTCCTCTCTTGCTTGCCTTCGCAACCTGTGAAAAGATCTTTCAACTTTCCTGTCAAGAACTAGATCAAGATCTTGAGAACGCGTTAGCATACAATTGAGATAATAAAAAAGAAAAATAAATGTCAAAATTAACTAGAATTTCTTTTCTTCCAATATCACTAAAATCACAAAATATTAAAAATTAATCCTCGGTAACGGCGCCAAAAACTGGTTGCGTTCAAAACATAGTTAAGGGCAGTGTACCAAGTCGCAGAAGTAATGTAGGACGGAACTCCAGATATCGTACCCAAGAGATTAATTTTGATAACTAAGTGAAAAATGTAACGACCCCGACTGCTTTCAGAATTGCCAACTGTTCCCACAAACCAACACGAGTCTTTTCAGCGTGTTTTGTCCTCGCTCACACGCTTTTTGGGAAACTTCCCAGAAGGTCACCCATCCCACAAGTGTTCCAAGTCAAGCACGCTTAACTATGGAGTTCTTATGTTCTGAGCTCCCGAAAAAAAGATGCATCTTATTTGTATTACCAATTAATGCTTATAAGCCTTCCTTCAACTGTAGAGTCTCATACCTGCACAGCCTTAGGATCCCTCTCATTCCGATGTGAATTCGATTCATTCATGTGTCCCTTTGCCTAGAAGCCTACCAGAAGCCGCTCCTTGTCTGTGCCTCAAGCACCGGCAATCACTCTGCCCACCAGCTTCCGCCTAGTTCGTCCCCGAACCACATCGTACTGGGAGAGGTCCGCTCTGATACCATTTGTAACGACCCGGACGGCTTTCAGAATTGTCGACTGTCCCCAGAAACCAACACGAGTCTTTTCAGCGTGTTTTGTCCTCACTCACACGCTTTTTGGGAAACATCCCAGAAGGTCATCCATCCCACAAGTGCTCCAAGTCAAGCACGCTTAATTATAGAGTTCTTATGTTCTGGGCTTCCGAAAAGAAGATGCATCTTGTTTGTATAGGTAGCACCAATCAATTCTTATAAGCCTTCCTTCAACTGTAGAGTCTCATACCTGCACAGCCTCTGGATCTCTCTCATTCCGATGTGAATTCGGTTCATTCATGTGTCCCTTTGCCTAGAAGCCGCTCCTTGTCCGTGCCTCAAGCACTGGCGATCACTCCCCGCCCTCATCAGCCTCAGGCGTCACAATAAAGCAAGTACTGAAATAGAGAAATCCTTATGCTATTCAGATTAATCAAGAACTAGAAAATAAATAAATAATAATAGAGCAATGGTAAAAGGTAATGATTAAAGAATAAAAAGTGAGTTTAGAAATCAAGAGTAAAGAGCATAGAGTCATGGTTTCACTTGTGCTTTCGATACCCCGAAAATCCTAATTCTATTCAATTTCACAGTTGCTTTTCAAATATTAATCCCTCTACGAAAACTATTAATTGTTTGTCAAGCAATCATTATTCTTTTCCGTAGATGAACTCAATGGTTGTCAGGCAAAGAGTTTAAATGATTAGAAAGCATAAAACGTAAAGAGGTTGAATGATTGGAAGGAGTAAATCACGTTTTCTCAAATCATAGATGTTAAACCTCGGTTATCCTATAGGTCTACTAATTTAATTGGGCTTGATAGCCAAAATATCAACTAATTGATTAAGTGCACAATAGAACAACATTATTCAAATTGCAACTTTAAACCAAATAGAATTGAATTAAAGCTAAGACATAGCAAAAAAGGTTTCTACTAACATAAGATCCACCACAGCTCTAGTGATGAATTTAGCTACTCATAGTAATAGAGAAAACCAAGTTCAACATTGGAAAACGCATCCTGGATAATTGAAGAGGGAGAAGTTGTCTCCAACTTAATCTCCAGGTGCCAAATCCTGCTCTAGAAATCAAAACTATAAACTAAAAGAGTAAAACAAGAGTATAGAACTCAAAGAAATAAAGAGATGAAAGAATGATAAGATGTGCCAAAGATATCTCTAAAGTAGCACAGAGGGCCTCTATTTATAACAAAATTTGTGAACTGGGCCTTGAATTAGGTCTTCTGCACCGTCAGCACGAGCGTACCAATCAGGTTGCACGGTCGTGCTCTTCATTCAGCACGGGCATGCTCTTCATCATACCAGGCCGTGCTCAAATCTGTCAGGGCGTACCAACTTTGAAGAATAATGATCTAGTGCACGGGCTGCAGCACGGGCGTGCTCTCCATCTGGCATGGGCATGCTCTTTGCGATTGGGACTGTGCTAGCTGCTGTCAGGCCTTGCTTCTCTGAGTCAGTCCTTTCTTCAATGTGGCATGAGCGTGCTCTCGCATGGCACGGGCATGCTAAATCTCCAGAGGTCAGCTTTAAGCATTTTTGTAAGGCTGTGCTTGGATAGATGGATTTGGAAGGTTGGCACGGGCGTGCTCTCACATGGCACGGCCGTGCTAGCCTCAGAACTTCAGTATTCTGTCAAATAAAGCTCTAAAACCTTTTTTTTTCTTCAAAAGTTCATCAGGCTGCCTCTGAACTTCAATTCTGTGAAAACTTAAGTAAAAGGATGAAATATAATAATATTTATCTTTAAATGCATTATAATTCGACCCAAATACCCCCTACAAAATACGCAAAATTGAGGTTCATCATTTGGCACAATAACTATAAGAACTTTGGAATTTCCCTTTTTGTTAACTTTCGTACGATTCTTCAGGTTTCAACACAGCTAATTGCACATGCTTACAGGAGTTAGGTTTCTATGTCTTATATGATAAATGTTTCAAGTATTCAGCTAAAAGTCTTGAAATTGTATAATTGCTACGACTTAGAGGAGATTGAAATTGATGCTCCCATTATCGATGATGGTTCAAGTGTAAGTTCCCCTTAGCAACCTATATGTTTCCTTTAGTTTGCTTCTTTAACCTTTTACAAAACATGTACATGTAATTGATAATTAATTTTTTGACTCTGTAGGTTGAGTTTAACCAATTTGAATTGGAATACTACTCAATCGATCCACCGAGCATCAAACGCGTGACCCTACATGCAAATTCGGACGCAGAAGAGTGGAACTTGCTTCTTGTCACTAGCTTATTCTGGACCTGTCGTCCTTCTATTATCTTCTTGGTTTTTGATGAATCCATGTATGAAATCACCAACATACCTAACGATGCAGACATTCATTAGCAAACAACAACATTATTGTTGAATAAATACAACTTCTGTTAGTGCAGAAAAGGATGCAAAGTGGACTTTGTCAAATTCTGGTATATTCATTGGAGTATTTGTTTTTGTTTGTAGCATTATCATATATGTTTTTAAGAACCAAAGTTTAATAAGAGGTATAATTGTTGAATGCTATTTTTTTGAATGTTGAATGCTGCCATTTTTGTGTTCTGAATGTTGAATGCTAATTTTTTATAGCTGAATGCAGGGGAATTTGCATAAAGCAACGACAATGGCAACTACAAAAAGTAGCAAAAAGATAGCGTTTAAATATGTAAACGCTATCGTTAGATAACTGTAAGATAGCGATTCACTTAAAATGTGCTATCATTTTTTGGATAACTAAGATAACGCATTTTTAAGTCAACGTTATCTTTATTCCGAGTTCTGACCCCATTCAGCACCACTTCCTGGATGAGCATTTAAGTTTGAACTACTACGGTGTTTGGTCTGACACGCGTTATTGTAGTAAAATAGATGACATCGCTTCGAGAATGTTATAGTTGTTTACAACTTTCAAAAGCGCCAAGATAGATAGCGCCCGAAAGCGCAATCAAATGTCATAAATAAGCGCTATTAAATCCCGAATCTGCTATAGTAACACCTATTTAGGCCTAAAGTGAACTCTGAGGCGAGACCTTTTTATTTTTGGCTTTTTTTTTAAAGACAAAAATTGTTAGAGTCACAGACAGTCTGAGAGACATGAGTGATTTTTTTTTTTTATCAAAGACGTGAGTGATTTAGTGTCGTGAGAGAAAGCCTTTTCTCTTTTGGCTTTTAGCTTTCTTTTTATAAAAAAAAAAAATTATTAAAGTATATAGTAAATAATTTTTTTTGGAGACCTAAACCCTAGCTTTAGTAGCTTCCCCCTTGGACCGGGTCCTACATGAAAAAGGTTTTGCATGTGAGTCCTGGGAGTTGTTCAGTCAATTTTTTAGGAACTTCATGGGCATCCTTGCTGAATATGAATTCAAAATTTGTTGGATACATCTCACGTAATGTAACATAAAAAAAATAAATTGATTATACCCATAAAATGCAAAAAGGTATAAAAGTAAATTAGTTTTAAAATCTCTTCACTCCCCTTGTGAACTAAACAAGGAGATAGCTATTTTCCCTCCCGTCCCCTCCTCTATCCAAACAGAATATATAATTAAAATATCTTCCCTCCCTCCCTTTCCCTCCCCTCCTCTTGTAACACCCCCTCGGTGTCACATTTCATATACCAACTTTTAACTAAATTTTTTTCGAAAATTACTCAATAGAGTAGTTGCGGAAACCTGATACCAAAGGAAAATTTTAACAACCAGATGAAAACAAATTGAAGCTCATCATCTATAAAAGTAATTCAACTTCGCCATAAGGCGTACATCTTTTCAATCTCTTAATACACAACATAATTAGTCACAGTCGAAAGACCTGACTTAAATATAAAAAATCCCAAGAGCTGGTCTGATAAAAAGAACTCTAAGGACAATAGAACATACTACCTAGCATACATCGTACAAATGAGACAGGGCCTCGTCGTCAACCGTCCACACATCTTCGTCGTCGACATCAAGAAACTTAACCTATAGGGTCCCGAAGTGACCTAGAGGACCGTTGGGAAATATCTGCACACGTATCCAAAAACACAACAAGGTGTCCAACATGTACATGGCAAGAATGAGTGACCAATATATGGATTTAAACACGATAACTACATGCGCGACACACAAAACAGCATATAAACATATATAGTCATAACAATATATAATCCTAATAAATAAACAAGTAGTTTATCAATGGGTTTCATACCCGATAGTCATCGTCATTTTTTTTTAAGAAATGCATGACACTTCAACATTCAACATCTAACTTTTTACTTAATCTCCGGAGATCCCAACTTCGTGTAAGAAAGCTGATCAAGTTCGATTGCCCAAACAAGGCACACCGTATTTACCATAGCACACTGTCCAATACAAGGCACAGTGATCACCGTATATGGTTTTCATTGTTCATCAAGGCACAATGATACAACGTAACATGAATATCCTGCCCACCAAGATACCATGCTTAACACCGTAAGCACGTCTGTCAAATAATGCATGTAAAACATTTCATTTCTCGTCACTTTTCTTTTTGTTCTTTCTTTCCTTGTCGAAGTTCAAAGGCTCCCGACCATTCGTAATTTTCAACGTTTTAAGATTTTTCATTATCAACACAGGACACAACGTCCGAGTGCTCAATCATGAAGCCCCAAACCGATGCACCAGTCCTAGGTTCGTGGTGATAGATTAACAATGTTCATCACACTGTGAAGAGGATACAAAGTCCACAACAGATCCAAGATCTACGTGCTTTTATTACAAAACACTAGTATCACAGCATCTCGGTTACTAGGTTCACGTTTTAACGTTTACATCGTTTTCGTTTTGTGAAACACAAATCCAAAACAAAATCTCCGTAACTTATGCAAGTTGTCGGAAATAACACCGTTGAGTAAAATTGGTTTACAGAAAATCCTTTCCGTTTGAAATTCATTTATAAAACCATCAAATCACCAATAAATTCATTTTCCTCAGAAAGTCTTTTTCCGAAGCTTCAGTTCTTGAACGAGAAGTCATTTGAGACTAAATTTCGGTCCAAATAAATACTGCTTTTTTTTTAAAAAAAAACCTTACCCAAATATTTTCGGAATTAACCATCATTTAGCATTTTAAAAGCGTTTCAAGTCGAAATTTAACTTTTTCTCTTAAAATAATTTTCTCAACATAATAATTAAGTTATTATTGAAAATTAACTTTTTCTAATAACTTTTTGTTTTATTTTAGAATTTCTTTCGTAAAATATAGCAATACTAAAAATTTTCATGGTTACGTCCTCACTATTACTCATAGATTACTCTTACTCCGATAAATCATTAAAATAATAGTATCTTTAACTATTTCTCATTTAAATATCTGATATTCCTCATGAAGTTTTTTAAGACTTTTATCTCATTAATTAATTGAGCACTGACTACTGTCAAACTTCTCAATCAATAATCAACATCAATAAAATTGCCACGTCAACGTTATAGCAGATAATACAGTTTATAACATGCATGAAAATAATATAACATATAACTGCAGATAATCAATTAAAAGCAGATAATTAAAACCAGATAAAATAATAGCTTAAAATAAACTTAATCAACCAAAACGAAGCTCAAACAAAATTTTACAGACACTCACTGATAACATATAGCTATCGAAAAATCACTTAGGCAAACTCCTCTTACCTCTTGAAGATTTCAAGCTTCATTCTCAAAGGCTTTTCCGATCCAAATCCGGTTTCATTCGCAAAGCTTAGAATAATCAAACACAGTTTGATCATTCACAACAAATCATAACCAAAAATTAATAGAATCCAACAAAACTCATCTAGTTCATGTGAACTATGATTCGGCCTTCACTAATTAATTAGGTTAAGGATGTTAAAATTTTACTAACTCTTGGATTAATGATCCTTAAGTATGATGAAGACATAATCAATAATCATTTGTCAAAGATTATAATCAAAACTCATCCAACCAACAAGGTTAGGGTTTCGTCCATCAATAGAGAAAATAGGCTAGAATTTGATTTGGTTTTCTAATCACTTGGATTCAATAATCATAAAAATTAAAGAGATGAAATCAAGTATCATTTAACAAAATTGAAGTAAAACCCATTTTCACCAAAAACCTAGGGTTTCGGCCATCCATGGAGAAATAGGGAGGAAATTTATTTTGGGTTCATGCATCTACATGATCAATATATGCATCATGATGAGTTCATAGAAATTGGTTTCATGATCATAGGATTTTTTTATGATTTTCTAGAAATTTTTGAACATAAAGCCCTAGAAATGAAACATGATGATCTTGGCCTTGAATCAAGAAAATGAATGAAGAACATAGAGGTTATTGATCAAGGAGATTAAGGTATATCTCTTGGACGATGGAAAATGGCAAGAAATCAAGCACGTTCTTCACAAATTTGCTTATTGATCACTTGAGAAAATGAGAGAAATTTGGGAGAAGTTGATGAAGAATGAAGGAAATGGCCTATGGGAGGGGTTTTTGGGCGTGACTTCCGTGGGACAAGGAGAGCCAAGATTTGTTCATTTAGGGACAAAAGAGTAAAATCACTTAGGGACCAAATTGACTTTTAACAAAAAAAGGCTAAGGACATAAAAGTCATACAACCTCTAAAGCCATCATGACACTGGTGAGTCACCTGCATGACTCACCTAGATGAGTTGTCGTTGAAGTGACTTGTTATTTATCCATTAGCAGATCCCAACAATCCCGTACTCAGCTCCATTGTTCGCCCGATAATATATCGCCTGAATAATATATATTATTTCACTTTTTAGTGAAAAATTTCAAAATAACCAAAGTCGTTGAAAATTCGATATAAAACCTAACCATTTCGTTCACAAGTCAAAATTAGGTTTTCTGATCAGTAAAATTTTACTGTCAGTGAAAACACAGGCCGGCTTTCATCTGAATTTTCGACCAAAAATTTAACCGTAACTTTCTACAATAAATTAGAGTATAGATATTATCTTGGTTTATTCAAAATCATTTTCTAAATCTAGGATAAAATATAATTTATTTATAAAAATTACTGATCTTAGAAAGCAGTGAAAATCGGGGTGTTACACCTCTCCCCTCCATTAAAATCCCTCCCTTCCCCTCCTTTGAAATAAACAGACCCAAATTCATCAAATGGGTCCCTCAAGTTAACTCACATCTTTAATTTATATTTAATTTTTCTTTTCCAATTTCCACAAGTAGGTCTCTATTATTTTTTTCTGTCTTTTTTTTTATTGGTGGTTCATATATAAGGATCAGTTACTTATAGAAAAAAAATTGCCCATACATACCACATCCATATCAACTTGCTTCAAAGGTACAATCCCCTTAATTTTAAGAACTAGTTAAATACTCTTTCTATTTTTTTTTTATCTGTCTTTTTACAAAAAAATTGTTTGGTTCATTTTTATTTTTCATTTTAGAAAATCGATAAAACATTAATTATCTTTTTATAATTTTGGCCTATTTATTAAAAAGTGAGTGATAAGATTAACAGTAAGTAATAATAATATCTTAATAATTTTAATAATTCAGTCAAATAAAATTACTTTTATTTATAGTAAAAGCAATTTAATGAATTTCTAAATTCTTATATAACAATTTTAAAAGACAAATATAAAAAGGTATTGTTAACGAGTGCTCTAGGAGTATTGTTTAAAGAAACAACAAAAAAAAATTTGTATTGAAAAATTATGTATAATATTTTTTTAATATAAAATTTTTTTTCTTCATTTCTTAAAAAATCCTATAAGGACATTTTTTATCATTTTTCATATAAAAAAATGAAATGAGTATAAATTTATTACTACTTAAATAGCGTGGAATAATTTCTCGGATCAGACATGGGAAAAAATAAATGTTTATATGAATGGAGGAGTGATGGTCCCTTCTGATCTACAATGACAGGACCTTCACGTTAGCATAATGAAGATGATTTGATGGTAAGACTTTTTTTTATCAGAATTTGATAGTAGGACTTTTTTAATCATCAAATGGTACCATGAATGACCTGCTATATGAAATTTGTCTTTTAGGTGACATTAAAATTTATCATTATATATTTAAAATTTGTTGGTATGTATAGTTTACATTAACATAGGATCAATTCATCCGTCTATTATAAATGATAAATATCAATGATAATTAATTATCATTATTATAGATTTTATCTATAATCAACATATTTTTACCTACAGTTATATTTGACTGTCAATATATTTTATCTATGTTCCATCTATCTTTACCTATGATTTGACTAACACTAATATTTATACCTGCAATTTTAACGATCCTCACTACTCCAAGGGGAGTTGCTAGGTTGCTCTTTTATTTCTTTGGGTACAAATAAATTAAGGGTCTTACAAATCAATGTCATAAGGACACTGGTTAAGGAACTCATAAAAAATAAGTTTTTATTGAAAATGTAAATGTTTAACATCTCAAAATATTAAATATGACACTTTCCAATAAAACTTTTTTTCTTTGGCAAATGCTAACCAGTGTCCTAAAGGCATTGGTTAAGGAATCAAATATAGAAACTTTGCATTGAAAGTGGTGTATTCAATACATTGAATATTCAAAAATTTCATTTTCCAATAAAACTATTCTATCATTATATTCCTTAAACAATGCCCTTAGGACACTTATTAGCAATACCCTTTTTCTTTTAATTCCTTAACCAAAGGCCTTAGGGCTCTGTTTAGCATTCTCCATAAATTAATGATGAGTACTGATTATAGATTATATCTGATAGAATTTTAAATATAATTAACTTTAATCAAAGCCTTTTACTTTATAATTTTTTCTCATTTTATCTTTAACCATACTGGGAAAAACCTAAATCTCACATTGACTAGAAATAGTATCTAATAATAGCTTATAAAGCTTGGACACTCCTCACCTAGGGATGGCAATGGATAGGTATGGGTAGGATACTATAGTACCCATCTCCATGCCCGTGTTTTAAAAAAATACATGTACCCGGATCCATACCTATGTGGGTAGCAACTTAAGTACCCGTACTCTTACGCGCTGGGTATCTAAGTGAGGTACTCATACCTGCACCCATTACCCGCACTTTAATTAATAATGAAAAATCAATAAATAAAAAAACATTATTAAAAATGTATAACATGTGGAGAACATAGATATAACAAGTTTGATATATATATATATATATAAAACAAAGCAAACCAGTCTAGTATGGTCTCACATTACACATTTACATCATGATATATTTAAGTCTGAAATGCAAAAGTGATACCAAACACCTAATATTTTCCAAAACATTGAGTAAATATTATAATTAATCTCTGGAACAACAAATTCATAAAGGTAAGAAAAGGAAAGTTAGTATGCAAATTAGGTAAATTAGGTTGATTGGTCCTATACATTTTTTTATTTTTCACATCAGTCCTATAAGTTTTATTTTTTTTTCAAATTGGTCCTATACGTTATGTTCTGTTTCCACGTTAGTCTTTTCCGTTAATTTTGACCTTATGACATCGGATCAAAAGCCACGTGTAGGACTAACGTGATAGCCACGTCAGGTCAAAACTAATGGTGTTAGGTCAAAATTTTCGGAAATGACTAACATGAAAACAGAACATAACGTGTAGGACCATTTTGAAAAAAATAAAACTTATAAGACCGATGTGAAAAGTAAAAAAACGTATAGGACCAATCAACCTATTTTGCTAAAATATTAATATACTTATATGCAGGTATAGAGTGGGGCGAGTACTGGAGTACCCGTACCCATACCAATTAAATTTTGCGGATAATTACCCGCCCCTGTACTCATACCCATAAAGCGGGTAGTTACCGTACCCATCATGAGTAATTTTTACGGGTACCCATTCAGTAAAATACTCATTGTCATCCCTATATCCTCACCCTACAAGTCGGTTTTGTGAGGCTGAGTTAGACCCAAAAATCTAAGATGCTATCAAAGTTATCCTAGATTCAGTGTTGGATCACCCCCATATTATTCACGTACCAAGTCCAATAGTGGTGGGTGTGAAGGGGTGTATTGAGAAAACCCAAGTCCCATATTGATTAAAGATAGTGCCTAATAAGAGCTTATCAAATTTGGACAGACCTCACCCTACAAGCCGATTTTATGAAGTTGAATTAGACCCAAAAATCTAAGAAATCATTAGATCATTCTCCATTTCATTACTCTTTTTATTAAATTTCTTTAGGTGTTTTTCTTTAATATGATCAAATCAACTAAGATAATATTTTATTTTATTTTTGACAAATATTACTTCTATTTTCTCTTTAATACACTTATTTGTAATCATAAATATTATGATGTGTAAAAAAGTAATATATAAAGTAGATGTAGAAAATTAAGTGTCGAAAAATTGAAGAACACAAATAGTAGTTTATAAACTGAGAAGTGTGTAAAATATCGTCTTTAAGGATTATTTCATCATAAGATAATAATAATGTGAATATCTATCGGGATTCTTCCAAAATAATAATAGTATTTCAAATAATCAAAATAACAAAAATGATATCAACTCTCATACAATTAAAAAAGACATTTTTCTTTTACATTTTTCTTTAGGCCTGATAACCTACAATGAATTGATGAAGTTTTAAATTTCTACGAACCAATGCATTTTTGTATTGGTTGGAATTCTATCAATCACATTACATCCTGCCAATTCTTGTTATTGACGTTGTTTTGCGCTAATAGGCCACACATGTGTCTGGTAGTTCATAAGTGCTCTAGAACTTATGTCACAATTTCATAGAACTTGTTCCACTCCAAATTCATATAGGTGAATTCATCAAGTGTATATTGCATTTTATACATCACTCCTAAGGGATATTAAAAGCTTTCAGCTTATCCTCTCAATAAATGCAGTCTAGCACTTCTCACACCATAGGAAGGACCAAAACTAGTAATGCTAGCAGAATTAACAAGTTACTTGTTATTACCCATATGAACCTTATTCACAAAATTAATCACAAAATCTTGGGTTACCGTCACCATTAATTTCTAATCGGCTCTAAGTCTCATTCCCCCAATGTTTTAGATATTAACTTCCTTCCCAAAAGCTTAGTCAGGGGATTGGTCAAATCTACTTCTAACTTCACATTATCCATGGATATAATCTTATCTTTTAGCAATTGCTTAACAACATCATATCACAATCGAATATTACTATTCTTGTCATTAAAAGTCTTATTCTTCGCAATGACTATTGCGGCTTGGCAATATCAATACATAGACAAAGAAGAAGTTGATGTAACTCCTAATGAAATATTTGCTAAGAAGATTCTCAACCACTCAGCCTCATTATCGGGCAATTCCAAAGCAACATCTCTGACTCCATTGTAGATTTATCAATAAATTTGGTTTGGTTGATGTCCAAGTAATTAAACCACCACCAAAGGTGAACACATAACCATAGTGGATTTACTCTCATCTGAATTTGAAATTCAGTTAGCATCATTGTATTCTTCTAATACAGTGGGAAATCTACTATATAGGATACTAAAGTTTGTCCCCCACAGAAATGGAGGAGGCACAAACATCTTTGTTTGCAAAAATATTCCTGGTAGCCCCTGAGTCTACCATCCATTGTTTCACATTGACACAATATAAAGCCTGAGGAATAATCGCAACAATTATGTCATCCCCTTCAACCACGTTTGCCTTTGGTTTAGGAGTATTGTCATTACCCTTCCAACATATGCATTGAGATGCATGACGACCTAACTTTCCACTTACAGCCACCATACGTTAAACATACCATTCTTTTTCAATGAAATAGTCCCAAAAATCACTTACTCATTAGTTGCATATTTAAGCGTGGGAATGCCCAACGCTTAAGCGTGCTCATCATAATTAAACCTCTATAAATTATCTTCATTTTCACCATGGACGAAGTTTTACAGTGTTTGAGATTTCCATAAAACTCGAGGTAGAGACAGGGACAGTGTTCTAAGCCTTTGATTCAAGTTTCTGGCATTTTGATCGTCAAATTTTAGTTCTGATCTTGTATTTTGATTCAGCTTGACTTCTTCTTCAACTTCGTCATATCGTTTCTTTGATACGTTGAGGGTAAGTCGATGCTCCGTACCTACTTACATTATTGTTCTTCACTGTTCTTCATTCATTTCTCACATTGATTCTTAGTTTTGAGTAGTTTTAGGGTTTTCGGTATAGTTTACGTGCTGTTTTCGTGATTAGGGCATGTTTCAAAGCATCGAACGTGGTCGTGGTTGGTGTGACAATCAATGTTCGTGGTTTTGTGATCATAGTTCGCACATTCGTTATGTGGGGAGAATGAATCACACAAACGTCGGGAAGGCCAGCGTAGAATAGAATATATTGACATGTGTGTAGGGGAACCCAAACCCTACTAGAGGTTGAGTAACCGACGAAACCTGACCTATATTAAGGACTACTATGAAGTATATACCAATTAGGGTTTAGATATTGGGGTTGTCACCATAGGAATGATATACTCTAGGTCAGATGACTATTACCGGATGGTTGGTTGGTGTGTTTGGTATGCTTGATGCTATGTGTGATTTATGAATTATGTGTTTATATGCTTAGGTTGGTATGTTGGGATATTAGATACTATGATTGCATGTTTTTATGACCATGTTGATAACGATTGAAGATGCCATATTCCATATGTCGAGATGAGAGGTTGTGGGTATTGTGGTATCGTCGATGAAATTATGTGAGTAATGAGATGGTATGTTGATCAAGGTAACGTTGGTAATGGCACAGTGATGGTTGTCATGCATAGCATAATCATTTGCCAAGTGGCGAGCCGTATGACATTGGTCGTACTGTAACACCCCGATTTTCTTAATCTTTTATTTAACTAGTATTTAAGTAATTGTATTTTATTAGAGGGTCTAGAAAATTAAATAAATTATTCCGAGGCCATAGTCACGCTCTACGCTATCGTAGGAAGCTATGGTTAAGTTTTGGGTCGAAAACTCAGACAGAGCCCGATCTGCG
Source organism: Ammopiptanthus mongolicus (assembly GCA_039655645.1). Lineage (NCBI taxonomy): Eukaryota > Viridiplantae > Streptophyta > Magnoliopsida > Fabales > Fabaceae > Ammopiptanthus > Ammopiptanthus mongolicus. The sequence continues at coordinate 26,372,080 of CM077349.1, read as the reverse complement.
TTTTTCCTTGACAGTAGTGCTTTACTACTATCGAGACCTAATTTGGACCCGTGAACGAGACAGTTAGTCTTAGAATCACGTTTCCTATATTTTCGAAAAATTTCGTCCTGACGTTCGAAAATGAAAATATATTATATTTGGGCCGATAATCGTTCTAGGAGACGATTCGAGTTGTCTTATGGTTTTTCGAGAACCTTGAGCCAATGATTTTCATACCAGGGCTATGTTAAATCATTTGGACACTCCTACAAATGTCGTGAGGATTTTCAAATTATCGGGACGTGAATTAACCAAATTACCTTCGGTTTGTTTTTACTAATTACCTACTCTAACTTTTACCTTTCTTAAACCTTAAGTCACCTATTTAATACCCTATTTTCACCTTTTCTCCCCTCATTTCTCGTTGGCTGCTGCTGCTTCTTTCTTCTTCTTTCTTCTTCCTTCTTCTTCCTCCATTTTCAACCTCATTTTTCTCAAGCTTCCTCAAGCTTTTTCAAGAAGGTTTGTGGAGCAAAGTTGCTCCTCTCATCCTCCTATATCACCTAGAAGGTATAGATTTCATCCTTGAGCTCTCAGTCTTTATTTTCTCCATTTATTTTCATGTGTTTCAATTTCTAGATCTAAACTTCAAAAATCTCTAGAAAATCGTAGAAAAATCATTTTGAGACCAAACCAATTCCTATGAGCTAATATCATTCCCTACTATCATAATCCAAGAGCTTGTAATGAAATAAAATCTCTAGCCTATTTATCCAAAAGGGGCCGAATGGGTGCTTAAGGGGGAAATGGGTTTTTGTTGTTCATTGTTCTTGATTTCACCTATTTCATCCCTTAATTATGTAATCCAAGGGATTAGGAGGCCAAATCAAACTCTCACCTATTTTTCATGGTAATGGCCAAAACCCTACTTTGTTGGTTTAAGGGGTTTTGGTTCAAATCTTTGATAATTGATCATTGATTATGCATTAGGTATGCTTAAGGGTCAATGATCCAAGAGTCGGTAGAATTTCAATATCCCTAGAATATTTAATTAATTAAGGGCAGTATCTAATCCTAGAGATTAGGTAGTTTATGGTTTCATTATTCTAATTTCTGGTTGTCTTTTACTATATAGAACCCGACAGGACTCGAACGCTCGATCGCGCACTCGATTGACTGTTGTGGAGCCGCATTTGGAATCTCTCGGGAAAATCACTAAGGTGGGGGAAAGAACCACATTATCGTCGGGGAGGCAAGCTTTAAATAATATATATTGATATGCGTAGGGCGACCCAAATCCTACTAGAGGTCGTTTCACCGTTAGGTTGATTTTACTGCATATTGAGGTTGTCTGTACTGTGATTGGATATTTTATATATTATATGTGATATGTGTATGCTGTCTATTATATGCTATAATTGATTAAATGTTATTTATTTGTAAGTTGATTTTACTGTTGAATATATATTCTGGATGTTGTTGATGTCTATTGTGACTGCTCATGTCTGAGTAGAACTAGGCAGTGATTTCTGATAAATCGGGTGATGAATGTGTGGTGAGAAAGTCGAGGTTATATATATATATGTCGTAGTGCTCAACCTAGTGATATAGTTGATCTGTTGCTGTTGTGATGTGAGTTGATACCCGATTAATCCGGATGAAAGTTGGTCGTGGTTGTTTATAAGTCGTGGTTGAGGCACTAAGTGTTGATCCTGAGATGAGTTAGTGAGATTCATGTTGCATAGTTGTTGTTCATCACTGTGTTGGCATACGGGCGATTTCGATCTTACCTGCGGGGAGATGGTCGTACCGATTAGTTTGGCGTAGCGGCGATTCCGATCTTACCTGTGGGGAGGTGGTCGTACCCGTTAGTCGAATTGTAGACGGACGGGCGAATTTCTCAACCTAGCCTACGGGCGGGGCGAATGATTCGACCTAGCCTGCGGGCGGGGGAACATATCGTTACCGTAAGTTGCGTTGTTGACGGGCGAATATTCCGACCTGGCCTGCGGGCGGGGGAATATGGCGTATCCATGAGATGAGTTGGGCCTGCGAGCTTTAGACCGAACCTTTCCTTATGAGGGGTGGCATAGTGATGACTGAGACACCTTGATCCGTTGGGGATGTCGCGTCGTGATCGCGTCCGTATAGTCGTTAGTTGCATGAGTGTGAGAGACAGTAGTTAAGGGAAAAATTATCCGGAAGTTGTTTGGTTGTCACTGTTGTGATTTGGTGTGTTGCTATCTATATACATTATTTATATTGCTGTTTTTCCCATTTATGACATATTACTGTTTCTTATCCCCTGTATTTTCTATGTCATATTCTCTTTACTCTCGACTGTACGAGAAGATCCCGTTGAGGATTTGCCAGAGGAGATTGATGGTATAACCGTGGAACCAGATGCTAGCGGGAGAGCCCTGGATCCCGGTGCTGGAAAACCTTAGACATCGGGGGTTGGTAGTTGTAGTTGTTATGGCCAGTACGAGAGACTGAGTCGTCTGTATTTTTATTTCCGCTACTATGCTTTCAGTTTTATTTTATTACGTACTCTGAAGTTTGTTTATTTGGTACCAGCTGTTGTAGGTTCTACCGATGGAGCCAGTACTATTATGTATATATATACTTTTATTATGGTATCAGTATGTATTGTATATTTTAATATTTCTGTATATTTATACCGCTACGTTACGCTATAACGCTAATAATTATAAGTGGGGTTACAAATGGGACCTCCAAGGAAGGGGTTGTCTCATTTTGTGGTATCAGAGCAGTTTGATTCTTAATCAAGGACTGCTTGGGTTAGGTTGTAATTTCTGGCCGTGTCTATTTGAACCCGCATTGGGTATTGACTATGCTTAGAAGTTGGGTAGAGTGTCCGATGTGCAAGTTATCGAGTGTGATAACTGCTTTAAGAAATATGATATACATGCCTGGCTCTCTGTCTCGCAAGGCGAGACTTGGATTTGCGAGGCAAGGCTGAAAGGCTGCATTTCATTCCTCGGACAGGCCTTCTGGCTCGCGAGGTGAGATCTGGTTCGCGTCGCAAGGCCGAGAGGCTGCACTTTACTGATCAGCCTGGCCTTCTGTCTCGCGAGGCGATATTTGTGTTGCGTCGCGAGGCCGAGGGACTGTATTTACTGCTCGGTCTAACCCTTTGTATCGCGTGGCGAGCATCGTGTCTCGGGGCGAGTGACTTTTCCCTTGGTTTTTTATTTTCTAGCCTTTTTCTTGCTAGGAAAAAAAAAACATATAGGCTGCAGACTTATCACGTGTCTTACGAATCGAAGCTAATATTTTTCCTTGCTAGGAAGAAATGGTTTGCGGACGACCTAGAGGAGGTGGCGGAAGGCCACAGCGAGTGCCGTTGAACTCGGAATTGGTTACGAAGCAAGTTCCCATGCTGTTGATGGGATAGAATCAACTGAAACCCTGAGGACAGTTAGGGAACTGGCAACGGCAATGCTGCACCAAATGCAGCAGAACGCTCAACTGCTACAATTGACCATGCAACAACAACAGAGACAAAATCAGCAAGGTGAAGTTGTAAGGGAAGACACCGGGCTGAATACTTTTCTGAAGGGGAAGCCGCCGCAGTTCAATGGCGACTTCAACCCAGAGGGAGCTAAACTCTGGATACAAGAGCTGGAGAAAATCTTTGCGGCGATTCACTGCCGTGACGACAGAAAGATAACATATGCATCCTTCATACTAATAGGAAGTGCAGAACTGTGGTGGAAAGGCGAGCAAAGGATGCTTGAAGCTGAAGACAGACTCATCAACTGGGGACTGTTTCGGGAATGCTTTGTGGATAAGTATTTCCCCAGGATGATGAGGAGAGAAAAAGAAAAAGAATTTATGGGTCTGAAGCAAGAGACCATGTCTGTTGGGGAGTACTCTGCAAGATTTGAAGGTCTGCTCAAATTTTCTGAATTTTACCAGAGGTTCCCTGATGAAGAATGGGTTTGCCGTTCTTTGGAGGATGGTCTGAAATATGAACTGCAAAGGGTGATTGCACCACTAAACATCACCCGACTGCCTGAGATGCTGGAGAGATGTTCTGTCATTGAGAACATAGACAAAAAAGCGAAAGCTGCAACAAGGCAGAACTGGAAGGCCTACTCAGAGGTTTGACCAGAGAGGTCAAGGCGGAAAGGGAAGATTCCAGACGGGACGGAGACCTTATGACCGTCAGACCGCAAGACAGACTGAAGGACAACCCCAACCAAGTGGCTGCTTCAAGTGTGGAGGAACACATACAATTCGAGACTGTCCGATGAAGGAGACTCGCCAGTGTTTCCGATGGGGCCAAGTGGGTCACATAGCGCCAGAATGTACACAAGGAGCGAGGTACAACACAGGCGGGCAGGGCCTAGTGACCAAGGCTCAAGGAACTGGACAGCAAGCAGCGAGACCACAAGCCACCGGAAGGGTATTTACCATACGAGGAGCTGAATCCTCTCAATCCCCTGATCTTATACAAGGTATGTGCCTAGTGTCAGGTAAACTCTTATCTGTATTGTTTGACTCGGGAGCTACTCATTCTTTCATATCCCAAGAGTATGTGGATCATTTAAAGTTGCCTGTCTCTTTACTTCCCCATGACTTAACTGTTTCTACTCCTACCAGTAATTCTTTGACAATCATGACTGTCTGTTTAAATTATCTTATTGTCATAGAGAATCGAACTTTTTCTGTTGATCTCATTTGCTTACCTATGCATCAACTTGATATCATTTTAGGCATGGATTGGCTTTCGGCTAACCATGTAGGGTTAGACTGTTCTAAAAAGACCTTATCCTTTCCTGAGCAATCTAGATTAATGCCTGTCAAGGATAGTAAGCTAGGTAGTAAATCTGAGAAACACGTGTTGCTACTATCTGTGGAAGCTAAGAAATCTCCTACGTTGGATTCGTTACCTGTAGTGCAGGAGTTTCCGGAAATTTTCCCTGATGACGTTCCGGGTGTACCACCGGAGAGAGAAATAGAGTTCGCTATAGATCTGGTACCGGGAACTGGACCGATTTCGATAGCACCTTATCGAATGGTTCCAGCAGAGTTATCAGAGCTGAAAAAGCAGTTGGACGACATCTTGGATAAGGAGTTTATAAGGCCGAGTGCTTCACCTTGGGGAGCGCTGGTGCTGTTCGTCAAAAAGAAGGACGGGACTTCATGGCTGTGCGTGGATTATCGACAGCTGAACAAGGCGACGATCAAGAATAAGTACCCGTTGCCTAGGATTGACGATTTGATGGACCAATTAAAAGGAGCGGTAAGTTTTTCAAAAATTGACTTAAGATCTGGTTACCACCAGATTCGGGTCAAGAGGGAGGATATACCGAAGACGGCGTTTAGGAGCCGGTATGGACACTACAAGTATCTGGTTATGCCCTTTGGTGTAACTAATGCTCCAGCGGTGTTCATGGATTACATGAACCGGATTTTCCGACCGTTCTTAGATAAGTTTGTTGTTGTGTTTATCGACGACATTCTTATTTATTCCCTTCATTTCTCGTTGGGTGCTGTTGCTTCTTTTTTCTTCTTTCTTCTTCCTTCTTCTCTCGCCATTTTCAACCTCATTTTTCTCAAGCTTCCTCAAGCTTTTTCAAGAAGGTTTGTGAAGCAAAGTTGCTCCTCTCATCCTCCTCTATCACCTAGAAGGTATAGATTTCATCCTTGAGCTCTCAATCTTTATTTTCTCCATTTATTTTCATGAGTTTCAATTTCTAGATCTAAACTTCAAAAATCTCTAGAAAATTGTAGAAAAATCATTTTGAGACCAAACCAATTCCTATGAGCTAGTATCATTCCCTACTATCATAATCCAAGAGCTTGTAATGAAATAAAATCTCTAGCATATTTATCTAAAAGGGGTCGAATGTGATATGTGTAAGCTGTCTATTATATGCTATAATTGATTAAATGTTATTTATTTGTAAGTTGATTTTACTGTTGAATATATATTCTGCCTGTTGTTGATGTCTGTTGTGACTGCTCATGTCTGAGTAGAACTAGGCAGTGATTTCTGATAAATCGGGTGATGAATGTGTGGTGAGAAAGTCGAGGTTATATATATATGTCGCAGTGCTCAACCTAGTGATATAGTTGATCTGTTGTTGTTGTGATGTGATTTGATACCCGATTAATCCGGATGAAAGTTGGTCGTGGTTGTTTATAAGTCGTGGTTGAGGCACTAAGTGTTGATCCTGAGATGAGTTAGTGAGATTCATATTGCATAGTTGTTGTTCATCACTGTGTTGGCATACGGGCGATTTCGATCTTGCCTGCGGGGAGATGGTCGTACCGATTAGTTTGGCGTAGCGGCGATTCCGATCTTACCTGCGGGGAGGTGGTCGTACCCGTTAGTCGAATTGTAGACGGACGGGCGAATTTCTCGACCTAGCCTACGGGCGGGATGATATGTCGTACCGAAAGTTGAGTTGTTAACGGACGAGCGAATAATCCGACCTAGCTTGCGGGCAGGGGAACATATCGTTACCGTAAGTTGCGTTGTTGACGGGCGAATATTCCGACCTGGCCTGCGGGCGGGGGAATATGTCATATCCATGAGAGGAGTTGGGCCTGCGGGCTTTAGACCGAACCTTATCTTACGGGGGGTGGCATAGTGATGATTGGGACATCTTGATCCGTGGGGGATGTCGCGTCATGATCGCATCCATATAGTCGTTAGTTGCATGAGTGTGAAAGACAGTAGTTAAGGGAAAAATTATCCAGAAGTTATTTGATTGTCACTGTTGTGATTTGGTGTGTTGCTATCTATATACATTATTTATATTGTTGTTTTTCCCATTTATAACATATTACTATTTCTTATCCCTTGTATTTTCTATGTCATATTCTCTTTACTCTCGACTGTACGAGGAGATCCCGTTGAGGATTTGCTAGAGGAGATTGATGGTATACCCGTGGAACCAGATGCTGGCGGGAGAGCCCTGGATCCCGGTGCTGGAGGACCTTAGACGTCGGGGGTTGGTAGCTGTAGTTGTTATGGCCAGTACTGGAGACTGAGTCGTCTGTATTTTTATTTCCGCTACTATGCTTTCAGTTTTATTTTACTGCGTACTCTGAAGTTTGTACTAGCTGTTGTAGGTTCTACCGATGGAGCCAGTACTATTATGTATATATATATATATATATACTTTTATTATGGTATCAGTATGTATTGTATGTTTTAATATTTTCGTATATTTATACCGCTACGTTACGTTGTAACGCTAATAATTATAAGTGGGTTTACCAATGAGACCTCCAAGGAAGGGGTTATCTCACGTACGAGGTTAGTGTACCTGAGTGCGGGTACAGATTACAGAAGGAACGATTTGTGAGATCTTGGGGATGTAACAGTGCTCGGCCCGATTCACAGTGACCAATAGCTAACTCCTATTGGTTGATCAAGCTTTGTTATCCCGATTGGACCCTGAGTATTCCACGTTGTAGGTGGACATTCCAATACGACCAGCATGGCCATCCCTATCTGGAATAGGGGCAGGTGTTACACTCTTATTGGTCATGTCATGCGGATGGGTTACCTGAACAAACTAACTGAGATTCTCCGAGTATGAGAACGAGTATTGAGACGTCGCACGACATGCATATAGGATTGAGATACATATAGTGTAGGCATTGACGATAAGCGAATGATAATTTGGAGATGCTTGTGTACGGGCTTGGTTGTGTGTGTGTGATGTTGATATATGTTATCCTATGATTCCTTTCCATTATATGATGTTTGTTGTATATCCCTATGTCCTTGTTTTCCATGCATGTCTTCTTATGGATCTTGGAGAAGATACCATAACTGCAACAGAAGATAGACGACATTCACATGTGGATGCGTGCAACACTGAGGATCCCGTACTGGGGGATATTGAGCTTGTCTACCATGATGACGATGGTATTGGTTGTCAGGTTGATCCCACGACCTTTACCACCCTGTACACAGGGATCACAACGGTGTATCTTCGTTTATACAACTCGCCTAGAGCTAGCCTGATTGGACCTTTTAGAATTCTACAGAGGTTGCCCTTTGATTGGATGTGGTACCCACCTTCGGGTCACCATGCGCCTTGCGACTCTCCGCAGACTTCACCCGCCAGTAGCAGAGGAGGGTTTGTGTGCCGAGTACCGCGTGCTCGTAGCGAGCGTCATCGCCAAATGTGCCATCGTAGGCGCATGCTGATTTCTCGTAGTTCATCGTCGGAGTGGGAGCCTCGAGTATATAGGCGAAGTATGGAGAAGGGGGAGGTTAGCTCACAGTCACCTTATCATCCTTATTGATTTAAGTGTCTAGCCAGTGCGTCTCTACAAGTTTTGAGAGTTTGACCCTTTTAATGTATTTTGGTGAGGTGGGCTGGGACGAGAGTTAAGGTTTTGTCAGTTTGTGTTTGGTTGTTTTTTAATGTACTTAATCTATTCGAAGTATGGTGTACTAGTAGTATGTACTTGACCTTTGTATGTTCATATGTCTATATGTATATGTATATCAGTGTGTTTTGCTTACATATATATATTGAAGTTTTAAATTTTCTGCATGTCTTAAGATTAGATAACTAGGGTTATTTAATGAGGCAACGAGACGTTTCATTTGGTGGTATCAAAGCAGTTCGACTCTAACCGGACTATGAGGATGAATGGTTGGAAATGACCATGCCTTGTCAAAATCGTGTGAGGAGTCGACTGTGTCTAGAATGGTATAATGCATGTTTGGTGAAGTTACCTGTTGTTTCCAACAACTTGGGAATAAAGGTAACTGGTTGATTGGTTGTATGACATGTGCATGATTGTCGCTAATACTTTTCGTTTTTTGTGTTTCGAGACGGTGAGCTACTGGTTGCCTTTACAGGAACCAATGGCTCGGGGCGCTGGACGTGGAAGGATGGGAAGAAGCAGAGGGAGAATCATGGAAACTGAGGATAACAATCATCATGGAGAAACCTCAAGAGTCGAAGGTAGCGAAGAGACGGTTGAAGCCAAGAGAACGATTAAGGAGCCGGCAGGTGCATTGCTACAACAAACTCATCAAAATGCTCGGTTCATGCAACAACAGAGGGAGGCACAACAGCAACGTCAACAACCGAACCCTGTAAGGGAGGAACAAATGGTGGAGTTAGGACTGAACGCCTTCATAAAGGAGTTCCTCCACAGTTCCACGGGGAGTATAACCCAAAAGCTGCCGAATTATGGATTCAAGAAGTTGAGACGATCTTTACGATAATACATTGTTAGGAAAATAGGAAAGTGACCTACACGTCGTTTATGTTGGTTGGAAGAGCAGAGTCTTGGTGGAGAAAGAAACAGAGGTTGCTGGAGGCTGAAGGAAGAGTGATAACATGGGAAATGTTCCAGAAAGCTTCCTGGAGAAGTATTTCCCCAAGAGCGTCAAACAAGAAAAAGAAAAGGAGTTCATGAATCTCAAGCAAGGAGGAATGTCGATTGGCGAGTATCCATGCGATTCGAAGCGTTGCTCAAGTTTTCTCAGTTTTACCAGGTGTACCCGAATGAGGAGTGGGTGTGCAGAAAGTTTGATGAAGGTTTGAGGCCCTAATTGAAGCAGGCAATGTTACGCTTTGAAATCTGTAGGTTTTCGGCGTTGGTTGAGAAGTGCACTGTGTTAGAGGGACACGACCGTAGTGGGATGGTCCAACAGAGGAGCGGTGGACCATTTCGCGGCAACAATCAGAGAGGATAGGGGAAGGTTCCAACAGAGACAGGGACCTTACAACCGCACGGTATAGCAGGTTGTCAACGTAGACAAGGACCATAAGTATCGCTGAGATGTTTCAAGTGCAGAGGACCGCATTTCGCGAAGGAGTGTTAGAATCAGAACAGGAACTCAACTTGCTTCCTATGTGGCAAGCTGGGCCACATTGCTCGTTTCTGTAGGCAGGGAGCTATAGAGAAGTCCAATATCACTGGGCAAGGAAGCAAACCTCGGGAGCTGGAGCAAGGCCACCAATGGTGAATCAACAAACAAGGCTACAAGCTGCAGGGAGAGTGTGTGGATCGATATTTATCGCTTGTGAATAGCTCATTTATATATATATATATCCTACTTTTTGTATAACAACACTTTTGTATAGTTTTCTTATGATTTTTTTTATGTAAAATGTTTTTTATTTGTGAGTTAAGCACATATTTCTATTTGTCGATTTTCATATAATATTAAAATCTTTGTTAAATACTAAATTGATAAACTTAAAAATTAATTTAATGAAAGTTTTCATAAATGCAAAAATAATTAAGTTATAAATGAGCTAAATAAGTCAAGCTCAGGTTTTACTCTTTTTTAATAATTCAAGCTCAAGCTTTTAGTTAGGCTCGTTTAAATAAATGAGCCAAACTTGAGCAACCCATTTTTTTCATGAGCCAAACTCAAGCTTCGAGTGCTCGGCCCGGCTCGACTCATTTACACCCCTACTCAATAGGCAAACATATTAAAGCATATATCAAAGGCTAAGAGAACATAATCTTATAGAATCATCTAGGGAGAGTGAACATTATCATAAGCTCCAAAATATGATAAATTATTTTTCCAAATATTTTAATTTCACCCAGAAAAATAATTAAATAAACAATATAGTATATTAAGTTTCATAAAAAATATTAACGCAACAACAAAATTCTAAAAAATATAAAGTAAAATCAAACACAGAGAGGAGAGCATAACTCAAAAAACAATGTCAAAAACTAACCTTTGTGGGTCCCACACACACCCTAACTCTCTCTAGACGTAAGTAGGCGTGGCTAGGGGGAGTCACTCCTTACCTCTGGCGAGTCAACCCGCGACTAGGCAGATTACGAGGTGGGTCGCGCCATTGTTGCTAAATCGAACTTATTTTTCTTCATTTTTTTTACGCGATTTCGTGTGGGTTCTACTCAGAAACCCATTTCTAATCAATCTTGGACAAAAGCCTCAATTTGTAACCATAATTTCATGCAATTTAAGGCTCCAAAAGTCGCATACGATATGAACCCTAGGCACTACTTCATGTTCAAAATTCTCTCTCTATAGTGCACGAAAACACATGAAATTGGGTCAATAGATTCGTAGAATCATGCTCTAAAATAGCCCTATGGTTTAGGGTTCCAATTTTTCGAAAATCTTTGTTTCAAAAAACACATGTAATAAAAGACGAAAATAACCAAAATTAGAACTAGAAAAATAAAAGAAATAATTTGATCATGTTAAATAATAGATCATCAGGTCCTGAAACATATAATAAAGACTATGATACCAAATGTAAGATAAAATTGAACGTCATATGTGACATTATATGAAATTAGAACACTGATATCATACTTACTTGTTGAAGACATGGTCACGCTTACTAGGAATTATCTCAATGACAATGAGTTCTTAAAATCGAAAGACTAAGTCTCCTCATGCTCTCCCAAATCACAACTTTCAATGGGACAAGTTGTGGAGCGACTATAATGTTTGCTATTGTCGTGACAATAGAAGGAACCTAGCTAAAGAATATATATTAACCCTAGGTAGCTCCTGTCATGAGCCGATGGGTTAAGACCTACATTGTTGCCCACACAGATCAGGTATTAAAAGTCCATAACCCATTACAAACGAATCACTATATTAACAGGATTAAGCATCACTAAATGCATCGTAACATTAACCTTTTTTCGCAAACCAAAAAAACGGCAATTAATCGTAGGCCATGAGAATTATTAGAAAAACTCTAATAAGAATATCTTCCATTTTAAATATAAGGGCATTTTTAATATGATCACATAGTATAAAAAGACAACAATGTTATTTACGTACTTAATTGCTTGCTAGTCAGCTAACCAAACACATTGTTAGCCAGTATAAAACAAGTGTAAACAAAATAGTGTGTAAGAATAATTTTCCTTGGTTAAAGTAATAATTTGGTCCTTATACGTGACACAGATTCTTCATTTAGTCCCTATACGTAAAAAATTTGGAAATGTATCTCTGCATGTGTAAACGTTAGCAAATTTGGTCCCTACATGTACAAGCGTTTGCAAATTCGTCCCTGCCGTCGGCAAATTAGTTCTTATACGTGACACAAATTTTTGATTTGGTCCCTAAACTTGAAAAAAAATTAAATTGGTCATTGTATGTGCCATCGATAATAATTTTGTCCTTATCGTCTGCCTAGGAGGTCGGATCTAACTAAAAATTCTTTTCGTATTAATTATTTTTCATATATTATATCAATCTATTTCTTCTATTGAGAGTCAACTTGAAAATTTTTGAGAATATAAAACCATTTACGGACCAAATTATACAATTTTTACTCTCAATAGAAGAAATAGATTGATATAATATATAGAAAATATTCAATACGAAAAAATCTTTAGTTGGGTCCGAGTTCCTAGATAGACGATAGGGACAAAATTATTATCAATTGCATATATAAGGACCGATTTAATGTTTTTTTTTTCAGGTTTAGGGACCAAATCAAAAATTTGTGTCACGTATAAAGACCATTTTGCTGACGACAGGGACGAATTTGCTAACATTTGCACTTATAGGGACCAAATTTGCTAACGTTTACATATGTAGGGACTCATTTTCAAATTTTTTATGTATAGGGACTAAATGAAGAATTAATGTATGTATAGGGACCTAATTATTACTTTAACTTTTTCCTTTTAAAAATAAGTGCATTTTTAATATGGTCTCACAGTATAAATAGGCAACACTGAAATTTACATACATAGTGTGTTTGAAAACGTTGTTGTGAGTACCTTGACGTGCCTTTCGAAAACGCTATTGTGAGTAGCTTCCGCTATCCAAACACGATTCTGAAGGTTTGGAAAGTGGTTCCAAACACACAATCCATTGCTAGTCGGTTAACTGAACACATTGTCAACCGGTACAAAATATGTGTAAATAAAATAGTGTGTAAGAATAATTTTCGTTTTAAGAATAAATGCATTTTTAATATGGTCCCACAATCTTACATTAGTCACGAGTTAAATAATAATTTAAGTACCTAAAATTCACTTTGCATAATTAAGAATTACTCAAGCATGTAAAGTGTGGTACAAGTAGCGAAGGAGTAGGAAAGTTAGGGTAGAGTTCTTTAATTTCTGTGTAGATAAAAGATTTTGGATAATGCTAACCAGTACCTTTAGGGCATTGGTTAAGAAGTTTAAAGAGATAAGTTTTCATTAAAAAATTATGTGTTTAATATATCGAGAAATGATATACTTAGATTTTCAATGAAAATTTTCTATTTCTTGATTCTTTAATCAATGTTCTTAGGACACTAGCAAGACTAACATTTTTTAGGGGGATGAAAGCAAGAGTACAGGTCTGAATGGCAAACCAAAGGGGCAGTTAATGAGGCATGCGAACTATTTAAAAAAGCAGTTATGAGGCTGACAATAATGGTTGAGGTGGTTGTCTTTAGCTTTTACTGCCGTCTCTTCCATTTATAGCTATGATGAACGTTGGACACATAAATGAAGTGCTAGCAATTGCATTAAGTTTTCTTACATAGAGACCCAACCCGAATTCTTCTTCCTATGCTTTCTTCCCTTGATTTTGGCTTTCAATGTGTAGTGATGTCAGTTCGTACTATGGCTACACTCAAGTTTCTTCAACTGTGTGCTAGTGTTGCATTGATGGTGGTGGGTGTACTATCAATCTCAGCTGAATCAACACTTCGGGTGTATTTCAATCGTGTTCCTCCTGCTCGGTCTAGGTCTTCTAATGCTGTTTTCCAGTACCTTGTTGAGAGGTTGGATGGTTCCAATGCATGTAAAAGAAATAATTGTTCGTTTTCATGTCAGGTATGCAATTTCTCTTGACCCTTTTTTTATATGATTCTCTTGACCATTCATTGAGTTCATCTGTAGCACATTTTTTAGATGATTAGGATTTAGCAATGTGCATTTGGTTTATGTAGAGGATCACTTTCGAGATATTTATTCCCTCCCTTTGTTTTTGAAAGTGTTCCGAGTCTGATTTGGTTTTGGTATACATACTTATTTGCAGTAACTAACTGTGACAAGAGTTTGTTGATGATAGTATTTTACTTGAACAGCTTGATAGCAAGGTTTACCCTTGCCAGGCTAATGGCATTGTGTTGAAGAACTTAACTCAAAACCAGGAGCATAACTTTCTTCTCAATGTCACCACAAACAAAGGAGAAAAAAATTCATCAGCTTACTCATGGTTTATCGGTGAGCATTCATTCTCTTATGTTACTGAAAAATTAAAGAGAAACTACATTTGCTCAATTTCTTTCCTTCTCACCCATTAAGCCTGATTTGCTGGTCACAATACTAACTGGAGTAAACCATTGTGTCCTTTTACTCAATAGATACAATACCCCCAACTGCAGCCATTACCAGTGAACAGACGTATACAAATAGAAAAAGGATAACAATTGATATCACATTCAGTGAACTATGCACTGGACTGGGTGGATTTAAATGTCTAAACTCATCAAACTGTGACGTAAGTTAGTTTTTCATGAGAACCATGGCATTAAAAGCATCTGTAATTTGTTGTTTTCCTCGAAAACATGGATGATATTTTGATAATGGTTTGACATGTAAGGTTATGGTAGCGGGTCCTGCCCACGTACGTGCATCTTCTTTACTAATTATTAGACCAGGTGCTAAATATAGCCTTGAAGTGATTCTCTCCTCGAAAAGTATACATGGGCGTGCAGTGATCACAGTGGCGGACAATACTTGTGCTGACCAGGCTGGAAACCAGTTCATGAGAACCAATGAGTCTAGTTTGACTATTCACTTTGGTGAGATTCTACTTGCAAAGTTCAAATGTCAACTTTTCGCCTAACAAGTATTGTTATGGCACTCACATTATCTACATTTAAATTGCTTAGATAGAAGACCGGTAGTGGTGGACTTTTGGACATCTGTTCCATCTTATGAGGTGAAAATTAACAGTATCCCAAGAACTGTCGTTGCAACAAGCAAACCAGAGGACCTGATAATTTTCTTGGACTTCAGCATTCCAATAAGAAATTCAACAGAGCAAATTCTAAATGCACTACATGTCAACTCTGGTATCTTAACTCCTTTCCATGGTAGAAGTAATGAGACCCGCCGATTTGCTTTTGAAGTAAGCAATGAAATTGTCTCTGATATACTTCTGCTTTTTTCTTACAACGCACATTGATAGAAGTCAAATACTGACAGAATTATAACATGAACTGAGTTATCACAATTATATTCCTCTCTGCTAATGGGTTTCATTTTGTAGCTCAAGAACATCTCAAGAACTGAGATTATCACAGTTGAATTACAAGCTATGTCAATACTTGGCAAGACAGGCACTCCTGTCTCTCCTGTTACTCCTATCACATTCCTTTATGGTGAGCTATACTCTGTGCTTACAATATTAACAATCAATTTAGCTTGAAATTTAAGCTAATTCCTAACTTTCTTTTTTTAAAGATTCAATGAAACCCAGTGTGGCATTAAGGACCAGTTCCATCAGTGAAACAAGGGATTTCAACGTCAACATAATTGCTGAATTCACAAAACCAGTATTTGGCTTGGAGGCCTCTATGGTAGTAGTCTTGGGAGGAAGATTGATAAGGCAGGTGTACATGGGAGTAAACTAACAAGAAGCATATTATTCATGAGCGATGGTCTTTACATAATGGCTTAGCAAATGAAGTTATTAATATATAACTCATTGAGGGGTTTAAATAATGCAAAAATTCCTCATTTTTGTTCTATGTAGGTTAAAGGAAATATCAAGAGCAATATATTCATTGACTGTCCAAGCAGTAACACAGAAGGTGGTGTCAGTTACTATTCCTGCAGGGAAGGTAACTGATATTTCAGGAAATGAAAACTTGGCATCTAACCAACTTGATATCAAACATTGTATGAATATTTCTTTTCTTTCCATATGTTTATTTTTTTACAATAATTTGTTATTAAACTTCCATTTTCTTGGTATTCAAATTTAATTGATTAGGTTTAGTACCGTTCCCTTATATATGGATGATACACTTGCATAATAATCTAGTATATCGTAAATATTAAGATTTTTATTATGTTAGCAGCCTTACTGTGCTAGTAATTTTATGAGCTGGACTCGTTCTAGTAGTATAAGTAGGTGTGAGTGGTTTGTATCTAATACACATCTAATATAATCATATCTTATATTATTCATAGTTTTTTATTTTCCTCTTTTCCCTCTAACCAAATTTTAGTATGTAAAACATGGTAATCTAATCTTGCAAAGATATATCTAAATGGAATGCAGAAATAGGCAAAAGCCAGAACATTATTACAAGGTGACGCTGCATTAGCTTATCTGTTTTCTACGACCTACATATGACTCTAACTCTAATATCATATGTTCAGATTCAACCCCTGCAGTATCCATTGCACTCTACTCATTTGTGAGTGCCGGAACAATAGCAACATCACTGATAGCTGCTATGGTTTCACTTTCCTCCGCAAATCTAGAAGCAATCAGCACACTTGCTTTGGGAGGTACAAACTGTCCTGCTTCCAACCCCTCAATGAATCTACATGTAAGTAAAGAAACATATAATAATATGTTACTATTTGTGGAATAAAAACAATCTTCGATTTCTCGGAGCTCTTCTAAGTTCTAACATATACGTCAGCTGGATGGGTTACCTTACAAAAAATTGACACATTTTACAGGGTATGGTTGGACACCTACAAGTCTTTGCCCTCACAAGTTGGTTTTCAACTAATCAACCCATGAAATACTCTGAGACAGCAAGAGGTCTATGGTGGCTTATACCTCATCACAAGCTTCCCTGGAAAGATTTTGACCCTTCGTCTTCAATCTTGGAAAAAGAGAAGCTTGCAGGGAGAACTAATGGCTTGTCTGTAGAACATTCTTATAACAGAGATCAACGACAAATGAGCTCTTCTTATATTGAGCACAAACTATCATTTCCAACTGAAATTACCACCAAATCTGGTTGGCTTTATAATCAGCAAAGTATGAAAAAAATATTTTATGGTCTACCTCTCAATTCTATCGAATATTTCAGTTATTTCCTGGTGAGTATAATGACGCTTTTAAAAGATGTTCATGGATAGACACTCGTTTACAGATGAATCATTTGACTTGTAGAGAGGAGAACCAATGTCTGCCAGCAATGTCATCAAAGGACTGGAGGACTACAAAGGGTAGGGTTACAATGACCTTTTTATATTTTAACAGTGAACTCCAAACAGTCACGCACCAAACACGGTCCCTTACACTGCCCATCCAATCTATTATGTTCACCAATAACAGGAAAAAGGGAGTTTCTAATTTGCATGATTAAGAACATTTGAGAGCCTGTTTTGTCAACAGGTGGCAGGACATGGAGATGAACCTGTTCTGGCTTGGTGTGGTAGGAGGCTTTTTACTTTTGGTTCATATTTTCATGATATTCCTCCTAAGATGGAGGACAGGGAAACCACCTCAAGGTAGTTTATCAATTCCAAGGTTCGAGTTCTTTCTTCTGATTCTCATGCTGCCTTGTCTTTCTCAGTCATCAGCATTTGTGATAAAAGGTAAGGGACTAGCTTTTACACTGTCTAATTTCAGTCATCTGTACTTATTAGGATTTCACAAACTGATGATTTAAGACTAAATTCATGTGTCAACTTTTTTCATCCTTTAAGACTACATTCATATGCAGGTGGTACAGCAGGGGGAATTATCAATGGGGTGTTGTTGCTAGCAATCCCTGCTGCATTCATCTTATCAGTATGTCTATTTCTTATTATTGCAATCTCCTCTGGAAGTTTTGCCCAGTATAAAGAATTCAAGCAAGTAACTAATGAAGAAGAATGGTACATGAAGTTATGGTTCTTTTTTGTTGGGAGGCCTACAACTGGAAAGTGGTTTTACAGGAACGGGTTACCATCTTCTTTCCTCTCACGCTTCGGTATTCTCTTTGATAATTGGAAGGGCTCTCCAGTGCTTGTCTCGGGTGATCAAATTGAACCAAACACCATAACCAAGTGGACTGAAAGTGGCCAAAGTGGGATAGGAAGAATGAAGGGAGTCAGCTCAGAGGACAGCAATGAGGAAAACAAAATTCCCAAGTTCAAGAGGGTGTTGGGCTTCGTGAGAGCATTGTATATCATCCTTGACTTATTAAGAAGAGTTGGTTTGGGAATAATATCAGTAGCTTACCCAACAGAAAAATCAAGTAAAAGCATTTTTGCATTGATAATTACACTAATACAGTTCATTTATCTATTTACTATCAAACCATACATCAGCAGGGGAGTCCAGGTTGTGGAAAGTCTTTCTCTCTTGTGTGAGGCAGGTGTGTTTGGTATATTTATTATTCAGAGTGGTTCAAACTCGTTTAAATCCAAAACTTGGGAATTGGTTATGCTGGTTCTTCTGTTGTTTACTTTCCTTGCTCAACTTATCAATCAATGGTATGCTATGGTGCAGTCACTATTAAAACTCTCACAGCCTGAGAACAATTCTTTAACACAAGGATTAAAGTTTGCTGCGAAGGGACTCATCCTTCCTTTCCTTCCAAGGAAGCATTGGTCTAGTGTGATATCCACATTCTCCCAGCCAAAAACAGACGTTCTTTCAGTTAATCCTATATGTTCAGGAACAGAGATTGAAAGAAGAAATAGAGCAGGAGCAACTGTAGTCCCTGTGCTCAGTCCTGGTACACCCAGCCCCAATGTTTTCGAAAGAAAAGATCCTACAACCTCAGAGACGCGTGCCAATGTGCATATAGAAGTGGAAGGTAAATGCCTAAAGGGGCACAAGTCTGGGCTTAAAAATGAGCTAAAGATGTTGAGGGAGCTTGCAAAAGCTAGCTTCTCTGGACATGCCAGGGTTGATGAAGCCACTACCAGCTAAACAACCTTTATCTGGTGAAGTCTATTGGGGTAATCCAAAGCAAAGATACTAACACATAAGAATGACTGAAGTACATCACCCACATCCTATTTGGGGAAGATTTCGGAAAATGCATATTGCAAATTGTTATCTTGATTCCATAATCATTTGTAAAGCTTCTTCTATAGTCTTAGTGACCTCAACTTACTCCTAATGTTATTCTTAATCAGTGTGCATATTCAGACATGCTATTTCAACTTCAAACATTTGTCTCAGTAGAAATGTACCACAGATTCAAATATTCTCAGACTATTGCATAATGCATATACAATTTCATCACAATTAATGCTATTCAAGTATTCATGAGAAACTGCATAGTACATATACAATTGCATTTGTCTAAAGCAGAATTGTGTAGAAGTTTCTAATATACCTATACAAAATGCATCATATACACTTTCTTTTAGCACTCGGATATGCAACATACCATCATGGTTTTAAATTGCCATCCACAATCACAATTATAGCAGCAATATTACGATTTCGATGGTCTCTGCAAGGCAACATTGTCACAATTGAAAGTAACATACCTGCAATTGTAATTTAAAACCATGTGTGAGTATCAAGCAAGCCATCAATGCCATGAACTACGATGTCATGGCCGCGATACATATCGGGAAACGCAACCGTGACTCCGTTGAGCAACCGAATCCGAGGAGCGACGGTTACTCTGATCAGAAACCCCTCCGAGAAAGTCGGCAACAGAGTCTGATCTCGAAGACGAATCAAATCGCGCCACGGAATCAGCCTCGGAACAACGTGCTTCCGGAAAATCGCCGAGTAATCGGCCACGTTCCCCACCCTCTGCACAACCGCCTCGTCAATCGGAGCAAAGACCGTGAACTTCGCCCCGTTGGCGAACTCGGTCGCCAACTGAGCTTCAAGAATAGCTCCGATTATAGAAAATCCTTTGGATTTCAAAACATCAGAAAGCGCGGGAAAAGGTTGGTTATTATTATTATTAGAGGGAACGATTTGGGGAACGAGGAGTGAAGAGGAGTTGAAGAAATCGTGGATGGGGAGCATGAGGAGGGAACCATCGTCGAAAATAGGGGTGTTAGAGACGACGACGTCGTTTAGGGATAGTTGGAGAGGAGAAAGAGGTGATGTGGTGACAGTGAGTGAGGAATTGGGGAGGAGGGTGGGTATGGGAGTGCCACGTGGGAGAGTGATGAGGTGTTGGAGTGGGAGCCTGGAGGGAAGGATGTGGTATCGGAGGAGGAAGAGGGGGAGTGGGCCGGAGCGGAGGAAGGCCGCGTCGGAGGGGACGAAGATGGTGGCGGCGGTGGGAAGGTGAAGAGCGGCGGAGGCAAGGTGGAGGGTAAGGGCCATGGAGAGGAAGCCGGAGTCAGTGAGGGTTTGTGCCGCGGCGGAAAAGAGGGGTTCTTGGGATGATGCTTGGCCGGTGGTGGTGGTGGGGTAAAAGAAGAGGAGGGTGAGGAGAAGAAGTAATAGGGTGGGGGTTTCTTCCATTGGGAATAGGAAATTGGAAATGAAGTGGTTTGTTTATTTTGTGGTTCTTGGCTTTCTGGAGAAGATAATAAATGGGGTTTGGTTTGTTTGTTGAAAGAAGGGAAGCAGAGAGAGGCTATTTGGTCGGCAAAATACACAGAGGGATGGTGGGAGATGCACTGTTAGAGTGTTCGTTCCTACTAGTTCGTTAATCTAGTGGCGTCTTTTTTCTTGTGCTTAACTACTCGAGATTTATGCCACTAATGATTGTTCTTTTGTTTGTATTTTTACTGGTGTTTGAGATTTACGGGCTATATGGCACTCTTAGGTTCTGTTCCACAAAATTAACTTATAAGCTAGGTTATAGTTAGTCAATTAATTTTTAGTTTATTGTTGACTAAATTTAAAATGTTTGATAAAATTAGCTATTTAAATTAGCTTATAAATATAAAATGACATATAATGACATGCTTATAAAATTACATTTAATATATCATTAACTTAATGTGCCAGACTTGTAATATATGAAGAACTTATAATATATATTTAATAAATGTAATATATTAAAACTATAAACTAGGTTATTGGACTTGTAAAATAGAGCCTTAATTGTTTTATTTGTAGTTTTACTCGATGCTGTAAAACTCGGATCGATAATCAATACTGGTCAATGGGTTACTGGTGGAATTGGTGAGTCACTAGATTGTAAAACCCGCCAAAAATGGCATAAGGTATATATATTTATTTTTATAAAAAAATAAATATAGAGGAAAAGTTAATATTTATTTATCATGTTATTAATTATTTATAACATGAGGATATTAGTAGAGTGTAAATAATAAGTACTAATATGCTTAAGCAATTAAAATAAAATAAAATAAAATTATTAATCATGATAAAGATAGGTACATATTACCTTTTTACTCAAGTGTTAAGTTATGAGTTAACTTAACATATCAAGGGCTTTCAATAAAAGTGATGAGGTATAAATAGTTAGAGAAATGAGGTCTAAGGTGGACAACCATTAGCAACCTTAGCAGAAAAGAAAAGGTGAAGAAGAAGAAAGAAAAGAAGGATAAGATGAAAGAGTAGCAACAGCTGAGGGAGAAAGAAAAGAGATATTCATAAACTTCAAACAAGGTGAGGGATTTGTGATTTATTTTGGGTAATTTTCGAAGGTGTTAGTATGAGATATGAAATGAGTTGGTAATGATTGAAATAATGATGTTTGTGAGTTGTTTTGGGTGAAATTCTTTCATGAATCTCATTTGGAACATGTGTAGGTTGATTAATCTTTGATTTATATGTTGTTGGCGAGTTGTTATGGCCGTTTGTTGGTGGAAAAACATGAAAATGGAATTTTGGGGCGAAAATGGCGAAACAGCAGCGTTCTGCTGCGTTTCTGTGGAAAAACATGAAAATGGAATTTTGGGGTGAAAATGGCGAAACAGCAGCGTTCTGCTGCGTTTCTGCAATTTCCAGCCAGTGCCGGGCGCCCCATGTGCAGCGCTAGGCGCTAGAGGACCCGAAAGGGGGTCTGGGAAGATAATACTAGTGCTGAGCGCTGGATACCTAGCGCTGAGCGCTATAGACAGAGACAGCAAACTTTAAACGTTCATAACTTATTCATTTATAATCTGTTTTGGGTAAATGACCCCTTGTTGGGAAGCTTTGTGAATCTACTTTCATATGAAACTTGTTTGAAGTTAAAATTACAAGCATTTTGAAAGTTATGGTCAAAATAGTGATCAAAGGTCAATGTTTATGTTTCTAAAAATATGTTGTTTTGCTCATTTGAGGCGTAAAAGGTTGGATATACTTATTGTTATGAATTATACAATAATAAAAGGGTTTTAAAGAGTGGAACCTAATGAATTTGATACCTTGTTGTAAATTTGTTGAGATGAGTTAGGTAAATGTTGAATTTGGTGTACGGTTAATTATTATCATGTCTAGCTTCATTATAAAAATAATAATATGTTGCTTGGATTTTGATGTGATGACTTGAGATGCTTAAAGATTGTGAACCTATGATAGTTAGATGATATTATGAATTATAGAATTTAATGAGATGTTTTGATGAGTTACTATGAGTGAATAACATTGCGGATTATGTTTATAGGATATGAGATTATAAAACACAAAGGGTTAAAGAGGAATATATGAAGACTGGAATGGAGTTATATGACGGTGATTTAAATAAATGTAGTGGCAGGATTATTATATGGTACAAGTGTTTGTTTAGAGTGTGATAAGCAACGTTTATATTCTTGTTGAATCTATGAGTGGTTCTTGAATATGTGAATTATTGTTGTGTTCTATACTTATGATGGTCTATGGGCAATGACCTTTTTATTCACATGTTTATTGAATTATGAGTTTATTGAACTTTTGTATATTGAGTTTTAAGTTTCGAAAGCGAAGTGAATGCTTTTTGTGATGAACAATGTTTGCTGTGAAATTATTGACAAACAACAAGGTAAGATTTATTGATTCAACTTTGTATTTGCGTACGAAGCAAATGTTGAAACCGGGTTAGTAAGATACTTCTAGTTTGTGAATGAAATGACTATATTGTTACCTACATGTATTTATGATTGAGGTCATTATGTAATTTATTGATTATCATTGAAATGGTTATATAAGCTATGTTGAGGCACATAGCAGACATGTGATATTATGAGTTGATTTGCATGAGCACGACATGCGTATGAAAAGGGGTTTGAGTTTTTTGGACATTGAGCAATACTTGGTGTATCCGACCGGTCAGCTGACTCGACCGGTATATAAATGTGATCGTCGGAGCAAGGGCCTCTAGTGAAAGAACACTAGAGTTTGGAGGGATGTTGTGCAGTGATCGAGATCACTTGTCGGTCAGCGGTTTCGACCGGGATAGAAATGCGACCGTCGGAGTGGGAGACTCTAGTGAACAACTCCAAGGGGATACACAAGCATCTTGCCCAATGCTAAATTGACATCATGGCAAGAAATGATCTGCTATGTATGGTTTTGTACGTTCTAATTTTCAGATTGACATATGCTTAAATATATGATTATATGTTGTACTATTTGATGTTATGTTTTGTTTATCCCTCACTAGGTTCTGGGACTCACCCCCGCCTTTTTGGTTTAGATTTAGGTATTTCATGAAGGAAGTCATCTCAGGAAATCCTCGCACGTGTGTTGTGCTTGGGTAGCTGCTGCTGGTTCCTTTAATTTGGTTTTGTCATATGGGAAATCTCATTTTAGAGTTTTGAATCTCCTTTGGATTTGTAAACTCTTCTGGTTTGTTTTTCTTGTAAACTGTAGTATTTTAACTCAGGGCCGCCATGGCTTATGTTTTGTGTAATCGTTTACTCTAATATTTACTGTTGATATGCTACATATCTTGCTATGATGTGACTTATACGTTCTTGAAAGACCTTCGGAATGGAACAACGAAGTTCCATTCTGGCCGATCAGGGACACCATAAACCGCATGATCTGGTATATATTAAAAAATCTAAAAAATTAGTAAGATAGAAATTTTACACTTGAAAAATTCAAAAAAAAAAAAAAATCATCCACACTTTAAAAATCCCTAACATACTTCAATAGACATTCACAAGTTTATTTTTAATTTCATGGTTCTAATATAGAACATTATTTATAAATTGTTAGCCGTTTTAAGAGAATAAATAATCACTTAAAATTAATAAGTATTATTCAAATTTTCTAATTTCATATATCTAAGATATAACTTTATTTACAATTATATGAAAATGATACAAATTTGTACAAAAATTTAAAAATTTAAAATTTAAAAAGAAAAAACTCGGTCAGTTCAACTGTCGTTCGACCGGCTAAGTCAACGATTTTCTAAAAACTCAACCGAGTCGGACCGGATTAGTCAGGGTTGCATGCATACACGATCCAATAACTCACCCGCATTGGTCATATGACCTGTTTCCAAGTCAACCGGTCGGACTGGTCCAGTTTTAATAACACTAGTTTTACTAGTGTAATTGCTCATACATTTTTTGGTTTCCCAAAGTATCCCAATGCGCAACTTCGAAAACTAATCCATTAAGGCAGGTAGGACCACAAGGGCATCAAAGCCCTCCCTCAAGAGTTTTAACGCTACTGCATTCTCAGGGCTCGGATTCGAACTTAAGATCATTGGTTAAGCTGGAATAGACATGTGTCGGGTGTAATTAGTCTTACATGAATGAATAAAACATATTACAAATAATAATTTTAAAAACTTAAAGGTTAAAATTATCTTCTTATTACACTCTCTAAACATTTCACGGTAAATGCTACGCTATGTTTATACCATAGTTATTGGGTTCTATCGTTAACCTACATGCCATGTATCGAATTCACCGTACGCATATTACGTACCGGGTTTCAGCTTAAAGAAAGTATTGTAATAATAATATAAAATGTAACAAACCGCATAAAAAATGATCTATGTGCCATGTATCGTGTAACTATGGTTTATTCATTGTTGTAATAATAAAGCAAAAGTGATCCAACAAAAGGGAGAGAAAAATTCCGTGAATCGAAACCAACCAAATGCTAAACCTAATACAAATATTGCAATTGCTGGAGGAAAAAAATGTTGTCAATGCTCACTTCTAATTCAATTACTAGGAAGTTTACAAGGGATGAAATTCCCCTATCTTAATTCTTTGTTCTTATTATGATTTAGTAATCTGAAATGTACTGAATAATACTCTTGATATTGAATTGATTTATGAATGATACATCATGTGCTAATATAGCAATAACCTAGTCAAGAGAATAGTATAGAAACTATCTAAAGACTAAGTAACTTATCTTGATAACAAATAACTAACTCTGTTATCTGACTACTAAACACTAACAACTGAATAACTAACTATTTGTACTTTGTGTTACATCCAATACCCCCCCAAACTAGTGAATGTATAGTCATTACTCCCAGTTTGGATAAAAAACTCTTGAAATGGATGAGGATCTAAAGCTTTGGTTAAAACATTTGCCAATTGGTTTGAACTTGAAACTGATAAGAGATGAAACAACTTGGCTTGTAGCTTTTCCTGAACGATATGACAATCCAATTCGATGTGTTTCGTTCTTTCAAGAAATGAGGAATTCATTGCTAGATTGACTATCACAGTATAGTAATGCTGGAGTCTGAAGTGGAATCCGCAAGTCTTGAAGTAGATAGGTCAGCCACTGCAGTTCACAAACAGTGGTTGCTAAATGATAACCTCAATTATGTGCATTTTATAGAGGGTAATTGGGTTGAATTTTGATGCATTTCATGATGATTATTATTGTACTTCACCCTTTTACTTAAGTTTATACAGAATTGATGTTTAGAGGCAGCTTGATGAACATTTGATAAAATATGGAGGTTTCTGAGCCAAAAAAAATAAAATAATGAAGTTCTGAGCTCGAGCATGGCCATGCACAAGAAGAGCACGCCCGTACAAACCTCTCAGCTCAACCATCCAAACATGGCCTTACAAAAATGACTTAAAGCTGACCTCTGAAGATGAAGCACGCCCATGCAAGACACCAGCACGCCCGTGCCAAAGTGAAACAAGGCCTGACTCAGAAAAGCAAGGCTTAATTTATTCAAGCACACCCTCACATAGAGGAAGCACGACCGTGCAGAAGTCAAGCATGCCCGTGCACTATAACGCTAATTCTACGAAGTTGGTACGCCCGTGCAGAACTAAGCACAACCTGACATAAAGGAAGCACAGTCGTGCTGAATAAAGAGCACGTCCTTGCTGGCGGCGCTGAAGAGCTAATTTTGGGGCCCTTTCTCATATTTTCCTCTATAGAGAGGTCCTCTGAATCTCTTCACATCCTATCTTTTGACAATCATCTTTTCTAATAGCTTTCTATAGTTTATAGCTTTAGTAGTTTGTTTTAGAATTCTAGAGTAGGATTTGCTCATGGGGGTTAAGTTAGAGACACTTCTTCTTCTTAATTCTTCAGGATGAATGTCCATTTGTTGAACTTGGTTTTATCTATTATTATGGGTAGCTAAATTCACCACTAGAGTCGTGCTGGATCTTTTATTAGAAGAAACCATTTTTGCTATGTCTTACCTTTAATTCGATCTCTATTTGGTTTCAAGGTTACGATTTGAATAGTGTTATTCTATTATTCTTCATCCCATGCTAGGATTGCGCACCCTTTGCATGCTCTTAATCAATTGGTAGATCTATAGGGTAACCGGGATTTAAATTATAGCATGATCAAACGTGATTTACTCCTTTCAGTCATTCAACCTCTTTGCTCTTTATGTTTTCTAATCATTTAAACTCTTTGCCTAACAAACATTGGGTTCATCAGGGGAAAAGAATATTGATTGCCTGACAAACAATTAATAGTTTTAGTAGAGGGATTGATATTCGAAAAGCGACTGCGGAATTGAATAGAACTAGGATTTGGGGGGTATCGAAAGTACAAGTGAAACCACGACTCTAGGCTCTTTTACTCTTGATTTCTCAACTCTTGATTTCTTTTGTTTATCTATTACTATTGCTTACATCATCTTAATTTTACTATTGTTTTGATTAGTCTAAATAGCATAAGGATTTCTCCATTCTGGTACTCACTTTATCACTTGCATATTGCATCATTAATCCCTTGGGTATGTTATCTGAACTTTTGTCCTATATTACTTTTGCGACAGGGTACACTACCCTTAATTGTGTTCACAACGCAACAAGTTTTTGGCGCCGTTGTCGAGGATTAATTTGTGATATTTTGTGATATTGGAAAAAAGAAATTCTAGTTACTTTAGACATTTTTTTTATTTTTATCTCTCTCCTTGTATCCTAACGCGTTTCCAAGTGCCTGAATTACATTTTGACAATGAAGTTGAAAGAACCTTTCACAGATTGCGGAGGCAAGCAAGAGAGGAGAATACTATGAGGAAAGAATGACTTTGTTGGATTACTTTACCCACAACATCACTAACTCTGGACTATTTGGGGGATTACCTGCTAGCTAAAGACCCCAACTGTCATCTGAAGAAGTTCTTAAGAATCACTGATCTAATCAAATACAACGGAGCTTCGACAAATTCTAGCAGACTTAGACTGTTCTCATTCTCTCTATCCAACAAGGCGAATCAGTGGCTATCCTCTTTGTCATCTGGTTCTATCACTACTTGGGATCAGTTGACTCACCAATTTTTTGCTAGGTACTTTCCACCTTTTAAATCTTCTAAATTTAGAGTTGATATTTCGATCTTTGTGCAATATGACTAGAAATCTCTATATGAGACGTGAGAGCAATATCAGGATTCGATCAGAAGGTGTTTGTATCATGGTTTCACAGTTGCTATCCTTGTAAGGATGTTCTATAATGGACTTTCTCAGCAAAACAGGTCTAGTATAAACGCTACTTGTGGGGGCTCAATTTTGAAAAAGACACCTGAGGAAGCTCAAGCCTTGATCCAAGAGATGGCAGCCAATCACTACCAGTGGCCGCTCAAAGACAGGAAAGTCATCAAGAAGCCAATTGGTGTATATAAGGTAGATGCCACTGTGACAATGGAAGCCAAGATGGATGCTCTTACAAAGCAAATAGAGACATTGATGCAAGCATAAGCACAAATCATGACTCAAGCCAGTGCACCGTTGTCTCCATTCCCTTGCAACCATTGCAGTATGACGGGTCATGAGAGCAAGGATTGCCAGTTGGGTAATTCTTATGCTTCGCCAGCTAAAGAAGCCAAATTTGTGGGCAACGCCAACCGAAATCAAAATGACTCTTACAATCGTGGTTGGAAAGGTCGTCCAAATTTCTCTTGGGGAGGTCAGCTGAATGGTTAAGATTCAAATCAAAATGTCTATAGACCACCCCACTTGCAGAACCAAGGTCCAAGACCAGAGAACAGGAAGCCCAATCCTCACGAACAGCTAGCAGAGTTCATGGAGAAAACTAATAGTAGATTCCAGGCCTTACAGATACAAATATTTGCTCTTACTGCATTATCGTCTCAAAGGCCTCAAGGAATATTACCTACCCAGACTGAACCTAACCCAAGGGAGCACGTCAATGCAATATCTCTTCAGAATGGTGAAAAATAAGACCCTGCACCCATGGAAGAAGATGCTCCTAATGAAGAAGACAAGTCTGAAGACGAGCTCGGTCGTGCAACACTTCAAGCACGGTCGTGCACCATGCCCAATGAGCATAAACAGGTTATATTCATCGGTGAGTCAGAAAATGTACAAATTCTTTACCACCACTTTTGGAATAAGGGGATAAAATTTTGAAAAAAAATTAGAAATGCATATGAGATTGCATGTTGATACCCCCATTGACAAAGTCATTGCCCAATTACCCAAGTATGCACATCTTTTAAAAGGGTATGGAGTGATTCAAATTAATAAATAATGCTCTGCTGTTATTTTAAATAAATTACCACCTAAAATAAAAGACCCAGGGAGTTTTATTGTTCCCTGTCAATTGGTTATTTTCATTTTGAGAAAGCTTTCTGTGATTTGGGTGCCAGTATAAATTTAATGTCTTTTTCTACGTCGAGAAGGATTGGTTTGCAGGAACCTCAGAGCACCAGCGTCTCGTTGCAGTTAGCTGACAGATCCATCACCCGCCCTCGTGGAATAATAGAAGATGTGCTAGTAAGGGTGGGGAAATTCACATTCCTTGTGGACTTTGTAATCTTGGACATGAAGGAGAATGAGAAAGTCCCTATCATCTTGGGGCGACCTTTCCTAGCTACTAGCAATGCAAACATTGAGGTCAAGCAAGACACATTAACCTTAAGGCATGGGGATGAAGAAGCTGTTTTCAAAGTCTCCCCAAAGCCACCATGATCAGTGATCTAAACAGGTCGTTAAGCTCGTGACGTAAAACAAGCGTTGCGCAGGAGTCAACCTGTGTTTTCTTTTTCTTTTTTTATTTTGTGTTCTTTGTGTGTTGTGTAGTTATTTTCCCTTTTTATTTTAAAGCCTAGAAATTGAAATAAGTGTGGGAAGGTAGGCAGAAAAATAATAATGGTGTTCCCTATTTTAAATCTGAAATTAAAAACTAGAAAAAATAGGAGAGCACGGCCGTGCTCCCTGTTATCATGGTCGTGCTGCGCGCGTCAGTTCAGAATAAAAAAGGGGAAAGCAGAGCACGTGCAACCCTTGCCCTTGCTCAGCCAAACTACACCGTAGCACAATTTTCCAGCCCCTTCCTCTCCTAATTTCTCTTTTCTCAGGTATGAACTTTTTTCCCTCTTCTTTATTTGCCTTGTTAGGTTTTTGCTAACGTTCCTTTTATCTCTTCTTTCCTTGATTTTGATTCGTTGTTGTTTTGTTAGTTTAGAGTGTTAGTGTGTGTTAGGAATTGCTAATTAGAGTTGGTAGTTGAGTCTCTGCATGATTGAACTGTGATTTCTGAGCTTTTAATGGATTCTGCTTGTGGCACGGGCCGAAGCACGGCCGTGATGTTCCAAGAACAGACCGTGCTGCTCTTCATTTTGAGTTTCTGATAGAGCTCGAGCATAAGCACGGCCGTGCTCCACGTAGAACAGGTCACGCTATTCATAATTCTGGAATTTTTAAATTTGCACTAAGCACGGTTGTGCTCCCTGTTAGCAAGGCCGTGCCATTTGACTTTCTGGAAAATTATTTTAAGCACGACCATGCTCCCTGTTAGCAAGGCCGTGCTCAACTTAGAACTATTGAATGCATGATTTTAATCTGGGAATTTAGTCCCTATGTCTTGTGCCTATGTCATTGTGATCATTGCTTATATTCTTCACATTCTTATGATTATTTTTGACACTAATGCTTGATTTTTGGCTTATACAGGACTATGGCACCAAAGCGTAGCCACACAGAGCATGGTGGATCATCCCAACCTCTCGGGAATGAACTGCTCACGTTCCACGATGCAGACCACGAGACGAGGTTCACCCAGCTGGGATCCTTTGATATCATGGCCCAGAAATATCTAGATATGGACATCCTGACCACATATGGACTCGTTCCCCAGGTTAACTACCTTCTACAGAACATTGGTTGGGAGCAAGTAACTGCTATCTGATGCCCAGCCTATCGGGAGCCCACTCCGGAGTTCCTCTCAACCAGCCATTACTTGGACTCCGAGGTTGAGGGGGGAGCCTAAAGTTTCTTTTCAGCTGAATGGCCGAGTATGGCGGATGACACTGGCAAACTTTAATGTCCACCTCGGCTTCGAGACAGTTCGATCGGACTGATATCGGGCTGCACTACTGGAGACCCCAACTGAGTTTATAGATTAGGCCTTTTGGGATTTGATCACAAGGGGGCGAGCTGAGCCTTATAACCCCCGCCTTGCGAAGTCTTCTACATTCACTAACATACCCCTTTGAGTGCTTCACCAGTGGCCGGCTCTTTTTATCACCAGCCACTACTCTACTGCTGGCAGGGTCTCTTGGATAGACTTGTTCATTCTATGGTGCATTATCCAGGCCCAGCCACTGAATGCCGGCTACATTCTGCTGCAGACTTACTTGCATGTGGGTTATAGACAGAGGCCGGGTCAGAGAGGCTTCATTTTGGTCGGCTCATTCCTATCTCAACTAGCTCGTAACTTGGAGCAGCTGCACCCACGGGCTCGGCAGATTAGCCCGATGTCCGGCATTGATGAGAGGATGTTGTTGTCGATAAGCATATTGACCTGTGGGTCCCGTGGAGAGCTCAGACTAGCTGGAGCAGAGGCCGCTCAGGTTCGGACAAGGAGCATGAGCTTGAGGATCAGCATCAGGGGTAGGAGCAGACCCCGCATGCAGAGATCCCTATGGATGACCCACCTACCCCACCAGTTCATGAGGAAGACTATCAGAGGCTTAATGTCCGCTCTGACCAGCTAGAGATGGGAGTTTATGCTTGCTTGGATTCTCAGGAGCAAAGCTTCCAGCAGTTTTCGGAAGACGTCTTTCGGAGATTCGACGGACAGGATTAGCAGATGGCTCTGATGCTGCAGATGATGTCGCGACATTTTGACCACCATCCTCCTCCACAGTGATCACACCACTTTGGTACTTAAGCCTTTACGTTATTGTACCTGGTGGTTATTTTTGTAATTTTTTCTCTTCTCCTTCTCTACACTTGTATTTCATGATTAATTGTGTTGCATTGATAACACTGCATAAGTAAAGTGTGGGAAGGAAAAATATATATATTTCATCATGATATTGCTGCATTCAACTACCTGGTTTAATTCTTTTATGATGAAAATTAAGGAAACCCCTTACCAATTTTTTTTTTTTTGATGAAATTGCTTTGATAGTCTCATAAGTTTTTTTTTGAAAAAGTTTGTTTTTTGAAAACTGAAAATTAGCAAAAAATTCATTGTTTGATAATTTTTCATCAGACTTTGCTTTTAAATGTGAGACTTGGCCTTTTATAGGGGTTATGCTACATTGCTAAATTATTTGATATTAACCCCCTTTTCTTTCATGACTGTGATTTCTCAGGTGAATACGTGCTGGAACTTGTCCTGAGATCATTTTGAGGCGAATTTGACTTATATGTGTAACACCCTGCTTTTCACTTCTATGCTTGTACATGTTTCTATATATATATATATATATATATATATATGTGTGTGTGTGTGTGTGTGTGTGTGTGTGTGTGTGTGTGTGTGATGTGTTGTTATGCTTGCGTTGGATGTTCAAGGACGTGTTTTAGGGTAGTTAACATTCGAACGAACCAAGTTAGTAATCCTGACAGAACAGCACGCCCGTGCTCTTGTGCAGCACGCCCGTGCTAGTTGGTCAGCACGCCTGTGCTCAAGGTCAGCACGCCCGTGCTCTACGCGCGCACCAGAAATGCATTTTGGGCTTTTAGTCAACTCGTTTCACCTTAACCATTTTTATACCTCTTTTCCTCGACCTAAAACTCATAGTCGTCATTCCTAGAGTTAGAAACAGCCATCATCAACTTTTATCTTGGGTTCCCATTGAATCCTTGATCGTTCCTCAATCCTTGTTTGGGTGTTCTTCGTCAAGAACACATCCCTGTGATATTTTCTGTTGCGTTTGGGGATATGCTACTTGCTAAGTGTTACTCTGAGGTAAGGTAACCAACCCTGATCATCCTTTTCTTTGAATCCTTTGAGTTAGTGTTGAACCGTTTTCTCCCTATCAAACCAGACTTCGTTATTCGTGTGCCACTGCTGTGAACAAAAGCAAGCAGATTAGTTCCCCAAGGATCTAATCGAGGTATGTTTGTAACCTTTATGTTAATTCCCTTTCCTTTTTCTTGTTTGGGGAATTAAGTTATCCTTTTGCATTGGCGTTCTTGGTCAAAGCTCGCTGAACCTATTGAACCCATTTGGAGGAGTCAAGTGTGGACTTCGTTCTTGTTGGCTCATAGGCTGGAATCGTCACGCCAGGTATGTGAAGAAGGGATTAGTATGAACATATAGGTTCTAGGGTAGCGTAAAATGAAGGTTAACCCATGACCCTATTTGTGTGCTATATGCCTTAGTTATTGTATGAAGTTGTTATGGTTGTTTATACATGATGTTAATTGTTTAATTGATTCATATGACCTTGGCATGACGTTTATGATGTTGTTAATGATGTTGTTGATATGCCATGATTGTATGAATTGGTATGATGGAAACTGCTGTTAAAACTATGTTAATAAAAGACATAGGGATGTTAGCGCTAAGCCTAAAACTACGATTAGTCTAATTGGTGTGCATAAAACATAAAGATGTTGATGAGGGGTGAGATTAATGCCAATGGATTAGTCAAGAACCTTAGGATTGATTTGGAGTGTTGAAATCTAGAGAAATTGCTAAGTTCCCAGAACTAAGAACGCTGCAACAGCGTTGAGCACGCCCGTGCTCAATATCAGCACGCTCGTGCTCTTTGCCCAGTAAAACTAGCACGACCGTACTTTCAGCTGCACGCTCGTGTCGGAAAATGAGAAAAGTGACGCTGTTTAGCATGCCCGTGCTCTCGTGCAGCACGCCCGTGCCAGTTGGCCAGCACGCTTGTGCTCAGGCCGTGCCACCGTCAGATTTAAGAAAACTTCACCGTTTTAAATGAAAGTAGATTTAATAACCCTTTGGGATAAAATATGGCATAAGAGATTATAAAACGTAACCTTGAGGATAGTTAATGAACTAGAATAATGATATGGTAAGATATAATAACGAAGACTTAATAAAGAGATTAATTAATGAGAAGATGATGTTATCGGTAATGACGTACTGTTATCGATGTTGTTGGTTAAACCATTATTGATGTTTATTGGTCAAGTTTGATGTTGATAAATCACTTTGATGCTTATTAGTCAAAGTTGATAGCTTGTGTTAATGGTGTTGATAGAGGTGGTTGCCATGTTCTTTGTATGTTAGCATTGCATGCATCATGACATGGTGTTATTAGTTTGGGGGGAAGTTATGATGACTGGGGAGTTCGTCCGAGAGTATGACGAACTGGCCGTCTGCGGGGATTCATTTGAGAGTTTGGCGAATCAAGCGCATCCGTGGTGGTCCATCTGAGAGTAAGGTGGATCGGCTATCCAAGGGGTTCACCCATGAGTTTGGTGAACTGCCGGCGTTGGTGCTTATTGGCCAATGTGGATATGTAACTCCTAAATCGTCTTCCTGAGTTAGTTATCGGATCCGTATTACATATGGAGTAGAGGAGTAGTTTTGCATCACATAGCATGTTCATAATATGTTATGATGTGTTATGTTATGACGTTTTATATGCTACATGATCATCTTGCTAACTACTCTATTACCGTTTTTGTTTATACATACAGTTCCTTACTCCCTATTGCTATTGTTGTTTTGCATGTACCTTTGGTTATGCAGAGGATGGTGAGCAGCCAGTTGAGGAGTGATCCCGAGGAGATCGCTTGCTCATAGTATAGTTAGTCTATATTAGTTGTTTTTCGATGTAATATCGGTAGTGGTTACCAGCTCTGATTATGTGACATCGGGATTTGAGTTTTGTTTCTTTATTTTTTTCGCAGTTGTTATTTATGTTTAACGTTTTGGATCATGTGGTATTTGTTATCCTTTTAATTTTTAATTTATGGATTTTTATATGATATATTTTAATATTATCGTATGCGGGGTAGCGGGTGTCACAATATGCATATGGAAATCTGGTTGAGGCACTTTTAGGTATTTTTCTAGCCTGCATTGCTATGTTAAACACTTCCACTAATTGCCCAATTTTATCCTTACGAAAATATTTTCTTTGGTCCCTATTTAAAAAAAAATCTGGAATTTTTTTTGGTGACCTCTTAAAAGTATACTGGAGCAATAGTAGGAGCGTGTTGTTGTGAATCCCTTTCTAGAAATAAAGTGTTAGAAATAAGCTGGCAGTAAAGAAAAAAAAGCTTCTCTCTATTTAAAAAGAAAAAGAAAAAGAAAAAAATGGTTAAAATAAAGTTAGAGAAGAAGCAAGAAAAAGAAAAGAGAAAGAAAGCTTATTGCAAAGGAAAGGGAGGAAATGAAAGGTTGAAGAAAAAGTAGTAGATTCTTGAAAAACTTGTGAAAAAGTGTCAATTGCACTTTATGCTCTTTTATGTTTCAAGAGGTTATTGCTTTTTTGGTTTAACCCTTTGAATATCCCTTTTCTTTCTCTATCACATCAAACATCAAATCCTTGGCTCGGTTACAACCCATGAAAGACCTCTTCCTTCTTCAGCATGCATTTGAATAATATTGTGGAGATTTGGTCAATGAACAAGCCTATGGTAATGTATTTACTTTGAGAATCTTGAGTGCTTAAATATATTTGCCCAATACACTGAGAGATTGTGAGTGGAGTGACCTATGGTCTTTTGCTAAGTTTGATTTCAAGGAATTTAAAGTTTCTAATTGGGTAATGTCTTGACTTTCTTTGAAAATTATACTTGTTTAACTATCCTCACAATTCTGAAAATTTTGTTTGTTTTGGGTTCCCCGGATTTAAATTTGAAAATTATTTTGAAAACTCTTTTAAGCCAGATAATTGCTTGAGGATAAGCAATACTCAAGTGTGGGAAATTTGATAAACCTTAATTATATGCATTTTATACGGGTAATGGTGTTGAATTTTGATGCATTTCATGATGATTATTATTGTATTTTACCTTTTTACTTAAGTTTTTACAGAATTGATGTTTAGAGGCAACTTGATGAACATTTAATAAAAGATGGAGGTTTATGAGCTAAGAAGAAGAAAATAATGAAGTTTTAAACTCGAGCACGACCGTGCACAAGAAGAGCACACTCATGCAAACCTCTCAGCTTAACCATCCAAACATGGTCATACAAAAATGACTTAAAGCTGGCCTCTGAAGATGAAGCACAGTCGTGCAAAACACTAGCACGCCCGTGCCAAAGTGAAGCAAGGCCTGACTCAGAAAAGCAAGGCCTGATTTATTCAAGCACGCCCTTATATAGAGGAAACACGGCCGTGCAGAAGTCAAGCATGCCTGTGCTGAAGCCCGTGCACTATGACGTTGATTCTACGAAGTTGGTACGCCCATGCAGAACTGAGCATGGCCGTGTTGAATAAAGAGCACGCCCGTGCTAACAGTGGTGAAGACCTAATTTTGAGGCCTTTTCTCATATTTTCTTATATATAGAGGCCCTCTGATTCTCTTCACATCCTATCTTTTGACAATCATCTTTTGTAATAGCTTTCTATAGTTAATAGCTATAGTAGTTTGTTTTCGAATTTTAGAGTAGGATTTGTGTTTGGGGGTTAAGTTGGAGACATTTCTTCTTCTTAATTCTTCAGGATGTGTTTCCCTTTGTTAAATTTGGTTTAATCTATTATTATGGATAGCTAAATTCACCACTTCTTGTATTAGTAGAAACCCTTTTTGCTATGTCTTAGCTTTAATTTGAATTCTATTTGGTTTCAAGGTTGCGATTTCAATAGTGTTATTCTATTGTTCTTCATCCCATACTAGGATTTCGCACCCTTTGCATGCTCTTAATCAATTGGTTGATCAGCGGCCATACTGCAATTAATTGGTAGATCTATAGGATAACCGGAGTTTAAATTATAGCATGATCAAATGTGATTTAATCATTTCAGTCATTCAACCTCTTTGCTCTTTATGCTTTCTAATCATTTAAACTCTTAGCCTGACAAATATTGGATTCATCTGGGGAAAAGAATATTGATTGCCTGACTAACAATTAATAGTTTTAGTAGAGGGATTGATATTCGAAAAGCGACTACGAAATTGAATGGAACTAGGATTTTGGGGGTATATCGAAAGCACAAGTGAAACCACGATTCTAGGCTCTTTTACTCTTGATTTCTCAACTCTTGATTTCTTCTGTTTATCTATTACTATTGCTTACATAATCTTAATTTGATTATTATTTCGATTAGTCTAAATAGCATAAGGATTTCTCCATTTCGGTACTCACTTTATCACTTGCATGTTGCATCAGTAATCCCCTGGGTAAGATATCTGGACTTCCGTCCTATATTAACTTTGCGACAGGGAACACTGCCCTTAATTGTGTTCACAACGCAACACTAAATCTCTATATTCAGCCTCTAATGAAGAACAAGAAACAGTTGCTAGCTTCTTGGACTTCCATGAAACCAAGGAATGGCCAAGGAAAATGCAATAGGCTGCGACTGATTTTCTGGTATGTGGACTGCCAGGACCCAACTTAGGCGTCCCTAACTGGTCAGAATGAGATTCCACTGTCCATTCCCAAGGCCTTTCAAGCACACATAAATCATGTCATAATATAAGGTAGTAAATACCACAAGTAATAATCAGAGTAAATAATTATACCAAACATAAGCAAAGTGGTCTTGAGTCAAAATCCAAGATTTAAAACCAACCCAAAATATTTACAAATCTAAAAGGTTAAAGAAACATAAAATCATAAAATGGGAGATATCTCATATGGCTAAACCAAAACTATACTAGAACAATTGCAGCAGCTGCCCGCACTACTCATGTGCATGGAATCCCTGAGATGGCTTTCCTCTTGGAGTACCTGAATCTAAACCAAAAAGGGCGAGGGTGAGTCCCAGAACTCAGTGAGGGTAAACAAAACACACAAATAATGAAACAAATACATAATCATGCAATCATAATCAAACCATATAATGTATTTTTTAATATCTGAAAACCAATCTTAGCGATAACCACTCGCCATATTCTCAAGTTACCATTGAGCCAAATGCGTGTGTATCCCCTTGGAGTTGTTTCCTAAAGTCTCCTACTTCGATGACCCCATTTATAGCTCGGTCGAAATTCGCTAACCAGTAAGTGACCTCGGTCACTGCACAACATCCCTCTAAACTACGGGGTTGTTCACTAGAGTCCCATTCTCTAGCGGTCGCGTTTATATTATGGTCGCGCTGACTGGTCGGATACACCAAGTACCGCTCAATGTCCAAAACCAAACCCTTTTTCATACGCATGTCATGTTCATGCAAATCAACTCACAATATTGCATGTTTAATATGTGCCTCAACGTAGCTTAAATAACTATTACAATGGTAATCAATAAATTCCATAATGATCTCAATCATAAATACATGTAGATAACATTATAGCTATTTCATTCAAAAACTAGAAGCATCTTACCAATCAGTTTCAACATTTGCTTTGTACGCAAATACATAGTTGAGTCAATAAACCTTACCTTGGCATTTGTCAATAATTTCACAAAAAACCTTATTCATTACAATAGGCATTGCTTCGCTTTCGAAACTTAAAACTCTATATAAAAGTACAATAAATCCATAATTTAATAATGTGAATAAAAAGGCCATTACTCATAGACCATCATAAGCATAGAACACAACAATAATTTACATATTCATCTACTTCACTTTCAATTAATTACTTTCTTCACATTACTTGTGTACATTAACCGTCTTGACTAATGTTCCTTATCGTATTTATAATAGTTACTAAGTAACACCCACAACTATACTCTCTTAATTACACATATCTTAACCTACTTATAATAGCATTAACGCAGTATTACCATGTTATCTCTCAAATCTCTCACTTTATTAGCACAACAAACTATCTCATCATATTTATATGTTCGACATCTCATCAACTTCTACGCTATCCCACACTTCGCTACAACGAACTTTAATGTATAATTCATCAATTCTTAAAAACCCTCATTGATGCCCAGATCCACTACACCACTATAGAAAAAGAGTTGCTAGCAGCTGTATTTGCTTTTGATAAATTTAGACCCTACTTGGTGGGCACCAAGGTGGTAGTATACACAGATCATGCAGCTATCAAGTATCTCATTGACAAGAAGGATGCAAAGCCAAGGCTTATCAGATGGGTGCTTTTACTTCAAGAGTTTGATTTGGAGATCAAAGACAAGAAGGGAATTGAAAATCAGGTAGCTAATCATCTTTCCAGAATTGTTGAAGAAGGAGAAACCAAGCTTCAAGGAGAAATCAAAGACAATGTTCCTGAGGAACACCTTTTACTGATTGAAAATGCTACAACATCTTGGTACGCTGACATTGTAAATTTCTTGGTCAGTAAGGTCATCCCTGTGGAAATGAATTCCCAACAGCAAAGAAGGTTTTTCCATCAAGTCAAACATTTCTACTGGGATGAACCTTTTCTGTACAAAAAATGCCAAGACCAGATTATGAGGAGATGTGTTGCTGATGAAGAAATGCATAATATTCTAAATGATTGCCATGCAGCTCCATATGGAGGCCACTTTGGTGGAAAAAGAACTGCTGCTAAAGTCCTACAATCCGGGTACTTCTGGCCCACTCTGTTTCGAGATGCCCAAGCCTTTGCCAAGAGCTGTGATAGATGTCAGAGGGTGGGGAATATTTCCAATAAACAAGAATTGCCACTCAACATTATTTTGGAGATTGAATTATTTGATGTGTGGGGGATAGACTTCACGGGGCCATTCCCGGTTTCATATGGAAATGCCTACATCCTAGTAGCAGTTGATTATGTCTCCAAATGGGTGGAAGTAATAGCTTTGCCATCCAACGATGCCAGAGCAGTCACCAAATTTCTGCACAGAAGTATCTTTACTAGGTTTGGCACTCCATGAGCTATAATCAGTGATGAGGGCTCCCATTTGTGCAATAAGTTGTTTGCGAATTTGCTAGCCAAATATGGAGTGAAACACAAGGTGGACACTGCGTA
Organism: Ammopiptanthus mongolicus; assembly: GCA_039655645.1. Lineage (NCBI taxonomy): Eukaryota > Viridiplantae > Streptophyta > Magnoliopsida > Fabales > Fabaceae > Ammopiptanthus > Ammopiptanthus mongolicus. Next base: position 26,332,600 of record CM077349.1, on the reverse strand, counting down.
TCACCCTCAGACAAGCGGTCAAGCTGAAGTATCCAACAAGGAGCTAAAACGAATACTTGAAAAAATGGTGAATCCCTCAAGAAAGGACTGGTCTTTGCACTTAGATGATGCTCTCTAGGCCTACAGAACGGCTTTCAAGACCCCTATTGGCATGTCACCCTACAGATTGGTTTATGGCAAGGCTTGTCATCTGCCAATCGAGCTGAAATATAAGGCATTCTGGGCCATGAAGAAGTTGAATTTTGATGCACAAGCGGCTGGGGAAGCAAGACTGTTGCAGCTAAATGAGCTTGAAGAGTTCAGGCTGTCTGCTTATGAAAGTGCAACAGCATACAAGAGCAAAGTAAAGGCCTGGCACGATCAGAAAATCCAGCCCAGGGAACTTATTGAAGGCATGAAAGTGCTCCTATTCAATTCTAGATTAAAGCTATTCCCTGGGAAGTTAAAATCGAGGTGGTCTGGACCTTTCAAGTTGATCAAGATATACCCTCACGGAGCTGTGGATTTGCTGGACGAAGGGTCTGGAAAGGAGTTCAAGGTGAATGGCCAAAGGGTGAAACAATACTAGGGTGAGCCTTATGCAAGGAACAAAGCCACCATTCATCTCACAGATCCTTAACCACTAGTGTGGAGTCAGGCTGAAGGACAGTAAACCAAGCGCTACTGGGAGGCAGCCCAGACTTATATCTGCTGCTTTTTAGTTCATTTTTTTTATTCAAAAAAAAATATGTTATTAACCTCTGTTCTAGCAGGCTATAGCATGCGCTGGGTTCTAAAAGTTGTGCTGGGAGTTGGGTCATGTCAAATCCAGCCCATGGTTCAAATTCATGAATTGCGAGGTCCACATTCAAACAACTGAAGAGTTTTGGGCGGGGCAGAGGTACAAAAATCGTGGGGAATGTGAACGGTCCGCAGCCACACACCTAATGCCACCACTCTCTCCACCACTCCCATCCATCCTTCATTTCTTCCTAAGCCTATTAAAGTACTGTCATCTACCCTAATCCCAAGCAAAAACCCAACTCTCCCTGTCTGTCTCACCCATCTCTATCTGTCACCATCGACTCAACCCTCTTTCTATCATATCCACTACCATGGGCAAAACCCGAGCGGAATCGTCCAAGCTGCCGGTTACCCCCTCTCCTCCTCTTCTGGTGAGGAGGCTGATACACGGTTCGTGGATGAGGAAGGCAGGCTGAAGTATGAAAAAGAGGTGAAGCGACGGAATGTTCATCTGGAAAAGGGTTTCTTCCTCCTAGACTCCCCACAGTATGGGTTAACCGAGGAGGTCGCTGAGCTCATCGACTACCACAACTGGAAAAAGTTCGCTACTCATCCAAGAGATCCCTGTAACACCCTGCTTTTTCACTTCTATGTACATATGTGTTAATACTTGCTTATAGATGTTTGCATATGTTGTTTTTGCTTGTTTTTGGTGCATAAGTTCATAGTTGTAATAGTTCAGCCTTTAGAATAATCGATCCATCCGAGTCTAAATAACGTATTTCACGATTTTGGCCATATCTTGAGTTCTAGACATCCGATCGAGGTGATCTTGGATGCGTTGGAACGATTAGAGAATTATCTACAAGTCTTATTCAGGTGTCAAGGCCAAAAACACGTTTTATGAAAGGGAAATCGATTTGGGAAATCGATTTCCAGGTGAAGAAATCGATTTCCAGAAAGTGGAAATCGATTGTTTAAAGGGAAAAATCGATTTCTTTGATAAGGAAATCGATTTAACCAATGGAAAATCGATTTCCATGGTTGTGGAATCGATTCCCATGCGTGTCAGAGCTTGTGTACGCGTTTTGGTTACCGAGCTATGCTGTGTACGGCCCATTCGTCCTAAAACGTCCCTAACAGTTATATATACATAGCGTATGACCTAAACCTAGTATCCACACCCTATTGTACACACTCTTTGCCTCTTCTCATCCCTAAGAACTCTAATTGATCTCTTGCTCTAGAAAACCCAAAGGACGAATCCTGCTTTGGTGTTCTTCGTCACGAACACGCCGCTGTTTGGCTAGTCTATCCCTGCTGCTAGAGTTAATCTCCTAAGTTAGAAACCAAGGTGAGTTTCTAATCCTAGATTTGTTTTCCCTTTCAATCCTTAACTTAAAGATCGACTCTGCTTTCCAGTGTTGCGATCGTGATCAAGTGCTGAACCCGTAAGAAGGAACCGTAGCAGAAATTGGCTCTGTTCTCTTTCCCTTAGGCTGTGAATCGTCATTCCAGGTATGGGGGGAGAAAATTGGTCATGAATATGTGGGTTTTGGGATAGGTTAAGATGAAGGGGTTAACCCATGACCCCTGTGTATGCCTGCGTATGCCTATGAATGTTGTTATGTTGTTTTCTGGCTATATGAGTATTGATTGATGAATAATTTGATGTTATAACGTGTTTATAACTATGATTTCATGATTTATATGATTGTTGATGGATTGATGATGATGAACATGCTGTTTATGCCATGATATGGTGTTTTTGTTAACCTTATGCTATAAGAACATAGTTATAGGGAGAAAATAATTAGACAATGTGAGGTTGATGACCAAGGATTAGTTTGAGAACCCTTAGGATATGATTTATGAGTGTTGGACTAATCAAATTGGTGATAAATAGCTTAGGCTCGAATGATATGTTAATTAGAGAACGTAGACTGGTCCGATAGCGGAGAAAACCCGCTGTTGTGTGATCTGACACCCAGAAATCGATTTCCAGCACATGGAAATCGATTTGAATCCTCCAAGAATCGATTGCCAAGGTGTGGAAATCGATTTGGCCTTGTAGAAATCGGTTTCTAGAATCGATTTTCCTTGTTCAAAATCGATTGGGGAAATCGATTTGAACATGTTGAAATCGATTCCAGAGATTGGAAATCGATTTGAAGATTTGAGAAATCGATTCCAGAGACTGGAAATCGATTCTCGCATACCCAGGAGCAGTTTTGACCCCTTATGCTTGATGGATAGTATTATGTAGGCTTGTTATAATCTTAATAAGATATGAATTGTGGTTTAGATATTAAGATTAAGTACAATCTTAATAAATATATGACTTGAGGTTTAAATATTAGGATTAAGTTATAATCTTAATAAATATATGACTTGATGTTTAAATATTAAGGTTAAGTTATAATCTTAATAAAATATGAATTGAGGTTTAGATAATAAGATTAAGTATAATACTTAATAAAGATAAGGTTAAGTTAAGACTTAACAAAGAGAACAATTAATAAGACGATGATGTTATTGGTAACGACGTACTGTTACCGATGTTGTGGGTTAAATCATTCTTGATGCTTATTGGTCAAGTTTGATGTTGATAAATCATCTTTGATGCTTGTTGGTCAAAGTTGATAGCCATGTAATGGTGTTGATGATGGATGGTTGGACATGTGTTTGCATATTGATGAACTTTGCACGCATCATACGTTGAAGTTGATATGTTGGGTGGAAGCAAACGATGAATCGCGATAGTGGAGGCCACGATGGGTGTTAACCCGGCCTTGTGGGTACATTGGGTAGGGAAGTTCCAGGTGACATGGGCTAACTACCTATTGTCGGAGTGACCTAATGAATAAGCTTGAGTACCCTGACTAGCCACTATACGTTATCAGGATTAGTGAGAGTGTTCGGGGATGGCCCATGGTCTGGCATATCATCCACGTTGATAACCGGACATGTACTCCTAATCGTCTTTCCAGAGTTAGAGTTGTTGGCCACATGCATACGGAGTAGTGATGTTGCATTCGCATTGACATGCATCTTTGGTATATATATATATATGTATTGATTATACATGTGTTGGTTGATGTATGTTGTATGTCATCTTAATTACTATTCCATTTCGTTTACATATATTTATGATCGTATTTCTCACCCCTATCTTTTGTTGTTCTTGTGCATATGATGTTGCATGTGCAGAGGAGGGTGAGCATGCTGACGAGGAGTGATCCCGTGGAGATCTCTCTTAGTAATAGTTGTTAGGATTTACGTTCGGTTGTTTAGTTTATTCCGATGTATTATCGGTATATGTATACCAACTCTGATATGTGACATCGGGATTTGGGATATGTTTATTATTTATGTTTTCCGCAGTTTCTTTTTAAAGGATTTTGATTATTTCAAATTCCTACGTTTGAGTTATAGATGATGTGATGCACATTATCCTTGAGGGAATGTTTTTATTTTCATTATTATATTTTTTTTAAAAGACATGTATGATTTTATTTATATTTTATTTTATGCGGGGTAGTGGGTGTCACATTTAGTGGTATCAGAGCCGGTTTGTCCTACAGGCCGGGGTATGTGTCTGTTGTGTTCTCTTCTGTGTACTCTTATATGATTGCCTATGACGATGGTATAGAGTATTAAGTGTTTAGTTTTTTTTTTGCTTAACTTCCGATATTGAGCAGTTGCTTGAATCATGCAGGAAATTATGGCTAGTAGAAACGATCGTGCGATTGCTGATGTCCTGGAAGCATTAGCTAATTCCATAGGGCAGAATCAGAATCACAACGGAGGTGGACCTGCTGAATTTCAGGGTTTGGATAAGTTCCAGAGGAATTATCCGCCATCCTTCAAGGGAGCTTATGACCCTGAAGGTGCTCAAACATGGATCCGAGAGCTTGAGAAGGTCTTTCGAGCCATGGCATGCACCGATGCTCAGAAGGTTACCTTTGCTACCTTCATGTTGGTAGAAGAAGCTGAACATTGGTGGGAGAATTGCCGCCAACGTTTGGAAGTTGAAGGCATCGTTGTTAATTGGGATGCCTTCAAGGAGAGATTCTTGGGGAAGTATTTCCCTGCTGATATAAGCGACAAGAAGGAGATGGAGTTTCTGGCTTTAACTCAGGGAAACATGTCCGTTGGGGATTATGCCGCTAAGTTTGAGGAGCTGTCACGTTACTATCCACTCTACCAGTATTGTAATGATGATTGCTCCAAGTGTGTGAAGTTCGAGAATGGTTTGCGTCCGGAGATTAAGCAAGCCATCAGCTACCAGGAGATCCGTGTTTTCCCCACCTTGGTGAACAAATGCAGAATCTTTGAGGAAGACTACAAGTCCAGAGTTGCCCAGTTCAAGAATTCTGGTCCTCAAGGGAGTAAGAGGACGACCCAGCAAGATAAAGGGAAGCAGCAGTGGGCACCAGTTAGCCTTGGGTTCAAGTATGCCGGCAAGAAACCGCAGTATACATCGGGACCAGCCAGTGGCGGAGGATTTGCCTCTTTTAGGCCCATCAGGTGTGGCAAGTGTGGTAAGGAGCACTTTACTCGTGACTGCAAGGAGACAGACATCATCTGCTTCAAGTGTGGGAAGCCTGGTCATATCAGTAATGATTGTAGTGGAGCAAAGACGGAGCCACAAAGTGCCAGCAAAAGTTCTCAAGCCAATCGACTGAGGACAAGTGGAAGAGTCTTCACTCTCAGTGGAGCTGAAGCCTCAGAATCTGAAGACCTGATTCAAGGTAAGTGCCTCATCAAAGCGACTCCTTTAATAGTGTTGTTTGATTCGGGTGCGTCACCTTCCTTTATATCACATGACTGTGTTGAGTACCTTAGATTACCTATTGCCCAACTTGAATTTGATCTAGTTGTTGCTACCCCTACCAATAAGCCCGTTATTACCTCGCATATTTGTAAGGGTTGTTCCATTGTCATTGATGATAGAAATTTCATAGTTGATCTGATATGCTTACCCCTTAAACAACTTGATGTTATTCTTGGTATGGACTGGTTATCTGCCAATCATGTCCTTTTAAATTGCTTTGATAAAACTGTTGTTTTTGGAACTGCTGTCGATCCTAAGGATCTGAGTTTTCTGACTGCCAACCAAGTCAAGGCTTCTATTAGAGAATAAGCCCAAGTATACATGATCTTATCTTCCCTGGAAGTAGAGAGAAAGGTTGAGGTTAAGGATGTGCCAGTTGTGAGAGAATTTCCAGAAGTTTTTCCCGAGGATATTTATAGTTTGCCACCCGAGACAGAGGTTGAGTTTAGCATAGACTTAGTGCCAGGTACAGGACCTATATGCATAGCACCATACAGGATGTCCCCTCTAGAGCTAGCTGAGTTGAAGAAACATTTAGAGGAATTGCTCCAGAAGCAGTTTGTTAGGCCTAGTGTGTCTCCGTGGGGAGCGCCAGTGTTGTTGGTGAAGAAGAAAGATGGTAGCATGAGGTTGTGTGTCGATTACCGACAGCTCAACAAGGTGACTATTAAGAATAGGTATACTCTTCCTAGGATAGATGACCTTATGGACCAGCTGATAGGAGCTTGTGTGTTTTCTAAGATAGATTTGAGATCAGGCTATCACCAAATTCGGGTCAAGTCTGAGGACATTCCAAAGACTGCGTTCAGAACGCGCTATGGACATTATGAGTATCTAGTTATGCCTTTTGGTGTGACTAATGCCCCTGTTGTGTTCATGGACTACATGAACAAGATCTTCCATCCATACTTGGATAGGTTTGTAGTTGTCTTCATAGATGATATCCTAGTATACTCTAAGACCAAGGAAGAACATGAGGAACACTTGAGGATAGTCTTGGAAACCCTTAAGGAAAAATAGTTGTATGCCAAGTTGTCCAAGTGTGAGTTTTGGTTAGAAGAGGTGAGTTTCTTAGGACACATCATCTCTAAAGGAGGGATAGCCGTGGACCCAGCTAAGGTAGAAACCGTGCTCCATTGGGATGGCACCTTATGAGGCTTTGTATGGGAGGAGGTGTAGGACACCCTTGTGTTGGAATGAGCCTGGAGAGAATGTTGTGTTAGGACCCGAGGTAGTGCAGGAGACTACAGAGAAAGTGAGAATGATACAAGATAAGATGAGAGCGGCACAGAGTAGGCAAAAGAGTTACCATGATAAGGGAAGAAAAACTCTCGAATTCCAGGAGGGGTATCATGTGTTCTTGCGAGTTACTCCAACAACTGGGGTTGGCAGAGTAATGAAAGCGAGAAAACTTACTCCTAGATTCATTGGCCCTTACCAAATTCTAAAAAGAGTCGGTGAAGTCGCCTACCAGATAGCCTTATCCCCGTTCTTGTCAAACCTTCATAATGTGTTTCATGTGTCTCAACTTCGAAAGTATGTTCATGATCCAAGCCATGTGATAGTACCCGATGTTATTCCACTAAAGGATAACTTGACCTTTGAGGTGTTATCACTTCGGGTTGAAGATCGAAGAGTCAAGCAGCTGAGAAGGAAGGAAATTCCCTTGGTCAAGGTCATTTGGAGTGGAGCTACAGAAGAAAGTGCTACGTGGGAGTTGGAGAGCAAGATGAAGGAGTCATACCCGCATCTGTTTACTCAAGGTGAGTAGAAATTTCGAGGACGAAATTTTTATAAGGGGGTGGAATTGTAACACCCTGCTTTTTCACTTCTATGTACATATGTGTTAATACTTGCATATAGATGTTTGCATATGTTATTTTTGCTTGTTTTTGGTGCATAAGTTCATAGTTGTAATAGTTCAGCCTTTAGAATAATCGATCCATCCGAGTCTAAATAACCTGTTTCACGATTTTGGCCATATCTTGAGTTCTAGACATCCGATCGAGGTGATCTTGGATGCGTTAGAAAGCTTAGAGAATTATCTACAAGTCTTATTCAGGTGTTGAGGCCAAAAACACGTTTTATGAAAGGGAAATCAATTTGGGAAATCGATTTCCAGGTGAAGAAATTGATTTCCAGAAAGTGGAAATCGATTGTTTAAAGGGAAAAATCGATTTCTTTGATAAGGAAATCGATTTGGCCAATGGAAAATCGATTTCCATGGTTGTGGAATCGATTCCCATACGTGTCAGAGCTTGTGTACGCGTTTTGGTTACCGGGCTATGCTGTGTACGGCCCATTCGTCCTAAAACGTCCCTAACAGTTATATATACATAGCGTATGACCTAAACCTAGTATCCACACCCTATTGTACACACTCTTTGCCTCTTCTCATCCCTAAGAACTCTAATTGATCTCTTGCTCTAGAAAACCCAAAGGACGAATCCTGCTTTGGTGTTCTTCGTCAAGAACACGCCGTTGTTTGGCTAGTCTATCCCTGCTGCTAGAGTTAATCTCCTAAGTTAGAAACCAAGGTGAGTTTCTGATCCTAGATTTGTTTTCCCTTTCAATCCTTAACTTAAAGATCAACTCTGCTTTCCAGTGTTGCGATCGTGATCAAGTGCTGAACCCGTAAGAAGGAACCGTAGCAGAACTTGGCTCTGTTCTCTTTCCCTTAGGCTGTGAATCGTCCTACCAGGTATGGGGGAGAAAATTGGTCATGAATATGTGGGTTTTGGGATAGGTTAAGATGAAGGGGTTAACTCATGACCCCTGTGTATGCCTATGAATGTTGTTATGTTGTTTTCTTGCTATATAAGTATTGATTGATGAATAATTTGATGTTATAATATGTTTATAACTATGATTTCATGATTTATATGATTGTTGATGAATTGATGATGATGAACATGCTGTTTATGCCATGATATGGTGTTTTTGTTAACCTTATGCTATAAGAACATAGTTATAGGGAGAAAATAATTAGACAATGTGAGGTTGATGACCAAGGATTAGCTTGAGAACCCTTAGGATATGATTTATGAGTGTTGGACTAATCAAATTGGTGATAAATAGCTTAGGCTCGAATGATATGTTAATTAGAGAACGTAGACTAGTCCGATAGCGGAGAAAACCCGCTGCTGTGTGATCTGACACCCAGAAATCGATTTTCAGCACATGGAAATCGATTTGAATCCTCCAAGAATCGATTTCCAAGGTGTGGAAATCGATTTGGCCTTGTAGAAATCGATTTCTAGAATCGATTTTCCTTGTTCAAAATCGATTGGAGAAATCGATTTGAACATGTTGAAATCGATTTCCGGAGATTGGAAATCGATTTGAAGATTTGAGAAATCGATTCCAGAGATTGGAAATCGATTCTCACGTACCCAGGAGCAGTTTTGACCCCTTATGCTTGATGGATAGTGTTATGTAGGCTTGTTATAATCTTAATAAGATATGAATTGTGGTTTAGATATTAAGATTAAATTACAATCTTAATAAATATATGACTTGAGGTTTAAATATTAGGATTAAGTTATAATCTTAATAAATATATGACTTGATGTTTAAATATTAAGGTTAAGTTATAATCTTAATAAAATATGAATTGAGGTTTAGATAATAAGATTAAGTATAATACTTAATAAAGATAATGTTAAGTTAAGACTTAACAAAGAGAACAATTAATAAGACGATGATGTTATTGGTAACGACGTACTGTTACCGATGTTGTTGGTTAAATCATTCTTGATGCTTATTGGTCAAGTTTGATGTTGATAAATCATCTTTGATGCTTGTTGGTCAAAGTTGATAGCCATGTAATGGGTTGATGATGGATGGTTGGACATGTGTTTGCATATTGATGAACATTGCACGCATCATATGTTGAAGTTGATATGTTGGGTGGAAGCAAACGATGAATCGCGATAGTGGAGGCCACGATGGGTGTTAACCCGGCCTTGCGGGTACATTGGGTAGGGAAGTTCCAGGTGATATGAGCTGGCTACCTATTGTCGGAGTGACCTAATGAATAAGCTTGAGTACCCTGACTAGCCACTATACGTTATCAGGATTAGTGAGAGTGTTCGGGGATGGCCCATGGTCTAGCATATCATCCACGTTGATAACCGGACATGTACTCCTAATCGTCTTTCCAGAGTTAGAGTTGTTGGCCACATGCATACGGAGTAGTGATGTTGCATTCGCATTGACATGCATCTTTGGTATATATATATATATATATATATGTATTGATTATACATGTGTTGGTTGATGTATGTTGTATGTCATCTTAATTACTATTCCATTCCGTTTACATATATTTATGATCGTATTTCTCACCCCTATCTTTTGTTGTTCTTGTGCATATGATGTTGCATGTGCAGAGGAGGGTGAGCATGCTGACGAGGAGTGATCCCGTGGAGATCTCTCTTAGTAATAGTAGTTAGGATTTACGTTCGGTTGTTTAGTTTATTCCGATGTATTATCGGTATATATATATACCAACTCTGATATGTGACATCGGGATTTGGGATATGTGTATTATTTATGTTTTCCGCAGTTTGTTTTTAAAGGATTTTGATTATTTCAGATTCCTACGTTCGAGTTATAGATGATGTGATGCACATTACCCTTGAGGGAATGTTTTTATTTTCATTATTATATTTTTTTTAAAGACATGTATGATTTTATTTATATTTTATTTTATGCGAGGTAGTGGGTGTCTCAACCACACCCTCCCTTTTGTTAGAGAGTTTTATGCGAATACCCCAACAGAAGTATGTGATAGTGAGAAGTTGTAAAGTCTCCTTCTCTGCACCTAACTTGAACAGAAGGTGGGGTTTACGGGATGTTCAAGATGAATACCTCGACTTGTTGAAGAATGCGGAAGAAGCCGAGCTGAATGATATGATGAGGGAGGTAACCGTGGAGGGAGCGGAGTTGATTCAAAATGATGAGAACTGGAAAATAGTAAGACCTGATCTTACTCCCTTGGCCAAGGTCTGGTACCATGTTATCAGAACCAAAATTCTACCCACTGCTCACATGGAAACAGTGAATAAGGAAAGGTTAGTCCTCTTAAATTGTATTTTGAAAAAGAAGAGGGTGGATGTGGGCCAATTGGTCGAGAGGGAAATCATTTCCTGTGCCTTTAAAAAGAAGGGTTTGCTGTTTTTCTCTTCCCTCATTACTTCCTTGTGCGAAAAATGTGGAGTGAAGGCCTTACCGGAGAATGAAGTCAGGGACAACAAAGGGGCCATAGATTGGCTGGCTATGAAGCGATTCGGCGCATCCACATCCAAGGTCTAGGGGTCGGTTCCTTCTTCTGGGCAGCAGGATCACCCAGCTGAAGTGAACCCAAAATTGGATCTTTGCTACCAAATGCTGCAGCATAATTTGAAGCAACAATAACTCTTCTGGGAGTTTTCCAAAGAGCAGCATTTGTAGCTCCAATGGACCCTTGGCATTAACAAGCTCAGACAAGGCAGCTTTCCTCCCCAATTCCATGAAACCCTATTTGAACCATTTAAGTACTCTCCCTCTGACCAAATGCCCACTGAGCCAGCAAGGGAGCATCTGCCTGCTACTTCTCTTGTACCAGAGAAAGACTCTGCCATCCGCACTGCCAACCCTGATGTACCTGCCACTGAGCCTGACCAGGATCCCTATGCAACCGAATGTTAGTGAGCATACGGTGAATAACAATAAAATCAGTTCTTAGTGGACACCTCCCGCGCCTCCCAGGCACCCAACACCAGAACAACCATCACCCATTGACAAGGGCAAAAGGAAGTTGGCTGAAGCTGAGCCCCCTACCCCTTCCCACTAAAGAGAGGGAGGATCAAGCACACTGCCCCCTTCGAAGGAGAAAAACTAGAGAAGAGAGGGAAGTAGAGAAAGCTGCGGCAAGCACCAATGAGAGCTCAGAGGATGATGTCCCTCTGAGCAGAAAAATGGAAGGTTTAAAGGCCACAGCTCAAACACAAAGAGGAAGGGATGCTGGGCCTGCCACTCAAGAACTCACTGATGAGGTGGAGATCACAAAAGCCATTTCAGCAACTGGCAGGCCAACAATGCAGCAGTTGACAAAAGGAGGCAAGACCAGGAACAGTGCCAGACTGACTCAGCCTTGAGCTGCAGTCCCACACTAAGTGCTGCGACATGCTGCAACATCTTTTGAACAGGACCCTTCTTTTTAATTTTCAGTCTTTAGTTTAGTGTTTTTCATTTTTGTTTGTTTGTTTGCCTGCGTAGTGGGTAACACACTTGTCTGCCCCCATTTTTCCACATGTTTTATGATTGTTGGAAAGTAGGGGCCCTTTTTGAAAGAAATGGTTGTTGCATGAGTGAATTGTGTTTGCATGTCCATGTGCATCTGATGACAATCAGTTGTTTCTGTGTGTTTACAATACATGTCCAATACTGTGATACCCTGAATCAATATTTTGCAACCACAATGTCCCAATCCACGAGTGGGACTTTAACCAATGTCCTCAATCAATTGGGGCATTGGGTGCAAGCATCCTTATCCATGAAATAGAGGGTGAGAGCTGCATTAGATTTCGACCTAAGTTTGGGGGGTGAGTGCGATTAAATGTGATGTTGTAGCATTCTACAACATCAATCCTGTGAGGTTTTGGGCTTCAGAAGATTTATTCATTATATATTATATATTCCATTCATGTGTTTCCTCTGCAAAGCTTGCCTTATTTCTGTAATTGATTGCTTATATCACTGCTGCACACACATTGGCTTGAGGCACTTTTGTTGCTTTAACTACTCAGCTTAAACTGCCAACCTTGACATATTCCCCTTTGTGAACCCTTTGAGCCTGAGCCCTTTTTGTTGACTTCCACCACATAACAAGCCCTATTTCCCTGCAAAACAAAGTAATCCCTTTTTAGGTGGAGTTTGGGGACTGTTGTCCAGCTAATCTATGATACATGGTTGAGGACACCTATTGATACAAGTTTGGGGGGTACATATGCAACAAAAGGAGGAAGGAGTAAACACATCAAAGAAACAATGGAAATCTGAGTTGTTAGCTCTTCAAAAAAAAAAAAAAATCAAATCAAATCAAGTGTTTTTTTTCCTTCCTCTACATGCGGCAAGAAAGCAACTCAAGAGAATATCCCTCCTTGTCATCAGAAATGGGGGCAGCAATAGACAAATGCCCAAGTTTGGGGGGGGTGATGTGGACAAAAGACCTTGAACTCCACCTAATTAAGCTCCTGTCCGAAATGTACCAAACCTGAACCTAAGCCCCATTACAACCCAGTAAGTCCTTTGGCTGTGTGCACATGGTATTTGTGTTTTTGATTGTTAGAAATTTGTCAAGCCTATGATAGAGTTGCATGTGAATGAAGATCGAGTGAAACACCAAAACAGAACGTAAAGAAGAGTGAATTGAGTGCTATGGCAAATCCAAGATTACGTTGAACCCCTGTTCTTAGGAAGATAATCTGGTAAGTAATCACCCTTAATCTAAAGGATATTTGGAAGATGCGCCTAAGACTTGGTTGAAGGGTGATTTGGTTGAAGTCCCTTGCTGAAACTGAGTTGCAGCTTAGGGAGCATACACACACATTTAAGGGAATCTTGTGTTGAGCATGTTTCTGAATGCATCTGAGGACTGCCATGGAATTTTCTTACATTGTTCAAATTTTGTTCTGGCTTGCTGAATGTCATTACTTGAGGGCAAGCAATGGTTCGAGTTTGGGGATGTGATAAGTCTTAGAAATAAGAGTTATTACAATCGTTTTTAACTAAATCAGTGTTCTTGTTTTAAGTAATTTTGAGAATTAAAGTTAAGTTTTGATTGGATGAAATCATAGTTGAAAGAATTGTTCAAATCCTGAAAAGGTTATTAATTTTGTAATTTGATAACTAAGAAGATGTTGCAGTGTTGAGCAGGAAATCAGGTATGTGAGTTGAAAAGAGTTGATCTGGAATTGCTATGGAATGCTGCAGCTTCTGAGACCAGAATCACTGCAAGATGAAAGATTTGCCAGCTCAGCATACCTTCACTACAGGGCAAAGAACCTGCAGCGCTGTCCCAAACGAAGAAAGAGAAATGCAGGCCTCAGCTGGATGTACTTGGGAATTGGGCCAAGGATTATTTTATTATTATTGAATTTTGTAAAAGCCTAAAAGTGCATGAGAGAGAAAGGAAGAAAACCTATTTGGGGAGCACTACTATAAATAGTGAGGGGTCAGCGTCCTTTGGGGGACCTTGGTACTATTGCAGCCAGCCGTCAGCTCTATTGTCCCCTCTGTAATTTCATTTTTACGCTTTATGCCTTTCTTTTCCCTTCCTTTAGCTTGTTTTGTCTTTAATTTCATTATGAGCTAATTTCCTTTAGTTAGGATTATATGAATTTGTAATTATACTGAAGGGTAATTCAATGTTATGGATGTTATTCAATTTTTTCTATTCTGATTTTATGTTTAATGTCAGATTAGCCTGATCAACTGAACTGATTTACTAGCTAACTAGGTTTGGAAAAACCAAGTTAGTGGACTTGATTAGAAGATAAAGATAGAGCAATTAATTGGAAAATTAATTGTGTTAAATGAGCTAGGAATAGCCTTCATATCTTTAAGTAGCTGGACATACTTAATTGCTAGCTGAGGGAAATTAATTTGAACTTAGGAATAAGAAGCTTTTAATGAACTCAGTTCTACTGCTGGAAAGAAAACCGTAATTCCTGGACTAAATGTTGTAGCATCCTGAAGCATAAATTACCTTGAAGTTAAGATTACAAAGGATTAGAATCCTAGCTGTTTTTATCTCTGTTTTAAAACATCCAACTGTTGCTTTTATTACTTCCTTGCATTTATTACTTACTGTTCTGATACCTAATCACTCCATTTATTTAATGTTGTCAATCAATCTTTATTTTATTAAGCTAAAGAGAAAAAGTCAAATTAGAATTTGTATTCAAAACACTTAAATCCTCGTGGGAACGATCTTTATTCACTCTTTATTACTTGTTACGGTTGTATACACTTGCACATATCACTATTTTGCACAACAAACACCCACAACTATGCTCTCTTAATTACACATATCTTAACCTACTTATAATAGCATTAACGTAGTATTACCATGTTATCTCTCAAATCTCTCACTTTATTAGCACATCAAACTATCTCATCATATTTATATGTTCGACATCTCATCAACTTCTACGCTACCCCACACTTTGCTAAAACGAACTTTAACGTATAATTCATCAATTCTTAAAAATTACATCATCCATATTCATACCTCTACATACATGTCATTTCATGACAATTTTCCTTTTTCGCCAATTTCACCATAATCTTTTCTGACATGTTTTTAATAAACCTCCCTTGATATCCTAGTACCCCACACTTCATTTACTTTGCTTACACTCATTGTAAGTCCTTACCTCTTTAAGAGTAAGAGTGGAGAAACACAAAAGCCAAAATAATCATTTTGCTATCTGGCACTAGCGCTCAGTGCAGGGGAAGTGGCGCTCAGCGAAGGGGTCAAGTTTTCAGGTCTTGGTCTCGGGTTCCCCAGCGCTCAGTGCTGGTTTTTGGGCGCTCAACGATAGATATCAGATCCTCTCTGCCATCCTAGCGCTCAGCGATGAGTTCCTGATGTTGAGCGCTATCGTGATTTCTGCAGAATCGCAGAAACGCGAGTTCTGCAGAAATCCAACCATTTCAATTCATAAATAAGTATCAAGTACATGAAGAAAGAACTCAAAACTCTCTCTATATAACATCAAACTTGACTAATCAAACAACGTTACTCATTTATCAACAACATCAAACCGATTTAACACCACTTTCATACCAAGATCACACAATTTCATAACTTAAAATCCCAAATTATCATTCTGAATTTTTCCCAAAATTCATCATCAATCTAACCTTAAATCTAAACCCTCACCCGATCTTTGATCATTTGAAGGAGAGAAAGATGACAGAGATGAATTCCCCATGTCCAAAAACGCCAGAACCACGCCAAAGTCCATCTCTTGCTTTTTGGATCGTGCTCCTTCTTCCTCTTCTTTCCTAAGGACTCCTTTTGTTTCTGTTAGGGATGCTAATGACTGTTCACTTCTTTTCTCTAATTACTTATATTGTGCCACTTTTACAGAAAAGCCCTTGGCCATAAGGTAACTCATAACTTACACTGAGGGTAAAAAGGGAAATACGCCCCTATCTTTATCATGACAACTTATTTTATTTTATTTGAATTGCTTAAGCACATTAATACTTTTTATTTACACTCTACTAACGTTCCTATGTTATAAATAATTAATAACATGAGAAACTGTAACACCCCGTTTTCTTGAAAACGTATTAAAAGCTTTCTAATATTAATTAATCGGTATTTTGGTGTTTGGATTTTATTAGAAGGTCTAGAGAGTGAAATAAATTAATCCGGGACCATAGTCACGCTCTATGCTATTGTAAGAAGCTATGGTTAAATTTTGGATCGAAAACTCAGACGGAGCCCGATTTGCGTTTTTCACTGACTATAGTGTTTTACTACTATCAAGACCTAATTTGGACTCGTGAATAAGACAGTTAGTCTTAGAATCACATTTCCTACATTTTTGAAAAAATGGGTCTTGACATTCGAAAATGAAAATAATAATAAAATATTCGGACGATAACTCGAACTGAGAGACGTTAGGAGCTGTAAAGGGATTTATCGGGACCCGCTAACGGATAAACTTGATGTCACATCAAGTTACATCACCTCGGGAAGTGTGCCATGACTCGACACTGTCTTAATGACAAACGAAAATATATGGACGTGAAAAGACTAAAATGCCACTGGTCTTTTTCCTAAAGGACAATTTTGTCCCTAAAATATCTATAAAAAAAAAGATAACCTCACCCCCTCACTCTCTCTCCTTATCCTCGGCAGCCCCTTTCTTCACTCCTCCTCCATCTTCTTCTTCTTCCTTTCTTTTTCTTCTTCTTCCTCCATTTCCCTTTTTTCTTCATTTCTTTACTTCCATTTTTCTCAAGCTTCCACAAGGATTTTCAAGAAACTTTGTGAAGCAAAGTTGATGACCTCATCCTCCTATATCATCTAAGAGGTATAGAATTCTCTTTTGAGCTCTCAATCTTCATTTTCTCCATTAAAATCACGAGTTTCAAGTTTAAGCTTTCAAACTTCAAAAATCTCGAGAAAATTATAGAAAATTCTTTTTAATACCAAACCAATTCTATAATCTAGTTTCACCCTCTACTATGCTAATCCAAGAGCATGAAATCAAATAAGCTTCCTAGCCTATTTAACTTAAAGGGTCCGAACCTATTGCTTTTGGGGGAAAAGGGATTTAGTTCAATTTTTGTGAAATGATTATTGATTTCACCTATTTCATTCCTTAATCATGAAATCCATGTGATTAGGAAGCCAAATCAAACTCTCACCTATTTTTCATGGTGATGGCCGAAACCCTAAGTTTTTGGTTTAAGGGATTTTGGTTCAAATCTTTGATAATTGATCATGGATTATGTCTTACGTATGCTTAAGGATCATTGATCCAAGAGTTGGTAGAATTTCAACATCCCTAGCCTATTTAATTAAATAGGGCCAGCAGTCTAGTCCTAAGGTTAGGGGAGTTTTTGATTTAACTGTATTAATTTCTGGTTGTGTTTTGTGGTATAGAATCGGACAGGACTCGAACGTTCGACTGCACACCCGATTGACAGTTGCGGAGTCGTAGCAGGAGCTGCACATGAGAATCACTAAGGTGGGGAGAAAGAACTTTATCATCGGGAAGGCAAGCCTAGTATAGATATATATATATATATATATATATATATATATATATATATGTGTGTGTGTGTGTGTGTGTGTGTGTGTGTGTGTGTGTGTGTGTGTGTAGGGGAACCCTTAAACCCTACTAGAGGTTGAGCCCTGGATAAAGTGCCTGGACCCTAGGTGTAGGTACTTTTGGGCTATCACCACTAAGTTGATAATATGGATGATGTGATTGCTTGAGGTTGATGTGTTGATGTGTTTATTTGATTATCTGTTGGTTTATTGTGTTGAAATGTTTATGTGATTTACTGTTAACTGGCATTGTGATGATAATTGTACTGGGAAATTTTCTGTTGCGATGTTTATTGTGATTGGTTGGTTGAGTGTTGATGAGGGTATGGTGAGTGTTGATGTTGTTCGGGTTGATACCGTCGTGGTCCCGACCATGGAGCTGTGGCTCGTAGACGCAAGACGTTGTGATGTTGATGTTGATGTTGATGTTGATGATGATATTGATGTTGATGTGGATGCGATGTGTCGTGGTCGTGGTCGAGTGCATAGGCGTGAGGTACCGGTATCAACCTGCAATGGATGTTTATTGCATAGCATATCATTTCATACCACAACATTTTTGTCCCAAAGGGGGATGTCTAATTGGGGATGTGATACTTTAAATCCCGAGGCGGGATGTCCACTGGGGGACGTGATGTGATGTGATGTTATCCCGACGGGGATGTCCAACTGGGGACGTGATGTATCGGCCGACATGCATATAGGGAAGTCAACATATACATAAGGACTAGTATCCCTCTTATAGGCTTATCTGAGAGAATGATGTTTGAGATGATTGTATGACTTGAGAGATGGGTGATGTTGTGTTGTATATTTTATCTGTGTTGTGTGATGCATGTGTATATGCTGTACTAATGCCTCTCTCCCATATTGATGATATATGTTTCTTATCTCCCGCATTTTTCTGTATGTGTTACTTCTATTTTATAGGAAGACCTCGAGGAGGAACCAGTTGCTGAGGAGCTGGACGACATTCCTTACGAGCCTGACGCCGGAGGACGTGCCACGGACCCTAGCCTCGAGAGGTTGGGCAATGATCGTGTGGTTAGCCGGTGAGTTGTCTCTCGGCCTAATTTCATACTTTTATTTTGGTTTGTACTAATATACTCTATATGAATTACTTTAACACTGTAGCCCTACTGATGGGGCAAGCAATGTATGTAATATATTTCATTATATTTTAAAGCTGTGTACTCTGAGGCGTTGTGTGCCGTAAATTGTTTTGCTTCCACGCTCAATTTTTCCCCTTTGCTTCGTATTAGTAAGGCGCGCTAACGATTATAATGCGATTAAGGTTAATTAATATCTTAAGTTCTCCAATGGGACGGCGGGTCGTCTCACAAACAAATTTTAAATTATAACTTATGTCATTTTTTGGCGGGTTTTACATGGACAGGTTGCCCGGTCAGAATCGTTGAATGCGTTAAGTTGAAGAGATGAAGCACTAAAGAAGAATAGTCCTTGTGTCGGAGAATTTTTGATATATCGCAAAACCCGAATAGTGTATTTATGTTGGAATGGACTCAAACGTACGTTTGACTGAAAGCAATAAATTTTTACTTTCACATTTTGTATCTCGAAAGTGTGTTTTTTCATTGAACCTTATTTCAAACGTAAATCTTAACATACCCTATAATGAAGGTGATTCATAATGTACGTTTTGTAGAGGTTCATCTTCTTATTGATTTTTGTTTTTTTCTTCTCCTACTAAGAATACCTTTCAGCCTTATACATGTTGCACGAAATTTTCTTTGATATTTATTCCCTTCAGCTCTGTTTGCATGTCTAATAAGTTAGCTTATAACTTATTTGACTAGCTTATAAGCTTATTTGAGTGAAATATAAGTGTTTGGTGAACAAGCTTATCTCATTAGCTTATAATTTTTTTTCGTAGGGTCATGCTAACGAGTGCGTTAAGGCAACTCTTTAAGGAAATCAAAAAAATAACTTTGCATTGGAAAATTAAGTATATCGCTTTTTCAAATAATAAATACATCAATTTCTCATAGGGTATTAGTTAGCATTCTCCTTTTTCATAAGCTATTTTATTTAGCTTACGGCTTATAGCTTCTAACTTATTGACTTTTTTCTCATTTTTACCCTCATTCATTTAATGAAATTCTCACTTTACTATATTTATCATAAATATATCATTTTATGTCATTTTACATTTATAAGTTAGTTCAATAAATAATTTTATCAAATATTTCAAATTTAATCAGCTAATTTTTTATCTATTAGCTATCAACTAAAAATTTATTTATCTATCATAAACTAACATATAAATTATTTTTATCAAATAGAGTCTTTCTCTCCTCACATTTTCATCCAACTCTAACAAGGGTAAGTTTGCATGTGGCTAGCATCCACGTGGATTTTGCGCTTGCCTAGAGTGCGGTAGGCACACGCCATGGCTTTAGCCAATTGCCAAACACGCATATCACAAAATTATGGTGCGTGTCTGTCTGCGAGCGTCCACACAAACACGCACTGTGTGTACAACACATGTCCTAATAAGCATCAACGTGCCTTTTCATTTCCACTCAACTATTTTATTTAAACAACAAAATTTGGATATAATATTTGATATTATATATATTTGTTTTTATTTTTTATTTATTTGTTATCTTTTTTTTTTGATGAATTTTTTTTTATTTTCTTTATATACATATATCTCAAACATACATTATAAAAGCAAAGGGACACCCTGCTATAATGTTTAAAAAATTGTTTCTCTTCTATTATTTTCAAATTTCATTTTTCCCTCCCACCGAAAACGGAAAACGGAAAACGGCAAAATGCAAGAGCGTGCTCTGCACTCTTTGTTTTCAATTTCAAAGTCTCTATTCTCAAATACCGCCAACTTAAATTTCCCTCCAAAAGACACGTTCATTTCCCCACAACTTAGCAAGTAAAGGGGTGTTTTTAAATTTATTAAAATTAAAATATAAAAAAATATAAGAGTTTAATAATGGGACAATTTATAATTATATAATTAATTAATAATATAAAAATACTTTACACTGATAGTGTATATTAATTAAAGCTAAAATATAATAAATAACTTTTTTTGGTGCACTAAAGGTATCTTCAACCGATAGTGGAATAAATAAATATTTATTTTATAAGTTTAATTTTGATACATTATCAATATAAATTTTTTGATACTATCAACCAATCACAAGTCATCCTCTATATGCGACTTAGTGTGTGTTTGGATCAGCTGTGAAAATTTGATTATTTCAATAATCGATTATGTGGATAATCGATTATTATTATAATCGATTATAATAGAATCAGTTTTATGTTTGGATGTGTTTGCTGAAAAGCGATTATAAAATAATTTATTTCGTTTGGGTTGTGAAAAAAATCACTTATATATAGTAAATTACTAAAAAGGGTATGAAGTTAATTTTATAATTTAATAATATTTATTTGGTAGTTAGTTTTGTAAGGATAAAATAAGAAGAATGTTATTGGTTTCAAAATAATCTAACAACTTTTTAAATAAGCTTTAAACTTCTAGTGTAAAAACAACTTTTTTCTCATAAAAACAGCTGTTTTAAAATTTAATCAGTTTACTCAAACATACCAGCTTCTACTAAAAACAGCTTTTACCATGAAAAACAGTTGTTTGGGTAAGAATTAAACACCCTCTTAAGATAATTAGTTATGATAAATGTCAATCATTTTTATGATGTGATAAGTTATGATTGATTAACAATATGAAAATTCTTTTTAGTCATAATGCATACCAATTAAATCTTCATTTTAATAGAGTTGGTAAATAAGTATAGAGTTTAATTGTTATGCATTATCAGTATAAAGTTTTTTACACTGTCAACCAATTAAAAATCATGGTATGAGTGACTTTTAAGATATTTAGGACATGAATCAAACACTTTTGCCAATGCGGCAATTTATGATTGGTTAACATTATAAAAAGTTTCTACATTATCAGTATATACCAATTAAATCTATAAATATAATATAATATTTTTAAAAAAAAGTTAACAATCATGATAAGAATAAGATTCCACATTCGCTTTAGTTGAATAAGTATAACTTATATTTGGATGTAAAAAAAGTATATTCATATTTAAATTAGGATTTAATTGGTATGTATGGTCAGTGTAAAAATTTTTTACATAGTCAACCAATCAGAAATTACCACATAAGATAAAATGTTTGACTTTTATCCTAATTACCTTAAAAGTCACTCATATTATGATGTCTAATTGGTTGACAGTGTAAAAAATATTACATCAAAAGTATATAACAATTAAACTCTTTAAATTAAATTTAGTGAAATAATTATCTTTTAGAGTTTGTGTTATAAAAATAGACAACTAATGATAATAAGTATTTGAATTAATTTTAAAAATATAACAATTTGATGATAACAATTAATTAGAAATATTTATTCTAAAAAACAATTAAATAAAAAATAAGTAAATAATTAGTGAATTTGACAGTTATAAATTTTAAATATTAGATTTGACAATACATCTAAAAACAAAATTTTAAAACATTATGCTTAAGGGAGTTGTGTATGAAACCACATGACTTAATGAGAGGAGGGTATTTTTGGAGAGTGTCTCATGTTTAAAGAGTGAATATTCTAATTTAATATATAGAGATGAATTAATAATAAAAAAATTCAAAAATTAATATTTGATAATCATTAGATAATACAAAAATTAGAATTAATAATAATTAAAAATATTTATATTGAAAAAGAAAGGAACTAAATTAATTTTGTAAGTGGTTTTGTTAATTATAACAAGAAATTAACAAATTTAAAAATGAGACAACATTGTTGTCTCACAAATTGTGCCACAACCCTATGTCATGAATTCTCATTAGTCAAGAAATATCATCTTTCATTATTTCTTATTATTAATTATTTAATAAATCGACCAATCAGAATCCATGACACAAGATTATGATACACTTTCTGACACAACTACAAATGTGAAAAATCATGTCAAAATAGGTTGAGGGTTGATTCCTTCATCAGGAATGCTAGAAACACACTCTTTAATACTCACTTTCCAACACTATTTTTTATTAGTTGAAATTTATATGGACCTCATTAATTCATGTTGGTCCAACTTGAATTTTATAAGATCCATATGAATTTTAATCAATAAAAGAGAATATATTAAAAAGAAAATATTAAACAATATATTAAAAAAATAAATAATATGTTATTAGCATTTATGTTCCATTTCTTCCATATTTACCTTTTCTAAACCCTGTCAAAAATCAAAATCCTCCCCCACAAAGTCACACACCTTATCCTCAATGGTAAATTCGTAATTAAAAACCCTTCTCAAAATCCCCAATTTACCCCATCTTCGCTGTCTTCTCCCGCAAGCTGCTGAAAACACCCACCAAAATTTTCAAATCACCCGCCCCCATTTTCATTCATTTCAAAAAACCCTCTCTTCTCCACTCATTATTTAAACCCCTCAACCTCTTCTTCTCCCTCCAATACCCTCAAAACAATCACACTGACCCAAGACCATCACTCTCTTTCTCCTTCAAAATCCTTCAAACCCAAAACACCAAAACCAAGTTTTTAATTTCAAAAGACACAATGCCTTCAATCCCAGAAGAGCCCCTCCTAGCTTCCAACCCAGACCGGTTCTGCATGTTCCCAATCCAATACCCACAAATCTGGGAAATGTACAAAAAAGCCGAAGCCTCATTCTGGACCGCGGAAGAGGTGGACCTCTCTCAGGACGTCCGTCACTGGGATTCCCTCACCGACGGGGAACGCCACTTCGTCAAACACATCCTAGCCTTCTTCGCCGCATCAGACGGCATCGTTTTGGAAAACCTAGCCGGAAGGTTCATGAAAGAAATCCAAGTCGCCGAGGCGCGCGCTTTCTACGGCTTCCAAATCGCCATCGAGAATATCCATTCTGAGATGTATAGCCTCCTTCTCGAAACCTATATCAAAGACTCCGCGGAGAAAAATCGCTTATTCCATGCGGTCGAAACCATTCCTTGCGTTTCGAAGAAAGCCGAGTGGGCCCTACGATGGATCGACGGTTCCGAAACGTTCGCGGAACGCCTCGTTGCCTTCGCTTGTGTCGAAGGGATCTTCTTCTCCGGAAGCTTCTGCGCGATATTTTGGCTCAAAAAGCGCGGGTTGATGCCGGGGCTCACCTTCTCGAACGAGTTGATCTCGCGAGATGAAGGCCTGCATTGCGATTTCGCTTGCTTGCTGTATTCCCTGATGAGGAAGAAGCTCCCGGAGGAGCGCGTGAAGGGGATCGTTCGTGACGCGGTGGAGATCGAGAGGGAGTTTGTGTGCGACGCGCTTCCGTGCGCGTTGGTTGGGATGAACGGGGATTTAATGAGTGCTTATATTGAGTTCGTGGCGGATAGGTTATTGGGTGCGCTCGGGTGCGGGAAGGTGTATAATGTTCAGAACCCGTTTGATTGGATGGAGTTGATTTCTCTTCAGGGTAAAACCAATTTCTTTGAGAAGCGTGTTGGGGAGTATCAGAAGGCTTCTGTCATGTCTAGCTTGAACGGTGATGGTGATGCACACGTGTTCAAGATGGATGAAGATTTTTAGTTAATTCATTTTGTGACACTGTACTTTCCAATTTTATTATTTTTACTTGTCTAATTGTCTTTTCCTGTCCCTTTAGTTAGGTTCATGTGTTCACTTTTTAGCCATATAAGTTCTTTTTATCTTTTTTTCCTTGTGTTATGCTCTTTGTTTTTTATTTCTTGTTGAGAAATAATAGAAAGTATAAATTTATATCATTAGACTTTTGTCTTATGTTCACTATTTCTTCGGTTAAGTAACTTTAGAATTTTATTTGCTGAGTGAATTTAGTAATTTAAAAATGTAAATACGATCTAAACAAAACTAGTAATTGGGCATTATAAAGTATTTTAATTTTAAATTGACAAGGCAGAATTGATGTTAATTTCAATAGGTTTTGATGGTAAATGCAAATGAAATACTGAATATATTTGTTTATATTTATGTAGTAATATTTTGAAATTATCATTATACCGGTATCTTTGCATTGAATATT
Organism: Ammopiptanthus mongolicus; assembly: GCA_039655645.1. NCBI lineage: Eukaryota > Viridiplantae > Streptophyta > Magnoliopsida > Fabales > Fabaceae > Ammopiptanthus > Ammopiptanthus mongolicus. The sequence continues at coordinate 26,308,137 of CM077349.1, read as the reverse complement.
TTGATATTTTCAATTGTTTTTAACTTAAATATTCTTAATTTTTTTGAATTTTTATTATATTAACGTATATTTGTGGTATAACGTTCCTTATTTGTATTGCGACTTCCTATGTTTATATAATTTAAGCCAAAAATATATTATGTAATTTGTTTATTTAAGATAAAATTAACAAGAAATTTGTTTCTATGATTATTTTTAAGAATACGTAAAATGTTATGAAGAGAATTCGCCAAAATGTTATTACAAAGGAATCTTTGTTATACGTTGTCGTTTTAGCTGAGTTAAACAGCCTCGTTTGTTTCTGCTGAAACAGAACACTGTCTCTGTTCAAGAAAAAAACAAAAGAAGTGAACACAATTTGTGTGTGGTGGACGACAATGGCAACTGAGCAACAGAGTAGTGGAATGCTATCTAGAGAACAGCTTTTCCATCTATTTGATCGTTTTAGTTTCCTTACTTCCCAACCTGGTGCTTTGTTTTGTTTCCCAGTTGCTTATTTTGTTTAGATTTATGATTCTCCAATCCCTTTTGATTTTTTTTTTTTTTTTCAATTTGGTCGTGTTTGTAATTTGCAGACGTGAAGAAAAGGATTGCAGATGCTGTAGAGGATAAGCAGGTGAATTTCTTTCCGACACTATTTTTCTTTTGTTTTAAAAATTATTTGTTGTTCGTTTTACTCGTTTATTCGTGTCTTAAAATTCGGTATAAAATGTAGTGCTTGTCTTAAATGTAAAATGACTTTGCTATTCATGGTATTATTATTATTATTATTATTATTATTATTATAATTATTATTATTATTATTATATATCTCAGAGATGCCCTTGATTTTAGGAATTAATAATGGTTTTGTGAAGAACAAAGTGTATGGATTTGGATTCTTTGAAGTGAGCTTTTTTCTGAAGTGAGAAAGCAATGATGTGTGCACCATTTTGATAAAGTGCAGATCTTAAGTCACTATTTTCTCACTTTAGAAAAGCAAAATCCGAAATTTATGGAGGTGCCCAGAAAGAATTGGACTTTGAATCCTTGAATTAACTAACATTTGACAGCTAGCTGAGTGACTAGAATCCTTGTTTGTGCTTCTTGAGCTGATTTTCTAATTTGAATACAAGTGATCATTGACTAAATGGTGCATTGTACCCAAATGTTGGATGGCTAGTATGGTGTGTCTGTATGTAGGGGTGAGAATAGGTTAGGCCGAGCTAGGCCGTGACAAGCTTGAGCCTGACCTGTGTTCCAATCTCAAGGCCTGAGCCTGGCCTATTAGCCTGATATAGGCCAATTATTAAGGTCTGGTATGACCTACTTCAAAGTTTGGCCTGGCTTGAAAGCCTATTTAAAAGCTTACTTTTCAACAAGACTTTTAAATATTTCTCCACCTATAAATAGGTCATAGGCCTTTACTTGTAAATAGGCTTATAAGTCTCTAATGATAAAGAAGTTGTTAGTCCTATACTGATAAATAGACCGTTAGGCCTTCACAAATAAATATGCAAGTAGACCTTTACATTTAAATGAGTCAATATGTCTTTACTTTCAAATATTATAAATATTATATAATATATTGTAGTATTATATATTAAATTATATATTATATATATGTGTACATGTGTTAAATAGGTCGGCCTGATAGGCCTAATAGGCTTTTTTTAAAGCCTTAGTCTAACCTCTTTAGCTGTATAGGCTTTTCAAAAAGCCTTGACTTGATCTTTTTGTTAAATAGGTTACGTCAGGTTAGGCCTTAAATAGGTTAGGTCATAGGCCCCCGATGAGTGGCCTGACCTATTCCCACCCTGATCTGTATGTATTGACCTTTAATTTTATACATACTTATTTGAATGTTGGATATATTAAATAAAAGTGCAAGTTGGTTTAACATTATACTTTTATCTCTTTGAATTTATGTGATAAAAGTGAATATGTAATGCATTATGCTTTTTTGCTGTCATTTTCTGGAATTTGTAACTGATGAGCAGGAAGCTGTTGCTGTAACCACTGCAATACAGGAAGATATATTTTTGGAGATGGGTGTTGGTATGTTCATTTTATTGTGATATATTAATTGTTGTGATCAGTGTTGGTGCAGTCATGATATTATTTATGTAAACTCAGCTCTGCTGCAGACCGCACCAACACCACCAATGCCATCATTGGATATAAATGCCTGCCTATCTCACAATGCTTTGCTGCTTGAATGTGTATTATTTTCCCTACTTGTGAAAGCCATTACCATCCTTTGTCTTGTGGGATGTTCACTTGCTAGTAATGAAAGAAAAAGTGTTATGTACTGTAAAACTGGATAAAAGTAAGAGCAGGAAAACCAGAGCACTGATGAAAAAAGACATTTTATTATTTTGTCCAGACTTGTAGATTCTGTATTGTTGGGATTCAAAACATAAGAAAAGGAAATAACACAACAGAATTCAAGAAATGAAATGACTGAATGTTACATTGAGCCCCCGGCCCCCAGCCTTGAGAGGGACCCGGATTTGGTGTAGTCAAATTTTGGTGCATTCTCTGTATTCAGTAGCTCTGAATTGTTGGATGAAGAATGGATGATTCATATTTTAAGTTTGATAAATCGGATTTAAAAAGTTAACTTGGAATGTGAGCCGTCCGATCTTTATCCAATGGTTTGAAGCTACTGAATGCAGCGAATGCACCAAAATTTTGCTGCACCAAATCTATTTCCACCTTGAGAGAGGCCTACTCCAAAACCCAGAACCAGTTTTCACAATTTTTCTCCATTCCCTCTTCACTCCTACACTGCCTTTTTAAAAGCCTCCCTCCTCCCATTCTGCCTTTTTGTCTTATCCTCGCCTTGAATTCAATAGTCTCATTATTCTCAGATTAGTCTCCAATTAGTACTTTGTCTGTCCCCATGTCATTAATGGATCCTTCGTTCCCCTTGTTCTCTCTCATAGTGCCATGCTTCAATTTCCTCGAATAAGTTTGATTTATGGGCTTAACAGAAAGAAAAAAGGTATAAATAATGAATTAAAACATGTTGGACTCTTGGTAGTCAATTATGTATGTTCTTGTTCTTGGTCCTTGAAATGAGAGACAGTTGATACTAGATACCGGATGGTTGATACTTATACATCACCATGCCAGACATACCAATGCAGTTAAATTATGTATGTTCTCTGTTGTGCGTACATTTTATAGGGATGACATTTAACCTTTTTTATTCATTAATTAAATATTTTATTATATAATTTCTTTTCCCCTTCACTTTAGTTTAGGATAGTTGTGGGGGAAATTTAGGCATTTTGATACAAGGATTCATTGTAAATCTGTTTCATCATCTAACCAATCTTGATATCAATTTATTCAGAAACTTAGTGATCAAAAGAATGCAGTTATGCTTGTGAATAAATCAATTTTTATTTTTAGGCTTTTATCATTTTATTAGTCTATCTTCTGTTTGATATGACTGTTGAAATTATTTTTCCATTATTATTATTACTACAACAGATCCAAGATTTGGTATTTCATGCCTGGGAAAAGTCAGTACTGTATACGAGAATGACCGGGATTTGGTGATTCACTTTTATAAATTCCTTGCAAAGTAAGTACGAAGTGCTATCCTGTTAACATTTTCTCGTCAATTCTGTGAAAGCTATTTAAAAAGTGGCATTCCATGCCAATGTCTTGCCTTGCTTTGAGTTGTAATGGACTAGCTTAATATTTCTGCAATATTTGAGTGGACAACCATTACACCCTATGAAACTACAGAAACCAGTGTGGTTTGGATTAGTATTAAATGTTTTAGTTATGCCCAGGAGTTTCACTAAGTTGAGAGATTTTGACAATGTTAATTTGCTGCACTCTTTTATGATTATCTTGTACCCGTTTTAGTTGTTTCAATGTTATGTAAAGCCTGTTTTCTGATTCTTTGCATGCTTTTTCTTTTGCCCCACACAAAAAAACTGAGGTTGTCTGGTAGAACACCATTCTGCAAGTCTTATAGCTGCTGTAAAAGATAACCGGTTAAGTAATGCAAGATGGCCTTATACTTTGAAATTACAGCGAAGAGACGGCCTGCGATGAAGCAGAGCTTGGACAAGAAGAATTTGTGGAAAAAATGCTCAATCAACAGAAGTTACAGGAACAGGTAAAATGTATTAATTTCTGATGAAGCTTGTGGTACTTGTGTACACTAATAACATGCAGATAGTAAATCTTTGCAGCAACTAGAGATGCTGAAGCACATGCGCAAGTTTCACTTGGATGATCAATGTGCCATCCTTGAGAAGGTAAAACTGGTTTCCAAAGTACAAGGAGATTTATTTTTAATCATGCTACCAATAATATAACAGTGATAGTCATTTAACAAACCAACTGTGAATTTTAATGCAGTCATTTTTTAAACTAAATTGTTAGCTGCACTGCCTACACATAATAATTTTGTTGCTTTGAATTTGGTTTTGGTGCATATAATGGTTTTACAAGGACTGGTGTGAATGGATCTAACAATTTGACTTGAATATAAGCATGATTGCTAATAGGAGGAGTCCATTTAGGCACTTATAAGCAGTCTGCTAATATTAGTTCTGATAGGAATCCTTTGCAGAAAGCGAGAGAAAGAGATAGAAATAGAGAGAAAGGTTTGAATATATCTCTGTATTGATAGAAAGAATAGGGAAAACGATACACAAGGGGCACTCCCCTTCACACCGAGCAATCTCAGTCGCAAATTACAAATGCCAAAAGATACTAACTACCTCTAACTGAATCTTATTTATAGGCTAGACTAGTAATTGCCAACTAACCGCTAACTGACTCAACCCTTAACTAACTCCTTACTTCTACTAACTATGGTTTATTACATTCTTTTTAGGCTTCCTTATCTTCTTCCTGTAGTAAACTCTCATCACTCGATTACTATCAATAGGGGAAACTTCCTGCCTAACAATGCTACCCTCTTCAGTCGCAACCTTGTCCTCAAGGTTGAATTTTGGAAACTGTCCTCTAATAGTGCTGGCATCTTCCCATGTTGCTTCCTCTCGACTCTTTCCATTCCATTGGATCAGTACCTGAGCAACCTGTTCTCCAAACTGATTGACAATTTTGTTACCCACAACACTAATAGGTTGATACACTGTGGCTTCCCCTTGTAACTCCAAAGTAAGTGCAGTCTCAACAGGCTTAGTTCCTATGACTTTCTTGAGTTGGGAAACATGAAAGACTGGGTGTATATGGGCTTGTTCTGGCACCTGCAGTTTAACGGCTCCTGCGCCCACTTGTTTGAGCACCAAATAAGGCCTATAGTATCTAGCAAAAAGCTTAGGATGTAACTTAGTAGGCATGGAAACTTGTCTATGGGGTCTGATCTTCAGATAAACCCAATCCCCAACCTGAATGTTTGACGGTTTTTTGTGTGAATTAGCATGCTTAGTCATCTGTTCCTTGGCTTTGCAGAGATGAAATTTCAGCTGTTTAAGTGCTTAATCATTATCCATGGGGTCTTGGGCCACTACTTCCACCAAGGTCTCTCCAGGAATGAATCTTGCTAAGGAAGGAGGAGGTCTTCCATAAACTACCTCAAATGGAGTACAATTTGCTGAACTCTAGAAACTGGTATTATACCAGTATTCTGTCCAATGTATAAAATTAGCCCAAACTTTAGGTTGTTATGGAATGAAACACCTCAAGTATGTCTCCAGTGTTCTATTCAAAACATCCGTCTACCCATCAGATTCGGGGTGGTAAGCTGTGCTTATTCTTAGTTGTGTGCCTTGCAACTTAAAGATTTCCTGCCAAAAGTGGCTTAGAAAGGTTGGGTCTCTATCACTGACAATAGAAGTAGGCACCCCATGAAGTTGTACGACTTCCTTCACAAATATTTCAGCAATAGATCTTGCTGAATAAGGATGCTTAATCAACACAAAATGTCCATACTGACTTAGCCTGTCCACCACTACCAACATTGCATCAAACCCTGTGGACTTGGGCAGTCCTACTATAACATCCATGCTAATCCCCTCCCAAATAGCATTAGGGATGGGCAAGGGTTGTAGCAACCCTGTTGGAGAAGAAGCTAGGTATTTACTCCTCTGATAAACATGGCAACTGGCCACAAAAGTTGCAACAACACTTTTCATACCAATCTAGTGGAGGGACTGAGCAATCCTCCGATATGTTCTGTAAATTCCAGAGTGACCCCCAGTTGGAGAAGCATGAAACTCCTATAGTAACTTTGGGACCCAAATTGAAGAGGCTGATATCAATAGCCTCCCTTTGTAATACAATCTATCATGCTCCAATGTATAGTGAAGATGAGCCTCAGGATTCTGTTTTAAGTCATCCACAATCTTAGCTAAAACAGGGTTTGATTTCACCTCATCAATCTCATAAACTTCCTACCAATAGGGCCTGGAAATCATTTTTAACTCACTGTCTTCATTGATTCTGGATGGAGCATCTGCCACCTTATTAGCTACCCCTAACTTGTACACAATCTCAAACTCATATCCCATCAGTTTCGCTAACTAGTTCTATTGGTTCTGTGTCGTGATTCTCTGCTCAAGCAAGAGTCTAATACTCTTCTGGTCTGTATAGACAGTAACCTTCTGCCCCAACAAATAAGGCCTGCAGTGTTGAATAGCTAACACCAAAGCCAATAACTCCTTTTCATGTACAGACTTAGTAAGTGAAGAATCAGATAGGGCTTTGCTAAAAACTGCATTTGGCCTTTTGTTCTACCAGAAGCATCACATTCTATGGAGAATGGTTGAGGAAAATCAGGCATGGCTAAAACTGGTGCAGTAGTCATAGCAATCTTCAATTGTTGGAAAGCCTGGGCACTTTCATCATTCCACCCAAAATTGCCTTTCTTCAGTAGATCAGTTAGTGGTCTGGCTATTTTACCGTAACTCCTCACAAACCTCCTATAGTATCTAGTCAAACCCAAAAATCCTCTCAAAGCTTTGATGGATTTGGGTTCAAGCCACTGTATAATAGCTTCTATTTTTCGTGGATCCATAGATACACCATTCTGAGAGATTACAAGGCCCAAATATCCCACCTGTTGCTGGCTAAAACTACATTTCTTCTGGTTGAGTATCTAGAACCATGATAAGGTGGTCCATGTGCTTTGCCCAGGTCTTGCTATATATATATATATATATATATATATATATATATATATATATATATCATAAAAAAAAAAACTAGCACCCACTTCCTTAAAAACTGCTTCAAAGATGAGTTCATAGCACATTGAAAAGTGTCTGGTGCATTTGTTAAACCAAAGGGCATAACTAGGAGTTCATAACGCCCTTGGTGTGTTCTAAAAGCAGTTTTTGAAATGCTAGCTTCATGCATTCTTATTTGATGATATCCAACCCTTAAATCTATTTTAGAAAAATATGCAACACCATTCAATTCATCTAATAATTCTTCTATTACTGGTATGGAAAACTTATCTGGTATTGTTGCCTTGTTGAGAGCCCTATAATCAACACAATTCCCAGCTGCTATCTTTCTTCATCAATATTACTGGATTGGAATATGGACTGTTGCTTTGCTAGGCCTGATGATCCCTGTGGTTAACATCTCTGCCGCCAACTTCTCTATCTCATTCTTTTGTAAGTGTGGATACCTATATGGCCTCACATTGACTGGATCAACCCCAGCTTTAATTGGAATTCTGTGGTCAACCTCTCGGTTTCGTGGTAACCCCTCTGGAAAAGCAAAGACTTTCTCCAATTGTTGTAACACCTGCTGCAGCTGAAATTTCTGTGCCTCAATTAACCCCTCATGTAGGTTCTAAATTTCATTCTCCTACTTAGTTTCCAACATCCATAACAATGATATAGCTTCAACCTCAACTATTTTCAGTAAGGATCTTAATGACACTAAGTTTTTATGAGGCTAGGATCTCCCTTTATTTCCATAGTTCTTCCTTGGTCAATAAATGTCATAGTCAAGGTCCTCCAATTCACCTTCACATCTCCTAGAGTGGCTAGCCAAGCAACTCTAAGAATCAGGTCTACTCCCCCAAGATCAAACAGGAAGAATTCTCCAGTCAGCAAGTAACTTCCTATTTGCACTTCTAACAGCTTACAACACCCTTGGGTGGTTTTTCTTTGGCCACAGCTAAGCCTACTTTCTGCACTAGCTGAGTGGATATGAAATTATGGCTTGCCCCACTATCCACCAAAATCAATACTGGCTTCCGTTTCACCAAACCTTGTATCTTCATGGTTTGAGGTTGTGTTAATCCGCTTGCTGAACACACTGACAGATCTGTCCATTGGCAAGTAACCTCAGGCATATCATCCTCTATTTCCTCATCCGCATTCCCTGCTTCCATAGCTGTGATTTCTCCTTCTTTATTCAACTGTTCATCCTCTTCTAAAATTACCACCTGAAGACTTTTTTCAAGGCATCTATGTCCAGGTCCAAAGGCTAAACCACGCTGAAAATACCTTCCTTCTTCCCTTCTCTTCACATACTCAGGATAGGGAAGATTTTTGGTCCTTTTACTCCTTGATCCAGATACTCCACTGCTCCCAGGTTTAGTTACTGAGGCAGATGAAGATATTTTACTACCTTTTGAAGAACTTCAGTTGTTGCCATTGGAATTTTGTGAATTATTCGCACCACTAAAAGCTCCAACTCTAGTCACAATTCCTCCTCCTTGGTACTTGAATCCTGTACCAGAATTTCGCAATTGTGTTCTTCCATAGCTTCTCATGCCTTTCATTGCTTCCTCTATATTCCTTGCAACTTCCATAGCTTGCATCACATCTTGAGGCTCATGATGACACACTTGACCTCTTATATCTTGGCGTAATCCAGCCAAGAAAAACCTAGCAACTGATCATCCGAGGTATTAGAGGCTTGTGCAATCAACAATTCAAACTCTTGCACATAATCCTCAAAAGTTCCAGTTTGTCTCAATGTCGCTAATTTCTCATAAACTGTTCCACGACCTAATCCGCCATACCTCTGAATCAAAGCCGCAGTTAAGTCCTCCCACATAGAGTTCTTAGACTTCTGGCGCCAAAATTGGAACCAATGAACTGTGTCCCCTTCCATACCGATGAACGCCAATCGCAACCTCTCTGAAGTTTTCACTTGCTGCACTTCAAAGAATTTCTCAGCTCTAGCTATCCAGCCTAGAGGGTCGCTACCTTCAAACGTAGGTAGCTCCACTTTCTTCAACCAAGAACGCAGACTTTCCTCTTCATCCTCCGATTCTCCATTTTAGCTCGCTTTTCTATCACCTTTTCTGCGACATGTTCTTCTGTTGAGTCTCCAAATGTCTGATGTGCATTTACCTTAGTTTTGATGAGATTAAAACAGTTATTCAATGATTTAATTGAACCCGTCTGTGGTATTTAACTCGTCTACTTAGTGTACAGATTAAAACATTAAGTGTCTATATGAACTGTTCACTCGTCTGAACTTAGATAAGTTCACCCGTCTGAACTAACTTAAGTTCACTCGTCTGAACTAAGAGAAGTTCACTCGTCTGAACTAGCTAAGGTTTACTTGTCTGAACTAAGAGAAGTTCACTCGTCTAATGAAGTCTTCAACCGTCTGATCAAAGGAAGACTCACTCGTCTAAAAGACTTTGCAACTGACGTCATCTCTTTGTTAAAGAGTCAACCCGTCTAATGAAGCTATTCATCCGTCTAATGACTAACGTTAAAGAATACATTGGATGAAAGCTGTCTCGACTCTGATAAGGAACTTCAACAAAGTACTTTGCCTGAACACAACTGCATCTTACACCCAAAGGGAAAGTCTTCCCTCAGCAAACAAAAAGCACGTATACAGACCTGCTAAGACCAAAGGTATATCAGAAGTCTGCATCACTCTGAAAGACTTTATTGCATTTATTGAAGAGAACAAGCGAATTTCCCTATGCTTTAATGGCTGATCAGAAAGACTCTATTACATTTATTGAAGATCTGCAAGAAGCCAAACCTTCAGACTTTGTGTCTAACGGCTTTAAAATCTTGAAGCCTATTTAATGAAGAAGACTTCGAAGATTCAAGTACACACGAGAACGATCAAAGCAATCAAAAATAATTACTTCGTACATTTATATCTTGATTCTTTCATTATTTATTCTTCAATCATTTGAAGTTAATACGCAGTCTTTTAGAACTTCACATTTAATACACTCGTCTGAGTGCTTGTGAAAGACTTGCAAATTGTAATCTATTTTACAACTTCTCTCAAACAAACCCGTCTGAGCCTGAAGAGGCTAAGTGTGCAAATAATACTTGTCTGGAGCCTGGAGAGGCTAGGTGTGAAAACAATACTCGTCTGGAGCCTGAAGAGGCTAGGTGTGAAAATAATACTTGTCTGTCCTGTAACCTAAATCAGTTATAGTGAGAAAACTTAGTGCTGCCAAGGACTGGACGTAGCCTCATTATTAAGGGGTGAACCAGGATAAAACCTGATGAGTGATCTCTCTTTCCCTTAACTCATTAGTTTGATTATTTGTCTTAACTATCATCTAACTAAAGAGGTTTATAATTGTGTTTATCAAAACTTTTTTTATCTTGCATGATTGTGTGTTTTCTGTGAAAACCTTCAGACGAGTTATCAGTCTGATTGATCTGTCTGTGTTTACTCGTCTATTATAACCCGTCTGTGCTTGCGAACAAGTTTCTAAATTTCGCATAAATTTGTCAAACACCATTCAACCCCCCTTTTAGTGTTTGCATCTGTCTATTTTAGTTGGTATCAGAGCTCAGCCTCTGGGTTGAGCACCTAACAGTATAGAGAAAAGATCCTAAAGAATAGACAATGAATTCTGGAGCAAGCTCAAGTGGAAACCCCCAACCAGAAGGAGGCTCTATGACCAGACCCCCTTTCTTCAATGGTGTAAACTATAACTATTGGAAAGAAAGGTTTCACTGGTTCATCTTGTCAACAAACTCTGATGTATAGGATGCCATCACTGATGGTCCTTACATTCCTCGCAATGATGATGGCTCAGACAAGCCTGAGGCTCAGTGGACACATGCAGAAAAGACAAGATGGGATCTAAACCATAAAGCCAGGTATGCTATAATCTGTGCTCTTAGTCCAGAAGAGTTTGAAAAGGTATGTGCTTGTGATTCTGCTAAAGAAATGTGGGACTCCTTATCTGTCACACATGAAGGAACTGCAAAGGTAAAAGAATCTAAAATTTCTATTCTTGTTATAAAATATGAATTGTTCACCATTGATGAAGGTGAATCTGTTGCTCAAATGATTGGTAGATTCCAAACTATTACTAATGGTGTGAAATCTCTTGGTAAAACATATACAAATGCTGAGAAAGTTGCTAAGATTCTCAGAAGTCTTTCAAGGCAGTGGAGACCTCTTGTCACTGCTATTTCTCAAGCTAAGGATCTCACCTCCTTTACTATGGATGAACTTCTTGGCATACTCACTGTTCATGAGCAAGAGCTCAATGAAGATGTGTCAATCAGAAAGAGCAAAGCCATTGCTCTAAAAGTTGATCTAAAGGCAGCTAAAGCCTTAAAAGCTTCAAAGGCAGACGAGTATGACTGTGACATAGATGAGTCTGATGATGACGACTCTGATGATGATGAAGAGACTTCTCTCATAACCAGAAAGATGAAAAAGCTCTGGAGAAAGAAGAAGTTCAGAAAGGTGAAGTCTTTCAGAAAATCTCACAAAGAATCCACATCAACAGACAAGAGTCCAGTTGTCTGCTATGAGTGCAAGAAGTCTGGTCACATCAAACCTGAAAGCCCTCTTTTGAAGAAAGCTTCCAAAAAGAAGTTCTTCAGAAAGAAGAAGAAAGGAATGATGGCCACATGGGAAGATCTTGAGTACTTATCTTCTGAAGGAGAAGAGACAGAAGAGGAAGCCAATCTCTGTCTGATGGCCAATATAGATTCAGAACTTGAAACTGAGGTACATTCTGAACTTGAGGAATTGCATGATGCTTATGATGAGCTGGTAGAGGAATCCAAAGGCTTATCTAAGGCCTTCAAATCCCTCAAGAGAGATTATGTTAAACTCCTCAGTGAGCATAAACAAAAATCTCAAGAGTGTGAGATGCTGGCCAAAGAGAATAGCCAGCTGAGGACTGAAAAGTCTGATGAAGCTTCGATCTCAAGTGAAACATCATATTCTGAAGAAGTGGTCACACTTCAACAGAAAGTGAAGGAGCTCACATCTGATCTTGCTAGATTTGTTAATGGCAGAGATAATCTGACAAAACTGCTACGATGTCAGAGACACTCTCTTAACAAAGAAGGCTTTGGATATGATCATCAAGCTGATCATAAAGTATCAATAAAATCTTCAACTGTCTATGATAAACCCATTCCAGTTAGGATTAGACCCGTCTGTAACCTATGTGGAAAGGCTGGACATGTTATGTCTAAGTGTTTTCACAAGAAAAAGAGGAAGTCTTCACAGACTCCTAGAACTAACAGAAAAGGACCCAGAAAAATATGGGTACCTAAAGATAAAATAATTTCTGTTGCAGACATCCTTAATAGGACAAAGCAGACACCTTTGCTGGTACCTAGACAGTGGCTGCTCGCGACATATGACAGGAGAAAGGTCTATGTTCCAAGACCTCCAGTCTAAGAATGGTGGATTTGTTGCCTTTGGAGGCAATCAAAAAGGAAGAGTAACTGTTGTTGGTACAATTGATGGTAAAGCCCCTCTTCCCTCTATCTCAAATGTACTTATGGTTGAAGGACTAATACACAATTTACTTAGCATAAGTCAATTATGTGATAGTGGATTTGATGTCTCCTTCACTAAGAATGCATTGTATTGACTATACTGAGACCTTTGCACCTGTAGCTAGAATCGAAGCTATTCGCATACTCATGTCATATGCTGCACAATATCAAATTACTTTATTTCAAATGGATGTAAAAAGTGCTTTTTTAAATGGAATAATTGAAGAAGAAGTTTATGTTAAATAACCTCCTGGTTTTGAATATAATGAAAAACCAGATTATGTTTTCAAACTTAAAAAGGCTTTATATGGTTTAAAACAAGCGCGTAGAGCATGGTATGATAGACTTAGTTCTTTTCTTATGAATAATGGTTTTATAAGAGGAAAAGTTGATACAACTTTGTTTAAGAAATGCTCAAAAGATAACTTCATAGTATTTCAAATATATGTTGATGATATTATTTTTGGAGCTACTAATGAAAAATTGTGCAAAGAATTCTCTAATTTGATGCAAGCAGAATTTGAAATGAGCATGATGGGAGAATTGAAGTTCTTCCTTGGACTGCAAATCAAGCAGACGTGTGATGGAATCTACATCCATCAGCAAAAGTACATCAAGGAGATTCTAAATAAGTACAAAATGGATAGCTCAAAGATCATGAAAACTCCAATGCAAATTAATGCTAATCTAAGCAAAGATGATGAAGGTAAAAAGGTAGACCAAACTGTCTACAGAGGTATGATTGGATCTCTTCTTTACTTAACATCTAGCAGATCTGATATTCAATTTAGTGTCTGTATGTGTGCTAGATTCCAATCTGATCCCAAAGAATCTCATCTTAAGGTTGTTAAAAGAATCTTTAGATATTTGCTTGGAATCACTAATCTTGGTTTAATGTATTTGAGAACACAAGATTATAGATTAGTTGGTTTTTGTGATGTTGACTTTGCTGGAGATAGAATTGAAAGGAAAAGCACCACTGGAGGATGTCATTTCATTGGAGCAAACTTAGTCTCCTGGTCAAGCAAAAGACAGACGACTATCGCACTCTCAACTGCAGAAACAGAATATGTCTCTGCTGCAAGTTGCTGCTCACAGCTATTATGGGTAAAACATCAACTAGAAGATTACTCTATATTTGAGCATAATATACCTGTCTGGTGTGATAATTCTAGTGCTATTTGCTTAACTAAGAATCCCATACAACATTCTAAGGCTAAGCACATAGAAATCAAACATCACTTCATAAGAGATTATGTTCAAGAAGGTGTTTTTGATGTTAAGTTTGTTAAAACTGATAATCAATGGCCTGATATCTTTACAAAACCTTTAGCTGAGGATAGGTTTAAGTTTATAAGAGACAACTTGAATATACATTGCTTTGCTGAATAATCTGTCTGATGAGTGTTTATGATACCCGTTTATGTTTAATCCTCTGACCTTATGAGTCATTCGCTCTTCTTTTAAAAATTCTTTTTAAAAATGGCTATTTTTTTTCTTTTAAGTGTTGTTTCTTTATCTGAGGCAAAATGTGTACGTGGATATTTTTGTCTTATTTTAAATCTGAACCTTTCTTTTTTCTTTTAAAATCTCCATCCGTACGTTTTTCAAAATCACTCTCTTTTTCACTCTCGTTTCGTCTTGTTTTCTCTTCACTCACTCTCTGACTCTCAAACTTCTTAACCCTAACTTCTCTGAAATGGCACCCCCAAAGCAACTCTCTGCTGATGTCATTGCTAAGCGTTACAACCTTGATGTTGAAGCTGTTCACAAAATCATCCCGGGGAAACTTATTGACCTTTCGGCTCTAAGTCGGTCGGGTTTAGATGTGCTTGAAAAGCTCAACTACTCCAACTGGACTCCTTTCTTCGACTTGAAGGAGCCTGTGCACCCCAAGTTGGTCATTGATTTCTGGACCAACGCTGTCGTTCTTCACTCTCCAACTGGCTTTCCCACGGAGATTCAAGCTCGTATTTCCAACCAACGCTTCTCCTTCTCCCTCAACACTCTGGAACTGGTAACTGGATGCCCTAGACATGGTGCTGGTTATACAGACAACTGGGTAGATTCAGTAAGCCAGAGCGACATCAACATCGCCCTTTTTGGTAACCCTAACCTTACAAATCTCAAATCGAGTAACCTTGTTCCCAAATGCCGCTTCTTGCTCAAGCTTTTGCAAGAATGTGTGCTACCTAGGAAGGGCTCAAGAGACTACATCTCTAAGATGGATTCATTTGCCCTCTTTCATCTCATTCACAAAATCAAGGTAGACATCAATGACCTTATTTTCAAATATTTCGTGTCATTAATTAAGAGACCTAGCTCTCCTACTTATCCCTATGGCATGCTTTTGACCAAGCTCTTTAGAATCAAAATCTTTGTCCCTGAAGAAGTCACCTTTGTGGACATGGCTAGACCTTTAGCCAAATAGACTATCTCTTTAATGAGGCTCTCAACCCCTGCTCCATCCTCTTCAAATCAAGCATCTGAGGATCAGAAGGGTCAAACTCTTGCTGAATCAACCGATGATTCTGAGGCCTCTGCATCTGAACATATTTGCAAATCCTCTGGAAAGATTGCAAGCCAAAGCAGCCCCTTTCTTCAGAAGAAAGTGCTCCTATTCTCTCCTTGAAGAAGAGGAAGCTGACTCCCAAGAGACAAGCACTTGTTGTGGTGGATTCTGATTCTGCCCCTTCTCAAGTTATACTGAGTGAGACTGTCTCTAGTGAAGAGACTGCACCTGCTCAGGGGGAGCAACTGCCAAAGCCTTTAGGACAAACCTTGGACCACCCAGCTTTTTGTCCTGGTACTATTCCTAAAAGGAAGAGGTCTGGCATACCTGTTGTAGCTGCAGCCATAGAAGCCCCTCAAGTTAGCCAACTTGCTGTCTTTGTGGCTCCTAAACGGATTAAGCTCAGAATGTCAGAAAACTCTACCCTTGGCAAGTATTCACCCTCTTCCTCCTCATCTCATGATGAACCTCAGGCTTCACCCTTTCAGGAAAACTCCCCTCCTTCCTCTTCTTTTATCATTGTATATGATTTGTGTCATGTTTCAAGGGATTCAACTCCTAACAAACCTGTTGGCAATTATTTTTTGTTCAAGTCTGATTTGCAACTTTTAATGTCTACCAGTGTCTCTAACCTCTCTGTTGTACGTCCTCCTCCATCTCACTTTACCAATACCTGTAGAGCTATATGTGTTTTTGAACCTATTGTTATCATGTTTCATCACCCTAATCCTTTCATCACCCATCCAAACTCTGTCGTTATTCTTCCTAACTATTCAAAACCTTGTTTCATTCTTATTACTGGATCAAATTTCTTCATGGAATATCTTGATCTATTAATCCCTGATTATCCCTCACTCCCTGTTGCACCTTTACCCGCATCTTTCCATCCATCTCTCTCCTTTCTGTCCTCGGTTTTTCCCTCACCTCCAAAAGTTAACTCCTCTGATGATTCTTTCCATAAGATCACCTTTCTACCTTTTATCTTCTATCGCAATCTTCACTTACGCTTCTTTCCCCAGTTTTCGGAAGCCTTCTCTATCCCTTCTGCACCACATGTCTATACTCTTTCCTGGCATTCTGATGACTCTGCTGATCACATTCCTGTGTCCAGACCAGATCTTCAAGCTTTGCTTTTTGAAGTAGCATCTCTCAGGACCTTGGTAGAAGCTGCTCACCAAGATCTTGCTGTAGAAAAAAGAGCTAGAACTGTTTTAGAAGCTAGAATAGATGCTCTTTTTGATCTTTTCAACACTTATATGTAATTTTCTTTTTTTTAAAAAGTACCTTGTACACAGTTAATGATGGTTTAATGTTACAATTACCTCATTTGTTTCTCTTTTTGAATTATGACAAAAGTGAGAGAAAGTTAAATGAAAAGTGTCTTTATATTAGAACCGTCTGATATAAACAAATGTTTATCTTTAAATATGATGTATCTTTTCTTTTCTCTCTGTCTATGTTTTATTGCCTTTGATAATGTTAAAAGGGGGAGAAAATACTAAGATAAGACTAAGATAAAAAGTTAAATGTTTATCTGTCTGAGTATGTTATAATGGAACAATGTTTTTAATCTGTCTGATCATATACATGACTGATTTATGTGAATTTTCTTAAAGTTCATTAAATCATTTAACATGCTTTGTCATCATTAAAAAAGGGGAGATTGTTGAGTCTCCAAATGTCTGATGTGCATTTACCTTAGTTTTGATGAGATTAAAACAGTTATTCAATGATTTAATTGAACCCGTCTGTGGTATTTAACTCGTCTACTTAGTGTGCAGATTAAAACATTAAGTTTCTATATGAACTGTTCACTCGTCTGAACTTAGATAAGTTCACCCGTCTGAACTAACTTAAGTTCACTCGTCTAAACTAAGAGTTCACTCGTCTGAACTAGCTAAGGTTCGCTCGTCTGCACTAAGAGAAGTTCACTCGTCTAATGAAGTCTTCAACCGTCTGATCAAAGGAAGACTCACTCGTCTAAAAGACTTTGCAACTGACGTCATCTCTTTGTTAAAGAGTCAACCCGTCTAATGAAGCTACTCATTCGTCTAATGACTAACTTTAAAGAATACATTAGATGAAAGCTGTCTTGACTCTAATAAGGAACTTCAACAAAGTGCTTTGCCTGAACACAACTGCATCTTACACCAAAAGGGAAAGTCTTCCCTCTGCAAACAAAAAGCACATATAAAGACCTGCTAAGACCAAAGGTATATAGACCTGCTAAGACCAAAGGTATATCAGAAGTTTGCATCACTCTGATGAAAGAGAACAAGTGAATTTCCCTATGCTTTAATGGCTGATCAGAACGACTCTATTGCATTTATTGAAGATCTGCAAGAAGCCAAACCTTCAGACTTTGTGTCTAACGGCTTTAAAATCTTGAAGCTTATTTAATGAAGAAGACTTCGAAGATTCAAGTACACAAGAGAACGATCAAAGCAATCAAAAGCAATTACTCTGTACATTTATATCTTCATTCTTTCATTATTTATTCTTCAATCATTTGAAGTTAATACACAGTCTTTTAGAACTTCACATTTAATACACTCGTCTGAGTGCTTGTGAAAGACTTGCAAATTGTAATCTATTTTATAACTTCTCTCAAACAAACCCGTTTGAGCCTGAAGAGGCTAAGTGTGCAAAGAATACTTGTCTGGAGCCTGGAAAAGCTAGGTGTGAAAACAATACTCGTCTGGAGCCTGAAGAGGCTAGGTGTGAAAATAATACTTGTCTGTCCTGTAATCTAAATCAGTTATAGTGAGAAAACTTGGTGCTGCCAAGGACTGGACGTAGCCTCATTATTAAGGGGTAAACCAGGATAAAACCTGCTGAGTGATCTCTCTTTCCCTTAACTCTTTAGTTTGATTATTTGTCTTATCTATCATCTAACTAAAGGGGTTTATAATTCTGTTTATCAAAACTTTATTATCTCGCATGATTGTGTGTTTTCTGTGAAAACCTTCAAGCGAGTTATCAGTCTGATTGACCTTTCTGTGTTTACTCGTCTATTATAGTCCGTCTGTGCTTGCGAAAAAGTTTCTAAATTTCGCATAAATTTGTCAAACACCATTTAACCCTCCTTCTAGTATTTGCATCTGTCTATTTCATCTTCTTCATCATGCGAATCGTTTGCAATTCCATGTTCCTTCATGAACTTCGCTAACAACTCTTGAATTCCATCCATACATTCAACATTCTTCCTGATTTCAGCAATGTGAGAACCTTGTTCGCTGGTCACCTTTTTCAACAACTCAACTGAGGATTCCAGAACCGCAAATCGTGCTTCGATCTTCTCCATCGCTTCTCCAATCTGGCAGGTCGGACCAAGCTTGATAGGAATCTGTTAAATATGGGCCTTAATGGGTTAGGTCCTTGTTAGTAAAAGTAGTTAGTTATTTTGCTATTTTGTTGTATAACTGCTATGCAACTGCCATATATTGTAACTGATCTTCGTAACTGTTAAATAGGAAGTAGGAGGGAAATTGTGGGTATTCGGTTAGTTTGTGGACATTGGTTGTGACTTGGGAGAGACTAGGCTCTTGAATTCCTAGAGCTTCATTGTAATTTTCCTATTTTCTTAGGAATAGAATATCAGTTTCTATCAACTGGTATCAAAGCACTCGGTTCTGGGAGTGTTCCATGGTACAAACTCGAAGAATGGAAGCCAGAATTGAGACTCTTGATCGTGGGTTTGAGAACCTGATGAGAACCAGCGAAGAAGAAGAATAAGAACTAATGTGAATTCTTGAGGATAGAGCGGAAAATCGAAGGCAATTCAGTGCGATTTTGGAAATCCTTAATCGGAACTCGCAAAGCAACAGTCACCACGACCAAAACATCGGCGATTGTAACGCTAGTGACCATGGTCAAACCGAAGTCGAAGATGGTTTAGGTCGTAGAGAAGAACAATGGCGTAAACTCGGCATCCCTATATTTTCGGGTGAAGATGTGTACGGGTGGGTTAGTCGGGTCGAGAAGTACTTCGATTTGAAGAGGGTAACCGATCAAGAAAAGATTCAAGCCGCCAAGATAGTTGTGGAAGGAGAGGCTTTGTGGTGGTTGAAATGGTGGGAGATGTGTGCCCTGAATCCCACATGGGATGATTTCCGATCCATCGTGATACGGAGGTTTCTGCCTTCACAGTGGAGCCAAGAAAAAATGTTAGACCCAGTAGAGCCAAGAAATGGAAATAAAGAGGAACCAAGTAGAGTAGCAAATCCAAAGAAGGTCTCGACAGTGGTGCAGGCGGCCAAGAAGAGAGCAGAGGGGGTAGAGACGAAGGAAAATGGTGAGACATCAAGGGGCCATAAATTCAAGAATTTAGATCAAGTTGACAGGAGGAGAGAAGAGGAAGAACACGAAAAAAAATAGGGTTACTTTGCGAGAGAACTCACCTTAATCTTGGTCAGGTATGGCGGGTGGCGGGATGAGAGAAAGGAGAGAGAAGAATCGGGCCCCGATGGTAGAACAGGGGCAAAACCACCTTACAATAGCCAGAAATGGGAGTGTTTTGGAAAGAATGGACAAGGCTCGACCACCGCCGGAACCACAGGACCGAAATCCTCTTACGGCGGATGACGATACTAGAGCGGCGGCACAGAGGGAAGAGCCGGGGGCCGCACGACAGACCCTATCCAGTAGTTCTATTCACGAGAAGAGGGGGACAGTCGTTGTTGATACACTTTCGGCCAGGCCACTGCCAACGCCGAAACCGCCCTTGCTGGATGCCCGAGAAGTGGAATCGCCGTTGCTGAACGCCGGAGAAATACACCCTATCGAAAAAACCAAGCCGTTTCTGTGTGAATGTGTCGTGAAGGATGGAGAGAAAGCAGCAAGGGCAGAAGTGGAAAATGGCAAGGTGAGTCCACCTCTTGACCTAATGGGCCAGGCCGAATTCGGTGAAAAGAAGCAGTGGGTTAGCATAAGAACTGTTGGGTGTGCATGGGTTGATCACATAGAATTGGTCCAAAGAGGACAGAAGCAAGCCATGTTCAGTTTTTCCATGGGAATGGAAGAAGAGAAACAATGGGACTCCGGTGGACAGTTGCAAACTACAACGGCAGCGGGGCTTCAAGCAGTGGGACCCAGGAAAATTGTTTTTAAGAGCCAGTTGCTATTCACCTTGAGGACAAGGTGAAAGTTTAGGGGGGGAGTTGTAACACCCCGATTTTTCAAGCTTTCGAGCTTTCTGTTTTAATTAAACCGTATTTATTCGTTTGTATTTTTTTGGAGGGTCTAGAGAGGGAAATAAAATAATCTGAGACCATAGTCATGCTCTACGCTATCGTAGGAAGTTATGATTAAATTTTGGTTGAAAACTTAGACGGAGCGCGGTCTGCATGTTACACTGACAGTATGATTTTACTACTCAAACGACCTAATTTTGACCCGTGAACGAAACATTTAGGTTTGTAATTAAATTTCGAACGACTTTGGCTATTTTAAAAATTTTCACTATAAAGTGAAATAAAATATGTTATTTAGATGAAATCTTTAATCGGGTAACTAGCGGAGTTGATTACAGATTTATCAGGACCCGCTACAAGGTAAATCCTATGTCCAATCAAGGACAACTCATCTAGTGACTCACCTAGTGAGTCACCTTGTGAGTCACAAGAGTCGTGATGAGCAGGTGTGGTAATGACCATTTTGCCCTCCTAAAGAATTACCTTCTTACCCCTCAATTTTTACTCAAGTGAAACCACTCTTCTCACCTCTCATTCACGCCAGAATTCTGCTCCTCAAGTGCAGCAACTTTTTCTTTCATTCCTCCCAAAATTTCTTCATTTTCTTGCTATTTCAAGGAAGGACAAAGATCAACAAAGATAAGATTGTGAAGGAGAAGCTTGAACTCAAGCAAGTCTTCATTTTACAAGAGGGTAATCTCTATCTTGATCCATACTCATGACCAATATTCTATGATTTCAATTCTAGTGCCTTACCTTCAAAAATTCCTAGAAAATGTTAGAAAAATTCAATGGCCATGAAACCAATTTTTATGAACTTACCTTGATGCATGCTATGACTATCTAGAAGCTTGTCCCAAAAATAAATTTCCTTCCTTATTACCCTAGGCTTGGCCGAATTTACCCAAGGGGTTTAAGAGGGGTTTTTGGTTCATTTTTGTATAAAGGAAGCTTGATTATGTTCTAAAGGACCATAGGTTCTAGTTGGTGAAATTTTGAACACCCTAGCCTAGTGTTCTTTTTGAAGGGGGCCGAACTTATCCTTAAGCAACTAAGAAGATGTTTTAAAAGTTTGACTTATTTTATGATTGTGTGGTGAAGGATTGATAGAGTAACCGCAGCTCGTTGATTTTTGGAGTGCGTTCGGACCACGTGAGTCGGGGATTCACGGCGTAGTGGGACACTCGAAGAACTTGGAGGGCCCAAATCCTTTTTAGACTACAAAAGGTAAGAGGAGGTTGCCTGAGGGATTGTCGATAACTATATGTTATCTGTGTATGTTGTGGTCTGTATAAGTTTCAATTGAACTGCCTGGTGGATGTTTAATTTAGTTTTCGCTATGATGTTATTTGTCAATAATTACCTGTATGTTTGATTGTCGGTAATTATGTGTTATATGTTGATATATGTTATAATTGTACTATCTGCTGTGATGAGATTGTATTGACTGTATGGATGTTGATTTAGAAGCCTGATAGTGGTCAGTGCTCCTTTAATGACTAAGGTAAAAGCTTTTAAAAGTCTTCTCAAGAATGTTGATTTTACCAAAGGAAATTGGAAAGGAAAAGTTAGTAGATGAAAAGAGATATGTTCGAAAAATAATTAATTTTTGGGATCGAGAAAATTACTTGGAAGGAAAAACTAATTTTTGACTTGGAACGTTTTTAAAACATTAAGATGACGGCAAAAATAATAATTTTATTGGAACGACGATTCCGCCACAAAATGACCCTATTTTGAGAACTATGACGTTAGGAAATTGATTTTCAAGAGAAAAGTAAGTTTTTGGACTTTAAGGAAAAAGGATTTTTCATAAACAAGTTTTACTCAATGATATCAAAACCGACGACTTGGATAAGTTGCGGGGATTTTGTTTTAATTTGTGTTTCACCGAACGAAAACGACGATAAACATTGAAATGTGAACCTAGTAAACGAGACGTTTGGTTACTAGTGTTCTGTGATGATGACACGTGGATTTAAGATCCATGTTGTGGTATTGTGGACTTCGCGTCCTGTATACTTTATGATGAACGTTGTTAAAGGTAAACATTGGTTTCTACTACCACGAACCTAGGATTGGTGCATCGGTCTAAGATTTCGTGACTGAACACTCGGACATTGTGTCCTTCGTTGATTATGAAAAGTGCTAAAATATGGTAAATCATGACGGGTCGATAGCCTTTGAGCTTCGAGAAGGAAAGAACGAGCGAAAAAGAACAGTGATAAGAAACAAAATGTTTTACATGCATTAATTGGCAGACGTGCCTATAATTAATTATGATATCTTGGTGGTCAGGATATTCATGTTACATTGTATCATTGTGCCTTGGTGGACAATGAAAGCCATATTGATGATCACTGCGCCTTGCGTAGGGCAGTGTTGCTATGGTATTACGGTGTGTCCAATGTTGGACAGTCGAGCTTGATCAGCTTGATGAACAAGAAGTTGGGATCTCCGGAGATTAAGTAATGAACTAGACGTTGATTTTGAAGTGTTCATGCATTCTTACAAATGATAATGTTTGACGGGATGAATCCCCTTTGGCAAGTTACTTGATCAGAAAAACGTATGGATTGCCATGATGATATATGTGTATATGTGTTTTACATGTAGTTATCATATTTAAATCCATATATTGGTATCTCACTCTTGCATGTTCCTGGTTGGCTTTTTCTTGTTGGTATATATTGGTTTCTGTTTATAGATGGATCCGGAGGTGCCCCTCCAGCACTCCAGTATTCGATCCTTGACCTTTGAGCATGTCGACCATGCTGGCGCTTGGGCAATAAACCCCGGGGCACAGAGCGCCATTTATACAGGACCAGTCCGGGAGGTAGTCGGTACGTTTGAAGGAGGACCACGCAGACGCATGCATATAGTAGAGTCCATCGAGGTGCCTTTACCTCCGATGTGGCTCCTACTACAGTTTTTGGCAGACCTGGGAGAGTTGGGGGTGCTTCAGGATTTAGCATAGCCCCTACCAGCAGCGGCACCAACACCACCCCTAGCCTCAGATGCTGTGGATGCAGCGATCGATGAGATCGAGGAGGATCCAGAGGAGCTTGTGGAGATAGAGCTGGAGGACTATCCCGTGGATGCTGAGGACGATGCTCCGGACGAGGAAGTGATTTCTATGACATCTACATCTTCTGTATCTCAGGAGACTGGGGATGATCGACGGGATCTCCCCAACGGGTACCATTAGAGGTTGGCCAGCTGTAGTGAGAGGCTAGAGTTAGAGTAGTGCGTCAGTTGGTTATTCTGGCTACTGAGGGCCAGGAGATTTTGAGTAGTGGTTCAGTTCGAGCGTCACGGGTATTATGCAGTTTACTTATTTGTTTTGTATCTTGTGAATGGCCTATTTATATATAGGACCTGTATATAATTGATGATGAACTAGTATGTATAAGATATTAGATGCATATAGTACTGGATATTGTTTTATGTTATGGGGTGGTAGAGTTTTAAAAGAAATTTTTTTATTTATCACTAAAATTGGAAAGGCGTTCACCAATTAGAAAACTTTATTTTCCGAAAGTAACCAGAAAAGAACAGAAGGGGTAACCATGTGGTGTCCCTGATGGGGGTGTCACATTAGTGGTATCAGAGTTGGTCGAGTCTTTCGGGAATCTTTGGGAAATAGGTCTATAGTGTTGATGCTGTGTGATCTCTGTTTCTCGCGTGGCGAATATGTGGTTCACGTTGCGAGACCGAGAAGCTGTGTTTTGCTTCTCAAACTAACCTTCTGTCTCGCGTGGCGAAGATACGGTTCGCGTCGTGAGGCCGAAAGGCAGTATTTGACAGCTTGGACTAGTTTTCTGTCTCGCGTGGCGAGAATAGGTTCGCCCGGCGAGATCCTTGTTTTCCCTTTCCTTGTTTCTTTGTTTTCCTTTACTTCGTAGGAGTAAGTACCCATTCCATTTTCTGGTTGCAGTTTAACTAAGTATGTCTTGCAGGTCAGTTATGGAACCAGAGGGTGAACGTGGTCGTGGCCGTGGACGTGGACGTGGCCGTGGACGCGGTCGTGGTAGAGGTCGCCGAGGTGGCCCTGTCGGTGACCATGTTTATGTTGAGGAGGACTATGATGGTGCCGTAGATTATACGGCTCAAGCAATGGAGAATGTTGCGGTTGCTATTGCCCTGCAGACGGCTGCTATGGCTGCTTAGAACCAGCAAGCTGCGGAAGGTAGGGGTCTGCAGCTGACTGCATTTCGACGTCAGAATCCCCCACAGTTTCATGGGGACGCTGATCCTGAGAAAGCTGATTTGTGGATACAAGAATTGGAGAAGATCTTTGAGCTCATCTTGAGTCCAGAAGGGGTTAAGGTTCAATATGCTGCTTTTCTACTGATGGGAGATGCAGAGTATTGGTGGAAGGGAGCCCGACAGCTTCTGGAAGCTGATCATCAGGAGATTACTTA
Source organism: Ammopiptanthus mongolicus (assembly GCA_039655645.1). Lineage (NCBI taxonomy): Eukaryota > Viridiplantae > Streptophyta > Magnoliopsida > Fabales > Fabaceae > Ammopiptanthus > Ammopiptanthus mongolicus. The sequence continues at coordinate 26,283,326 of CM077349.1, read as the reverse complement.
GGATGTGTTTCGTAACGCATTTCTGGATAAGTATTTTCCACAAAGTGCTAGAGTCGAGAAGGAACAAGAATTTCTCCGCCTATTGCAAAGAGATCTTTCTGTTGGGGAGTTGGCAGCAAAGTTTGAATTACTTGCTAAGTACTTCCGTTTCTTCCAGACACAACCCAATGAAAGCTGGAAGTGTGAGGTTTGAATCAGGTTTGAGGTTTGAGATCAAAGAATCTGTGTTACCATTGCAAATTCGGAATTTTCAAGCTCTAGTCAAAATGTGCCGAAAGGTGGAGCAGATGAGGAAAGGAAGGGATAATAGAGGGAATGTCGGAGGACCCTCGCGATTTAAGAACCAATTTCAAGCTCAGAGCCCAAGGGGGAGGCAAAATCAGAGGAAACCGTATTTTCGACCTCAAGGAAATAATCAGAATCAACATCCTTATCGTCCAAACGTTTCTTCATCAGTGAATGGAGGCCAAAGGAATCAAGGCCAAGGCCAAGTTAGAAAGTGTCACAGGTGTGGAGACCCGAACCATATGGCTGATACTTGTCCAGTAAGGGGAGCTAGAAGTTACAACTGTGATCAAATAGGACACCTCTCAAAGGTTTGTAATGCACCAAGGCGTGGACCTACTGTTCACAACACAAGGACCAATAAACCAACGACAACGGGAAGAGTTTACACCATGAGCGGTGCTGAAGCTTCGAACTTCGACGATCTCATACGAGGTAATTGTGACCTAGCGGGTAATCTCTTGACTGTACTTTTCGATTCGGGTGCGACTCATTCCTTTATTTCGATGGATTGTGTGAAACTCCTGAAATTGCCTGTCTCTTTGTTATCATATGATCTAATTGTTTCAACCCCAACTGCTGAACTAGTTACTGTCAATTCTATATGCTTGAACTGTCCCGTTGTTATTCAGGATAGACATTTTCTTGTTGATTTGATCTGTTTGCCTTTAATACAATTAGATGTAATTTTAGGCATGGATTGGTTATCTTCCAACCATATTCTTATAGATTGTGCTCACAAAACTTTAACCTTTCCTAAGGATGAGATTTCTGGATTTTTGTCTGCTAATCAAGTAAGGGCTTCTTTAAAAGAAGGAGCACAAGGATACATGCTACTGTTTTCCTTGGAGGTAGAGAGTGAGTTAGATCTACCGTCCATACCTGTTGTCAATGAATTTCTTGAAGTTTTTCCTGAAGAGGTATCGGGACTATCGCTTGTTCGGGACATTGAGTTTGCAATTGATATGGTACCAGGCACTGGACCGATATCCATGGCACTGTATCGTATGTCGCCATCAGAGCTAGAGGACCTGAAAAAGCAACTGGTGGAACTGATGGAAAAAGAATTTGTTAGACCGAGTGTATCACCGTGGGGAGCCCCAATTTTACTGGTGAAGAAGAAAGACGGGACTTCTCGTGTATGTGTAGATTTTCGCCAATTGAACAATGTGACGATCAAGAACAAGTATCCTCTTCCAAGGATCGATGATCTACTAGATCAGTTACGTGGAACGGCCGTTTTCTCGAAGATAGATCTGTGATCGGGATATCATCAGATTGGTGTGAAGGCAGAGGACATACCAAAAACAGCGTTTTGAACACGCTACGGGCATTATGTGTATCTTGTGATGCCATTCGGAGTGACGAATGCTCCTGCTATATTCATGGATTACATGAATAGGATTTTTCGTCCTTATTTGGACCAGTTTGTCGTTTTTATAGACGACATTCTAATCTATTCTCCTAGTGAAGAGAAGCATGCTGAACATCTCAGTGTGGTCCTTCAAATTATAAAGGAGAAACAGTTATACGCGAAACCTGAAAAATGTGAATTTTGGTTAGACCAAGTTCAATTTTTAGGACACGTCATTTCGAAGGGAGGGATCGCAGTGGATCCATCGAAGGTTGAAGCTGTGTTACAATGGGAGAGACCTAAGACGGTAACAGAAATCCGTAGTTTTGTGGGTTTAGCTGGGTATTATAGGAGATTCATTGAGGGATTCTCCAAAATAGTAGGACCTCTTACTCAACTAACTCGGAAGGATCAAGCATTTATCTGGACTGAAACATGCGAGGAAAGTTTTCAGGAATTAAAACGGAGGTTGACTACTTCGCCTGTGCTAATATTACCAGATCCCAAGGAGTTGAGGTATATTGTGATGCTTCACATCAAGGGTTAGGTTGCGTGTTGATGCAGAACCGGAACGTAGTAGCTTATGCTTCCAGACAATTGAAGACTCATGAGAGGAATTATCCTACGCATGACCTGGAATTGGCGGCAGTGGTCTTTGCATTAAAAATATGGAGACATTATTTGTATGGAGCAATCTTCAATGTCTTCAGTGACCACAAAAGCTTAAAATACCTGTTTGACCAAAAGGAGCTCAATATGCGACAAAGACGCTGGTTGGAATTTCTGAAGGACTATGACTTCCAATTACAATATCGCCCTGGGAAAGCGAACGTGGTAGCGGATGCCCTGAGTAGAAAAGCAATACATGCATCTGCAATGATGGTCAAAGAGCAAGAATTGATAGAACAATTCCGAGATATGCCGTTGACAATCAAGATGTCGCCGGGAAGGCTTTGCTTAGGTATGATTACTATTTCTAATGGATTGATGGAGCAAATGAAGGAGAAACAAGAAGGTGATCAGTACCTACAAGGAGAAAAGGAATTAGTACGACGAGGAGCAGTATCAGAATTCAAAAAAGGAACAGATGGAATTTTAAGGTTCGGTGAAAGAATTTGTGTACCGAATGATACGGAGATTAGGAAGTTAATTTTGGAGGAAGCTCACAAAAGTAAATTGAATTTACATCCAGGAGCTACAAAGATGTATCAAGATCTTAAACAACTGGCGAGGCAACATGGAAAGCTGAGGACAAAATGAGATTGCAATATCCAGATCATTTCACAGGTACGTAATTTCGTGGAAGAAATTATTTTTAGTGGGGTAGTAATGTAACATCCCGATTTTTCAAGCTTTCAAGCTTTCTGTTTTAATTAAATCGTATTTATTTGTTTGTATTTTTTTGGAGGGTTTAGAGAGGGAAATAAAATAATCTGAGACCATAGTCATGCTCTACGCTATCGTAGGAAGCTATGGTTAAATTTTGGTTGAAAACTTAGACGGAGCCCGGTCTGCGTTTTATGTGACACCCCCTTCTGGGACATCACATGGTTACCCCTTCTGTTCTTTTCTGGTTACTTTCGGAAAATAAAGTTTTCTAATTGATGAACGCCTTTCCAATTTTAGTGATAGCATAAAACAATATCCAGTACTATATGCATCTAATATCTTATACATACTAGTTCATCATCAGTTATATACTGGGCCTTTATATAAATAGGTCATTCACAAGATACAAAACAAAGAAGTAAATTGCATAATACCCGTGACGCTCGAACTGAACCACTACTCAAAATCTCCTGGCCCTCAGTAGCCAGAATAACCAACTGACGCACTACTCTAACTCTATCCTCTCACTACAGCTGGCCAACCTCTAATGGTACTCGTTGGGGAGATCCCGTCGATCATCCCCAGTCTCCTGAGATACAACAGATGTAGATGTCATAGAAATCACTTCCTCGTCCGGAGCATCGTCCTCAGCATCCACGGGATAGTCCTCCAGCTCTATCTCCACAAGCTCCTCTGGATCCTCCTCGATCTCATCGATCGCTGGATCCACAGCATCTGGGGGTGGTGCTGGTGCTGGTGCCGCTGCTGGTAGGGGCTATGCTAAATCCTGAAGCACCCCCAACTCTCCCAGGTCTGCCAAAAACTGTAGTAGGAGCCACATCGGAGGTAAAGGCACCTCGATGGACCCTACTGTATGCATGCGTCTGCGTGGTCCTCCTTCAAACGTACCGACTACCTCCCGGACTGGTCCTGTATAAATGGCGCTCTGTGCCCCGGGGTTTATTGCCCAGGCGCCAGCATGGTCGACATGCTCAAAGGTCAAGGATCGAATCCTGGAGTGCTGGAGGGGCACCTCCGGATCCATCTATAAACAGAAACCAATATATACCAACAAGAAAAAGCCAACCAGGAATATGCAAGAGTGAGATACCAATATATGGATTTAAATATGATAACTACATGTAAAACACATATATCATCATAGCAATCCATACGTTTTTCTGATCAAGTAACTTGCCAAAGGGGATTCATCCCGTCAAACATTATCATTTGTAAGAATGCATGAACACTTCAAAATCAACGTCTAGTTTATTACTTAATCTCCAGAGATCTCAACTTCTTGTCCATCAAGCTGATCAAGCTCGACTGTCCAACATTGGACACACCGTAATACCATAGCAACACTGCCCTACGCAAGGCGCAGTGATCATCAATATGGCTTTCATTGTCTACCGTGGCACAATGATACAATGTAACATGAATATCCTGACCACCAAGATATCATGATTAATTATAGGCACGTCTGTCAATTAATGCATGTAAAACATTTTGTTTCTTAGCACTGTTCTTTTTCGCTCGTTCTTTCCTTGTCGAAGCTCAAAGGCTATCGACCCGTCATGATTTACCATATTTTAGCACTTTTCATAATCAACACAGGACACAATGTCCGAGTGTTCAGTCACGAAATCTTAGACCGATGCACCAGCCCTAGGTTCGTGATAGTAGAAACCAATGTTTACCTTTAACAACGTTCATCATAAAATATACAGGACGCGAAGTCCACAGGACACGAAGTCCACAATATGGATCTTAAATCCACGTGTCATCATCACAGAACACTAGTAACCAGACATCTCGTTTACTAGGTTCACGTTTCAATGTTTATCGTCGTTTTTTCGTTCGGTGAAACACAAATTAAAACAAAATCCCCGCAACTTATCCAAGTCGTCGGCTTTGATATCATTGAGTAAAACTTGTTTATGAAAAATCCTTTTTCCTTAAAATCCAAAAACTTACTTTTCTCTTGAAAATCAATTTCCTAACGTCATAGTTCTCAAAATAGGGTCATTTTGTGATAGAATCGTCGTTCCAATAAAATTATTATTTTTGCCGCCATCTTAATGTTTTAAAAACGTTCCAAGTCAAAAATTAGTTTTTCCTTCCAAGTAATTTTCTCCATCCCAAAAATTAATTATTTTTCGAACATATCTCTTTTCATCTACTAACTTTTCCTTTCCAATTTCCTTTGATAAAATCAACATTCTTGAGAAGACTTTTAAAAGCTTTTACCTTAGTCATTAAAGGAGCACTGACCACTGTCAGGCTTCTCAATCAACATCCATATAGTCAATACAATCTCATCACAGCAGATAGTACAATTATAACATATGTCAACATATAACACATAATTACCGACAATCAAACATACAGGTAATTATTGACAAATAACATCATAGCGGAAACTAAATTAAAGATCCACCACGCAGTTCAATTGAAACTTATACAGACCACAACATACACAGATAACATATAGTTATCGACAATCCCTCAGGCAACCTCCTCTTACCTTTTGTAGTCTAAAAAGGATTTGGGCCCTCCAAGTTCTTCGAGTGTCCCACTACGCCGTGAATCCCCGACTCACGTGGTCCGAACGCACTCCAAAAATCAACGAGCTGCGGTTACTCTATCAATCCTTCACCACACAATCATAAAATAAGTCAAACTTTTAAAACATCTTCTTAGTTGCTTAAGGATAGGTTCGGCCCCCTTCAAAAAGAACACTAGGCTAGGATGTTCAAAATTTCACCAATTAGAACCTATGGTCCTTTAGAACATAATCAAGCTTCCTTTATACAAAAATGAACCAAAACCCCCTCTTAAACCCCTTGGGTAAATTCGGCCAAGCCTAGGGTAATAAGGAATGAAATTTATTTTTGGGACAAGCTTCTAGATAGTCATAGCATGCATCAAGGTAAGTTCATAAAAATTGGTTTCATGGCCATTGAATTTTTCTAACATTTTCTAGGAATTTTTGAAGGTAAGGCACTAGAATTGAAATCATAGAATATTGGTCCTGAGTATGGATCAAGATAGAGATTACCCTCTTGTAAAATGAAGACTTGCTTGAGTTCAAGCTTCTCCTTCACAATCTTATCTTTGTTGATCTTTGTCTTTCTTTGAAATAGCAAGAAAATGAAGAAATTTTGGGAGGAATGAAAGAAAAAGTTGCTGCACTTGAGGAGCAGAATTCTGGCGTGAATGAGAGGTGAGAAGAGTGGTTTCACTTGAGTAAAAATTGAGGGGTAAGAAGGTAATTCTTTAGGAGGGCAAAATGGTCATTACCACACTTGCTCATCATGACTCTTGTGACTCACTAGATGAGTTGTCCTTGATTGGACATAGGATTTATCTTGTAGCGAGTCCCGATAATTCTGTAATCAGCTCCGCTACTTACCCGATTAAAGAATTCACCTAAATAACATATTTTATTTCACTTTTTAGTGAAAATTTTTAAAATAGCCAAAGTCGTTCGAAATTTAATTACAAACCTAAATGTTTCGTTCACGGGTTAAAATTAGGTCGTTTGAGCAGTAAAATCATACTGTCAGTGTAAATTGTAACACCCGGGGCTGACGAGGGTGGGGAGTGATCGCCGGTGCATGAGGCACGGACAGGGAGCGGCTCCTGGCAGGCTTCTAGGCGGAGGGATGCATGAATGAACCGATTCACACCGGAATGAGAGTGATCCTGAGACTGTGCAGGTATGGGACTGTACAGTTGAAGGAAGGCTTATAAGAATTGATTTGTACTACCTATACCAACAAGATGCATCTTCTTTTCGGTAGCCCATCACTTAAGAACTCCAAAGTTAAGCGTGCTTGACTTAGAGTAATTCTGGGATAGGTGACCTCCTGGGAAGTTTTCTTAGGAAGCGTGTAAGTGAGGACAAAGCACGCTGAAGCGACCCGTGTTGGTTTGTGGGGATAGTCGATAATCCTTAAAAGCAGTCCGGGCCATTAGAGGAGTATTGTTAGATATGGGCCTTAATGGGTTAGGTCCTTGTTACTAAAAGTAGTTAGTTATTTTGCTATTTTGTTGTATAACTGCTATGTAACTGCCATATATTGTAACTGCTCTTGGTAACTGTTAAATAGGAAGTAGGAGGGAAATTGTGGTTATTCGGTTAGTTTGTGGACATTGGTTGGGACTTGGGAGAGACTAGGTTCTTGAATTCCTAGAGCTTCATTGTAATTTTCGTATTTTCTTAGCAATAGAATATCAGTTTCTATCAGAATCCTTTGCAGAAAACGAGAGAAAGAGAAAGTTATGAATATACCTCTGTATTGATAGAAATAATAGGGAAAACGATACACAAGGGGTACTCCCCTTCACACTGAGCAATCTCAGTTGCAAACTACAAATGCCAGAAGATGCTAACTACCTCTAACTGAATCTTATTTATAGGCTAGGCTAGTAACTGCCAACTTATTAGAGATATAGTTAGTTCCCTTAGTTAGTGATTTGTATAGAAGCCACATTAGTTGCCTCATTAGACTCACTTTTTACTCATTTGTAACTTTTACACATTTTATCAATGCATTTTTACATTCTCTGAAATGCCTTTTCTTCTCGTCCGCGATACTTTAATTCTTAACATGGTATCAGAGCCACATTCTGTCCAGTGATGTGGATAGTGCCGCTAGCCCTCGCTTTTGGTGACGAGCCTAGGCTCGAGGGGGCGTGTTGCGAGTCCCATATCGGGTGGTTCACGAGCCTGGTCATTGCTTATATAGCTGGGTAGACCACCCCCTCATAAGCCGATTTTTGAGGGGACCATTCGGATGCTTGAATTCTTTACAATAAGTACAGTGGAAAATGAGATCATTAGATGAATTTCGCTTTTGTTCTCAGTTACACCAGCAGATGGACAATGGCAATTATGAAAGTGAGACATCCATTTTGTCAGCTGAGCAGATCGAAGAGATTGTTCAAAGGAAGGTATCCCCTGTGTTTATGCCAAGGTAGAGCCAGTAGCCTGCCTTATCATTGACCCTTTCGTTAAATTATGTTGGGATATATCTTGGTTCAATTATGTAGCTATTACATGACGCCTATTTTGTGTTGGCCAATTCCACAAATCATGAGATGTACTATTTACTCACTTCGTTTAGCTGCCGCTCACTACATTGCTGAATTTTCCTTTCATTTTGTTTCCGATATGGGAGCCGCTGCAGAGGTTAAAATTTTGAGTAAACACTCCTTTTGGTTCTACATGTCTTCTTTTTTTATTGAGCAATGCTTGTAACACTTTTTTTCAATACTCTTTTCAACACTTATTGCTATTGGGTGAAATTTATATGGACCTACTAAATAGAGTGAGTCCCATATAAAATCCAGAGATGAAATTCATTCAATAACAATGAGTGTATTGGTAGCATTTCTCTTTTATATTTGGTCCTTATATTCATTTTTTTCAATGCCTTTATTCTCACACATTTAGCACCATTCTTTACACTTGTTTAATGATATATAAATTTATGATTAATTATGTGTATTGTATGGTTAATGGATTAATTATTAACAACAAATATACCTATTAAACCTGTTACCCACCTAATTCATGTAATTAATTACGAATTTATTTATATATTATTAACGAGGAGTAAAAAACTAGTATGAGATAATTTTTGAATTTTTTTAATTAATGATCTAGTTGACTTTTTTTTCAATATTGTCCTTTTCATCTATTCGTCATTAACACCATTAAATGGAGATGCTGGCATGTCCTATTTTTTTGTCTTATGTCACTGATGTGATGATTTTTTATAAGAAGTTAGAGAGAAATAAATATATATGATATTCGAGGTTTAGTATTTTGAGGTATTAGTCTTTGTAGTTGCGTGCAGAAAATATCCTGATAAACAAAAAAAAAAAATATGATATTCAAGATTTGATGTTCAATTTATTCATACCACTTATGATTTATTTAAAAAATGTAGCAACTTGTATAAAAAAAGTTGACAACCAAAAGAGCAACCATCAGTGCCTACATCTTGTATTTTTTAGAACCCATGAATAGGTGAGCAAAGGATAGCAAGTTTGTTTTTAAAGTAAGTGTATTTAATATTTATTTTTAGATTATTTAATGAATTGATATTTTTATATATTTTAAATTAAGAATAGATATATGTTTACTTATTACTTTATAAATAAATAAATAAATTCACTAAGCTTTATTCAAACCCGAGGGCTGTTCGAATTCCATCTATTCTGGTCAACCCCAGAACAATATCTTCTCGTTTTCTTTTGAGATGGGCTCGAGTCACTTGACGGAGGTTTTAACCTTCTTTCATGAATGGCGCTTGGCTGCTCCTCTTCTTGGACCAAATGTGGAGGGGGGTACCTACAAAGACACTTGGATGTTTAAGTCACCAAAGGGGAATGCAAAGTATGATAATAGGATGAAAAGTGAGCTTACCTTCCCTTTTGGCCTCAGGGTTGGGTATGGTAAAAAGGGTTCCTACTATTTAGGGGATGGTTCCCCATACCTCCTTAGGGAATAGGTATGTGAGTCAGCACGTTTTCAGGTGGCGGGGATAGTCTGACGCGTGACTTACGAAACGGCTTTGGACAGAGGGCGCCGAAGTGATCATGCCCATAGAGGTATGGTCTTTTCCTAGGCTAGCTCCGAAATGGTAAATTCCACGTGATGATCTTTCATCCGGGTTTGAAGCTCGGCTCATCTGGATCTTTATCTGATAGGGCCTTATTGGGCCTCATTCGTAGGAATGGGCCAGAACACCATCCAACAATTTAGAATTGGGAACAACCACCATCATTGTACGTCTCCAATGAGTCCTGGGAGCCCCCTCAATCGCGTACTAAGATTCAGCTAGAAGCACAAAATGGGCATTCTCGTCCCCCCTTTAGGCAAGGTAATGGGTATTATTCAAAGTAGTAAAAATTGAAGCAAACCCCATCACACAAAATAAGGTGGCACTTCTTCCTATAATCCTATCAACTAAATCTCCCCAATGAAATTTCGCCAAGGTCATACACATTTTGGAATGCTCGTTCTTTGGATAATATACTCGGGCAAGGTTATTAGAGTCTATTCTGTCATTTTAATTCTCCCCGCAATAGAAAGAGAGTTACTTTCCTACCAGCTAGATGTTGTTTCGCCTTGTCAACCAAAAAAGGATAATTCAATGTAGCAAACGTATTGATGCAGCATGGTATACCTAGATACTTCCCCAAGCTACTATCATAGGAATGCCAAGTTGGCTGCTAGAATCAGTAGCCTTGTTATGCCTCACATTTGAGAAAAAAGACTTTGATAAAATCACATTTTGGTATGAGTTGGAGTAGATGAAGCTTAAATTCTCATTAATGATCTCTACTTGTGAAACTCCAGATCTTATAATCTATACTCTCTCTCTCTCTCTCTCTCTCTCTCTCTCTCTCTCTATATATATATATATATATATATATTATACAATTGAGAATAATCTCAAAATGAAAATCTCCAAGTGTCAATCTCTAGAGCAATTTGTCAAGGCATTTTTTCCCACTTGGCTTCACTAGAACTCTTCCCTCCAATTTTTGCTCATCTGCCCTACTCCCATTCATTTGAAGAAAAATCATTATGACCACTCAATATAGGAATATTAATCAGAATCAATTTGAAATCATAGAAAACTAATGAATAATATATGAAATCAATGAAAATTAATAAATAATATATGAAATATATGAAATCAATTAATGTGAGTGTAACATCCCAATTTTCACGCTTTCTAAAACCAGTAAACTATATAAATGGGTTTATATTTTTATCTGGGTTTTAGAAAATGATTTTGGGAAAACTAAAATCATATCTTACTCCAAATAATCGTAGGAGTCTACGGTTAAATTTTGGGTTGAAAACTCAAACGGAGTCCGATCTATGTTTCATGGATGGTAGTGTTTTACTACAATAAAGACCTCTTTTTGACTAATCGTCGAACCATTAGTCTTATAATTCGATCATCTATCTTTTTGCTAAAATGTGTTCTGACGTCCAAAAATTGAAATAATATTCTATATTCGGGCCGATAATCGATCGGGGAGACGATTCGAGCTGTCTTAGGGTTTTTCGAGAACCTTAAGCCGATAGTTTTCATACCAGGGCTATGTTAAATCATGTGGGGACTCCTATCAGTGTCGTGAGGATTTTCAAAATATCGGGACGTGAATTGACCAAATTGCTTTTGGTTAATTTTTACTAATTATCTTTTTACCATTTTTTTTTACCTTGACTTAGTTACTAAGCAAGTTAATAAATATGTACACTCACAAAATCCTCACCCACTCATTTTACTCGGCCAAAACAGCCCCAACACACTCATCTTCTTTCTTTCTCTTCTTTCTCATTTTCTCTCCATTAAAAACTCTATTTTTGGAGAGGAAAAGCTTGATTTCTTGAAGCACCTCCATTAGTTTTTGAAAGAGATCATCCTAGGAGGTAGCTAGTCTTCTCCATCTCTCTCAATCTCCCATTTATCTCCCCAAAATTTCATGAGTAGAGGAGTTAGGGTTTTTATCCCTAAATCTTCAAAAATCCATGAAAAATTGTAGAAAAATCATTTCAATACCAAACCAATTTCTATGGCCTAGGTTCATGACATACTTGTATGGTCCAAGAGCTTAGAGCCAAGAAATCTCTCTAGGATATTTAACCATAGAGGGGCCGAAACCTCCTATTGAGTAGGGTAGGGTTTTTGGTTGGTTTTTGATATTTTGAGTTGATATCTAGGGTTATCAAACTTAGTTAGGGTGTAATCCAAGAAATGAGAATTTTTGGAGCTCCCTATAGCTCTTTTTAATTCAATAGGGCCGAACCCTAGGAGTGGTGCAATAGGAGAAATCTTTGTTTTTTTTGAATTAATACCTTTATGGATTGTGTGTATGTAGTGATCGGCAGCTAGCTGAGCCAGTTGTCAGATTGATCGGGTGTTCACAGCTTACCTTGAGACTACAAGAGGTAAGGGGACAAACCTGAGGAATTCCATTTCCGACAGCTATGTGTTGCATCGTTGTTTGTATTGTAATTAAATATTTTGTATCTGATTATTGGGTGATTGTTTTATTTGTTGCTGTTGATTTGACTATGCATGACATAACTGCTGATATATGTGATTACATGTTATAGTATGGATGTATCGTGTGTCCTGCTGTGGGATTTAAGGCGCTAGAGGACCTAATATTGATTAGGATCCGACATCGTGCAACTTAAAAGGTTTAAAAGTTTGAAATGTGGAATTGAGAAAATAAATATGTTTATTTTTTCTCAATTTAATTTAAGAGAAAATAAATAATTATCTCTTTTGAAATAAAATAGTAATGAATAGCTGCTTTTAAGGAAAATCAACTTAAAAGGGCAAAGTTGTGAAAATATGTTTTTAATAATGAAAAACAATGTTTTAAGATAAATAGTGTTTTTGGAAACCTTTTCTAGTTTTGAAATTAATAAAGTTAATCGTTTGAGCAAAAGCGTTTTAAGAAACGTGATTTTCAAATAAATTGATTTTATCCAAGAAAAAGGGTTTTTACAAGTTTTGTTTTAAGGTTTGTGTTTTATCGAAAAACGACGAAAGGAAAAGGAAATGGTCTTTAGACCAAGTTTTGTTTTATGGAAAACCGATCATGAGGACTTTGTGTAAGTATCGGAGATTTGGGTTTTGGTTCTTTTGAGTTTTGAGAAAAAATGGTTTTTAATTTAGAAACTAGAAACCGAGACGTCGGGGTTCTAGGGTTCTGCAGAAACACGTGGATCAAGGATCCGTATTAGTTGTTGGTCCTACTAGCTTAGGGACAATCTTTGTGGTCCTGTAAAGCTTGAGGATGCTTTTATGATCTTGAATCCAAAATTCTAAACTGGTGCATCGGTTAGGGATGTTGGATTTGAGTTGTTTTGGACTAGATGTCCTGTTTTGAGAAAATGTTTCTGAGGCTTAAAGAGTCTAAGACATTATGGTAGTTGTTAGCATTGATGTTACAACGAGGAAAGATTGTTACGACAAAGATAAACCAACGGAAATTAAGTAGTTTTCTCATGCATTTGTGTGGGGCAGACATGCCGTGAAACGGGGGACCTTGATGATAGGAAATCCCGTGATGACTGTAAGTCATTATCTGTCATTGTACCTTGATGGGCAATGGATAAAATCCATATAATATGAAGCATTTGTATAGTGTGATATGGTAATGAAATCCATGTAGAGTGAAGCGTTATGAACTGTGTGGATAGTGTGATATGGTACTGAAGTCCATGTAATGTGAAGCGTTATGCCTAGGTTGGACAACGTGACATGGTAAATAAATAAGTCCATGTAATGGAAAGCGTTATGTCTGGATTAAATAACGTGACATGGTAAATAAATCCATGCAATGGAAAGCGGTATGCCTAGATTGGACAACATGGTGTGATAATGAAATCCATATAAGGAAAAGCATTGTACTCTATGTTGGTCTGTGTGATATGGTAAGTATGGTGTGTCTTGATTGGCAATCGAGTCTGATCAACTCATTCTATTAGTGATGGGATTCTCGGAAATCTAGAATTGAATATTTATTGAGATATATGGAAGTGTTCATGCATACATTTAGAGAATAACGTTGATTGTGGGGTACGAAACCCTTGTGTTTTTATTGTTAGTACATGGATATATATGTGTTGTACTACGTGATGCATGGTGATATTTGATGAGATATACTTGTATGAATCTACTGTTTGTGTTTCGGCATATAGTTGTCATTTTTGGGGTTGATATATTGGTTTCTCACCCTTGCCTGTACGTGTTGGACACCCTGTTGTGTTTTTGGATACACGTACAGATATTTTGTTAGCAGTCCTCTGGATCTTTCTAGCTTAAGAGCTGGAAGTCTACAACGAAGCGGTGTGGATTGGTGATGACGTGACCCTATCCTTTTGGTACGACTGAGGTCGGGGTAGTACCCTTGGTTATCTTTAGACTTTTTCTGTCAGACCAGCTTAGGTTTATTTTGTGGTAGTTACTTTTGGGTTAGTCTATTGTCGGCTTCAGATGGCTGTGGGTAGACTGGTAGATTTTTAATGGATGATGTTTACTTATATATATATGAGTATATATATGTATGGTTATGAGTATGTAAATGTTATCGTAAGCATATGTTCTTTAACCTTATAAGAAGAAAAAATTTTATCACGAATTTTTTAATAAGTGAGATATGAGTAAAGAAAATCTTTTCCGAAAGCGAACCAGCAAATATTTTCCTACTTTATAGTGTTGGGGTTACGAAAGTGACATCCGAGATAGCGGGGTGTTATAGTGAGGAAGAGAACCGTGAGGACAATTCAAAATGAATGAATCTGACAATGAAATTAATTCATTTAAGTTTGAAAATACCAATTAAAATTAATTAATGAATATAAAAATACATAATTAAAATTGAATATGTAAGAAATTGATGATTGATGAATGAATATTAAAATACAAAATTATTCCCCACATTAATGAATTTTAGATGGTCAAAATCAATTTGAAATCTTTACACTCAATATTGATTTGTAGTAAGAATGGTAGTAACTACACAACAATACATTAAACCTAAATTAATTTGTTATAAGGAAATAATTCAAAATAATCCTAATAATTGTCTTAACATTTAATGTAATGTAATATATATATATATATATATATATATATATATATATATATATATATATATGTGTGTGTGTGTGTGTGTGTGTGTGTGTGTGTGTGTTTTTGGGGGGGGGGGTGTGGGGTGTGGGGGGGCAATCAAACATTAAAATTCACCTAGAAATTCGTGTAATAATTATTACCTAAATTTAAACCATTTTAGGTGCATTTTCTCTCTTTTAAACCCTTTCTTTTTTCCTTCTCCTTCTTTCTTTTCATTTCCTCCTACTCTACTCCACCGAAGACTGCTGTGTCTCTCTACCTCGACATCTCTCTCGCATCTCACTCTCCATCAGAGGCCACCACCCACAAGGCCACCACCTGCCACCAACCGGAGAACAAGAAAAAGGTAAGGCTCCCTTCTTTTCTTCATTTCCACCCTTTCTGCTCCTTCTCTTAATTTTTTTTTCTCTTAGGTTCTTCGAAGACCATCTCTGCTCCTTGCTCATTCAGTTATCTCTCATATCAGGTAATGACTCTCATCACTTCTAAGACTATCATACACGGTTCTGAAAATTGAAACACTTTCATTCTCACTCTTCCTATTTTTCCAGAGCACCATCTCAAATCTTCAAAAGGTAAGGATCCCTTCTTTTCTCATTTTTTACGAAGAACATGAAGAAGATGATGAATACAACGATTATGAAGATGAATCAGATGACAGTGATAACCATGATGACGAGTTCCTCACCGACAAAGTTATCACCCTTCTTCAAGGTTTTTTACTTAGGGTTTTAATTTTGTTTTAAAATTAATAATAGCGTGTTAATCAATATCAATAATTGAATTCCATGTTGATTTGGCAGAAGGAAATAATATAGAATCGTTGTCATTAAAAAATGCAAAGCGTATTTGAAGACACATGGCCTCAGGCCAGCAGGAAATAGAGCATTTTGTATTGACAGGATAAGGGAGCATTGGAGGTATCAGATTAATGTATATTCACTCTTGACTTTGTTGTTGTTACTCATATTTTTTGTTGCAGTTATTTCTAAGAATCTTTATCTTAAAGTTCTTTGTACAAATAAATTGTCTTACAATTATTACACTTTTTTAGATTGGGGATTCTTTTTATTTGGAGCCTTTAATTTCAATAGACTTTTTTGACGCCTTAAGTTCTTCCTCATTTTAAAAAAAAAGAATGGTTAGATGTATTGTAGACTTTATTTAGTTCTTGATTTCTAGCTGATACAATACATCTTATAATATGACATCTTTTTGTCCTGTAACTTGCATGGGAGAAGAAATAAATGAAACAGATTTTTAAGAGAGAAAAAAAAATGTGATAGATACATATATTTTTCAAAAATGGTTAACTTGCATGGAAAACATGAGAAATAATTATCTAATAGATTTTCATTAGAGAAGGAAAAAAAATAATATGATAGATAAATATATTTTCTAAAAATGGTTAAGTTGCACCGAGCAAAGAAATAAATCAAATTGATTTTCAAGAGAGAAAAAGAAATTCAATATAATAGATAAATATATTTTCTAAAGATTGTTAACTTCCACCCAACAATGAGAAGATATAAATAAAATAGATTTTTAAGAGAGAAAAAGAAAATTAATGTGATAGATAAATATATTTTCTAAAAATTGTTACTTGCACCCGACAAAGAAAAAATAAATCAAATATATTTACAATAGAAAATAAAAAAAATAATAAGATAGATAAATATATTTTCAAAACATGGTTAACTTGCACCCGGTAAAGAGAAGAAATATATCAAATAAAGTTTCAATAGAGTAGAATAAAATAATATGAAAGATAAATATATTTTATAAATATATTTAACTTGCATGGGAAAAGAGGAGAAATAAATCAAATAGATTTTTAAGAGAGAAGAAAATTAATGCGATAGATAAATATATTTTCTAAAAATGGTTAACTTGTATCGGGCAAAGAGAAGAAGTAAATCAAATAGATTTTCAAGAGAGAAAAAAAAATAATATGATAGATTAATATATTTTCTAAAAATGGTTAACTTGCACTAGACAAAGAGAAGAAATATATCCCATAGATTTTTAAGAGATAATAAAAAAATATTTGTTAAAAAAATAAAATAAAAAATAATATGATAGATAAATATATTTTCTAAAAATGGTTAACTTGCACCTGAAAAATAGAAGAAATAAATCAAATAATTTTTCAAGAGAGTAGAAGAAAATAATATGAACGATAAATACATTTTCGAAAAATGGTTAACTTGCACGGAAAAATAGGAGAAGTAAATCAGTTAGATTTTTAGGAAAGAATAAAAATAATAATATGATAGATAAATATATTTTCTAAAAATGGTTCACTTGCACTGGAAAGTAGAGAATTAAATCAAATAAATTTTTAAGAGAGAAGAAAAATATTAATATGATAGATAAATATATTTTCTAAAAATGATTAATTTGCACCGGACAAAGAAAATAAATAAATCAAAAAGGTTTTTAAGAGAGAAGGTTTATATATAAATCAAATAGATTAAAAAAAAGCTTATAGTTAAACTCAGGAAAAATAGGTTGATTGGTCCTATACGTTTATTTAGATTTTCACATCTGTCCCATAAGTTTTATTTTTTTTAAATTGGTCCTACACGTTATATTCCGTTTTCACATTAGTCCTTTCTGTCAATTTCGATCTAACGCAGTCATTTTTGACCTGACATGGCTATGATATTAGTGTTACAAGTGGCTTTTGATTTGACGTCGTAAGGTCAAAATTGACGGAAAAGACTAACGTGAAAACGAAACCTAACGTGTACGACCAATTTGAAAAAAAAACTTATAGGACCTATGTGAAAATTTAAATAAATGTATATGACCAATCAATCTATTTTCCCTTACACTTATAAGAAAATTTATCTTTTATATTTTACATAACAACAGTTTCAAATATTTCCGTTTCAAAAATTTAAAATTACAGTTTCTTATATTCAATTCATACCACCCAACATAATTAAAGCACACATCATACAACCCCAACGCCTTATATATATTTTCTAACATTTAACTCAGCCATTTTGAAATTTATATAGTCATTGATTATGGTCGGTTTAAATTTTTCAAGAAAGATTTAAATTATTTTTATTTATGCATAATTCAACCATATGTTGGTCAAAGCACTTGCACATATAAATATATCCATAAAAATATATATGTTTCTTCCTGATTTGGAATTGCTTTAGTACAGGATTGGAATTTGAAACATTCAATATAATTTAACAATTTAAAAGTATTATTTAGAATATGTTAACAATTTAAAAAAAATTATACGAATGTGCATGTCACGGATCCCTATATATATATTATTATTATTATTATTATTATTATTATAAAGGGATTCCTTGCTTAGTGTTTAATTTTTTTGTTCTTTCTTGAAATTAGTAGATTTGTAACTCGTGTGTTGCACGGAATATTAAAATTAATAATAATGTTTAGTATCAAAATAATAATAATAATAATAATAATAATAATAATAATAATAATGTGTGATTTATATATATATATATATATATATATATATATATATATATATATATCATGTTAACAGAATTTCATTTATATTAATTTAATTATTTAATTATCAACTTTAACTCGTTCATAATGAAAAAAATAAAACAGAATAAATTGAAATAATGAAGGTAAGATGTAATAAAATACAACTATTTGATGAAATAACAAATGCTTGAAATATGGATGTATGGTAATATTTATCTTTATTTATGTCTCTAACTACAAAAAATACTGCTATGATGCTTGTCTCGCTTCTTGCATTTGGCTCTCTCACTATTTGTATTTTTTATATTATTCCATGATTTTTTTCAGCAAATTATTCCGTTATTTTTTAAATTTTGTGATTTATCTTCTGATTAATTAATTAATATTTTTTACATAATTTCTCATATCAACATGTGCCCCATTATACCCATCCAGACTTTTTATTTACCAATTTTATTTTAAAAATTGTTTCAATTTCAAATTAATAAGAACATGTTGGTACTAAAATCAAAGGAAATTTAATTATAATAAATCATACAATAATTTTATTAGGTTATGCTGTTCAATTTTATATCTTTTTTTTTCTCTTTTGTTACAAAGAAAAGTTGGAGGGCAAGATTTTATATCTTCTTTACTATATCTTTCGGATGATATTTATTTTTTTTTTTTTTTGGTGTGAAGCAAGGTGTCATCCGGCCGACAGTCGGAAACTAATATCTTTCGAGACAGAAAAATCACTGAAGTGGGTACAACTTCTCCCATCAAAGTTTTTTTAATACACACGGCAGAAATTAAACTTTTTACAACATGCTTAAGGAAACCAACTATCTGCCAACCAATAGTGATGAGTTTGTTGGTTGATGATATTCATTTCTTAGCTATCATACATTCAACATCTTCTTATTTAACATTATTATAATATTATAATTAAATACTAAATTAATTTTTATTCAATAAAAATGATTGTTCATTAATGGAGATATTTATTCTTTAAGTTTATTCTTTTTTCTGGTAAAGAAACTTCTTTAATTTTATTCTATTACGTCCCTTTTAATAAATTAATTTAACCAATAAAAACCAATATTCATTAATGAGGAAAATTTTCTTTTAAATTTAATATATTGACTTAATTGCACTTTTGGTCACCTATTATTGATTATGTACGATTTTGGTCCCTATAGTTTTTTTTATGCACATTTGGTCTCCATATTTTTTAAATGTTGCAAATTTGGTCCTTTCGTCCAATGTCTGTCAATTTTTTCAATGATCAACATAGAGAAACCACACCTCTAAGCGCACATTACTTATGGTTGAAGTTCTCCCTCATCTGGCTCTCCAATTCAACATGATTCAATAATTTCTCTATGCTATTTGTCCTTGGTTCTATCACAAATTCTTTATTATAGAAGTTCAACCAGAGGTTTTATGCGCTTAGAGCAGTTGTTGCCCCATGTTAATCATTGAAAAAGTTGATGGACATTGGATGGAAGGATTGATTTGCAACATTAAAAAATAGAGGGACCAAATCTGCAGAAAGAAACTTTAGGGACCAAAATTACACATGGCCAATAGTAGGAAGACTAAAAGTGCAATTAAGCCTAATATATTATATTCTTTTTATTGAATCAAGACCAGTATTTTAAAAACGAGACCGACCATTGAACCGGTGAAGGCACTGGTTCAAGGTTCAATGATTCAACCGTAATTAGACTATGATTGAATCGGTGATAATTAAATATATATTTTTAATATTATATATTATATCAAGTAATAAACTTAAAACAAATCAAATTTTAAATTAATATAAAATAATCATTTTATATATTTCATAATATAAAAAATCAACAAAGAATGATAAATAATAAAAATCCATGTATATGTATTTTTATAACTTGTCATTGGACCTTTATTGGACTAAAGAAATATATTTTTATAATTTAAAAATAAAATTTCAAAAAGAATTGAAAAATAAAAAAATGACCGGTTCAAACCGGTTTTCACCACCTGTTTTTGACCGGTTTGACCGGTTCTGAAACCAACTGATTTTTGGATTGAACGCATCGGACACCTAACCAATTCCTGATCCAACTGGTTAAACCGGCCGATCCGGTCCAATTTTCGAAACAATAATCAAGACCAAGCTTCCTGACTAGAAATTAATTTCTTTACCTTGTTATATTATTAAAAAAAATTTTCAATCAATTTTTTTTTTTTACAATGAAGAAAGTATTCATAATTCATGCACTACTATTTTCACAACAGTTGGCTTGCCTCACGATCAAATATCACAAAAGTATATAGCACTATTATCATTAGGATTTAATTGATATTCATTGTTATTATAAAGATTTTTTACACTGTCAAAAGTTATATCAAATATTTGATTCTTATTATAATTATCTGAAAAGTCATTAATATGATGTTTTTTGATTGATTAACAGTATGAAGAACTTTATCCTAACAATGTACAAAAATTAAACACTTATTACTAACTGATATTTGAGCATTTATTTTGACCTTAAATTAATAATTGTGTGTTGGTCAAGTAGAAGGACTTGGATCCCTTAAGCATGTGATTTTGGGTTCGATTCCTGGATTCATGCATATGGAAAAGACTATTGATAGAGGTCCCCGCTTATATGCTTGATAGTATGCAGAGAGATTATTCTCTCACCTATCGGATGAGAGGATACTCTGAGAAATCAAAAATACCTTAAATTAAGAAGATATAAAATATATTTGTATCCAGGAATGATTTAGACATATTAGGCTTTTGAATAAAGGCTCCTACGAACAACTTGACAAATCTTTTCACACTTACTCAAATAAAAAACGACCACTAGACTCAAAATTCTGAGTTTATACGAATCATTCATTAGGTAGTTCTGCTGTATCCAAACAAACACGAACAACTTCCTACCATCAGTTTAATTAAGGAATTATAAACAAAGATTTAATCTGTTTTATATATAAAAAATAAACTTTGTACAAACATGTGGGTGATCTGAATAGTAACGAGCTCGGGCCCCTTAAGAAAGTTGTCAGGGATTCGATCCATGGTTCTTGCGTACGGAGAAAACCTGATTGGGAGATGTTAGCCCTTAAATATCATCCAATACCTTGATGAATTAGTCTTTGCACTTACGCGCGGAAGATATCCCGAGAAATCAAAAAAAAAAAAAACTTTGTTTTTCTAAATTTTAAATTTTATGATAGTGATTTATAAAATGGTCAAAGTTTGAATGAGTTGCAGATTCCTTTCCTTCTAAATTTGATCATGCAGTAACCGTGTTATTTTATATAATTATGAATTACTAATATAGTAACGTGTTATCATTAATCAACAAGTTGAGATGGCCGAGTTGGTCTAAGGCGCCAGATTAAGGTTCTGGTCCGAAAGGGCGTGGGTTCAAATCCCACTCTCAACAATATTTGTTTTGTTTAAAACTATAAGGTCATGTTTTGCGCTAATTAAATCACCACGGTCTCTATTGAATTAAACGCAAAACCTTAATTGAGTCTAGCCCACTTTTGCGCGAAGTTTATTGCCCAACCCAAATAGTAATTCTTCTGGGCTAAGTCCACGCTAATTGTTTCGCCTTGTCTAAATGTATAATTTTTCATTGAATGGAGATACTTCAAGTGATACTAGTTTGAGAGCAAAATAGAATCAAGATACAATTTTGGGTTTGAGCCACCAATCAATCAGATGTTGAACTCAATACGGTAGAAGTAGTGTTCTTTGAATCATTTCTAATTTAGACTTGGAAAAGAGTGACAAAAGATATTGGAATTCTCATGTGGCACTAACACATACAGAGAAGGTACATTAAAATAAAATAAGATGTTGGAGAAATTACAATTAATAAAATTAAATATGATCCCTCTTGCTTAACCAAAAACAAAAATAAAATTAAATATGATAAAAAATAACAAACAAAAACAAATGATAATAAAATATAAGAGCAAAAGTGAAAAGGGGGATGAGGCCGGTATTTGTGCTCTTTAAGGTGATTCCGCCACCATGGGAGATCAATATTCTTCCTCTATCGATGCATTAGGTCTTGGCATGTTTACCTCCAGGATACAACAACCCAACTATCATTGATTTAGTCTCCCTTTCCTACACAAAGATAGAGATAGAGTCCCACCGCCCAACACCTTTCAATTGCGTAAGAGAAATTATGTTATAATTTTCACTTCAAGAAATTCACGTTTTACCGATAGGCAAAAGCTGTCGATAATGACAAAAAACTATCGGTAATCTGTAATTACCAACGAACGACCTATCGATGGAAAAAATATGTCAATAATTCACTCGTCGATAACTATTACCGACAGATTTTAGGAAACCGATGGCAATTACCAACAACTTATCCATTGGTAGTTACCCAATTTAACAACGAATAAGCCGTCAGTAACTATTTTTTTTTTTATATAAAATAACTGAATAATGATTTGGAGAGGAGTCCTGCAGTGGTTGCTGTTGCCTGTTGTCTTGCTTTTGAGAATCACGCGTAACAATGAAAGAATCACAATTGAGAAACCTCAATCCCCGAAAGATAACCCAACATCTTTCAATGCAGTAAAACACACCGATGAGAAGCAGTTAACACAACTTTCAAATTCAAATTCGCATTCAAGGCACATTGAAACCTTAATGATGCCAAATTTTGTTTAAAACATGTAAGACCAATCACACACACAAAATGTACAATAATTTGCTAAATCACATAAATTAGCTTCAGAAGGTAAAAAAAAAAAAAAAAAAAAACCCAAAGAGAGCAATTTCTTCCGCATAGGGAGAAGAAGAAAAAAAATCAAATTTTTACGTAGCAAACACAGATAGAAACCATTAGAGGTAGACCAATTAGAAACAAGAAAAAACCCAGAAAGAGCAATTTCAAAGATTTGTAACAGATAGAAACAATTAGAGTGGAGTAGAAAAGAAACCTAGATAGAACAAAAATTAAAACAGTTAGCAAACAGAACAAAAATAAAATAAATTTAAACAAAAATTAAAAAATTAAAATCTGGAGTAAACAGTGAGCAACCGAAAATAAATAGAAAATAAAAAAATATATACTCACCAACAGTGAGAGGGAGATGGAGGCTCGCGGCGGCTAGGGGTGTGCAAGATCCGGCCCGGCCCGCCAACCCGTCCCTACCCGAGATGTTCGGGTCGGATCAGATAGACCCGAAACCGCAATGCCAATGGGACGAACCCGTGTCTCACTAAGTGACCCGAGATCGGGTCAGGGACGGGTTCGGGTTGACCTTAGGGTCACCCAGCCCGGCCCGTATATGACTTCATGATTTTTTTAAGTCTTTACTCTTCATCGAACAGTAACACATTCACGTGATTCATTGGACGACATCACTGTATCTCATCTCACTCTCACTACACATTCACGAATAACCTAGAGGAATTACCATTCTCTCTCTCAAGAAGCAGCGCCTGGTTCGCCTCTTCTCTCTCAGTCTCACTCAGTTTCTCAGATGAGGGATTTACCCTCATCTCTCTCAGCAAGCAGCTCTCATAGGCGATTTACCATTCTCTCTCTCTACCATAAGCCTCTCTCTCACTCTCTAATTCTATGTTTCTTCTCTGTTCCCCATTCCCTTCTATTTATCCATTATTTTTCCAATACGAGATTGAAACTCCCTCATTTCTGATTACTTCACCGGAAGCTTAATTGCATATGTTCTTTTATTTGAATTAGAGAATTATCAAAATGCAAGGCTTATGTGTATTAATGTGCTTTTAAACATGTTTTACTTCACGAATGCTACCTAGGAATGTTATGCCACGGATGCTCAGTTGTTTAAGCTAGGGAAGTATGTCTGGTTCAGAAGGCAAAAGAGTGTGGAAAGCATAAATTTTCTTGCTTTAAGATGCTTTAGTGCTTAAAAAATTTCGTTAGAGCTATAGTTGGTTTGGCAGTGTTGAATAACTTACAAATACAGAGAACATTTACAAGGGCTTTACTTAAAGGGTCGAGCTTGAGTGTAATATAGGTTTTCTTTCTTTGGGATTTTGGGAGTTGTGATTAGGTTGGTGGAGTTTGTCAGAACTATCATATGATGCATACCTCCAGTGACAACAATACACAAAACAATCAGACCTTCCTTTTCTTTCTTGTTATTCTTTTCCCATTTTCAAACTATTCTATTTTTATCTTTTTCAGTATTGTGATTTTTCAGTCAGTAAGAAATACATTGTTGATTTCTCTGTGATATTCATATTATTAAGGGATGTTCATCTGGTTTCTATAAAATAATAGAACCCTCATTCTCCCTTAAATGTTCTCTTTCCAGGTTGTTTTATATGATTTGAGCAAAAGACCTTTAGAACACAGGTTCCTATAGAAAGATGAAGTTATAAGAGCTAGAGAGTTAGCATATCTTGATGGAGTAAGCCTTGCTTTGGGCAAGATGCAAGCTTGAACTCTCTGAGTAATTAATCAAGCCTTTACGTGATGGTTCGTTCTTAGTAATTGCCTGTAGCTTTGACTCTCTTGTTCCTCTTATCGTTTGCATTATTCTTCCCCCCTCTGCCAATAGGAAGTTGTTATATCAGACTTTTATTAATAATTGATATTGTACATTGATTATGGATTGTTTGTGGATTTGATCTACTCAGTTGATCTATTGTTTGTGCTATTGATTATGGATTGTTTGTGGCCTTGATAATGGATTCTTGTTGAAACATGTTCTGTTTTGAAGTTATTAATTTTAATTGTTATAGATCTTGTTCATGTCTTTATCTCCCTTTTGATAGATTAAAAAGTGAAAGTGATACATATTGCTTCTTCTCTTTAATCATGATTCTAGACTGATATTTACTAAGTTTTCCTGTCATGAGAGTGAAAAGCTAGCCTGTGTTTTTTGGTTCTCCTCAAACATGGAATTCAGTTCTTGAATGATTTTGAATAAAGATGGGTGAAGAGTCTGGACATTTGTTAATGAAGTTGTGTGGACATGAGTCTGTGATCCTTTCAGAAGTTGGACACAAGTCTGCACATTTGTTGTGTACTACTTTTGCTACAGCTTGACCCTAAGATTGTCTATTGCATGGTGCATGACTGCATGGTGCTGGAGCATATGTAAAGGACCAAATGTAACTTAAGGACATCTATTTTTAATGAAAGATATTAAGCTAGTGTAACTGAGCTGTTGTCAATAATTCTTATACTTCCGAATTAATGATTTTTTTATTATTATACTTTTTCATTACACGTCGGGTCAACCCGGTCCCGTCCCTTCTTGGCCCGGTCTTAAACAACCCGCATATGATCGGGTTCCTTCGGGTCTAGGGACTGGTTCGGGTTCAAAGAATTGACACGATCAATGTTTAGGGCCGGGTGAGGGACAAGCCTAACCCGTCCCAACCCGTCCCACGCCCACCCCTAGCAGCGACGGCGGTGGCTCACCAACAAGAAGCTCCTTTGCATGGTGGTGGTGCCTCACTGCAGACGTTTCTTCGGTGCCTCACAGCGGACGTTGCATCTCCCAGAGGGGATGGAGAGGGAGAGGGAATGAAGGGAGGCAAAGAGTGGAATGGAAAAGAGGAGTGAGAGGGCATTGAATAAGGGCAGAAAGTGGTGGCAGAGAGGTAAGAGGGAGAAAATGTTGTAGAGGATAAAGTGAGGGAGGAGGAGGGTTCATGTCTCACTAATTAAAAACTTACCGACGGCCTACCAATGACCTAGTCGTTGGTAATAAATGACCGTTAACATTATCGGAGGCCACGCCGATCGGTAATTCAAAATTAGAAAATAATAACTAATGAATAATGATGACTATTGAATTATTGACGACTTGACCTGTCGATAATGATAATGGAAGTTACCAACGGTCTATGCGTTGTAAATCTCAGAAACATCACCGACGGCCTGTCCTAGGGTAGTGTTACCAATGAATTTTTCGTTGTTAAATTCCCGGATATCAATTCGCGCAAAAGCGCATGAATAATATGAATGGTTTTACTGACACTCCAGTCGTTGTTGGTAACTTTATCGACGACTGTCGGTAATGTGAACCATAATTCATCTCCTTATCCGTCGATAATTCAGGACTTACTAACGGAATCGAAGCCGTCGATAAGATGTCGTTGGTAATTTGAGGTTTTCTTGTAGTGTTTTTAGAGTGTTTTAAAATGTAAGATATAGTGTATAGTTGATTCTTATAATTTTTTTATCCTTATACCATGCCCTATCTATAGGCCAAAGGAAGTTAAAACGAAATTACATTGTCAATTGCAGTTAAACATTCCCACTCAATTTCCATATTCAATATATATTTATGTGGAAGAATCCATTGGTTAGAGCATAATAATTTGTTGTTCCATGTTCAGGAAGGATCCGATCGCTTAGCTATTTTTCAGAATTGGTTGTTGTTTATCATTCAACGACCGAATTAGCGACTGAGAGAGTTGGTCGCAAAATAATCAGTCGCTAAATGATAAGTTATGAAAGTCAATTTTTTTGATCATATCTAGCAATCGTGTTTGCAACTGATTTTTGACTAACAACTTTTTTTTCGTCATTAAGCGACCGAATCTGTATCGGTCGCTAAACCTTGTCATTTGAAAAGTCCGAGGTAGCTAGTTAGTGATCGAAATTGCAACCCTTTATATGTTTAAGTGAGTTTTGACGTATTTAGCAACTGAATTGATTGGGTCTCTAAATTATAGATCCCTAAAAATGCACGCGGGCTCGTTCCCCCCATTTCTTTTCTCCATTCTTTCAGCTCTCTACAAATCCCTCTAAGCTCTCTCGCTTCTAAGCTCTAAATCCCTCTCAACTCTCTCGCGTCTCTCTCTCAACCGCGTGCTGCCACCATCTTTGTTTGCCACCACTGGTTCATTCATCCATTTGAGCATGTGCCACCACTAGAGGACCACCCTGTCTCTATCTCTTTCTTCTCAACCTTACTTCGAAGTAGCTGCTCAGTCCTTCACCACTTCTTCTATCTTCTCTCCCATTTGCAGGATCACTCACAAAACAAAGGTAAAAGGGGAATTTTTAAGGTTTTGGGGGGGGTTGCTTTTTATTTGAATCCATGAACACAGACCGTAAATGGATGAAAATTTTGGTTAAACAATAATGTTTTTCTTCATGGAGTACTCATTTTCAGCTTGCTAAGTGCTTTTGCTTCTAGTTTTCTTATTACATACTGTGAGCAGCCTTAATAGTAGGGAATTTTGTACCACTGTGAATGACCTCACTCATTGAGCAACAACTCTTTCACTGTGAACCTCTTTGTTCCCTCATTTCGGAGGTAACCCTCTCTCCTCACTTGCTCATTTAATTTTACTTTTTTATTTTTATTTCATATTAGTTTGTTGAATCAGTTTATGGGAAATGTCCTCCTTGGTTTGATGATATAAATTCAAAATCCATTTGTGAATTGAATCATTCACTCGCTATGTGACCATTTTTAGAATTGGAAATTATGCCGAAAGTGGCTGAGATAATTATAGTAACATGATATGGAACGACTTCACAGTTCACACAATATTGAAGCATGAGATTTGGGCCATAATCCTCAATTGAGCCCAAAGTTTAGACACTTGCAATTTCGGCATTTTAGTTTCGTTTTTCAATTCAGTTAGGATATCCACGCCTTACCTCACCTCCCCAATTTTGTTTGAATATTCCTTTTTTTATGGTCATGCATTTTTGTCACGGTACACATGGCAAATGATCCACGAATCGTCTCTATAAATATGAATGGGAATGATTGGAATAATCAAAAAAGAATTTACATCAATTTGTTCTGAATTTTCCTTGACTCTCTTTCGTTATTTCTTTCTGGAGAGAATTTCCCTCTCTCAAACCTTCTGTTATTGTAGCACGGTACCTATCATTGGTGCTTTCATTTTCTACCATGTCCCCCAATACTTCCCAAGTTATGGAAGAGGCCATTGCAACACTCTCTGAAAAATTAAAACAGCTGCAAACTCATTTTGATCACTCCCAGATGTCACTAGTTGGGTGTTATTAAGATAAAGGCACGTAGTGAGATCACAAATGATGTAGTCAGTAAGCTCGAGTCAGAGGCTTCGTACCAAGAGGTTTATGAAATTGATGGACTCTAAGTAATGCTGCATATTGACCCGCACGATTATAATGATAATCTTGCGAATGTTAGGGGTGGCGACGAGATAGTTGACACATCATTAGTGAGTCAATATGATTTGGATGAAGAAAGCGAGGATACAAGTGTCTCATCCGACAGTGAGGATAGTGAGAGTGATTTCAATGATGGAGACTCCACTTAGATAACTTTTATATAAAAAAATATTTGCAATGATTTGTTATTTGTTGTATATATCAGTACCTGATTATGTTTGTGCATTGAATAAGAAACAATGAACATGAGTTAGAAGCTGACTCACTTGTTTTTATCTAGAAAACCACATTTTAGGATCCAACAAATATTTGTCAATTAATGATTTATGTTTATATATAATTGATAATAATGAAATTCGTTTTTTCTTGCAAATAGATGGCGGACGACGCAGATGGAGATCGACTCCTTCATGGCGGCCATGGAGGTCGTTGCGGTTAGGGGAGACGGTCGACCACACCATCATCCTCCCCACCCAACGTGAGCTCTACAGGCTCATAGTCTATAGTGGGGGCCTCAGCAGCACCAGTAGCCTCACCGACCACATCTGGCACAATGGGTACACCGGCCAAACCGACCATGGAAGCCACGTCGGCCACGACAACCACACGTGTCATGTTCACAACATGGGGGGCTGCCATTTGAGCTGGGGACGACAGATCCCACAGATAGGAGGATATGGATTTGCCCTGCAGGTAAGCTGGAGTAAGTTTTATTTACGTTTATTTATTATATTTATTAATTAAGTTTTATAATCATTAATTATGATATATTGTTTGTTGCCCACAGCTTTGACCCCTTAGCAGCACCTACAAAGGCTATTGCGAAGTTTTATAGGGACAAGCATGACCAGTTGTGGTCCATATGGACGAAATTGACCAGAATGTTTGTGACATGTGGTTTAGAGAATTTGGGGTAAGTTTTTATTTTTATTTTCATTTTGTCGAATTAATGATCGTTGCCTAATATGTTGTTTTCTTGTAGGGGAAGTTTAGGTGGTTATCTTCCGACGAGAAGGCGATTAGAAAGTCCTTCGAGTGGAGAGGAGGCAGGTTGGTGAAGAATTCCATGAATAAGATCCGGAGTGACGACGATAGTGGTGATCGGCTATTCCCACATGTGATAGAGGGTCTGCGAAAATATTGAGTCGAGTACCTGAAGTTCCTCCACAAGAGCGTATTCAGGAAGCAAAACCGAGCTAAGGATCCTATTGTGAAACCCCATAGGTTTCAATATGTTAAGTTTTGATGAGGTCAAATATTGTTTGTTGAAATGTCAAACATGTCACACATGTGTTTATAAAATGGAATATTGTTTGATGATATGTGTTATGACCTACAAGCATTGGATATATTTCTAAGTGTTATGTGCATTATAATAATTAATTGATGAACACTAATCATAAGCATGCAGGACAAAAAGAAAATATATTTTACAAGCATACAGGTACTCAAAGGTTAGCAAAGCAAGAAATGAAAAAGCTAGAAGTACCAAAGTTTCAAGCATCAAGACCTCAAGAAAGATTGGGTAAATATATTAGGCCTCAGATGTCTTGTACGGGTATGATGACTAAAACTTGATTTGACTCAATTAATTTATCTAATTAAAATATACGATTTTTATTAAATAAATGAATGTGTTGTATTTTGGTGATGAAAAATCGTTTTCGAGTGAAATGGCACTGCTCTTTCAACTAACATGCAAAATTTTAAATTGATCTTTGGAATTAAACGTACAGCTTTTATACAACATCCAAATCATTTAAAGGTCAATCGTTTTCGCAAATCAACGTACACATATTCCACCGATTGTTAAATCTTTTAAATTGATTAACATTCAATATATATGCTTTGTTTTTAAATTAACTGGAATCTGTTTTTCAAACGGTCATATTCGAATTGAATTAAGTTCCAAATCAATATTATAAAGTACTTTTATTGGTCAAATTGATTGACCAAAAATTGAGTCAGTTGAAGGAACTTCAGTATGTGCTTAGATTGTAAATCTGTTGAAATATGTGTACGTGGACATCTTTCTCTAAATCAATTGGCTTGGTTCCAGAACGTTCCTTTTTATATAGCCTAGCCTCAATCGTTTGAATAAATGTAAGAAGCAACTGACTCAGAGCATTAACGACAGCAACGTATAGATGCGAGTAATCAGTTGTTTCAAACGTTCTGATTTCTGATTCTATATAAACATAGTTTTTGCAGCACGAAAAAGGAAGAACAACAGGCATAAAATTTGTTCATATTCATTGAAATTATTTGAGCCAAAACTTGTGTTATTATTCTATCATAATCATAGTTCTTCAAGTTGTATACTTGTACTATCAAGAGCGCTTCTCTTCATCATAGTCATAGTTCTTTAAGTTGTATATTTGCACTATTTAGAGTGCTTCTATTTCCTATACACTTTGTATCAAATCTGAAATAGGGTGAGTTATCTCTAGGTTGAGAGTGAGGTATCTTTCATTTGTAAGAGGGTGGGGCATCCCTTTTTGTACGCTTTTAGGCTCAGAAGCACGGATGAGGTATACTTGAGGCGCGAAGGAGAGTGCTAGAGGTTGTTGAGGCTCTTACACGTGGGTGAGGCATCCCAGGTGGTTAGAGTGCTCTGTGTGGTGAAGGTTACAAGCACCCTCACTCCCTCATGATTAGGAGATACATTTATTTTATATACTTGCTGTTATATTTTATGGATTAGAGGATGAATTACATTTTTGGATTATATATATAATTTATGTTCACTTATATTTTATTATTTGGTTTAGTGATTAATCTACATTTTATTTTAATTGTTTTTTAATTTTTTTTAAAATAAAATGTAATTTATTTTATTTTAAAAAATATAATTTATTTTATTTTTAAAAAATTAAATATAATTCCAAGACCGAATTAGCGACTGCAAATTCGGTGGCTAGAACTAGTCATTACAATAATTAGCAACCGCATTTGCGGTTGTTAAATTTAAAAAAATCAGTACCTAAAGTGGTCCCTAAACATTTGTCTATGACCAAAGTTAAATACTATTAATCGGTCGCTAATTCGCGACCTATTTGGAATCAGTGGCTAAATATGTGTCACCATAGTTTTAGAAACGTTCACGCATCGGTCGTGAATCAATTTACTGATCGATTTTCTTGATTTAGCGTCCAATTTTGCGGTGGCTAAAACCTCTCACTACTAGAAATTTATGAATTACTTGTGGATTTTTCTGCAGATTTTTTTTTAAAGGAATTTCCAGCGAATTTTTTTGCAATTTTTTTAAAAATAAGGTTTTTTCTTGTATATTCAAATTTGTAGAAAAATTTGTAGGAAATTTTGACATTTCCTACGCATTTAAATTTTTAGCAAGAAAATTTGTCGATTTTTTTTGCGGATTTTAAAATTCGCAGGAAAAAATTACCCACGAAGATATTACCTATGGACAAAAATTCATAGGAAACATGTTTCTTGCGAATTTGTGTGTAAAATCCCCAAATAATCAGAAAATTTGTAATAGTGACAACTTATTTTCAGTGTCACTTTGCAAGGAAGGAAAGGTGAATGCTTTGAGCTGTTGGAGAAAATGGAAAGTGGGAATGGAACTTGTGTTGTGGCGGAGTAACTTAGGAGATTTTATCGACAAAAGACAGCCTAATTAGGAGAGCGATTTTTTATCACAACATAATCAATTGCTTTGTGCCTTTTGTAACCGTGAATTGAAGACAATTGAATATTTTTTTTCACTTGCAATGTTTCTTATCGCATCTGCAGCGTTATTATGATAGGTTGTGTAAGATAAACACAACTTTGCCTTGTGGTGGGATATTCTCATTTTAATTTGGTCAAATTTAGGAATGTTGGACAACATGAATTATAAGGACATTGGCAAGCTTGTTTGGACTTGTATTATTTGGTCAATATGGCTTCATAAAGACCAGATTATCTTTGAAATTCTCAGCTAAATGCTGTTGAGGTGGTAGAAATGGTGAAGATTAGAAGTTGGTTATGGAGAAAGGCTAGACTTGATATTGCCACAATGAGTTTCTTTGAGTGGTGGCTGAACCCAGCTAGCTTGTTGTATTTCTTTTTATTGCTTCTCTTAATTTCATCTTCACGTAAATAGGCAGGATTCTCTTTGATGTAAAATGGGTTTCTCTTTGAATGTTTTTTTGAGTGTGGTAGATATAAAAGAATAAATTAAATTAAAATATACAAAAACTACTTTTTTTGACTAAATATACAAAAACTACTAAAGCAACAATATCATACTAATATGATTACGTCAAACAAAATTATACTAATATGAGCAATATCAAATATGAATGAATACAATACACACACGTCACCAATTTACATCATAGCAAACAATGAAGTAATTTCCAGAAACTTATGGATAAAAAAGACATGAGTAGGGGAGATCATAGAATTCCGACTTTGTATGAAGCAAAAATTAGAATACATCCTGAGAAACAACTTCTTTTCTTCTTTTTGTTAAATAGTTTTAATAAATGAAATTTTTTTTATATACCTGCGTGCCATATCATTTATATTAGAGTTTAATTGTTATGTACTAATATCAATATAATGTTTTTTATATTATCAATCAATAAAAAAATCATAATATGTGACTTTTAAGGTAGTTAGTATAAGAGTTAAACATTTTAGTTTATGTGATAATTTCTAATTAGTTGACAGTGTAAAAAGTCTTTACTCTCACCGTGCATACTAATTAAATCATTTCTATTATAAATGTGGATAATTTTTGGTAACCATGAAATAGGTACGAAGTATCCACTATCATTAGCAGTAATTAATCTCTGTCGGGAAACCTGTTGGGCACACAAGGTGGGTTCTCCCCTCCCAACCAGGTTTTCTTTACATACAAGAGTCATGATTCGAACCCCTAACCACTTGCTTAAGGTGTTCGAATCCCTTATCACTGAGACCAACCATATGTTGGTATAAATGTGGCTAAATACCATAATTTATGTATTATTAAAAAATTAAAATTAAAATATCGTATATAGATATAAGTAGAGAATAATCTAAGTGTTGACATAACATGAATTTTTAACAAAATCCACGAGTTGTATCACTAACATTAACTGCAGGTGGGATAACAAAGTGCCAAAGCTTCCTAATGCCACCAACCCTGTATTTCATGCACAAAAATTCCTTAGCGTACTCTTGCTCAATCTTCCTATCCGCGTCATGAACGAAGACGTGCGTCACACCCGACCTTTTTCTCCCACGCGCCATCACCGCCGCCGAATATATCACCGCCATCCTCCCCGGCGCCGACGCAAAGTACCCTCTCGGCCCATCGATCATGATCACGTCCCAATCGCGGTCGTAAACCTCGTCCGGCAACTCGCTCAGAGCAAGCCGGCACCGCCTGTTTCCCTTGAGGAGGTGGCTGTCGGCAGCGGCGGCACCACCCCAGCAATCCTTCTTATAGGAGGAGAGGAGCGCGTCGGATTCGGAGACGCGCGTGGAGTAACTCACCGTATGAGCGCGTAGGATTGGGAAGCGCTGGAGGGCAGAGAGGGTCCACTTAGGATCCTCCTCGAGGAACAGTGTGGTGCCACGTGGATTGAACGAATCCCACATGAGAGAGTCATATCCGATTCCGAAGACTAGGAAGTTGCATGGCGCTAGGTATTGGAGCACGTCGAAGAGTCGCCGGATCTCGCCTATGGACTGCTGGGGAACCTTACGCGCCGTCGCGTAGTGGAGGATGGTGACGAGGGGGCTCGCGGTGGTGTCAAACTCAGTGGCGATGATGGCGGCGTCTGCGGTGAAGGGCATGGCCCCGGAGGTGGTGGAGCAGAAGTGTTTAGGGTCCACGAGGGTCCGATGAAAGAAGAACATGAGAAGGATGACAGCGGCGGCGGCGGCTATGAGGACGGAGAGAAGGCGTGGATTGGCGGAGTAGGGATTGAGAGGGTGTTTTTTCTTGGCTTCTCTTCGATTCTGGGATGGTTGGAATGACTTGAAGATCCACGGTTGCATGTTTTTGTTGTGTAGTGTTTGTTATTGGGTATGGTTCAATGCGTGAATGAATAATTAATCTGTTTAGGTTGTGGTTGAATGAATAGAATGAATGAATGTGATGGAGAAAATATGCATGAAGATGAAAAGCGATGTTGTAGTGGGTCAAGGTAGACGTGGCACTTCCTGGTTGATATAGCTGACTCATTTGTGTTTCTAAAATTAGCTTGATCTAGACATTGTCACCTGTGAATTGTATAATACTAAAATGTGAACATAGCTACTCCTGCCTGCTTCTTTTTTCTAGTCCTGCCTGCTTCTTTTGTAAACCAATTTTTCTTGCATGGGCTTAGGCACGCAAATTTTTATGTGTTTATGCAAGATTATATTATCAGATTTAAAATAGAATAATGACTTCTCAAATAATAACTATTGACGTTTGCAGACCAAGTACTTACTCGATGCCAGTTTTAGGATTTAAATTCAGTGATTTTGAGATTTGATATCTTTAGTGTCTTTAGGTATTTTTTGAAGAGAGACAGATAAAAGAGAAAAATGAGATAAGATATTTAGTGTTTGTTATTATAGTTATTATCCTTTATTAGTAACAAACTAACTCTTAGACTAGTTGTTAGTTAGTTATAGGAGTTAGGATTAGTTTGTTATATGAATGAGGTTTATCCTTATATAAGCAGCATAGCTGCTAGTATTGTAATTCAATTCTTCTCTTCAATAAACAAGAAGTATTATTCAGCAATGTATTCTTTCTTTTGTCCTCTATGCCAAGATGGTATCAGAGCTCAAATTTGAGCTCTGGTTTCCTTCTTCCTCTTGTTCCTTTTGTAAATCTGTTTGGTGCCCTATTCATCCTATTATTTTCCTTCTTCCTTACATTTCCTTTACAATCAACGTTCTAAGGTGAAGAATGGCAAACCAGAGCTATCAAGACTTAGCAACCAACTCCTTGAATCCTTACTATGTTCATGCCAACGAGAATCCATCTCTGGTTCTTGTTAACCCAGTTCTTGATGGTAAAAATTACCATACCTGGGCTCGCTCCATGAAAGTTGTTCTCCAAACCAAAAACAAAATCAAATTCGTCGATGGAACTTTCCAGCCTCCTGCAAAGAATGATTCTTTGTATGATGCATGGAATCGTTGCAACATCATGGTCCTTTCATGGATTCAACACTCTATTTCTTCATCAGTTCTCAAATTGGTTCCTTGGATGGATCGAGCCTCGGATGTTTGGAAAAACCTTCAAGAACGTTTTGCTCAAGAAGATATCTTTAGGATTTCTAACATTCAAGAGGATATTTGTAAATTCCAGCAAGGTAATTTTGATGTTTCTGACTATTTTACTGAACTGAAATCTATTGAGATGAGCTTGAAAATTACAGGACTCTCCCACAATGCAATTGTAATACCCCTTGCCCTTGTGGAGGTTTTGATAAAATCCAGAAATATAGAGATCAAGATTACACTTTCAGATTCCTCAAGGGTCTAAATGATCAATATTCCCATGTTCGATCCCAAATTATGCTTATGGATCCCTTACCTAATGTTACTAAGGCATTCTCTTTGGTTATACAACAAGAAAGGCAGATGAGTTCTCCCATTGTGCCTGGCAGTACAGTTGAGTCTAAGGGTCTTGCTTTCAATACAAATCAATTCAATGGAGGACCAAAGAGAGGGGAACTTCCACAAGAGGCAGAGGTCGTGGCAATTAAGGTAGAGGACCAAACACAAAATACTACACACACTGCACAAAGACCAACCATACAATTGATACCTGCTACTTCCTTCATGGGTTCCCTCCTGGATATCAGACCAGGAATACTACAACCAAGTCAGCAAATTCTGCTAACACTGATCAACAAGAAAGGACAAACCCAGATGTCTCCAAAGCAGGCTTTAATTTCACCCAGGATCAATATCAAGGCATTATTGACCTTTTACAACAAACCAGAAATGGCAACAATGCTGGCACACATACGGCCAACTCTATTCTCACAAGTCCTCTAACCTTGAACAATAATTCTAATCCCCCTAAACCCTCTGTCATTGGTAAGTTTTCTAATTCTTGGATCCTAGACACCGGGGCTACAGATCATATTACTTTTGATTTGCAAAACTTAGTTGATCCTCATCATATTTCTCCTGTTTATATTACTTTGCTTGATGGAACTCAAGTGATATCTAGGGCCATAGGAATTTCTTCTCTAACTTTACATAATGTTCTTTATGTGCCACAATTTCGTGTAAACTTGATTTCCATAACTAAATTGCTTCAACAGAACCATTGCAAAATTCTTCTTGAAACTGATTCTTGTTCTATCTTGCAGACTTACCCAAGGCACCTGATTGGTATAGTTAGGCTCGAAGATGGCCTGTATGTTTTGCAGCATTCAGCTTCAAAGGAACCAGCTACACACAATCCTGCTCCTGAGTGTCATTTTGCAACCAAGATTCATGATGATTATCTCCTTTGGCATGTTAGATTAGGGCATATATCTCCCTCTAGACATAAGTGTATATTTTCCCAATTTCCCTTTGTTCCTTATCAGGATAATGTTTCTCCATGTGACATTTGTCATTACTCTAGACAAAAGAAGTTACCACATTTTAGTAGCTCTACACATTCTAATTCCATCTTTGATATCTTGCATGCTGATATTTGGGGGCCCTATGCTCATATTTCTATATCAGGACATAGATACTTTTTGACTTTAGTTGATGATTTTAGTCGTTTCACTTGGATTATTCTTATGAAAACCAAGGCTGAAACCAGAAACCATATCCTTAACTTCATTACATAAATAGAAACACAATTCAACACTAAGCTTAAATTTCTTAGAAGTGATAATGGTTTGGAATTCATTATGCCCGATTTCTACTTAAGCAAGGGCATCATTCACCAAAGAACTTGTGTGGAAATCCCTCAAGAAAATGGGGTTTTTGAGAGGAAACACCAACATATCCTTAATGTTGCTCGAGCATTGTCTTTCCAAGCCAATTTGCCTTCTAACTTCTGGCACCTAGCAATTCAGCATGCCATTCAGTTAATTAATTGAATTCCTAGCCCTCTCCTTCAAGAAAAATGTCCTTATGAGCTGCTATATAAAGAACCACCTTCTTTGGTTCACCTCAAGGCCTTTGGTTGCCTTGTTTATGCTTCCACTTTACAAGCTCATAGAACTAAATTTCAGGCTAGGGCTATTAAGTCCATTTTTCTTGGTTATAGGCAGGGCACCAAAGGATATCTTTTATATGGCATTCAATCTCATTTTTCTTTGTTTCTAGGAATGTCATTTGAAAGTGAAACAGGGAAACAAGAAGGAGGGTTGAATTGTATTTCTTAAACCCTTTTTTTTATAAACCTTTTGTATAAAGAGTTTAAGCAAGCAGGATGTATAAATAAAACAAATCGAAAACAAGTTTTTGACAAACGTTAAGAAACTTTGTTTTCAATCCCCAAGTTAGTAAATAAATAAACTTGGCAAGATAGAGACAGAGAGACTCACACAGAAATGTATCGTGGTTCACTCTTTCAAATTGAAGAGCTATGTCCAGTCCCTTCCTTCAGAAGGTTTTTCCACTAAAACACTTAGCACTTTTCACAAGTTGTTTCCTAGTCACTCCAGACTTTACAACTCCAAGTATTCTACACCTCTCCAGGCACCAAGTATTCTTTTACAGACAAGCCTCTTCAGGCTCAACCAATCCTAAGATTTTGAGAAAGGTTAACTCACTAAGAGTGAGAGTATTACAAGATATATATAGCTCTTTGAATCTATTTGTAACTTTATAAAGAAAGAATATGAAAGTTTACAGATCTTTTGACTAGAGAGTAGTGTTTGCTTGAAAGCTTTTTGTTGCAAATGAATTTTCTCTTGTATGTATTTCTGCTCGTTTCTTCAAATGATGATATTTTAAATAGTCTTGACTATCCTCCGGATTTCAAACGGTAGGAAACATTTCCTTTTAGACATAGTGAAATATCCATTAGACACGTGTCCATTTGCTAGTTGTTTTCTGTTCATAGTACTGTCCTTTCTTTGTGTGAGCAGGGAGGCAACTTTGCTTTTGATAGAATAACAGTGATAGCAGCTTGCAGCAGGTTGAATCAGAGCAGACTGTCCTTTACTTTTTGGCCGTCATGCTTTCTGCTCTACGTGGCTCGACGTGTACAACGTTGTACCCTGTTTTGTCTTTATGAAAAGATAATTTTCTTTTGTAATCCAATCAAGACTTTTGAAAGAAATATGCCACGTCATCTGCAAAACAAAGTTAGTGGACGCACAAGTAATATAAAAGATTGGACGCATAATATACTTTATGACATCTGGACGTAAGACACTTATCCTTCAAAAAATAAGGCCCAAGTACCAGTTGGACGAACCACAAACTTATACCATTGGACGCAGAGAATGCTTTTGAGTTATTCGTCTAGTATGAGCTAGATGTAACTTTGGACGTTGAAGCTTAGTGCTCTTTTGAGAATATATCTGAAGTCAGAGACAAAGAAAAGGTCTTTTTGACCTTATGAAATTAGTAGCAACTGAACTTCAATTATTTTCATAAGCATATAATAATTTTGTTAATCATTAGAACTTTGAGGGGTCATAAACCATTCTTGTTTTGGTTCTAACAATCTCCCCCTTTTTTATGATGACAAACATTATTATAAAGTGTCTTTGAAAAAGATTCTCTGGTGGACAAAAGCTCCCCCTAAGATTATGCATCACTTATAGATATGTTTTAAACATTTAGATTAAGCATAGATGTCATAACTTTAGAACATAATATGAGCAAAGCATTATTATAAAGAGTCTAACACATAATAGAGAGATTTAGTTATGCATATATTTCCATTCCATATTAATTACACATTTTCCATATTCTCCCCCTGTTTTTCATCAGACAAAAAGGAATTGGGAATGTGAACATCATAGTCAGCTAAGAAAAGAAAAGAAGGAAATTATAAAAGACTTAAGGGATGGTGGAGACGGAGGAGGAATGTGAGGAAAGATTTGGTGAAGATAGTGCAGCAGTTGATCCATCCTTCGATTCACCTCTTGAGTTACCCTTGCAGAAACTCGATCTACCAAGTAGTCAGCAATGTCTTGAGAAAGTCCAGGAGGTAGAGGAGGTGCTGAAGCTTGAGCAGGATGAGCTTCTTCAGCAGCAGAGGTGTTGACTTCGTCATCTTCATCATCAAGATGCAGTTCCACAGTGTGATCTGATCAAGTGGAGTCATGATCAAGATGATTAGTGCATTGGACGGAACTTGCTTCTGCTTAAGTTTCAGGAAAGACATAGTCTTCACATCTTGCATCAAATTGTTTGATGCCACTAGACTCAGCACAACAATCTTCAGCAGACGGAGAGAAGTGAAGAGATGCTTGACCAAAGGCTTGGGTCACATCTTCAATAACTTCTTCATTTTCTCTAGCCACTGGAATCTCTAAGGTAGTAGCTTCCTCATGTGAGTACCATGGTAACAGGAGAATAGGAGGAAGAGAATATGATGATTCCAGGACCTGTGTATGAGAGGTAGAGGGTAGATCGTCACTAAATCCTCTGTGTTCAGTAGAGGATAAGGCGACGGGTGAGAAGGGTGGTGTAGGTGTAGGGTCGGAAGATTGAGTCTGTGTAGGTGTTGGTGGTAAGGGTGGTGATATGGGTTGTACATGTGGTTGTAGTGAAGGAGTGGTGGAGGAGGAAGTGGTTTGAGTTAGGTCTGTGATTTTAGGTCTGGGTGGCTTTCTAGCTACAGTTTTAAATCTCATCCTTCTAAGTGTTAGAGGTAAGGTCGAAGAAGGGCTAGGGTTGGTGGTTGGCGCACTAGATGGGGCTTCAGGTGTGATAGAGGGTATACAAGAGGTAGAAGGGTTGGGTAGGTTGGAGGGGGATGGTGTTACCTTAGTTTTCTTAACAAGAAGAAGGGCAATTGGAACATCATCCTCATCTTCTTCCTCTACGAGAAGCTTCCTTTTTCCATATCTGGGCTTAGATGGACCAACTTCCCGAGCCATTGGTTGCTGTTGAGCTTGAGAGAACGCACTGGCGTAAGCTTGCTGTTTAGCTGTTGAGCCAAAGTTTGCTTTGAGCATAGGTCCATCAACCTCTTCCATATAAGGTCTGACAACACCATTCAACTTGATGAAAGTTTCTCCATTAATGGTGTATGCAATACCTTCGATCATTGAAGCAAACTCCAGGTTTGGCTTTACCTCATATTCTTCAAAAACATCATGAGTCTTAGCTTGAGATTGTTCAAACAGTTCTTCCAACGAGGATGAATCAGAAGAGACTTGGGGTTGAGTAGTAACATTTGGAATTTGTTTCTTCCTTCTTTGTCTGCTTTGAAGAGTTTCCATACGTTGAGATTGTGCAATGTTGGACTGAGCTTCTTCAAAAGCAATGACAGATTTAAGTTGCATCTTAGAGAGGTTTGCTCTTCCAAACTGTGGGCAGCCTATGGTCTGGTAGATATGCCTTATGCTCGGATGAACCTTACTTAGCATTCGATAAATTCCTTGATTCTCAAAGACTCGAGAAAGAATAATTGCATAAGTGATTGTCTTAACAGTGGCAATGTCGCAATTTTCTTTGAAACGATCAAAGAGAAGGGAGAGAAGATTTATCTTCATGCTATAAAGGAGATGAGTAAGAAGAAAAGCATGCACCTCAGAGACAGAGTCCTTAGACTCAGCTTTATGCAAAACGGCTTTGTTCAAAATCTGATTCAGAATGTTTGCCTCGTCCTTCATAATAGTAGCACGAAAGAGAACATTAAGGTGAGCATTGGGATGTTTCTGAAAGATGAAAACGTTGTCTTTTCCCCCAAACTTGTTGTGCCATGATTTGGAGAAGGTTGCTCCAAAAGACATACACCTAATTGCAGACGCAATGCTTACTTTGGAGACGACGACTTTTTGTGTCCCCAAAACGTAACCAGAGATGTGACCTTCCTTTTCCAAGTGAGCAGTCCTCCAAAATTCAATGAGGAGTTTTGGATAGACTTCTGGATAGTTTGTGAAGAAGTGATCCCACCCTGCTCCAACAATATAGATTTTGATATCTGCTCCCAGTCTAGCCAACAGATTCAAGTCTATCTGATGTTCAATGTTGATCTTACAGTTATCTGGAACATCACGAGTTGGATGACTCGAAGGTGATAAGCCTTCTTGAGGGACGTTGCTGCTACCTTTACCGGTTGAACGGAGATTTTTTTCCCATTTTCAGAAGAGAGAGCTTTGAAGAAGATGAACAGTTGAAGGAAAAAGAGAGAAGGATTTCAGAGAAGGAGGCGTTTGATGTGGTTTTCAACTCATGGGTTTGGCTTATAAAGAGAGTAGTGAAGGTAACCAAACGTCAAAAAGTAATCGTGTTTAAAGAGTCATGATGACTTGCAGTTACCGAGGGTGGCTATTTAAGAGGGAAGTAATAGACGCACGACGTTTGAATGACTAACGAGTGCTGACTCAGCATAGGAACGTGTGGATGTCAGAGACATATTTTCAAAATATTTATTAAATAATTCATGATATTCAAATTATTCAACATTTATTGCAATTAATGACGTAAGCATGTGATGAGTGAAGTGCAGTAATTGGACGCAAACATATTGGATGCAAGTGTTTTTCGAACGCAAGGTCATTCAACATAGTGCATGTTGAGCTGTTTTCTTATGAAAGAAAACCTATCCTCTGCAAGAGGTTTTGTAAAGATATCTTCCCACTGATGGTCAGTATCAACAAATTTTATATCAAACACACCTTTTTGAATGTAATCTCTAATAAAGTGATGTTTGATTTCTATATGTTTTGCCCTTGAATGCAATATAGGATTTTTTGATAGATTAATTGCTGCAGTATTATCACAATAGATTGGAATCTTACTTTCATGAATGTTGTAGCCTTCCAGCTGATGTTTAATCCACAAGAGTTGTGAACAGCAACGTGCGGTAGAGATATATTCAGCTTCAGCAGTTGATAGAACTATGGTGCTTTGTCTCTTGCTTGACCATGATATAAGATTTGTTCCAAGATAGCGACAACCATTGTGAGACCCACTACCCCGCATATAATAAAACATAAATAAAATCATTCATGTCTTTAAAAATAGTATAACAATTATAAATAAAAACGTATCCTCCAGGGTAATGTGCATCACATCATCTATAACGTAAAACGTAGAAATATGAAATAATCAAAATCCTTTAAAAACAAATTGCGGAAAACATAAATAATAAACATGACCCAAATCCTGATGTCACATATCAGAGTTAGTATACATATACTGATAATACATCGGAATAAAACTAAACAACTGAACGTAAATCCTAACTACTACTACTAAGAGAGATCTCCACGGGATCACTCCTCGTCGGCATGCTCACCCTTCCCCATCAAGCATAAGGGGTTAAAAATGCTCCTGGCACGTGAGAATCGATTTCCAACCTCTGAAATCGATTTCTCAAGTCTTCAAATCGATTTCCATTACATGGAAATCGATTTCAACATGTTCAAATCGATTTTCCCAATCGATTTTGAACAAGGAAAATCGATTCTAGAAATCGATTTCTACAAGGCCAAATCGATTTCCACACCTTGGAAATTGATTCTTGGAGGCTTCAAATCAATTTCCATGTGCTGGAAATCGATTTCTGGGTGTCAGATCATGCAGCAACGGGTTTTCTCTGCTATCGGACCAGTCTACGTTCTCTAATTGACATATCAATCGAGCCTAAGCTATATATCACTAATTTGATTAGTCCAACACTCATAAATCATAACCTAAGTGTTCTCAAACTAATCCTTGGTCATCAATCTCACATCGCCTATTTATTTTCTCCCTATAACTATGTTCTTATAGTATGAGGTTAACAAAACACCATATCATGGCATAAACAACATGCTCATCATCATCAATTCATCAACAATCATATAAATCATGAACTCATAGTTATAAACATGTTATAACATCAAATTATTCATCAATCAATACTCATATAGCCAGAAAACAACATAACAACATTCATAGGCATACGCAGGCATACATAGGGGTCATGGGTTAAACCCTTCATCTTAACCTATCCCAAAACCCACATATTCATGACCAATTTTCTCCCCCATACCTGGTATGACGATTCACAGCCTAAGGGAAAGAGAACAGAGCCAAGTTCTGCTACGGTTCCTTCTTACGGGTTCAGCACTTGATCACGATCGCAACACTGGAAAGCAGAGTCGATCTTTAAGTTAAGGATTGAAAGGGAAAACAAATCTAGGATTAGAAACTTACCTTGGTTTCTAACTTAGGAGATTAACTCTAGCAGCAGGGGTAGACTAGCCAAACAACGGCGTGTTCTTGACGAAGAACACCAAAACAGGATTCGTCCTTTTGGGTTTTCTAGAGCAAGAGATCAATGAGAGCTCCTAGGGATGAGAAGAGGCAAC
This sequence comes from Ammopiptanthus mongolicus, assembly GCA_039655645.1. NCBI lineage: Eukaryota > Viridiplantae > Streptophyta > Magnoliopsida > Fabales > Fabaceae > Ammopiptanthus > Ammopiptanthus mongolicus. The sequence goes on along the minus strand of CM077349.1, from coordinate 26,239,609 downwards.
TAGTGAGTATAATAAGTTGTAGAAACTAGGTTTAGGTCATACGCTATGCATATATAACTTTTAGGGACGTTTTAGGACGAATGGGCCGTACACAGCATAGCCCGATAACACAACCGCGTACACAAGCTCTGACAAGCATGGGAATCGATTCCACAACCATGGAAATCGATTTTCCATTGGCCAAATCTATTTTCTTACCAAAGAAATCGATTTTTCCCTTTAAGCAATCGATTTTCACTTTCTGGAAATCGATTTCTTCATCTGGAAATCGATTTCCCAAATCGATTTCCCCCTCAGAAAACGTGTTTTTGGCCTCGACACTTGTAGATAATTATCTAAGCTTTCCAACGCATCCAAGATCACCTCAATCGGATGTCTAGAACTCAAGATATGGTCAAAACCGTGAAACAGGTTACTTGGACTCGAATGGATCGATTCCTAAAGGCTGAACTACTACAACTATGAACTTATGCATAAAAAACAAGCATAAACAACATATACAACCATCTATAAGCAAGGATTAACACATATAAACATAGAGGTGAAATGCAGGGTGTTATAACCACCACTTGTGCTTTTTCGTTCAATTTTATCTCCAGCATAGTCAGCATCACAGTATCCCAATAATCTGTACTCATTTGATTTCTCATAGAATAAACCCAGATTAGAAGAACCATTAAATATTGAAAGATTCTGTTGACAGATGTTAGATGATTTTCATAGGGATCAACTTGAAAACCCGCTCAAAGACATACACTAAACATTATGTCAGGTCTGGACGCAGTAAGATATAAGAGAGATCCAATCATAACTCTGTATACCTTTTGATTTACCTTTTTGTCTTTGTTGTCTTTGGTTAGAATGGACGTTGGATGCATAGGTGTGCTCATTGACTTACTATCGTCCATTTTAAATTTCTTTAGAAGATCTTTAGTGTCACTTGTAGACCCAAAAAGAATTTGAGTTCTCCCATCATGCTCATTTCGAATTCTTTTGTCATAAGTTCAGAAAATTCCTTGCATAGAGAATCATTAGTTGACTCAAAAATAATATCATCAATATAAATTTGGACTATTATGAAATTATCTTTATTTGTTTTCTTAAACAAGGTAGTATCTACTTTTCCTATACAAAAACCATTTTTCAAAACGCTACAAGAAATTTCGCTATTTCCCGGGGGTTTTTTTCCCATGGCTACAAAATTTGACATTTCCCACGGTCCAGGCCCTCGAAATACTCATGCTAGGTTTCCCACGGCCAAAACCGTGAGAAAATATGGCGCAAAATTCTCCCGCTAGGTTTTCCACGGCCTAAGTCGTCGCTAAGTTTTTTCGTTGTTTCCCATGGGTTGGACCGTGGGAACGTAACACTTCTTCCCACGGGTAGGGCCGTGGGAAAGTGTTTCTTATTCAGTAAGTGCTTTCCCTTTCCCTGTTGCCCATTCGAGAAACCTATTTCTCTCCCTCCCATTCACAAAGCTCCACCGCCAACCCTCCTCCGCCCTTTCGCAAACCGCCACCGCCAACCCTCAGGTCCCACCTCCCTCTTCCGCCCGGTAAGCCTCTCTCTATTCATTCGGTCTTTGTCTAACTTTTCCTCTCTCTTTGTCTCTCCTTTGTTTCTCTTTGCTCAAATTTTGTGAAACCCCTAAAATATAAAATGCCAAGGATGGTTTATTCAGATCCTGTTCAGCAATCCCAAACAAACAAAACTTGTAGAAGTGAGATCAAGCTGGGAGGAAGCTCATATATAGGCATGGTGAAGTCGGTTTTTTTTTTTTTATCCCAGCGAGCAGAAATTTGGGGCTGCAGCAACCCTTTCCTGGAAAACAGATGAGCGCAATTGAACCCTTAACATATGTGATATTATTGTGGTCAATTAGATATAACTTGCCTTACATAATTTTCTGATGTGAATAATGTGCATGTCTCAACAATTTTGTACTCATATTATTGGAGGGTGGTGCCTTTGACTATTCATATTATACAGGTTTGTGCCTTTTTTTATCATAAATATACTATACTTCTTCTATCTGTAGATTTGAGAAGTTGCATTTTGACATATTAATATTACATCAAAGCTTATTTAAGAGTGTCATCAAATGATATTAGAATCTAGAATGTTTATTATCTTTTTATAAAAAAAAAGCTGCAATTGTTGATTTGAATATTTTAAATGAAGTTTCACCAATTTATAGTGTGTTTACAGGTTATCTTTCTTGGTTTGTTAAATGCAAAACTGGAAGGATAGGTGGTGCTGTTTAGGCCTTATGGAAAATAATTTTCATTTCAACACTCGCCTCTTAAGTTTGCACCTTATACTGAAGCTATTTTGGTCTTGAAATGGTAGAACATTGGAGATTCTCTAATAGAATCTGGTCACATTTTGCTTTTCACACTTATGGAAGGTTTTATGTGGGGTCTTTTGATCAAGGTTTCGAAAATAGTAGGGACTACCACTGGGTATGGAATGTGGGACAAGGCACTTGGGGTCTCCAGAGACATTTCATGCGGTTTAATGCATTGCAGTACATGGGGGATAGCACTCAATTTTTATTGCTAGCTGGTTGTATTACTGCTTTTATTATCAAGCTCTATTTTAGGAAGAGTTTTGGCTTGCACAGGTGTCAATATTGTTTGTCTTTGGCTGTTATTGGATTGCAAGTGGTTGTTATTAGTTCTAGGCCATTAGGATCTTTTATGATTTTTGTTATCATGAGATATTTGGCTCTGATATATGGCTATTGGTTATTAGGTGCTTTTGTTTTGGTTTTGATGTAAAGTTATTTGCTTCATGGTGTAATTGTAATGTTAGGATAGTGAAAATGTTGTGATGTAATGGGTTTTGAGCACCCTTTGTGCCCCTTTAATATAATTCATTTGCTTATAGTAGCAATTGCATGATGAATTGCTATAATGACTATCAAATGCTCACTTTATTGAAGCTACTTGCAGAATAACATCTTCCATGAAATTTCCTTTTCATTATAAGTTGGTATTAAGTGTCTATAACTGAAATTACACATAATATTTTTTAAGAAAAAAATTATTTGAATTAAAATTATGTACTGGTTGTTGAAGAGAGCAAAACCCAACATCTGTTATTCCTCTGTTATTTTTTGGTACAACTTTTTAAGTTTCGACCTTAATTTGAATTATTATAATATAAATATTATTTTTTTTAGAAAATAAATTATATTTCCCAGGGCCTAGGCCGTGGGAAATGCATTTGGTCTATACCGAGGGTCAAGGCCGTGGGAAATGCTCTCGGTAACGTACCCAGGGGTTAAGCCGTGGGTAAATTTCCCATGGGTGTGACCGTGGGTAATTTCCCATGGCCTTTTGCATAATACTCGTGGGAAAAGATTTCCGACACCCCTTTTTCCGACCGATTTGAAGCCGTGGGTTGTCTGTGGGAAAAATGTCTTTTCCCACGGCTTTTGGTCTTTTCCCAGGGCTTTTGGCCGTGGGAAACATCGAAATTTCTTGTAGTGTAAGGAAAGGGCTGAGTTTCTCATACCAAGTTGTGGGAGCTTGTTTGAGTCCATATAAAGCTTTCTGAAGCTTATATACATACTCAGAATGAGAATGATCTTCAAATCCTGGAGGTTACAATACATAGACTTCTTCGTTAATTATTCCATTTAGAAAAGCACTTTTAACATCCATTTGATATAGTGTTATGTTATGGTGAGCAGCAAAAGATAGTAAAGTAAGTATTGCTTCTAATCTAGCAACATGAGCAAAGGTTTCAGTATAATCAATACCTTCTTCTTGAGAATAACCTTGTGCTACTAACCTTGCTTTGTTTCTCACAACTTTTCCATCTTCATCCATTTTATTTCTGAATACCTATTTCGTTCCAATTACGGATTTTTCGCTGGGTTCTTGAACTAAGGTCCAAACTTTGTTTCTTTCGAACTGATTGAGTTCCTCTTGCATGGCTAAAATCCATCCATCGTCCAAAAGAGCTTCGTCCACTGTTTTCTGTTCTAAATCGGATGAAAGCTGAATCAGCTTGATTTCTGAAGGTTGATCTTATTCTTACTTTGTCACTCGGTTGACCAAGAATTTAATCTTCAGGACGGTAGGTTTTGAGTTGCGAAGCTTTCTGACTATCATATGATGATTGAGGAGTTGACTCATCCGTTTTGACTTCCTCGATGATTTCCTTCCCTTCATTGGTTGGACGATGATCATTCAGATCAAGATCTGCAAGAGATTCGTCCAGCTCTGATAATACTTTATCAGGCTTCTTGTCATCAAATTTAACATGAATAGATTCTTTAACAATTAAAGATCTACAATTATAAATTCTGAAAGCTTTAGATGTTTTGGAGTATCCTAAGAAAATACCATTATCAACTTTGGCATCAAATTTACCTAGATTGTCTTTAGTATTTAATATAAAACAAGCACATCCAAAAGGATGAAAATATGATATGTTGGATTTTCGTCCTTTCCACAATTCATAAGGAGTCTTTTTCAGTATTGGTCTTATGTATACTCTATTTTGAATATAGCATGCTGTGTTAACAGCTTCAGCCCAAAAGTTCTTAGAGACAGAGTTATCATTGAATAATGTTCTTGCCATCTCTTGAAGAGACCTATTCTTTCTCTCAACGACCCCATTTTGTTGAGGTGTTCTAGGGGCAGAGAAATTGTGAAGAATACCATTTTCTTCACAGAATAGTTGGAAGTTTTCATTCTCAAACTCTCCTCCATGATCACTTCGGATTGAGTTTATACATATTCCTTTCTCATTTTGAATTCTTTTACAGAATATTGAGAATACTTCAAAAGATTCATCTTTGTGTGCTAGGAATATTACCCATGTCCATCTAGAATACTCGTCAATAACGACAAGCCCATATTTCTTTCCACTTAGGGAGACAGTTCTTGTTGGACCAAACAAATCTAAATGTAGCAATTCTAAAGGTCTGGTGTAGAAACAATATTCTTAGAATTAAAAGAATTTTTAACTTGTTTCCCCTTTTGACAGGCATCACAGAGAACATCTGATTTATAGGCAAGCTTTGGTAATCCTTTTACGATGTTATGATTTTGTAGCTTTGAGATTAGTCTCAAGCTTGCATGACCAAGTCTCTTGTGCCAAATCCATTTTTCATCATTTACAGACATCAGACATGATACATTTTGATTAGAGAGGTCCTCCAAGTCAATTTTATATACATTGTTTTGCCTCTTAACAGTGAATAGAGTGGACCCATCAGTATATTTGACTACACATTTATCTTCGTTGAAAGAAACCACAAATCCGTTGTCACATAATTGGCTTATGCTAAGCAGATTGTATTTTAACCCTTCAACGAATAATACATTATTTATAGAGGGAGAATTGTTCTTACCAATCTTACCAATACCCACAATCTTTCCCTTTTGATTGCCTCCGAAGACAACTGACCCTTCAGATTTTGGCTTTAGGTCTAGGAACATAGACTTTTCTCCAGTCATGTGACGTGAGCAACCACTGTCCAGGTACCATGATTGGTGTCTTCTTTCTGTTGTCAAGCAAGTCTGCAACAGAGATTATTATGCTCTTAGGTACCTAGATAGACTTGGGTCCTTTTTGGTTAGTTGCAGGCAGTTCAATAGTCCTAGCATATTTCTTGTGTACGCATTTGGATGCAAAGTGTTCATTTTTGCCACAAACAGAGCAGTACATTACTCTATTTGTCTCAGTTTTCTTGTAAAAGATATTTAGATTCTCCTTTCATAGTCTATACCAGATTTATCATGAGGAGATCTATATCTAAGAATTAAATTGAGTTTCTTTGATCCATCAGTAAATTTTGATAAACTATCAGTTAAATATATAACTTGATGCTCAAGTTTCTCAACTTCACAAGATGCACTAGACTCAGAACTTGAGATTTCAGTTAGACTGATTATCTCTTCTTTTAGTTTTCCATTCTCAGTTTTGACTTTGTCAAAGTCTTTATTGACTTTGGTGAATTTTATTTTAAGTGCTTTATATTCTGAATAAATAATGCATGATTCATTTAATAATTCATCATATGCTTCTTTGGAATAGTTAGATATATTTACCTCATCCTCTTCTGTTTCTGCCTCAGAAGAAACACTTGCCATGAGACATATTTCTGCTGCTAATGGGGATGCAAGTGGAGATCTTTCAAGGATATCCATTAAGTTAATCATTCCCCAAGCAGTTGTTTCAGCTAGGGCTTCTCTTCTTGCTCCATGTATACTTTGAAACAGAAAAGCTCTTGCCTCACAGTCTAGAGCAACTCTTCTTCTTTCTTCTGTGGTACAATTCTCAAGTGGTTTCATAGTGTATTCTCCATTGGTGATGATGATAGGGCAGAAGGTTTCATCAGTGAGGGTCTTCCAGTGTTCCTCTGATTCTTGTGTTGTGACAAAAGACTTGAAACTTTCTCTCCATTCTTCATATTCTGAAGATTCATAGATTAGCGGTCCTTCAGGAGGAGTAGGTCGCCTTCTTATGTAGAAGGCATTAAGCATGTCAAGCATTCTTTTCACAATACATTACAATATTGACAATTCTATCGTCCAAAGCACAAGTAAGAGTGTAAACAGCTTTTACATTGATTCTTGCTCTTCTTTCTTTTTCTTCAGAACACTCAACCCTTGGTTTAACCATACGTTCACCATTGATAACGGTAGTGGGACAAAAGCTATCATCAGTGTATGCTCTCCATAGATCATCAACATTTTGCGCTAAGTTGAATCTCATGAAGAGTTCCCTCCACATGGCATAGTCACCTATTCCATAGAAAATAGGTGGTCTGTTTATAGAGAGACCACTAAATTCCCTTAAAGGACGAACTTCAGGATATAGTGTGATTGAAGAGGTAGATTGTTCTTCTTCCTCAGATGATTCTTCAGAAGGATAGTTTTCAGACCAGAAACATAAGTTTGCCTCTTCTTCATTTTCTTCTTCTTCGGAAGAGTCAAGGTCTTCCCATGTTGCCATGAGCTTCTTGCTTTTCTTTTTGAAGAACTTTTTCTCATCTTTCAGCTGAGGGCACTCAGCCTTGAAGTGACCAGGTTTTTTGCACTCATAGCAAACCATTGGATTTTTGTCCTTGGTTTCACCATGATCTTTGAAATTTTTCTTTGCAAAGGGCCTTTTTCTCATGTTTTTATTTTTCAGAATGCGTTCAAGTTTCTTTGATATGAGAGACAGTTCATCATCATCAGATTCTTCTTCTTCATTTTCATCACTGGACTCATTTTCTTTGAAAGCTTTTGAGCTGGTGGCTTTTTGAGCTTTTAAGGCAATGGTCTTGCCTTTCTTGGCAGGGTTGTCCTTATTAAGTTCCTACTCATGGACTTGAAGAGTTCCCACAAGATCATCCAAGGTCAAGGTTGACAGATCCTTGGCTTGAGTGATTGCAGTGATGAGAGGTCTCCATTCCTTAGGTAAACTCCTGAGGATCTTTGTGACATTTTCTTTTGCAGTGTAAACCTTTCCAAGAGACTTGAGATTGTTTATAACAGTTTGGAAATGACCTATCATATCAAAGATGGTTTCTCCATTCTCCATTGTAAACATTTCGTATTGACTCATGAGTATTATGATCTTTGAGTCTTTCACTTTAGATGTTCCTTCATGAACGTTGGATAGAGTATCACAGATTTGTTTTGCTGAGTCACACCCATGAATCTTTTGGAACTCATATGGACTAAGAGCGCACATTAGAGTGTATCTTGCTTTATAGTTTTGCTCCATCTTACTTCGTTCATCATCTGTCCATTGAGTTTGATCTTTCTCAGTGCCATCAGGAATGTTGACGATGTGAGGACCATTCATGATTAATGGCCAAAGATCAGAGCTGGTGCTCAAGATGAATCCTTTGAATCTTTCTTTCCAGTAGAAGTAGTGAGTACCATTAAAGAATGGTGGTCTAGTTAATGAGGTACCTTCAAGAACAGGTTGGTTCCCGCTGGGCATCCCTTGTCCTGCCATCGAGCTTTGAGTGGATCTTTCCTCAATCATGGCTAAATGCTCAACCCAGAGGCTGAGCTCTGATACCAACTGAAAGTGAAACAGGGAAACACAAGAAGGGGGGTTGAATTGTGTTTCTTAAACCCCCTTTTTTTATAAACATTTTCTATAAAGAGTTTTAAGCAAGCAGGATGTATAAACAAAACAAATCGAAAACAAGTTTTTGACAAACGTTAAGAAACTTTGTTTTTAATCCCCAAGTTAGTAAATAAATAAACTTGACAAGATAGAGATAAGGAGATTCACACAGAGATGTATCCTGGTTCACTCTTTCAAATCGCAGAGCTAGGTCCAGTACCTTCCTTCAGAAGGTTTTTCCATTAAAACACTTAGCACTTTTCACAAGTTGTTTCCTAGTCACTCCAGACTTTACAACTCCAAGTATTCTACACTCTCCATGCACCAAGTATTTTTTTACAGACAAGCCTCTTCAGGCTCAACCAATCCTAAGATTTTGAAAAGGGTTTTGAGCTTTTTACAAACTCAATAAGAGTAAGAGTATTACAAGATATATAGCTTTTTGAATCTGTTTGTAACTTTACAAAGAAAGAATATGAAAGTTTACAGATCTTTTGACTAGAGAGTAGTGTTTGCTTGAAAGCTTTTTGTTGCGAATGAATTTTCTCTTATATGTATCTCTGCTTGTTTCTTCAAATAATGATTTTTTAAATAGTTTTGACTATCTTCCGGATTTCAAACGGTGGGAAACATTTCCATTTAGACACAGTGAAATATCCGTTAGACACATGTCCATTTGCTAGCTGTTTTCTGTTCATAGTTGTCCTTTCTTTGTGTGAGCAGGGAGGCAACTTTACTTTTGATAGAATAGCAGTGATAGTAGCTTGCAGCAAGCTGAATCAGAGCAGACTGTCCTTTGCTTTTTGGCCATTATGCTTTCTACTTTACGTGACTCAACGTGTACAATGTTGTACCCTGTTTTGTCTTTATGAAAAGATAATTTTCTTTTGTAATCCAGTCAAGACTTTTGAAAGAAATATGCCATGTCATCTGCAAAACAAAGTTAGTGGACGCACAAGTAATATAAAAGATTGGACGCATAATATACTTTATGACATCTGGACGTAAGACACTTATACTTCAAAAAATAAGGTCCAAGTACCGGTTGGACGAACCACAAACTTATACCATTGGACGTAGAGAATGCTTTTGAGCTATTCATCCAGTATGAGCTAGACATAACTTTGGACGTTGAAGCTTAGTGCTCTTTTTAGAATATATCTGAAGTCAGAGACAAAGAAAAGGTCTTTTTGACCTTATGAAATTAGTAGCAACTGATCTTCAATTTTTTTCATAAGCATATAATAATTTTGTTAATTATTAAAACTTTGAGGGGTCGTAAACCATTCCTGTTTTGGTTCTAACATTATTTTCTATGAAATGGTTTTTCCTTTTCATAATTCTTTGCAATCTAAAAATGATAAATCTACTGCTCCACTTATCCTTCCTCATTTTGATAGTTTACCAGAACAAGAATCTATTTCTGATCCTGATACTCCTCCAGAGTACCGTCCATTTGCTTCAGGTTCTCCATAGGCTGATTTATCAGAAACAGTTCCATCAATTTCTCAACAAGCTCCTGCAATTCAGCCTGCATTGGAGGCTGCTCCTATAAGACAATCTGCTAGGACACGATCCAAGCCTAGCTATTTGGAAGACTATTATTGTAGTCTTTCTTCAGCAGCAACCATACCAGGCTCTTTAGGAACTTCTTCTTTTCCCCTTTCTTTTGTTCTTTCTTATGCTAATTGTTCTTCTTCATATAAGAATTTCTGCTTAAATACTATTCAACATACTAAGCCAACCACTTATGCACAAGCTTCTCAATTCAACTGCTGGCAGCAAGCCATGCAATCTGAAATTGATGCATTAATTCTCAATAAAACTTGGATTGTTGTTGACCTTCCAGCTGGTAAAACTCCAATAGGATGTAAATGGGTGTATAAGATAAAATATCATTCCGATGGTTTTATAGAAAGATATAAAGCCAGATTAGTGGCTAAGTGTTATTCCCAAATGGAAGAAGTGGACTATTTTGAGACTTTTTCACCTGTTGCTAAATTAACAACAGTGAGAACTCTCCTTGCTTTAGCCTCCACTCAATCTTGGTTTCTTGAACAATGTGATGTAAACAATGCTTTTCTTCATGAAGATTTAAATGAGGAGGTCTATATGATCCCTCTTCCCGGATACAATTTTCCTTCTTCCTCTTCTACTACACAAGTTTGTTTATTGCATAAATCTATCTATGGCCTTAAACAGGCTAGTAGACAGTGGTATGCAAAATTATCTACTGCATTACTCTCTGTTGGTTATATTCAGACTACACTGGACCATTCTCTCTTTATTAAACATTCAAAATCTGTTTTTACTGCTTTACTTGTCTATGTCGATGACATAGTTCTTGCAGGTAATTCTATGACAGAAATAAATACAGTTAAGAGTTTTCTTCATAGCCAATTCAGAATTAAGGACCTAAGCACCCTTCGGTATTTCTTGGGTTTGGAAATTGCTAGGTCCCTTGCAGGCATTCTTCTTAACCAAAGGAAGTATGCTCTTGAGCTCCTTAAAGATAGTGGCTTTTTGGCAGCGAAGCCTGCTTCAACACCTTTTACTCCTTCTACCAAGCTTCAGAATGATTTAGGAGCTCCTTTTGCTGATGAATCAGCCTATAGATGACTCATAAGCCACCTATTATATCTAACCACCACTAGGCCAGACATTGCCTTTGCTGTTCAACAACTTAGTCAATTTGTTTCTCATCCATTAGAACCACATTATCAAGCTGCAACCAGAGTTCTTTGATATATCAAGAATTCTCCTTCACAATGTATTTTCTATCCTACTTCAAATAATATGAAACTGACTGGTTTTGCTGATTCAGGTTGGACATGCTGCACTGAAACTCGAAGATCAATCACTGGATATTGCGTTTTTCTTGGATCCTCTCTCATTTCATGGAAGTCTAAGAAATGAGAGAGGATCCACCTTGAGGGGGAGGGGGGTATTAGTGTTTGTTATTATGGTTATTGCCCTTTATCAGTAACTAACTAACTCTTAGACTAGTTGTTAGTTAGTTATAGGAGTTAGAATTAGTTTGTTATAAGAATGAGGTTTATCCTTATATAAGCAGCATAACTGCTAGTATTGTAATTCAATTCTTCTCTTCAATAAACAAGAATTATTATTCAGCAATGTATTCTTTCTTCTATCCTCTATACCAAAGATAAGATGAGAGAGAAAATGTCTAAACACACTAAAGTTACCAAATCTCAAAGTCACTGAATATATTTCCACTTATATGGTGCAGTCCAACGTTTTGGATTGCACCCATAATGTCCAATTGTAACCTGCTATAATAGGTCAATTTGGGAGTGGTTTTCAAATGTAAAGGGTTGACCGGTTTTTTGACAAATAGGTGAGAAGCCTTTATTTGCAAAGTCATCTCTTTCCCTCACCGATATTATCTCTTCCTTTTCTTCTCCATCAAAATCCAGCCATGAAAATATTATTTCTCAGCACTTGTATCCGAATCAAATTTTTTTCTTCCTGAATTACACTTCAAGTCAACACCGATAGTTCACCATTTTACTCTTATTAAATAAAATCAGCATTAATATTTAGAAAAGGTGAGTGAAACGGAACTCGCCCTCACCAAACTTGTAACTCCTCCCAAACACAGTCATCATCACGTTGTTCATCAAGTTTGTCCTAATACTTTTTGGTGAAATAAATTATCCCTAATTTATTCAGGATTATCTAATCGTATAACTATTTAATACTTTTTGAAGGATTTATTTGTTGCTTTCTATTTAGCTTTTACTCGAGTTGTATGTAAGCGAAGTGATTAATCCTTCCCCTTTTTCTTTAGGTCCAAAAGCTAGTAATGTTCATTGTTTTATTTACTTTTACTGTGGGATCAGTAATCTTGTTTACTCCATTTCCCAGCGTAATAAAAAAAATCACTGAACATGGATCTGTTGTTTTACATAAACGAGATTTGTGGCAAAGGTTTATGCTAACACTACTAAGGTGGGCTTAGCTGCGACAAACATAAATTAACGTTAAATGAATAATTGAGGTAGTACGCTTAAAACATACTTACCGGTACCATTTGCAAGCTTGATATTCACTCGCTAAGGCAAACATATGACAAGCTGAAACAGTGAGTCAAGAGATTTCTTTCAAGTTTCAACTCTAATCACAAAGTGGCTATTAACTAAAGAGGTGAAATGTTAACAGAACCATATCAGACCAACCAGAAGCTAGCATTTTCCAAATCATGAGACAGATATATTTGCATGGGCACATTGCCTATGTAGGCAACCACATACAGGCTTACAGCCCCATGCAAAACAATGACATAATTTAGCTAGAGATCAAGATAAAACTAATGTTATGCTATTGCATCCTCCAGCATGAGTCTACTTTTCTGATCTTCCATAACTCTGACAGAACCAGCTTCATCAATCATAGTAAGGAAGACATCCAGAGAGATTGATAAAGAGGCAGCATATGAAGATTGGCTATGTAACAATTAAGTATGCAGATTGGTCTGAGTGAAAGTTTATTCTTATCTCTTCTTTGTGGAAGATGCAGAGTTTGACCCACTTCCATGCCGAACAGCTCGAGGGACAAATGTCAAACCTTTGTGGCGGTGACCAAAGCTGATAGATGAAGGAGTGGAATCAGAAGTGCTCAATTTGGACACTGCCGAAGCAAGGTCATCTATGGCTGCATTTTCTACTTCCATCATTCCTGAAGCATCCTCCTTACGAACAGGTTGTTTGCGTTGGGACTTCAGCCTCTGTTTCTTTGATGGACGAGCCTTCTTGCAAAAGTCAAATGAGGTTGGAAATTTATGTTTGTCAATTAGATGCTGCTGCCTACTATTGTAGCTTTTGAATTTCAAACCACACCCTTCCACTAAACATTCATACTGTTCGACAAAGATATAAGGATCATATTAATGAGATGGTCTCCTAAAATCAAAATTGAACATGTGGATGCAAAAGCAAAAATGATAACAGGCTAAACTATGAGGCTTCAAACAAGGAATAAAGGACAAAAGGCAAGAAAATATCTAAAATGCATGCAAAGCAAAAAGATGTTTTACTCACTGTTTAAAAGAACCAAATTGTAAATTAGGCTTTTGTGTTGACATTTGTAAAATTATAAACTTGTGTAAGAAAGAAGAAAGGGGATACTTTATTAATAAAACTTGAAAGAAACAAAAGCCAAATTAAATACCTTACACCTTCAACATAGAATCAAAGAGTAGGATAGATGCAATTCTAACAAGAATCATTTCATGCTACCACAATGAATCAAATTTAGGAGTATTGTTAGGTCCAGCCCAATTAGGAAATTAGAATTTATTGCAAAGTTAGTTGGTTAGTTAATGAGAGGTTTCAACTATATAAATAGGAGAAGAGAGAAAGGAAAGGGGATTGAGAATTGTAGTTTGTTAGAACTGGGCAAAGGCTTAGTTGTGAAAGGGGAAACCCTTTGTGAAGGGGAAACCCTTTGAGGAGTTTACTCTCCTATTTTTGTTCTTTTTTCTGTTCAAAATTCAATAAAGATTGATTCTTTTCTTTTACTTTTCCAATTCTGTCTTTGGGTTCCTAACAAATTGATCCGACTTGTCGGATCTTTTGTCGGAGAGGATATGGAAAACTCGGAGGTGTTCTTGAAGGAGGAAACCAGCATTCATAGTTCGTGGAATTCCGACATTTTGGAGCTTAAACAAATGCTTCATCGGTTGCTGAAAATCGATGGAAAGGAAAAACCGAAGGAGGCGCAACCCACTGAGACCAAGAAAAGCATTAAAGGGATTAGAGAGGTCAAACAAATGCTTGGTCTGTGGATGAAAAAACTGGAAATTAATTGTGAGAAAGAAGGTACAGAGGCGCAATCTTCAAGGGAGACCGCGTTGTCGCAGTTGGACAAACATTGCGAGGGGAATTCTGGTGGAAAGGGTTTACATTTCAGCAATGAAGAACCCAGTTCTTGGGCAAAGAAGATTGAAGGGCGTAATTTCAGCGACAGTGACATTTTGATAGAGAAGATCAAGTTGGAAGAACCCGATTCTTGTAGCAAGGAAGAACCCAGTTCTTGGGAAACAAAGGTTGCATTGCCCAATTTGCCGTCGGAGAAGGTCGAGTAAGAACAAGAGACTCAAAAAGTATCAGATTGGCCACCAGAAAAAGTGCAAAAAGAGCAAGGGACAACGGCTGAAACCCATACAAAACCCGAAATCAATGATGACCCGGTGGAAGAGTTGCTTGGTGTCGAGAATATTCGGGAGAATATTCATGAGGCAGTTGAGATGGTAAATGAAAGTGGGATGGCAGCAGTGGGTCATTTCCATAAACCACAACACTCTTGGCCTTGTATTGGAGATGATGTAAGGATAGAGGTCAAGAATGCTTGGGGTACGACGGTCGAAAAAGGGCAGCAATACCGCTCGGGGGGGAGAAAGATTTGGGCTTGGAGGAGACCGGCCAAACCGCCGCTGCTGTGGCCGGAACTGTCGGATCAGAAGCTTCATATGACAACCAGGATGTACATAGTAGCTGAACAAGAGCAGAAGTGCCCCTCGATGCCGCCGCCGCCGCCAGAGCCGCCTGACACGCCACCACCAGAACTGCCAGCCTTGCTATCGCCGGAACCGCAAGTTCTGGAACCATCTGATGTGCTGCCGTCAGAACTGCTTGACCTGCCGCCAGTTGGGCCACTATCGGTGAGGAACAGATGCTGGTGTATGAAGAAGGCGAGAGCAGCATGGTTGTGGAAGGGAGAGCTGCATAACAAGAAAGCAAGGAGGGAAGAATTAGACCTAATGGGCCAGGCCCAAACTGGTCTCAGTCATGGGTCTCATGAAGAAGGAGTGAATCTGAAATTTTGTCAAAGGAGCTCATTTGAGGAACAAAAAGGCCCAGCCCAATTCTATAAGTAGAACAGCTGCAAACTAGAATTTTCCTATTGACCCTCAAGCAAGCTGACATCATTCCTAGTGGAAGAAGGCAGCAAAAGAGCTTCCAACCTTGAGGACAAGGTTGTTTCATGAGAGGGCAGTATTGTTAGGCCCAGCCCAATTAGGAAATTAGAATTAATTGCAAAGTTAGTTGGTTAGTTAATGAGAGGTTTCAACTGTATAAATAGGAGACGAGAGAAAGGAAAGGGGATTGAGAATTGTAGTTTGTTAGAACTGGGCAAAGGCTTAGTTGTGAAAGGGCAAACCCTTTGTGAAGGGGAAAGCCTTGGAGGAGATTACTCTCCTATTCTTGTTCTTTTTTCTGTTCAAGATTCAATAAAGATTGATTCTTTTCCTTTACTTTTCCAATACTGTCTTTGGGTTCCTAACACGTATATACCACATCATAGCCACGTGCCACTTTTGCCTGAAAGAAAGAATCATGCACTTCAGATACATGAATGCTGAGCAGACGTGATGTTGGATAGACTCTGGAACACACTGAACAACATGAAGTATGCCTTGCATTATAGTGATTTTCGAAGTCCTCCACAGAAGTCAAGCGTGCTCCACAACCAACAATGGGACAAAAGACTTCCCTGCACAAAAGGATAGCTTTAAAATCAGGCACACATGCTGCCATTCTATCAAAGTATCAGTAGACGTTAAACATTACCTTCATGGACAAGAGCATATTTTTCAACAGAGTAAGGTCTTGACTCTAAAAGTGTAACACAAATAATATTTTTTCAATAAAGGAGGAATTGGAGGAAATTAACAAGAATTATAAGGAAAAAAGATTTTTCACTGCAAAGCAAGTAGAATAACAGAAAACTATAGTAAGAGAACTACAAATAACAGACAAAATCCATCATGCACTGTTCTCAATTCTCAAAACCTACTAATTTCAACAGTTTACAATAGGCATCAGCTAGGTAAGACCTAGCAGCACTGTGTTAAATTAACACTCGTTAGTCTTTACTCTTAGGCCCTCCAGTATATCATAAATCATATGTTATTGATTTTTTTTTTTTTTTTTTTTTGTCTTTCATGTATTAAATTTCAAGCCCAATTTTTTAAAACCATATAGAAGCATTTAAATTGGAGCTCACATATGAATACAGTAAGTACCAAAACCATGAGTGCATTACAGTTTTCAAAAGAGTCAGCAAGAGCATGAATAACAACAAACCCATTACCTGCCTTCCTCTTGTATCCAATTCTCAAGCTGTTGCTTTTCTTCTGTTAATTCCAGGGCAACCTTTGAAATACAAAAGGGTAAGTAAGAATTCCCACTTCAACATTCAGCACGTCAAGTATTCATAATCATTAACCAAACAAACAACAACCTTAAACAACTCTAGCACCAAACATTGCTAAAAAAATTTAATAGCAATACTATTGATACTCTAAATTGTGTATTCATATTCCCTATTAACCAATCATAATTTTAATTTTAATATATTTTGTAAAATTATGATTAGTTACCAGGAATATAAATAGGAGTGCCAAAGACTCACCCGTGTTTACGAGGCTTGAAAAAGAGAAATGATATTCAACATTATGAATTTAAATTATGATTTTTTTTTTAATTTTTTTTTTTATAATCTTATGAGTTATTCGGAATGCCTGATACACATCCTAATCAAAGTGAGACAAAGTTGGGCAATGAAATTTAAATTTATGAAAATGGAAAGGGGGAAAAAGAAAAGAAAAGAAAAGAAAACCTGTTTAGCAAGTAGTTCACGTTCGAGGTTGCCTGGGGAGAAGAAAGGAGAGTCGGGTCGGAACCTGCGAGGAATCGGGTTCCAGTAGGGAAATCCTGATTGCAGATTCTGCTCCACATCCATCGTCATCACCGATTTCCTCCCTCACTCTTCACTCGTCACTGGAGACTGAGAAACGAGTTTTGTTTCGAATTTCGCATTTGAATGGAAACTTGCAATTTGGATCAATCTAGAACCGGGTTTCCGGTGCACCCATTTCTTTCGAGTCAATATTTGGGTCTGTCTTGAGGGTGCACCGCTAAAATATTAACACGCTAAAATAAGTATTGCTTATTTGTGAAGTATTTCTTTCGATGTTAAGGTTTTGATAGAATTGATTTTGAAATAATTGATGTAAAAAATTTGATTTTATAAAAGGTGAAGGTTAAGGTGAAGCACTTTGTGGGTGTTTTATAGGTACAACAGTAAAATTACCTACTATAACAGGTGATGTTTACTGGTAGGTAAAAATAAAATATTATTATTTAATCCCTCAAAATTTGGAAATTGCTAAAAAAAAAAAAAAAACTTGTTCTAGGTTTGTTTAGCCCATCTAGCTACCACTCTTCTCTCTCCCTCCGAATGCCACCTTGAATGGACACAGTTCGTGAAGCTGATAACAAAGGCCATCACTAAACCCTCCTAGAAGCATGTATGGTATGTGCTGAAGAATGAGGAACGACCACCATTGAACCCTCCTGGAAGCATGTATGGTATGTGTTGAAGCATGAGTACCTCACAATGTCACAAGTGCCAGGATGTATGGTATGTGTTGAAGCATGAATTCCTCAAAGTGTTGGCACCAAAATCACTGCCTCATAGTGTCAGCGCTGGAATTGTTGCGTTATAATGTTGAAGTTTGAATTGCTACCAGAGGAGAGGTGAGTTGACGTGTTGATGAGGAACCGCTGACGATGCTTGTGAGGTTGTCGCAAAGTTGCTGCATGGATGGCGACATGAATGGCAAGTCTCGCCTGTGGCTGCGAAAGTCTCTCCGGCAATGGTGAAAAACAAAATTAAGCAAACCACAGTGCAACATAAGAACTATGCTTCAAACTGCAAATCCAGATTGATAAAGAAGAGTGAGACCAAGGGATTTTGGAAATTCTATTTTCAGTTTCTTTACAAATTCCAATTGATCTGTCACCTTGAATGGGCAGCAATACCTGATCTACAACTTCGAACGCCACCTTGAATGGGCAGCAATCCCTGATCTACAACTTCGTCACCATCTAGAAATCCATCGTCCGCAATCCACCACTCTTAATCATGTGATTAACTAAGAGAGATTATACCCTAAGAGATACCTAAGGACTACTTTGCAAAAAGATAAGAAAGAGCCCATACAGGTAAACGGTAAAAGATCCTCACCGTCCAATAAAATACCATTAAATCTAATGGATATCAATGGTGCTGCATAGGTATAGCACCCATTTGGTGCTTCACGGTAGCCTTCACCTTTAAAAAAAATCTAGGTTAAAAAAATTGATTTGTGTTTGGTGATGATATTTGAAAAGTGAGTTTAAAAGAATTGATAAAGTAAAATCACTTTTGATATATAAATATAAAGAATTTTCTGGGTTCCACGCCTAGAATCAATTGTACTCAACGGAAAATTTAGGAATTCCTGCTTCTCTTAAAATCAAGAGAAGTGCTAGCAACACACTATCTAATACACTCTTTCCAACACGCTCTCTCCGATTGGTTGAAATTAGTGTGGGTCCCACTAATTCATGTGGGTCTCACTTGAATTTTGTAGGACCTACATGAATTTCAACCAATAGGAAAGAGTTTGTTGGAAAGAGAGTGTTAAAGAGTGTGTTCCTAACATTTCTCTAAAATCAATTCTACCTAACCCAAAATCGTTTCTTTACCCAATTTTATAAACAGACACATTCAGAATCCTAAAATCATTTTCAGTGCACCTAGAATCACATTTCGATTGCCCAAAATATTAACCAAAAGACACTTAAAGTGTGATCCTATAATAAGTAATTTTGTATTTTCCTTCTTTACCAACTTTTGACCAAACCCAATGATTGGTGTTTACGAGGCGACTTTAATTTGACCAGAGCTCCATCTCATATTTGATCACATTATTTGTTTGAACCTAAACCTCACCTTACTATAACCCGAGACCAACCTGATCTGATATATTGATATAATATATAAATTTGAATATTATACATAACTAGATCGGAGAGTTAAAGAAGTAGAAACTAAAACTAAGTTATATTTTGTAATATATATCTCAAAACAAGTAATATCAATATAAATATATAATCATGTTATGTAAAAGAGTTATTAATTTAAATCAAGGAGTCTTATTACTAATACCTAATTGTAAAAAAAAGTATAAGTGTTGAAAAAATGTGTGACACCAGGTCAGGTTGAGACAACCTAAAGCATAATATGAACCCAACATGAAACACACGAGTTTAATTTATATAACTCAAACCATTGCAATTAGCTTTGTGGCGGAATAAGTTAGCTGGATGTGTGGATCTCTAACACCCCTACCAACTCCCTAAGAAAGAGAACAAGTTTTAGGAACTCCATGAGAACATTATTTCCCTCACCAATGTACCCACTCCCATATAATCTGTAACACCTCGATTTTCACTGCTTTCTAATATCGATAATTTATATGAATATGTTTATATTTTATCCGAGACTTAGAAAATGATTTTAAATAAACTAAGATCATATTCATACTCTACTTTATTGTAGAGAGTTGCAGTTAAATTTTTGGTCGAAAATTCAGACAAAAACCGGTCTGTGTCTTCACTGACAGTAATATTTTACTGATAAGAAAATTTAATTTTGACTCATGAACAAAATGGTTAGGTTTTATATCGAATTTCCAACGACTTTGGTTATTTTAAAATTTTTCACTAAAAAGTGAAATAATATATATTATTCGGGCAATATATTAAATCGGGCGAACTACAGAGCAGAATACGGGATTGCCAAGAACCGCTAACAGATAAATAACAAGTCATATCAAGACAAGTCATCTAGGTGAGTTATGCAGGTGACTCACCATTGTCATGATGGCTTTAGAGATTTTATGACATTTATGTCCTTAGCCTTTTGTTAAATGCCAATTTGGTCCCTACGTGATTTTACTCTTTTGTCCCTAAATGAACAAATTTTGGCCCTCCTTGCCCTTGAGGCACATGCCCAAAAACACCCGAGCGTGTTGAAGAGGCAACACGCGCTAACACGTGTGGGTGACACGTGTCACAACTGGACACGTGTCACGTAGAGGAGAAGGTGGCAAGGAGGTTGCCACCAAAAGATGACACGTGGGCTCACTAAAGGACACCTAACTAGCCCAGGATCATGCTACCTATCCTAATTAAAGGACACCTAACTAAACCTACACATGACACCTAACACCTAGACTAGGACACCTAATTACTCTAAGTGACACCTAACCAACCTAAAACATGACACCTAGCAACCTAAATGATTCTAATCTAATAAATGTAATCAAAATACACTAAGCTTCATATTCTACCCTCATTTTGGCGAGCTGGACCAGGGAGCAAGAGTGAAGAGAGTTCACTCCAAGAAGCCATTGTTGAAGATTTTTAAAGCTTGGTTGGAGTTGCTCCGGTCATCGGAATTTTTAACCGATCGTGTATTCGGGTTCGTAGCTGCGACACCTTCGCACTGCTATCTTTCTATGTGAGTATCATCAAGGTAAGTCGGTGCCGACATGTACCTTCTTTTGGTCATTCAATTCCATTTCTTCCTCGTTCTTGATCCCGGCATCGTTTCGGTGCGTTTTAGGCTTTTACGGGTGTTTCTGCAGTATTGATCATTCGAGGAGTCGCATGAGGGATCGTGCTTGGTGCTTGGGCTACGAGACAGCCTCTGTTTGGGTAAGGAATTTCATATTTCGTGGGCTGAATCCTTGTTCCTTTGATTCATTGTTCTTCGATCGTTTATCGTCGATTTTGTGCTTGTTTATGAGTTTTTGGTTGTTTTTGGACCTCGTGCGTGTGCTCGGGACGATTATTGGCCCAACGTACGTGTCGGGGTCAGGGGTATCTTTGGCGGTGGTTTAGAGCTGAGTGTTGTGCTCGTTGGGAAGCGTGTACGATTGTCGGTTGCGAAGCAGCAGTCAATGTTGCAACGGAATGCGCACAGGAAACTGTTTAGGTGGGGAGAAAGAATGATTGTCGTCGGGAAGGCAAGCGTAGTATAGAATGTATACATGTGTAGGGGAACCTTAAACCCTACTAGAGGTTGAACCCTGGACAAAGTACCTAGACCGCAGGTATAGGTATCTTTGGGCTATCACCGCTAAGATAATAAGGCTAGACGATGTGATTGTTGAGGTTGATATGTTGAATTGACTATGTGATTATCTCTTTATCTGTTAGCATGAAGATATCTATATTGACATGCTTATTGTTGTGATATTTGATTCTTGTGATTGGCTGGATGATTGTCGATGAGAGTATGGTGAGATGGTGATGTTGTTAGGGTTGATACCATCGTGGTTATGACCGTGGAGCTGTGGCTTGTGGACACAAGGCGTCATGTTGATGTTGATGTTATCGTGGATGCAATGCATCGTGGCTGTGGCCGAGTGCTTAGGCGTGAGGTTTTGGTATCAACCTGTGATGGATGTTTGTTGCACATTATAGCATATTTGATCCCAATGGGGGATGCCCAAATAGGTGTGAGATGTGTACCACTGATCTCGAGGCGAGATGTCCAATTGAGGACGTTATTGATCCTTACGAGGATGTCCAATTGGGGACATGATGTATTGATCCCGACGGGGATGTCTGATTGGGGACGTTATTGATCTCGACGGGAATGTCCAACTGGGGACATGACGAAATCGGCCGACATGCATATAGGGATAGTATTTTGAGCGGGGGTGGTGAGTGTTGTGAGCACGAGACTCTTTCTCTGTCTTTGATGTACTTTGTTTTATTTCAATTTCAGATCTACTGATGCTTGTACACATTACTACTGTAGCCCTACTGATGGGGCAACCGATGCATGAATATATCTTTTATGTTTTACCTGTGTCACTCTGATGTATGCGTGCTTTAGTTTAGTCTTGTTTACGTGTTTAATCTTTTCGCGTCGCTTCGGATTAATAAAGCGCAATAACGTTTATATACGGTTAAGGTTAGTTAATATCTTAGGTTCTTTAATGGGACGGCGAGTCGCCTCATAATCCTCCATCAAGCTTCCATTCACTACAACAAAAAAGGGATTAGACAACGTTTATTTTTTGCCTACAACAGCGCTTACAAGCGCTGTTCATGTAACTGCTGTGGTAGGTTGGAAGGAAAAGGCAGCGATTCTGAAGCGCTATCTAAAAGATAATTAGACAGCGCTTCCTCAAGGAAGCGCTGTCTATATACCATACACAAACACAGAAGCGTTGTCTAATTATCTTTTAGACAGCGCTTCCTTCAGGAAGCGCTGTGTTTTGTGTATTTTAGACAGCGCTTCCTTCTATACCCTTATTTTTTTAAAAAAAATTTACATTCTTTTTTCAATTATCCCCCTACACTCAACAAAACCAATACATACCAGCTGCAATTTCTCATCAAAACCAGTACATATATACCAAAATAACCATTCAAGTAGAATTTCTATACCTTAATTACTAACACAGTATACAAAAGTAAGGTTAACTTAGTTGCATATACAAAAAGAAGTCTGCTCTTAAAATTTGTACTACACTAACAGCACTAACAGAGGTTCACTAACAACATTTATACACTATGTACACTATAACAACACTTTACACTACATACTATAGCTTCACTACTTAATACTAGCTAGCTGCATCTAGGTGCACTTCATATATATCCAAGCTTGTTGCTGCCCCTGCACACAAGATACACACAACTTAAATTTACAACACACCAACAAATTAGATATACACACACAATCACTTGCACAATGCACACAAACCTAATAGGAGAGGCACTACTCTAACTTATAACATCATAGTATATGTGTACTCTACCTTTATTTTTGGATAAAATTCGTAACAACATAGCGACACCACTCTTCCCTGAGTTCAATAAGTTGATCATCATAATATGTGCCACATTTACACTCAGGAAAGTACTGCGAAATGAAAATTAAATCAATTAGACTTAAAGTACATTCAATTAATGATAAAATGTGTGTAATTTAATTATTAAACTAGAGCTAAAATTACATACCGTCGTTGGGATTTGCGTTTGGTTTTGAACGACGATATCCTTGATAAACTTCAGGACATAGTAGCCTCAATCGTCGCTATTCGGTTGGCGGGGGCACTATAAAACCGAAAATAATAAATTAAAAGTTTCAAGTTAACTTTTAACCTAAATAATTGCATATGGGTTTTTGTAAATACCTCTATAGATATCCATTTAGTCTTGGACGACTTAGAATATCTCGACTTGGCTCCTCCACTGCAGGCACGATGAATTAGCAAAGCCCTGATTTAAAAATCAAACAACTTCATTAAGTTATATAATCATGATCACTATTTATATATATGAAGATAAAAATAAATGCATATATACTTACTGATTGTAGATATCCTTCATTTTTTGGCGAATGTTATAGTCAGCATGAAAGGGGTCTAAATAGTACACTATGTCTTCTTTGGGATTGATCGCTAACAATACCCATTGTTGCCTACAAAAAGGTTTATTATAGTTAGCAATCATCACATTTCACAAAAGAAAACAATATCGCTAACTATGTGATATACTATATGATTTAATGACTCACCCTACGTTGCACGGTGACAAAAACAAGGTCTCATAATCTGGATTTTCTAATGACAAGCGATCAGCTATATATTGTTGATGCCCAGATCCGTATTACATAGCTGTTCATAAAGGGCATAGAAATCTGAACCTCTGAGTCCTTTGTTCAGGTACCAGGAACATATGGTACAAGTATAAAAAATTAAAACATGTATATAAATTGATAGATTAATAATAAATCAAAATTTTAGACAAGATATAACCTTTAAAGTTTGATGTAATACCTGAGATATACACTAATAACAGAGAACGCCAACCATTCATGATTAAGGATTTCTTTGATTTCCGTATCACCACCGAGCATTAATGTGTGCTCATAACCCAAAATGTCTTCCTCCATATGAATCATGACTTGATCATTCCCCAATATTGTTAGCACATGGACTCTAAGGTAGACTATGAAATCTGTATCATGTACTACAAGAGCCCGAGAGGGTTGAGATTTGTTCCCGTTTTTTACTGGGGATGTAACTGACCCCTTTGTGTGCTCCTTGCCACTACAATAGGGGAAGGCCGAGGTTTTGTCACTTTCATGCTAGCTGTGTTCTCCGACCCTTTGCCCTTGCCCTTGGATTTAGATTTGGATTTTTGGGGTGCCTATATAAAAAACATTGCAATACATTAATGAGTTAGTGACCACCTAATTTAACAAACATATATATGATAATGAATCCTATTTATTGACATATACCTTGTCACATACACCTATGAGGCTGATTGGCCATGCCACATAGGTACCTATTGCCTGGTCCACTATCATGACATCTGCCTCCTCAAGTGGTACAGGCAATGGTTCATCACCCTCAACACCAAACTCAACTGCAACTTTCACATGACTAGGAGGCAATGGTCGGTTATGCAGTGTTACACCCGGTTCGTTATAGACCATCCCCCTAGCTACAATGCGATGAGTTGGGCTTGACAAATATAGGTTGCATGGGTTGTTGCCCTAAACCAGTGATAAACAAAATATTAATATGTGAACTGTCAATGCAATACGTACAAGTAAAGAAAAAAAAACATAACAACTATTACCTCAGGAGGCATACGAGTGCAACTATCTCTGACACTACGTGGAGTAGGTAAATCAGGCTCAGGCTCATGCTCATGCTTGCTCACGTCCCTCCACTGTTGTCTTGTTCTGTATGCAGCTTTGCAACGCTCGAACTTGTTGCGCCAGATTAGCTACTTCCCTCCTCAACTCCACCACTTCAGCAACATCTTCTTGTTTGGCGCGCT
This sequence comes from Ammopiptanthus mongolicus, assembly GCA_039655645.1. Taxonomy (NCBI): domain Eukaryota; kingdom Viridiplantae; phylum Streptophyta; class Magnoliopsida; order Fabales; family Fabaceae; genus Ammopiptanthus; species Ammopiptanthus mongolicus. The sequence goes on along the minus strand of CM077349.1, from coordinate 26,214,791 downwards.
GTTGTGCTCCTACGATAGTTTTCTGTGAGGGACCAAATCCCACGCCCCTATAGCGACCAGGATACTCTTTAGCGGGTATGGCTTTTGCAAGGATGTCATGGCGACCAACATAATCTGTTATCTCCCCCTGTGTTACAGACTGTGATATGGTATCCTGAGACACAAATATTATTCACAAAGATGTTTCACATTATTCACAAATATCAAAAGAGGATTACAAATGTAAATGTTAATATAAGAACATATACTTACAATTCTTTCAGCCACTTGCCTAGAGTTGGGATTTACAATCACACCTTGCTCATTCATACGGGCTTCTGGCCACAAAATATGCCGTTCAATGCTTTCAGTTTCTGGGTCTCGTCTTGCCTACCGCAACTGTACATTTGAACAAACAAATTGAAATCCATCAATGCTAAGAAATAAACCTAAAAATGCGTTAAATGAAATGACTTATTGTACATATCTTTTTTTCCTCAATGCCTGCATACCCTACATTCCCTTTATGGTAAGGGTAGGGAGGAGATGACGCTTTCTCCCGATTTTCACGGCTTATTTTCTACATAGACACAGAAGTAAGTATTAATGCACACTGACCTAAATAAGTAGCAATGCATAGTATACACAAAAGTAAGTAAATACCAAAAAATCTTCATCTTCAGTCCGTTTTATGACAAAGGCTCTCCAATCGTCCGGTCGTATAATCTCAGCATATTTGGGTGGAGGCTCTTGTCTGACATTCCCACCATCATCTCTCAGCCACTTTGTCGTTAACTTACTTTTGAAGTTGCGGTGTAATTTTCCGGCTTCCTTAAGTATCATGTCTCGTCGGGTCTCATCAACATTAAAACAGGCCTGCAAAGACAAAAAAAAAATGTCACAATATAAATATGTTTACATAATTAACTAATGCTAATTAATTTACATGTATATCACGCCAGATGTCATCTTTCAGACTGTCCAAATCTCTTGACTTCCAATTGCTGCAGGTAATTGGGACTATCTACCGCACTATGGCCCCACTGTAATTAACCAACTGCTTATTATTTGTACCAATTGGCCGACCCTTTACATTCCAAGTAACCTAAAAATATTTGATGAAATGTATAAATTAAAGATAACAAACTATAGAATCAAACCATTAACTGCTATTGAGTTAGTAATATATTACCTCAAGTCTCACTCCTCTACTCCTATGACGGACGATATTCTTCTTAAAAGTCGGTCCATGACGCCTCATATTTTTCTTGGGCTCGGCCCCACTATCATGACAAGGAGATGCCATTTACCTGTAACAAAATTAGACACACAAGTAAAAACGTCAATTCACAATCATACAAGTTTATTTACAGAAATCGATGAATGAAAATTTAATTGATCAAGAAATTAAAAAAAATATAATGACTATATAAATGTTTAAGTCTATCTTTTTCTTTTTCTTGTTGGATTGAGATTTGCATCTCGCTTTTTGGTACGAAATAATGGATTGACCCAAAGCCCCTCATCATGATCATTTCTAATATACATATCATCCTCTCTAGTTGGATTAGCCTCGAGTGATTGTGATCCCGGAGAAAGGATCATCCTCAATATCAGCATCTTCATGTGTTTGATCATTAATCTCATTAAGAATCATTTTGTTAGACAATAGAACAATGGACCAATTTGTATTAGCTGGATCGGTGACATAGAACACTTGATGAGCTTGTGATGCTAAAATAAAAGATTCATCTTTATACTCCACTTTATTGAAATCCACCCGCATGAACCCCAATTCATCCATTTGTACACCGTTATTATTGTCAACCCACTTACAATGGAACACTGGCACCCGAAACATAGTGTAATCCAACTCCCATATGCGTTCAATGACCCCGAAGTATGACATGTTTGCGTATATAGGGTTTCTGTCTTTAGCACTTGAGAAATGCATAGATTGAGCTACAAGAGTCACCCCACTATTTTGCATTGTACTCCGATCATCTTGTTCTTTTGTATAGAATGTGTATCCATTCATCAGATAACCGGTGTAAGAGAAAACATGCACAGTTGGACCCTTCGCTAACCATCTTAATCTCTCCGAAACTGAAGTAGGATTTATAGTCAACTTTGCAGAAATATGATCTTTAAGCCACGTTATAAAACAATGATTGTGTTCTCTTGTTAACCAAGTTTGAGTCTTATTTGGATAAGAACTCTTAAGTAGGTCCTTGTGTTTTATAACAAATGGCTCAACCTCATCGGCATTGTGAAGAACATATAAATGTGCTTGCTCCAATTTTGTCCTTGGTATAGTCAATATTTCAGTTCCAGTAATCCCTTGCCATATGGTTTTTTCTCTGTGACGAGACATTGGCAGCCCTACGGAATATTCAATATTGGATAGGTATTCGGTACAGAATTCAACCGCTTCTTCGACTATGTACCGTTCAACAATACAACCCTCTGGCCGAGATCGGTTTTTCACATACCCTTTTAATATTTTCATGTAACGCTCAAACGGATACATCTATCTCATATAAGCTGGCCCACATAATTGTGTCTCTCTAACCAGATGAACAGTTAGACGAATCATTATGTCAAAGAATGAAGGTGGGAAATACATCTCAAGCTCACACAGAGTCACAACAATTTCTTTTTGCAATGTTGGCAACTTTCCAGGGTCAATCACTCTGCTGCAAATTGCCTTGAAGAAGAAAAAAAGTTTAGTTAAGGTCTCCAGCACTTTCTTGGGCAAAATGGATCGCATACCGATGGGTAGCAAATTCTCCATAATAATATGGCAATCATGGGACTTTAGACCCTTTAACTTGAGATCTTTCATTGATACGAGGTTCCTAATGTTTGAAGAGTATCCCTCTGGAACCTTAACTCCATGAAGAAACTTACACAAAACAATTTTCTCTTTTCTAGATAGAGTATAAGCGGCTGGAGGTAAATATGTACGTTTCCCCTTCTTTACCGGTCCCAATTCTCGTCTCAATCCCATATTAACCAAGTCCAGCCTTGCATTGATGCCATCTTTAGTCTTCCCTGGCACATTGAGTAAGGTACCAATGACACTGTCAAATATATTTTTTTTAACATGCATCACATCAATGAAATGTCTTACGTATAATGACTTCCAATAAGGGAGCTCAAAGAAAATAGACCTTTTCTTCCACCCTCGTGTAACAAGCTCTCCCGCAAAAGGTTTCCCGAATTCAATATTCAAATCTTCTACCTTTTCAAAAGTTACACATCCGTCAACGGCAAAGGAGCTCTACGTTCTTCTGTATTCCCATTGAATGCTTTTCTCCAAAATCTATAATGATGACTCGAATGCAAAAATCTACAATGCCCAAGGAAGACATTCTTCTTACCATGTTCCAACCGCATCCAATCCGTACCATCTTTACATATAAGGCATGCACACTGACCTTTGGTACTATATCCTGACAGATTACCGTATGCCGGAAAATCATTAATGGTGCCAAAGATCATACATTTCAAGGTGAAACTTTCTTCTCTATACCCATCATACACATCTACACCTGTCTCCCACATTTGCTTCAAGTCTTCAATTAAAGGAGCCAAGTATATGTCGATATCATTTCCTGGCTGTTTGGGCCCAGAAATTAACAAAGACGACATCATATATTTGCGCTTCATGCATAGCCATGGAGGTAGGTTATAAATCACCAAAATTACAGGCCATGTACTGTGAGAGCTAGTTTGAACACCATGCGAGTTAAATCCGTCATTAGACAATGCAAGTCGTAGGTTTCTTGGTTCTTGCCCGAAATCAGGATAATCATGATCAATTCTTTTCTATTGAGGAGAATCTGCCGGGTGACGTAGCTTGCCATCTTTAATCCTTTCATCCTAATGCCACCTCAAGTTTTTTGCATCTTCTGAACTACGATACATGCGCCTAAATCTGGGAATTATGGGAAAATACCACAAGACATTCTCTGGAGCCGATTCTTTCTTCTTATACCTTAAGGCATTACACTTAGGACACGTCTTTAACTTTGCATAGTCATTCCGAAATAAAATGCAATAGTTAGGACAAGCGTGTATCCTCTAATAGCCCATGCCAATAGATCGTAACATTTGTTTAGCCTCATATGTCCGATTAGGAAGCACATTATCCTCCGGCAACATATCTTTCAATAGTGTGAGTAAGTCCGTAAAGCTCTTGTCAGTCCATCCATTGCCCGATTTCAAGTTATACAACTTTAGCATCGCTGACAATCTTGTGAAGTTAGTACAACCCTCATATAACGGTTTCTCAGCATCACTTATCAACTTCTCAAACATCTGAGGACAATCACAGATATCTTCTTCAACCGCGTGTGTCATCTCCTCAAAACGGTCGCCCTCAAATGTATTTGTACCCGTATAATCTGACACAGATCTCCCACTATTACCCATATCACTAGATTCACCTCTCCTCTCACCATGTTTTGTCCAACAGGTATAACTTTGATCAATTCCATAGCACACTAAATGTCCTTCCAACTCAGCTACACTGACTCGTCTTGTATAACAACAACTTAAACATGGACATACGATTCTACTAGGGTTTTCTGCCTGCCCAACTGCAAACCTAATAAAATCTTGCACTCCGTCCTTATATTCCTTCGACAAACGATTGGCAGACATCCACTTCCGATACATATTTTCACAATCTACCACAAGTTTAGAGAGATTGATGTCTACATTCAATGAGTACGACATGCATGCATGGTGCATATGTCCACTTGATACTACAGGGTGGGGTTCCTATCCTATCCAAGATTGTAAATTTCACATTATATTATTGTATATCTTAGATACTTCTTGTTCTAAGAAAAATTTGACAGCATTTCCCCTTGGTTCTCCAAGCACACAACTTAATTCAGGTGATTATGACCCAAATTAGGTATATACCCAGAGAACAAAGAGAAAATACAAACCAATGACATTCTTAGATCAAGAAAGAAATAAGACATACAATAATATAGATTGAATGCGAAGTTAAAATCTCAGACTGTCAACTTTGGACAATCCAAGAACAACTTGTATATTGTGCCCAAAACAATATACAGATCGTTCTTGAACAGGAAACTAAGGTTAATGCATGTGTATACCGATGCTAAAATAAACATGTCTAATGTTACAACTAAATGATTAAAAAAAGTCAGGGGAATAGCAAGTACCGTAGTGAAGCCGAGAAGCTTGAACAACAGAGAGTTGATTGACAGAGGTGCCTGAGAGAAACAACGTTTTATTAGTTTCTTTATTTCTTCCGAAAACAAATATCAAATTTTAAAGGAAGTACCAAGAGCTAGTCAAGTAAGCTACCTGAGAGAGGAGGCAACCGAGCACACCAGCAAGTTTGCTCCAATCGAGCAAACACCAACAATGAAACTAAAACTGAAATCAAGCAAACACGAGCACACACATACACATATCAGAACTCATAATTGATCACTAACCTATCAACTAAGAAGCAATGTATAACAAAGTGGACCGAATCAAACCATACTTACGTTTTCAACAAGATGCTTTCTAGGAGGTGCAAGCAAGTAGTTCGGAATGCAACCCAACTGGCCCAAGATTTCAAATCTCTGCACTGGAAATAACACACAACTACATCAGAAACATAAATCCAACCTGAGATAAGTTGAGACATAGGTCTTAGGTTCAATGCTCTTGTAAAGCAAAAAAATACTAACCATTTTATACACATTATGGTTAGGAAAAAAAAAAAGTTGAATTCGAACATGAAACAAAAGTCATTGTGTATGCACATTACTCAATAGTACAACCAACACCACAAGGGCCAAATTCATGATTATCAACACTAGGGAAATGACAGTGTCTGCTTCTTGGCAAATGTAAGAGATGATGGATTAAAAAAACTCAAGAACTATCCATATGACAGTATTGAAAATGTGTCACGGGTGAGCTATGATGGATTAGACATTCCATAACAAAAAATCTTTCTACACATTGCATTTTTTTTCACTGCATTACCAATTCTCTGTTCTATACCAATGTCATTTGCTAACAAAACCAAATCAGAGCAGGGGTGTTGTCCTCATTCTTATCATTTAATTCAAATATATAAGCTGAAAATGTAAAATACAAGAATTCAACAGCCTAATAAGATAATCTATATTACTATTTTAAAAATTCAAATTTTACAGTATACAGGGAATGAAGGGGTTACAGGGAAGAGGAGGGTTTGCAGTGAAGACGGGGTTGCAGGGAATGATGGGTTACCTGGGAGCTTACAGTGAAGAAGAGGGCTTTCAGAGAGAAGGTGGTTGTCACATTGGGTGAAGAGGTGGTTCTCCCGGTGGTTCTCGTGTTGGGCAGAGAGCAGGCCGCACGAATAATGCACTTGATGAGAGGTGGTTCTCGCGGTGGTTTGAGAAATAATGGTGTTTGCGGTGGTTCTCGCGGAGGTTAAGGTTCGAGAATGGTGGCAATGATGAGGATGAGTGGTGTCTGAACTTAGGTCGTGGAGGAGGGAATGAACAGTACCTGAATGTTTTGTGTGAGCGCGCGAGGAGGAAGTATACGTTATGAAAATTTAATGCAAGGGTGGAGAATAGACAGCGCTTACTCAAGGAAGCGCTGTCTTAGTGTGACCTTAGACAAAGCTTCCTTGAAAAAGCGCTGTCTATTCCCTCACATTAGACAACGCTTTCTTAATAAAGCGCTGTCTATTCTCTTATCAACCTTTTAAAAGCGCTTGCTTCATAAAGCGCTGTCTATTCTCATTCATCTAACAGCGCTTGCTAGGAGAAGCGCTATTACACATTCTCCGCATCATTAAACACAGTATTTCACTAGAAAACGCTATTGAAGGTGCGCATCCAAAGGCATAATCTGGCGTAGTGATTGTTAAATCCCCCAGTTTTGAAGCCATATTTGTTCTAAATAACCTTTGTTATAACACTAACAATACTATGTTTACAGTAAGTGGCAAAGAAAAACCTCATATTGAGTGAACGGGTTTGTGAAAATCTTGGTATAACAACTTATCTTATTACTGGTATAAGTGAACAGGTTCAATATAAGCAACAAATTTGAGAGCATATTCTATTAGTAGTTTTTGAAGTTTTGCACAAATGGCTAAACAGGGTGATCAAATTCATAATATTAGTTCATTTGGTTAATTTCATATAATAGGTTAATAATATTTGAGCTAAAAAATGAGTTGGACCCGATGAAGCTTGTTTTCTCGATATTCTAGATCAGCTACTCGACCTAGAGCCCAATAGGTTTTGACTTTAACCATAGCGCCATGCAGGAAGACCGACCCAATAAACATAACTCCTACAATAATGGCCATAATTCGCATCCTAAAGACAGCAATTGTTGATCACTATAACTAGCCTTGCGAGGATTGAGAATTCGCCCTCAACGACTTTCTCATCATAGCACCAATCCGCTATAAATACTACACATTAGCATTATCCCCTGGTAACCTATCTTTTCCATATTCTCATAAGCTTCTTGGAGGGGTAGGCATACTTGATGTAGATCCGTCAATCCATTGATATCAACGTGACTTGGGGTGTTTAGGATTTTGATCAGAGTAAAACTAGACCTTATTACATCGCACTAAGTAGTATTTATAAGGACCTATATGACATATGACTTGCATGTATTAATGCACATGCTTATTAAGTTATTGAAGACTTCCTAAAAACTAATCCGACAGTTTCTTCATTTCAAATTCAGACCTTGCTAATCTTCAATAACCAACCCTTTTTGAATTCAAAATCACAGACATATAAAGACAGTTTTTTGACAAACAGAGCTCCAAGCATTCTTTGTCGAATCTTCTGCTCATTTTCTGACACTTGACATAATAACCCGTGTCGAAGTCATTTCCTTAAATAGATGAGATGATTTACATTCGACATTTACTTCATCGAGATCATATTGTCAAACAACCTATTCATTCCTCACCATCATCCACATAAGGCCTTTTTGACAAACTTACTTCTCTTGACATGAACAATAGAGTGAAGACTTTTGTTGGACTCACCTTGTCAAACGCACCATTGTCACTCTCGCTTCATGAATCCTTTCTATACAAAATACATGATGTCTTCGATAGTCTTTAAAACTTAGCCAAAGATCTCAACTTCCAATCAATATCACCTTTGGCCTAAACTTGACATTTGTACAAGTGATGCATACATCTTGAAGCCATTGTCTTGAATGCTCTTGAATGTCTTTGAATGTCCTATGATTGTAGAATAGGATCTTACTCTCCTTTTTTCTCAAGTTTGATGGGATAAGATTATTGGAATAAAGGCAAACTCAAGAGGGAGTGAATTGAGAATTTGTAATTTTCTCGAAAATAAACGCCTCTTTTCAACAATTAAGAAATAGAATTAAAATCTTTCTTGAAGAAAACTTATAAAATAGAAATGAGACGAAGAAGACTTTGATCAAATGAATCTTAAACAAGATTATATAACAAGATAGCCAATTTAATCATACAAAAACAGTAGCTGCTACCATGAAATTCGCAACATGCAATATTAACAAATTAGAATATTAATGGTAAGAATTAAAGAGAATAAGATAAAGAGAATCACACAAGGATTTATCCTGGTTTGATCACTACCACTTGTGATCTACATCTAGTCCCCAAGCAAGACTTGAGTTATTTTACCACTGTACTTGAAAAAAGTTGTTAGAAGCATACACAATAAAGGATTCTCCACCTTTACCTTACCTTGAAATACCTTACTCAATTCACCTTTTCTCTAAGGATACCCACCTTAAAATTGACTAGGATACCTCACTCAATCAATAACTAGCAATGACAAATGCAGAAATACAATACAAAGTAGAAAGAATGTAGCAATCCAATTAATGCATGAACTACAATACAATGATTATTCTAATGATCTCACTAGAGAATGTAGAAAGAAGGCTCAAAATGATTTTAATAATATAACAACTCTTTTTCAGTGCGTAATCGTGTGCTTAATCAATTTAGCAAAGCACCCTTTAAATATAGAAGAATTAAGGTTAAGAGGTTTGAAATCAATTTGATTTTTTTAGGAAGTAATCGATTACTTTTGCTGGTAATCGATTACTTTTTAGTAACAGTCTTAAAGTATTCTATTATTTCTCAAAGTAATCAATTAATTTGAGACTAGAACCTCAAGATTATGAAGAAACCTGTAAGTAATCCACTACTTTTATGAGTAATCGATTAATTTGCCTTTAATGTGAATTCTTAGAAAAGTAATCCATTACTTTTGAAAGTAATTTATTACTTTTAGTTAATAACACATTTGTAGTCCAAAGTACTTGGAAATCAACCCAAATAATCACTAGTTACTTATCTATTATTTTAAAACCATATTTCCAACTTTAAAAACCTTATTAAGCTATTTTATCAATTGAGACAACTTACTTAGCATATACAATAATGAGATCTTACAATAAAATCCCAAGTCTTCATAAATCTTCAATTTAGGAGTTGTTTGTTTATGTTCATCATCAAAACACCTAGGTGAGTAAGAGTAGCCTTTGAAGCGCTTTGGAGAATTATCATTTACAATCTCTCTCTTTTTTATGATGACAAACCATTTATTCAATTTTAATTGTGGAACTTTGTAAAATGTGAAGATTTTGAACAAAATTAGGATTTGCATAAATGTGTTTAATTTTGAAAATTGTTCGTTTAATTTGGAAAATCACTCCCCCTCAATATGCGAATATCCTGAAAAATGCAAACAATCACAACCTTTCTCCCCTTAGCATTATCAAAAAGGCATAAAAAAAATCAATGAATTCAACATATGAGAGAAAAAGAATAAAATCATGCAACTAAGAGAAGATAATCAACATATATCAATTAACCGACGACTTTTGGGGTGTTCCAAGGGCCTTTGGCCGTCGGTAATAGACTTTTTTCTTGTAGTGATGGACAACCATAATATTCAACTAAGAGAAGATAATCGACATATCAATATAAAAGCATCATGAAAGCAAAATGGGCATCACATCATAAAAAGATAAAAAGTCTGTAACACCCGGATTTTTCAAGCTTTCGATTTTAATTAAACAGTATTTATTTGTTTGCATTTTATTGGAGGGTTTAGAGAGTGAAATAAAATAATCCGAGACCATAATCACGCTCTACGCTATCGTAGGAAACTATGGTTAAATTTTGGTCGAAAACTCAGACGGAGCCCGGTCTGTGTTTTACACTGACAGTATGATTTTACTGCTCAGATGACCTAATTTTGACTCGTGAACAAAACAATTAGGTTTTATATTTTATTTCCAACGATATTGGTTATTTTGAAAATTTTCAAAATAAATAAGTCGTTATACCAAAATCGGTTGAAAACGAAGCTGAATACGGATTTATCGGGACTGCTAAAGGATAAACCTCATGTCCTTTTCAAGGACACCTCATCTAGGTGAGTCACCTAGTGACTCACCAAAGGCCATCATTACTTAGTAGAGCAAATGACCTTTATGCCCTTAAAACTTAACAAAATTACCATTTTGCCCCTCTAGTAAATTACCTTCATATCCTTCCAAATTTACTAAGATAATAGGCCATCCTTCCATCCACTTTCAGCCCTTTTCACGCAGCCCTCATCCCTAACCTCACTCTCCATTTCTTTTTACTTCAACTACACCAAAACTTCTTCAATTCTCATCTAATTCAAATATGAACATGGATCAAGGTGTAAAGGAAAAGCTTGAATCTTTGTAAACCTTCATCAGTCAAGAGGTACACTTCACTCATCTCCACCTAGAAACTTTGAATTCTCCATGGATTTTCATGATATAAGGTTGTAGATTCAAAAATCCATAACTAAGTGTAGAAAATTCCTATGCTCATGAAATTAATTTCTATGAACTCATTAAGACCTCTATATTCATCACTCAAGAGCATAGAATAAAATTATAGGGCTGCCCTGTTTTTGTACCATAGGGCCGAAACCCTAAAGGTGTGAGGAGATGGGATTTTGTTTCAATTCTTAGCAAATAACCATGGATTTTATCTTTCTTTTGCCTATATGTCTTGAATCCAAGAGTTTGAAGCAAACTAAAATTCCTAGCCATATTTTCCTATACATGGCCGAAGCTAGGAGGGGGCAATTAGTAGAAAGTTTGATGATTTAAAGTTGTTGTATTGATTGATTGATTATGTGTAGTTGCCGACGAGTAATCGGACGAGAAACCGGGCAACTTCCGGATTGATTGGACAACTTTGCGCTTACCGGGAACTTCAAGAGGTAAAGGGGTTTGCCTGAGGGATTTTACGATAACCATGTGTTATTGGTGTGTTGTCTGGATCTATTGGTTTGACTGTGTGTCGGTTGTTTGAGTCATGCTCACATATTATTTGATATGTTGATGACTATCTGCAGTTATGTGTTCAAGTACTTTAATGCATGTGATAAACTATATTATCTGCTATATGTTGACTTGTTAATTGTATTGGTGTGGATTGCTGATTTGGAAAGCCTGACAGTGGTCAGTGCTCAATTAACTAACAAAGATAAAAGCTTTAAAAAGCTTTGTAGTAATACCAAAGATTGATTTGGGAAAAACATTGGCGATTTTCAACGATGCTAGTTTTCTAAAGGAAAAGCGAAATCCTAAAATATTTTATGAAGTTAGTAGGAAAAGTTAGTTTTTAAAAGTAACTTGATTTTTATGTAGAAAAAGTAAGTCAAGTTGTGGAACTTAGAACGTTTTAAGGCTAAACGATATTTAATTCCGAAAAGATTTACGGAAAATGTTTTCGAAAAACAGTAGTGCTGTTCTGGGACGACGTTTTTGGTCTCAGCTGTTTCCTTTCAAAAATAGTTTTTGGGAAGGGACTTTACAACAAAAGATAAGTTTTATCAAAAATCCACTGGTTTACAAAGCAGTTTCCAAACAGAAAAGTTTTTCTGTAAAACGAGTTTTCCCAACGATGTAAAATTGGTCAACTTGGATGAGTTGCGGAGATTTCGTTTTGGATTTGTGTTTCATAGAACGAAAAATGGTGAAAAATGATGAAAAACGTGAACCTAGTATGCGAGACGTCGGGATACTAGTGTTCTGTAAAAAGAGCACGAGAAGCCGTGCAACAATGTTATGGACTGCGTGTCCTGTGGACTGTGTGTCCTCCTCTTGTTATGGGGAAACGTCCTCTTGTTATGAGGAAACCTGATTGAAGGTGAATGATGTTTTCTATTACCACGGAACTTGGGCTGGTGCATCGGTCTAGAGTTCCGCGATTGATCACTCGGACGTTTTGTCCTGTGCTAACGAGGAAAAGTTGTAAAACGGTGTAAATTGTGAATAGTCGGGAGCTTTGAGCTACGACAACGAAAGAAAAAACACAAAGAAAAATGACAAGACTTGAAACATTTTTCTCATGCATTTGTTTTTAGGCAGACGTGCCATCTGGATTGGGGGACCTTGGTGTTGGATCGAGCGCTTACCACTAGGCCAAAAGCTATAGCTGTTAGTCAAGGCGCACCCCTTTCTATTTAACCGTAACAGGCCGAGCCCCACGTGTCGACTGTGGCTTGACCCCACTTGGGCCTCCGCCACGGGACAATTGATGCCACAACCCGGCAACATTTGATGGCAGGGAACCTTGTGGTGACTTTAAGTCATTATGTAACATTGTGCCTAGATGGACAATGGTGTCATACAACTGACGAATATTGTGCCTTGAGTTGGACAATATCGTATGACCATTTACAGTTTATCAAGTGCCGCTGAATGTAATTCCATGTAATCGCGTAATGTCATGGTGTTCATGTACTTCCGAATAAGCACTTAGGTGCTAGTCATTGTTGCCTTGGGCCAATGTACCTTGAGCCTGATCAGCTCAGTTTTTATCAGTTTTTATACAACGGTGTTGAGATATCCGGAGATTAAGTAAAGAATTAGATGATGAATATTGAAGTGTCATGCATTTCTTTTGAAAACGACGATGACTGTCGGGTATGAGACCCTATGATATACTACTTGTTTATCCAGTAGAATCTTATACGTAATGATTGTATATGCCCATGTGCGATGTGTAATGCATATAGTTATCTTGTTTGAATCCATATATTGTTATCTCACCCTTGCCTGTACATGTTAGACACCCTATTGTGTTTTTGGATACATATACAGATGCATTTCAGCGGATCCCTCGGCCACTTTGGGACCTCGAAGTTAGAGTCACTTTACGTCGACGGCAAGGATGTGTGGACTGGCGACAACAAGGTTTAGTCTCATGGGTTTGAAGTATACTAGGTAGTATACTCTACCATCTTTAGATGTTCTTGTATTAGACCGGCTCTTACGATTTTTGATGTACGTATGGCGTATGAAAAGATTGGGAAAATGATGTATGCCTTATGGCGAGGTTGAGTTATTATTATAAAGGATGAATGGCAATTTGTTTTATATGATTGTTCTGTTTTGTTTTTGGTATCAGATTTCTATAACCACTCGAGTGAGTGTTTTTCAAAAAGAAAAAAAAAAGTCTTTAGTTTGCGCAATGGGTTACCATGTGATGTCCCAGAAGGGGGTGTCACAAAGTCCACCAAAGTACAAAACAATAAAAAGCTAAAACAGAAACATAATGTGCCAAATACAATGGCCAGAAAAATTGGTTAATAAAAATGCTTCAAAATTCTGCGGTGGCATAATCAAAATCATCATCAGCTGCAGGAATGCAAATCTCCAAACCATCAACATGTGTATATAAACACTGACATCACGAAATAAGCTATCAAACTGAAGGTTGATACTAGTAAATCCCTCATTGACATCGCTTCGCAATCCACTAGTCTTCAAATTCAGCGAACCAAATTGCCGAACAAGGTATTGCTGAAATGGATCAGCAAACTGAGGAACTCCAGAAGAACTAGTTGATGGATCATGTTGGGTAGAGTGAGAGCGAAAAGCTTTAGTAGCGGCATCTAACTCATCATTGAGCTCATCATAATCATCAGTAGTAGGATGAGTGGGTAAACCCTCATGATACCAAAGTTCTTCCATCTTCTTGATCCGCATTTGGGCTAAGGTAGAAGAATCAAACACAATCATGACAAGCATACGAGGAGAATTCGCCTCAATCCGAAAATAATCAAGAAACGCGCTAATGAGAATAGCGTAAGGAATATCACCATTCTTCTTGGCATTACATTTCAACAAACGTTCACCAAACAACCAAGGCCAATTGATTTTAATACGGTTCCAAAAACAAAACATCAAAAGAATATCCTTCTCAAGCAGAATAGCAAAAACAACCTTCGTAGGATAAATGAATTTGACAAGAGCAAACTGGAGCAATATAGCCCTGTCGAATTTCAGTCCAGTGACCTCCATCCAAACATCAAAAGTTAGCTCAATCTAAGCTCTAACCAAGTCTGAAGAATAAATGTTCTTCAAATTCACAAATCTGCTCAATCCCTCATCTTCAATCATTTTTTGAAATTTTAACCCTTATGAATCAAAGAAATCACTATTCATCCATAAAGTGGGAATACATGCTCTCCGGCAGAAATGAGTGTAGTAGTGCAGAAAGTCCTCATCAAAAGAAAACATGTGGAAAATGTCTAAGGTTTCTTTGACTGTCACAACATTTTCTTCAGGAATAGTAGGGATTTCATGGTCATCTTGCTCCACAAGACGAATAGGATCATTTGGAGACATGTATGGACCTGAACATGGTTATCGTCCTCTTCGATTGGTAGAACCAGATGCAGCAAGATGAGCACTATTGCATTGGTGCGGAGGAAAGATGGGAGATGATCAGGAGTGAGAGCCTGCACCTTGGGTCCTTCGATGTTTGGAAGACATTGAAGATGAAAAAATTCAAGAAAAATGGGTTCTTGATTTGGATTAGGGGGAAAAATGCAAGATGGATAATGAAGAACACGAGGGTATAATGTTTACATGAAGAGAATCTACATTGGTTTAGAGAGAAAAACCAGAGGAAAGATGGATTTTGAAATGAAAAAATGAAGAAGAATTTAGTTTTCAGATTTCAAAATCAATTTATTACTTTAAGAAGTAATCGATTACTGTCTGACATTTTAGACTTCCGAGATAAAAAGTAATCGATTACTTTCTGAAAATTGGATATTTCAAATTTGATAACAATTTATTACTTTCAGAAGTGATTGATTACTTTCCAAAAAGTAATTGATTACTTTTTGAACCACGATCGTTGTTTAGAACACGACCTGCCCGTGGAGCCTTGTAGAAAAAAAATGCCAAATATGTACCAAAAAAGAAGTAATCGATTACTTTCCAAAATTAATCGATCACTTTTGGTCCAGAATCTAGCCAATCGTAAAATTTTACCTTTTTTCAGTATATAATCAAACAATACAACAACTTTAAACAATTAAAACACATAAGCAACATAGATTCAAACAAATAGCATCAAACAATGCAAGAATCATCAAGTATTCAAAGTTCTCTTCCTATGTAAAACATTTCTTAATCTCTCATATCAAGCTCTTGGAGTTTGTTTTGAGCCATAGAAATCTTTCTTAAGTTTAAAAACATGATTGAGTTTGTCAAAGTTTTCAAAGCTGGGAGGTTGATCAACATAAACTTCCTGATCATTTGTAAAAACTTGTCCTAAAGAAATCAAATGATTTACAATTAATTGAAACTGTTTTTGCACTTCATTTATTGTTTCGCCTTGCTTCATCCTCAAGAGCTCATATTGATGAGTTAGGGTATTTATCCTTACTCTTTTCACCTCACTAGTACCTTCATGAGTTACTTGCAAGGTGTCCTATATCTTTTTTGCACTTTCGCAATTTGAATTCCTAAAGAATTCATCGACCGACAAAGTGGTGGTGATGATATTCTTAGCTTTTAGGTCTAGTTGGACCTTTTGATTTTCTTCATCGGTCCAAAGACTTCTTGATTTGTCTTTTTCTTCATTTACAACAGCACATTTCATAACGGCATCCCATATATCTAAATCGATGACTTCAATAAAGATTTTCATTCTAGCCTTCCAATAGGCATAACCTTCACCATTGAAAATGAGAGGTTTTGTAGTGGAAATATGCTCATAACCACTACTTGAGTTTGTTGTCATTTTTCAAAATATCTTAAAAGCGATTAAGCTTATTCAAAATCCTAGCTCTTGATACCAATTGTTGTAATAAAGGCAAACTCAAGAGGGGGTGAATTAAGACCTTGTAATTTTCTCGAAAATAAACTCCTCTTTTCAATAGTGAAGAAATAGAAGTAAAAGCTTTCTTGAAGAAAACTTATAAAATAGTAAAGAGGTGAAGAAAACTTCGATCAAATGAATCTTAAACAAGATGATATAACAAGATAGCCAATTTAATCATAAAAAAATACTAGCTATTACAATGAAATTTGCAACATCAATATAAACAACTTAGAATATTAATTGCAAGAATTAAGCAAAATAAGCTAAAGAGAATCACATAAGAATGTATCATGTTTCAATCACTATCACTTGTAATCTGCATCCAGTCCCCAAGCAATGTATGAGTTTTTTTTACCACTATTGGTGAAAAACTTTTTAGAAGCATACACGATAAAGGATTCCCCACATTTACTTACCTTGAGATACCTCACTCAATTTACCTTTTCTCTAAGGATACCCCACCTTAGAATTGACTAGGATACCTCACCCAATCAACAATAGCAATAACAATTGTAGAAATACAATACAAAGTAGTAAAGAATGTGACACTCTAATTAATGCATGAACTACAATACATTGATAGCTCTAATGATCTCATTGGACAATGTAAAGAGAAGGCTCAAAATGATTTTAATAGCATAAAAACTATTTTTCAATGTGTAATCTCGTGCTTAATCAATTTGGAAAAACACCCTTTAAATAGAAAAGAATTAAGGTTAAGAGGTTCAAAATAAATTTGATTTTTTAAGGAAGTAATTGATTACATTTGTTGGTAATCGAATACTTTTTAGTAACTGTCTTGAAGTAAAGTAATCGATTTCTTTGAGGCCAGAATCTCAAGATTAACAAGAAACCTGAAAGTAATCAATTACTTTTATGGACAATAGATTACTTTGACTTCAATGTTTATATTGAGAAAATTAATTAATTACTTTTGAAATTAATCTATTACTTTTACTCAATAACACATTTGAAGTCCAAAGTACTTGGAAATCAACGCAAAGAATCATCACTAGTTACTTCTCTATTATTTTAAAACCATTTTTGCAACTTCAAAACCTTATTAAGCCATTTTAGCAATTGAGCCAACTTTCTTAACATATACAATAATGAGATCTTACAATAAAATCTGAAGTCTTGATAAATCTTTAATGTAGGAGTTGTTGGTGTATGTCAATTATTAAAACACCTTTGTGAGTAAGCGTAGCTCTTCAAGCGCTTTGGAAAATCATCATCTACAAGGATGTAATAACATGAAGTAATCTACCATATGTCTCAAGACATATATTTATAGAGAAAGTGAAACCTACTCTTTTATGAAGAGTTACAATGGTTTAACTCACAAGAGTCACAAGTTTCAAACCATACCCTTTTATGAAAAGTTATAATGGTTCCACCCATCATGGACATTTATTCAACTATAGGCTGTACTATTCAAATATACTTATCAAGTGATTTTCAATATCCATTGATCACAAAATGGATATTCCAGGACATGCCGAGATACTATTCAACCAATGTTTTATTAATCAATGGAAGAACAATACTTTAGAATATAAAGTTTTCTAACAATAAATACTTTTTTTTGACTAAAAAATGATATTCATTCATTCAAATTGGTAAAATACATCGAAAACAACTCAAATTCAACATCGCTAAAAACCGAAAAGGATGACTCTGCGAACAAACTCACAACACCCAAGTTAATAGCATAAAACGACAAAATGCCTACAAATGTGATAAAATCAAAGTGACCGTAATATCCATGTCTTCGGATCTGTAACATTGACGCCCAAGTCTTGATTGAATCTGTAATGGATCGAAACCGATCTGCCAATCTGAACCAAACGAACACCGCAATAATACTGGAAACCAAACCAACGCCGCACCAAGACAACGAACAAAACAATGTCGCACTCAAACAACGAAATCACGGAAAAACACGAAAGCAAAATCAAATCTATCTGGAAAAACCACTGATTTAGATAAAAGAAGAGAAAAACGATGTAGAGGGGTGATTCTAGGCCAAAAAATGGCCTAAAACCACCCCCTCCAGTGGATGAGGAAGAAGGAAGAAGAAAGAGAGGAGTAGAGGAAAGGTTGAGAGAGAGAGAGGTGGCTAGGGTAGCATTTATGGGAACACAAAGTATGGAGCTGATTTGATCTAATAATAAATACGTACATAGATATAGGTGATTTTTTATATAATTAAAAATTTCTTTCTTATCCAAAAGTAATCAAGCTAAGTTATAAGTGGTCTAACCTCTAGAGATACATGTGTATCCGAATCTTCTTAATTGAAGCCATTATTAGGCGACTTGACTCCAGAGATTAGGCTTCCCCATCTAACCTTGATCTACCAAAACTTTTAAATTTTTTTTTATAAGAAACTATTTGTAAAATATTTTTATACAAATATATAGTTCCAAGTCTTACCGTACTTAATTATTATTCCATCTAGATAGTTAATTGTAGTAGATGGTTAGTTAAATAACTGTGTTAGTTAATATGCAGTTACATTGAGTTAGTTTGTTGCTTCTTGTATATAAACACAACAATGTATGATGCATTGAATCAATCAATGTAGTATTGATCATTCACTCACTTGAGGTATCATCCTCTCTATCTGTTCCTCTCAGTATTCCCTCTAAACTAGTTAGCTTAATTGGAAAGTTCTTCATTGTAATCACTCTAGATCACAAATTCTTCTCCATCTTCATTTATTCTTTGTTTCTACATGGTATCAGAGCTTTGATTCAACAGAGCTTTACTACATTGGTGCTTCATGGCCGAAGAAAATCCTATGTGCAATCGATCGAGGTGAGGGTTCGAGGAGCAGCAATAAATACTCCTCAGAGAACTTGAATTTGCCCTATTACATTCATCCATCGGCAAATCCTTCAATGATTCTCATGTCTCCGGTTCTATCAGGTGAGAATTATCACCAATGTGACAAGTCTATGAAGTTGAGTTTGATTTCAAAGAATAAGCTAGGTTTTGTGGATGGAACGATGACCATGCCATCAAGAATCGACCGTGTCTTCTCATCCTGGTAGAGAGCCAACAAGATGGTAGTATCATGGATCATCAGGTCCGTTTCAGATTCAATTGCATAAAGTGTGATGTGGATTGACAAAGCTTGTGATGTTTTGGAAGAACTCCAAGAAAGGTTCTCTCAAGGAGGCCAATTTCGAATGGAAATTTTTTAAGAATCAATAACCTCCCTTAGTCAAGGTGAGTCAACTGTCACAAATTTATTACACTAAACTGAAAATAATGTGGGATGAGTTGGATAATTACAGACCTTGGCCAAAGTTTTCTTGTGTTGTCAAATGTTCTTGCGATGCTATTGTGAATGTAAAGAAGTATAAGACTCAAGATCGAGTAATCAGATTTTTGAAGGGTTTAAATGACTCATATACAACTGTGAGATCACAGATTATGCTAATGGATCCCTTTCCTCTAGGTAGTAAAATGTTTTTTAGTAGTTTAACAAGAAAGACGGTTGACTGGGGGAGAAACAGAACCAAGAAATGGTTGTAGCTGTAGGAAGAGGCATTGGTTTTGGGTTTGACCGTGGAAATGGCAGACGAAATGGTTCTTTTAACAAGAACTTGACTGGTAGAGAATCCAATAGTGGAAAGGTCTATATACATTGTGGTAAGACAAGGCACACAATTGGTACTTGTATAGGAAACATGGTCTTCCACCCAACTTCAACCTCGGAAAGTATTGACAATGAGGATGCTGAGCAAGTGGACAATATCCAGAAGGAAGAACATGAAGGTTCAGGTTTTGGTTTCACTAATGAACAATATCAAGGTTTGTTAAACTTGCTGCAACAGTCACAACTCCAATCATCATCACATTTTGCTAATCAAATCATCACTATCATATCATCCACATTTAGTGCACCACCTGTGAATACACAATTTTGTCTAGGCTCGTTCAAATTAATTAATTAATTAATTAAAAATATAACAAATACCAAAAGGGAACATAAAATTGGACCTTGGGCTAAAATAATATCTACAATAATAAATAACATTTGCCCAAGAATGGTTAGTTTCTAAAAGGAGCTGATTAATTGATTCCCATCAATTTAATTTGATCCTAATCAAAATAAGTAGGATTTTTTCAACTTTACATTGATCCTAACTTAAATAAAATGATTTGATTGAGATTTAAATAACATAAATTCCCTAATTAGAAAACCTAAATGGTGATCATAAATAGCAGAATAGAAAAAATTTCAAAGGGGGTGGTCCTTCACATATTGCTATTTGTAAAGCAGAGAGGAGAACCATTTTTTGTGTGGCTCCAAACCCATTATCTTCCTCTTTTTCCCCTCGTTTGCTTCTTCTACTCGCTACCAAAATCCATACCACTCAAACTCTCCAACAAGTCTACAGCCATATATAACAGAGCCCCTCACCTTCCACGCGCAGTAGAAGGGTGTCGTCACTTCACGCCACCACCAGCTCCAGTCGCATGCTTCGATCTCCATTGCTCTGAAAACCTTGCGAAACTTACCACGAAAAGTTCACAAGCTTCATGACTTCAAGTTGCACGTTTAATTTCTGAAGTTAAAGAAACACCTTTTTTTGTTTTGTATTATATTGTTACTAGCGGCAAGAGGCCGCTTCGTTTTTTTTGTTTGGTTATATCTATTTATCATTTGAGCCAACAATTCTAGAGCCATAGTTAAAACATTTACGAAAATTATTAAATATTAATTTTAACTTGTTGAGCAAAAAATTTATATTTAATTCTCCAAAGAGTACTCAATACTGAGAGTTGAAAACTACAGATAGCTTCTTACAATCCAAAGACTCCATAATGGGAGAAAAAAGACAACACCGATAGCCAAAGCAAGAAATGTGAAGATCAAACATGTCACACACCCATCGCTTTATGAAACTCTTCCTAAGATCAGCTTACAGTATTGATCTGAATCCTTGAAGAGTGCTTGGCAAGCATCATCTGTCACAAGAGTCAAATCTTTGTCATTCTGTGGCCAAAAATTAATTAAATCATTATATACCAAGTTCAAGCTACTTGAATACAATAAACGCAATTCATAATTGGTAAGTGATCCCCAAATGCAAAAAAAAAAAAAAAAAAAAAAAAAAAAAAAAAAAAAAAAAAACTGAAAGTATATCATGTGAGAAGATGAATGAGAAGGTACCTTATGTCTAAAATTCTTTGGGGTCTACCTCAGTGGCTCATAAGGAGACAATTTTGTTGATTGTTTCTTCACAATGGAAAATGCTTGGTTCAATTTTTTATAAGATCCTAGGTAGCTTTAAACAAAAGGTTGCTTCTCAATTTGAAGAGTACAAGACAATTTTGTTCAATAAAAAGCTCATTGAAGACATTGAAGACATTAATCATTAAAAAGTAAATTGGCATATGCCATAAAATGACTATTAACCATATATCCTTTCATTTTTAAAGTACAATGAATCACTTATCTGAAAATCAACATCATAAGGACTTTCAGTATATGAGACATGTAAATTTAGCATCTTCAAGACTCCCCACTGTAACAAATGCAAATCCATCAATCAATTGTGTCATTATAATTCAATCAAACAAAATAGGCAGATTTGTCACTAAACTTTGCTCACCAGTACCGTATTTCAAGATATATCCTTCCCTTTTCATTCTTCTCAATTATTTTTATTGATCCCTATTTGATTCATTGACAATAAATTCATAAGTAGAAGAAAATTGTCCATAATGATAGTGCAAAGAATAGTTATCCATATAAAGGTAATCACAGTCAAATTGGATGAATTATAATCAGATGATACTTTAGCATTTATTATTTCACAAATCACAAATCATTCAAGAACACATATAAGTCTAGTGACAGTCATAATAACAATTAAACATTTTGACACTTACGTCCAAATGAGCAATAGTCATATTTTTTTCAATGAAGATGTTGTTGACAGTTGACACATAAGAATTAACCCTTCTACTAATAAAAATTATGGACAAATTAAAAATAAATAAAAAGTTGATAATAATGTTTATAGAGTTCAATGTACAGAAATATCACAAATTACAGGTTGAAAGGTTTTCTGGTTCATCCAATGAGTACTTGTAAAACCAAAGGTCGAAGGATTAAATAGCAGTTTCACTTTCACATTCAAAGCAATTGACAAAAGGACTTATAAGCTATATGCAAAGATAAACCTGATGCAAGGAAAAATGTTGAGTATTTGCGCCATGGAAAAAAAAGATAATTGATAATATAAGGAGCAATAGCTCAGTAGTCTGTAGAAATTTGGATAGAAGAAAGAGAGGTCTATAGAAAACAAGAGGGAATTTACACGGAAAAAGTAATGCTATTTCTATTTGCTACAACATATAAAACACAAAAGGACAAAAAAAGAAATATGAGAAAGAAATATGAGTGAATATTGAGACTTGAGAGAGTAGAAAACCTGCAAGTGAGCAAGTATATAAATGGTGGTCAAGAGGCACGCAAATTTGTTGCATACATAACCCATATTCACTCAAATATGATATGAATACTTGATCACCAACGCAGTAACCTGCATCAACGACAGAAAAAAAAAATATTTACTTTGAAGGATTAGTATTATTATTGAATTAAAACAATGATAGTAAATAATAATTTTACCAAGAAAAACAATGATAATAATAGTAATAAAAAAGTAACGCACCTATGTTTTGAATCCTATAATGGTTATTATTTTCGCTGGCGCTTGAGATCGCAAAGGGACTTTGTAAATGGTCCGTCATGCCCATATCTACAAAGTTGGGAGGGAGTAGATTAACCCCAAAGCAATGAATGTGGTGAGCATCCACCGTGGTGGTGTGTGTAGTTTTTGATTATCTCAACACTCAGTCACCAAACCTTTGATTGACAGGGTTCCCTCTCCAATGCAATAGAAGAAGTTACCTTGGAATCTTCTTTCTTCGTTTCATTTGAGTGAGGTTCCCGCTCCCACTGTTCAAGTTTGGTAGCAGCGTCTACAAACTTTGTTTAGTTTGGAGTGTACAAAATGTCTGCATGCTCTGAAACATATTTTCACAAAAAAAAAAAAAATAAATAAATAAAGTAAGATCAGTGAACAAAAATGATAGATTTGATTTGAACCAAGGGTATATCATTCATTCATATCAATGAGCATAGGATTGAAAAAGAAGACCTCAATGTTGTCAATATATAATAAAGCGGTAAATAAAGTAAGAAGAAATAGATTGAAAAAGAAGACCTGAATGTTGTGGATTTGTAAAAAGGGAAGGAATAGGGAATCGTCTGCGGAGGAAATGTTGACTTCGGCGGCATCAATCTTTTCTGAGAGAAAATGTTTTGAATTTTTCGGAAAAGATGTTACACCAAAATGGTTTTCAATTACACAAACTTGAGAAGCATTTCTTTCTCTGGGTAAGTCCCCCCTCTCTCTCTCTCTCTCACTTTTCTTGTTTCTCTTTGTCTGAATGTTGTCTGAGAATGGAATGGCAGAGACGGTTTATGTGTAATTTGGGTGGGTTAGTTTTTTCATCTGAGGCGGTTATTGCTCAATTATTTTTGAACGTGGCCAAGACAAAAATCTTGACCATCGTTGAAGGTAGTATTTGCTGAGGATATAATATAATCAAAACTGCAAGAGTGGAGCGCATTTTGTTTTAATTTTTTTTATCTACCAAGTTTTATTAGGGATATATTTGGAATATTGAAAAATGGAAACCAAAATTTTTCAAAATTCAAACATTCCCTTTATCTATTAGTATAGATTAATTGACATGATTTCTTAATTGTCCTTTTTGAAAATATAATAATAATTGCATCTTTGATCAGACCTGCATTTTGGTTTTGTTAGAATAGTGACGTACTTTTATTTTATTTTTTTAAGAAAAATCTCCAAAATTTTTTTTTAAAAAAAAAAAGGTAAGGAATGGTTATTCTTAAAGTGATTGTTTAAATGATTTAAATGCATTAGTTTAAATAAAAATAATTATATAAAAATGACAAATGATTCTTTTGAAATTAAAGTATTTATTCAGATTTGATACAACCATTATTTGATCACATGTTTATTTTCTAAAATACAAATATTTATTTACAACAACATACCAACTTAATTAAAATATGTTTTATTAAATTAAATATATTCTTAATATTAATAAATAAAATATTATTCAATAATTCAAAATAAAAAAGGGTAAGCTGAGATGCGACATCTTGTTAACCCTTGGTTTTAGGATACCTGAGTAATGACAGCCTGATGATTCTAAGCTTTTAAAAAAAATAAAAAATTAAATTAACTGCTTTTAAATAAAAAGGGTAAACAGAGATGCAATATCTTGTTAACCCTTGATTTTAAGATGCATGAGTTATGACAACTTAGTGGCCCTAAACTTTAAAAATAAAAAAAAATAAAAAAACTAAATTAATTTATTTTAAATAAAAGGGTAAACTGAGATGCGACATCTTGTTAATTCTTGATTTTAGGGCACCTGAGTTATGACAATTTGATGATCCTAAAATTTCTCAATCAAATTCTATTTCAAAAATAATTTAAATAACCAAACTAACAAACAATTTTTTTAAAGAACTATGTAGCTTTGAATTTTCCATCGTACTAGGGAATACGTAAGAGCATAATCAATCATTCTCTCAAGCCAAAATTTAATTTTCATAATTTGTGTATTTTGTTTTATATTTTCACAAGGGATAAAATTAATATTTTCAAAGTTATTAAAGAATTTGCACAATTAACTTGAGGTACCGTTCTTAGAACGGGCGATATAAGGTGCTAATACCTTCCCTACTTGTAACCGACCCCAGAACTCAATCTTTTTTGAAAGATTAGTTTTCCTTCAATTAATGGGTTTTTCAATATTTTCCCAAAAAATAAAATTGATGGTGATTCCTCTGAATCATAATATCTTTTTTTCGCGGCGTTTGGACGGGATGGTCGCGACACCACCTGGTTCACACGACTTAGGTATTCCTTCCACCTTGTCTTTTAGTTCATGGATTTTAGATAGTGGTGCTATTGACCACATTTGTTTCAGTCTTTCCTTTTATTCCTCATATCACAAAATTAGACCTATTAGAGTTAAACTTACTAATGGCAATGAGGTGTTAGCATGCCTTAACGGAAGTATTCATTTTTCTCATCATTTTGCCCTTCATGATGTTTTGTATATACCAAATTTTTCAGATAGTCTAATTTTAGTTACCAAATTAACATCCTCCATGGCATATACATTGTCTTTTACTCTAAGTCTTGCTTAAATCAAGAGAAAGCTAAATTGAGGACGATTGGTACAACTGAACTGCACCATGGACTTTATATTTTAAGGATACCGGTTTGTACTGATTGACCTTTTTGCAATTCAATGTTATTAATCCAATTTGCGGAGTTTTCATTTAGCTCATGCTTCACATGACTGTATAGGTGTTTTACATTCTAAGTTTCCCGATGTTACTGTGAACAAAAGCTACATTTGTGATATTTGTCATTTGTCCAAACAAAGAAAATTGCCATTTTTTGTTATCACTTCTAATTTTGCTCATTGTTTTGACTTGATACATGTAGATATATGGGCCCCATTCCCTATTCCTTCTATTCATGGGCAAAAATACTTCTTAAGCATTGTAACCATGGTTTAAAAAGGCAATTCAACACACAAGTGAAAATCATAAGGAGTGATAATGACCCAGAATTCATAACGCATGCTTTCTATTCCACAAAAGGAACCATTCATCAAACAACTTGCACTTACACTCCTCAACAAAATGGAATTGTTGAGAGGAAGCACCGACACATTTTAAATATAGCAAGAGCTATGATGATACAAAGTCACACAAAAAATTACCAATCTTATGCCATTATACATGTTGTACACATTATCAATTTGTTGCCTACACCTCTGTCGAATAAGCACTCACCACATGAAAGGTTGCATAAAAGTTCACTTGACCTCACTCACCTTAGAGTCTTTGGTTGTCTATCTTTTGTAAAATTACTATTGGCACCTAAAACTAAATTGGATGCCAGAGCATAAAAGTGTCTTCTTCTTAGGATATAAAGTTGGAACAAAAGGTCTCATTCTTCTTAATCTAACTACTAGAGAGTGTTAGTGTCTAGAAATGTGTCCTTTTATGAATTAGTCTTTCGTTTGTCACACGCACACCATCTTCAACTATTGCATCTAATTAACTATCCCCTTCCCACACGTCTGTTGGGGTTTCAAGAGGGATAATTTTCAAAAACAATTTTCAAAAATCTCTTCAGCAGAAAAACCCCTTTACGAAAGGACCACGTATTACACATGAATCACAAGGATAAAATGTTTACCTCTTGAAGCGTAGCTTTACCGTAAACACTGTGAGTGCACCAACAACACCAGTTAGCCAACAATGCTGATACTTACGATGCTCATAACTTTCGCTCCAGACCTCGTATCAGAAAACTGAACGGTGGAGATGTAGAGTCACATGTCACGAATCTGCTGTCCAAATATTAGCCTGATCCAAGGTTAACGAATCTCGGATCGCGAGATTACGATAACTGTCCAGCCATAACCACCATAAGAAAAGGCTTCTCTATCACCAGTATTGCAAAGTAGCAATACCTCCATTCAGTCCATGCGAGCAAACCAACGACAGAGATAGCGTAGTGCTAACTATCAGGATTGAGAGAGGCCGGTCAAAGAGAGAAAAGAGGGCGCGCCTGTCAAGAGTGTACATCGGCCGTTATGAGTGCTCTGTGTTGTGTCTGGCTTAAGTGACATGCGCAGCTTACGATTAGCTGTCACTCACTTTACCTAACCCACTTGGGCCAGTGTACGCTACAGGCCCAACGTTTAATTATTAATTAAATCATATTTAATTAATCAATTAAACTTATCCTCATTTAATTATCAATCAAATCATATTTAATCAATCAATTAAGTCAATCCCATTTAATTATTAATCAAATCATATTTAATCAATCAATTAAATCAATCCTATTTAATTATTAATTAAATCATCTTTAATTAATCAATTAAATTAATTCTCTGAACATTTGCTCTATGCGTGTGACCCTATAGGTTCTCAATTAATTGGCAATAATATTAATTATTATTAATCATATTAATAACTAATTAATATTATAAACAATGAGCGGCATCTAGCAATACATCATTGCTACTCAATTAATTAGAATATTGGTGATACAATTAAAACCTTGTTGTAACCATATGTATATAATGTGAAGTCAACGTCCTTTCATCACCTGTCTTAATTGAACACAAGACATAAATGTATCATCCTTGTTAAGTTCAATTATTTTATTTCTTGATCTAGTAATTGACATACGATCATGTGGACCCAATATCTCATATTGTCCCACCTTAGCATGGCCATGCATTTCTACGTCGCATACCATTAAGAGGCCTATAGACATTACTCCTTTTATGTAGGAGGGATGAATTCTATCTACATCACTCACATTCCTCAACATGTTTCATTGCAGGCCCAATAACTATCTTTATAGTTGTCCTGTTACAGACAACGTTTAATAATATTAAAGCCTACAATTACATATGTTAAGAATTGTAGTGACTTCAAGTCGAAGGACTACTTCACTATGGTCACCATGAGAATCGCTTATGACACTTACATAACTATTATGCAACGTTCTCATAGCGGGTCACTCCAGTATAAATATCCCACTAATATTTATACCTATGTGAAGACTTGATATCTTATATCTATGATCCGTGAGATGTGGTCATCAGTACACTCACATAATAGTCTCAGTGTATTATTATTGTTCTTATTAATAATAATACTTGACTATGGATATTTAAGAATAGTGTTCTATAATTTAATGGCATCTCATGGTCAAGTCATAGTTGATGTTCCATTAAATGAACTACCTATTCTAAGGACTTTATTATTCTATAAATATGATCATAAAATATAACATAATAAATAAATGCCTTATACATATATCAAATATATGATCAAAGTCATGATATAAACGATTATCTATTCAAAATAGATTGGCCACTAAAGCTTACTCTAACAATCTCCCACTAGAACTAGAGCCAATCGGTCATCAATATAGCACCCATCAGTCTAGTGTGAGTGTCACGTTACCGCTGAGCAAGAGACTCCAATAGTGGATTGTTTAGTGTTGTCATTCTGCACATCTTCATATCTCATCTATCGATCATCTATCGAATGAGATGGAAGCAACTAAGTATATGTTCGGATCACTGGTGAGATCAAGTTTCCTTCGCTTAGGCGATTACTCCATCATCATCGCAACGAGATCAATGGAGTTCGCAAAGTTTGGAACTTCGATTAGTTCATAAATGAACTTTCTGATCCAAACGGCCTTTAAATGTGTATTTAAGGCAACTATATACTCGGCCTATGTTATAAAATTAGCAACTATCTCATGCTTGGAACCTTTTCAAGCTCACAGTGCCACCATTAAGGCAAAACACAAAACCAGATTGCGATCTAAAGTTATCCTTATCGGTTTGGAAGTTAGCATCAGTGTAATTCATTACTATGAGCTCTTCCTCACCATTTTAGATCAAGAATGAATCCTTAGTTCTTCTCAAGTACTTAAGGACATTCTTGACTTCGGTCCAGTGACCTTCACTGGGATTGGATTGGTACCTTCTCATCATGCTCGAAGCATACGAGACATTTGTTCGAGTACATATCATGGCATGCATAACATATTCAATTGCCGAAGCATATATAATCTTATTCATGTGATCCCTCTACATTTGATGTAATAGGGACTGTCCCTTGGACAGGTATACGCCACGTGTCATAGGCAAGATAACTTCTTGGAATCATGCACATTTAAAGCGCCCAAGCACTTTGTCAATTTATGTACCTTTGACTAAGGCTTAACAATTTCAGCGATCTATCTCCATAGATCCTGATTCCTAATACATAGGACGTTTCGCCTAAGTCCTTCATTGAAAACAATTCTTTAATCATGTTTTCACATTTTGCAGTGTAGGAATATTGTTTCCATCAGTAGTATGTCATACACATACAATACGAGAAAAAATAATTATGCTCCCACTAACCTTCTTGTATACACAAGATCCATCCTCGTTCTTGATGAATCCAAACTGTCTTGCAGTTTATATCAAAACGAAGATTCCAACTTCTGGAAGTTTGCTTTAATCCATAAATGGATGTTTGCAACTTGCAAAACCTTTCCAGCATTCTCTAAATAGACAAAACTCCCAGGTTGTGTCATGTACACATCCTCGAGAAGATTACTGTCAAGGAATGCTGTTTTAACATTCATTTGCCAGATCTCATAGTCATACTATGAAACAATAACAAGTGGGATCTGAATCAATGCAACTGGACAAAAAGTCTCATCATAGTCATACTATGAATTTGCTTAAAACCTTTCGCAATCAGTTGCTCCTTAAAGATATTCACCTTCCCATCCATGTTAGTCTTCTTGTTGAAGACCCACTTGCACCTTATGGGTTTTACCCCTTTCAGGTGACTCAACCAAGGTCCATACCCGGTTGATGTACATGGATTCTACTTCGGATCCCATGGCTCCTAGCCACTTCTCAGAATCAGGGCCAACGACGGCCTGCTGGTAAGTCACAAGCTAATCATAATCCATGAGCGGTTCATCACCTTCTTGAGTTAGGAGTATTCCATATCTCTCGGGTTGATGACGTGTCCTGTTTGACCTACGTGAGTCTTGTGTTACTTGAACTGGTGATTGGACCACAACATCTTGTGGAACCGGTTCTTGTATAATTGCAGGGGGATCAGTACTTTGTGGTGCTTGGATTTATCCAAGTACTACATTAATCTCACTGTCTCCCTTGGAGATGTGTTCCTTCTCAAGGAATACTCCAGTTCTAGTGACAAACATTTTGTCTTCGGAAGTGTTGTAGAAATAGTACCCGTTTGCTT
This sequence comes from Ammopiptanthus mongolicus, assembly GCA_039655645.1. Taxonomy (NCBI): domain Eukaryota; kingdom Viridiplantae; phylum Streptophyta; class Magnoliopsida; order Fabales; family Fabaceae; genus Ammopiptanthus; species Ammopiptanthus mongolicus. The sequence goes on along the minus strand of CM077349.1, from coordinate 26,184,663 downwards.
CCTTAAGACAACCCACAAAGATACATTTGTCACACTTGGGTCCAAGCTTATTTGAAACCAAATGTTTCTATAAACCTGACACCCTAAATCTTAATGAAAGACATACTTGGTCGTATACCAGTCCATATCTCATATGGTGTCTTTCAGCTGCCTTAGATGGAGCATGGTTAGGTGTGAAAGCTGTTGTATGTAAAGCATATCCCCCGTGAAAGAGTCAGAGAAGTTTGATTGACTCATCATAGATCATACCATGTCCAACAAGGTTCGATTTTCTCCTCTCGGACACACCATTCCACTATGGTGTTCTAGGAAGAGTGAGTCAAGTTATAATCTCACACTCCTTCAGATAGTCATTAAATAATAGGCTTAAGTACTTATCATTACGATCTGATCGCATGATCTTAATACTTTTCCAAAATTAGTTCTCCACTTCGTTCTTGAATTCTTTGAATATTTCAAAGATTTCTGACTTGTGTCTTACACAAATCCATCTTCACTGAAGTTATTAATAAACGAGACAAAGTATGGAAACTTGTCTTCTAGCAAACTTGTTTAGAGGCGCTCATACATCACAATGTATCATGCCAAAAGATTACCAACCCTTCCACCTTACTAGTAAATGGAGCTTAGTCATCTTTCCAAACAAGTAAGATTCACAGACCTCAAACAATTCATAATTGGATGAGTCCAAATTAGTGGAGCTTGGAAATGTGTTCCTTACTTATATGGTCTAAGGATATTACTAAAGGCATAGAGGGTCCAAATCGCTTGGTTTGACCCTATTCGCATTTATGTTATAGATGGGCATATCGAGATCAAGGACACAAAGTCCATATCTCACATGAATACAAGCATAGAAGACATCAGTTGAATAAATGAAACAACAATTATCCATTTATTGCAATTTAAAATTCTTTCTTGTCTATACAAGATATAGAAATGATGTTTCTATTATCAACTGGAATAAAATAACAGTTATTTACTTTCATTAATGCCCATAAGGCAAATTCAAACTCTTATGGTTAATGTAGCAACTTTTGCTCCATTTCCACTCATAGGGTAGATCTTTATCTAATGGTAAATTCAAACTCCTATAGTCAATGTAGCAACTTTTGCTCCATTTCCACTCATAGGGTAGACCTTTATGTAATGGTAAATTCAAACTCCTATAGTCAATGTAATAACTTTTGCTTCATCTCTACTCATTGGGTAGACCTTTATCTAATGGTAAATTCAAACTCCTATAGTCAGTGTAACAACTTTTGCTTCATCTCCACTCATAGGGTAGACCTTTACCTATTAGTCAATGTCCCTACTCCCTTTGATCCTTCACATTAATGTGAGATCCATATGCGGTATCCAATACCCATAATGTTGGAGTAGATATGTTGACTTTTATAACAAATATGCCTAAACAGGAAGTCATACTTCCTTCCTTGTCTTTTGACTCTTTCTAGTACCTCTTATGCCTTGCTAGCTCTTGTTAGACCATCATAAGGTGTATGATCATATCATACGTCTCTATGATTGCAAGCATGAGATGTCGTACATCATTGGCATCGACTTGATGCTTCTATTAAGCATCCCTTTCGACCCTTAAGGCAGTAGCAACAAATTGCTTGAGAACATACAGTTCTTTTCTCGTACTTGAGGACAATCCTCAAAATTTGTACCAATCCAGAAAATTAATTCTAGATAACTCATCCTTCTCAAGGATGTAACGCAACAATAAAATAAAAGTTATGTTTGTAGCCATAGTTATTTAATACAGAAATATACAAAATATAAGTATCATGATTAAAACATATTTAATAGGTCTTTTATTAAATACGCTCCCACTATTTTACTCAAATCAATGACCCTCATCATTGACTCGGAAAATCCCGTTGAAAGATTTTCTAGTGGGACCAAGATCCATATTTCACCTCGTTCTGAGTCAGCTGTGGCTGATCGCCCAGAACTCAGCTATTTAGGTAGGAAACTCCTTTCCAATTACATCTAGTGTAATTCTTGGATCAGTTGGGTGAATAACTCCTTATTCTAATCCATCGTATGGATTAATTCCCAACTCCATGCCTCTAAGCCGTTTCAATCCTATTAAATACACTTAGTTAATTTCAACCTAATGGTCGGCAGTAGGTTATTTTACCTTTCGCGCCTCACCGGAATATATTAAGGTGCTCAGCTGTAGCATGACCCACACTTAAATGATTCTGGCCTTGACGAGTGCCACGCATCAGGAGGCATTTAATAACTTAATTTATTGAGGGAATTTAATAATTAAGTGATCTCATCGACTTGTTTATCATATAAACGTCTCTCATAGCATACATGGCATACTAGCTTATATACATTCAAAACATATTAAGCATATAATGACATACATGCTATCATACAATTTAAATTCCAAATTTAAATCGTACATCTCATACATTTCATGCATCACATACATAAACATACACGAAATATAAAAGGTATTATGATTATGGTCTCCTAATATGCAATAATTAAAACTAATTATTACAATCTTTGACCCTCGAGCAAACTTCCAAAGTTCCTCCCACTGGCGTCATGATTTGGTGTTGCCTCCATGTCACCCGAACAATTTACAAAATTTAAAACAAAATAAATAAAGTAAATATCACGACACGCAGGCCGTATTTATAAAATAAATATAATAAATCACGACACGCAGGCCGTATTTATCAAATAAAATAAATACCAAAACTAGGGCCACCATAACCATATACCGCACATTTAATAAATAATTTATAAATATGCAAAAGGGGACAAAATCACATTTTGTCCATCAGCATGGCCGTGCCAAAAGGCACACGGCCATGCTGAAAACTCGTTGACGCTGTTCAAAAGTGGCACGGTCGTGCCAAACGGCGCACGATCGTGCCAAACGGCGCAAGGCCGTGCTACACGTTCACTGACGCTAATTCAAACGTGCACGGCCGTGCCAAATGTAGGACGACCGTGCCAAACGATGCAGTAGGATTCCAGAAACGAATCCATGTTTATGTCAGGAGCACAATCAAGCACACAAAACATGTTCAAAGAGATTTATATCACTTACAAATCATACAAACATGCTTACATACAAATCATATTTAAAAGCAATAAACATGTTATCATACAATGGCAAACAATCCTAGGATACATGGCAAACTACGACCAGACGCTCTAATACCACTGTTGGGGTTTCAAGAGGGATAATTTTCAAAAACAATTTTCAAAAACCTCTTGAGCCGAAAAACCCCTTTACGAAAGGACCACGTATTGCACATGAATCACAAGGATAAAGTGTTTATCTCTCGAAGCGTAGCTTTACCGTGAACACTGTGAGCGCGCCAACAACACCGGTTAGCCAAAAACGCTGATACTTGAGATGCTTATAACTTTTGGTCTAGATCTTGTATCGTAAAACTGAACGGTGAAGATGTATAGCCACATGTCACGAACCTGCTGTCCAAAAATCAGCCTGATCCAACGGTTAACGAATCTTGGATCGCGAGAATACGATAACTGTCCAGCATAACCACCATAAGAAAAGGCTTTTCTATCACCAGTATTGCAAAGTACCAATACCTCTACTCAGTCCACGGAAGCAAACCAACGTCAGAGATAGCGTAATGCTAGCTATCAGGATTGGGAGAGGCACGGTACACAGAGAGAGAAAAGAGGGCGCGTCGGTCAAGGGTGTACAGCGGCTGTTATGAGTGCTCTGTATTGTGTCTGGATTAAGTGATGTGCGCAGCTTACGAATAGTTGTCACTCATTTTACCTAACCCACTTGGGCCATTGTACGCTACAGGCCCAACGTTTAATTATTAATTAAATCATATTTAATGAATCAATTAAACTTATCCTCATTTAATTATTAATCAAATCATATTTAATCAATCAATTAAATCAATCCTATTTAATTATTAATCAAATCATATTTAATTAATCAATTAAATTAATTCTCTGAACATTTGCTCTATGCGTGTGACCTTATAGGTTCTCAATTAATTGGCATTAATATTAATTATTATTAATCATATTAATAACTAATTAATATTATAAACAATGAGCGGAATCTAGCAATACATCATTGCTATCCAATTAATTAGAATATTGGTGATACAATTAAAACCTTGTTGTAATCATATATATATTGTGAAGTCAACGTTCTTTCGTCACAATGTCTTAATTGAACACAAGGCATAAATGTGTCATCCTTGTTAAGTCCTATTATTTTATTTCTTGATCTAGTAATTGACGTACGATCATGTGGACCCAATATTTCGTATTGTCCCACCTTAGCATGGCCATGCATTTCTACGTCACATACCATCAAGAGGCCTATAGACATTACTCCTGTTATGTAGGAGGGACGAATCCTATCTACATCATTCACATTCCTCAACATGTTTCATTGCAGACCCAATAACTATCTTCATAGTTGTCTTGTTACAGACAACGTTCAATAGTATTAAACCCTACAACTACATATGTTAGGAATCGTAGTGACTTCAAGTTGAAGGACTACTTCACTATGGTCACCATGAGAATCATTTATGACACTTACATAACTATTATGTAGCGTTTTCATAGCGGGTCACTCCAGTATAAATATTCCACTAATATTTATACCTATGTGAAGACTTGATAGCTTATATCTATGACCCGTGAGATGTGGTCATCAGTACACTCACATAATAGTCTCAATGTATTATTATTGTCCTTATTAATAATAATACTTTATGGATATTTAAGAATAGTGTTCTATAATTTAATGGCATCTCACAGTCAAGTCATACTTGACGTTCCATTAAATGAACTACCTATTCTAAGGACTTTATTATGCTAGAAATATGATTATAAAATATAACATAATAAATAATTCCTTATACATATATCAAATATATGATCAAAGTCATGACACAAACGATTATCTATTCAAAATAGATTGGCCACTAGGGCTTGCCCTAACAACGTCTTCATATCTCACCTGCCATTTATGATGACGTCCTTATTCCTAACTCCACAGGAACATACATTTGTTTGACCCTGCACAAACTGATCAGCAAGAACTTACTTTCACTCCGGATCAACAAACGACCTCCTCTCATCACTCCCTTACACCATCATCACCCCCACAAGTGACAAGGTCTATGAGGATCATAAGGGCACCCTCATACCTCCATGACTACCACTGCAATCCTGCAGATGGCACCATTGAAGTTTTGTAACTAGTTTATCCTCTAATGTATCCTATCCCATAACATATTGTTTATCATATAGTTCTTTCTCTCAATCTTACAGATATTCTATACTTGCTATGTCCACTGAGGTTGAGCCACAAAATTACAATAAAGCCATTAAACATGACTCTTGGCAGCAATCTATATAGGCCGAGTTACAAGCTTTGGAGGCAAACCATACCTGGATCCTGACTGATCTTCCTAAGAATAAGGTGCCAATTAGCTGCAAATGGATGTTCAAAGTTAAGTACATGGTTGATGGGTCTATAGAATGATACAAAGCAAGACTTGTGGCAAAAGGTTACAATCAAACTGAGGGCATTGATTACTTAGATACCTTCTCTCCAATGCCAAAAATGGCAACAGTAAGGCTAATCTTATCTCTGGCAGCCATCAATGCCTGGTTTGTAAAGCAGTTAGATGTTAACAATGCCTTCTTGCATGGAGATTTGGTAGAAGATGTATACGAGTTTGCCACTTGGACTTTCCCCCACACATCGTGGTCAAGTTTGCAAATTGAAAAAAATCTCTTTATGGGCTCAAGCAGGCCAGCAGGCAGTGGTTTTCCAAACTATCCTCATTTCTTATCACTTCTGGGTAATCATAATCCAAAAGTGATTATTCCATGTTTGTTAAATCCACTTCACGGTCCTTTACAACCCTGTTAGTCTATGTGGATGATGTGATCCTCACTATGAACCATGAAGCAGAAATTACTCAGATCAAAACTGCCTTTGGCACTGGTTTCAAGATCAAGAACTTGGGAGATATGAAGTTTTTCTTGGGGCTGGAAGTTGCCAAAAGTAAAAGTGGGATTGTTCTGAACCTGAGAAAGTATGCATTTGAGCTTGTCTCTGATGTTGGATTACTGGATTGTAAGCTTGTGTCAACTCCAATAGATAGCAAAATACATCTCAGACAAAATGATGGTCCTCCCTTTGAAGATATTTCTGCCTATAGAAGATTGATAGGGAGACTATTGTACCTAACCACAACTAGGCCCGACATTGCCTTTGCAAGTCCAATGATTGTCTCAATTCATGGCCAAACCAACTTGCAACCAACATGCAGCTGCAATTCGAGTGCTTAAGTACCTCAAGGGAACAATAGGCCCCGATCTTCATTTTTTCAGCAATTCCACTATTCAACTAAGGTTTACACTGACAGTGATTGGGGCACTTTTCCTAACACTAGAAGATCCATAACAGGGTATTGCATTTCCTTGGGCTCATCACTTATTTCTTGGAAATCTAAGAAGCAAAGCATTTTTTCCAGAAGCTCTTGTGAGGCCGAATACAGAGCCATGGCAGCAGCAACTTGTGTGCTGCAATGGATCACCTATCTACTACAAGATCTTCAGATTTCCCTTCATCTCTCTAGCACTCCTCTATTATGACAACCAATCTGCCATGCACATTGCAGCTAACCCGGTCTTTCATGAAAGGATTAATTAAGCACATAGAATTGGACTGCTATCTTGTGAGGGAGAAATCCAATAGTGGTCTCCTCAAACTTCTTCCTGTTCCTTCAGCTCTACAGCTAGCTGATGCCTTGACCAAGCCCGACCCCGTACTCCTCAGGCATTCAAAAGCATTCATTCCAAGCTCGCACTCATCAACCTATGTGCTCCGGCTTGAGGGGAGGGTCTTACCTGACTTAATTATTATTCCATCTAGTTAGTTAATTTTAGTAGATGGTAGTTAATAACTATGTTAGTTTGCATTTACATTAAGTTAGTAGTTGCTTCTTATGTATAAACACAACAATGTATGATGCATTGAATCAATCAATTTAGTATTGATGATTCATTCACTTGAGCAGGGCCGGCCCAACACCCATTGAGGCCTAAAGCAAATTTTATGGTGAGGCCTTTTTAAAAAATTAATCCAATAATTTTTTCATACAAAATTAGTTATTTTGTGCACAATGAGGAGTTGATCCCTGGACCTTCAACCTAATGGTAAGTTTTTTTACCAAATGGGCTAACTTATGTTTGTTGATATATTATACATATCAGAAACTTAATATAAAAAAATATCAAGTGGGCTTTTTTTTTAAAGAAAAAATTGTTTTATTTTGAGAGGCCTAAAGCAAGGGCTTCACTTGTTTTACCCTTGGGCCGGGCCTGCACTTGAGGCTTCATTCTCTCTCGGTTTCTCTCAGTTTTCCCTCTAAACTAGTTAGCTTAACTGGAAAGTTCTCGCTTTGTTCTTCCCTGTGATCAACTAGATCACAAATTCTTCTTCATCTTCATTGATTCATCGTTTCTACACCAAGCATTATATGGTCTATGTATCTTCGTAAGACCTTCCAAGGTTATCAGGTCGTCACCAGACTGGGTTTGCTAAAGTTAATGCCAAAAAAAGTTGTTACTTAATTACATCAGCCATCAGGTATGGTACTCGCGATATAATGGGCTTTGTATACGTAACTACTACATATTAATATAAATAGATAGATTAATTAAAAAGGAGCAATAAAAGAAGCTGTATATAAAATCAATTCCACACCTAATCTGAATTAGCGATGATATAAAATTGAAGTTGAAGACGACTTGGAAGTCAAAGCTTGCGCGATCTCAGATTGGTTAAGGCGTCAAAATCATGGATGAAAATCTTCTGTCCCATATTTTTGTCATATTCTCTATTTCCTACCAATGATAATTTGACACATAATAAAATAAAATCATAATTCATTAATACCTGTGCACATTTTCAGCCTTTAATTGATAGGAGACACCAAAACACCATTTTTTGGGACAATAGAGTTTTATTCCAAAATCGTATAGTAACTAGTGATGAATTACTATGACACTGCATCCATTGCATTGGCGGGCTGTTGTAATTTTGCCATCTTGAGCGTTTAACCAAGTGAGCAAGTAAAAGCTAATAATTCCACCTAAAATAAAAAAAATCAATCAAGCTATAAACCCACATATACCCGTGTGTGAAGTTTGACACGAAGGTTTGATTGGTTATCTTAAAAAGAAAGGACCCAATCTAACACGAATAACAAATTTGATGATTTATTTGCTTAAGAAACAGATGTAATGAGCACAATGCACAGAACAAATGATAGCACAAGATCATATTCTAATTCTCATTATTGTTTCCCGGATTTCTTGTAAATTCTTAGGAGTTTTGGCAACTTCAGGCTTGAAAATCATTTTTAACCCAATTAATTGGAAAATAAAAAAAATTCTATCAACACTATTTATTTTATTTATAAGATGAGTCCAAGACTCTATTTAAAAGAAATTGAACTCCTTATTAATGGGATCAACAAATTTTAGTATAGGTAGAAAAGACAATTATGACTATAATAATAATAATAATAATAATAATAATAATAATAATAATAATAATAATACACAAATGTTTATTTCTTTTTTCTTTCATATACATTTTTTTAATTAATAGAACAAAAAATAAAACCACTCGCATCTTGGATATGTTGTAATAATGCCGAAACAGAGAGGTAGTAACAATCAGGGTCATGCTGCAAGCACTGTCCTCAAAGAATATTTCGCAGTAATCGGAATTCCAACAGGATACATCTGACTGCTCTTGACTATTTAGATACCAAGGCTCAACAAGAACTAGCAGAGAATATTTTTGTTCGAATTGCAAATGTTGTACCCGGAATTGAAGATGAGTTTATATAGAAAATATTTTGCATTGGAAGGATAAGGTATCTCTTGAAAATACAAAATAGGGAATGCCAAATAATAAAGGTGGACGGTGGGTAGTCAAAACGTTTTTTTTCTGAGATAATCAAATGCACTGTCCAAAATATAACTGTTTGAAGATAAGGTTTGCTTAAGTCATTAAATTATATTTTCGCAAAAGATAATTTAATTAAGCCCAACCCAAAAAGGAGGCACCCCCTTACTCGTGCGTGGGGACGGGGGTGAATCGGAGGAATACTACGGTAGCCCAATTTGGGCCCAACCTCATGAGCGCGAGGCTGTCCCTTTCCCAAGCCCTTTTCTAGTCTTAAAACATTTATTTCCTTATAAACACTTGAGGAAGTCCATCACCAAGCAACGTGGGACTTACCTCTTTTGAAATACTCATATATTCCAACAGGATATTGGGCTAGGTGTGTGAGATTATAGAAAAGGAATAAATATTAGAGTTTAATTCTATGCACTAACAGTGTAAAGTTTTTTACATTGTCAACCAATCAGAAATCATGGTATGAGTAACTTTTAAGATTGTTAGGATAAGAGTCAAACATTTTAACTTGTGTCATAATTTCTAATTGGTTGATTGTGTAAAAATTTTTTACACTGATAGTGTATACAAATTAAATCCTAAATATTACTCCCATCTTAAACTCTCTAATAAATTAAACTAAATAACGTCTTTATAGAGTGTGATATTATAAAGAATTTAATTTAATGTACTGTTTTTTATAATTAATATGCATTATTTTCATTATTATTTTATTATATATATATATATATTAGTTTTTCAGAATATCTTTTTATTCGATAGATGAGAGATTAACCTTTCGAATTATTATTAGATGTTTAAGCGAGAATCCCTTTCAATATTGTTTTTTTTTTTGTAAATACGATGGTCAAAAAGTTAGACTTTTAAATAATGATTATGATAGTTAATTTTTTATATATAATTTTAAAATATATAATATAATTATAATATTTAATTATATATTTCTAAAGTTTATAAAAAATTAACTATCATAATTATTATTTAAAAAGTCTAATTTTCTTACGATCCGATATGAACAAAAAAACTTTATCCTTATACTAAATTAAATTAAAACTCGTGTGATAATATAAACGTTACTAAAACTTGATTTGGAAAACTTCGTGATACAAATGTTGAAAATCTTGGATTTGGATTTGGTGCAGTAACTGCGTCACGCAGTTAGTGTAGAGTAATAAATAATATATAAAGTGAATTTTATAAAGGTATAATGTGAGTTGTTGGATCTTAAATCAATGGCTGAGATTGTTTAATGCGTGTAAATATGTACTTTTATTAATGCAGGGAATCCTGATCCGAAAAAAAAAAGACAACAGAACCATACAAAAGCATATTTCCACCAAAAGCATCATTCTTTAGGCAAATTGGAAAATTAAATTCAAAAAAGAATCAATTGGACTTGGGAAGGCAACGGTGTGCATGCCATTGTAAAGTAAAAGATTAAAATATTATCAAATAAGAACATCACCATGTAAACCAAAAAGGAAAAAGAAAAAAAAAACACAGAACGTCACAATACGGCTAAAGCTTATTGCGGTGACGGTCCTCCATGACAATGACAAACTGCTAACAGCTTCAAGATCAGAAACAATTAATTCTTAATTACTTGCACGATTATATATTTTATTGGAAAAATTAGTATTTTGATTTGTAACATCCCAGTTTTATGAAACTTTGGTTGAGATAGATGACCTAGATTGGGTATTTATATGTTTGTTGATAATTACTATCATGGCTTGGAAGTATGCTTAGAGAACATGTTAAGAGTAGGAATGAATTGGATAAGATAAGGATGAGGGACAAGGGATCAGGAGCAGAACGCTCAGGCGTGGATCTATGGAACACTCAAGCATGATAACGCTCTAGCGTGGACCCTCTGACCAGTTGACTGGCAGTGATGGAACATAAAGTGACACATGTCGGTTACGCATCGCGACTAGCACGTGATGGGCGATGCCTTGGAGGTGAGGAAACGTCAACGCTCAAACGTTGAGGAAGCCAATGCTCAAGCGTTGGAACGCTAAAGCGTGGAGATCCAGAATGCTATAGCGTTGTCAGCAAAGTTTTACCTTTATAAATACGTGCTCATTTTCACCATGGATGATTTTTATGATTTTTCAACTGTGCCAGAGAGCTTGAGAGAGACAGAGGCACGTTCTTGAGGCCGTGATTCAAGGTTGTGATCTGTTCGTTGATCCGATTCCAATTCGGATTGTGTTTTCGTGATCAGCTCTTCGTCTACTCCAATTGTATCGGTTTGCTTTTGTGATTCGACGAGGGTAAGCCGAGGTTCCGTATCTACCTACATTGTACCTATACAATGTTCTCTTTTGGTTTAAGTTTCTTTTCACGGTTTTAACTTCGTATTAAGGTTAATACTATAGTCTACGTGTTATTTCCGTGAATAGGGCAAGTTTGGAAGTTGCGTGCGGCGGAGCAAGTGATCTGCGGTTGTGATGGCAAGGAGAGGAGCAAGAAGGGCTCATTGTGTTCGTGATTATCACCATATTTTCTATTAGGTGAGGAGAAAGAGTTACACACGTCGGGGAGGCAAGAGTAGTCTATATAGCTTTGTTGTATGTTTTGTGTGTGTAGGGGAACCCTAAACCCTACATGAGGTTGAGCCCTGACAAAGTACCTAAACCCTAAGTTTAGTTTACTTTGGACTATCACCATTATGTTTGATACCCTAAGTTAGCAAATTACTGATGCATGATAATATGTACTATGTGTCGATATATGCATACTTGCTATTTATGATATTTGATATTTGCAAGATATGCATGACGTGTTGATGATAGTGGCATGTTGGTACGTATGTTGTTTACTGCCTTATCGAGGATGTTGATATTTGATGAACTGTTGCATTATATCTGGAAACGCGTGTATGTATGAAATATGGAAGTTTAGCATGATTAGAGTTTTGACCTCGTTGTAGACGTTTGAGCTAATAGTTAAGATTTGAGGTTATAGTTGGAGCTTGGAGCTCATAAGGTCATGATGGGAGCTTGGAGCTCATATGGTTACCTTTGGAGGTTGGAGCTTATGTTGCTAAGAGAAAGTTTGCATGTGTTGCGATATCAGCTCAAAAGAGATGGATGACATGCATAACATATGCATTTGATGCCAAGTGACGAGCCGTATGCTGTGAGGCATACGAGGTTGGTGCATTGAGTGCGGGTGCGGAAAACGGAAGGGTAGGTCTGCATGACCTTGGGGATATACTGGACACAAGTGTATCCACATGAGACCGGTATGGTAGCGCCTATTGTGTCGTGGCGGTCCTGGGCACGTCCTACTATCTCGACTAGACCCAGAGTCTTTCTAGTTGCCGGTGGATCTTCCAAGGAGGCCTAGTTAACCCTCTATGTCTGGGACAATTGAGTGGTGGTGCATTCTTATAGGTCACGGCGAGTGGAACGGATTACTGGAATGAACCAACATATTGTCCGATGTGCGGACGTGATGTTGCCCTTAGTAGGGTGTTTAGTACCGGCCGACATGCATAGAAAGAGTATGTGTACATCTAGCTAGGGAACGACCGTATTGTCATGGTATTGAGAGATGGTCGTGTTTGCTATATGTTTTGCATTGCATCATCCCCTGTCATAGATGTGATGTATATCTTATGTCCCTGTATTTCTTTGTATGTATATGTTCGGTTTTGCGAACAAACGACGAGTTAGCGGAGGACCAGGATGGACCCGAGACTTCACCCGTTTATTACGGGGCACCGCTGATGTCGATGCTGGGGGACATTGAGATCATCTACCACGACGAGAGAGGATGGCAAGTGGACCCCTTGACCTTTTTGGCCATTTACACTGGACCTATTAGCTTGATCTTCCGGAGCGTCACACCACCATATGTGGACATCATATGACCTTATCGCGTGTACCAGTTTCTTCCCTTCCCTCGGATATGGCACCCACCGAGGCAGAGAGAGCGAGACTACATGTGGGCGGCACCCCAGTCCTCGGTAGTATCCAGCAGGAGATGCTTTGTCTACAGAGGTCAGGGTAGGCGTACAGAGTGGTACCTGAGGGCAGCTCAGAGACATAGGATTGTTGTGTCAAGTTCCTCATCTGAGTATGAGCCTATGCGGGTTTATAGGCGCACTCACGGAAAGGGACAGGGTAGCTCAGGGCATCCTCACCACTGAGGGTGAGAGCCAGCCAGTGCGTCCCTACGATTATGTGGAAAGGTTTTTGATGTACTTTGAGAGTGGGTTGGGGAGAGTGCTGGTGAGCTTTGAGAGTTTCCTTTTTGGAGGTCCTTGGATATATCTTGATTATGTTTTTAGTTATTTTATGCACTTTGTCTGTATCTATATAGCCCTACTAATGGGGCCACCATGTATACTTTAGTACTACTTGTATATACGCATGCTTTGGTTTATCCTGTTACGTTTGCTCTGATGTTATACGCATTTATGTTCAGATGCATGTTATCATTTGTTTTAATAAGAGCGTAATCGCTAAGTATAGTTAATAGTATCAGTGAATTTCAAAATAATGGAATTTCCTAGAATAGAACTTGGGGACGTCGCATGATTCCTTAATTTAAATTTTTTTCAATTTGATTCCTTAAGTTTATTTTGTAACAACAGGTCTCCTACATTTACTATCATTATCAATATCGATCTCAATGAAAGTATCCATCCAAGTTCGTTAGCTTAACGTTCCTACGTGGTCATTAACTATTTGGTTGTTGATGTGGCACACTCAATTGGATCTTGCCCGAAACGACCTTGGCGAATGCCAAATCAACCTTCTTCTCCGGATTGAGACCCATTTCTTCTTGTTCAAAATCTGAGAACAAGACATTATCGCCAGCTGTGCTTTGATTACTATCAGTACAAGCTTCAACTTCGTCCGCCATCCCTCCTTTGCTGCCCACAACCACAGGCGATAACAGACCTAGAGCAAATGTCGGTGTCTGCAACCCTGTATCTAGAATATATATCATACACGATTTCTTCTTTCTCTTTAAATTGTTTCTCATGACCCAATACGATTTCTCCTCCTTTATGTGAGACTCCCATTCTTTGATCTTCTTGTAGTTTCCGGCCAAATTGCTCCATCTTTTATGACACTAAACCAACCCCTGTTTACTCCATTCTTTTTGCAGTATGAAGACACTGATGCCCATTTCGGCTCCACCTGTCCCAACTAGAGTGGCAATCTCGCAATGTGACCCCTCCAAAACTTGTTCTCTGCGTCTCTCTTTCCTTGTATCAGGACATGAATCTTATGTCTCGTCCATTGGGGTAGTCTAGGTGCTCTACTTCCATCACCTTCGCCCTCCTGAGAGGGGTATTGCGACCTTTGTGATTGCTCAGAGAGATTGTGCCTCAAAATGCCCTTACAATTGCAGGAATCACGCTTTTGATCGAGTTGAAGCCATTGTTGCAAGGAAGAATCTCAAAACCATGAACCCTAGCCTCCAATTAAAGGGGAAGAAGGTGACTCTGCACACCCCAACAAATAAAACCACGTTAACAACTGAGTGTAGGATAGTTAACGGCTACAGATGAACGTTATTTACGGACTTGCATGGATATTGATGTTGAGGCCAAAGTTGGTAATGGTAGTAAACTTAGGGGACTTGTTTGTCACAAAGTAAACTAAAGGAACCAAGTTGAAAAAATAATTACATTAAGGGATCAAAGCACTAGTTTTCCTTATTTTATTATTAAGTGGTTTTACTTTTTATACCCACACACACATATATATCAGTTCGTAAAATTCTTGATATAACATTAAATTAAACTTTTATAGACTAATGTGTGTTGGTCTAAGTGGAAGAAGTTTAAGTTTCTTACGTATGTGGTCCTAAGTTTGATCCCTGAATTTATGTGTATGAAAAACAAAAAACAAAAAAACACTATTGGGTTAGGTACTACTTAGGTTCCATCTCATTTGATCATTTGGATGCCAAAACCCAACAATATTAGTAAGTTTTAATTTTCTAATTATATTTGACAGAATTGTCACATTCACTTAAGGTAAATCCACTATAAGAAGTTTTCATGTTACTGACGGACACTGAGAAATGCCATCCCAAATATCGACGATCATGCTGTGGAAAAATCCGTCGGTAAATGTGCTCTTTACTGACGGAACCATTCGTCGGTAGTGGGAAACATATTACCAACGGGTTAGTATGTCGGGTATTATTATGTGAGTTATTGATGGTCCAGTCTGTCGATAATTGATATAAGTTTTAAAAAAAAATTATATGTTGGTAAATATAAAATGCTAAATTATACTTTTGGTCCTCTATCTTATTTTTAAGTTTCGGTTTTGTCCTCTATTTATTTTCGTTTCGAAGTGGTCTCTTATGTTGTCAATGTTACACTACGTTGGTTCTTTCCGTCAGATTTGCACTAACGATGTTAGGTTTTCACCATACTTAGCCGCTAGAAATCCTCTCCTGTAGTTGAAATCTGAAAAATTCGCCAAAAAACCCTCTCTTCCCATCTCTTCCTTGGCCAGTTTATTCCCAATCTTTGTTCCTCCCTCTCCTCCTCTCTCTTTTCCCTCTCTCTCTCTCTCTCTTTTCCCTTTTCGTCCTTCAGCGCTAGAGGTACAAACAAGAATTAACACACACAAACCTTGATGGGTAAATGAATTCAACACTAGTGATTTCCTTTGATATATATTTCAAAAATATCTCTGACAGCTTAACCCGTGACAAAAGACACAACCCCAACCCATAATAACGCAAAACCACATTTGTGAAAAATAAGAATTGTCCAATAGACATGCTTAAATTTTGGAGTGAAGACTAAATTATAAAGTAAAAAAACTTACCCATGAACCTTTTTTTCCGAAAGTCCATTCGATGCTTTTTCCAAACCAATCCATCATTTATTCATCTTTACACCCACACCAAAACCAAAGGAACCCATAGGTAAAAAATGTGACACATTCATAAGGAGAAATTGATAACAAAGAATGAATGAGACCTTGTTGGCGATGTAGTCAACAAAAAGCTCGGCTTTTGCGTTAAGGGGTTTATCACACATATTAATGGTGTTCAATAGGTCTTTGAGTGTTGAAGGAGATTGAGAGAAAGTGGCCGAAGTAGAGAAAGTAGAATCGTTGGATCTGGTGAAGCACCAATTTCTACCTCGCATTGGAACACAACAAATTTGGCTCTCATAGTGATGCCCCCTGGGGTTAATCACCCATGCTTATCACCATGCCAATCAAGAAAATCGTTAAGCTAAAGAAAGAAACAACAAATCCCTTTTCTGGAAGCAGAGACATAAACAAAAGTGAGTGTAGGAGATGAACATGATTCTAAAAAGAATATCAGTCTTCAAAATTAAGAATAAAACTTGAAATTTTTCTAATGTGAGAGAAACCTAGTTTCCTATGAGAGAATTGCAGATTCTAGCAAGAGAATTAGTGCTCCGGCAACTAATAGTGGAAATCTAACACCGTCAAGCAAATTTGACGAAAATGACTAACTTGATGTAATGTTGACAATTAGAAGACCAAATCGGAATGGAAATTAAATAGACGACTAAAAGTATAAGTTAGCCAATATAAAATGATAAATTAAATTGAAATAAAATGATAAATAAAATTGAAATGATTTATTATTTAATCATTTTAGTCAGATTTTTAGTTTATTATTTATTTAATAAGTTTAATAGATTCTAATTATTTAGTTTAATAAATTATTATCATTTAAGTTTAATTTAAGTTATTTATTATTACTTAATTAAGAATTTTGTTATATTCGGAGCTCTTTAAACTCAAGTTTGTTTTTTCATCCCTTCCTTTTCCCTCTTGTCCTCCCCTATTATGCATCTTCGGATTTGGTTCTACTCATGTTAAAGTCACTAAGTTAATTATAACAAATTACCGTCAACAACAAACTTCAAATAATACGCTCATATACCCAATGCTCAATACTCAATGAATAATTCTAGCAACTCAATAAATAGAGCCTCATGCATATTGGTCTATATGACTGTAGGTCAATGCATAACAAAACTAGCAAAACCCAACATCCAATTATCACATTATCCATATCCTTCACATCAATAGGTTCGATATTCACCAAGTCATAACAATCAAAGAAATCAGAGTATATAACAACATCAAATCCACAACCATAGCATCTTGGAAACCAGAAATTTCAGTGAAGAAACTAAGCACTAAGAACTACATAGCCTATGAAATTTGAATTGAATAATTGTGTAGCTTTTCCAAAAATCTCACTTGCCCATTTCAATCAAATTAATTCAGAACTAATAACGCAGATGGTAGAATTCATAACTCAAATTTTAAACCAATCTCACCCATTATTTTTTTGAAACCCACCCTTGTTACTTGCGGTAAAAGGAATTTGACTCCATTTATCCAAGATAGACTAAAACAAGATAGGCATTAAAGAAACAACTATTACTTTAAGTCCAATGGCTAAATAACTATTTAGAGGGGAGGAAGGAGAAAATACAAGTTAAAGTAAAGGCCTTTGGGCAATAAACAAAAGTTGTGAAGTGAAATTAAAAGGGGAGTTGCCTCCCCTCATTTGGACATCGAAAATCTCAAAGAAAAAAAAGGAAAAAAGAGAAGGGTACTAGGGTTTGGATCAAATGGAAGTGGGTAAGTCTTCTCCTTCATCATTCTTCTTCTTTGTAGAAAAATCACAATTCTCATGCTCATCTTCTCTAATCTAGAGTAGAAGAGAAGGAAGGTAAAAGAGGAGCTTGAGGAATCCTCCCATCTCTCAAGAAATTATATGGGGTTTGAATGACTTTTAGGTAAGGGTTCTAACCCTTGTCTTGTAATTTCTTGGTGAGGGTGTTAAATATTGTCACGATTTTGAAAAACCTTGTTTTTTTTCGTTGTTTCCTTCACGATTACGGTCGCTGTGACGCTCCCAAAACTTAACCTTCCTAGGTCTGATACCATAAGCGTACAGATATGGTTTAATTAAAACTTAAGTAGACAAACAGTTATTACAGTCCAAGGTTACACATCAGAGCTCCATCTGGAAGCCATGGCGTAAATACAACAACAGTAAAAACAGAAACCCCTCTGGTCGTGGTATAACTCACAAAAGACTCAACGATACCTTTGAGATCTCTCTCTCTCTACTTTAGAAGCGTTGGCGTCAAGCTTGTTGTTCACAAAGGAGTCCACCTCGACTCAGCTCCACCCGCTGTAGCACTTCCAGTAACCAACCAGCACCTCCCCCTTCGGATCACAACCCGAACAACGACAAACATGAAAACATGGTAAACATGTACAGGAGGTAAGAAACGCTACAATATTATGCAAAGGGAGATCACATAGCATATAACACATTAACATGCACAACAGCAAACACAACCAGCAACCACATCCATCTCTCGAGTTCATCACAATAGTCAACCTTCAAGTTATCACAACTAGGGATCACCACCTACTCTACATGCACAAATGAGCCTACATGATTGGCCAATTCTACAACGCACACTCTTATCATGGGAATACAACAGTCAACCTCCAACTGTGAGGAATGACAATCCAATCTCCAACTATGAGGGTGGATGTTCACCAGGTAAGAATGGCCCCTCCAATTGCGAGGAGTCGGACGTCCAGGTAACCGCCTCCTGAGTTTCCAAGACGGTGCAGCAGTGGTTCCTCCAACTGTGAAGAGCACTGCCTCCCCCAGCCCTTCCAATTGTGAGAGGGCCCGAGAAGTTCTCCAACTGCGAGAAAGCACCTGCATCCCTCCAACTGTGAGTTCAGCTGTCTTGGTCGCCCCGGAGTGTCCATCTCGAACACCAACCTCGTGTGACAACCACTCAAACTGCTGTTGCAGTTGTACATACGGCTTTTCACCACAACAATGCAAATGCTATGATTATGCAGCC
Source organism: Ammopiptanthus mongolicus (assembly GCA_039655645.1). Classification (NCBI taxonomy): domain Eukaryota; kingdom Viridiplantae; phylum Streptophyta; class Magnoliopsida; order Fabales; family Fabaceae; genus Ammopiptanthus; species Ammopiptanthus mongolicus. Next base: position 26,165,794 of record CM077349.1, on the reverse strand, counting down.
ATCACCTCGACAACGTCTTAACAACAAATTAATCAACGTCTCAAGGTCCAAATCCTCCAACTGTGAGGATATCGCTCTCCAATTATGAGAGCCACCTTCAACTTAAATCAACTGGCTTATAACATCAGCTACGAATCCAAAAACACCAACCACTCTATCCTTCTAACATCACACCAACCGTCTCCACAGTCAGTAAAGATAACCTCAATCACAATCACATCAACATATCATAGTATAGAAGCATATCATCATTGCAGGCATACCAACTAGCAATTAAGCATGTTATCACAACAGGCATCTCATCTAACATGTTATCACGTACAACATCAGAACAGCTGGCAACACACTCAGAATGCTTGAGAGTGAAAGCTCCCAACACCTAAGCGTTGCCACGCTTGAGCGTGGAGTCCTCCCACCCTTGAATGCTATGCTCTGCTGGGAAGGAACTTCCAGCCTTCATATCTCCCCCGTTTCTCGTATTACGCCTTAAGCACTTTCAACTTGATCCAAGCCTAGTTCTAAACATCCAACTAGACTTATAACCAACACACAACCCATCATACACCTTAAACGAAGATCCTATTAAGATTATCCATCTTAATTAGGATTACTGAAAACAGGGATGTTACATTACCACCCCCTTAAAAGAATTTCATCCTCAAAATTTGGTAGCGGGTAGGTGTACAAATGACACTACTTCATCCAAGATGAAGCAAACAAACTATACAAACTTTCTTGAAACGTCCACTTGTCACATAAGTTCGAGACATATGTACAGACGATGATGCAGTCACTGCACTTATCATTCCAAAACCACTGTTCTTTTAGTACATCCAAACAAAAGTTCATCCTGAAAAGGACGTTACAAACTGTTCCAAAAAGTACGCTTATAGCTTCTGCTCAAGGCCAGCTCCTCGTATCGCAAACACGCGTCCCGTCGTTGGAAATCTCTCTGTCCTTTCTTCTTGTCCTTCACCAGCGTTAGGCCCCGCTGCTGCTCTCTGTCTTTATTCTCAAGCTATGTGCCCCGACTTCCCACATCGGAAACACACTGAGTCTCTTGCCCGGTAATCCCTGATCAAGTGTGCTTCTCCACATCTAAAACATCTGATCCTTCTCTATCCTCCTTCTCCAGTTGCCACAGCTTGCGGCTTGGGACGATCATTTGGTTTATGATCTTGCTGAGGCTTCTCCTCTCTTTCCCCCTGATGATTTCTCATTGGCCCTTTATTCTTCTTCTGTTGACGAGCTTCCATCCGCTTGTCAAGATTTTCAACGGCAGCACATCTTTCGAGCATTTCTAGGAACCTGGTAATCCCCAAAGGTAACACCGCCCTTTGCAGCTCATGCCTTAGCCCATCCTCAAACCCTCTGCATATCCAATCCTCATCCGGTCGCACTTGATAAAACTTGGAAAATTTGAGTAAGGACTCAAACTTCATCGTGTATTCGCTAACCGACAGATTCCCTTGCTTCAGGCTAAGAAATTCTTTTTCCTTCTCATGACGAAGAGTTTCAGGGAAATACTTTTCCATGAAGCAGGTTCTAAATAGTTTCCATGTGATCACTCTCCCTTCCGTCTCCAGTATTTTCTGCCGATTCTTCCACCAGGACTCTGCACCTCCAACCAGCATGAAAGATCCATAGGTGACTTTCCGGTCTTCCCTACAGCGCATAGCCACAAGATATTCTCTATCTCGTGGATCCACAACTCTGCTCCTTCTGGATTGTATTCGCCGTGAAACTGAGGTGGCTTTCCTTTCATGAATGCTACCAGTCATGCATCCACCACTCCTTCTTCTCTCCCTTGATTCTGCGCCCCCTGCAGATATTCTTGCTGTAGTTGTATCAGCTGCGTATTCTGTTGCGACTGCTGTAACATAGCCGCTGCCATGTCCCCCAAAGTTCTCATGACCTCGGAATCCGCTCTTTCAGCCTTAGGAGGTCCATTGATCTCAATGCCAACATCCTCGTCTCTATCACTACCTTCACTGCGAGTCCTTCGAACCATTGCTTCCTGGAACAAGCAACCGTTAACTCATATTCATAAGACGTATAACATAGCCAACATGTAAATACAAATCTTATGAGTAGTCGAGACAGTTATCATTGTTTCTTAACCTAGAACAATAGACAACTCACGGATCGGACACTTTACCTAACTTCTAAACATAGTCAATACCCTAGGCAGGTTCAACTAGACACGGCCAGTAACAACACCACAACCTCACAGTCCGGATAGAACCGAACTGCTCTAATATCACCTAATGTGATGCTCCCAAAACTTAACCTTCCTAGGTCTGATACCATAAGCGTACCCATATGAATTAATTAAAACTTAAGTAGATAAATAGTTATTACAGTCCAAGGTTACACATCAAAGCTCCGCCTGGAAGCCATGGCGTAAAAACAACAACAGTAAAAACAGTCACCCCACTGGCCGTGGTACAACTCACAAGAGACTCAACGATACCTCTGAGATCTCTCTCTCTACTCGAGAAGCGTTGATGTCAAGCTTGTTGTTCACAAAGGAGTCCACCTCGACTCAACTCCACCAGTTGTAGCACTTCCGGCAACCAACCAGCATCTCCGCCTTCGGATCACGACCCAAACAATGACAAACATGAAAACATGGGGAAACATGCACAGAAGGTAAGAAACGCTACAATATCATACAAAGGGAGATCATGTAGCATATAACACATCAACATGCACAACAGCAAGCACAATAAGCAACCACATCCATCGCTCGAGTTCATCACAACAGTCAACCTCCAAGTTATCACAACTAGGGATCACCGCCTACTCTACATACACAACTGAGTCTAAATGATTGGCCAATTCTACAACGCACACTCTTACCATGGGAGTACAACAGTCAACCTCCAACTGTGAGGAATGACAATCCAATCTCCAACTGCGAGGGTGGATTTTCACCATGTAAGAATGGCCCCTCCAACTGCGAGGAATCGGACGTTCAGGTAACCGCCTCTTGAGTTTCCAAGACAGTGCAACAGGGGTTCCTCCAACTGTGAGGAACATTGCCTCCCCGAGCCCCTCCAGAAGACCCGAGAAGTTCTCCAACTACGAGAAAGCACCTGCATCCCTCCAAATGTGAATTCAGCCGTCTTGGTCGCCTCGGAGTGTCCACCTCGAACACCAACCTTGTGTGACAACCACTCAAATTGCTGTTGCAGCTGTACACACGGCTTTTCACCACAACAATGCAAATGCTACGATTATGCACCCATCACCACGACAACGTCTTAACAACAACTTAATCAATGTCTCAAGGTCCACATCCTCCAATTGTGAGGATGTCGCTCTCCACCTATGAGAACCACCTTCAACTTAAATCAACTGGCTTATAACATCAACTAAGAATCCAAACAATCACATCAACATATCATAGTATAGAAGCATATCATCATTGCAGGCATACTAGCTAGCAATTAAGCATGTTATCACAACAAGCATCTCATCTAACATGTTATCACGTACGACATCATTTAATCATGTTCTCAATTACCACATATAGATATACATCCTCAATCAACATATCTCATAGATTAGCCTAACGACGATAAACCTACAATGCCTAAAACCGCATTGGTACCACAATCCAGTAGTCCCCAATATGATTTTAAGTATTGGCGGTTACTCAATCACTAGTAGGGTTTAAGGATCCCTACACATGTTAACAATTATACACTATGCTTACGATTCCTAGATATATGTGGCTTCTTCCTTCTCACCTGACCGTTTATCCCGATAAACTCCCATACCAACGGACAACCCTGACCCTCGATCTCACGAACAAAGCGAACACAGCCATGACCACCACGATCACACCCACATCTCCCAACACTGCCAAAGGCACCCCCGGCATGCACATTGGGCCAACAATTGCCCCGAGTACACGTATGGGGTCCAGAAACAACCAGAAATTCAGAAACAACAACGAATTCAACAATAGATAATCGAATAACGATGAATCAAGCAAGCAAGTGGTAGCCACGAAAATCAAGGGAAAACTCACCAACAATGGCTGTTCCTCGTAGTTGCCTTCAATGACGGGTCTTCGTGCGACTCCTTGAACGATCGCTTGGGCAAAAACACCCGTAAAACCCTAATGTGTTAGCAAAACATCATTAGGTTGGAGTAGGAGTAAGAAAAGGATACCAACCAAGACAAATACCAAAAAGAACTTGGGGTCGACGATGTCGGCACCTAGGCTTACCTCAAAGAAGGTCAAAACCCAAGTCGCACCCTAGTCGAATCCGAAGCTACGAACACAGAAATGTAGTCGGAATAGGGTTTCGACGAACGATTGGCTTGAAATTACTCAAGAACTTTCTCAACTCTCTCTAAACTCTCTCTGGAACGCAGGGAAGAAGAACCTTGAAAGAATTTCGTGCAAAAGAGAAATGAAAAGCAACTTAGCCATTTAACTCACTTACTCAGCACGCTAAAACGTGCACCTTCCCAATGCTTGAGCGTTCCCACGCTCAAGCATTGGATCCCTCCACGCTTGAGCGTGGAACCTCATCCACTCTGCCTTCTCCCTGACCTGCCACGTGTCCCACACGCGTCAAAACTCAGAACAGCTGGCAACCCACTCAGAACGCTTGAGTGTGAAAGCTCCCAACGCCTAAGCGTTGCCACGCTTGAGCGTGTAGTCCACCCACGCTTGAGCGCTATGCTCAGCTGTGAAGGAACTTCCGGCCTTCTGATCTCCCCCATTTCTCCTGTTACGCCTTAAGCACTTCCAACTTGATCCAAGCCTAGTTCTAAACATCCAACTAGACTTATAACCAACACACAACCTATCACACACCTTAAACGAAGCCCCTATTAAGATTATCCATCTTAATTAGGGTTACGGAAAATAGGGATGTTACAATTGTGACATATATTATGAATCTTCCTTGTTGTTTGTGAATTTGTAGAATTTGAATGTTTTTATGTTGATACCTTGTATTAGGTTCTTGTTGGTTGATGTTTGGATGTTATATCTGGGGTATTGTGGATGGTTTGGGTGTTCTGGGTCGAATATGGAAGAAAGAGGAGAACGCACACTAGAAAAAGCAGCAATTCGAAACTACAACCCGTAGCCATGGCAGGAACCATGGGTTGGCCATAGTTTGTTGAGTCTCCAAATGTCTGATGTGCATTTACCATAGTTTTGATGAGAGTAAAACAGTTATTCAATGATTTAATTGAACCCGTCTGTGGTATCTAACTCGTCTACTTAGTGTGCAGATTAAAACATTAAGTGTCTATATGAACTGTTCGCTCGTCTGAACTTGGATAAGTTCACCCGTCTTAACTAACTTAAGTTCACACGTTTGAACTAACTAAGGTTCACTCGTCTGAACTAAGATAAAGTTCACTCGTCTGAACTAGCTAAGGTTCACTCGTCTGAAGCCTGGAGAGGCTAGGTGTGAAAACAATACTCGTCTGGAACCTGAAGAGGCTAGGTGTGCAAACAATACTTGTCTGGAGCCTGGAGAGGCTAGGTGTGAAAACAATACTCGTTTGGAACCTGAAGAGGCTAGGTGTGAAAATAATACTTGTCTGTCGTGTAACCTAAATCAGTTATAGTGAGAAAACTTGGTGCTGCCAAGGACTGGACGTAGCCTCATTGTTAAGGGGTGAACCAGGATAAAATCTGCTGAGTGATCTCTCTCTTTAGTTTGATTATTTATCTTAACTATCATCTAACTAAAGGAGTTTATAATTGTGTCTATCAAACCTATTTTCATCTTGCATGATTGTGTGTTTTCTGTGAAAACCTTCGGACGAATTATTAGTCTGATTGACCTGTCTGAGTTTACTCGTCTATTATAACCCGTCTGTGCTTGCGAAAATGTTTTATAATTCCGCTTAAAATTGTTAAACACCATTCAACCCCCTTCTAGTATTTGTACCTGTCTATTTCATAGTTACCAATGGGCAGGACCCAATATTCTGAAAAACGTTGGTTTGTCATAATATTGGTTATTATCACGTCTAGCTTCGAAAAACATGACTCTCGGATGTTGGATGAGATGATTTGATGTGTTGATTAATTAATATGAAATTTAATGAGATGTTATGAAGTATAATGAGTTAATATGAGTAAGCATGATGCTTATGATATAGTGTTGGGATTTGGGTATCATGACTTATGTTTGGTTTAATTATTGTTTAATTATGAACTTAGTTTAAATATTAATGGTTACAAAATGCTTATTATATTGTTGGAGACATTATGAGATCTTCTTTATTGCTTGAGCTTGGTTATGTGAAATGAATGAATTTCATATCATGAAGGGTATCTTCACTACACCAGATTCGACCTATAATTAACGCACACTTAATAGCAATTTTGGCAGGAAATCTTGTAAAATAAAAGTGTGAAAGTGTTTAATAGCGCTTCCCCAAGGATAGGCTATTAAATCATAAACCATTAATAGCATCTTTCCACCATAACTCAACACTTCTTGTCAACAAGAACGATGCATATGTCACCTTATGGTCCTCGCGACAATGCATGTTAGCAAAGATCTTCTCTAACTTCAGTAGCCAGAGCTCCGCACCCTCTGGATCGAAGTCATCAGTAAACTGCGGTGGCTCTCCTCTCAGAAAAGTTGTCAGCCCAACATCTTTTGCTTCCACATCGTTCCTACGATTCCGTCTCTATTGCTGCTGTATAATCATCTGCACCAGTTGACCATTTTGTTGTGTCTGCTGCAACATAGCAGTTTCCAACTCCCTGACCGTTCTCAAGGTCTCAGTGGATTCCTCCCCGCCATCCGTGTGGAAAGTCTCTCCATGTCCATTTCTCGGTTCCGTCATTCCCTTAGTGGCTCTTTTGCCACATCCTTTACCACGTCCTCGAGCCATAGATTCCTGTAGAAGAAATCTTTAGCTCACATTCATAAGACATACAATACCACATAAACATATATACGCATTATATGCCTTACAAATGTACAAAATAGTTATCTCTTAAGACAACTCGCACATCGGATACTTTACCTAACCTTTAAACATAGTCGGCACCCGCTGTGGGTCCAACTAGACACGGCTAGTAACAACATCCTAAACCTCACAGTCCGATTAGAATTGAGCTGCTCTGATACCACCAAATGAAACATCCCCTTGCCTCATTAAAAAAACCTAGTTAACTAACTTGATTACGTTATTAATCATCAGCACCCTAATTAAGCATACGAAGGTATTTAAAAATATAAACATACATACATACTATACATATATATCACAACAACTGTATGGTTCCCTCAGTAAGACCTACATCACACTATTTTCAGAGTACGCAAAACAGCCATGGAAAAAGTGGTACATCTGTATATAAGGTACAATAATTCACTATATAAAGTTTCAAAACCACCAACATTATGAATCAATGGCCATATACCAAAACGGGAACATAGACTAGGGCATGATCAATGCTCGTTGTCATCCCTCGCATCCTCCTCCAGTACAACAACTCAAAGCCTCTCGAGACTGGCATTGGTGGCTCTCCCACCGACATCAGGCTCATAAGGAACGCCATTTTGTTCCTCGGCAGCTGGTTCCTCTATCGGGTCTTCTCACGGAATAAGAGAAACATACACAACATAAAGAAGTAGGAGATAAGAATTACATCTCATCTTGAAATAGGGATAAAAGTAGAGCAGTTAAAACTGATAGCACAACCACACACAATCATCACAACAACCATCCTTAGGGTTCATTTGACTTAACTAATTATATCACACCCGCATGCACCTGGACCTACATGAAGACGCAGCCACCTTCCTACGTCACAATCTATCCCTTATCAAGCAGGATACTCATCCCCTACTAAGCATGATGAAAGTCAAACATTGTCCGAGCAACAGATTGTGTTACACTGACAAGTACATTACGTCCCCTACCAAGTAGGATGCTCACCCCTACCAAGCAGGGTGACACTATTCCCCATTCCCGATAGGAATAGCTGCCTCGGTGTTGGAAACGCGCATCAAGCATCTTGGAACCTCACAGTAGACCTACGAAGCATCTATCTGTGATCCCGGTCTAACCTCACGTAATCCCAGATGCACGCGGTTGTGACATCACATACAATGCAATCTAGCATGAACCCTCACGACTCGTATCGATCCATATCTTAGTAAATCATCCTCATTACCTGACACACTGAGCACCGACACTCCTGCCAAGCATAATGTTCATGACTAATCATAGTCCTCAATCATTTCATTAGGTTGAGTACAATATCTCGATATGACCAAATGATCTTATCTCACACATCACCCAATTCATAATCATCATCTCTCAGCTTTTGGCATACCAACAATCACACATGCATTATCATGTTATCACACAGCATGTTATCACCATATCATCAAATGAGACAATAAACCATATTATCATCATATCACCAAATAAGACAATAAGACATATTATCAGGATCATGGTAAACACATATTCACAAACACATCATGGCAAGCATATAAGCATGTTAAGCATATGACCTCATCAATATAACATCAACCTACGGTGATAAATCTACAATGCCTAACCCTACATTAGTACCACTTTTATGGTAATCACTAATGTGGACGTAGTTGTTGTCGGCTACTCAACCACTAGTAGGGTTTAGGATCCCCTACAAATATCAATGTATTCTACTCTACTCTTTCCTCCTCGACGAATGTGATCCTTTCTCCCACCTGACAGTGCACGTTTTCCCGTAAAGCTCCTGAACGCGTCCGCAGTACGGGCACAAACCTCAGCACGCTTTCCAACAATGACCTCAAATTTGACATTGATACCCCCGACATATGCATTGGACCAAAAATAGCATTGAGTACACGCACGGGGTCCAAAAATAGCCAAAAAAACCAAAACAACCACAGAATCGACAACAGGGTTCGAAGCAATGAATCGATTTGAATCAAAAAACGAAATTGAAGAAGATATTCACAAAAGATAGAGGCTGTACCCATGAAATCAGATTGCCTCCGAACCCTTGGTCGATTTCCCGATCAATCGATTTGGCAGAAAAACCCGTCAAATCCTAAAATGCACCAAAAACGATATCAGGACTAAGAATAGGAGTAAAATGAATTTAAATAGCTCAAAATGAGTAAATGTCGACGCTACGACATTACGGCGTAGCTCGAGGAAATTAACTCACATGCAATGATGCCGATACGAAGGCGTCAAAGCTACGAACCTGAATACATGATCAGTTTAAAACTTTGATGACCGAATCACTTGAACTGAGCTCCTAAAGTCTCCAAAAATGGCTAGCTAGGCTTTTAGAAATTCTCCTTCAATTTTCTCTTCTCTGTACGTGAATATGAGAAGATGAAGTCTTTCTTTTCTTTTGATATTTTTATTTAGATTAGATTTAGATAATTTAAGTTAGTGGAATTATGAGGTGTCTTAGTAGCTAGGTGTCATGGTTAGGTTTAGTTATTAAAACTAGTGGAAAACATGTGTCATTAGGTTAGGTTGTTTAGGAATTAGTGGAATACAAGTGTCACTTTAGTGTCACGACACATCTCACCGTGTGTTGTCCTGTCGCCATACCCAGGTGTTTTCTTTTGCATTTCCCCCACGTAATCCACTATCGAAATATTTTATGTATTATTTTTATGCTATCCCTAAAATCCTATTGTACACAAGACTGGCCTAATTTTAATATTCTAACTCTCAATTAATTAATTTATTAATTGCTCGATTAATGTTTTAAAATTCGAGAACGTTACAACTGTAACACCCCGATTTTTCACTGTCTTTATAAATCAATAAGAGAATAATTAAGTTTATATTTTATTCAAGAACTTAGAAAATGAAATAAAATAAAACGAGACCACATTCATGCTCAACGTTGTCGTACGAAGCTACGATTAAATTTTGAGCTGAAAACTCAAACGGAGCCCGGTCTGCGTTTTTACACTGACAGTAAGATTTTACTGCTCAGGAGACCTCAGATGGACCTGTGAATAAAAAATTAAGTCTTAGAATTTAATTTCCTACGTTTTGGTTAAATTTAAAAGAAAAAATCACTTCTTGACCTTCGTTTGAGCGAAAATCCTCAATCAGGTGATGAACGGAGCCGCATATGAGCTTACCGGGACCCACTAATGGATAATCCTGATGGCACATCATGTCAAATCACTTGGGAGAGCATGCCAAAGTCGTCATGACGTTCAGAAATATCTGGACGCGAAATGACCAAAATACCCTTAACCTTTTTCACTTTTATCATTTTACCCTTGAAGCAAATGACCATTTTACCCTTAAGTGACTTGTTTTAAGGCTGGTCAGCCCCATTCTCAGCCCTCATTCACGCAAGAACAGCCCCTTGAGAGCACCAAAACACTTCATCTTCTTCCTTCAACCAAAACTCCATTTTCTTCTTGAGTAAAGCTTGAATCCTTTGAGAAAAAACTTGAATCTTTGATCAATCTTCATCCTTTCTTTGGTAAGATCATATCTATGATCTCTTAGCTTCACGAATCTCTTCCAATCTCAAGATCAAATCTTGTTTTCATGAAAATCAAGTTTATGATCCAAAATTTCAAAAATTCAAAGGAAGTTGTAGAAAAATATATTTAATGGGAAACCAATTTGTTTGAGCTCACTTCATCATCCTCTATCTAAACCCAAGAGCATATGATCAAACTCTCATCCTAGCCTATTTTCCCCAAAGTGGCTGAACCCTAGAGGTGATGATGAATAGTATTTTTGTTCAAATTTTTGATTTCTAACTCTTGATTCCATCCTTACCTTTCCTATTGTCTTTGAATCCAAGTGTTGGAAAACCAAATCAATTCCTAGCCTAATTTTCCCCTTCATGGCCGAGACCTTCATGTGAAAAAATCATGAGTCATGTTTCATATTTTTGAGTTTTAGGACTTGTATTTGAGTTAACTAAGCTTATGAACCAATCATCCAAAAATTTGGAATCAAATGTGATCCCTAACCCTTTTTACCAAAAGTGGCCGAACCTTGGACCTTCTAGGAGGAGAAAATTTTATGTTTTGATGTTGTTTTCTTGTGTTGATTTTTGTTGAGAATTGAATTGTATTTGATTGTTTTAGGCGACGCGGACGAAACCGGAGCCGGAGCCGAGAATCGTTCGAGTTTTGATTGAGCAAGTTAGAGAGGTAAAGGGAGGTATTTCATTTGAGTTTGGTAGCTTCATAGTGCTTGATTGGTATATGTGATGTGGTGGTTTTGATTGATGATTGGAAGTTGTGAATGATTGACTTATGTACTTGATGAAATTTGTACTTGAGTATTTGATTTAGAATTGTGGCATATATATATATATATATATATATATATATATATATATATATATATATATATATAATATTCAGGATGAGCATAGGACTGGCTATGTCTCGACAAATAATTAAAATACTCGAAAACCGAAATCAAAGTTTTGAAAACCGAGTTTTGAAATCAAAAATGTGTTTTTGAGAAAACGTGTTGCTTTTCAATAAAAGCAACTCTTCCTTTTTGAAAAAGTTATGTTCTTTTGAAAAGAGAAAAGTGGTTTTGTGGAAAGTTATGCAAAACGAGTTTTATTTCAGAAAAGCGTTCTAAAAAGACGTGAAACCTTAGAAAATGGTTTTTGTTCACGAAAAAGTGTTTTCCCCGGAAAATGTTTTTCTTTAAAAAAGGAAATGTGTTATCCAAAGAACAAAAATAAAGTGTGTTCGTTTTCCAAAGTTGTTTTGAGAAAATAATACCGAAAGGAAAAACGATGTACCTTTGAGATGAATGCAAACCAAGTGACCGAGACGTCGGACTAGTGTTTTGTGGATTGAGCACCCGGACTTTGTGTCCTGTATTTTTGATTTGATCGGGCTTAATTTCCTTTAAAATGAGTCATGAGCTATATGCCTCGACAATGAAAGAATGAATGAAAAAGAAAACAGAAAATTTCTGTGTACATGCATGAACCGGCAGACGTGCCATTTGAAAACGAGCTACAACTTACGTAGTTGAGAATTCAGCCAGTTAAGACCACTGGGTCTATAGGGGCATTCTGTGTTCGAAACTCCACAAGTGGCCGGTGGCATTGTAAACCCGTGCCATGGTAAATCGGTTGCCAAACACGAATGAACTCAATCAGAGACTTCACTATTCAAGATTTGGTTATGACGTGGTACCCTGGAACAATTGGAGTTTGGACCTAAATTGAGAGGCTGACTCATGAGAACAATTGTGTTACGGGTGTTATTGCGGCCTACCGCTCGATGAAGGGTAGTAGGAATCTCCGGAGTAAATGAATTAGAAAGATGATATTGCAGTTTCATGCATTGTTATAACTCATGATAGTGTTTGAGATGTTATATTGTGTTATTTAAATAATTGTTTCTATAATTGTATTCATCCATGGATGTTTATACTGTTGTTTGTCGCCTGTGCGGCTATCGTGATAAACTTTTATATGAGTATCTCACCTTTGCCTGTACATGTTGGACACCCTGTTGTGTTTTTGGAACACTTGTACAAATGTTGATCGTAGGTTCTCGCGGACATGTGAGGACTCGGATGACCGAACCTTTTGAAGGAGCTGGTTTTGCGGTTGTTCCCAATGGCTGTTTTTAGCCCGACCAGCTTAGGAGTCTATCTTTTGAAGCAGTCTTATATTTATTTACTGCAAGAATATTGTCCATGTCTTTAAGTCTGTAATATGATATATTGTACTGAACTTATGTATTATTTATGTTTTCTGAACAGAGAATATTGAGGTGTGTTAAGAAGTTTATTTCCTTGTCTTGAATTGGATCACCTATGTATGCAGAAAATTTTTAGAACTGCGTTTTCGAACGTAGCTACTTAATTAAAGTATTTTTCGAAAGCAACCAGCGTTTTGTTTTTCGTTATGTTTTTCGCAATCGCAATTAGAGTCCGAGTATGTAGCACCCGGGGGGTGTTACATTAGTGGTATCAGAGCCTGGTTGAGACTTTCAGGAATCCTTGGGAAGTGAGTCTGTTTTTTTTGTGTTGTGTGATAACTCTTTTGTCCGTAGGGCACATGATTTATATTGAATGTTGCTTCATTCCTCTAAGACTGGCCTTCTGGATCACGAGGCGAGACTGGGTTTCGTGTCGTGAGGCCGAGAGGCTGTACTTTGCTGATCTGGCGGAGCTTCTGGCTCGCGGGTCAAGCATGGGGTCGCCTGGTGAGTGCCCTGTTTTGTCTTTTCCCATGTTTTCTTCAGTTTCCCACTAGTACTTGATACACGAATTTATGCTTCCTTATTAAGGTATGAATGGTTTGCCTTGTAGGGAAACATGAATCTTAGAGGTGGTCGTGGTGGAGGTCACAGCACTGCTGACAACAATGCTGATTACAACAACATTAATCGGGCTATTCAGGCTATGGCTGATATGGTGGCTGCTGTTGCTCAACAGACGGCTACGATGGCTCAACAGAACCAATAGAATCAATAGAGAGCTGATCTTGCTGCTGGTGCCAGAGGGTTAGTCGACTTTCGGCATCATGATCCTTCGCAGTTTCACGGGGACTGTGACCCGGAAAAGGCTGACTTGTGGCTACAAGAAATTGAGAAGATTTTTGCTGTTCTGCACTGCCCCGAGGAAGTGAAGGTGGACTATGCCACGTTCTTATTTCTGGGTGATGCAGAATATTGGTGGGGAGTAACCAGACAACTGCTGGAAGCCAACAACCAAGAGATCAATTGGGGAGTATTTCGCACCAAGTTCTTGGACAAGTACTTTCCCGAGAGTGCCATGACCGAGAAAGAGCAGGAATTTCTAAGGCTGCAGCAAAGGGACATGACTGTTGGGGAATATGTGGCGAAGTTTGAATCGCTCGCCAAATGTTTCTGCTTTTTCCAAGCCCAACCCGATGAGGACTGGAAATGCGAGAGGTTTGAAGGCGGTCTGCGCTTCGAGATCAAGGAGTCAGTGTTACCACTGGAAATCGGTACCTTTCAAGCCCTGGTGGAGAAGTGTAGGAAAGTCGAGAAGATGAGAAGAGGAAGAGAGAACAAGAGTACTGTGGGAGGACCGTCTAGGTCCTGGAACTCGACCCAATACCAGAACCAGAGAAGGAAGCAGTCCAGAAGAAGCCGTATTCCCGACCTCAAGGGAATAGTCAGAAACAACAATCTTATCATCCTGTCGCTTCTGCTTACGATGGAAGTGGAAACGACCAGAACCAAGGCCAAGTACAGAGATGCTTCAAGTGTGGGAGACAATGGCACCCAACTGATAGCTGTGACCTGAAGGGAGTTCTATGTTTCCAATGCGGGAAGATAGGGCATTTCGCGAAGGAATGCCCCACACCAAAAACCGAGCCGATTGTCAACAATGTACGAACTGCTAGACCCATACCGAGGGGAAGAGTGTATACCATGGGTGGCGCTGATGCTTCCAAATCTGATGATCTCATACAAGGTAGTTGCATCATAGCTGGTAATCTCCTAACTGTACTATTTGATTCGGGTGCGACACATTCGTTTATCTCTTTAGACTATGTGAGACGTTTGGACTTGCCTGTTTCTTCGCTATCTTTTGATTTGATTGTCATAACTCCAACTGCTAAACCTGTTACAGTATGTTTGTATTGTCCTATTATTGTTCATGATAGGAACTTTCCTGTTGACTTAATATGTTTGCCTTTGACTCAATTAGATGTGATCCTAGGCATGGATTGGTTATCTTCCAACCATATCCTTTTAGACTGTGCACATAGAATCTTAGTTTTTCCTGACCCTGAGGTTTCTGGATTTTTAACTACCAACCAAGTAAGAGCTTCTTTGAAAGAAGGAGCTCAGGGATACATGCTTCTATCTTGTTTAGAAATCGAGAGGGATGTTGTCTTGAGCGATGTGCCAGTTGTGAAAGATTTTTCGGAAGTTTTTCCAGAGGGCGTTTTAGGTTTGCCACCTGTGAGAGACATCGAGTTTTCGATCGATCTAGTTCCAGGATCTGGTCCGATCTTTATAGCTCCTTATAGGATGTCACCTACGGAGTTAGCCGAGCTGAAGACCCGACTAGAGGATATGATGTCTAAGCAGTTTGTGAGACCAAGTGTGTCCCCGTGGGGAGCACCAGTGTTGTTGGTGAAGAAGAAGGACGGGAGTTCAAAACTCTGTGTGGATTACCGCCAACTCAACAAGATAACGATCAAGAACAAGTATCCTCTACCCTGCATAGATGATTTGATGGATCAACTTCAGGGAGCCGTTGTCTGTTCAAAGATTGACCTGAGATCCGGTTATCACCAGATTAGAGTGAAGAACGAAGACGTACCTAAGACTGCTTTTAGGACGCGTTATGGTCATTACGAATATCTCGTGATGCCTTTTAGAGTGGCGAACGCGCCTGCTATCTTCATGGACTACATGAACCGGATTTTCCGTCCGTTTCTGGATAAGTTCGTTGTCGTGTTCATAGACGATATACTTATCTACTCGAAAAGTCCCGAGGAGCATGAGGAACATCTACGACAAGTTTTACAGACCCTGCACAAGGAGAAGTTGTATGCAAAGCTGCCCAAGTGCGAGTTTTGGCTGGATGAAGTCAAATTCTTGGGGCACATGATTACTAAGGAAGGTATTATCGTTGACCCTACAAAAGTGGAAGCAGTACTTCTATGGGAGAGACCCAAGACCGTGACAGAAATCCGCAATTTCGTTGGACTGGCTGGTTATTACAGAAGGTTCATCGAAGGATTTTCGAAGATTGTTGCGCCGTTGACTCAACTGACGAGGAAGGAGCAACCATTTACATAGACTGAGAGATGTGAGAAAAGTTTCTAGACGATGAAGGAACGTTTGACAACCTCACCAGTATTAGTGTTACCTAAACCGGACGAACCGTACAAAGTGTATTGTGACGCTTCGCATCAGGGATTAGGATGTGTACTTATGCAGCATCGGAAGGTTGTAGCGTATGCTTCGCGCCAATTGAAGACTCATGAAAGGAATTACCTGACGCACGACCTTGAGTTAGCTGCTATGTTTTCGCATTGAAAATCTAGAGACATTACTTGTATGGATCCAAGTTTGATGTCTTCAGTGACCATAAAAATTTGAAGTACCTATTCGATCAGAAGGAACTTAACATGAGGCAGAGACGTTGGATGGAGTTTCTTAAGGACTACGACTCCACTTTGCTATACCACCCTGGGAAAGCAAGTGTCGTTGCAGATGCTCTGAGCCGGAAGACCCTGCATATCTCTGCAATGATGGTTAAGGAGTTAGAATTGATAGAACAGTTTCGTGATCTCAATCTAGCTGTGGAAGTGAACAACGAGAAGATTAGCTTGGGAATGATCACGGTATCTAGTGGACTGATGGAGACAATCTGCGAATAGCAAGCAACTGATGAGTACCTCCAAGAGAAAAAGGAGTTGCTTGGACAATAAAAAGTTGCAGAGTTCAGGTTGGGAACTTATGGTATCTTGAGATGCAATGGACGAGTTTGTGTACCTAGCAACCCAGAGATGAGGAGAATGATTCTGGAAGAAGGACACAAGAGCAAGCTGAGCATTCACCCTGGATCAAACAAAATGTACCAAGATCTGAAACAGAAGTTTTGGTGGCCAGGAATGAAGAAGTAAGTGGCAGAGTACGTATCATCGTGTTTGACCTATCAGAAAGCAAAGGTAGAACATCAACGACCTGGAGGAATGCTTCAATCCTTGGATGTACCCGAATGGAAATGGGAGAGGATCTCAATGGATTTCGTGGTAGGATTACTGAGAACTTCTAAGAGTTTTGATTCAATATGGGTGATCGTTGATAGGTTAACGAAGTCAGCACACTTCTTACCTGTTAAGATCAACTACTCAGTGGAGAAGTTAACCGAGTAGTATATCAGAAAAGTAATCAGACTACATGGAGTGCCGTCAAGCATAGTCTCCGATATAGACCCAAAGTTTATGTCATGTTTTTGGCAAAGTCTATATCAAGCTTTAGGAACAAGGCTGAGACTGAGTTCAGCCTATAATCCTCAAACAGATAGACAGACAGAGAGAACGATACAATCTTTGGAAGATCTACTGAGAGCTTGTGTTCTAGACAATGGTGGAAGTTGGGATGATCTTTTACCTTTTATCGAATTCACCTTCAACAACAGCTATCATTCTAGCATAGGGATGGCACCCTACGAAGCCTTGTATGGACGAAAGTGCCAGACATCGTTGTGTTGGTACCAGGATGGAGAAAACATGATTGTAGGCCCCGAACTTGTGCAACAAAGAACGGAAAAGATTAAACAAATCCATGAAAAGATGAAGAAGGCACAGAGGAGACAAAAGAACTACTCAAATAAACGAATACGACCCCTCTAGTTTCAAGAAGGTGAACACGTGTTCCTGAGAGTCACACCCACGACTGGGGTAGGTAGAGCTATGAAGTTCAGAAAACTCACTCCCAAATTCATTGGACCTTACCAGATTTTTTGACGTATTGGTCCAGTAGCTTACCAGATTGTCTTTCCACCTTTTCTATCCAACATTCATAATGTTTTCCATGTCTCACAACTTCGGAAGTATATTCCTGATTCATCCCATGTAATCGAACCTGATATAGTACACTTACGAGAAAACTTGTCTTATGAGACATCACCTGTGCGAATCGTTGATAAGAGGATCAAGCAACTCATGGGAAAACAAGTTCCCTTGGTCAAGATTGTTTGGAACGATGCGACTGGAGACGCAACATGGGAGCTCGAGGACAAGATAAGATTACAGTATCCTAATCTTTTTCAAGGTACGTAATTTCGAGGACGAATTTTTTTAAAGGGGTAGTAATATAACACCCCGGTTTTTCACTATCTTTATAAATCAATAAGAGAATAATTAAGTTTATATTTTATTCGAGTACTTAGAAAATGAAATAAAATAAACCGAGACCACATTCATGCTCAACGTTGTCGTACGAAGTTACGATTAAATTTTGAGCTGAAAACTCAAATGGAGCCCGGTCTGCATTTTTACACTGACAGTAAGATTTTACTACTCAATAGACCTCAGATGGACTCGTGAACGAGATAGTAAGTCTTAGAATTTAATTTCCTACATTTTGGTTAAATTTAAAAAAAATCACTTCCTGACCTTTGTTCGAGCGAAAATCCTCAATCGGGTGACGAACAGAGCCGCATATGGGCTTATCGAGACCTGCTAATGGATAAACCTGATGGCACATCATGTCAAATCTCCTGGGAGAGCATGCCAGAGTCGTCATGATGTTCGAAAATATTTGGATGCGAAATGACCAAAATATCCCAAACCTCTTTCACTTTTACCATTTTACCCTTGAAGCAAATGACCATTTTACCCTTAAGTGACTTATTTTAAGGCTGTTCAGCCCCATTCTTAGCCCTCATTCACGCAAGAACAGCCCCTTGAGAGCACCAAAACACTTCATCTTATTCCTTCAACCAAAACTCCATTTTCTTCTTGAGTAAAGCTTGAATCCTTTGAGAAAAAACTTGAATCTTTGATCAATCTTCATCCTTTCTTTGGTAAGATCACTTCTATGATCTCTTAGCTTCATGAATCTCTTCCAATCTCAAGATCAAATCTTGTTTTCATGAAAATCAAGTTTATGATCCAAAATTTCAAAAATTCATAGGAAATTATAGAAAAATCCTTTTAATGGGAAACCAATTTCTCTGAGCTCACTTCATCATCCTCTACCTAAACCCAAGAGCATATGATCAAACTCTCATCCTAGCCTATTTTCCCCAAAGTGGCCGAGCCCTAGAAGTGATGATGAATAGTGTTTTTGTTCAAATTTTTTATTTCTAACTCTTTATTCCATCCTTACCTTTCCTATTGTCTTTGAATCCAAGTGATGGAAAACCAAATCAATTCCTAGCCTAATTTTCCCCTTCATGGCCGAGACCTTCATGTGAAAAAATCATGAGTCATGTTTCATATTTTTGAGTTTTGGGACTTGTATTTGAGTTAACCAAGCTTATGAACCAATCATCTAAAAGTTTGGAACCAAATTTGATCACTAACCCTTTTTACTAAAAGTGGCCGAACCTTGGACCTTCTAGGAGGAGAAAAATTTATGTTTTGATGTTGTTTTTTTGTGTTGATTTTTGTTGAGAATTGAATTGTATTTGATTGTTTTAGGCGACGTGGACGAAACCGGAGCCGGAGCCGAGAATCGTTTGAGTTTTGATTGATCAACTAAGAAAGGTAAAGGGAGGTATTTCATTTGAGTTGGGTAGCTTCATAATGCTTGATTGGTATATGTGATGTGGTGGTTTTGATTGATGATTGGAAGTTGTGAATGACTGACTTATGTACTTGATGAAATTTTACTTGAGTATTTGATTTAGAATTGTGGCATGGATGCCTTTGATGAATATTATTGTGATATTGTGCTGCTTTGATATATATATATATAAATATATATATATATATATATATATATATATATATATATATATATATATATGGATGAGTATAGGACTAGCTATGTCTCGACAAATAATTAAAATACTCGAAAATCGAAATCAAAGTTTTGAAAACCGAGTTTTGAAATCAAAAAAGTGCTTTTTGGAAAACGTGTTGCTTTTCAAGAAAAGTAATCCTTCCTTTTTGAAAAAGTTATGTTCTTTTGAAAAGGGAAAAGTGATTTTGTGGAAAGTTGTGCAAAACGAGTTTTGTTTCAGAAAAGTGTTCTAAAAAGACGTGAAACCTTAGAAAATGGTTTTTGTTCACGAAAAAGTGTTTTCCCCGAAAAATGTTTTTCTTTAAAAACGAAAATGTCTTATCCAAAGAACAAAAAAAAAATTGTGTTCGTTTTCCAAAGTTGTTTTGAGAAAATAATACCGAAAGGAAAAACGATGTACCTTTTGAGATGAATGCAAACCTAGTGACCGAGACATCGGACTAGTGTTTTGTGGATTAAGCACCTGGACTTCATGTCCTGTGTTTTTGATTTGAACGGGCTTAATGTCCTTTAAAACGAGTCGTGAGCTATATGCCTCGACAATGAAAGAATGAACGAAAAAGAAAACAGAAAATTTCTGTGTACATGCATGAATCGGCAGACGTGCCATTTGAAAACGAGCTACAACTTACGTAGTTGAGAATTCAGCCAGTTAAGACCAATGGGTCTACAGGGGCATTCTGTGTTCGAAACTCCACAAGTGGCTGGTGGCATTGCAACCTCGTGCCGTTGTAAATCGGTTGCCAAACACGAATGAACTCAATCAGAGACTGAACTATTCAGGATGTGGTTATGACGTGGTACCCTGTAACAATTGGAGTTCGGACCTAAATTGAGAGGCCGACTCATGAGAACAATTGTGTTATGGGTGTTATTGCGGCCTATCGCTTGATGAAGGGTAGTAGGAATCTCCGGAGTACATGAATTAGAAAGATGATATTGAAGTCGCATACATTGTTATAACTCATGATAGTGTTTGAGATGTTATATTGTGTTATTTAAACAACTGTTTCTATAATTGTATTTATTTGTGGATGTTTATACTGCTGTTTGTTGCCTGTGCGGCTATCGTGATAAACTTTTATGTGAGTATCTCACCTTTGCCTGTACATGTTGGACACCCTATTGTGTTTTTAGAACACATGTACAGATGTTGATCGTAGGTCCTCGCGGACACGTGAGGACTCGGATGGGGTTGTTCCCAATGGCTGCTTTTAGCCCGACCAGCTTAGGAGTCTATCTTTTGAAGCAGTCTTATATTTATTTACTGCACGAATATTAACCATGTCTTTAAGTCTGTAATATGATATATTGTACTGAACTTATGTATTATTTATGTTTTCTGAACAGTGAATATTGAGGTGTGTTAAGAAGTTTATTTCCTTGTCTTGAATTGGATCATCTATGTATGCAGAAAATTTTTAGAACCGCGTTTTTGAAAGTAGCTACTTAATTAAAGTATTTTCCGAAAGCAACCAACCTTTTTTTTTTGTTATGTTTTCCACAATTAGAATCCGAGTACGTAGCACCCGAGGGGGTTGTTACAACAACAGTCCCATATCTTCTTATCTTGTGTTATGACTAATGTTCAGAAGAGGACAATTTTTGCTAAATGTCATGACATGAAATAGGAAGGTATGAGAATGCTGACATCTGTCCCTTATAATCGAGCTATAAAATGTCCACATGAAGGTGCCAAAGAAAGGAAAAGGGAAGGCTCAAACACTGTTGTAGAAGTATATATTTTCAAGTCTTCCAACTATATGGAGGCAGTCTAGAAGAGAGCAGTCCCTCTTAAATGTCATGACAGAAGGCAACCTTCACCCAATAAAGGAGGAGTGAACTGGGTGTTTGTGAGTTTTTGTATTTCTTTTCTCAAATAAGGATTTCACAAAAAAATTCGCAAACTCATATATAATATCAGCGGAAGTTAATAAACAGAGTTTGCAGTGCAAGCAATCTAAATAAGGCAAGAGAGAATGCACACACATAAGTTTATTCTAGTTTAATCACAATTATTGTGATCTAAGTCCAGTACTCATATAACCTATGAGATTTTTCCATTAATTCCACTCAAGCTTTCAAGGTGCTTGAGAAACCTTTGCTCAAACACTCTGTAACTCTGGTACCTCACCCTATTACAAAAGCCTCTAGAGTTTTAAGACAGTAACCGCAAGGCTCCTTATAACATCTCCATGATTTACGAATACTTGGGAAACCTTTCGAGCACTTCACACCTCAGGCTCCTCACCCTATAGCCTATTGAGTTTTGGGGCCACGCCAAAGGCTCCTCCTAACTCTCGAAGTTTCCAGTACTTAGGAAACCTTGTTCAAGCACTCCTCTCCTCTGGCCACACCCTTAAGCAAGAGCCTCTAGGCTTTGCAGGAACGCCTACCCTCATCTGTTACCAAGTGTCTTCAATCTCAAGAGGGGGTAAATTGAGATATAAAACTTTTTCCAAACTTTCCCCCCGAAACAACAAGCAAATGGCGAATAAGTAAGGAGAGTAGGGATAAAGAAGATTACACCTTATTTATTCTGGTTCGATATCACCCATTGTGATCTACATCGAGTCCACACAATACCTTTATGGTATTTTCAACTAAACAATCAAGCTTCCAACAGGTGCTTGACGAACCTTTACAACTCTTAATCCCTCTTCACTAGGGATACCCCATCCTTGTGCAAGAGTATCCAAATACATCCAAGGGATATCTCACCCTTGTTAAAAATTCACTAGAGGGATACCTCACCATCTCTTACAACAAGATTTCATTGAAGAATTGAAGTATATGAAAGAAACCTCACAAGGTTGGATATTACAACTTGAAGCACAAATGACTCTTTGGTAAGATTGGCTCAAATTGGGTAGAAGATGTTAGAGAGCAGTAAATGATATGTAACAATGTTGGACAAAGTTGTTCACAATCATAAATGAGGTTTCGAGTGTGTATATAAATGTATTAAATTGTTTATAGTCCTTACCCACACTCAGATGCGCATTAAATGCTTTGTTATAGCTGTTTGAATCGAAGAATAATTGATTAGTTCTCTTAAGTTAATCGATTAATGCACTGTATTAATCGATTAAGTCCTTTTATATAATCAATTAAATAAGTTTAAAATAATCTTCAAGAAAAGTTCGAGAACAATATAATCTATTTCCATAACAAAGTAATATGTCAACTTATTTTTCCAGAAAAGCTAATCGATTATTAAACCTTGACTAATAGATTAAAGACATTCTGGAAAACTTAGCCACTTCAAAATTATATGAGCTAATCGATTAAGCCAGCAAATACAATAGACTAGAAGCTCTCTGGATTTCAATTCATTTTTGAAATAGTTGACTTAATAGATTAAGATCCTTTGAATAATCTGTTAGCAAGTTTCTCTAATTAGACATTTCAGTTTAACTTTAGTTAATCGATTATTAGTGTTGATAAGTGACTCCAAACACAAGAGGAGGGTGAATTATGTGTAATGTGTATTTTTAAAACTTTTTGCACAACAGAGCACTTTAGAAATAAATAACTTGTATTTAAAGTGCGTTAAATAAATTGCAAGAAATAAATAACTTGTATTTAAATTGCGTTAAATAAATTGTAATAAAATAAAGATAGCAGAAGGTAAATGGCGTAAAGTAAATTGCAATAATTAAGAGTTAGAAAGAAAAGAAAGACTCGCAGTTTTATCCTGGTTCGGCTACCTAATACCCTAGTAGCCTACGTCCAGTCCCCAAGGTCAACCACCAAGGGTTTTTACTCAATAACTAGCTTTTAAATCAGATTCAGCTAGAAACCTTCACAAATAAGAGCACTCTTCAAAGATCAGGGATATCACCTCCCCCAGTGACAGAGTCTCAAGAGAAAAACCTTCTCTTTCAATAACTATGGGACTCACACCCATATAAGAACAATATAACGGAGAAATGTAGCACTCAAAAGTGTAGATTAGAAATTACAACTTGAAGCACAATTACAATCTCACTTATATGGGGTATAAAGCTCTCTCTCAATTTAAGTGTAAACAAAGTGTAATATTAGTGAGAGTGACCAAAAATAATTTTGACAGAGTATTAGCGCAATAAGAAATAGGGAAGTAAGTTTTGTAAGTTGAAACGCTTCCCAAGGCATCCTATTTATAGAAAAAGAATTTAGGCCCATGGGAATTAGGTTATGCCCATTTTTACCAAATGTGATTCGCGCTTAATAATCGATTATTTTAATTAGATAATCGATTATTCCCTTTTTGACCAAAACGCGCTGAGAGATAGTAGCATCATAATCGATTATGAGCGCGTAGACGCATAATCGATTGTGGAATCGATTATGTGTAACATCGATTATGGAATCGATTATCTATGTAATTGATTATGGTAATCGATTATATCTCCACTGTTTCGAGATGTTTCTTTTCAGATATATGTTAATCGATTATGATAATCATATAATCGATTATTTCCATTTAGAAGCCATCTGAATTTAAACTTAATGGCTGTGAATTGATTTTACCAATTAAAGAGCTTACGACCAATTAAGTTTTATTTTTACTCTTTATATTATGTGTGTGTGTGATTGATTTTGAGAGCTTTATCCACCATGTACAATATAATCTAAAACATACAATACAATTATTAAAATTCTCTTCACCCCTTCTGAAAGACTTGATCATCTGAGATAACTTTTCCGCTTTTTGCAATCTAGTCCATCTGGGATGTTTTCTTTTTTTCATCCATCAAAACTTTAACTAATCCTGTCAAGGCATATATTCACATTCTCCCCCTTTTTGATGTTGACAAACATCTCAAGGAGGGATTTTCTCAAGAAACGAGTTAGAGCATTTAATATTTAATAATCAGAGTGATACGCAGATAATATATGCTCTACTCCCCCTCATTTAATGCAATAGAAAAAATCACTCCCCCTGAATCATGCAGCCAGATATATATAACTCTTCCCCTTTTGGCATTATCAAAAAGCGGGAAAGATAAGATGCAAGGCATATATTAAAAAAAAATTGTACCAAACAGTAAAACAGTAGCAAAAAAATAGGTATAGTTATCCAAAAAAAAAATAAGAGAAAAATAGATAAGAGGATCTAGTCCTCATCCCAATCATCATCCTCATCATCACCATCAGTAGCAGCAGTAGGCTATGGCGGTGCTGTAATAGGACTGTCCAAGATGATCTCCGCATCATTCATACGTTGCTCCAGGTGTTCCACCTTAAGAGATAGATTTCCTATTGCACTGGTGTTAGCACGGACCTCCATAAGAATGGTTTGCAGCATTTCCATCATTTCAAGAGAAATAGTAGAAGGATTTGCTTGTGATGAGGATGCTCCAACAGTGTGAGAAGACTCTTGAAAATAGTCAAATTGTTTTCTACTCTTGGGCTTATATACCCATGCATTTCCATAGAACTCTATTCCCATTCGGTTGATTGTTCCTTGATTTAGCATTCCATGAAATTTTTGGATATCTAGCTTGACCTCACCAATGAGGTTAACCCTTATATGTCTAAGAATGCGAGTAATCAAATGCCCGTAAGGCAAGGATCCTTCATTCCTATTATCAGCCATGTGCTGCATGACTAAGCTAGCCCAATCAACTGTTTTGTTATTTTCAAGCAACCAAAGCAACACTACATCCAGTTTTAGAAGCTGAGAGAAGTTGTGACGTCTAGGAAATAGAAGCCTAGCAATGACATATTGCAGCAACCTACTCTCTACCTTCATTTGTCCAGCAGTAATCTCCCTACAAGTTGCGTCAGTAGGGTCGCTCAAAATAGCCTTAGTGGCATCCAACCTTGCAAACTCATTTGCTAAGGGTGCAGCAGGACCCTCAGCAGTAACTTTAGTGCCACCAGAGGGCACCCCCACAACTCTCCCAAAAGCCTCAGTAGTATAACGAATAGGTTTATGGCATACCTCAGAAATGAGTACACCATCAACTAGGCGGAGGTTGCAGTAGAAGACTTTAACCAGCTTTGGGTATATGTCCTCTGAGAAGGTGAGGAAGTCAGTCAGACCAGCAGCGTCCAAAAGCTCTATGAATTTGAATTTTTCTCTCCTCAAGTACTCAATGTTCAGAAAGCGGGGTTTTTGAACTTCCTTATTTTGGAAGTTGCTTACAAACTCAGTGCATTGGCCCCATTGGAGAAGAACTTGTTCAGCTGATCTTGAGAGATGGGGCCAGGGTTTACAACAGCTGTTCTTGTGCGTTTAGGAGGCATGATGATGAGAGGAGATGAAGGGAGATGAAGAAATCAGAGGATATATTCAAAGATAGATATGGAGTGCAGCAGATAATGAGCGCTAGAGCATGAAACGTACCTTTTAAGGCAACTCATAATCGATTATTTTAAGTTCCATAATCGATTATGGGCTGAGATGGAGTGCTCCGATTGGTTGGTTTAGGATGAGTAGTCGATTATATGATTCCAGTAATCGATTTTTCTGGGAGCGCCTGACCTTTGGATTCTTTAAGATCGATTAGATAATCGATTATGAATTGGGTTCTTGATAGAATTGATTAGTTAATCGACTATTTTTTTTTGACGAATCTTCAACCTTGTAATCAATTAGTTAATCGATTATTCTTATCTTCTGGGTTGATCATCTCATTTAATCGATTCTTATAATCCATTATTATCCTTCTGACTTCTGGTGATTTTTAGCATTACACACATAATCGATTATGCTAATCAATTATGGGTCTTCTGACTTCTGATATTTTCTGGCTGATTTGCTTAATCGATTATTATAATCGATTATTGCATCCTGTTTTCTTATTCACACTTAATATACAGATTAGTAATAACAAGATCAGATACTTATTTTACTCAAAGCATGATTGATTAAATATTCCTAATTCAGTTCTTATGAAAAAGAAACTTTCTTTAGGTAATGGTTTTGTAAAAATGTCCGCGAGCTGTTTAGATGTTTCAATAAACTCAATCATGCAATCACCTTTTTGAACATGGTCCCTAATGAAATGGTGCCTAATCTCAATGTGCTTGGTCCTAGAGTGATGGACTAGATTTTTCGTGAGATTTATGGCACTAGTGTTGTCCCATTTAATGGGAACAATTTTAAGATTAATTCCATAATCATTCAACTGTTGTTTCATCCAAATTATTTGTGCACAGCAACTGCCTGCCGCAACATATTCCGCTTCGGCGGTGGACAAGGCCACACTAGTTTGTTTCTTACTATGCCAAGAGGCTAAGGCGTTTCCTAGTAAGTGACATGACCACTAATATAAGCATAACATGCTTGAAATAATGATTAACCATATAAGCATCACAAGCACATATGACATATAATTGATTCTAAGGAGAAATTTCAAATGTCATTTTGTATTGACTAAGAGTTTCATAATCAAGTAATCATATTCATGTTGAGATTATTGCACGGAATATATCTATGTTTCATGTTGATTGATTTCACATGGATATTCTTATCAACATACCTCCATTTAGCAAGTTTCACATTTGAGCATGTATATGAAGTAGAGGATAAAGATATCTCGTTGCGTGAATTCACAGGAGGATTCTGTCTTACCCACTTTCGCTTAATCTTGAATCTAGCTCTTACATCATCTATCTTGTTCTTGTTTGAGTTGTTCATCAAGAGACCTTTGCTTCTTTTGATAGCAATTGCATTCTCGAGATTGTGAAACATTCTTCTTGATGTCATCTCCTTTTGAAAGCTAGATTGTTTCTCAATTTTGGATTTTTCTTGCACATTTGAAGAACTAGAGAAAATTTTTGGTACCCATTTCATATTGGGTCCTTGTGGGTTAGTGGTCAAGCTATTTGCACCTTTGGGAATCCAAGCCATTTTATTTCTCATATAAGAATTTTTCCTATAGATGCACATATGAGAAATGTATCCTAACTTTCCACATTAATTACATGCTATATTCCTTTGATTTTTCAAATGACAATTTTATTTCCAACTATAGAATAATCATGATCTTGATGTATGTCATGTTTAACAATAGGCAAATCATAGTTGGTTTGAAATTCTTCTTTTTCATATGAATATTGTACAAATGTGTAAACTTTTGTTTTAGTAATTTTATGAAATAAACCCTCAACTTCATTATCAAGAGATATGCAATTTACATAACATGGTAAGGATTCAAATTTCATAAGATTTTCTACATCAAGAAAAATATATTCCTTTCTTAAATTATCTATATCATTTTCAATTGAGGAAATATTTTTCAAGCAATTTATACTTTTATTTTCTAGACTCATCACTCCATCATATACATCATTTAATGCAAATAACCATTCATTATTTAATGATTTGAGTTCAATATCATTTGCCTCTATTTCTTTTTGAGTCATTTTGAGAATAGTTTCTATTTTCTGCACATTTAATTCTTTAATCATGGAACACTTTTTCTTGTCATGATCTTGAGGATGATTCTCCTCCAATGAATTTTGTCTTTCCCTATGTTTACTTTCAATCTCAAGATTGTTAGTGACAAGGTAATGATGATCAAGTATGTTCAAAATGTCCTTGGCACAATCACAATTTTTAATTTTCTCATAAGCATCATCGCACAAACAATTTTGGAGAATTTGCATAGCTTTGAGGTTCAAATAAAAACAATTTTTTTGTCAAACTCAGTCTGATGTTCTTTGGGTTTAAGAATGAGTCCATCGACTCCAATATCCCATAAGTCCACATCAATTGACTGCATAAAGATTTTGATTTTGATTTTCCAATAAATAAAATTCTCACCATCAAAGAGCGGTGGTTTGTTAATATTGAAACAAAATTTCATAATGAAAAAGGTTTTCGAAAAAGATTGCTCTCAAGGATCTTAACTCTGAGCTGTTAAGCTACTAACCAGAGCCGAAGCTCTGATACCACTTGTTGAGAAAGATACCACTTGGAGCCGAAGCTCCAAACACTAGAGGGGGTGAATTGTGTGTAATGTGTATTTTTAAAACTTTTTTCACAACAGAGCACTTTTGAAATAAATAACTTGCATTTAAAGTGCGTTAAATAAATTTCAAGAAATAAATAACTTGTATTTAAATTGCGTTAAATAAATTGCAATAAAATAAAGGTAGCAGAAGGTAAATGGCGTAAAGTAAATTGCAAAAATTAAGAGTTAGGAAGAAAAGAAACACTCGTAGTTTTATCCTAGTTCGGCTACCTAATACCCCAGTAGCCTACGTCCAGTCCCCAAGGTCAACCACCAAGGGTTTTCACTCAATAACTAGCTTTTAAATCAGGTTCAGCTAGAAACCTTCACAAATAAGAGCACTCTTCACAGACCAGAGATATCACCTCCCCCAGTGACAGAGTCTCAAGAGAAAAACCTTCTCTTTCAAAAACTATGGGACTCACACCCAAATAAGAACAATATAAAGGAGAAATGTAGCACTCAAAAGTGCAGATAAGAAATTACAACTTGAAGCACAATTACAATCTCACTTATATGGGGTATAAAGCTCTCTCTCAATGTAAGTGTAAACAAAGTGTAATATTAGTGAGAGTGATCAAAAATAAGTTTGACAGAGTATTAGCGCAATAAGAAATAGGGAAGCAAGTGTTGTAAGTTGAAACGCTTCCCAAGGCATCCTATTCTATTTAGGCCCATGGGAATTAGGTTAAGCCCATTTTTACCAAATGTGATTCGCGCTTAATAATCAATTATTTTAATTAGATAATTGATTATTCCCTTTTTGACCAAAATGCGCTGAGAGACAGTAGCATGATAATCGATTATGATAATCGATTATGGGTTCTCTGTTTTAGAGTCTTTTAAAGCGCGTAGAAGCATAATCGATTGTGGAATCGATTATGTGTAACATCGATTATGGAATCGATTATCTATGTAATCAATTATGGTAATCGATTATATCTCCACTGTTTCTAGATGTTCCTTTTCAGATATATATCAATCGATTATGATAATCATATAATCGATTATTTCCATTTAGAAGCCATCTGAATTTAAACTTAACGGCTGTTAATTGATTTTACCAATTAAAGAGCTTACGGCAAATTAAGTTTTATTTTTACTCTTTATATTATGTGTGTGTGATTGATTTTGAGAGCTTTATCCACCATGTACAATATAATCTAAAACATACAATACAATTATTAAAATTCCCTTCACCCCTTCTGCAAGACTTGATCATCTGAGATAACTTTTCCGCTTTTTGCAATCTAGTCCATCTGGGATGTTTTCTTTTTGTCATCCATAAAAACTTTAACTAATCCTATCAAGGCATATATTCACAATTAGTATTGTCCTAATTGATTAACATGATTCTGTTTGAAACCTCAGTTTTGAAAAACATTTTCTAATCGATTAAAGCCTTGTGAATAATAGATTAATAAGCTTCTGACTTAAGATACCCATTTTGGAATCATATATAATCGATTAAATTTCTTTTCATAAATTTTTAACACTTTGAAAAACTTGTGTGGCACGAACAAACAATTTGACAACCACTAACAACCATTTAATCGATTAGAAAGCATGGAAAACATATATTGGCTATGTTTTATTGATCAAAACATTTGTATAAGTTAACTTTGAGTTTGGTTTTGGTTTAAATTCATTTCCTTTCAAGATTAGTCATTGATTATGTTTTTAGAGCCAATCTACCTAAAGCCTTACAAAAGCTAAAATTCCTAAGACCTTTAAGATTTTTACCATTTGACGCTCTTCACTTGGTCTTGGAGTCTTGTTCCTTTTGGCATGCTCTTTTGCTCATCATCAAAACTCAATATCCTAAAACATAAGAATTTACATCACTAAGGTTAACATGTGCTTGGGGACCTTTGTGTGTAAGCAAAATCCTCTTGAGCTTTGTAACATCCATAACTTTTGTGACTCTAACCGGGTTGGATAATCTCGATTAGAGGTTTGATTGTTTGTTTGCTTGACTGTTAGTTAGTTTTAAGTCTAGTGGAATGTTGAGGACTTGGCCTGAATCATGTTGGAAGTACCTAAGGCGTAACACGAGAAACTGGGGAAAGATCAAAAGTTTGGGAACATCTTCTTAGCCGAGCAGCACGCTCAAGCGTGGGAATAGTGCATGCTCAAGTGTGCCAACATTTGAACATTGGCACTGAGCACGCTCAAAAGTTGGGTGTGTTGTCGCCAGCTGTTTTAAGTTTTGACGCGTGTTGTACACATGACAAGCCCTGGAGAGGGCGGAGTGGACGAGGCTCCACGCTTAAGCGTGGAAGAGAACTCCCTCAATGAAGAGCATGACGGATTGAGAACGAGAGTTGATAAAATTTTGAGTGTAAAGGATAAGAACACAAGGGACAATTATTTATAGGAGAGTTTCATCTAATAATTCAAATTAACATTCATAATAGTGTTGAGTTACATCGCAACATAATTCATGAATTGAGAAAATTGTGTGTTGAATATACCGTTTTGTGTGCAAAGATATTATTGTTCTTTAATTTCATGGACTGTTTCAACTAACGTACATAGAGTTGATCAACTAGAGGGTTTTGTTTTGAATAGGATGAAAGATAGTGTTTCCTCAAGCAAGTCCTATTATAGTAACTCCTTTAACAATGTTTGCTTGATAAAACGTTTTTAAAGGTATAACATATAATAGCGCATCTTTGATGAAGCGCTATAAAAGGTGGAGCACGTTTTTTTAAAGGTTAATTTGAGGAAACTCTATTAAAGGTTTATATGTTAATAGCGTTTCCTCAAGGAAGAGCTTTTAAAACTTCTGCACATTTTTTTAGAGTGCTTCCTCCCGAAATTGCTATTAAGTGTGCATTATTAAATCCCGAATCTGGCATAGTGCAAGTCTAGTTTGGTTAGACTCTTCTAAGCTCGGTTGCTTAATCATCTTCCATATGCATAACCCATAGCAAGTTTCTCTTTGGAGTGTTTCCTTCTTAGCTTGAACTTTCTTGTCTTCATCTTCACTTCAACTATAGCCTTTGACTTATATGATTTTCGGCATTGAATAACCTAGAATTCATTTGTTGATTGTTTGATATTCTGATTTGTTTAGTCAACAATTCCAATAATCTTGTTGCGATCCTCTCCTTGATCAAATTAATTTAGCTTGAGTCTTCTGATGATTGTTCTGTAGCTTTTTGACCCAAATATGTAGTGGTTTTGGGTGTTCTTGTATTTGATCCAATTTTTTAGAGGGATGGATTCAATCTCAATCTTGGAGATGATGCCTTTTATGTTTGGTACTCCCTTTGATGTCTTGATGCTATGAAGAGATATTCTGATTCTGACAGTAGTGTCAGTCTTTTGAGCTTGTTCTCTTCATTTGATCCTTGTGACTAATGGTCCATGCCAACTGCTTGTATATTCGTCCGACCTTTGTTGTCCAGATACATGTTGGCTGACTTCGTTTCATATGATCATTCTTGAGTTGTTTGATTGAAGTCGTCTAATCTTTGTCTTTAGCCTTTCAGTCGTCTGCCCAATTGTCTGTCATTTTCTTTTAACTTCCTCAGTCGTTTGACTACTTCAGGCCTTCTGAATTTCTTCTGATTCTTCCTTGAATCCTTGAAAACTAACATTTATCTTTCTTCACATTTGGTAGAGTTGTTAGTAATACTCATGTGAGTTCAAACTAAAACGATACTCAAACAATATTATCCTTAATACCAGAGTATATATCGTCAAGTTTAACATATTTAAATCATACCGAGATGCATGTTTCATTTTATACATGTGTTAAACCAATTTTAAGTGCCTTAGAACAAGTCAATCGGATAATATTTAATTTGAAATTCTTGTGAGTGTTCTTGTAAGAGTGAAAACAAAAATTTACAAAATGTATATGAGAAATCCCTTCGTGTTTATGAATTCAACATCTATCTTTAAGATATGCAAAAGTTTGCACATAGATTGATGTTTAAGACTCAGAACAAATTAACATTTAATATTAAGAATACAACTTGTGTGATTTGTTCAAATTAATGAGAATATCGAGTTTAAGACATAGATAAGACATTTTATATTACAAGATCCCCCCATGTTTTTTAACATAACATCGATTCTTAGAATTTGCGATGATTCAACTTTATTTAGAATTGATATTTATGTCTTACGATAAGTTTTTATCCAAGTGATGATATTAAGCTTAGGTGTGAGTATCTTATCATGAGGATTTCCACTCTTTATATTTGCATAAATTAAGGCTTGATAAATGTTATGATGTGTTAATGATCTAATTGATTATCAAGACTGTATTCTTTAAGGATGAGAGTGATGGGAACGCTTGAATATGATTAAGTCATCATCAAAACATACGATATATGGAACAACTATATTTCTACAATATCATTGAGGCATGATTTCATGATGAAGGCCACTTCGATATGGACAATCAATAACTTTCCAACTTATGGGAAGTTGTCGAGTTGGAGACTAGGAGAAAGCTTGCTTGCCCTAAAACAAATCATAACGGTGTAGAGGGATTTTTTCTGGAAGGGAGAAAGCAGTAAAAAGAATGCCATTAATCAAATGGTAAATAATCCAGAGATCAAAGCAGAAGGGTGGTCATGGAGTTGATGATATAGTCGTAAAGAATGCAACACTCATTTTTAAGTGGTAGTGTAACACCCTTTCCGGGGGCATCACATTTACGAACATTTTATAAAACTATAAGGCCGAAAAACAGGCCAATTAAAATCATTAGGAAGTATGGGGTAAAATTTTCCTTTTCGCAAGACATGAATATAAAAGTTTGTAACTGCTTATACATGCAAGGTAAAAGAGAAAACATTTCATAATATAAGGTAATACGTTCATAAAGGATTTATTACATAAAAACCTAACCCGACTACAGAAAGAAAACAGAAAGATACACACTCAACATAAAGAATGGGAGATGCAGCTCCACAAAAGATAAAAGAAAGGTACAGACGCTCTGACATCCTACAATGGCTGACAACAGCCTATATGGGAAGACATCCTTTAGATCAACCGTTGGATCCTTCCTCTGACTCCTCCTTTATGGAGAGACAAGCGAGAGGGATAGGAAGGCGTGGATAGATCACCTCCCTCCTAATCTTCTCACTTATTGCCTTCCAACCAGGACCCATCAAACAAGGCCTAACAGGAATCCTAGCAGGGACTACTGTTGGCATTCTTATGGGAGACATCGCAGAAGTTGACTTAGAAGCAACTCCACTAACAAGCGGCCTATCCCTAACAGAGGGAGAAGGCACTGAACGCACCGGTTAAAAGGTCCACCTAGCGTTCCACTTACGACCATAGCCTTGACGGCAAACGACATGAAGAGAAGCGGTGAAGCAGTTGAGAAACCTTTCTCTGCGACCTTTGCGGATGGTGAGTGTCGTTCTTCCCATGTACTTTGCCAGACGCCCATCATGGATAGATGTCCAAACGCCGAAAGTATTGGGAATCTCAACGGAAAGGCACATCCATAACGCCGAGTGAAGACTCGACATCACGACCTTCTCGGAAGACAACATAGAAGCATACACCAATCCAAACAAAGTGATGAGGTGTGATTTCCATTCATAAACACAACATATGGCAGATTGAAAACGGTATGACACATATATATACAACATATATCACATCAATAGTCATGCCGTCAGATATCACCATGTAAATAATGTTACATTTAAACATGACAACAATATCACATATTGAAGTCATTTAATATGATAAACATGATGCATTCGATATGCAATTGGATAAGACTCAGACCCCTACTCCATGGAGCTAATATGATTGTCGGAGAGAGTGATTGGGAGTACATGTTTCGCACTACAAGAAATTCCCTGATTACCGACGGTCATTATCCGTCGATAATCGAATAAAGCCGTTGGTAAAGAAGGATTACCGATGACTTTGTGACGGCCCAAAATCCATCGGTAATTTGCTCGTCCCTAAATGTTACCGACGGATTAGGGTATCCGTTGGTAATTACCGACGGCCGTTTCCGTCGGTAAATGTGGTTTGGATTACCGACGGCTCTATTCGTCCATAACTTCTTGTCTGGGTTACCGTCGGTATTATTAATTTTTTTGATTAAATTTAATTAAAATTATTATAAAAATAATTATAAAAATATTAATTAAAATAATTATAAATTATAATAACTTAAATAAAACAAAGTTTAATGAAAATTATATAAATATATAAGGTCAATAACGTTGTCAGCAAAGCATGAAAAATGTTCCAAAATTTTACAACTAATACAAAAATCCTAATAATCTGTATAATCTCCCGGAGAGACGTCATCTGATGACTTTCGCTATTGTCCCTCCTGTTGCTGCTGTCCCTCCTGTTGCTGGTCATCCAGTGGGAGCTGCTGTTGCAAAGCAGTACGTGTCTCAGGAGGGAGTACCCGGAGGACAGCCTGGAAGATCTGGTGCAATGACTCGACCTGACCCCTCAACTGTTGGTTCTCCTCCCTAGCCTGACGTGCAGTATCCTCGGTGGTAGCCAGTCATTGTCTTAGCGCGTCCAGCTCTTCTGAATCCGGGGAGTGACTGGAGGATGAATGTGACGGCTGCGTCAGAAATGAACAACAAGATGGTGTCAAAATCAGTAATGGTAGAATGAGTAATGAACATACAAACACATAAATCATACACATAAATCAGTAATGAAAATGAACAGGGAAATCATTAATGGCAGAAGGAACAATGAGGAGCCAATAATGGCGGCAGTAGCAAGATGGTGACAGTGTGGGTGTGGCCTCATCTCTGTGACGTTTGCGGTGGAGAGGGCCTTGTTCTGAGATTGAAAAAAATTAACAAACAAAAAATAATTAAATTAACAGAAATGGAAGGAAGAAGAATGAAATAAATGGAATAGGGAAACAGAAGAGAGAAATGGAAGAGGGAAACAACAATGGAAGAGGCTCTCACCAATGGAGGGGGTGCGTGGTGGTGTTCTTGGCAGAGGAAGGCAGCGCGTGGTGGTGCGAATGGAAGGGCGCAAGGTGGTGCGGAAGGAGACAGTGCAGTGTGGTGGCCTTGGTGGCTTTTGATGGCCTTCGCGTCGGAAAAGGAGGGAATGGGAGAAATGGGGAGCGAAAGGGAGGCAGCTCGCGGTGGCTCACGGTGGCCTTCGCGTGGTGGGAAAAAGGAGAAATGGGGAGGAAAAATGGGGGAGGGTTTTTTGAAAATGGGGAAAGGGAAAAGTGAAATGGTGATAGGCGTTCGCGGATACTAATTGAAAGTTACCGACGGCTTCACCCGTCGTAACATCTAACCGTTGAACTTATCGATGACTCAATCCGTCGGTAAATTGAAATTAGGTATGAGCATTAATGTTTCGGTAACATTGACCACGTTACCGACGGATTAGCCATCGGTAAATCTTTAAGTCATTAGCGACGGTATAATCTGTCAGGAAACATCCCGCGCAAATATTCGTGCCTAAACATGCCAAATTTAGCGAATGAAAAAGCCGTCGATAACATTGGTTGGATATACAGACGAACAATCCGTCAGTAAATTGGTTGAATTGTTGACGTTTGGAATTTCCTACATTTCCAATGGAAATAACTGTTGGTAATGGTAAAATTATCGACGGAATCGTGGCCGTCAGTAATCGACCGTCGATAAAGAAGATAATTCTTGTAGTGTCGTGTGCGCCAGCCATGGGCTAATGCTACAACATCTGTAACGCGCGCGTATCTGGTTTTTACGGAAAACACTCTACACCAATCATGAAAAGTATAACATCTAGTGAAAGATGTCACAGTAGTGCATGGAATACCACGACACAGAAGAATCACCAACTGGTCACTTATGGGATTTCCAACCCTGACATCCTCAAGGCCAAGACTAACCATCACCATAAGATTCACACTCACATCAAGGTGTAAGCTCGACTCCTAGGCTCAAGGCCTTACTGACTTATGCAAAACAATGCTAATTCGTACACAAAATCAGATGCGATCAAATGTCTATCCACCGGATAAACCTCGTGATTCCACAAGAATCTTACCATTATAAAGCTTACACAGATATCATGTGTTAATATTTATTCACAGAATAAAACTCCTAATTCCATAGGAATCTTCTCATATATATCTTTCACTATTAAAGTGTTTTAAACTTTTATCCACTGGATAAATATGGTGATCCCATCAGGATCGAGCCATCACAAGACTATACAGGCAGACGATGTTCTCGAGTCCGACTCACCGTCCCGTCATCTAACTACTATTCCAAACCAAAACGTTTCATGTTTGTGTTTGTGTCTTATGATATATTTCTCAAGTCCTAAATGTCTTATGAAGAAGGATTGAGAATCCTCTAGTTAAGTCTTAGATCCTTTCTAAGTTAGAGATTACTTGTTTTTCAAGTAATGAAATACATGTTGATTCATTAAGTCTTATGAATCGATTGATGAACGAATCATCAATAGTGTAACATATGGTCTTGTTCCACCACACATCACACTTTCTTATCTCTATCTTTCACTCTAAGTCAATTATTTGACTTAGGATTTTAACTTAGGAAAATCCTTAGTTTTGAGTTCAAAACTCTTGTCTTTTATTATTTGGCAAATTCAAATCTCTTTAAGTTAAAACATTCTTTAACTTTATGAAACCCCATCATAAGTGTATTAAGCACTTATGATGACTTAAAAGCTTGTTCTTTTCAAATACCTCACTTTATTCAAAAACTCAATTGAATGTACCATTGCTTTAGTTGAAAATAGATGAGTGTATAAACTCTTGGTAAAGAAGTGAGTATACAACTCATTAGTTTTATACTTTGTCAAAGTGCCTTAGTACCTTTAATTCAAACTAGATATAGACCCGTGCGTTGCACGGACGGGTAAACAAAATTCAATTTCATAGTTTGTTTGGTAAGAGAATGC
This sequence comes from Ammopiptanthus mongolicus, assembly GCA_039655645.1. Classification (NCBI taxonomy): domain Eukaryota; kingdom Viridiplantae; phylum Streptophyta; class Magnoliopsida; order Fabales; family Fabaceae; genus Ammopiptanthus; species Ammopiptanthus mongolicus. The sequence goes on along the minus strand of CM077349.1, from coordinate 26,128,470 downwards.
GCTCGAATAACATAACTTTGCAAATTTTTTGGTGATTAAAAAGCAAATAACTAATATCAATCTCTCTTTCTGCTATATGTTGCTTGGAGATTGGTACTCGATTGAGTATAAGCATTAGAACATGTTATTGGACCGAGCATTTCTTTGATCAATCTCATTAAGAATGACAAAAGAGATGTCTCATAAAGGTGTTGCATGTGTTATTTTCCTTGTCACTGATTCTCTACTTGCCTTGATACACATGGTTGTTGTGCACAAATTATTGCCTGTGTGATTGAAGCATCAGATGACAGTGTAAGTAATCTATGTAAAAGAAATTAAGTGGTTAAGCTCAGATTAATACTTAGACTTACCAATACCATCACTGGTTCGAGGATGCATATTTTCACTTTCATTGGAGCTCCTGAATCTGTTAACACGTTTTTGATGTAAAACCAATTTTCTTCTCAAATGCACCTCTGCACATATATTTCTGCTATTCTGTTGTTTATCCGTGCCTATGCACAACATTAAGAACATGGGTCACTGTTTTGTATCTAAAAATACTTGAACCAAAAGCTTTAAATGCTACTATTTGTAATAGTCACAATGTTGTTTCCAACATAAACATTAAATCACCAAGTGTTAATATTTTGCCAGGTATGGTAAACAAACTGACTCTTTTGAGATAATAAGTTATTAATAACAAATAGGACATCAAAGTATTGACAGACAATATGCAGCTTAGTATCTCAGTCAGCGGTATCTCACCTTTGAATCTCAATTTTTTTTTAAAAATAAAACCATATAGACATTATTAAATTTGTATGATCTATACGAGTTTTTTATAAATTCTTAAAAGTGTTCAATATTTGTTTTTTTTTTTCAGTATAAAGTATGCATGTTTACATTAAGATAACAAAGAGAGAGAGAGAAATAGCCTAGCATACTTCACACAACCATCAAGGAAGAGCTAATTTCCCCATAATTTTCTCCAACTGATTTATACTTAATTACAGATCTTGCAATGCAGTCCACCTTGGTCTTATGGTTTGGAATCTGACGTGTATACATCTTTCTTAAGATAACAAAAGATGAAAAATATATTAAAGGGAGTCTAGAGCATGCAATTAGAGTTCATAATGCCTCCACTAAAGATGGTTTATGTGCTGGAGCTATTACAATTTGAAGTTGTTATTTGGGAGGAAAGAGTTGCAGATTCTCAGGTTATTATCGACACTTTTTTTACCTCTCCTTTTGTGAGTTGTTTTCTGTCATGTCTAAGTCTTGTTTCTGTTGTCTGGTGTCAATGTTTTAGATACTTTGTGAGGTTAATATAACCTCATGTCTATTTGGAGGTTCAGAGTTGTGCAGTAAATCAATCATTCATATTTGTAATAGGGAATGTTGGTAATGGATGGGTTTGAGGTCAAGAGGGTATTCCATAAATCATTTTTGTTGTACATGACTTTGTTTATATGGGCAACCACTTTTTCAGTGAGCCTTTAGAAGATGCTATTCTTATACTATTTTGATGATGTAACCGACGAAAATGTAAATTGATAAGTAAGAAGACAGATTATGAATTTATTGTTAAATGGTACTTGTGGTTGTGTATCAAAGTTTAAGAAAATTATGACCAACATGAAAAAAGATATAAGTATTAAAAGGAGGCATTTATGGAGGAGGAAGAAGTAAAGTAAGAAGTATGAGGAAGAGAATGTTGTAAGGTACAAGATTTGCTTACCTATTTTTATCAAGAATCCAGTTTTTCAAGTTTGACATGAACAGGTGGTAATTGGTAAATTAAAGCACCAAGCACTGGAGGCATCCTGTACAAGCATTGTCAGCATAGAGGCTTCCACAATGCATAGAAATTCCCCAAATCTCATTCAAATGAATAAAGCATCAAGATGACAAAAAAAAAGATAGACACTATAAATCTAATCCAACATTGAAGGTACATCTGGAGAGTTACAATGATTTAAGCCAAAGATGTTTGTTGGTTCAAGGGCCATATTTTGGACGGTGAAGAATAAAGGTTTTAGAATTTGATGATATAGCATATAAACAATATATTATGAACTTCCTACTACAACAAAGGTCTTAAAGAACTTAAAAAGAAAAAAGTTCAAGATGTGACATAATGGAACAGTTCAACTAAACCAGTTGACGATCCTTCATAGTAATTAAATGCACAGATTAAATCTCTTCCCCTCCCCCTCTTTCCTTGTCCATTCAGCCTTGGACTTTTGAACTTTCGTAACTCTACTGGTGAGTCTTATATAACTGCATATTGGATTGATATAATTCAACCAAGACTACATAGTGAATCAATTATATTACCTGCATCATGGACACATCAGAAGTATCATTTGGTTAGTTTTAGATGATTAAAGGATATAACAACTCTTCGAAGATGAAAGCACATTAATGCTTATTATTGGTGATCAACACCTTAAGAAAGGTTCAGCATTTGTCTTTGTATGCTCTTAGATGTGCACATAACCATAGTTTAGGATCATGGTTCTAGATTCTCCTCACTAACAATTAGAAATGAAAATACTTTCTTAACACCGCTTCACATGTTCTGAAAACTTCCATAGTTCTGTACAGGACCAGTAGATCCTACAGGTACCAAAAATATGTTTGTCAGTGTTTTCTGTAATAGAAATATTACCACTTTTTTTATTCAAGCACTGTTCATTGTTCAATATAAGGCACATCTTTCCATCATGTAGAAAGCGGGTTTAAATGACAGCTTTAGAATATCACAACACTAAACATATTCAAATGTTTAAAGGGATCAAATTCCACAACCAATGACAATAAAATAATTACCCCATCCTCACTACCATATTGTTCCTCTAATGCCCGTTTAGTGTCTTCTTTTGTCAAGAAGGTGAAGCGTTAATAGAATTATAGATGCCCAATTTACAATCAAAAGTGCCAAAAGAACAAATTTACCCTTTCTTTTTAATTGTCTAACTACAACAGCCTCATTTCAATTTTCACTTGACACATACTCTTCATGCAACCAATGTACTAATGCAGGTAGCTAATCAGCTGCAATGATAAAACACTTGGAAAAAGTTAATAAATCACAAAACAAAAATAAATCAATGATAACCATATGTAGATTTTAGTGAAAGTAAATTTAGTGAGGTATCAATTAGCTACCTAAAGCCATTGAGTTTGTTAATACAAAACTTCACTCTGGTCAAATAAATGAATAAACCAAAAATATTAATGTATGAAATATTGTTAGCAATATATGTAATAGAAAAGAACATGAAACATAATAACTAAAGCCAAAGCCAAAAATATAAAACAGGTTTTACAGCACCATATTACTCTTCACCGCCATAAAATGAGATTTACATTAAATAATTGCAGCCACAAGCAAAAACATAAAATGGGATTTACATAAAATAATTAACATACAAAAACATCAATAGCCAACAGCAATAAAATAATTACCTCCTCCTCGCCATCATATTGTTCCTCTAATGCTCATTTTGTGTCTTTTTTTGTTATCCCTCATCATCAAATTTAACCGGAGAGGCAGTCAGATATTCGATCAAATCATGCAGTGAAGGGCTCAGATAGTCACCAAATAAAACAATTAAAAATAACAAAAGTGGGTAAAGTCTGTTAATAGAGTCATAGATCACCAAACATAATCAAAAGTGCCGAAGGAACAAATTTAACGTTGTAATTATCTAACTACAATAGCCTCATTTCAAATATCACTTAGCACATACTCTTCATGCGACCAATGTACGACTGCAGGTAGCTAAACAGTTGCCATCATAAACACATGGAAAAAAGTTAATAAATCACAGAATAGATCTAAATGAAGGATATCCATATGTAAATTATAGTAAAAGTAAATTTTAGTGAGGAGTAAGGTCTCACCAATTGGTTACTTGTAGCGATTGACTTTGTTAACACAAACTTGCACTACAGTCAAATAAATGAATAAACCGTAAGTATTAATGTATGAATAATGTTAGTGATCTATGAAATGGAAAAGAATATGAAACATAATATGATAAAAATATAGCAATATCTTCACTTACTAAATAATATTGACTATAGAGTATTCTCAAAAATCTCCATGTAAACAACATACTTTGTAGTATGTGTAGGAGATTTATCATTGTCCACAATCAGAAATTTTAGACCTTTCTTGCATTTAACTCCGAAGACAACCACATAAATTTCACCATGACTCTAAACTGGCTTTGGTAGATAAACAGTAACGTTTGATGGTGATTGTCCTTGGCTCTTGTTAAATGCCATGCAATAAGAAATTGCAATGGGATATTGTCTATGTTATAGTTTAAAAGGCAGTCTTAAGCTGATGGACTCATATTGTCCCAACATAAGTGCAGCTTTGTGCTTGCTTTCCAACCACAAGCAGAAGCAACAGACTAAGAATTTAAAAAGAGGACATATATCTTTTCTATGGCATCCACCCAACTATTTAAATGGTAAATAGTTGAGCCAACAATAAGAGAATGATTATTGGCTGTGCATACCTGAAAGCCTTGGAAAGAAATGTCATCAAGTCCAGCTGTTTCTTCCCTTCATCATCAAGGTTTGCTAAGTTTTCATTTGACTTTTTTCACCCAGGCTTTTAGTCAGCTAAGTAAATAGCAAGACAATACTATGGTTGGATAAAAACTAAGCAAACAAAAAAATTAAAAACTTAATACGTTTTATAAATTTGGAATGAGAAAAAGAAGACAACAATACCTTGAAATAAATCACAAAAAGTAGCAGCTCTTCAAGAAGCTTCATTTCTTACCTCTTATCCTCAAACTCAAACAACCAAAGCTTTGCAGAACCAGCTATAATAAAGGAATTTGAATCAGATAAAAAATTAGGATGAATGGAAGAAAAACCAAATCACAAAATATTGCTCTTACATTATCTCTTCAAATTTGGAAACTTGGGTATCGAAAGTTTAGAAAAAGGTTGGTTTCCAAGCTTATTGTTCGAATTTGAATAGAGCCACAAAGCTCACTGTTTCAAAATTATATTATGATAGAGGGTTTCAGGCTGAGATGTACCGATACATGGACGATGGGGCATTTCATGGAATCCATCGTCGATGGTGGATGAGGCGTGAGAGGTCCTCCGCCTTGCCGGCGTTCATATTTCTAGGTCGCGCAACAAAGGAGTAAGGCAGAAGGAGTAATACGGAAAGAGGGATATAGAGTAGGGTGAGAAAAGGTGAAATTGAGTAGTGTAGCTCAAAATCTCGGATGAATTCTAAAGACGACACGTCGGATTATTAGCCATGTGGAAAAAATAGCATTAGATGGCAAAAATAAGATTAGGTGTCAACATCATGTTTTGGGATTCTATTTTAATATATTATAAATAGAGTCTTATACATTGAAAACATGAAAACACTTGATTCATTAATTTTCAAAAATATCATTTGATTTACTTAAGCTATAACTTCAGATCAAAATACTTTTCCATTTTTTTAAGAACCTATTGGCTGAATCCAAGGTTGTGTTTTATTAAAAATTATTTCCTTGTTTTGCTTTGAATCACAGGGCCGGCCCAACACCTATTGAGGCCTAAAGCAAATTTTATGGTGAGGCCTTTTTAAAAAATTAATCCAATAATTTTTTCATACAAAATTAATTATTTTGTGCACAATGAGGAGTTGATCCCTGGACCTTCAACCTAATGGTAAGTTTTTATACCAAATGGGCTAACTTATGTTTGTTGATATATTATACATATCAAAAAACTAATATAAAAAAAATTACAAAATGAGCTTTTTTTTTAAAGAAAAAATTATTTTATTTTGAGAGGCCTAAAGCAAGGGCTTCACTTGTTTTACCCTTGGGCCGGGCCTGTTGAATCATTATTCATTAAATCATTCAAGAGTTGTAAATCACTTGAGTTGCAAAGCTTGAAGTTCAACTTTGTATTTCTTTAGGCTTTGGTCGAAACACATATATGCTTTTTATGAACATTTTGCCTCACCAACATCAATCATAAACAAGTATAATCATCAATGCATCAAAATAAATAACAACATAACATCCAATTCCAAAAATCAACACAAAACCCGTATACAGAATTTTCTTCATTTCAAGCATCAAATTGTGGCAAGTATTTGATAGACCAAACAAACTCGGTTTTGGGAAAATGAGGAATCATAAGAAATCTTACGATGTCTAATATTTGTGTACCAAATTATTTTTCACAAACAATCATCACATTAGTACAGTTTCACGAAATATCACACCATCGTCAGAATCCGAGACAGAATCTCATGCCTAGTTTGAAACAGATTTCCAAGGGTCAAAGCTCCATGAAACCAAACAAAATTTGTGATCCAAATGAAGCCCAATATGTCTAGTTTCAGTATCAAAAACAAGTTTTTAAATCCAAGGTCTAGGTTGAGAGAAAAAAGAAATGAATCATACAAGTTCAGATCCGAAAATCACTTTTTCATGAACTCCTTTCAACAAAACAGTGGAGGAACCTTAGGTTAGGGTTTTCCAACACATACAAACTATTTTTAACCATTCCAACACATTAATAAACACAAATTAAACAACAAATAAATATTACAACATTGTTCTCATAGAGAACCAAATAGGCAAATTAGAAAACCCTTGGTTTCGGGTTTTCCCAAACCAAACACATAAACCATTTTCACAACCACCAATATGGTGTGATGTGGTTCACTCCCATCATTACCTTAATGATGGTATTTAGGATGAACAAAACTCTAAGCACCAAGAAAGGATGCCTAGGCCGAAACTACATAATGAAGAACAATGATGTTTTGAAACTTGTTTTGCAAGATCATGCACTAGAAGGAGTTGTTTCGTGATTCTATGAAATAAAATGAAGAGGAAATAAGTTTAGAGTACTTACTTTGAAGATAGAACTTGAAGTAACAAAGTGTTGATGTTCTTAAGTTCTTGAAGACCAAAACTCAAAGAAGCTCAAAATAAGAAACTTTGTGAAGGAGAGTTGGTTAGATGATCAAGGTAAGCAAGGCTATGGTGTTAGAAGTTTGAAAATCAAGGTGGATAGGCAAGATCAAGCCAAAACCGTATGGATGAGTGAAGATAGGGAACGGAGAAAACTCAAAGTGTTCTTGAGGTGAAGAACAAAGTAGCTTACATCAAGAAACTTTGTAAAGAGAAAGTGTTTAGATGATGAAGATAAACAAGGTTATGGAGTTGGAAATAGAAGAACAAATTTTGGTTGGTCAATCCAAGCCAAAACTGTAAGGTAGGACGAGGTGAGAGAAGAGAGAAAATATTTTTATTCATGAGAAAAGATGTTTCGATCTTGTAAATGAGAGATGATGAAGTGTTTAAGTGTTTATTGTCATGAAGTAATAGGCTAGAAGTTTAATCAAAATGATATTAATTTGGTGTAAGAAAATCTAAGGACTTAGAATTAAAGAGATGCTACTTGTTGATCTCACATTAAAAGTGGCCAAGATAAACCAAAAATAGGTTAATTAGCTTTTTTCATAAAAGGTAAGGATGACATAGTGACATGATTTGATTAAAAACGTGACAACGCCTCCGGAAGCGTGAAAAACAGTCACGAACTACTCCCGGCTCTGGGCCAGAACAACTTTCGGGCCCCGGGTCAGATTACCCGCCGGTCCTGGCATGCATCCCAATGTAGAGCGGTCTCGATTAAAATAATAATATTTTTATGATTCCAACCCAAAACAGTACATCACTTCAAAACAACATTTTATGATTATTAAGCTCATAATTGAAATTCAAATATGAATTTCCAATTATTAACTATTTTATGATTATTATTAATCGAATTGTGTTCTCAGTCTAGTTATTCACACAAACAGTTGAAAAGATAGATATAAGATTTTTAGGATGTTACAGGTGGTGGAGATTCTCAGTGGAAGGGAACCCTTTATGGAAAAAGACTATCTTCTCTATACATAGACTGGACCTTGATGTGCCCCTATTACAACAGCAAAAAACCATGCGAAATGGAAGCCTTTGGAGGGATATAGTGATGGTGGACAAGTGGCGAGAGGATTACAAAAGGGTAATTCAACATGGATGGTGGATAAGTGTTGGGGACAGAAGGAAAACAAAGTTTTGGGATGGAATTAATTGGCATTGGAACCTAACTTGGAGGAGATTCCTTTTCCAAAGGGAGATCCAACAATATCAGGAATTACTGAGTGTTATAAAAGACACCAACATAGCAAGTAACATAGGGGATAGAATATGGTGGAAACATGAAAATATTGGTACTTTTATAATAAAATCCTTCTCAAGAGTAGTGTGGGAAAGAAGACATCCTATAAACATTGTAGACAATGTGAAAGGTATATGGCGTGGTTTGGCTCCCCCAAGAGCTGAAATGCTGACCTGGTTCGCCTAACAATAGAGGTTGAATACAAGAAGTAGATTGGTGAGGTTAAATACAACTCAGATAACTGAAATAAACTACCCTTTTTGTGAGTGTGAAGAGGAAAGAGTGAGGCCCTTTTTTTTACACTGCATTTAGAGTTGGAAAATATGGATGGATGTTTTAGAATGGTGGCATATTCAGATTACAATTACTTAGACTCCTAGACAATGGTTTGACTATTGGCTTGGAGCAATTGAAGGGGTTTTCAAAGGAAACTCTGGATCTCTATGTTTTTCTAGTCTTTTGGTCACTTTGGAATCAGAGGAATAGGGTAATTTTTAACAAGCCAAAACTGAGACGAGAAATTCTACATACTTAATTAGGCTTAGACACAGTTTTTGGCATAGAGGTTGGAAGCCAAGTTGCCCATACAATTCTAGGAAGGTGGCGTACAATCTAGATAGTGTCAAGAGATGGAAGGAAAAGAAAACGTAAAGACCAGCTATAGTGTGGTGTCCACCACTACTAAACAAAATAAAATGGAATGTAGATGGGTCCTCAAGAGGGAAACTAGGTTCAACAGGGATTGGTGGGATTCTTAGGAATGCTCAGGGCATAACTAGAGCCATGTTTGCTCCATCAGTGGGTATAAGGGATTCAAATGAAGCAGAGTTTTTGGCTATAGTTTATGCACTTGAGATTTCTGTGCAACAAGAATGGATGAGAGAGTTAGAAATTATTATAGAAATAGACTCCAAAAATGCATTGGCATGGATTAATAAGAAAGAAGAGTGCCCTTGGAACCCGAGATTTCATTGTAATAAATTGAGAAATATTTTGTTGGTGCTGAAAAATCTCGTTTTTACTCATAGAAATAGGGGAGATAATTATGCAGCAGATTCACTTGCAAAGGAAGGATCAAAGATGGATGGCACTTGAGCCATATGGCTGTGGAGAGGATGATTTTTGGCATTGTAGATGGTGGAAAGCAAGGTCATTGTGTAACAATGTATAGAGTCATTTGAATACTCTTTATTGAGAAGGGGGAAGCACATAATGTTTCTCTTAATAATTTTGAAAACTAGTTTTATTTCGTATTAACTGGTGTTTTATGATTCTGTCTTCAATTCTATATGGCTTCAATGCTGTTTTAGGTCTCCAACCGTCTATGTGCCTTACTATGCGTCTGATAGTTTATGTCGAATGTCTGATCCCTGGGTTTTGATGTATCTAAAACATTTGGTGAAAGAGTTATATGAACTGTGTGAATATTGCTGATGAGTTACTTGAGTGTACAGATTATAAGTCCTATGTCTAATGACTCTTACATTTTCTCAAAGACATGCAAGCGAAGCATTCGTTGTTAAGTCCTTCAGCGCCATGCCTCAGACTCTAAGAAATTAAAGTGTCTGATGGATGCAAGCAATCTAAACAATCTTGTCTCATCAAAGAAAAGTATTTGAAGTATACACTTTCAAAATCATCAAGCATTTATATGCTTAAAGAAAAGACTTCAAGCAAGTCATCCAAGCGTCTGATATCTATCATCGTCTCTTATCAGAACTGATCAAAGAAACTCTACTAAAGATGAAGGAAACGTATTTAATAAAACTACTCATGACTTCGAATCATACTAGGATCTATTCCTAAAATTCAAAAGAGCAACCAAGAACCTCTAAAGCTAGTACTAGTCTACATATACCTTTAGTACGCAATAACAGTCCTTTTAGAACTGTTGTTCTGATTGATTGCACTAAAGAGGTAATCCGCGCTGTAAAGACTCTAAAAGCTGCTTAGAATATGTTGCTGCTCTGATTCAAGTCATACAGCAATGCAAAAGCATCGTCAAACGTTCTACACCATTCAATGCCTCTGTCAAAACAACTCTTTTACATTTATGGTCGCTAAAGATGTTTGAAGCCATGCTATCTCAAAAGAAGACAAAGTCGAAGAAATACCTCACAATGGATCTTTGCCATGTGAGCACTATTTAAGAAGACTTTGATGCAGTTTGCAAATAGAATACAAAAGACCGAAAGAGAATACACGCAATAGAAGATATACAAGAGTTCATAAAGACAACATTCTTAAAGACAGACAAGATAAGCTTTAGAGAGATCAATATGAAAAGAACTACACTAGAAGCTCTTAAGTTCTTGCTTTGCAAACTATCCTCTCTTCTCTAAAGTTTCATTTGTAAATCTTTCTGGAGAAGTTCTTCTACTTTCAAGTAGTCATACTCTCACTTATTACATTCACTCTTTGAGTGCTATTTGGTTGACTCGCTTATTGTAATCTGAAGTTGTTTCTTCAAAACAAATCTCTTTACTTGAAAAATCCTGAAGAGGCTAACGGAAGAATACTCATTGAGCCTAAAGAGGCTAGGTGTGCAAACGATACTCGTTAATCGTTTGAGTCTGGAGAGGTTAGGTGTACAAAGACTACTTGTCTGTAATCTGATCAGTTATAGTAAAAAATTTGGTTAAGCCAAGGACTAGACGTAGGCCAAAGGTTAAGGTGAACCGGGATAAATTCTCTGTGTTTTTCTCTTTGTCTTCAATATTGCTTTATTTATTTCTCCATATTTATATGTGTTCTAACCTTGGGGATTAAGTGTGCATATTCAAATACCTCCTTATAAAAATGTTTATAATCTATCTGTTTGTTGTACTCAAAACACACTTAAGAGCAGTATACCCTGTTGCAGAAGTAATATAGGACGAAACTCCAGATATCGTACCCAAGAGATTAATTAAGATGACTATGTGATAAAGCAAGTACTGGAATAGGGAAATCCTTATGCTATTCAGACTAATCAAGAACTTAGAAAATAAATGATAATAGAGCAATGCTAAAAGATGATGAAAGAAGATAAAAAGAGAGTTTAGAAATCAAGAGTAAAGAGCCTAAAGTCATGGTTTCACACTTTCGGTAACCCCCAAATCCTAATTCTATTCGATTTCGCAGTTTCTTTTTGAATATCAATCCCTCTACAAAAACTATTAATTGTTTGTCAGGCAATTAATATTCTTTTCCCTAGATGAACCCAATTGTTGTCAAACAAAGCGTTTAAATGATTAGAAAGCATAAAGCACAAAGAGGTTAAGTGATTGAAAGGAGTAAATCATGTTTTCTCAAATCTAAATATTAAACCCCGGTTATCCTATAGGTCTACCAATTTAATTGGACTTGATACCCAAAATATCAATCACTTGATTAAGAGCATACAAAGGGTGCGCAATCCTAATATGGGATGAAGAACAACAGAATAACACTATTCAAATTGCATCCTTGAAACCAAATAGAATTGAATTAAAGGTAAGACATAGCGAAAATGGTTTCTACTAACACAAGATCCACCACAACTCTAGTGGTGAATTTAGCTACTCATAGTAATAGAGAAAACCAAGTTCATCATTGGAGAACGCGTCCTGGATAATTGAAGAGGAAGAAGTTGTCTCCAACTTAATTTTCAGGTGCCAAGTCCTACTCTAGAAATCAAAATTATAAACTAAAAGACTACAACTAGAGTTTAGTACTCAAGAAATAAAGAGATGAAAGAATAATTAGATGTGCAAAAGATTGTTTCTAAAGTGACACAGAGGGCCTCTATTTATAACAAAATTTGTGGACTGGGCCTTGAATTAGGTCTTCTGCGCCGTCAGCACAGGCATGCCAATCAGGTGGCACGGTCTTGCTCTTCATTTAGCACGGGCGTGCTTTTCAGCATATCAGGCTGTGCTTAAATATGTCAGGGCGTACCAACTTCATAGAACAACGTTCTAGTGCACAGGATACAGCACGGTGTGCTCTTTGCAATTGGGACCGTGCTATCTTCTGTCATGCCTTGCTTCTCTGAGTCAGGCCTTTCTTCAATGTGGCATGGGCGTGTTCTCGCATGGCACGGCCGTGCTAAGTCTCCAAAGGTCAGCTTTAAGTATTTTGTAAGGCTTTGTTTGGATGGATGAATTTAGACGGATGGCACGGACATGCTCTCGCATGACAAGGCCGTCACCCGATTAAGCTCTAAAACCTTCATTTTTCTTCAAAAGTTCGTCAAGCTGCCTCTGAACGTCAATTCTTTTAAAACTTAAGTAAAAGGGTGAAATATAATAATATTTATCTTTAAATGCATCGAAATTCGACCCAAATACCTCCTGTAAAATGCACATAATTGAGGTTCATTAAAAATCACACACTTAAATATTACTTGTCCTCAAGAACATATCTGGCTTTAAAATAATTTTCAAAAGAAGCTTCAGACTTAAATCAAGGGAACCCAAAACAGCCAGAGTTTTCAAAATTGTGATAATAGTCAAACAAGTAAAATATTCAAAAGAAAGTCAAGAGATCACCCAATTGGAAATTTTAAATTCCTTGAAATCAAACTTTTTAAAAGAACAGAGGTCACTCTAATCACAATCTCTCAGTGTATTGGGTAAAGAAATTTAAAATACTCAAGATTCTCAAATAAATACATTACCATAACCTTGTTCATCGACCAAATCTCCACAATATGATCCGTATGCAAGCAGAAGAAGGAATGGGTCTTTCATGGGTTGTAACAGGGCCAAGGCATTAATGTTAGATCTACTACTTTTTCTTCAACCTTTTCTTCTTTTCTTTCCTTTGCTATAAGCTTTTTCTTTCTCTTACTTTCTCTCTAACTTTATTTTCATATATATATTTTTTTCTTTTGAGAAGAGAGAGAAGCAATTTTTTTTTCTTTTTACTACCAGCTTTATTTTTGACATTTTATTTTTGGAAAGAGATCTATCACCACACGTCCCTATTGCTGCTCTATTATACTTCCAAGAGGTCACCAAAAATAATTTTTAATTTTCAGAATTGGGACGAAAGAAGAGAAATTTCACAAAGGCTCAAAATTGGGCAACTAGAGGGAGTGCTTAACAAAACAAATGCAGGCCAAAAAAAATACCTAAGAGTGGTCTAACCAGAGTTCCACATACATAAAGATCAAATTCGCCTCGAGATGGTCTTAGTAGGACAAGTTCTAGAATATATTACCTGAGAATCGCACTCATCAAAGAAAAAGGGTTAATATCAAATAATGTTGCCAATGTAACTTAACCCCATAAAAGCTCAAATCTCACATTTAGAAGTTAAGTGTAATGAAAAGTTTTCAATCAAAGAATTCCTGACAATTATTAGTTTTTAAAAGACCAACTTTTTGTTCAAACATATTTATGGGACTATAAAAGCAATTTGTAAAAAAAAAAAAAAAAAAAAATTTGTAAGGGATTCCTTAATTTCAAAAGAAAAATAAGCTAAATAATTGGATGCAGTAATATAAAAAATATGAATATATTTTTCCTTTTCACATTTAACTGATGCAGTGTCCTCAATGCAACACATTTAATCATGAAATATAAGTGTAGAGAGGGAGAAGAGAAGTATTGATCCTAATTTTTTTTTATTATTCTCAAAATAAAAATAAAATAAACTATCCTAAAAATAAGATAACAAAATAAATAAAATAATTTGGGTTGCCTCCCGCAAAGCGTTTGTTTAACGTCATGAGACTGACGACCTGTTTTAGGAGAATCAATCAGGGGGCTCTTCAAGTGCAGCTTTTCCTTTTAATGCCTTGCCCCAATTTATCCTTCCAACTTTGCTCTTTTTCCAAGTTTCTTGTGATTGATGAGCTTGATAAAGTATCGAATCATGGTCCTCTAACGTAGGAATTTTCTTCAAGTCATTTTTTGCTTTAAAATCATGAAACTTGTTAGAAATAACCACATCAGAAATATCTTGAATAAAGTGACGGGGAGCAAAAGAAGAATGATTTTTAGGTGAGTTAAGAACTTTAAAAATAGCCTTTTCATTGTGAAGAAGATTTCCTTCTTAAACTTGGCTGGGTTTAGATGATGACAAGATTGCTGATCAAAAAGAAGAAAAGCCTCCGATAGATCAAGTCAAAGATTCTACAGAGACTTTAATTATGTATTGTCAATTCTCTGTAAGTATGGTTTGTATCTTTGACATATTACAAGCTGAGATTATATAACTTAGATGTGCTCAAACAAATCATTCCTTAAGTTTAAAACTTAATCTAAGTTATTTTCAAAGTTAAGTGTTGAAGCAATCCTTTTGAAATCTCAAGAAAACAACTTTTTTTTAATTGCAGTAATCGATTACCTCAAAGCTGTAATCGATTACCTAAAATCTCGGTGATGTGGATGTAATCGATTACCTAAAAGGTGTAATCGATTACATAAACTAAATTTTTGAATAGCTGATTTTCAACGTACACATGTAATCGATTACCACAACGACGTAATCGATTACCACTGCTTCAAAATCAAATTTTCTGAAACGTTATGGTTTCAAATGGTGTGTTTTGGTCCCTGGAAAGTTGCCAAACGATCACCTTGCTTCAGACACAATCTGATGATTATATATATACCTTTCTTTTACATCAGAACGTACACAACTTTCATTCTTTCAATCATAAGAGTTCAATATCATTTTACAAGCTCTAAACCTTCAAAACTTTCTTGCCTAGAACTTTGATACTATTTTCATATTCTGAAAAATTTCTTGAGCACTAAGTTGTATAGTTACAAAGTGATATTGATCTGATACAGCCATATGCTTTACCATTCTTCACAATTATTAAACTCATCCTTGTGTTGGGTTTTGGTTTGAAAAGATAGTGGGGTGCTATCTTGTTGTATAGAGATTGTTAGGGAGCCTTGGGGTGAGGCTTGCTTGTAACAAGAATTTCTATCATAGTGAATTGCTCTACAGGTGTCAGAAGAACTGGATGTACCCAAGTGGTTAGGGGAACCAGTATAAATTCTTGTGTCTCAATCTTCTTCCTTATCCTTGTACTTTTGTTTATCAATCAAACTCCATCTATCTGTCCATAAAACAAAAGAACGAAAAATCTCTAAAAGTCACTCGAAAATCATTCAACCTAATTCACCCCCCTCTTAGGTTGTATACCAGACTTACATTTGGTATCAGAGCA
Organism: Ammopiptanthus mongolicus; assembly: GCA_039655645.1. Taxonomy (NCBI): domain Eukaryota; kingdom Viridiplantae; phylum Streptophyta; class Magnoliopsida; order Fabales; family Fabaceae; genus Ammopiptanthus; species Ammopiptanthus mongolicus. Next base: position 26,113,109 of record CM077349.1, on the reverse strand, counting down.
GGTTAAGGTAACCTGCTCCTTCGATCCATGGCTTCCGCAAGCAACAATCCTACTTTTAGAGATGGTGGCAGTAACAACAAGCCTCCATGTTTCGTTGGAGAACACTATGACTTCTGGAAGATTCGCATGCAATCCTATCTTGAAGCACAAGGAGAAGAAATATGGGATGCTGTAGAGAATGGTCCTTATGTGCCTACAACAGTCATCAACAATGAAGTGCAAGATAAAGTCAAAACCTCATGGACGGATGATGACAAGAAGAGAGTGCTCTATGACAAAAAGGCCAAGAACATTCTACAGTCAGCATTAGGTATGGATGAATTCTTTCGTATCTCACATTGTAAAACTGCTAAAGAGATTTGGGATACTCTAGAAGTAACCCATGAAGGAACAGTAGAAGTAAAGAGATCTAAACTGAATACTCTATCACAAGAGTATGAAATGTTTAGAATGCAGCCCGGTGAATCAATACTTGATTTGCAAAAGAGATTCTCTCATTTGACAAATCACTTAATGGCTCTTGGAAAGACCTTTACCAATGATGAGTTGAATCTTAAAATTCTTCGATCATTGACTCGGCAATGGCAACCAAAGGTTACAGCAATTTCTGAAAAGAAAAGTCTGTCAAAAATGACTTCTGCGGCATTATTTGGAAAACTCCAAGAGCATGATTTGGAACTTGGAAGATTGGAAGAGACTGAAGTCAAAGAGAAGAAGAACAAAAGCATTGCCTTAAAGGTTGAAACCAGAAAACAACATGAAGAAGAAAGAACTGATGAAGATGAGAACATCACCCTCCTGGTAAAAAGGTTTGGAAAATTTCTTAAGAAAGACCAAAATATTAAATTTGATAACAAAAAGAAATTTTTCAAGAAAAGGGATACATCCACTTCAAATCAGAACTTCACATGTTTTGAATGCGGTAAGGAAGGACATATGAAAGCAGAATGTCCTCATCTGACAAAGAAGAAGTACTTCAAAGGGAAAAAGGAATTCAAATCCAAAAAGGCCTACATTGCATGGAATGACAATGAAGTAAGTACATCCTCCGATTCAGAAAGTGGAGAATCTGAAGTCAAAGCACTAATGGCATCACATCACTCAGATGATGAACAAGAGGTTAGTTCTTCTATGTCTAATGAAAAACCATCTTATATAGAATTACAGAATGCATTTCATGAGTTACATGAAGAATGTTTGATATTTTCTAGAACAATTTCGAAACAAAAGAAATTAATTTTAGAACTAGAAAGAAGTTCTAATGACACATGTGTGGAGTTAGAAAATGTCAAAAATTCTGTATGTAATAAATGTTTAAGATACGAATCTAAGATTGTTGATCTAAACCAAGTGATCAAAAGATATGAAAAAGGTCAAATTGGTTTAGAAGAAGTGCTTAGTAGACAAAGGTATTCAAACAACAAACATGGTCTTGGTTTTTCAAATTTTCAAACACCAAGTCCTAACAAAACTATATTTGTCAAAGCAAGCACAACTACCAACAACTCAGAATCATCTAAATTGCATATTGGAAACTCTTCTAAAGCAAACTCTGGAAATGAGGTTAAGAATGGAAATCATTCAATTTCTAGAAATGTAAAAAGAGACAAGCCTAGTAATTCTATCACTAGTCATATTTATAAGAATTGTGATTACTGTATGTCAAAAGGCCATACCCCCAATGCTTGCTACATAAGAAACTTTGAAGTTCCTTATGGAGAATTCATATGGGTAAGGAAAGGCATTAACCCATCAGGACCCAAATCACTTTGGGTACCTAACGTACATTAAATATGTTTTGTAGAAATGCCTGAACAGCACCAGCAACACATGGTATCTTGATAGTGGCTGTTCTAGGCACATGACTGGTGATTGTACAAAGTTTACATCTATGAAGCTGAAATCTAAAGGATATGTCACATATGGAGATAACAATAGAGGAAAGATTCTTGGGATTGGAAAGATTGGAACTTCTCCCTTCACAACTATTGATGATGTCCTATATGTCGAAGGTTTGAAGCACAATTTGATTAGCATAAGTCAACTCTGCGATAAAGGATTCAGAGTAAACTTCATCAAGGAAAAATGTATCATCGAAAATGAAGCCTCTCCTAAAGAGAAGTTAGTGGGAAATAGAATCGACAACTCCTATAAGGTATGTCTAGATGATTTATCTTTGAAGATTAAATGTCTAGTGGTAAACAATAATGATGCATGGCTTTGGCACAAAAGAATAGCACATATTCACATGGAACATTTGAATAAGCTTGTCAAACATGATCTTGTTATTGGATTACCCAAAATGAAATTTGTCAAAGATAGATTATGTGACGCATGCCAAAAGGGGAAACAAACAAAATCCTCTTTCAAACCAAAGAATGTGGTATCAACTACAAGACCACTTCAGTTGATTCACATGGATCTGTTTGGTCCCTCAAGAACTAGAAGCTTTGGAGGTAATGTTTATGCTTTAGTTATTGTTGATGATTTCTCTAGATATTCTTGGACTCTATTTTTAGCACAAAAAGGTGATGCATTTAAGGCGTTCAAGAAATATGCAAAACAAGTGCAAAATGAAAAATCTATGAGGATTGTGTCAATTAGAAGTGATCATGGTGGGGAGTTCCAAAATGCTCTTTTTGAGGAATTTTGTGAAGAACATGGTATCACTCACTACTTCTCAGCTCCAAGGACTCCTCAACAAAATGGCGTGGCAGAAAGAAAGAATCGATCTCTAATTGAACTGGCTAGAACAATGCTCAGTGATTCAAGTCTACCAAAGTACTTCTGGGCAGATGCAGTAAGTACAGCTTGCTATGTTACAAATCGAGTCAATATAAGGCCGAACTTGAAAAAGACTCCTTATGAACTATATAAAGGAAGAAAGCCAAACATCTCATATCTTCATGTCTTTGGATGCAAATGCTTTGTACTCAACAATGACAAAGACAACCTAGGTAAGTTCGATGAGAAATCTGACGAAGGTATATTTCTTGGCTATTCTCTTTCAAGTAAAGCCTATAGAATTTATAATAAAAGAACCTTAGTTATAGAAGAATCTATGCATGTTTCCTTTGATGAAACTAACCCAACTGTAGAGAAAGTTTCTTGTGACGATGATGATGATATAATGGAAGCATCTACAAAAGACACTACTAAGGATGCTGAGTCAGAATTACCTAAGGAAGACTCTGTCAAAGAAAAACAAATTAATTCAATTAGTCACCAAGACGACAATCTTCAATAAGAGCAGAATCATCCTGATCTACCTCGTGAATGGAGAATTCATCGGGATCATCCTCTTGACAAAGTATTTGGTGATATTGAATCAGGAGTAAAAACAAGATTAAATCTGAAGGAAGCTTGCCTATACATGGCTTTTGTCTCTCAAATAGAACCTTCAAAGATAAATGAAGCTCTTGAAGACGATCAATGGATTCTTGCCATGCAAGAAGAGTTAAACCAATTTGAAAGGAATCAAGTTTGGGAACTTGTCCCTAGACCACAAGACAAACACATCATTGGTACAAAATGGGTGTTTAAGAACAAACTTGATGAAAATGGGATAATTATTCGAAACAAGGCAAGGTTGGTTGCTCAAGGCTATAATCAAGAGGAAGGAATTGATTTTGAAGAGACATTCGCTCCTGTTGCAAGGTTAGAAGCTATACGTTTATTACTTGGTTATGCTTGCTCTCTAGATTTTCAATTATTTCAAATGGATGTCAAAAGTGCCTTCTTGAATGGATACATAAATGAGGAAGTTTATGTCAAACAACCTCCTGGGTTTGAAGATTTCAAAAACCCCTCACATGTATTCAAATTGAAGAAAGCTCTTTATGGCTTAAAACAAGCCCCTAGGGCTTGGTATGACAGACTTAGTCAATTCTTAAGTGAAAAAGGATTTGAAAAGGGTAAGGTAGATACTACTCTATTCATCAAGAGAATTAAGGATCACACTCTATTGGTCCAAATTTATGTTGATGACATCATTTTCGGATCAACCAATAAAGATTTGTGTGAAGAGTTCTCAATGGTAATGCAAGGAGAATTTGAAATGTCCATGATGGGAAAGCTGAATTACTTTCTTGGACTTCAAATCAAGCAAACTAAGAATGGTATCTTCCTAAATCAATCAAAATACTGTAAAGAACTGTTAAAAAGGTTTGACATGGATAACTGCAAAGAGATTGCAACTCCTATGGGATCTGGTACTTATATTGATCAAGATGAGTCAGGTTTATCAGTAGACATCAAGAAATATCGAGGTATGATTGGTTCATTATTATACTTAACTGCCAGTCGTCCTGACATTATGTTTAGTGTATGTCTCTGTGCTCGATTTCAAGTCAATCCAAAAGAATCTCATCTTTCTTCGGTAAAGAGGATCATGAAGTATCTAAAAGGGACAACAAATGTTGACCTATGGTATCCCAAAGGTAGTATCTGTTCTTTAGTTGGCTACTCGGATTCTGATTATGCAGGATGCAAAACTGATCGAAAAAGTACTAGTGGCACATGCCATATCCTTGGAAATGCTTTGATATCCTGGTCTTGCAAGAAACAAGCAAGTGTTGCTCTCAGCACCGCTGAAGCAGAATATATTGCAGCTGGAAGCTGTTGTGCTCAAAGTCTTTGGCTAAAACAACAACTATGTGATTATGGAATCAATCATGGATGCATTCCTTTAAGGTGTGACAATACAAGTGCTATAAATATTTCAAAGAATCTTGTTATGCACTCTCGTACCAAGCATATAGACATTCGACATCATTTTCTACGAGATCATGTTCTAAAAAGAGACGTGGAGATTACATTTGTTGATACTCATGCTCAATTAGCAGACATCTTCACAAAGCCATTAGCCAAAGAACCCTTCTTCAAGATAAGAAGAGAACTTGGCATTTTGGATGAAAAGGATATATGAGACCAACACATTTGGTGACAGGTTCTTTCATTTAACCTATATGTTTTTATTGTGCCATTCTAGTGTATGTATGTGTTTTTAATCATAAATCTATGTGATATGTATGTTATACATAGAATAGATACTCATACATTGCATGTTTTATCAATAATTTTTCATTTTTTACAATGTGTAATCGATTACAGTATCAGGGTAATCGATTACATGTTCAAAAAGTTCAGTTTTTCGCACAACAGACCCGACGTGTAATCGGTTACCACTTGGGTGTAATCGATTACATCCGCGAAAATTTGCGCACACTGACAAGTTTTCTGCATAAAATCAATTTACAAATCATTTCATTCATTTCTTGCAATCGGTTACCTCTCATCCTTTCTCAACCACACACCTTCAAATCCTCATTTCTACCATTGTTGCTCAACTCCTTCACTTCTAATCCCTAATCCTCTTCCATATTGTGGCCCTCTTCTGTTTTTTTCCCAAATTTCGACACCCTAAACTCTCTTTCCACACTATCCTCACCATGGAACATTCAAGGAAGTTCAAAAGCAAGAATCCTTCTGTGAATGATGCAAGGAGAGCGAATCCCAATCCTCTGGACTTATCAAGGCTGTTGGCTAACACTGATCAAAGAACTCGCTTCCAACAGTTCATTGGTAGGACACTCATCACTCCAAAGAATGTGAGTCTTATTGCCTTTGCTAGCTTCAATTTTCCTTCATTGCTAGAAAGTCAGGAAGTGACACCACTTGCTATTGATTTTGGAAACTATTACCCTGATCTTGTTAGAGTGTTCTATTGCAATTTAGAGGCTAAGGGTAGTGGTCTGGCTTCTTGGGTAAAAGGGTTCCTATTAAATTATCCTTGAAGCAAATTGGAGAGTTTCTTGAAATTCCATTTGAGGGAGAAAGGATTCATATTGAATTCTTATGTGATTGGGAGGAGTATGACAAGAGAGACTTCTATTTATCCATGTGTCGATATGATGAGACTGAAATTGCCCACAAAAGACAAAGGTCTGGTGCAGCCTCATCTACTAGAAATATTCTCTCTGTAGGACACTTGAACGTTGATGATAGACTTCTTCATTATGTTCTCTGCTATGTCTTAGTACCTAAGGCCTCAAACTACTCTCAAATCAATGATTTTGAAAAGCAAATCATGTATGCTATCAAGAATAACAACCCTATCAACTGGGCCTATTTGGTTGTGAATCACATGTTGTCACTGAAGAAGCGAACTACCAGTTTGCCTTATGCTAGACATATCTCCCGATTGTTGGAGTGCTGCAATGTAGACACCAACAATGAGGTTTCTCTGGAAATGACACCTGCTGAAAATGAAATCCATATGGACATCTTACCAAAGATGGGTATAAACTGGGATGCTGCTGAACGAGTCTACAAGCATCGAAGCGATCTGCTACACCCTCCTGCACAAGAAGATGAAGAACCTCAAGATGGTGCGGTCACAAATCAAATGATTTTGGCTGAGCTTCGGAGTGTCCGTGGTTACATGGCTGAGAGGTTTGATCAACTGTCTGCTCGCATGGACCGCCTTGAAGCTTTTGGCAATGACAATGAGGAGGATGAAGAGTAGCCTGATTTGCTTCATCATGCATGCATCATATTATCATTATGTCATACTTGTTTATGTTGGATTTCTAGTTATGTAATTCTTTCTTTAATTTTACTTTGCTTTCTGTTTTTTTATTTGGACTTTACTAAGTAGGACCTTTGCAAAGTTTGTATGGATGTTTAATATTAAGTATTTAGTTTGTGTTTAATATGCGCTTTATTCTGTTTATGTTTTTTTTCTTTTTGATAATGTCAAAAGGGGGAGGGAGATATTATCTGTATATCTTGTATTTTACTAACTTTTCAGGTTTCCCAACTCCAATACAAAGGGGGAGATATACAAGACAGGGGGAGCTTTTCCGTTCGCAAACCGTTAACAAGATTGGTGTTTGTCATCATCGAAAAGGGGGAGATTGTGAAGAAGATTTCCTTCTTGAACTTGGCTGGGTTTAGATGATGACAAGATTGCTGATCAAAAAGAAGAAAAGCCTCCGATAGATCAAGTCAAAGATTCTACAGAGACTTTAATTATGTATTGTCAATTCTCTGTAAGTATGGTTTGTATCTTTGACATATTACAAGCTGAGATTATATAACTTAGATGTGCTCAAACAAATCATTCCTTAAGTTTAAAACTTAATCTAAGTTATTTTCAAAGTTAAGTGTTGAAGCAATCCTTTTGAAATCTCAAGAAAACAACTTTTTTTTAATTGCAGTAATCGATTACCTCAAAGCTGTAATCGATTACCTAAAGTCTCGGTGATGTGGATGTAATCGATTACCTAAAAGGTGTAATCGATTACATAAACTAAATTTTTGAATAGCTGATTTTCAACGTACACATGTAATCGATTACCACAACGACGTAATCGATTACCACTGCTTCAAAATCAAATTTTCTGAAACGTTATGGTTTCAAATGGTGTGTTTTGGTCCCTGGAAAGTTGCCAAACGATCACCTTGCTTCAGACACAATCTGATGATTATATATATACCTTTCTTTTACATCAGAACGTACACAACTTTCATTCTTTCAATCATAAGAGTTCAATATCATTTTACAAGCTCTAAACCTTCAAAACTTTCTTGCCTAGAACTTTGATACTATTTTCATATTCTGAAAAAGTTCTTGAGCACTAAGTTGTATAGTTACAAAGTGATATTGATCTGATACAGCCATATGCTTTACCATTCTTCACAATTATTAAACTCATCCTTGTGTTGGGTTTTGGTTTGAAAAGATAGTGGGGTGCTATCTTGTTGTATAGAGATTGTTAGGGAGCCTTGGGGTGAGGCTTGCTTGTAACAAGAATTTCTATCATAGTGAATTGCTCTGCAGGTGTCAGAAGAACTGGATGTACCCAAGTGGTTAGGGGAACCAGCATATATTCTTGTGTCTCAATCTTCTTCCTTATCCTTTTACTTTTGTTTATCAATCAAACTCCATCTATCTGTCCATAAAACAAAAGAACGAAAAATCTCTAAAAGTCACTCGAAAATCGTTCAACCTAATTCACCCCCCTCTTAGGTTGTATACCAGAATTACATTCATTACCTATACGCAAAGTCAACTTCCCATGTCGGACCTCAATTTTGGCATCCCCAATGGCTAAGAAAGGTCGCCCCAAAATAATTAGGACATCCTCATCTTCCTCTATATCCAAAATAGTAAAATTTGCGGGGAAAATAAAATTGCCTACTTTGACTAAGACAACCTCCACTATCCCATGTGGGTGAGCAATTGTTCTATTTGCTAACTGCAAAGATAAGTCAGTCGGCTGAGGTTTCTACATGCCAAGTTTTCTCAAAACAGATAGAGGCATTAAGTTTATATTGGCACCTAAATCACATAATGCTTTTTCAAAATAAGAATTTCCAATAGAGCAAGGAATTGTAAAACTCTCTGAATCTTTTAATTTTGGTGGTAGTTTCTTAAGAGCAATGGATGAACAATCCTCATTTAGTTTCACTATTTCAAAGCCCTCTAATTTTTTTTATTAGAAATTATTTCTTTCAAAAAATTTGCATATTTCGGCATTTGAGTAATGGCTTCAGCAAAGGGAATATTGATATGCAATTTTTTGAATATTTCTAAAAAACTTTTAAATTGCCTATCATTATCCTCATCTTTCAATCTTTGAGGGTAAGGGATTTTTACCTTTTTTGGCTCACTGATGGCTGTTATCTGTTTCTGCTCACTAGGCAAGTTGCATGACCATGCTAAAGGTGTTGTACGTTCGTGCTCGTCTTCGGAATCAATTTCTTCAACAGTATCATCTTCTTCCATGGGTGCAGAGTCTTCCTTCTTGTGATTTTTGATTCAATTCCTTGCCACTCCTAGTAGTGATGACATTGACCCATTCACTTGGATTAGGTTCAATTTTGATTCTGCAATACCCTCTGCAATGTCTGCGTTTACAATGGATCAATAGACATCTGAGCTTCCATGACATCTACCCTTTTATCAATCTTCTTTATGTACTTCATCAAAGGATCCTCGGATTTTGGTTGCCTCTCCTCTTGGTTAGCCTGGTTTTACAAATAAGGGGGACTATAGACATTCTGATTTGAACCTTGGCTATTTTGATGATCATTCCATGAGAAATCATGACAATCCTTCCACCCTAAATTGTATGGATCATTCTGCCTCTTGGGGATGCTCCCTATGTAATTCACCTCCTCAACTTGCTCAACTTTAGATTTGGCTTGTGATTGAGCTTGCATTAAGATTTCCATTTGTTTTGAAAGAGCTTCCAGTTTGGACTCTAGTGCCGTGTTGACATTAACCTGATAAACTTCAATTGGCTTCTTGACAATATGACTATCTCCTTCAGGCCACCGGTAATGGTTGGTTGACATTTCTTCAATCAAGGTGTGAGCTTCTTCAGGTGTTTTCTTCAAGATAGAGCCTCCGCTAGTAGCATCCAAATTGGATCTATCATGTTGAGAGAGCCCAATATAAAAAGTCTGCACCTGAATAGGAATTCAAAGGCCATGACATGGGCATCTTTGTATCAAGTCCTGATATCGCTCCCATGCTTCAAATAAGGATTCATTCTCAAACTTCACAAAATTAGTGATGTCAGCTCTAAATTTAGTAGATTTAGAAGGAGGGAAATACCTAGCCAAAAATTGGCGAGTCAGTTGGTTCCAAGTAGTGATGGAACCAGCAGGTAGAGATGATAACCATTGGTCGGCTTTGTCCAAAAGAAAGAATGGGAACAACCTCAATCTGATAACATCGATGGAAAATCCACTGTACTTGATCAAATCTGTGACCCTAAAAAATTTCTTCATGTGAGTGTTAGGGTCTTCATTGGGTAGTCCAGTAAATTGTCTAGAGCTTTGGACCATAGACACCATCGCAGGTTGGATTTCAAAGTTATCGGCATCTATCGTAGGATTGATGATGTTGTCTGTCACCTCAGCAGAAGGGGTAAAGTAATCCAGCAAATTTCTTCTTTCCCACATGGTGGTTTCCTCTCTTGCTTGCCCCCGCAACCTGGGAAAAGGTCTTTCAACTTTTCTCTCAAAAACTAGATCAGGATCTAAAGAACGCGTTAGCATACAAGGGAGAGAATAAAAATAAAAATAAATGTCTAAATTAACCAGAGTTTCTTTTCTTCCAATAACACTAAAATCACAAAACATAAAAAATCAATCCCCGGCAACGATGCCAAAAACTTGCTGCGTTCAAAACACACTTAAGAGCAGTGTACCCTGTCGCAGAAGTAATATAGGATGGAAGTCCAGATATCGTACCCAAGAGATTAATTTAGATAACTAAGTGATAAAGCAAGTACGGGAATAAGGAAATCCTTATGCTATTCAGACTAATCAAGAACTCAGAAAATAAATGATAATAGAGCAATGGTAAAAGATGATGAAAGAAGATAAAAGGAGAGCTTAGAAATCAAGAGTAAAGAGCCTAGAGCCGTGGTTTCACTTGTGCTTTCGATAAACCCCAAATCCTAATTCTATTCAATTTCGCAGTTACTTTTTGAATATCAATCCCTCTACATAAACTATAAATTGTTTGTCAGGCAATTAATATTTTTTTCCTTAGATGAACCCAATGATTCTCAGGCAAAAAGTTTAAATGATTGGAAAGCATAAAGCATAAAAAGGTTGTATGATTGAAAGGAGTAAATCACGTTTTCTCAGATCTAGATATTAAATCTCGATTATCCTATAGGTCTACCAATTTATTTAGGCTTGATAGACAAAATATCAATCAATTGATTAAGAGCATACAAAGGGTGCGCAATCCTAGTATGAGATGAAAAACAACAGAATAACACTATTCAAATTACAACCTTGTGTAACACCCGGGGCTGACGAGGGCGGGGAGTGATCGCCGGTGCATGAGGCACGGACAAGGAGCGGCTCCTGGCAGGCTTCTAGGCGGAGGGATACATGAATGAACCGATTCACACCGGAATGAGAGGGATCCTGAGGCTGTGCAGGTATGGGACTATACAGTTGAAGGAAGGCTTATAAGAATTGATTTGTACTACCTATACTAACGAGATGCATCTTCTTTTCAGTAGCCCATCACTTAAGAACTCCAAAGTTAAGCGTGCTTGACTTGGAGTAATTCTAGGATGGGTGACCTCCTGGGAAGTTTTCCTAGGAAGCGTGTGAGTGAGGACAAAGCACGCTGAAGAGACCCGTGTTGGTTTGTGGGGACAGTCGGTAATCCTTAAAGCAATCCGGGCAGTTACAAATGGTATCAGAGCGGACCTCTCCCAGTACTGTGTGGTTCGGGGACGAACCAAGCGGAAGCTGGTGGGCATGTAACACCCGGGGCTGATGAGGGCGGGGAGTGATCGCCGGTGCATGAGGCACGGACAAGGAGCGGTTCCTGGCAGGCTTCTAGGCAGAGGGATACATGAATGAATCGATTCACACCGGAATGAGAGGGATCCTGAGGCTGTGCAGGTATGGGACTGTGCAGTTGAAGGAAGACTTATAAGAGTTGATTTGTACTATCTATACTAACAAGATGCATCTTCTTTTCGGTAGCCCATCACTTAAGAACTCCAAAGTTAAGCGTGCTTGACTTGGAGCAATTCTGGGATGGGTGACCTCCTGGGATGTTTTCCTAGGAAGCGTGCGAGTGAGGACAAAGCACACTGAAGAGACCCGTGTTGGTTTGTGGGGACAGTCGGCAATCCTTAAAGCAGTCCGAGCCGTTACACCTTGAAACCAAAAAGAATTGAATTAAAGATAAGACATAGCGAAAAGGGTTTCTCCCAACACTAGATCCACCACAACGCTAGTGGTGAATGTAGCTACTCATATTAGTAGAGAAAACCAAGTTCATCATTGGAAAACGCATCCTGGATAATTGAAGAGGGAGAAGTTATCTCCAACTTAATTTTCAAGTGCCAAATCCTACTCTAGAAATCAAAACTATAAGCTAAAAGACTAAAACTAGAGTATAGTACTCAAGAAATAAAGAGATGAAAGAATAATAATGTGTGCAAAAGATTGTTTCTAAAGTGGCACAGAGGGCCTCTATTTATAACAAAATTTGTGGACTGGGCCTTGAATTAGGTCTTCTGCGCCGTCAACACGGGCATGCCAATCAGATGGCATAAGCGTGCTCTTCATTCAACACGGGCATGCTCTTCAGCATATCAGGCCGTGCTCAAATATGTCGGGGCATACAAACTTCGTAGAAGAACGTTCTAGTGCACGGGCGTGCTTTCCTGATGGCACGGGCGTGCTCTTTACGATTGGGACCGTGTTATCTTCTTTTAGGCCTTGCTTCTCTGAGACAGGCATTTCTTCAATGCGGCACGGACGTGCTCTCGCATTGCACGACCGTGCTAAGTCTCCAGAGTCAGCTTTAAGTATTTTGTAAGGCTTTGTTTGGATGGGTGAATTTAGAAGGATGGCACGGGCGTGCTCTCGCATGGCACGGCCGTGCTAGCCTCAGAACTTTATTATTCTGCCCAATTAAGCTCTAAAACCTTCACTTTTCTTCAAAAGTCCATCAAGATGCCTCTGAACGTCAATTCTGTCAAAAATTATGTAAAAAGGTGAAATACAATAATATTTATCTTTAAATGCATCGAATTTCGACCCAAATACCCCCTATAAAATGCACAGAATTGAGGTTCACCACTGGTTCATATCTGTTAAACCAGACGCTTGAAAGCGTCTGTGCTTTTGTTGTTGCGAAAACCTTTCGTTAAGAGTCTGCTTACACAAACCGTTTTGCTTTTAAACTTTCGTTTCCAAAATAGTTTGATAAACACAATTCAACCTCCATTCTTAGTGTTTATTTATGGTACCTTTAGGCTATTGTTTTGCTTTCTGCTATCGTGTTTTGAAGACAGGCTCTAAAGAGGTTAAGGAAGCAAGAGTTTTTGGTAAAAAAGGCATTACAATGCTAAGAAACCAAAATGTCCTAAGATCTTTTGCTGGTGCTGCTGATATGTATTTTTAGTTTTAAGCTAACCATGTTGCAAGTGTTTCTTGATGAGGAGAATGCCAAGAGGAAAGACAAATGACTCATACTATGATGTAATTGAGGCTCAGAATTTGTTTTCAACCAAAGTCATTTACAGTAAAATGAGTGGGATGCAAAAGCATGATAGATGCTACCATATGATATAAACGTGATGTGCAAACAGATTTGAGTATAAAAATCACAAGGGGAGGATTCAATTTAAAGCATCATTGGCAGCAAGGCAATTCTAGCATGTTCCTTTATTGAAAAGGACTATAACAAGGCAACAACTGCTTCAACAAGATCACTGAAAATAATGGGGCTCTCTCTTCTTGTTGGAATTGGATTTTACTTTGGAGTTGGATTCTTTTCAAAAAATGGTAATTTTGGGCATTTTGACTTTGTTTTTTCTGCATACTCTTTGGCCAAGGGATCTTTGCTGGTGTAATGCTGAATAGGCCTACATAATGGAATGCAGCATGATTTCGAATGTGGATACTCTTAGGAAATGGGGGCAGGAAATGGTTTTATTATGTAGTATGTCAATTATGTAAAAGGACGGGGGATATGAGTAGGTCTCTTGGTCTGTTAATTGAATGTCCTGGTTTGTTTCTATGAGGGGTGTTTGTAAAGAGGTGAACCTCTTTGATAAGGTGAAATAGTGTTAAAATTGCAAACCGTTACTCTAATATTCAGTTGTTGTGTGCGCAAAAAGGAGAGGCATGATGTGCATTAGTCTTTGGCAAGGTGCCGGTCAATAAGGGTCCAGGTCATGACTGTGTCAAATGATCATGCAATAGAGGATTTTTGTTGCAATACAGGTGCTGATACTGTGATGAGTATAGCTGCAACCAGAGTTTTTCTGCTGTGTATGTGCTATGGTGCGACTCTTTATTTATTAAGAGATAGAGTTTTTTGTTTTTCTTTTGACTGATGACACTACAAGAAAACAACTTATTACTGACGGCCAAAAGCCATCGGTAATGGTCACTCTCCGACGGAAAGGAGGCGACCAAAAATCCGTCATAAAGAAGCTCCTCGATAATGAATACCGATGGCCAAGGGACATCGATACAAAAGTTAAGCTAAAAAAAATATTATAGGGTGGCATCTTTTATTTTTTAAGTCTTGTGATGTAACACCCCGATTTTCGCTGTTTTCTAAGATTGGTAATTTATATAAATAAGTTTATATTTTATCCGAGACTTAGAAAATGATTTTTGATAAACCAAAGTCATATTTATACTCTACATCATCGTAGAGAGTTACGGTTAAATTTTGTGTTGAAAATTCAGATGGAACCCGATCTGCGTTTTCACTGACAATAAGATTTTACTAATCAGAAAACCTAATTTTGACTCGTGAACGAAACGGGTAGGTTTTAAATTGAATGTCCAACAATATTGGTTATTTTAAAAAATTTCAAAATAAATAACTTTTTACGCTTTATTGGGCGTAAAACCTAAATCAGGAAATCGACGGAATCGAAAACGAACGTGCAGGGACAAAACCGGATACCAGATGAGGGACACGAGTCACCTAAGCAGGGTGAGTCACCACCGAGACACAAGTCATCATGACATTCTAAAAATATCCAAGATATTTAGGGCGAGAAAAGACCATTTTGCCCCTTGGAATTGATGAAATTACCGTTGTGCCGTATGACTCACCACCGTCATCATTACCTTCTAAAAATATCTGAAACACGTTCACACTAGAAAAAGACCAAAATACCCTTGATTTTTTCCTAAATGACAATTTTGACCTAGGTGAAATGACTCTTTCGCCCCTGGGAATTTATGAAAAAACATTTTTGGCCCTGTGACTCACCACCCGTTATCATTGCCTCTATAAAAATATCTAGATATTTATGGTGTTAGAGATGAAATGATGTTTATGTCCTTAGTCGTTGGTTTAAATGACAATTTTGTCCTGAAGTGAATCTACCCTTTTGTCCCTAAATGAACAAAACTTGGTAGCTTCACTTGATTTGATGGAGTTAGTGATTTGTGGTGTAGAGGGAAATGTTGAAAGATCGAAGGGAAAGAACCTTACTTGACTTCAAGAGGTAAGGGGAGTTTGCCTGAGGTATTCTCCCGATAATTATATGTTATCAGTGATTGGTCTGCAGTTTTGTTTGAGCTTCGTTGTGGTTGTTTAAGTTATTCTACCTATTGATAATTATCTGCTTTTAACTTATTATCTGCAGTTATGTGTTATAGTATTTTAATGTATGATTATGAACAGTATTATATGCTATAACGTTGACGTGGCAATTTCATTGATGTTGATTGTTGATTGAGAAGCCTGACAGTGATCAGTGATCAATTGATTAATGAGATAAAAGCCTTAAAAAGCTTCTTGAGAAATGTTGGAAAATCTTTAGTGATGCTAGTTTTTATGAAAGAAATTCTAAAGTAAAATAAAGAGTTAGTAGAAAAAGTTAAGTTTCGAAAATAACTTAAGTATTATGTTGAGAAAATTATTTTAAGAGAAAAAGTCAAATTTTGACTTAAAATGTTTTTAAAATGCTAAACGACTGTTAATTCCGAAAATATTTACAGAAGGTATTTTAAAAATAGCAGTATTTATTTGGACAGAGATTTAGTCTCAAATGACTCTCTTTCAAGAACTGAAGCTTTGGAAAAAGAATTTCAAAGAAAAATAAGTTTTATTCGTGATTTGACGGTTTTATAAATGAATTTCAAACAGAAAAGATTTTCTGTAAACGAGTTTTACTCAACGGTGTTAAATCCGATAACTTTGATAAGTTGCAGAGATTTTGTTTTGGATTTGTGTTTCACAGAACGAAAGCGATGTAAACGTTGAAACGTGAGCCTAGTAGCCGAGACGTCGGGGTACTAGTGTTCTGTGATGAAAGCACGTAGATCTGGGATCTGTGTTATGGTGTTGTGGACTTCATGTCCTATGGACATTGTATCATCTTTACGTCGTGATGAATGTTGTTAAAGGTGAATCTTGTGATAACTTGATCCCGGAGGGGTCACGAAATTTATCTGATGGATAAAAGACTTTAATACACTTAAAATCGTGTAAGAACTCTTAATGAGATGATTTCGAAGGAATCATGAGGTGTATTCAGTGAATAAATATAAACACTTGATATATGTGTAAGCCTTGTAACGGAAACATTCCTGTGGAAAGACGAGATTTATCCGGTGGATAAAAGTTTTATAATACAAAGACATGTATAGTTCCTGAGGAAGAGAACCTTAGTGAACCTTGAGGTTTATCCGGTGGATAGACATTGCTTTATCGCATCTGCTTTGTGTAAGCATTGGCATTTCATTGCATGAGTTTGTAAGGCCTTGAGCCTAGGAGATTGAGTATACACCTAGATGCTGGTGCGAATCCTACGGTGACGTCTTAAATGGTCTTGGAGGTATTAGTGTTGGAAAGGCTGACATGTGACCAATTGGTAGCTCTTCTCTATCGTGGCGAACCCGAGCAATACACTGATATCCTCGGCTAGATGCCGTACTATTCATGTTTGGTGTAGAGTGTTTCCGTAAAAGCCAGATCCGTGCACGTTATGAATGCTGTAGCATCTTGCCTATGGCTAGCATATACGGAACATGTCCTCTCATTCACTCTCTCCGATGTTTTGTTAGCTCCATGGAGTAGGGGTTAGAGTTTTACCTTTGTAGCATATGGCATTGAGTCATGTATATCGCATTGCATTACATGGCTGTTGATGATTACATTTACTTATTGTGCATCACTATTCTGTTTTCAAAGATGTCTTATGCTGCTAATTGATTAAAATGGTATATTGCGATTTATGGTATGCATGTTGGGCATGTTGTTACCCGGTGTTACTTCTGCTATTGTGCTGTGTTGATACTACATATGTTCTTATACTGTTTGGTGTGTAGTGCATGTAGTTATCATGTTTAAATCCATATATTGGTTACTCATCCTTGCCTGTACATGTTGGAGACTCTGTTGTGTTTTTGGATACGTGTACAGATGCTTCTCAACGGTCATTTGGGTCACTTCGGGACCCAGTAGATTGAGTTTCTTGATGTCGACGACGAAGATGTGTGAACTGTTGACGACGAGACCCAGTCTCATTTGCACGATGTATATGCTAGGTAGCATGCTCTATTGTCCTTAGAGTTCTTTTATTAGACCAGCTCTTAGGATTTTTAATGTTCAAATTGAGAAAGTCGATATATGTGGTTTAGAAAACCTTTGTACGGTTTGAGACTTCAGTATGAAAAACAATTTCAGGAAAGCTTATGTGTGATGGTAAATTGATTTATAAATAAACCCAATTTATGTGTGTTGTCAAGTATAAGGTG
The DNA here is from genome assembly GCA_039655645.1 of Ammopiptanthus mongolicus. NCBI lineage: Eukaryota > Viridiplantae > Streptophyta > Magnoliopsida > Fabales > Fabaceae > Ammopiptanthus > Ammopiptanthus mongolicus. Next base: position 26,095,820 of record CM077349.1, on the reverse strand, counting down.
ACTTCACTATCGTGATGTATGTATCACTTTTCCGAAGTATTATGCAGAAAGTTTTTACACCCGAGTTTTCTAACTTAAAGTAAATTATTTTCCAAAAGCAACCAGCAATTCCTTTTTAAAATTAATTCTGCACGTGTTCAAGATGTAACGCCCAAGGGGGGTGTTATATATGAGGCCTATAATACAACATGTAATTTATATTAAAAAATTCACGAGCAAAAAAATATTATCAGACTATCAGTACAAACATGCAAATTAAAACATCATGAATACAATTTAAAATAAAATTAGGGAATCAGAACAAATAAAAATACAACCTAAATCTCAGTGCAACTTAAACCCTAAACAGAAGTGTTGGTGTAAGCCCTAGAGGCCATTAGTTCTCTTTGAGATTTATATTTGTATCATGACTTTGATTTACATATATTTATATATGAGGTATTTCAGTTTATACTGTTAATTGTTTAAACGAAGTAAAGTCCTTAGAATAGTTATTTCAGTTCAATAGAATATCAAGTGCATGACTTGATCGTGAGACCCTACTGAACATTAAAATACTATTCTTAAAGTATCCATAGTCAAGTATTATTGTTAATTAGGATGACAATAATACATCGAGAATATTATGTGGGAAGACTGATGACCACATATCACGGGTCATGGATATGAGATATCAAGTCTTCACATAGGTATAAATATTAGAGTAATATTTATACTGGGTTGGCCCACTATAAGAACGTTGCATAATAGTTATGTAAGTGTCATGAGCGCTTCTCATGGTAACCAAAGTGAAGTAGTCCTTCGACTTGAAGCCACTACGATTCCAACATGAGGAGTTGTAGGCTTTAACGCTACCAAACGTCATCCGTAACAGGATGATCATAAAGATAGTTGTTGGACCTACAATGAATCATGTTGAGGGATATGAGTGATGTAGACAGGATTCGTCCCTCCTACATAACAGGAGTAATGTCATGGGCCTCTCAATAGAGTGAGACGTGAAAGTGTATGGCCATGCTACATTGGACCAGTATGAGATATTGGATCCATTTGTGATTACACGTCTACTCGGGAATTGAGAAATAAAAAATTGAACTTAACAAGGATGACACATTTATGCCTTGTGTTCAATTAAGACATATGGACGTAAGGACATTTACTACACTGTTATTTTGGTTATCGTAAGATATATATCGTATCATCGATATTCTCAATAATTGGGTAACAATGATGTATTGATAGATGCCACTCATTGTTTATAATATTAAATGTGATTTAAAATTATTACCAATTTATTGAGAACCTATAGGGTCACACTTAAGATTCGCACCCGCATCAAGGTGTAAGCTCAACTCCTAGGCTCAAGGCCTTACGACTATGCAAATGAAATGCCAATGCTTACACAAAGCAGATGCGAAAAAGCAATGTCTATCGCACGGATAAACTTCATGGTTCACTAAGGTTCTATTCCTTAGGAACTATACGCGTCTTTGAAAAACAAAACCTTTATCCACCGGATAAATCTCGTGATCCCTCTGGGATCGAGTCATCACAAGACAGAAACGAGCGAATGACTAATCGGGATCCAAATCACCGATCCGTCATCGAACTACTGTTTCAAAACCCAAAACGTTTCGTATTTGTGTTTATGTCTTATGAATTAGGGCTCAATTCCTAAGCATTATGAATAAGGATTGTGAATCCTCTTAGATAACTCTTTAATCCTTTCTAAGATATTACTCCTTGATTTTCAATTAAGGAAATAAGTGTTGATTCACTTAAGTCTTATGAAGTCATTGTTGTACTAAGTCATCAATGGTATAATATATGGTTTTGTTTCACCACATGCTATACTTAATTAACCCTTGTCTTCAACTCTAAGTTAATTACTTAACTTAGGTTTTATACGTAAAACTTTACGATTTGAGTTGAAAACTCTTTTTGTAAACCAAAACAACGTTTACAATTGAAAACTTATTTAATTAGAAACAACATTTTACTTGCTTAAAACAAAGTACCTTAACTACTTTTGAAAAGAGTTTTCTTTACTAACTTAATGTAAAAACTATGTTCTAAGTTAATGGAAAGGAAATGTAATCTCCTCTAACTTCTTTAACTATGATTCATTTTAATCAACTTAAGGATAAAAGGTTTCTATTTTGTTTGAAAAAGGAACATGAACTTTGTTCTAAAACAAAGGTAATGTCTTTATGAAATTATGTTGACTTTCATGAAAACATTTCATTAATCCACTTTTAAATTACTTGATTAACTAGATGAACTAAAGATATGGTCTAAGACATGTTTCACTTTGGTGAAAACGCTGAGATTAAAATAAAAGACATATTTCACTTTGGTGAAAACACTTCAAGATTAAACTTTATTTGATCTTTGGATCAAAATCACTTATGGCCTTTCTTCAAAGCATAATCTCTAAAACATTTTTCTTACATCAAAACTTTAATTTGTTCAAGAACTACACAAGGTATCTATGAATCTGGTGATAACCCGATCGCAAATCAATCTTGGAAAAAACTGCCGCTCCCCTCAACTGATCCACCAAGTCATCTATCCTTGGAAGTGGATACTTATTCTTAATGTAACCTTGTTCAACTGGCGATAATCCACACATAGGCGAGATGTTCCATCTTTCTTTTTCACCAATAGCATAGGAGCTCCCCACGGCGACACGCTGGGTCTAACAAACTGCTTCCCCAATAAGTCTACCAACTGTTCCTTCAAGGTTTCCAACTCAGCAGGTGCCATTTGATACGGTGCCATAGACACTGGTCCTGTTCCTGGCACAAGATTGATCGCAAACTCGATGTCCCGAACTGGAGGCAAACCTGGTACATCTTCAGGAAAGACTTCCGGAAACTCGTTCACGACAGGTACGCGCTCTAAGACTAGCTCATTCTTGACCTCCAAAGAAGATAGTCACATGTATCCTTGAGCTCCTTCTCTCAAAGAAGCGTTTACTTGGTTGGCAGTCAAAAATCCAGAATTCTCACAACTAGGGAAAACTAAGGTTTTATTTGCACAGTCTAATAGGATATGGTTAGAAGATAACCAATCCATTCCTAAGATTACATCCATTTACGAAAGAGGCAAACAGATCAAATCAATCAAAAATGTTATATCTTTAACAGAAATAGAACAGTTCAAACAAACTTCAGCAGTTATAACAGGCTTTACAGTAGGCGTAGAAATTACCAAATCAAAAGGTAAAGAAGACATAGGTAATCCCAACAGATTCACACAGTCATATGCAATAAAGGAATGCGTTGTGTTTGAATCAAACAGTACAATTAAGGTTTTACCTCCCATAACGCACTGACCTTGGATTAAGTCTTCATTTTGAGAAGTTTCAGTGCCACCCATGGTATAGACTCTGCCTTTTGCCTTAGGCATCGCTGCTTGGACATTGTTGACAGAATGTTCCACTTTTGGTTGCATGCATTCACGTGAAATATGTCCCAGCTTCCCACACTTCATGCACTTATTTGGGGCATTTCCAGACTGACTGAAACCCCCACTGCTTCCTCTGACAGAACGTTGATCTTGCTGCTTCGAATATGGCTTCCATCGAATTTGTTGTCTCGACCGCCGCTTCCTCTTTGGAACTTGCTTGGTCCAGAACTCTGTGACCGCTTGTACTTGGGCTCCAAGCTCTCGATCAGACGACACTTCTCCATCAGTCTTGGAAAACAGAAATTTCCAGAGGAACTACTGCTCTCTTCAAGTTGATCCTCAGACCTCCTTCGAATTTCCTACACTTCCACTCTTCTCTTGGGTTGTCCAAAAAATAATTTGAAAACTTTGCCAAGCTCTCAAATTTGGCCCCGTATTCAGCACAGTCATTCCCCCTTGTCTCAGCTGAAGGAACTCCATTTCTTTCTCGTGCCTTGCACTCACAGGAAAATACTCTTCCAGGAACTTCCCCTTAAAAGCATTCCAGCCCACAACTTGTTGGTCATGAATAAGCATATGACGGGCTCCTTCCCACCAGTATTCAGCATCCTCTACCTGCATATAGGTTGCATAGACAACCTTGTCATTCTCAGTACACCTCATTGCTCCAAAGATTTTCTCCAACGTCTGGATCCAACACTCAGCTAATTCAGGATTGAATTCGCCCTTGAATTGAGGTGGATTCCTACGAAGAAATTCGTCCAGTCCTCTACCCCCAGCAGCTCTTTTATCACGTTGAACCATTGCAGCAGCCATTTCCCATATGGCGTTCACAGCAGCAGTCAGGTTTTGAGCAGCCATTGCTACCTTCAAAACCAGAATTGTTAAACTCAAAACAATAAAGCAAACAACATTATCTTCCTTACGGAAATAACAACGGAGAAACACACAGATAACATAACACAAACAAGACAGACCATAACCTACAAACCCTAAAAAGACTCGGCCAGCTCTGATACCAAATAATGCAACACCATTTCCTAAGTGTCATATTCCCGAACGTTTATAAGGCCGAAAATATTTATTAAAGCGGAAAATACGGTTTTCTTTTTTTCTTTTTTTTCATTTCACAAAACTGTAATGGGATTAGTAAAGGTAAATAATACTAACAAAAGGAACTTAGGTTCACCATGCATCTCTAGAACATACTGTATTATAAATACAGAAACAGAAAATAGAAACAGAAATAATACTGTATACAGACATAGGTCTAATGCATAACTGACATAAGAATAAAATAAGTACTAGGAGTCGTAGCTCCCAAAAGGTACTACACATACCGACACAGTCTAGCCCAAACAAAATAAAACAGCAAAAGGAGTCCACCTCCGGACTCAAAGGAACTGCTGAACCGAACCGTCATCGCGTCCATCTGTTCAAGCAGCAACAGCAAGTACCAGCATAAAATATACAGATATGGATGAGATTCCCGTTCATCAACACAGCAAAATAGCTAGTAAAAACGGGACGACTCACCAGGTAACAGCGTACCCAACATGCTTACTAGAATCCTCAATATAAATCATGTTAAACAAATAAGAGCGTAATATCATGATAAACAGTCAACAACATAATATAATGTTAAACAATTAATAGCACAGTATAATGTTAAACAGTTAACAGCATAATATAAGGAATTCTTGAACAGAACAACGATGTATAGCAGTAAATGTAAATATCAACAGCCATGCAATGCAGTGCAATGTACGTGACTCAATGCCAATGCCACTGGGTACTACTCTGACACCTACTCCATGGAGCTAACAAAACGTCGGAGAGAGTGAATGGGAGGACATGTTCCGTTTACTGCCAGCCATAGCAAGATGCTACAACATTCGTAACGTGCACGTATCTGACTTTACAGAAACACTTTGCACCAAACATGAAAAGTACGGCATCTAGTAGACACAGAAGAGCTACCAATTGGTCGCATGTTAGCCCTTCCAACCCTGATACCTCCAAAAAGACCATTGAAGATCATCACCGTAAGATTCGCACCTGCATCAAGGTGTAAGCTCAACTCCTAGGCTTAAGGCCTTACGACTATGCAAATGAAATGCCAATGCTTACACAAAGCAGATGCGAAAAAGCAATGTCTATCACACGAATAAACTTCACCGTTCACTATGGTTCTATTCCTTAAGAACTATACGCGTCTTTGAAAAACAAAACCTTTATCCACCGAATAAATCTCGTGATCCCTCCAGGATCGAGTCATCACAAGACTGAAACGAGCGAATGATTGATCGGGATCCGAATCACCGGTCCGTCATCGAACTACTGTTTCAAAACCCAAAATGTTTCGTGTTTGTGTTTATGTCTTATGAATTAGGGCTCAAGTCCTAAGCATTATGAATAAGGATTGTGAATCCTCTTAGATAACTCTTTAACCCTTTCTAAGATATTACTCCTTGATTTTCAATTAAGGAAATAAGTGTTGATTCACTTAAGCCTTATGAAGTCATTGATGTACTAAGTCATCAATGGTATAGTATATGGTCTTGTTTCACCACATGCTATACTTAATTAACCCTTGTCTTCAACTCTAAGTTAATTACTTAACTTAGGTTTTATACGTAAAACTTTACGATTTGAGTTAAAAACTCTTTTTGTAAACCAAAACAACGTCTACAATTGAAAACTTATTTAATTAGAAACAACATTGTACTTGCTTAAAACAAAGTACCTTAACTACTTTTGAAAAGAGTTTTCCTTACTAACTTAGTGTAGAAACTATGTTCTAAGTTAATGGAAAGGAAATGTAATCTCCACTAACTTCTTTAACTATGATTCATTTTAATCAACTTAAGGATAAAAGTTTTCTATTTTGTTTGAAAAAGGAACATGAACTTTGTTCTAAAACAAAGGTAATGTCTTTCTGAAATTATGTTGACTTTCATGAAAACATTTCATTAATCCAATTTTAAATTACTTGATTAACTAGATGAACTAATGATAAGGTCTAAGACATGTTTCACTTTGGTGAAAACACTAAGATTAAAATAGAAGACATATTTTACTTTGGTGAAAACACTTCAAGATTAAACTTTATTTGATCTTTGGATCAAAATCACTTATGGCCTTTCTTCAAAGCATAATCTCTAAAACATTTTTCTTACATCAAAACTTTAATTTGTTCAAGAACTACACAAGTTCTTCCCTTTTCTTTGGTAATGGCCCAAAGCCAATTAGGAACCAATGTGAAGATTTTGCTTCACCCTCAAGACAAGACTTAGCTCAAAAAGCTCACATAATTATGACAAACAATAATCACACATCATTGCATCATAATCAAGCATAAAAATCCATCCTTGATCTAGAGATCAAAGTAGGTTTTTCAACATGCAAGAAAATATTTTCTCATCTAAACAACATCATCAAAACACATGATAAGGCATACAAAGCATAAACTACAATTATCACACTTTGTTTTCCAAGAGAACCAAATTAATTGGTGAACCCAAACCAAAGGGTTTCACTCACACATAAACTAAACAACCATCTTCACCACCACCATTTTGGTGCGATGAGGTTCACCCCCCATACCTGTTGATAAGCAGATATCCGGATCAAAGTCGGTTGATCGGTTCGTGAACCTCTTGATAATCGTCACCAACTACAAACATCACAACAATCAAACATTAAACAACAATCAAAACAAAACTCAACAATTTCTAACCATATAGGGTTCGGCCACTCTAAGGAAAAAGGGTTAGAAATTGATTTGGTTTTCCATTTCTTGGATTCAAAGACAATAGGAAAACTAAGGATGGAATCAAGTGTTAGAAATCAAAAATTGATGAAAAACACTATTCATCATCACTATATAGGGTTCGGTCAAATTGGGGATTTAGGGCTATGATGAGAATTGAATCATAAGCTCTTGGGTTTAGATAAAGAATGATGAAGTGAGTTCAAAGAAATTGGTTTCCTATTAAAAGGATTTTTCTACAAATTCCTATGGATTTTCAATGTTTTGGATCTAAGAATGGATTTTCATGAAAATGGAGTTTGATCATGAGATTGAAGAAGCTAGGAGATCATAGAAGTGATCTTACCTAAGAATGGAGGAAGATTGGTCAAGGAATCAAGGATTTCTAACAAGTATTCAAGGTTTTCTCAAGAACAACAATGGTGTTTTCTCAAGAAAAACTACGGTGTTCTTTTGGCCAGCCTATTTGCGTGAATGAGGGGCTGTGAGGGGCTGAGTTCAGCCTAAGGGCAAAATGGTCATTTGCCTCAAGGGTAAAATGATAAAAGTGTAAAAGACTAAGGTTAGGGACATTTTGGTAATTTTGCATCTAGATTTTTCCAACCGTCATGGCGACTCTGGCATACCCTCGCAAGTGTCCTGGGATGATGTGGTATCAAGCTTATCCGTTGTCGGGTCTCATTGAATCCCTTTATGACTCCAAACGTCTCCCGGTTCGACTAAACGGCCGAATATAATATATTATTATTATTTTTCGGACGTTGGGACGAATTTTAACAAAGATGTAGAGAATAAAATCCTGAGACTTACTGTCTCGTTCATGAGTCCAAATTAGGTCTCGATAGTAGAAAAAAGCTACTATCCGTGAAAAACGCAAACCGGGCTCCGTTTGAGGTTTCGCCCGAAACTTAACCATGGCTTCCTATGGTTGTGTAGAGCATTCCTATCTTCTCAGAATATTTTATTTCACTCTCTAAACCCTCCAATAAAATAAAAACGTTAAAATATTGAAAAATAATAAAACGTGAAAATCGGGGCGTTACACCACCTCCTTAGTAGGCACGCCCCATCCCCTTGCCACCAGCTAGCATGACGCCTTCTCCGACCGTGATTTGTTCGCATGGACTACGTAGAGGTGTTGCTCCATTGCAGTACTGGTGATAGTGTTCATCCTCATCTTCAAAGCAGTGTTCGTAGTGCTGGAGATCAAGTGAGAAGAACTGTTCTTCCCTCGCAGTGATCACGGTAAAGCTTCACTATAAGAGATAAACACTACAATCATAAGTCATGACCATTTGCATGGATCTTTTGGTGGGACCTTTTCCGCTGCGTTATAGTTTTTAAATACGCAAATTCCTAACAAGAAGAACATACAATTTCACTAGCAATACACAGTTTGACAACTACAATTTCAGCAACATAATACATGTTCAACAACTACAATTTCAGCAACATAATACATGTTCAACAACAATACAGTAATGCAAAGAAGAGCAATACAATCCAATGGGGGATTCTGAAATGGCTGACTTGGAATCAATACAATCAGAAAAGCAATCCAATAGGACCTCTGTCTGAAATGGGATTCTGAAATGGGAAGAAAAAATTAGAAATAAAACTAAATATAGGGGTTCAGTTATGGGGGATTCAAGAAATGGCTGACTCGCCTTATGTTGTTCGCGGAGAGGGAGAAAGCCGACATGGAGGTAGTAGAGAGGGAGGGCTCGCAATGGATGAATGGAGAAGGCAGGCTTGCAGTGGTTGAACGTGGCCAGAGAAGGAGAACAGAGGTGGTAGTGGCGGATATGGAACGTACGAAGTGGTGGCGGCGATCTTGTGGTGGTGGCGGTGAAGTAACTTAGAGTTCAGAGGGATTGAGAGACTGAAGAGAGGAGAATGAAGGAGGAAAAAGAAAAATGAAGGGATGAACACGCGAATGTGGGGTTATTTATGATTACCAACGACCATTTCTAACTTACTGACGAGCATGCCCGTCGGAAACACGAAAAGGCACTTACCGATGACCATTTTTAACATGTAATATGAAAAGTCAGTTACCGACGGGCTTAAACGTCGGTGAGGTGAAACATACTTTCCGACGGCCTAAGCCGTCGTTAAAATAAAAATAAATTTAAACAACTCGTAACATGAAAAGTCAGTTACCGATGGTCCTAACCGTAGGTAAGGTAAAACACCCTTTCCGTCGACCTTGGCCGTCGGTAACTCCGCGTGCAAAATTTGGCGTAACTGTGCGCCAAATGTACTGACGGACTTACCAACCGCCGCACTGTCGCTAATGAAAACACTTAGTACCAACGACCTAAGCCGTGGGTAATCATGAACATATCCCACTGATTCATTACCGATGGGTAAACCCATCGATAACCACGTAATTACCGACGACTTCTTCGCCGTCAGAATTAGGCCGTCGGTAAGTCAACGTTTTCTGGTAGTGGGAGTATGTTGACTATAAAACTAGATTTAATACTTTGTAAAAGGTATGTGAGGTTATGCTTTGGGAAAATTTAGTCCCATTGTGCAGGGGTCAGAAAGCAAAAAGTTGGCGTAAAACTGAGGGTGACCTTGTTTGTACTTATTTTTGGACATTGATGTAAGCTATTTTTTTCTATCTAGCTTGGAGCACATGATTGCGTGTGTGCTCTTCAAACCTTCCTAGAAGGTGGGGAGAGTAAACACTATAATGCTAAAGCTAGATCATATTAATAAACTTTTCTACTTATCTTAAAAAAACTAAGGCATTCACTCTCAAGCACAATCGGAATATCTCATTTTTTTTATTGTCACTGCCAATTAATTCCTTCCAGGAGAGCACTTATATGAGGAATAAAAATGCATCCAAGAAGTGGTGTACTAAGAGCCCATCCCTTCCTCCACGTTTGCCTGGAGAAGATATTTGGCAGAGAATTAGGTGGTTAGTCTTCATCCATGAATCTCAAGGAGAATAGATACCTGGGTACGGTGTTGAATATATAATTGTATTTGAATTCTTTCCTTTTTTTTCTCTCATGCTTTCTTACATGTTATGAGAGAAAAAGAGAAAAAAGAAAATTTGGATGGACCCCACAAACAAAAGTAAATTAGCATTTATCTATTTTTTTTTTTATAACATAAAAGAAAATGTGAGGAAAAAAAAAGAGGATTCAAATCCATAAATTCTAAATTTGAGTTTGTGAAATTAATGTGAAAACTTCTAGAGCTAGACATCACTTTGGCAAGTTAAAATGACCTACGCTTCTTGGACCAAGACAGCTTCCAGCTATATTATATATTTTGCGCATGGCTTGAAGGGTAACCGTATAATAATAGACTTTGTCTCATTCTGCATTTTTTTTCTTTTTCTTTTGGCCTTTTTATTACTTTTACTATATAGTGACATCAATCCCTTTGCTACTCACTCAATCACACAGAAAGAAAGAGAGTTATATAAATAGGATAATAGAGTTGTGGAGACATTTACATAGCAAGCCCAGAGAACGAGATGGAGATCATAAGGATAGTATTAATGGCTGTGTTTATGGCTTTTACGATTATATCTAGGGGAGAAGGCCAACTAGTAGAGAATTTCTACACGTCAACTTGTCCAAACGTGGAATCCATAGTGACACAGGCAGTGACCACGAAATTTACTCAGACCATCACAACTGGACAAGCAACTCTGCGTCTATTTTTCCATGACTGCTTTGTTGAGGTGCCTTCCTCAAACACTAATTTCTTTTGTTTCTCACTTATATATATATATATATATATATCAGTGTTTGTTAGAACTTTTTCCCTATAGACTAAGAAGTAGAACGATCGTATACGGTTTCCTGATTCATATCAAAGTTGTTTCTTTCCCCTATATGATCATGGATGCTAAATTAATCATCAACCTAGGTTATCATGTATTGTCTTAATTTAGTTGTTTCCTTTTGTTAATTCTTCTTCTTTCTTTCTTTTTTTATTTTATTTTTTATTTAACTTTTGTTCATAACATCACACACACACCTACACACTGGAAATTTCTATATCATGCAGTTGAACTTTTCAAATTTCGATCATGACTTTTATGGCTGGTGGAGGCTTTCCTTAAATTTAGAGTGTGTTTGTTTGGGAAAGGTGAAAAAAATAGATTATGCTGATAATCGATTATTTGTAATAATCGATTATAATAATAATCTGTTTTTTGTTTGGGTATGTTTGCTGAAAAGCGATTTTAAGATAATATATTTCGTTTGGATGGTGCAAAAAAATTATTTTTACACACTAAATTACGAAAAAAGGTATGAAGTTATTCGAATAATTTAATAATATTTGTTTGGAAATTAGTTTTGTTGGGGTCCCTTGGGAAGAGAGTTTTGAGAATGAAAAATAATCAAATCACAATAATCTTAAGTTAAAACAAATTAGATAACACAGAACAGTTTTTTCCTCAAAAAAATTTTTTTTTTTTTTATAAATTTAAGTTATAGATTATATATGAAACGTCCTTTTAGTACAAAACAGCTGTAAGAGAGATAATCAATATTTCCAAAACATAAGTGCAATAATACATTAGAATAGTATGGGTGACTTTTTATTTTATTTTTATTAATAATTATAAATATTTTGAGAAAGAGTCGTGAGTCACAACACAACTGCACACGCCGTTCCTCTGAAGCTTTGGTACCAACCAAGATTATTAAAAAATCATTGACTACGAGATGAACAAGAAGAAACCTGGGTTGTTAACTTTTGACCAACTTCAATTAACACACAACACGCTAAAGACATTGAACAAGAATCGCACTTAATTTCATTAAGGAGAAGAACAAAATATAAAAATATGAACCTAACTCAATTAATGATGCCAAATTGGTTTGGCTTATAAATTTAGTATTTGATTTGAACATAAATTTAATCAACAATTTTCATGTCGTAGGGATGTGATGCCTCGGTGATAATCGCGTCGCCAAATGGGGATGCAGAGAAGGATTTCTCGGAAAATCTTTCCCTACCAGGAGATGGGTTTGACACTGTGATCAAGGCGAAGCAAGCAGTGGAAGCTGTATGCCCTGGCGTGGTCTCATGCGCAGACATTTTGGCACTTGCTACCAGAGATGTTATAGGCTTGGTAAGCAAATATTAATATTAATTTAACACAAACCAGCCCATATAATCAATTTCTAAGCAATATATATGTCATTAATCTGAGTTGTATTAATATTAATAATGCAAATAAAGGTGTATTCAACAGCTCGTTTTTAAGTTTTTGACTTTTTCGCAAATCAAAAAAATCATTTCTGAGATTTGTTTTTTATTGGGCTATTACTAATTACCAAAAAACAAAAGCTGAATCAAAAACTGAAATTCAACCTTTATGAGAAGTTATATTTTCCATATTTAAAAAAAAAAAAAACTTCTCCGAAAGAGGAGAGAATATTAAAAATACTTTTTTATAATTTTTTTACCAAATGTATAATAACTTCTGATTCACATAAAGTTATAAAATCGAAATAATTTTTAAAAATACTTTAGAATCCCTTTTTTAATCTTAGAACCCATTTATTTAATTTTTTTATAAAGTAAATTTTTTTCGAAAGAATTACTTATGACATTTTTAAGCTTTTATGGTTATGCTTCTTAAAAAACTGTTTCAAGCTAAGTTAGATTTTCTAGCTTCTAGGAAAATGTTTTTTCAAAAAGGAGGGAGGAATACTTTATGATTTTTTTGACAAAATTATCCCTTCAAATTTTACAAAATGGCTACTAATTAATATCCTGACACTTTTATTTAAATAAGTTATTAAATTAAAATATTTTGAAGTAAATATGATGAATATAGTAATTATAAATTGTATTATTAATTTTTAACATGATTAAAAAACAGGCTTTTCCAAACAATGTTCACTAAGAAGTGATTTTATGTTTTTTATTGTAATTTCATAAAAATAAAAATCACTATTCCAATATTACATACAAACAACTTAAAATCACTTTTCAAAATAAAATCACTATAGTCAAACGCAAAATAGCTTTTGATTTTACATAAATCATTTTTTTTAAAAATATTTCTAGAGAATCACTTTTTTTTAATCTAAACAAATGAGCCCTTAAACAAAGTGCCTAAATCATTTAGCGAATTAAAATTATGATGCATTTTAAATTAATTAAGGTAAACATATTGTGGATTTAATTTTGATTATTGGCATCGTAAAAAAATATTGTTAAAAATATTTGACCTTCATAGTAAATATTTTTAAAGTCAAATATTCTAATATATGTTCGGTGGATGATGTGAAAACTGTACCAAAATTAAACTAATATAATTTTTACTTTTTCACTCTAAAATCAAATTCATTTGTAGAAACTTGTTCTACTATTTTTTTAATTCTTTTGAAATGCACATATTTCAGCTTGGAGGCCCTTCATTCAACGTAGAACTTGGACGTCGAGATGGACTTGTTTCTAAGGCATCACAGGTCGAAGGAAAACTTCCGAAACCAAATTTCAATCTGAACCAACTTAACGCCTTGTTCTCACAACACAACCTGAGCCAAACTGATATGATTGCACTGTCAGGAGCACATACCATAGGATTCTCACACTGCGACCAATTTGCAAACCGTTTACACTCGTTTTCATCATCCTCACCTGTTGACCCTGTAATGGATTCCAACTATGCCCAACAGTTGATGACACAATGCCCTCAAAATCCTGACCCAACCGTGGCTGTTGCTCTTGATCCCCAAACCCCTTCATCTTTTGACAACTTGTATTACAAAAACTTGGTTTCAGGGCAAGGGTTGCTGAGTTCGGATCAGGTGCTTTTCACGGACACTGCATCAAGGTCTACAGTGGTTGAGTTTGCGAACAACGCCTTGGAGTTCAATGGGGCCTTTGTCACTGCCATCAGGAAGCTTGGAAGGGTTGGAGTCAAGACTGGTAAAGAGGGAGAGATTAGGAGAGATTGCACAAAATTCAATTTGTGATGAGTTGTTGGAAAAATTAGTTTAAAGTGATGGTCCAAATTAAATGCATATTGTTCAATAATATTACCAAATTAAATGCATATATATGGATGTCCGTGTTTAACTCAATAATTAAGTGCTAACCCGTGCCCTTAAGATGCCGGTTAAAGAAGTTTAAAACAGTAAGTGTTCATTGGAAAACAAAGTGTATCACTTCTCAAAAAATTGAATGCACCAATCACCAATGAAAAATTTCTTCTCTTAGTTCTTTAACCACTGCCCTAAGGGTACTGGTTAGTATTCTCCATTAAGTATTTATATGCAGCGATGATGTTTACTTTCCAATTTTGTCTTTCTTATACTCGCAAGGAAATGCTTTCTCTCCAGCATCAAAATTAAGGGTTAAATATATATATATATATATATATATATATATATATATATATATATATATATATATATATATATATATATATATAAAGATTTAATTGTGATGCACCATAAAGAATTTTTATATAATCGATCCATCATGTTGGGATGCATAAGCATTGGGTCTTTCAACTTCAAAGCATGTTGTCCTAATTTTTAGTTTTTCACCCTTTTCCCATTTTCTTCCAACTTCTGCACATATGACAACACATATCTAAGTTTCATTACTCACTTGATTAACCTTATCCAAGGCTTAGAAAAATGGGATGTTACATTACTATCCCCCCTTAAAAGAAATTTCGTCCTCGAAATTTAGTAGCAGTTAGAGACACCAAGATCATGCAAACACATTTTACTAAACTTCATTGAAATATATATGCCTTTTATAACTTACTGAGGTACATGTGAACACCTCATTCTGACCGGATCCTTTTTTTACTTAAATGTACCAAAAAAAATGGAAAAGAGTCAAGATCATAAAAAAGTCTTTTTTTTTTTATAGAAATCCCAAAAAAAATGATAAAAGGAAAAATCACAAAAATATTTTGAGCTTCATTTATTTATTTTTGCTTGCATTTAAAATATAGAAAAAATCTAAAAATAAGATATAAATCACAAAAATATTTTAATTTCTTGTTAACGCAGTTTCTTTTATAGATGAAGAAATAAAAATGAAACATTCTGTTATTTTTAAGTTATGTCTTGTTTATAATACTAATAAAAAAAATAAATAAATAAAAAATAAATAAAAAATAAAAATAAAAATAAAAATAAAAATAAAAAAATAAGAAGAAAAAATGTCTTTGGGCCAATAAACCAAGTTTCAGCCCATACCCTTGCTCCAGAACCCATTTCCCTTGCCCCATAACCCGTCTATCTCCATAACCCGTCTATCTCCTCCCATAACATAACCCGTCTATCTCCTCCCATAACCCGTCTACCTCCATAACCCGTCTATCTCCATAACCCGTCTATCTCCTCCATAACCCGTCTATCTCCATAACCCGTCTATCTCCTCCATAACCCGTCTATCTCCTCCCATAACCCGTCTCTCCTCCATAACCCGTCTATCTCCTCCCATAACCCGTCTCTCCTCCCTCTCAAGAAAAAACCCTAGCCGCAGCCCTCTCTCTCTTTCCCCCATTCTTTCCTTTTCCTCTTCCCCTCCATCAATCTCTCCTCATCACCCCTCTTTCCTTTCTCAAACCTAGCCGCACAGCAACTCTCCCCTCTCTTCTTTGTTTTGACCAAATCATGGTTGATTTCTTTCCTTTCTAGATCCCTCTTTGTATCACAATCAGATGCGGATCTCCATCTCCGAAGGTTGCGCGCCCAAATCGCGAGGAATCTCGCGAAATCTCTTAGTCTAAGCAAGGTAAGTATCAATCCCATCTATTTCCCCTTCAAATCATGAAGATTGATTTCAGTTTTGGTTGATTGGCAGGAGAGAGAGGCGTAGGGTTTTCGCCTATATAACTGGGAAAAAAGGCAACAGAGGAGGAGGGAAAACAGAGAGGGAGCCAGAGAGGGAAAAGGGGGGAGACACGAAGGCTGAAATCTGAAGGTGGCGTGTCAGCATATCAAGGCAACGAGGGAGGTCGCGATTTCAGAACTCTGTGGAGAAGGAGTTCGCATTTGAAGCAAAGAAGGTTGTCGTCGTAGAGGCGGAGCTCGTGAATACAGAGATTTGGAGGTCCCAAAGAACTCACCTGGGACCACTCCTATGGGCTCTGATTTTTTTTTTATCTCTCTCTTTACTCTGCATTGAACTATTGAGTAAATCTACTTTTGGGAGAACCATGAATACTTCTTGTGATTTGGCTTATGTTCTTTTTTTTCTCTTTTCTGGGAATTGTGTAGCGTGAAGATTGTGACCAAATTTTTGTGCAATTACTTATTTCGTGTTATTAATGGGTTGCTAGAAACACCGTGATTGAACCCATTTGTTATATTATATTGATTTCAATGATGTTGATTGAGATATTTTGTTAGCAACAGATTTGATGGAATCATACCAACCATTTGTTAAAATGCTCA
Organism: Ammopiptanthus mongolicus; assembly: GCA_039655645.1. NCBI lineage: Eukaryota > Viridiplantae > Streptophyta > Magnoliopsida > Fabales > Fabaceae > Ammopiptanthus > Ammopiptanthus mongolicus. The sequence continues at coordinate 26,079,221 of CM077349.1, read as the reverse complement.
CTAGTTGTTCGATAAAAGGCTTGAACAATTTTTTTGGGGTTGATCTAATCCTATACGCGGTTCTGTTTTAAACTAAATGATGGGTTGTTTGGTGTGCGTGCTTTTGAAGCTTCATGGGTCTGAAATATGTTACTGTGAAGATATGTTATGATGCTTTTGAGATTGAATAGAAAAAGTCTAATTGGTATCTTTGTAGTTTCTGTATATTTTTGAAGCATTGACATATGTCTTGATAACATGTTCTCGATTGAAGCAGCGTGTAAAGGAGTTAAAGGTTGCTGTTTAGATATTTGGTTCCTAATGGTGTGGCGTACAGTTCGCAAGTCATTATCATTAAGATTGAAATCTCTCGCTAAATAAATAGAACAGTAATCATGCAGATAGGAATTGGTGTTTTTTTTGGTGCAAATATGACTTCTTTTCTTTTCTTTTCTTTTCTTTTTCTATATAAATAAATATAAATAATGAATAAATTAAAATAATTAAGGACATATTATTCAAGATTGCTCTGTGGACTTGGGTACCATGTTCAATCTTTTAGATTCAAGGTTGCTCTATGGATTTAAGTGCTATGTTCAACCTCATTCAGGATTTATTAATGACTAAAATTAGAAATCAAATAATTTTAAAAAAAAATTATAAAATATCATAGAACAAATCTTCTTAAATCTTTTTCCCTTTTGTGTAGGTGTTAGTTCATAATCTTTCATTGTTATAAATAGATTTTGGGGTAAAGTAACTACGTTAAGATTCATTAACTATTTGCACAATTAATTTGGTTAACCGTTTGTTTTTACGGGTGTACTAGGGGTGTCGTGGGGTTAAGTCCTCATCCTTCCCTATGCACAATCGACTCCCGAACTCAATTTGGTCCCAATGGCCGTTTTTTTAAGGGTTTTCCAATTTTTACCTGAATTAAATAAAATTGGTGGCGACTCTACATGTTTTTAATCAAATCTCTTTTTTTCGTCGTCCTCCTTCGCGATTTCGGTCGCCACAGATGGCGACTCCACTGGGGACCTTTTTAGAGAGTCAAGCCCATTAAAATTAATTGTGCAAATCCTTAATAAATTTTAACTTATTTGTTTTACCCTTTCTTTTTTCTTTCTTCTTTTTTGTTTTCTCTTGTTATGTTTTGTTTCTCTATCCTTTATGAAAATTAAAAAAAAAAATTTGAAAGAGAGAGAAAAATGAAAAAAAAAAGTCTTTTGTGTTTTTGATATATGTTTTGCTCTTTTTTTGTTCGTTGTGTGTTTTGATTTCTTTTTTTTTCTCTCTCAAAATATAAAAAAAATATATATATAAAACAAAATTGGAAAAGATGAAAAATAGCATGACTTTTGTGTAAATATGCTTTGCTTTGTTTTGTTTTGTGAGAATATACTTTGTTTCGATTTGTTTTATTTTTCTTTCTCTCTTTGTGTGTTTTGTTGATGATTTTTGGTTGCTTCTTCAACTTTAGGGTAGATAACTTTTTTTTCTTGGAATATATTATTTGAACTCTAGGGTAGATGACATTTGATTTTTTGTATATATATGTGACTTTGTTTTGCAGGTTTTTTTAGTTTTAGGATTTTACAGGTTTGTATGCCTCCAGCACACACATCACAATCACTCGTGTCACACATTTTCAGCTCTATACCCGAGCTTGTGGAAGCCTTAGGAGTAGGCGGTGCCTCAACACTGTCATTGGAAGGCCTAGTGCCCCTCTGATATTTGTTGATTCATCACTCAGATTGTTACTAATATCATGGATTAGTCATCCTGGAGGGTTTATCCCTACTTGTGGCTAGGATCATGAGCTGGGTCCCGGTCTTTCGTGATTGGGACAATTTGGGAGCCATGACATTTAGAAGTCTAGAACCACCATTGCACTCATAGATTAACCTAGTGGCTGCCTAATTTAAGAGTCGTCATAAGTACCCTTGTCTATAGGACTTCCCTCTTAGGACAATTGGAGGCGTGCATCTTCTCTCTTCTTTTTTTATTCGTGATTATGTGTTTTACTTCGTTCTTCTTAAAAAAAAAAATGAAAAAAAAAATGAAAAAAAAAAGAGAAAAAAAGAATAGAAGATAAAAGGGTAAATGGGTTCCCATCGCCTTGGGCCCAAATGATCCATTGAAATGGGTCACAAGAGGGACAATGCATTAAACGTCCATGTCCTTTGGGTTTACAACCCTATAAGGACTCCTTTTGCATCACATTTTTGTGCTTAGTTTCTCATTTTTTATTTTTATTTTTTTATTTTTATTTTATTTTATTTTATTTTATTTTATTTTATTTTATTTTTTTTTGACAAGTGAGTTCTTTTGTGAAGGAAAGATCCCGTTACAATCCACGTAGCAAGTAATGGAAAGATCTCACTCTAGCAATGCAATCAGCTCAAGGAGGAACATTAGGATTGATGTGAAGGTAAATGATGTGAAGACCTTAATAGAAATCAGTCAGTTGATGCCAAGAGAGACACATTCAGCGTTTGCAAGCAAATATGGGAGAATTTTGGACTTGTTGTGTATTCCTATAGATGTTGCGGGCTTGAGCGCTTTGGCCCAGTATTGGAACCCTACCCTGAGATGTTTTGAGTTGCCAAATTTGGATACGACACCAACTATAGAAGAATATGCTTACATGATAAGGATACCTCTTCCGAAGGAGCTTCGTGTTTACCTCTACTATGGCCAACATGTCAGTGATGGGAAAGTGGCAGAATTATTAGGAGTTCAACCGAAGCCATCAGACAAAATGGAAAAAGGAGTAGTCAAAGGCTTGAAGAGGAGATTCCTCGAGGTTTATCTCAGGGAATTGGCTCGACAACAAAATTGGGTTGTTTTCAATCGAGTGTTAGCTTTGACCGTTTATGGATTGGTGTTGTTTCCTTTTATACCGGACATGGTGGATTATGCAGCTATGGATGTCTTCTACAAAGTTGAAGAGTATGCTGTGAATCCCGTCCCTGCTATTTTGGCAGAAACGTTCCTCTCACTGCAAGTTTGCCACGAAAGTCAGCAAGGTAAATTGCGGTGTTGCACACAATTGATGTATGTTTGGATCGTGACTCACATGTATGCTCGCAAGCACATTAGCGAGACGGATGACCCTTTGAAGAGATTCCACCGTATACCAGTAAAGCCAAATAAATCCTATGAATGGAAGCGAGAGTTTGATGAGATTGATTCAGAAACCTTTAATTGGATGTGTCCATGGTATAAAGGAGATACTGTTATTTTCAGCTGTGGGAATTTCTCGAATGTCCCCTTGATGGGGCCAAGAGGTTGTGTTTCATATTCTCCAGCACTTGTGATTCGACAACTGAAGTGGACTCAACGTGAACCTCCTGAAGAAGTGATGGGTGGGATCTCTTTCTTATTCCAAGATTGCGAAGTTGTCAAGAATACATCAATAGCGATTAGATTGGCTTGGAGTAATATCCGTATAGTGGGATCAAATGAGTTGGGGAGGCAAATCATTGCTTACACTAGAAACTACCTCGCTTGGAGGAAAGCAAGGAGAGAGAACATTACCGATCCTGAGCCGATCCCACACCATGATGAGATTCCTCATACTGAAGCACAGTTGCTAGAGAAGACTGAGATTTTGATGGCTCAGATGGGGGTGCTAGAGGAGGTGAATCAAACGGCTCGAATCACCATTGCCACACTTCAGCATGAAGTCCATAAGTTAAACATGAAGGTAGAACGGTTGAAAGATGAATGTGCGGATGCATATGAAGTCGCCTGTCCAGCAAAGAAGGCGAGGAAAGAGAATGTGAAAGGGTCAGAAGTCCGAGGGTTGCGAGCAAGGGTAGAAGATCAAGAAAGAGTACTGACAAAAACTCTCAAAGAAAAAGAAAAGTTGGAGGCAAGCGTCGGGGTACATGTCCAAACGATAAAGATATTGGAGGAAAGAATAGGATCCTTGCAAGAGGCATTTGCCCATACTGAGCGCTACTCTGATCAAGGTTGGAATGCAGCTGCAACGTATCGCGAATCATTGGCAAAGGCACAAGAGAAGGAAGACCAACTGTGGATGAAGATACGAAAGCTTGAAAGAGAGAAAAAGCAATATCAGGATGAGATCCATCAGCAAGAAGAATGGTTAGAAGACTGGCATGTAGTGGCAGAGAAACTGAAGACTGATAGAAATGCTTGGAAGAGAAGATATGAATACTTGTCAGGAAGCTTGCAATACCATGCTTCTCGATTCATGGATCGCCTCGAGGAGGCGTCCATTCAGGTTCACATGAGCGCTGAAACTCTAATACCTCCAAAAGTAGCCAGCTTCATAAAGTATTGTAGAAGTCTTGCTAGTGGGTTCAAAAAGAGAACCTCGAAACTTCTGATGTAATTTTTGTCAAATGTCGGACGTTGTACTGCTCTTCAATCAAATAAAAGTTATCTTTCACGTTATGTCCATTGATGAATTCTCCTTTACTTCCCTCTTTGTGTTATAAGTTTGCCTGCATGGTTGCATTGCTAGTGAGTGATGCGATCCATTGAGGGATGCACGCCCTCATGGATATGTCATCAACCATGCACAATCTAAGGGGGACGTACCCCTAGAGTTGCGCATGGGATGGAAATTTCTTGCTACAGAGACGGTCTTTCCTTGACAAAAATAATTAATAAGTGTGAATGAGATAGACGTAACTTTGATTTTACTAATTAAATTCTTTAATGTATTTGTATAGGGTTAAAATCAGAAAATTCAGGAACCATTGCGCGACCCAGGAAAGACGACACCAATCAAACCCGAGTTCACAACACCAGATCTCGGACTAGAATGGCTGATAATAACGCCGAAGTGGGAAGAAATTTGAGCTTAGAGTTAGATGAAGTAAGGGGAAGAGTAGCTGAGATGACCGAAACCCAAGCAAGGCTGGAGGCGATATTGCAAGATATGAGAGAACCTCTCAATAGGCTTGGCGCAAATAGAGGTGCAAATGAAGATGATCCCTATGTGAGTGTACAGCCAGCCCTTTCCACAGTATCGGCACCTATGTTCTCGAGCATCAACACAGGTCTTACTCAGGGAATGCGTGCCCATGAACAACAGCAACACACAGCACCAATAGTACTTCCCATCGGAGAAGGATACCGCCCCTTTGAGAATGCCTATCATGAAGCTCCTGGCTATGCAGGACCCACATGGGAGCAACCCCATATATCCATCCCTGGACCGTTCATAGGAGCTCAGGTAGAGAAGGATAAGGTGAAAGATGAGTGGATGGAAAAGATGGAAGAACAGATAAAAGCGATAAAAGGATCAAGTACCTATGGCCTTCTAAAAATAGAAGAACTTTGTCCTGCCACGGATGTGGTGATACCTAAGGATTTTAAGATCCCTGATTTTTCAAAGTATGATGGAAGTGGGAATCCTCGGTTTCACCTTATCAGCTATGCCACCAAAATGGCCATCTGGTCAAAGGAAGACAAGTTCCTCATTAGCTTCTTTCATGAGAGTTTGACAGGTATTGCGTTAGAATGGTACCTTCAGCTAAACCACTCTAAGATTTCGCGATGGACGGAATTGGCTGACTTGTTCATGGACCAGTATAAGTTCAATTTGGATGCAGCTCCTACCCGTGAACAACTAACCTCAATGCAGAAAAGAAATGAGGAATCCTTTAAAGTATATGCGCAAAGGTGGAGAAGTTTAGCAGCACAAGTCCAGCCCCCGTTGACATTATCAGAAATGTGCTCATACTTTTTGGGAACTCTCGGGGCCCCTTTCATAGGGGCAATGGCAGGAGCGGCTTACAGGGATTTCTCCGACTTAATAGCTGCAGGAGAAAGAATTGAATTTTTAGCTAGAGCTGGGAAACTGTCGGTTGATGCAGAAAGTAGTGCACCTAAGAAGGGATTCCAACCAAAGAAGAAGGAAGCTGAGGCGAATTATGTACAACACCAACAGAATGTTGGGCCTCGACATGTTCCCTCATACCCAACGTACCAAGCACCATATAACCCGAACCTTCACATCCCATACCTTCAAGCACCACTTTACCCACCTCAACAAGCCTTGCCAAGCACCACTCAACCACAAAACCAGATAAATAATGTCCCCGCACCTCAGCCATATAACCCCACTCGCCCTGCATACGCACGTTATCCCCCTGCATTCCAACCATATCGCCCAACCTATAATCGACCAAATCAAGGACACCCCACCACTCCAAACCTGCCACCTTTCCCTAGACTATCCGTTTCCAATGCAGAATTATTCCAACAATTGTTCGACCGTCATTTGATTGCTGGGAACCCTGTACGTCCCCTTCAACCACCTTTCCCTGCTTGGTACAATCCAAACTTGACCTGCAAATATCACATGGATGTCTCAGGGCACTCCATTGAAGATTGCGAAGCCTTTAAGACAGCAGTGAGAAAACTAATCGCTTGTGGAAGATTGGGGTTTGAAGAGGAATCGGGGCCTAGCATTGTTAACAATCCAATCCCAAGCCATAATGTAGAAAACAGGGTGAATAACTTGGAAGTAGAGGGGTATCAAGTCAAGAAGGTCCTCCACTTACGAACGCCTATGCAAGAGGTGTTTGATGGACTAAAGAAAGCAGGATATGACATCGTCGCGCCGGGGGTGCCAATAGAAGAAGAAGAACAAAAGGATGATGGAATTTTGAATTGTGTTTATCACCATGGGCAGGCAGGACATGACATCGAGAGCTGTTGGGCCTTTAAGGTCCGAGTTCAGGGACTACTAACCCTGGGAATTATACAAGCCAGGCGAGGTATGTCTGAGGGAATCAACATAGTCGAAAAGGTTGTACTCCGAGTGCCACCCCTTAATAAGGCCCCGACACCAGAAAAAGTGATCTTAAGGGTAAAAAAGCCAATTCCTTTTGCGTATGACGACATTCATGCTGTGCCATGGAACTATGAAACAAAAGTTGAGCTGACGGCTGCAGGAGAGGCTTCGAAGGCCCAAGTTGCCAATGTGATAAGGATCGGGGGTATTACGAGGAGTGGGCGATGTTATGGCCCTGAAGAAGAAGAAATAAAGAAGAGTTCCAAGGATAAAAAGAAGAATGAAGCTGTGGCGGAAGAGGAAGAAGAGTTCCTGAAGATCATGAAGCAGAGTGAGTTTGATGTGGTGGAACAGTTGAAGAAGACTCCAGCCAGGATTTCTCTCTTATCACTTATTCTAACATCAGAATTGCACCGTAAGGCTTTGTTGAGGGTGTTGGGTGAAGCTTATGTCAAGCCTGATGTCACTCCCGAAAATGTGGTAAACATGGTAGATCCGGTGAAGCGTGTCAGCATGATTACCTTTTCGGAAGGTGAGGTGGTTCCAAGGCAGGGTAGTGGGCCCAAAGCCCTGCATATTACTTTAAAGTGCAGGGGTTTTGTGGTTGCGAAGGTACTCATAGATGGCGGCTCGGCATTGAATGTGATTCCAATGTCTACTCTAGAGCAACTGAACATGGGTATAACAGATTTAACACCACAAGAGATGATTGTGCGAGCCTTTGATGGAACAACAAGAGGGATTTTAGGGGAAATAACTCTGCCACTTGAAATAGGGCCTAGTTGTTTCCCTGTCCTATTCCAAGTCATGGAAATTCAACCAGCATATACTATGCTTCTAGGGAGGCCTTGGATTCATAGCGCTGGAGTTGTTCCCTCAACATTGCATCAGTGCTTGAAGTACATCCACAATGGGGAGGTAATTACCATTCGTGGTGAAGAGGAAATCATGCTGACAAAGCCCGTTTCAGTACCTTATATAGAGAATACAGAGCAAATTGAGGATAACTCTTTGCACAATTTTGAAATTTTGAGGTCAGAGATCCCGAGGAAAGAGCCACCAATAAAGAATGTGAATGAAGTGATATTTCGTATTATGGAGAGGAGTGGATACCAGAAGGGTAGAGGTTTGGGGTCTAAGCTTCAAGGGATCCCACAACCGATCGAGGCCATTTCCAGAGAGGGAAAGTATGGACTAGGGTATGAGCCTTCTCTGGCAGAAAAAATGAAGATCACGACTCTCAAAGGAAGAAAAGAAGGAGAGGGAGAAAACAAGTATGTTCCCCATCTAAAGGAGACTTTCCCAACACCAGCTGAAGTGATCAAGCCAGAAAAGTTGACCTCCCCTCATTTCATCATCAGTGCACTTGAAGAAGAGCAAGAGGGAAACCATGTTGTCTATCTCTCTGGTGACAATGAAGTTCTTAGCAATTGGCGGTCTGAACCATTTGTTGATGTTATTTCCATAAAGTAATTATCTCTTTGTACAAGAAATGAACTGGTGTTTACTTTAATTGAGACATGAATAAAATGTGTTAGCATGATTTTCCAGCATGTTTTTTTCGTTGTTCCACTCTTTTACTATTCATTGCTTTATATTGCTTGCACCTTCTTCAACAAATAAAACTCTTGTCTATATTGTTCCTATTGCAAAAATTGTCTTTCAGGAATCTCTCTCCCACTGAAAGTTTGCTTCATAAAAGGAACCCTGAAGCCTCATTTATTGATTCCCTTGCGGCTGTGAACGAAGGTGATCCCAGGTCTGATGATGACGAAGAAGCAATTGAGGAGTTCTCCAAGTTGATGGAACACTCTGAAAAAGGGTTCAGTTTGAATGATGAGGTCATAGAAGTGGTTAATATGGGGACAGAGGAAGACAAGAAGGAGTTGAAGGTGGTGGATAACCCAGAGCATGCAGAAACGATTGCACTATTCAAAGAGTATTTGGATGTGTTTGCATGGTCCTACAGAGATATGCCAGGTTTAGATCCAGAGATAGCATCACATAAAATCCCATTGTACCCAGATATGGTGGCCAAGAAACAAAAATTGAGGAGGATGCATCCAGAAATGTCGCTTAAGATCAAAGAAGAGGTAACTAAACAACTGGAAGCTGGTTTTCTGGAAGTGTCAAGACACCCGGAGTGGGTAGCTAATATTGTGCCGGTACCAAAGAAGGATGGGAAGGTCAGGATGTGTGTGGATTACAGAGATCTGAATAAAGCCAGTCCAAAAAATGATTTCCCGCTCCCTCATATCGATATCCTCGTAGACAGTACAGCAAGGAACCACAGGTTCTCTTTCATGGATGGGTATTCTGGATACAATCAGATCCTCATGGACGTCGATGACAAGGAGAAGACAACTTTTACCACTCCTTGGGGAACTTTTTGTTACAAAGTAATGCCTTTTGGTTTGAAGAATGCCGGGGCCACCTACCAACATGCTATGGTAGCATTGTTCCACGATATGATGCATAAAGAAATAGAGGTGTACGTGGATGACAGAGTGGCCAAATCCAAGGAAGGAGAAAGTCATGTAGCAGTTTTGCGGAGGCTATTCGAGAGACTGAGGAAGTACAAGTTGAGACTCAACCCTACAAAGTGTGTGTTTGGGGCATCAACTGGGAAGTTGCTTGGTTTTATTGTTAGCAGAGAAGGAATAAAAGTGGACCCGGACAAGGTACAGGCAATAAGGGACATGCCCGCTCCCAAGAATGAGAAGGAGGTAAGAGGCTTTTTGGGAAGGTTGAATTACATTGCACGGTTTATTGCTAACCTGACTAGCACGTGTGAGCCGATCTTCAAGCTCCTGAAGAAGAATAATCCTGGAAGTTGGAATGAGGAGTGCCAAGAAGCCTTCGACAAGATAAAAGCATATCTGCTTAGTCCTCCGGTGTTGTTGCCACCGATTCGAGGACGTCCACTGATATTGTATCTCACTATATTACCGACCTCAATGGGGGCAATGCTAGGGCAATATGATGAATCTGGCAAGAAAGAACAGGCGATTTATTATCTGAGCAAAAAGTTTAATGACTGCGAAGTCCGATATATGGCAATTGAGAAGACTTGTTGTGCATTGGTATGGACGTCCAAGAGGCTCAGGCAGTACATGTTGTATCACACGACCTGGTTAATCTCTCGAATGGACCCTTTGAAGTATATCTTTGAAAGTCCTCACATCTCCTTAAGGGTTTCAAAGTGGCAAGTGATATTATCAGAGTTTGATATTAAATACATGACTCGAAAGTCCATCAAGGGGAGTGCGATTGCTGACCATTTAGCTGAAAACCCTCTCGAGGGTGGACAACCAGTTACGTACGAGTTCCCAGATGGAGAGATATTGTCATTAGAGGAACATGAAGCCGAAAATGAGAACGTGTGGAAGATATATTTCGATGGAGCAGTTAATATGCACGGGAGAGGTATAGGAGCAGTAGTGGTTTCGCCGAATGGCAAGCAGTACCCAGTGGCCATTAAGCTTGAATTTGAATGCACCAACAACATTGCAGAATACGAAGCATGTGCGAGTGGGTTACAAGCAGCAATTGAGCTTGGAATAAAACAATTGAAGGTCTTTGGGGATGCGGCTCTAATTATTTATCAAGTCAATGGCGAATGGCAAACCAAAGATTCCAAGTTGATCCCATATCAGAAGTACTTGACTCAGTTGATTGCGAAATTTGATGATATTACCCTTTCGCATTTAACTCGAGACAAGAATCAATTCGCAGATGCTTTAGCCACGTTAGCTGCTATGACTAAGCTGGACATTTGTACCACCGTCCAGCCTATCCAAGTGAAGGTCCAGCGTGAACCGGCATATTGTGCCCATGTGGAGGAAGAGCCCGATGGTAAACCTTGGTATCATGACATCAAACAGTATATGCAGAGTAGGGCATACCCAGCTGAAGCAAATGAAGGGACCAAGAAGACTGTTCGCAGGTTATCCATGGCCTTTTTTCTGGACGGAGAAGTTCTATATAAAAGAAACCATGATGGGGTCCTCTTAAGATGTGTGGATGCTCGTGAAGCCCGAACTGTCATGACAGAAGTACATGAAGGGATATGTGGAACGCATGCCAACGGTCATATGATGGCACGCAAGATTTTACGGAGTGGTTACTACTGGTCAACCATGGAAACAGATTGCTTGGAGTATGTCCGGAGATGCCATAAATGCCAGATATATGCAAATCGAATCAAAGCTCCTCCATTCCAACTGCACAATTTGGTGTCCCCTTGGCCCTTCTCTATGTGGGGAATAGATGTAATCGGGCCGATCAATCCTAAGGCTTCAAACGGGCACCGTTTCATCTTGGTGGCAATAGATTACTTCACCAAGTGGGTAGAAGCAGCATCATATGCCAGTATTTCTCAAAAGGTGTTCACAAAGTTCCTCAAAAGAGATGTCATTTGTCGGTACGGAATACCCGAAAGGATCATTACGGACAATGCTTCCAATCTTAATGGGGCAGAGGTACAGAAGTTGCTTGAGACCTTCAAAATCAAACACCATAATTCTGCTCCTTATAGGCCCCAAATGAATGGTGCGGTAGAAGCGGCCAACAAGAATATCAAGAAGATTGTCGCTAAAATGGTCGTGAACTATAAAGATTGGCATGAAATGTTACCCTATGCTTTTCATGCATATCGCACCAATATACGTTCAAGTACCGGGGCAACACCCTTCTCATTGGTGTATGGAATGGAGGCTGCCTCCCCCATAGAAGTTGAAATCCCTTCATTAAGAGTGTTGATGGAAGCAGACTTGGAAGAATCCGAGTGGATGAAGGCTCAGCATGATCAATTGAACATGATTGAAGAAAAAAGATTGGTGGCCCTTTGTCACGGACAATTATATCAAAGAAGAATGGCTAAAGCTTTTAATAAGAAAGTTCGTCCTAGGGAGTTTCAACCAGGCGATTTGGTACTAAAGAAGATACTCCCCAATCAAGAAGACGCTCGAGGAAAATGGGCGCCCAATTATGAAGGGCCATATATTGTAAAGCAGGCATACTCAGGCGGAGCATTGATCTTAACAGATGAAGACGGGCAAGAATTACCAAGACCCATAAACTCTGATGCTGTGAAAAAGTTTTATGCTTGCAAAAAAAAAAAATATTTTTGCTCGCTAGGTCGAAAACCTGTAAGGGCGGCTGAGGCAAAAGTTAGGGCAGAAAAATGTCCGTTAGGTTGAAAACCCGTAAAGGGCAACCTAAGCAAAAATTAGGGCAAAGAAAATAAATCTTGGGCTGAAAACCTGCAAGGGCAGTTCAAGTGAAGAAAATAGGACAAAGGCCACCACACTGAGGCAATTTTGCTTGTGATTGGGTACATGGTTGCGAAGAAAACTGTTGGAGGGTTAAAGGAGGAATGCACATCAAGAGAAGTTGAGAGTAAGGCCAGGGCTTGCGACGTCAGTGGCCGATGGGAATCATCTGAATGAGGATCAAGGAACCGATACTGGGGCAAATTTTTTATGTGGTTATCATATTTTATTCCTTTCCTCTTATTCGCTCTTATCCTTTGTGTTCCCCTTGCACTTCCCCTCCCCATGTTATCCTTTCTGATTCCCTTATGTATAATCCAAAGTCACATGTGAAGGCAAAAGTTTATTCATGACCCCTTTGTGCTCAAATCATGTTTTATGCATTAAAATTATGTCTCAATCAAAGTAAATATGAGTTTGATAGTATGATTTGATAATTTTAATGGTGATTTTAATGAATGGTTTGGACCAACAAAGATTCAGCACTTCAAAGTCAATAAGTAAGATGACAGTGCACGCCGATTGGGGGACTTAAAAGAATAAGGAAAGTCTCCACAGGTCACAGTCCAGAATAAATCTCTTCATGACTGCGCCTCTTACAAAAGAAACCATGTCATCAAAGGGAATAAATGGTGCTTCAACTCAAAGGTGTTTGTGAACAAGGGTATGATTGGTCGAAGTTTTCCTGGGAAGCGTTTGGTTCCAGTTTGTCTAAAGAAAAGGTAAAATAGAAATAAAGAGAAAGTTTGATTTTGAGCTCAAAAGCTCATTGCAATTTAATTTTCGGGATCAGAAGCCCATTACCATTTAATTTTCGAGCTCAGAGGCTCATTGTTTTGGGATCAGAGGCCCAAAGTCATTTACTTTTCGAGCTCAGAGGCTCTTTGTCTTTTATTTTTTCGGGATCAAAGGCCCATTGTTATTTAATTTTTTGAGCTCAGAGGCTCATCGCAATTTAGTATCTTTGGGATCAGAGGCCCACTATCATTTATTTTTCCGAGCTCAGAGGCTCATTGTCATTTAATTTTTGGGATCAGAGGCCCAAAGTCATTTACTTTTCGAGCTCAAAGGCTCTTTGTCTTTTATTTTTTCGGGATCAAAGGCCCATTGTTATTTAATTTTTTGAGCTCAGAGGCTCATCGCAATTTAGTATCTTTGGGATCAGAGGCCCACTATCATTTATTTTTCCAAGCTCAGAGGCTCATTGTCATTTAATTTTTGGGGAACAGAGGCCCACTGTCGTTTAATTTTGAGCTCAAAGGCTCATTGTCATTTAATTTTTGGGATCAGAGGCCCATTACCATTCAGTTTTCGAGTTCCGAGGCTCATTTCCATTTTTGGGATCAGAGGCCCATTGCTATCTAAATTTTGAGCTCAGAGGCTCATTGTCACTAATTTTTGGGGTCAGAGGCCCACGGTCATTTAATTTGCGAGCTCAGAGTCTCGTGATCATTTATTTTTTTGGGATTAGAGGCCCATGGCACTTTGTTTCTTTCATTTGTTATTATGCCTGCATCATTTGCATTAAATATCTTTGTATAATCACATGCATTCCCGGACAAAATGTGTGTTCTTTTTCTTTACTCGTTGTTTACTATGATCACATGTCTCCTAGAAAACAACAAGTAAAGAGGGGCAACTGTGAACACCTCATTCTGACCGGATCCTTTTTTTACTTAAATGTACCAAAAAAAATGGAAAAGAGTCAAGATCATAAAAAAGTCTTTTTTTTTTTTTAATAGAAATCCCAAAAAAAAATGATAAAAGGAAAAATCACAAAAATATTTTGAGCTTCATTTATTTATTTTTGCTTGCATTTAAAATATAGAAAAAATCTAAAAATAAGATATAAATCACAAAAATATTTTAATTTCTTGTTAACGCAGTTTCTTTTATAGATGAAGAAATAAAAATGAAACATTTTGTTATTTTTAAGTTGTGTCTTGTTTATAATACTAATAAAAAAAAATAAAAAAAAATAAAAAATAAAAATAACAATAAAAATAAAAATAAAAATAAAAATAAAAAAATAAGAAGAAAAAATGTCTTTGGGCCAATAAACCAAGTTTTAGCCCATACCCTTGCTCCAGAACCCATTTCCCTTGCCCCATAACCCGTCTATCTCCATAACCCGTCTATCTCCTCCCATAACATAACCCGTCTATCTCCTCCCATAACCCGTCTATCTCCATAACCCGTCTATCTCCTCCATAACCCGTCTATCTCCATAACCCGTCTATCTCCTCCATAACCCGTCTATCTCCTCCCATAACCCGTCTCTCCTCCATAACCCGTCTAACCCGTCTATCTCCTCCCATAACCCGTCTCTCCTCCCTCTCAAGAAAAAACCCTAGCCGCAGCCCTCTCTCTCTTTCCCCCATTCTTTCCTTTTCCTCTTCCCCTCCATCAATCTCTCCTCATCACCCCTCTTTCCTTTCTCAAACCTAGCCGCACAGCAACTCTCCCCTCTCTTCTTTGTTTTGACCAAATCATGGTTGATTTCTTTCCTTTCTAGATCCCTCTTTGTATCACAATCAGATGCGGATCTCCATCTCCGAAGGTTGCGCGCCCAAATCGCGAGGAATCTCGCGAAATCTCTTAGTCTAAGCAAGGTAAGTATCAATCCCATCTATTTCCCCTTCAAATCATGAAGATTGATTTCAGTTTTGGTTGATTGGCAGGAGAGAGAGGCGTAGGGTTTTCGCCTATATAACTGGGAAAAAAGGCAACAGAGGAGGAGGGAAAACAGAGAGGGAGCCAGAGAGGGAAAAGGGGGGAGACACGAAGGCTGAAATCTGAAGGTGGCGTGTCAGCATATCAAGGCAACGAGGGAGGTCGCGATTTCAGAACTCTGTGGAGAAGGAGTTCGCATTTGAAGCAAAGAAGGTTGTCGTCGTAGAGGCGGAGCTCGTGAATACAGAGATTTGGAGGTCCCAAAGAACTCACCTGGGACCACTCCTATGGGCTCTGATTTTTTTTTTATCTCTCTCTTTACTCTGCATTGAACTATTGAGTAAATCTACTTTTGGGAGAACCATGAATACTTCTTGTGATTTGGCTTATGTTCTTTTTTTTCTCTTTTCTGGGAATTGTGTAGCGTGAAGATTGTGACCAAATTTTTGTGCAATTACTTATTTTGTGTTATTAATGGGTTGCTAGAAACACCGTGATTGAACCCATTTGTTATATTATATTGATTTCAATGATGTTGATTGAGATATTTTGTTAGCAACAGATTTGATGGAATCATACCAACCATTTGTTAAAATGCTCACTAGTTGTTCGATAAAAGGCTTGAACAATTTTTTTGGGGTTGATCTAATCCTATACGCAGTTCTGTTTTAAACTAAATGATGGGTTGTTTGGTGTGCGTGCTTTTGAAGCTTCATGGGTCTGAAATATGTTACTGTGAAGATATGTTATGATGCTTTTGAGATTGAATAGAAAAAGTCTAATTGGTATCTTTGTAGTTTCTGTATATTTTTGAAGCATTGACATATGTCTTGATAACATGTTCTCGATTGAAGCAGCGTGTAAAGGAGTTAAAGGTTGCTGTTTAGATATTTGGTTCCTAATGGTGTGGCGTACAGTTCGCAAGTCATTATCATTAAGATTGAAATCTCTCGCTAAATAAATAGAACAGTAATCATGCAGATAGGAATTGGTGTTTTTTTTGGTGCAAATATGACTTCTTTTCTTTTCTTTTCTTTTCTTTTTCTATATAAATAAATATAAATAATGAATAAATTAAAATAATTAAGGACATATTATTCAAGATTGCTCTGTGGACTTGGGTACCATGTTCAATCTTTTAGATTCAAGGTTGCTCTATGGATTTAAGTGCTATGTTCAACCTCATTCAGGATTTATTAATGACTAAAATTAGAAATCAAATAATTTTAAAAAAAAATTATAAAATATCATAGAACAAATCTTCTTAAATCTTTTTCCCTTTTGTGTAGGTGTTAGTTCATAATCTTTCATTGTTATAAATAGATTTTGGCGTAAAGTAACTACGTTAAGATTCATTAACTATTTGCACAATTAATTTGGTTAACCGTTTGTTTTTACGGGTGTACTAGGGGTGTCGTGGGGTTAAGTCCTCATCCTTCCCTATGCACAATCGACTCCCGAACTCAATTTGGTCCCAATGGCCGTTTTTTTAAGGGTTTTCCAATTTTTACCTGAATTAAATAAAATTGGTGGCGACTCTACATGTTTTTAATCAAATCTCTTTTTTTCGTCGTCCTCCTTCGCGATTTCGGTCGCGACAGTACATAAAGGTAAAGATACAGTCATCGGACTTAAGATTCCAAAAGCTACTACTTTCTAAAACACATCAAAACAAAAGAAGATCTGCTGACTTTATCCAATAGACAACTTCGTACTTATCCACTTAAGGTTGAGATGACTCAGCTCCTCGTATCACAAACACACGTCCCGCCGCTTGAGGTCTTTCAACTTCCACTCCTTGTCCTCCGACATTAGGTCTTGCTGCTACACCTTGTCTACAATCACGAGCCATATGTTCCGACTTGCCCATCGAAAACAAGCAAAGTTCCTTGCCTGACAATCTTTGATTAGGTGTGCTCCTCCACAATTAACACATCTAAACTGTTTCTATCCTTCTCCTCCAGCTACTGCGGCTTGCGGTCTAGGACGATCATAAGGTCTCTGTTCTTGCCAAGGCTTCTCATCTTTATTCTTCTGATTATTCCTCATGGGTCCTTTGTTTTTTTTTTTTTTTTTTGTTGACGAGCTTCCATCATCTTGTCATGGTTCTCCAAAGCAATCACCTCTCTAGCATCTCCGGAAACCTTGAAATTCCCAGAGGTAACATTGCTATCTGCACCTCATGTCTCAGACCATCCTCAAACCTTCTGCAAATCCAATCCTCATCTGGATGTACTTGATAGAACTTAAAGAACTTAATCAAAGACTTGAACCTCACAACATACTCACCCACCGACATACTCCCATGCCTCAAACTAAGGGATTCCCTTTCCTTCTCGTGTCTGATGGTTTCAGGAAAATACTTTTCCAAAAAGCACTCCCTGAACAGCTCCCATGTGATGATCCTCCCATCTACCTCTAGTATTCTCTTCCGATTCTTCCACTAAGATTCCGCTCCTCCAACCAGCATAAAAGATGTGTAGCTAACTTTTCGATCCTCTCTACAGAGCATAGCCATGAAGACTTTCTCTATCTCTTTTATCCACAGTTCTGCTCCCTATGAATCATATTCTCCATGAAACTGTGGTGGCTTACCTTTCATGAACGCAACCAGCCCTGCTTCAACTACTTCTTCCTCCCTTCTTGGTTTCGATTTTGCATCCGTTGCAGAAACTCTTGTTGTTGTTGCATCAATTGGGTATTCTACTGTGACTGTTGTAGCATAGCTACCGCCATGTCTTTCAAAGTTCTCATAACCTCTAGTCCCCAATCCCTAGAAGGTCCACCGTTTCCCCTATTGTCCTCCACGTCTCTACCACTCTTTTCACTACGAGCTATAGGTTCCTGTAAAAGTAACCATCAGCTCATCTTCATAAGATATGTTCACACAACCATCTTGTAGGTTCAAATTTCTTATGAATAACCAAATCAATTATCATTGCTTCTCAACGCAGAAACAATAGATAACTCCCGAATCAGACACGCTACCCCAACTTCTAGATATAGCCAACAACTTGTGCGGGTTCAACTAGACACGGCCAGACCATCAACATAACCTCACAGTTTAGGTAGAATCGAATTGCTCTGATACCACTTAATGTGACGCTCCCAAACCTTAATATTCTTCCCTGACACAATAAAACACAAGAGGAAAAATTTCAAAACTTAAACATATATTCAAATATAAGGAAACACATACGACATCAGAGTTTTGCCAGGAAGTCATGGTGTATGCAACGTACTTATATAAAAGACACCCCACTGGCCGTGGTACAAACACTACAGGAGACTTGACGGTATCTCTGAGGGTCTCTCAACTCTAGAAGCACCGACATCAGCGTCATCACGAAAGATAACTTTCACCTTAACCAGCACCAACCTCTTTCATGTCCTTATTGATAAATCAACACCTTCACCTTCGGACCACGATCCTAACAACCACAGAGGAAACATAGACATATATAGAAGAGGTAAGAAACTCTACAATTACCATTGAGTAGGAAAACAACGTAGAACACAACTCATCAACATGCACACCCAACAATTACAACCATCTTTCGAGATCGTGATAACATTCAACCTCAGAATCACACCAACTAGGGATCACCACTTGCTCTACATACACAGCTAATTCTACATGCATGTTGGCCAATCTACAATGTCATTATTATCCTTGGGAACACTGTCCTTCAATTATAAGAGTAGACATTTTCCAAGGTAGAATGTTGCCTTCCATCTATAAGGACATCGAGTCGATAGTCCATGTTACTGATTCCCTTGCTCCTAAGAAAGTGCAACAGTGGTTCCTTCAACTGTGAGTAAGCACTGCCTCCTCGAGCCCCTCCAGTCGTGAGAAAGCCCCAGAAGTTCTCCAACTATGAGAAAGCACATGTGTCCCTCCAACTGTGAGTTCGGCTATCTTGGTCACTCTGGAATGTCCATCTCAACCTCGTGTGACAATTTCTCAATCTGTTGTTGCAACTGTACACATGACTCCCTGTACTCACTCAAATTGTTGTTGCAGTTGTATACAGGTATCGGCTTCGTATGATAACTTCTGAAACTGTTGTTGTAGCTATTCATACAGCCCCTTGTGACAACCACTCAAACTGCTGTTGCAGTTGTTGACAAGTTCCGACCTCGTGTGATACCTACTCAAACGATTGTTACAGCTATTCACACAACTTTTCACCACAACAATGCGAATGACATGAGCATGCACCCATCACCAATTGATTTGTTATCAACATATGCACCTAGTGTGTCAACGATACCTCAACAACATCAGGATCAACATCTTAGGTCCCTACACCCTCCAAATGTGAGGATGTCACTCTCCAACTGTGAAAGTCTCCACTATCTTAGATCAACTCAACTTAATCTACTTGTAGGATCCTATGCTATTCTATCAGCTTAATATCACACCAACCATCTCCCAACTCAAATAGGATCAAGCATCCACTATGGCATCGTATCAACGGTAAATATCAAGTAGCATATTACTATCTCAGGCATATGAGAATACCAGCTAAACATGTTGCCAAAATAAGTATATCATAGCATCTTCACCTAGCATGTTATAAAGAATCATATTATCAAATATAATAACATAATCACATTAGCAACTACAACACACAGGCACACATCCTTAATCAACAAATATCATGGTTTATCTTATCTGTGATAAACCTACAATGCCTAAACCTTAGATTGGTACCACTCCACCGTAGTCACCAATCTAAGTTAGGTGTTGTCGGTTACTCGACCACTTGTTGGGTTTGAGGATCCCTACACATGTTTACAATCCTATCCTACGTCCATTTTCCCGACAATTGAGGTTTCTTCCCCCTCACCTGGTGATTCATCCTCGTATGCTCCTAAACTAACTTACATCCTTGACCCTCGATCACTATGATCACATCTACACATCCGGCACGTTCTCCAAGGTGACGATTCTGCCACGATTGATACAAGCATATCCATTGCTTCATTTTCCACACCGATCACACCCACGAGTTCCCCGAATCACCGAAAACATCAAAACATACTGGAAATTATGTTAGGAACCAAAACAACAACGACTATCAAATGAAAACCCACTTCACAAAGGAATACTTACGCTGCCAAAAAGAGTATTCACGTAACTCCTTTGTCCCTACGAAGCCAAGAACTGATTCTGCGGCTTTAGCGGATTCCTTGCTCGTTTTGATGATCAAAACTACGACCGAACACCTAAAACACATCCGTAACGAGATTAAGATCGAATAATGATGAAGAACAAGATCAAACTCCTTCATAACCGAAGAATAACATTGAACAATATACCCCTTACCTCGAATGATTCGCACGAACGAAGAATCAAAGGTGAAGTACAAGTTGTTACGGATCAAACCGCGAGATCGTATTAGGGTTTCGCATCACGAGTCGCTCCAACGAAGATCCGGCAACGCCACACCACCTCTGCAATATTCTCTGCTTCGAGACTATGGAAGGAAGTTTCAGAAAAACCTTCCAACATTAAGCCAACACACCTATTTATAGGCATGCTATCTTGAATAGAACGCTCAAGTGTTCTGCCTCCCAACGTTTGAGTGTTGGCGTGCTTGAGCGTGGCCTCTTTCCACGCTTGAGCGTGCAATGTTTCCTCACCATTAAGGCACCGCCCATGCATGCAGCCCATATACGAGACGCTGACACGTGTCCTCCACACGTACAAGCTTTACTCTTGAGCGTGCAACTTACCAACGTCTAAACATTGGCACGCTTAAGCGTTGGGTCTTCCAACATCAAAGCATGTTGTCCTGATTTTCACCCTATTCTCGTTTTCTTCCAACTCCTGCACCAAACCTAAGCCCTTTTCAACCTTTATTTTAACTATATGACAACACATATCTAAGCTCGATTACTCACTTGATTAATCTTATCCAAGGCTCAGAAAAACTGGGATGTTACATATGCAACACTTGTCGAAATATTGTTTCGACAGTGTGTCAAATGAAGTTCTTCTCAAGTTACATATGAAAATTAAAAGCGCGGGAACGTAATTTCGATGAACACTTAAAAAGAAACGTAAAACTGCAGCCAAAAAGATCGAAAAGAACTGGAAAGGTAAAGTTGCATGAACATTAAAGTGTAGAAATTTAAATCTGCTTTGAAACTAAAATATAGGAAACGTAAAGATTGCTGGAAAAGTAGAGTACGCTTTTAAGAGTAAATGGGTGTGAATATTGAATGATTTGCGTTAAATTAAAAGTGCAGAAAATTAGAAAGGTGCATGAATTTAAAGGATACTTGAAAAAGTAAATGCACTAAAGATTTAAATGTAGTGTGAGATAAGAAGAGAAAGGTGCGTAAAATAAAAAATGTAGTGGAAACTTAAAGAGAATACGGCCGGGATGACAAAAGAACATTGCCTTAAAATGAAAGTGTGTTGGAAAATAAATGCGGAAGGCATACTTGATGTTCCTCCATGAATCCTGTTTGAGAGTGAGGATGTATAGAAGTGTGATCAAAGTATCCAATAGTTTGTACATTAATTGAGATGCAGACTATTTATAGGCAATCTAATTACATTTGTCCTATTAACAAAACAAGCTTATTATCTTAAGGATGAGAATTACCCCATTTCTCCACTAGCTGGATCATGGTCTTCAGACTCAATTACCCACGTTTTCACGTTTCTACATAGTTAAGGCCACTTTAGTGTAACTCAACTGATCGGATTTACAAGTGAGAAGAACACACTAAGGGGACACACTGACTTACTTATGACATTTGGGACTGGCCTTTGGCCAAAGTGGTCATGGAAAAGCTCATAGTGGTAGATTTCCTCTCGATGCACAATGTCATTCTAGGCAGGAATGAATTTATGTATACATTTGGAGGGCCTCGAGACCCTGCTAGCGATAAGCTAGTTGCTGGGACGAAGGTCCTGAAAAGATCTTTCTGTGCATATATAGAGCTTGTTTGATAAAATTAGCTGTTAGCGGATAGGCTAGCTGATAGCGGATAGCTGATGAGGTAGCGGATAGCAGATAAGCTAGCTTATTTTCTGTGGAAGTGTTTGGTAAAACTAACGGTTGAACTAGCTGAAAAATATAAAATGACATAAAGGACATCTTCATTAATGATTTTACATAAAAGAGAGAGAAGGGGATAAAAGTAGAATTAAATGAAGATAATAAGGATAAAAGTGAAAAAAAATGAAACGCTATAAGCTCAAACGCTACTTCAAGTAGCGTCTGGAAAAACGTTATAAGCTTATGAAAAAACGCTATAAGCTCGTGGCAGAGGCGCTTACCAAGCGGGACTACTTTCTCATCCGCTATAAGCTCGTAGAAGTGGTGTGCCAAACAGGCTCATAATATGCCCAAAAATTTCATACGATTCAAAAGTTATGATCATTCAAAGATTTGCCGATAGTTTGGGATTCTGGCTACCCGCTATGTCCGAAAAGCCATCAGCAACACGCTCTCGATGCGTGTTGAACCCTGGTGTTGGGTGCGAGTGTCGGGGATGAGGGTTCACTTTGGGTGGCTATATTACCCTATGTTTTGATAGATGAATAATGTAACTAACGTTTTGAAACATTATGAATATTTGGTATAAAATTTGATGCTTATATAATTGTTGGATGAAATTTAATTTTTATAGTCGGTCCCTCCCACCATCCAAGTCTAGCCTCGTCCCTGATTGTAGGTTGCTCTTCTATCAATGCATTTGGCACCATGGTCTCCACTATGCATTTGCTCATGAAGTTTTTAAGCAAAAACAATGAGATCAACAAGGAGTTGTTACAATGCCAGTTTAAATATGGCTAAGACCCGGACTTAAAGCACATATCAAAGGAACCCAATGAGGGCACTAGACCACCTTAATGCCTCTTGGTCGTGTTAGATGTATGGGCAATTCTTTAATCCTCCAACAAGTGAGTTGAGAATAGATCCTCTAGGATGTGTTATCGGTTACCACCAATTTCCCGAGTAAACATTTTATTATTAAAAATAGGCTTAATTGCACTTTTGGTCCCCCAGGTATCACGATTGTGCAATTTTGGTCCCCCGGATTTTAATTGCGCCAATTGGGTCCTCCAAGTATCACGATTGTGCAATTTTGGTCCCCCATGTTTCAATTGCGCCAATTGGGTCCCTCACATATCATAATTGTGCAATTTTGATCCCCCAAGTATCACGATTGTGCAATTTTGGTTCTCCAAGTATCACGATTGTACAACTTTTAACATCAATAGCCTACGAAGCACATGTGCAACTAATTTGGCACTTAATGAAACTAGTTTGGCAGCTTACGTGTCATTCTTATGTGACACTTAATGATGTGCATTTGATCATTAAATTGTGTGAGATGTCAATGATGTCTTATAAGAATGTCCCGTAAACTGTCAAGTTGACTTCACTAAGTGTCAAATCAGCCTCACGTGTCCTATGTAGGCTACTGACGTTAAAAATTGCACAATCGTGATAATTGGGAGATCAAAATTGCACAATCATGATACATGGGGGACCCAATTGGTGCAATTGAAACTTGAGGGACCAAAATTGCACAATCATGATATTTGGAGGACCCAATTGGCGCAATTAAAATCCGGGGGACCAAAATTGCACAATCATGATACCTGAGGGACCAAAAGTGCAATTAAGCCTTAAAAATATTTTTATTTACCAAAAAAGAACTATTATTATTTTTTGTTGATCTGAACCTATTACCTAACCCTACTCTAAACCCCTTTTCTGCCTCCAACCTCTTTCGCCCCTGCCCCCTCTCTCGACCTCACTACATCAGTCTCGGCCCCGATCCGACGAAAACTAAAAGGCAAACGCAGGGTATCAAGTGATAACTATGGGGTGAAGGGTTCTTCATTGGTGACAGCGACAACGACTGATCAGGAGACGAGGGTTTGGGAGATCTTGTCGGCGACGAGGCCGGATTTTCCGTCATCGTTGAAGAAGATGGTGTCAGCGGTGGAGAGAAGGGTGCGAGTGAAAGCTATGGTCTGGGAGTGGTTGAAGAAGAAGTTGAGGTGGTTCTGCTATGATTTGAAGAGGTTGACGAGGGTGAGAATGAAGGCAGAGAACCCATTTCAAAGTAGAAGAAGCATGTGTTGTTTGGATTGTGAAACCAGCTTTTGAGAACAACAAACCAGCTTCCCTCAAACCAGTTTTTTGTTTTACTTAAACAAATTAAGCTTAAATCTTGCTCCTGGATTCCACTTTGATTTTGTTATGGGATTATGGATTGTGGTTTCTGTGGCGTGGGGAAAGAGAATGATGTGGCTGAGGGGAAGGGAGCGGCGAGTGGGTGGGTTGCTCCTGTAACTGCGAATTCCACTTGTCAACGAGTTTGGTCGGAATCTTGGCCGGCGGGGAGGAGGTGAAGGTTTTGACGGAGAGGGGGAGGGGGATGGGAGCAAAATGGCTGCCATTGAAAAAAGAAATAAATAAAAACTGGATAAACAAGTTGCAAGTAAAGATATAGAATAGATCTAGACCGTTATTTTTAAAAAATAATAAATCAATGACTCATGAGAAAGGACCAATGTTCTAAAAATCAGACTGGTTATTGAACCGGTGAAAGCAATGGTTCACGGTTCATTGGTTTAACTGTGGTTAAACCGTGATCGAATCGGTTATAATTAAATATATATTTTTAATTTTATATAAATATAATAAAAACTAGTAAAGAAAATATTCAATAACATGAAGAAAGTGGGATTTTCTTTTTTCTTTTTTGTATTTTTGTGACTTAAGTGTAGACACATTACATCAGAAAAGTAGCGGGCTTAAATCAAACCCAACTTCTATGTGCCCAATGTTAGCAACACATAAAAAAGCCTAACCAATGTTGTGCCCCATGTTCCTGTGTTCCTATTAGCGGCGTCGCCAGAGAGAGGAGAGAATGGAAGACGAGTAGTTGATAGGAAGACGAGCGATGGACGACGTACGACCGTTTCTATGCACTAGACAAACAAGGAAGACGAGTGGCATACGACCATTCCTCTGCACCAGATGAACGGGTAAGATGTGACGATGAAGAGCATTTCATAATCTTCGTTTGGTTTGGGTTAAGACGCAATCTTCGTTTCCTATGTGTTCGATTTCTCTGTTTTTTTCTTTCCTCCGCCGTCATCTTGACGAACTGTGTGAACCATGCGAATTGTCGGTTTTAATGGTTTTCTTCCGATTTGATCATTGAGCGGTTTTCAGGTACCTCCGGACCAGACACATGTTCGATTCCCGATCCAACCAATCGGATCGATCAGTTCGGTTTTGATAACATTGGAAAGGAGGATCGATCCTCCACAGTTTGAAGTGAGGATTGAAGACAATCCCTAGATGTATACAATGAAATCAAGGACATACGTCTTTACTCTTTAGCTAGGAGGAGAACCATACACTTACAACATGGTGACAAACTACACCTAAGTTACCAATATTGTGGGGAACCTGACCCTGGTAGTCCATGACTAGCCGATTGCATTCTTAGAAAAAAAACAAGTATCTTTTTGCTTAGACTTCCGTGGACATACCCAAGATAGACACTAACTTCATCTATCATAGGCTTATCATCAACTCAAATGCTAAACTGATCTCCCAAAGAGAGACATAGAAGGTGATTGAAGAGTGGGTTAAGGAGCTCATCGACAAGGCCGGCTCGAGGCCCAAGCTAGTGAAACCCTAGCCTTAGGTCTCTAAAAAAATAATTTTTTCTTTAAAAAAAAAGACTCAGTTTGTATCTTTTTTGTATTATTATCTCTTTGATATATTTGGAATATCAACAAATATGAACTAGTCCATTTGGTATAAAACGTTATCATAGAGTTTGTTTTAGGTCTCAATAGTTGTCGGACCGACCCTGTTCATTGACTTCGGCTTTATGAGGGTGATTGCAAACTCTATTTACACTTGTACTTAATGTGGTGATTGCATAAGCCCGATCAAATAAATAATGCTTTTTTTTTTTTGTATTGCGATCTTGTGGACTGTGGTGTTTGGGAGCTTGCACGCACCTTGACTAATTCACCTCCCTAATCCAGTTTAAAGCAAGTCATCCACGTTTGAATTAGGGGATTTATGAAAAAATATGGCCCGTGGCTAAGAAAATGGTATAGCTCCGATTTGAATCCATAACTGTGGGTACACTAATATCACATAGTCATCGACCATTGGACCAACTCCTTGGTTATAAATAACTCTATCTTGGGGGCTAGGGCCACTTACTGGACATGTTCATTCGGCGAGCTACAAGTGCGCTACCCAATAAGGTGGTGCCTTCATTTCAATTGTCATGGATCAATCACTTTTCATTTTCTCCTGTGAACGTGTTCTTTGGTTTAGTTCATGATCATAAAAGCCGGTGGGTTTGCTTGAAAATAGCAGTTCATTCCCCCAGTCAGCGTGATAACTCCCAAACCTAAGTTCACATTCAGACATTTCGCCTTAGCATCTCCATGATACCCGGGATCGGTCCAAGGCAATGTGAGACCTAAAACTAGCTGATGCCTTTGAGTGAATAAATCATGACGAATCTCATATGTACAATTTTTATTAGATATCAAAATGAAGATGAGATCCTTAACATAATGGGCTATGTATGGGGCTTATTGGGGTGGGCTGGAAGCCTAAAACAAAGATTTGTCTGGCCTTACCCTTGGCTCGACCCTAATGGTACCAAAATAAAATAAAAAAATAAAAAACTTGTTTTCATAAAAAAACATAAAATTTAAAGTGAACTGTGTACTTGCTGCAAATTCTTTGTCAACCTAGGTACGTAATCAGGTTGATATTTTTCTAGGTAAGTGATTCACTTAGACAATAAATTAAAAAAGCAATATATAGAAAATCATCAATCAATACCTTCAAAGTGCTGGTAAAAGGACCAGGAGATTTTGCAACTATGATATGTTGTATCAGATACAGTACATAATCTTAGCACCGCCATTGATAAGAACAAAAAATAGTTCTCTCAATAACAAGGGAAAATTTTGCAAGTTTTCTGGTAGATAGAGTGGAAAAAAGACTAATGACAAATGTTTATGCCAATCAAATGTTTTCTAGCAAAAGGAAAGAATACAACACATAAATATTTGGAAAAGAATACACATAATTATGTGGTAGCAGCAAACTGGCAAAACATCCCTTAGCATAGCCTTGATTTCATTTTTTGTTAAATTATTATCTCTTCTTTGGTTTTCCACTCTCAAGACAGCTTCAGATGCTTGGCCTTTCATTTTTAATCTTTCCTGGATTGAAACCAGCTAAATACTCGCTGGAGCATAAGGACAGCAAAATAAACAGTCCAAACTCTCTTATAATCGAAGATTACTAGTAGAAGATTTTCCATAAAGGTTGGCATAAACAATCTTAGTTCGAAACACCAGAATCATGCATAAACCTGCTGCAACAATGCAGAATCCTGCCATGATAATTGAAGTCAGGAAAAAGCATATGGCACCTTCACACTTTAGTGGCTGACCAGCATTAAGCACACCCAAAACAAATGATCCTACATTCTGATGGCCTTCATGAGCTTGTTTCTCTGCTTCATAATCATAGATTCTGCTGGCAATGAGACTAGAGAAGACAAGAGTTCCTACAGGGTTTGCCAGAGTAAGGAAATTGTACAATGCACCAAAGTTTCTCAAACCAAACAATTCTGAAGCAGTAGCTGGAACAACTGCCCAGTGAGCCCCATAACCAAGTCCAACAAGTAAAGTTCCAACATACATTGCCCCTGGCCATCCCATAGCAATAAAGACATGGCCAACAGTCATAATAAGTTGAAATCCAGCCAGTGCAACTGGTCTTGGATAGGCATGATCCCTGCTCAAGTAAAACAAATGGAATTTTAAAAATACCCCGTGAGTCGTGATAGAGAAGATAGATAACACACCTAAGTATTAGAGGAGGCTCGGTAAGTAAGGATATATTTACCTTGAAATCATTTAATGAGTTAAGATTGTGACGAGCTTTAGATTAAATTAATGGTGGAGACATCTTACTTGCTAACTTTAGAAGAGTCTTTTTCATAAATTAATTAGTGTGTGAAGTTATGAACTGTCTATTTACCTGACAACAGCCTCAGATATGTAACCCCCTCCAACACGCCCAAGAAAGTTCCAAATACTGATCATGGAGACAAATATATGTGTATTGTCATATCCTAGAGACTGGCTCATCTGACCCAGATTGTCAATTACAGTCAACCCGGATCCAGAACCCAAGGCCATGGAAATGAAAAGAAGCCAAAAGTCTGCTTTGATCAAAGCTTGTGTCAAGGTAAAATCCTCTCCTCTGTGTGGTCCTCTCCTCCTCTTCACCCTCACTGCTCCTTCTGCAGCTGCTTGAAGTAGCTTTGATTGTAATTGGGCTATACGTTTCTGCCTTTCAGATGCAGGAAGCAAATCCACTTCTTTAGGCTTCTCATCTTCCAGCTCACTTAATATTACTTCATCAGAAAACTGTTGAGATTTTCCTGGTTCTTTATTCTGTTGTTCTGGAAGAAGTGCCTCTTCCTCTGGAGGTCTTTGCTCTGTGCCAAAACTCAATGAGATAGGAATGACAATTGGGACAAGGAGGATTAAAAACAGGATAACTGTAAACATTGTGACAATAGTTTCACTCAGAGTAACTAGATCTTGGACCAGCATGACTCCCATCAAATAAGCAGCCAATAGGAGGCAAACACCATAGACAAATGTGAAGCTTTTGCCATCTGATGGCCTGACTTGTTTGTGACCTCCAACAGGTCTAACAATGAACATCAGACCTATTGCCACCAATGATGGACCAACAGCAACCATGAATAGTAATGATGCATGATCAGGGGAATGGACCATTACATATATTTGTGTCAAGATTGCACCACTCAACCCAGCAAAGCCCTTTAGAATTCCAACCACAGGACCCCGGCTTTTGGGGAAATTTTGCACACATGACACAAGAGAAACTGTGTTGAAGTAGGTTTCACCATTTGTTCCCACAAATATAAGAACACACATCTGCATACCAATAACCATTAATCATGTAACCAAGGCAATATGGAAAATAACTATCATTGAAAGACATTTACAATATTAAGGGTGCGTAAGCTTATTTTCTTATGATTATATTGTCATGAAATATATACTTACAACATCTTGACACATTAACATGTAAATCAGTTAGAGCCACAAGCAGAAAGTCCTTAATTGGAAATAAAATGCAAAGCAATGTTTGACAGTTTGAAATGCCTAAATCCCTTTACTTTTTAGAATATCACTTGCTGCTTTACTATTCTCCCTTCTTGTTCCTATTCATTTATAAAACATCAACTAGGTAACTGATGGGGGTGATGGAACTACTAAATTTAACTCCAGAGGAGACAAGCTCTAAGATTTCAGTAGTAGGGGTAAGGGCATCTCCACAGCTTAACTATATTAGGCTTACCCATGCTCAGCAACACAAACTTTTTTCATTTCTAATTCTTCTGACCAACCACCGAACTTCATCTTCAATCAAAAGCTAAATTACCCATGCCATGACTACCAGCCTTTCTAATTAGGGCCATTGCCACAGTCCCAACTCAAAATTTGTAGAAGTAACTTTTAAGTATGCTGCCAAGTGTGACATATATCATATAAAGAAACCTTGCACAATATTTATGTCTGGGCTACTAAAGATTAATGCATATACATTTTCCCAAGTTCACTACAATTAAAGAATACTTGAAAGGAAAAGGCATTCTAGGCTAGGGTAACTAAAAGATAGGTTATGTCAGTTTCATTGTCTCTTTGTCTTAATTTTTAGAAATTGTGACCAAGGGTTGGCATCATGTCACATGAAACACATGGGAGACAGCTGAGAGGCGACTGCCAAATTGAGCAGAGTGCAATTTCTTAAATTATAATTGTCTCTAGTGGGCCCAAGATGCAGATTCTTGCAACAATGGCCTTGTAGCCTGTGGCATCATATCATGCCATTTGGATGGGAGAGTTTCAAAATGTTGGGTAGGTAAAGGACCACATTTTTCACACTTGCTTTTCGCCATTTTACAAGAAGGTTTTAACTCATCATGCTGGCATAGTATTGCTTAACAACCAAATTAAACTGATGTAGTGGCAACATGAAAACAAATTATACAAATGGAGAGAGGGCATTGGGAAGAGCAGGGCTGTAGCAATAGATAGATACCATCATGGAAAAAAAGAAAAGAAAAAAGACTGAAAGAAAAATCTCCCTTACTGTCACTTAAAAGGATTTAGCTGTAAAAAGCAAAATTATTTGATTATAACAATAGACCCAAACTTTCACTTTTAGATTTCAAGTCCTTTTCATGTTGAAGAAACAGCCTTTTATTGCAGAGACCCATGTCATAAAGCTTCATCAATGAAAAGGTTAATTTAATACTATATCATCGGTTCTGGTAAACATGAAACCTGGGATCAACCAAAATCAAAGAAAGAAATTGTAGAAAAAAATCAGAAATCTCATTTCAATTGGAAAAGAAAGAGATAAGGAGCAGAAACACTCCATCTGGAACCATATTAATTATAAAGTCAATTCTTGCAAAACGAATCCACTTCTTCAGATCATTTCAGAATAATCTAATTCCAACTCAACAAAGAAATAAAGATAGATAGAAAGCAAGAAAACAAAAAAAAAAAAAAAAAAAAGTGAAGAGTTCATTAATATTTAAAGGTGAGTTTGTATAAGATAACAAGAAGACATACTAATCTGATGCTGAATCAAACAAAATAGAGAGAAAGACATCATCTTATGATTGATAGTAACAGCAACAACCCCTAGTAAAAAAAAAAAAGTCAAACTAGCACAACCAATAAACTTGATGATCCAAAAAGATGATTTATGAATAAAAACACTTACAGCCCATAAAGGGAGAGTTGGAACTTGACCAGTAACAACCAACCAAACCCAACCATACCCAACAAGGTTCAAAAGAGCACCAACAAGTAAAGCACCCCAGATAGGCAATATCTCACACAACACCCCTGTGATGAACCCAACACAGTCACCAAGGTCCTTAGCCACACCCAACATGGCAAGCTGCTTCTGGTTATAGTTGAGGGAACTCTTTATCACAGGTGATATGCTACCAAACAGGTATCCAATACCTGCACATGACTGCAACCACATTGCAGCCACAAAGACCAACCATCTGCTCCTGTACAACGACAAGAACTTATCTTGAAATAAACCCATCGATGATCATTCAAAGAGTCTTTGACCTTGCTTGCTTTTGATCCTTGTAGCTGTATGCTGTTTTATTTCTCTCGAAGTGGATCCTGATATTGAGCAAGAAGAATAAATATGGGAGCAGCGAAATTGACACAGTAAGCGACAGAATTAGACTGCGGTAACTAAGGATTAATAGGATGATGACCTGGCGGAGGTGATCAATGACGAATGCAGGAATTTTTAGTCTACAAGACAATATGTATGTTCTAAAAATAATAATATTTATAATAATGATATTGTCCCTCCAAATAATAAATATATAGTAAAATGCACTGGGACATAAAAAAAATAATAAAGCAGTAAAATATAAATAAAAATAAGATAAAAGAGAAAATGAAATTTAAGATATAAAAATACAAGTTGCCTCTTGTGAAGCGTTTTTGGTGTATTCTTTGACTCAATGTTTTATTTAAGGATGTTGCTATGGTACTTTGAAATTTAAATGATGTGGATATTCTATGTCCAATCAGAATACGCCACCTCAATTAATTGAGTCATGTGAATATCATATAGGACTAAATTCTTATCATTTGATTGGGTTATATAGACAAGACTGTGATACTCAAAAAGTATCATAGAATCTTCCTTTATTTAATGCACAGTATTTTCTTATTTGTGCTCCCCTTTGGCCTAATAGTAGAGACCCACCAACATCGAGTGATTTTTGTCCTTGTTGCTTGAGTAGATCTAGAGGTGGCAAGACTTCTAGTTGCTTAAAATTTCCAACAAGTCTATGGTCACTACTCTTCTCCATCTAATGGCTTGGCAGGAATTGTGATAGCCTCAAGAAAATCTTTGAGGCTAATTCTAACCATGGATGACGTTAAGGAGTCAACCACATCAATCCTTAAGCACTTGACATTTTACATGGGGCGCTTCATTGTCTCAAAAATACTAAAAGTGGCCTTATCGTCATGCTTCCTTAACATCAACTTACCTTGATGTACATCTACCAAAGCTCTTCTTGTGGCCTAGAAGGGTCCAGTATAAAATCACAGGGAAAATAATCTTGTCGACCTTGACAAGAACATCCTCTACTACACCTTTTAGGTATGTGACAGATCTATCAACCAGATGCAATGAACAGTAGTGGGTTTGGGTTCCTGCATACCCAACCTTTTAAAACCAGATAAAGGCATTTGATCGATATTTGCTCCTAAATCACATAAAGACTTATTAAAGTAAGAAGTTCCAATAGATTAGGGTATAGTACAGCTCCCTGGATCCTTGAGATTATGTGGTAACTTCTTGCGAAGAATGG
This sequence comes from Ammopiptanthus mongolicus, assembly GCA_039655645.1. Classification (NCBI taxonomy): domain Eukaryota; kingdom Viridiplantae; phylum Streptophyta; class Magnoliopsida; order Fabales; family Fabaceae; genus Ammopiptanthus; species Ammopiptanthus mongolicus. The sequence goes on along the minus strand of CM077349.1, from coordinate 26,047,004 downwards.
CTGAACACTCCTCGTTAAGCTTGACTTCCTCATATTCCTCTATTTTCTTCTTGTTGACCAATATCTCTTTGAGGAATTTGACATACTTGATTTGGAGTTGCTTCAACACATCCAAGAATTTGGTGAATTGTGGGTCATGTTGGTTTCCCTTCAACCTTTTAGGAAATAGAATCTTTGGCTTGTAAGTTGCATGATAACCTTTTTCTCTTAAGATTTCCTTAGCCACATCACTTCCTTCTTTTCTTCTTTTATTCTCTAAGCTGTTCAGTATTAAATTTAGCTTTTCTGATCCTCCAACCATCTTAGATATGCTATTAGTTTGGTCAGATACCTCTTGTTGAAGTCATACAACTTCAGAAGATGCATTGGACTCAGAGGAGAGTTTATCAGTTAGACTGGCATTATCAACTTTTAGCTTATTATTCTCTTCAATAAGCTTTTTGCTTTGATTATACGTGTTCTCAAGCTCTTTGTTTATTTTGGAAAAATTCTTTTTAAGCAATATATATTGATGATCCTGTTGGGGTTTCAATAGGGATAATTTTTAAAAACAATTTATAAAAAAGTCTTGAGCGGAAAAATCGCTTTACTAAAAGATCACGTATCACACATGAATCACTGTTTACCCCTTGAAGCATAGCTTTACCACGAACACTGTGAGCACGTCAACAGCATTGATAAATCACGACCACTGCTATGGTGTGAAAGGCAACTTGATCTACATAGCTACAGAGCAGCAGATCCAAGGAACACTGCAGCTATCACCACAAGGGAGATGTTCTTCTCAATCACCAGTATTGCAAAGTACCAATATCTCTACTTATTCCACGCGACCAAACCAACGTCAGAGATAGCGTAGTGCTAGCTATCAGGATTAGAAGAGGCGCGACACTCAGAGAGAGAAAGGAAGCGCGATTGTCAATAGAGTACAGCGGCCGTTATTAGTGCTCCGTGTTGTGTCTAGCTTAAGTGACGTGTACAGCTTACTAATAGCTGTCACTCACTTAACCTAATCCACTTAGGCTACTCTACGCTACAGGCCCAATGTCTAATTATTAATTAAATCATATTTAATTAATCAATTAAATCAATTCCATTTAATTATTAATTAAATCATATTTAATTAATCAATTAAATTAATTCTCTGAACATTTGCTCTATGCGTGTGACCCTATAGGTTCTCAATTAATTGGCAATAATATTAATTATTATTAATCATATTAATAATCAATTAATATTATAAACAATGAGCAGCATATAGCAATACATCATTGCTACCCAATTAATTAGAATATTGGTGATACAATTAAAACCATATTGTAACCATATATAATGTGAAGTCAACGTCCTTTCGTCACAATGTCTTAATTGAACACAAGGCATAAATATGTCATCCTTGTTAAGTCCAATTATTTATTTCTTGATCTAGTAATCGACGTACGATCATGTGGGCCTAATATCTCATATTGTCCCACCTTAGCATGGCCATGCATTTCTACGTCGCATACCATCAAGAGGCCTATAGACATTACTCCTGTTATGTAGGAGGGACGAATCCTATCTACATCATTCACATTCCTCAACATGTTTCATTGCAGGCTCAATAACTATCTTTATAGTTGTCCTGTTACAGATAACGTTTAATAATATTAAAGCCTACAACTACATATGTTAGGAATCGTAGTGACTTCAAGTCGAAGGACTACTTCACTATGGTCATCATGAGAATCGCTTATGATACTTACATAACTATTATGCAGCGTTCTTATAGCGGGTCACTCGAGTATAAATATTCCACTAATATTTATACCTATGTGAAGATTTGATATCTTATATCTATGACCCGTGAAATGTAATCATCAGTACACTCACATAATAGTCTCAATGTATTATTATTATCCTTATTAATAATAATACTTGACTATGGATATTTAAGAATAATGTTCTATAATTCAATGGCATCTCACGGTCAAGTCATACTTGACGTTCCATTAAATGAACTACCAATTCTAAGCATTTTATTATGCTATAAATATGATCATTAAATACAACATAATAAATAAATGCCTCATATATAAAATATAGAATAAAGTCATGATACGATATATATAAATCCAAAATATATATTGGCCACTAGGGCTTACACCAACAGATACAATAAACAAGAATCATTAAGAAGCTCATCATAGGCTTCTTGCAAAGAGTCAGAGTTAGATACCTTATCTTCGTCCGACTCATCGTCCGAAGTATCATTAGCCATTAGGCAGAGATTTGCTTCCTCATTTGCTTCTTCTTCTTCCTCAGAAGAGTCAAGATCTTCCCAAGTGGCCATAAAGTTCTTTTTCTTCTTGAAGAACTTCTTCTTGTCCTTTAAAAAAGGACAATCAGCTTTGAAATGGCCTTGTTTGTTGCACTCAATACAGACCATCGGACTTTTGTCCTTGAACTCACCATGGTCCTTGAAGTTTTTCTTCTGGAATGACCTTCTTTTTAAGTCATTTTCCTTTCTCCACATGTTTTGAATTTTCTGGAGATGAAGGATAATTTGTCATCGTCTGATGCTTCATTTTTCGTCTGGTCAGCATCATCACTTGACTCATCAGCCTTTAAGGCCTATAAGCTGTTAGACTTTTGAGCTTTCAAGGTAATGCCTTTGCTTTCCTTTCTAGGGTTGTCAAGACTAAGCTCTTGCTCATGCACTTGTAGCGTACCCACTAGATCATCTAGGGTCAAGGTTGAGAGATCTTTGGCCTGGGTGATTGCAATAATAAGTGGCCTCCACTCCTTAGGCAAGCTCGTAAGGATTTTTGTAACATTCTTCTTGGTGGTGTATATTTTCCCAAGGGACTTCAAGTTGTTGATTATCGTCTAAAAGCGACCCATCATGTCCAGGATGGACTTTCCTTGTGCCATGGTAAACATCTCATACTGGCCAACCAACATGATAATCTTTGAGTCTTTTACCTTGGTAGTTCCCTCATGAAGATTTCACAAAGTGTCCCAGATTTGCTTGGTTGATTCACATGCGTGAATCTTCTGGAATTCATTTGGAATTAGAGTGCACATTAGAGCATATCTGGCTTTATGATTTTTCTCTATCTTGCTTCTTTCTGCATCCATCCATTCTTCTTCACCTTTTTTTTTTTTTTCTGATCCATCAATATTATGAATAATATTTGGACCATTTGTGATTATAGACCATAGCGTAGAGTTGGTACTCAAGATGAACCCTTGAAATTCTCCTTCCAGTAGAGATAATGAGTTCCATTAAAGAACGGTGGTCTTGTCATGGAAATGCCTTCCATAACTGTTTGACTCCCACTTGTCATACTTTGACCTGCCATATCTACTTGATAGGATCTTTCCTCTAACATGGCAAAGTGCTCAACCCAGAGGCTGAGCTCTAATACCAATTGAAGGAACCCGTTTGAAACACAAGAAGGGGGTTGGATTGTGTTTCTTAAGTTTTTAAAACTTTTTCATAAGCAGATATATTTTCGTAAAGGTTTGGATGCAAATATGTTAAAAGACACAGAGAGTGTGACCAAAAAAGGATTGGATGCTTGCTGTGATTGTTTACTTTTTAAAGATAAACGCTTTAAGAAAACAGTTCAATCCTAAGGGTTAGTTATAAGCAAACTACAGACAGAGATAAGGGAAAAAAGAATAACACAGATATTATCCTGGTTCACTCTTACCCAGGAGCTACGTTTAGTCCCCTCTACGTGAGAGCTTTTTCCACTATAATAAATCCTTGTTACAAGTATTCAACACCTCTTCAGGCAAGTATTCTACACCTCTTCATGCAACACTACATATTCTTTTATAGTCAAGCCTCTTCAGGCTCAAGTATTCTTCTTCAGCCAAGCCTCTCCGGGCTCAACCAAGATTGGTTTGAAAGAGTTTTATGTTCATCTAACTCACTATGTGTGAGGATATGAAACTTAAGAACAGAACTCTGAAGGATCAGCTCTACGCAGAAAGTGATATGAAAATGACTGAAAGAAAGCTTGTAAGCTTTTGCATGCTTTTGATTGCTTGAAGAATATCAATCGCTTTACTAAAAGATCACGTATCACACATGAATCACTGTTTACCCCTTGAAGCATAGCTTTACCACGAACACTGTGAGCACGTCAACAGCATTGATAAATCACGACCACTGCTATGGTGTGAAAGGCAACTTGATCTACATAGCTACAGAGCAGCAGATCCAAGGAACACTGCAGCTATCACCACAAGGGAGATGTTCTTCTCAATCACCAGTATTGCAAAGTACCAATATCTCTACTTATTCCACGCGACCAAACCAACGTCAGAGATAGCGTAGTGCTAGCTATCAGGATTAGAAGAGGCGCGACACTCAGAGAGAGAAAGGAAGCGCGATTGTCAATAGAGTACAGCGGCCGTTATTAGTGCTCCGTGTTGTGTCTAGCTTAAGTGACGTGTACAGCTTACTAATAGCTGTCACTCACTTAACCTAATCCACTTAGGCTACTCTACGCTACAGGCCCAATGTCTAATTATTAATTAAATCATATTTAATTAATCAATTAAATCAATTCCATTTAATTATTAATTAAATCATATTTAATTAATCAATTAAATTAATTCTCTGAACATTTGCTCTATGCGTGTGACCCTATAGGTTCTCAATTAATTGGCAATAATATTAATTATTATTAATCATATTAATAATCAATTAATATTATAAACAATGAGCAGCATATAGCAATACATCATTGCTACCCAATTAATTAGAATATTGGTGATACAATTAAAACCATATTGTAACCATATATAATGTGAAGTCAACGTCCTTTCGTCACAATGTCTTAATTGAACACAAGGCATAAATATGTCATCCTTGTTAAGTCCAATTATTTATTTCTTGATCTAGTAATCGACGTACGATCATGTGGGCCTAATATCTCATATTGTCCCACCTTAGCATGGCCATGCATTTCTACGTCGCATACCATCAAGAGGCCTATAGACATTACTCCTGTTATGTAGGAGGGACGAATCCTATCTACATCATTCACATTCCTCAACATGTTTCATTGCAGGCTCAATAACTATCTTTATAGTTGTCCTGTTACAGATAACGTTTAATAATATTAAAGCCTACAACTACATATGTTAGGAATCGTAGTGACTTCAAGTCGAAGGACTACTTCACTATGGTCATCATGAGAATCGCTTATGATACTTACATAACTATTATGCAGCGTTCTTATAGCGGGTCACTCGAGTATAAATATTCCACTAATATTTATACCTATGTGAAGATTTGATATCTTATATCTATGACCCGTGAAATGTAATCATCAGTACACTCACATAATAGTCTCAATGTATTATTATTATCCTTATTAATAATAATACTTGACTATGGATATTTAAGAATAATGTTCTATAATTCAATGGCATCTCACGGTCAAGTCATACTTGACGTTCCATTAAATGAACTACCAATTCTAAGCATTTTATTATGCTATAAATATGATCATTAAATACAACATAATAAATAAATGCCTCATATATAAAATATAGAATAAAGTCATGATACGATATATATAAATCCAAAATATATATTGGCCACTAGGGCTTACACCAACAGATACAATAAACAAGAATCATTAAGAAGCTCATCATAGGCTTCTTGCAAAGAGTCAGAGTTAGATACCTTATCTTCGTCCGACTCATCGTCCGAAGTATCATTAGCCATTAGGCAGAGATTTGCTTCCTCATTTGCTTCTTCTTCTTCCTCAGAAGAGTCAAGATCTTCCCAAGTGGCCATAAAGTTCTTTTTCTTCTTGAAGAACTTCTTCTTGTCCTTTAAAAAAGGACAATCAGCTTTGAAATGGCCTTGTTTGTTGCACTCAATACAGACCATCGGACTTTTGTCCTTGAACTCACCATGGTCCTTGAAGTTTTTCTTCTGGAATGACCTTCTTTTTAAGTCATTTTCCTTTCTCCACATGTTTTGAATTTTCTGGAGATGAAGGATAATTTGTCATCGTCTGATGCTTCATTTTTCGTCTGGTCAGCATCATCACTTGACTCATCAGCCTTTAAGGCCTATAAGCTGTTAGACTTTTGAGCTTTCAAGGTAATGCCTTTGCTTTCCTTTCTAGGGTTGTCAAGACTAAGCTCTTGCTCATGCACTTGTAGCGTACCCACTAGATCATCTAGGGTCAAGGTTGAGAGATCTTTGGCCTGGGTGATTGCAATAATAAGTGGCCTCCACTCCTTAGGCAAGCTCGTAAGGATTTTTGTAACATTCTTCTTGGTGGTGTATATTTTCCCAAGGGACTTCAAGTTGTTGATTATCGTCTAAAAGCGACCCATCATGTCCAGGATGGACTTTCCTTGTGCCATGGTAAACATCTCATACTGGCCAACCAACATGATAATCTTTGAGTCTTTTACCTTGGTAGTTCCCTCATGAAGATTTCACAAAGTGTCCCAGATTTGCTTGGTTGATTCACATGCGTGAATCTTCTGGAATTCATTTGGAATTAGAGTGCACATTAGAGCATATCTGGCTTTATGATTTTTCTCTATCTTGCTTCTTTCTGCATCCATCCATTCTTCTTCACCTTTTTTTTTTTTTTTCTGATCCATCAATATTATGAATAATATTTGGACCATTTGTGATTATAGACCATAGCGTAGAGTTGGTACTCAAGATGAACCCTTGAAATTCTCCTTCCAGTAGAGATAATGAGTTCCATTAAAGAACGGTGGTCTTGTCATGGAAATGCCTTCCATAACTGTTTGACTCCCACTTGTCATACTTTGACCTGCCATATCTACTTGATAGGATCTTTCCTCTAACATGGCAAAGTGCTCAACCCAGAGGCTGAGCTCTAATACCAATTGAAGGAACCCGTTTGAAACACAAGAAGGGGGTTGGATTGTGTTTCTTAAGTTTTTAAAACTTTTTCATAAGCAGATATATTTTCGTAAAGGTTTGGATGCAAATATGTTAAAAGACACAGAGAGTGTGACCAAAAAAGGATTGGATGCTTGCTGTGATTGTTTACTTTTTAAAGATAAACGCTTTAAGAAAACAGTTCAATCCTAAGGGTTAGTTATAAGCAAACTACAGACAGAGATAAGGGAAAAAAGAATAACACAGATATTATCCTGGTTCACTCTTACCCAGGAGCTACGTTTAGTCCCCTCTACGTGAGAGCTTTTTCCACTATAATAAATCCTTGTTACAAGTATTCAACACCTCTTCAGGCAAGTATTCTACACCTCTTCATGCAACACTACATATTCTTTTATAGTCAAGCCTCTTCAGGCTCAAGTATTCTTCTTCAGCCAAGCCTCTCCGGGCTCAACCAAGATTGGTTTGAAAGAGTTTTATGTTCATCTAACTCACTATGTGTGAGGATATGAAACTTAAGAACAGAACTCTGAAGGATCAGCTCTACGCAGAAAGTGATATGAAAATGACTGAAAGAAAGCTTGTAAGCTTTTGCATGCTTTTGATTGCTTGAAGAATATCAATTGCTTGTAAGCTCATGTTAGTGTCTCTTACTTTGCTTCTTCAAAGTGAAGGTATTTATAGCCCTCAAGACTTGAGCAACCTTGAAACTTCAATGGATGGCAAAAGAGTCGTTCTGATGGGCATTAAATGCATTATCCCGTTGAGTCTGATAGCTTGTATGAGAGGTTTTGAAAAGCAGGATAGACAATGAGGTTGATAGCTAAAAATGGTGCTGACATCTTTTCCTTGTACCCGAAAGTTACATACTGTCTTTCCTTTTAGAGATAGTCAAATCTTGTGTTAGGAACAGATTGGCTTAGGGATATTACACATTTACACATTGGATAAAAGTATAAACTACGCTAGTACAAGTTCGAGCTAATATAGAGTCTAGATATTTAATTATGATGGACTGTTACATTGGACTATGTATAAAAGAAACTTTTACAACAAAGAGTCTTTGGACTCAGATAAACACAAACGATAAGCATTCTTAGTCCAGCGTGGACTTTAGCGAACATAAGACTGAGGGTTTGGATGAACGATAAGTCTTTGGACTTTACTTAATCTACACACTTAAGATAAACGGGTTAGTCCATAACAAATTTTTGTTCACTTAATTTAGTCTTTTGTTAACATCAAAATCTTAAGGAGTTTATGTACCATAACCACTTTGGTTCCAACATAGTCATGCAAGGCAAGCAGTCAAGAAAAGCATAAAGTCTAGTAAGTTCGTTAATTCAATAATCGATTGAAAATAAAGGGTTGAGTTTGGTCCTTCACATGCCTTAATCTGATTTATCCTATACAATATATAGTTCATTAACTAATTGTGGTACGATCGTCAGTCAATTAATTAACTTTGCAAAGGGTGATCAATCCTTATGAAATTTAAAGCAATACGACAAATCCAATTGAATAAAGACAACATAAGATTATATTGAAATTGAGAAAAGCATCAAAAGGTATCAATACATAAGATCCACCATAGCCCTAGCTATGGATTTAGTCACACATAATCAAAGAAGAATACAAATCACCAAATTCATGAAATAATCCATAATCAAAACAGGAAAGAAAACCAAGAACGGAAACCCCTATTTGATAGGAATAGCCTTCAGTATCACAAGAGGAATCATCCACTCGCTTGCAATCAACGCCAAAATCTATGCAAAAGTTCTTACGACTCTAAGATGGTGCTCGTGTTTCAAGTTTCTCTCAAACAGTCGCAGCCCCGATTCTTAATCCTAGTTTGGGGTATATAGTGAAAAATCGTAACCAGAAAGTCCAAAACATTCATGTTACGTTTCACAGCCGTGCATAGGTTGTGGCTAAGTCATGTACGATCGTGCTTAACTGTTGCAAGGTCGTGCTTGCTTGCTTGCACAAACTATGCCTAAACTATGCATGGTCGTGCATGACTTCCTAGTTCCTAAAATTTGCTATTTTTCGTTCAAAAGTCCTAAAAACAACTTCTTTTTGCCAAAGTTCTACAACAACCTCTAAACTCATCAATTCTACAACAAACAAGGGAAAATATGTGAATTTAATGATTAAGTACTTAAGAATATAATAAAAATTCACCTAATTTTCCTGCAAGCAAACACTAAGAGTGACGAGTTATCAGCCATATACAAGAAAAACCCTCTAGGATTTAAAATATCAACAATATCTAGTGAACTTAACTTAAATATGCTGAAATTTATATTCTTTTGCTCAGCATACGGAGACTGACTTATTTAGTATCAGTTCTTGTTTATATGCATTATATATTTTTCAAAATAATTTATTTTCCTATGTGTCTATATAAAGAAACTCATAGTTGGCTTTGCTATAATTATTCTGTATGTTAATGATTTGAATATCATTAGAATTGCTTTAAGTTATTCCAAAAGTTTAGATGATCTTAAGAAAGAACTTGAAATGATATATTTAAAGTTTGTCTTAGCCTGCAATTCGAGCATGAACTTTTGTCTAACAAATTATAGATAAAAGTTCTTAAGTGGATTCTATAGATAAGTTATATCTATTAAGTACACTCGTGGTTGTTAGATCACTGAATGTAAAGAATATAATAAAGAGGTTATTGGACCTGAAGTATCATATCTCAATGTTATAAAGCATATATGCATATTGCTTAGGGGTGTTCACGGGCCGATTTGGTTCGGATTTGTATGAAAAAATAATCTGAATCAATCAAATTTAATCAGTTCGATTCGGATCGTCAGTTTTTTTCCAGGAAATCTGAACCAAACCAACCCGTTACGTGTTGGTGCGGATCGGATTGGTTCTAATCCGATCAAAAATGAAAAAAAACAAAAAAACAAAAAAATCTTCTAAAAACTGAAATACTTGTTCTAACACAACACTATCAACACATACGGTGAAAGTTAAAAAGAAATGTCATACAATAAATCCTTCTACAATTGATAAACAAATCGTTCACATTTTCCTTCAAAGTTTCACAAAGATGTAGATGAACAAAATAGGATGAACATTCTGGATTTGCTTTGTGATAACACTCTGCAATAAGAAGAGATGAGAGAGAACCAAACCCCAATTAGAATGGAAAACACAAAATGAAAGACACAAAACAAGAAGAGATGAGAGAGTGAAGCTTAACGAAGGTGCGAACGGCGGCCCGCGATGGGTTGCGCGATGCTGTGCTAGAAGAATCATGCGCTATTGGAACCAGGCGAAGGCCATGTGGCAGCTGGTGGAAGAATGGAGGTCGTGCGTTGTAACAAGGAAGCGCGACAGCTGAGGTGGAAGAAGCAAGGTTGTGCAAAGGTGGCCGATGGAATGGCGGGCTGAGGAAGAAGAAATGGAGAACCCTAGATCTGAATGTTTTCGAGCGGCGGCGTGGGTAAAAGGTAAAGACTCAGACTCTCAAAGGGTTACTAATTTAGTCTTTAGGTAGGAATAAAACTTAAAACTAATAAAAATTAAAATAGAATACAGATAAATGTAATATTAATATATAGAAAAAATAATAAAATATGATAGTTCGGTTTTGTTCGGTTTGGTTCAGATTTAAAATCTCTAAATCCGAGAATCGAACCAAACACCATCAGATTCTCATTGGTTCGGCTCGGATCGAACCCGAACACTAAAAGAATCTGAACCAATTTAATTGGTTCGATTTGGTTCGCCGGGTTGATCGGGTAGATCTGAACCAATGAACACACCTAATTGCTAAATAATTTAGGGTTTGTTATGATATTTTGTGAGTTTTACTAGCAATACATAGTTAATCACTAATCAGAAGACATATGAATCAAATTAAGTATATTTTTCTATATGTTCGAAGCATTATTTTATTCCTTAGAGGGAGAAAATCAAGATGTTGCAATATATATTTGCTTCTAAGAGGGGGATAAAAATGTAGTCCTTTTCCCTTTATTAAGGTTTTATCCTACAAGATTTTCCTTTATAAATTTTTAAATGAGGAAGTTTTTATGTAAAGGATGTTATACTCTTTTTTCTTCCCTATGGTTTTTTTCCCAACAATTTTTGCCTAGTATGATTTTAATGTGATATGTCCTTCATGGACATCCAAAAGCGAATGTTATGAATAATATTCAAGGTGGATCTCGAAGAGCTACGATGCTCGACTTAAAGATATTTTATGATTGGTTGTATTTTTTAGGTGAAGTAAGTTACAAATGAATATTGTACTCTTTTCGTTTCACTTAATTTTTATCCCTTTGGATTTTCATTGCAAGGTTTTGGTAATGCATATTTATGGTGTATATTCATCCAAGCGAAGCATTGTAAAACAAGCAAATTTTGCTTGGTGGATGTCTACTTTGATTCAGAATTAAGATTGCTATTACTGAATGAAGAATCAGTAGAGAGTGTGTAGAAAGTGTAGGCATTTTAGTTACAGTTATTTATAATTAGTTAGTTACATTTCTATTATTCTTGTGTTATTATGTTAGTTTGACAACTATTGAGCTATCCACGTGTAACAATCATAGAGCCTTTGCATTATGTATAAATGCATACTTCCTTAGTCTAATGAATCACTTCTTACGGCTATGTGTTTTTGTCATCCATAAGATGGTATCAAAGCTTTCCAAGGAGCTCTAGTTCCAATGCGTCCACATTTTCTGTTGTGCATTCTCTTCTCTTTGTTCTCTCCACCTTTTCTCTCTCTTCCGTCATGGTTAACTAGAGCTCTACACATGATCACTAACCAATCTTTCAAACCCTTATTTTCTACATCCAAACGAGAATCCATCGCTGGTATTGTTTCTCCTCCATTGAATGGCAAGAACTACCTTAGTTGGGCTCGACCAATGGGGTTAGCTCCACTTTCCAAGAACAATTTCAATTTTGTCAATAAAAGCATCAACCCGTCATTGATTTGAGATCCATTCTGTGGAGCGTGGTGTTGAGACAAAAACCCTCTTGAACTAAGGTTTTAATGTAATAAAATTTCTGAAGCAAATTTAAGCTTTTCAAAGAAGAGAAAGACTAATGGTTGAACTTGAGATGAGTCAAATAACAATATATTAATTTACATCAAGTCAATCTCAGAAAGAAAGTCTGAACATTCATAAGGATGCAAAAAAACTCAGAAAGGAAGCTAGAATATTCAGAAAGTTGCAACTACTCATAAAGATATTAATCTTCTAAAACATCAAATGATCAAGTTCAGATGTGCAAACTCACTTCACATAAGAAATGAACCAAAAATAAATGACATTGCTCAGAAGGGTTATTCTAGCTACAAAAGATAAAGCAACTCAGAAGGTTTATTCCAGCTTTAGACAATGAAAGCATTAGACATTACTTATAAGGTTTATTCCAGTTTCAGAAGATAAGATCTGACATGCACTCATAAGTCTCATCAGAAGAATATCATAAGTTTCATCAGAAGCTACTGAAGACTACAAAGTAAACAAGCTTCTAAACATCTAGTAGCAAGGAAAATGATCAATCATTATCCTCATACATTTATATGGAACCCACTCATAAGTATCAAGGTTGTAAATCGCAATCAGAAAGTAGTTTGACAAAGCTTCATCAGAAAGGTCCATCAGGAACTTCATCAAAAAGGTCCATCACGAGCTTCATCGGAAAGGTCAACAAGTCAAAGCTGCTACAAAAGAGAAAATGACAACTAACACTTTACAAAACGGTTAGTTGGAGCTTGGAATCTATTTATACTAGCGGTTAACATTGAATCAAACTCAGAACACAAGAATCGAAAGAGAAAATCAAGAGAATCAAAGCAAACTCATCAGCTGAAAGCCGTCAAGTTTTTGAGTTCATAATGTTCATCTCTTTTCATCTATTTTGACTCCCATATTGTGTTCTCATCTGTAAAAGTTCAAAGGAATGATTTACAAATTGCTTAAAAATTTATTCATTGAGTTTTGTATAAGCTGTCACAAAGGGTTTTACCCAACCATTTCAATTATAAACTCGTGTTTGTAACACCCCGATTTTCTTAATATTTTAATTAGTTAGTATTTAAGTAATTTTATTTTATTGGAGGGTCTAGAAACTTTAATAAATTATTCCGAGGCCATAGTCACGTTCTACGCCATCATAGGAGACTATGGTTAAGTTTTGAGCCGAAAACTCAAACGGAGCCCGATCTATGTTTTTTCGGATGATAGTGTTTTTCTACTATCAAGACCTCATTTTGACTAACGATTAGAACCACTAGTCTTAGAATTCGATCCTCTACCTATTTTCTAAAATGTGTCCTGACGTCCAAAAATATAAATAATATTTTATATTCGGGCCGATAATCAATTGGGTAGACGATTCAAGCCGTGTTAGGGTTTTTCGAGACCCACGAACAGATAATCTTTATGTCAAAACTGTGTCAAGTTATTTGAGGACTCATACCAGTGTCGTGATGATTTCAAAATGTTGGGACATGCATTGACCAAATTGCCCTTGGTTAATTTTTGTTACTAATTACTTTTACTATTACTTAACTCCTAAGTTTCCTAAATAAATATCCAATCTTCCACCCTCACTCTCTCATTTTTCGGCCAGAGAACAGGCCCCCCCTCCAAACCTTTTCTCCTTCTTTCTCTTCTTTCTTTCTTTTCTTCTCACAATTTCTCCATTGTTGGAGCTTAGAAAAGCTTGATTTTGTGAAGCTTCTTCACTCATTTTTGAAGGAGATCATCGTAGGAGGTAGTTAGCTCTCTATCTCTCTCAATCTCTCTTTATTCTCCTTTAATTTCTATGGTTAGAAATGTTAGGGTTTTTAACCCCAAACCTTCAAAATTCAATGAAAAATTGTAAAAAAATCAGTTTGATACCAAACCAATTTCTATGTCCTAGGTTCATGACATACTTGTATGGTCCAAGAGCTTAGAGCCACGAAACCTCTCTAGGGTATTTAACCATAGAGGGGCCGAAACCCCCTATTGAGTAGGGTAGGGTTTTTGGTTGGTTTTTGATGTTTTAAATTGATATCTAGGGTTATAACAGTTAGTTAGGGTGCTATCCAAGAAATGAGAATTTTTGGAGCTCCCTAGCTATTTTTCATATTTTTCATTCAATAGGACCGAACCCTAGGTGTAACGACCCGGACTGCTTTAAGGATTGCCGACTGTCCCTACAAGAACCGCCACTGTTTTTGGGGTTTTCTGGCCACCGTTTGGCCTCCCTTTCCAGAAAAGAACCAACCACGTGGAAGGCGGCATCTTCCTCCACGTTTTGGACCAAGCACCGCCACTGCCACCGCCGTGCGCCGCCACTGTGCGCCACCGCCGGAGCCGCTCTTTCTTCCTCTTTGGTAAAAAAATCCTTCATTCCTTTCTCTTGGCTTTTGATTTCATGAGGAACCCTAACCCTAAATCCCCAATTTAAAACCCTAGCATTTTAATTTCATGCTTTAAATGTGAAATTGATTATGTTTTTATGCAATTAAGTATATCAATTTCAAGTTTCCTATGTCAATTGTTCAATCCCCCTTTGAATTCGGATTTCCCCAATTTTACTAAATCCCTAAACCTTTATCTTACTATAATCATGAAATTAATTCTGTTTTAGTGCAATTAGGGTAGTTAATTAATGATTCCCTAAGCTAATTTTATATTTCCGTGACCAAATTGGTTTTTCCCAAATTGATTTTATTAGAAAAGTAATTCTGTTGGACTAAGTACAATATTTAAATTCATTAGATTATGTTTTTAAATGATGATTAATTAATTGATATGTTGCTTGGATGCTGAATGTGCTTGGATGTTATCTCTTGGTTTTTGGTTGTGGCTATGCTTACTTGGGGGAGCTGGATATGCATTCTTGGAGTTGTTGTGGAGTTGGGACGTCAATGCCACCTTCAGCCACCTCTGGGAGCTGATGCTTGGAGTTGCTCATCAAAGAGACTTCATTTAAGGTAAGGGGATAAACCTGAGGAACTCCATTTCCGACAGCTATGTGCTGCATCGGTGTTTGTATTGTATTTAAATATTCTGTATCTAATTGTTGGTTGATTGTTTGGTTTACTGCTGTTGATTTGAGTATGTATGATATAACTGCTGATATATTTGAATACATGCTATAATTTTTGAGTAAATATATGGATGTATCGTGTGCCCTGCTGTGGAATTTAAGGCGTTAGAGGACCTAATTTTGATTAGGATCCGACATCGTGTAACTTAAAAACTTTAAAAGTCTGAAATGTTAAATTGAGGAAATAAATATGTTTTATTGTTTCTCGGTTTAATTTAAGAGAAAATAAATGAATTATCTCTTTTGAAATAAAATATAATAAACAGCTGCTTTTAAGGAAAATCAACTTAAAAGAGCAAAGTTGTGAAAATGTGGTTTTTAATAATGAAAAACGATGTTTTTAAATTAAATAGGATGTTAGAAACCTTTATTAGTTTTTAAATTAATAAAGTTAACCGTTTGAGCAAAAGCGTTTTAATAAACATGATTTACAAAATTTATTGGTTTTATCCAAGGAAAGGATTTTACAAGTTTTGTTTTAAGGTTTGTATTTTACCGAAAAACAACAAAAGGAAAAGAAATTGTCTTTAGACTAAGTTTTGTTTTATAGAAAACCGATCTCCGATACTTACTATCCCAATGACTTTGTGTAAGTATCGGAGATTTGGGTTTTTGATTTTCGAGTTTTCAAGAAAAGTGATTTTAAAGCTTAGAAACTAGAAATCGAGATGTCGGGGTTCTAGGGTTCTGCAGAACACGTGGATCAAGGATCCGTGTTAGCTGTGGTCCTGTCAGCTTAGGGACGATCTTTATGGTCCTGTAAGCTTGAGGATGTTTATATGATCTTGAATCCAACGTTCTAGACTGGTGCATCGGTTAAGGATGTTTGGGTTTGAACTGTTTTGGACTAGATGTCCTGTTTTGAGAAAAACGTTTTTGAGGCTTAAAGAGTCTAAGACATTGTGGTAGTTGTTAGCGTTGTTGCTACAACGAGGAAATATTGATGCGACAAAGATCAATTATCGGAAACTAGATAGTTTCTCATGCATTTTGTGTGTTGGGCAGACGTGCCATGAAATGGGGGACCTTGATAGGCAAGGGGAACCTAAGATGACTTAATGTCATTATGTAACATTGTGCCTTGATGGACAATGATGTCATACGTGCCAGGGAGAGCGTATTGTGCCCAGTGAAGAGGACAATATAGTATGACTTATACATCGTGAGTACCACTGACATGTGCGTCCATGTATTATTTCCTGGAAGGTTACGTGCTCATGTTTGGCCGAATGTTGATTATGGCGTTTGTTATTGTATCCTGTGGGGCAATGACGTTGAGTCTGATCAACTCGTATTTATGGTGATGGGATTTTCGGAAATCTAGAATTGAATATTAGTTGAGATATATGGAAATGTTCATGCATACGTTTAGAGAATAACGTTGATTGTGGGGTACGAAACCCTTGTGTTTTACTGTTAGTACATGGATATATATGTTGTACTAGACTATGCATGATGATACTTGTGGGATATGCTTATATGAATCTGCTGTATGTGTTTGAGTATATGGTTGTCGTTTTTGGATTCAAACATTGTTTTCTCACCCTTGCCTCATGTTGGACACCCTGTTGTGTTTTTGGATACATGTACAGATGTTTATCAACAGTCCTCTAAATCACTCCGGGACCCTATAGCTTGAGTGCTTGAGGTTGACGACGAAGAGGTGTAGTTTATTGACGACGAGACCCGAACTCATTGGTACGACTTATGTTAGACAGTAAGTTTTATTGTCCATAGAATTCTTTTGTCAAACCAGCTCTTAAGATTTATAAATGTGTAAGTTCAGTCTTCCGACTGTGACTATGAGTGTTGTGTATTGAGAGATTCGAAGTATGTATGCCTAATGGCAGAACTTGAATTATTGTCATATGTGATGAGTTTCATTTTGTTTCCTTGGATTGTTAAAGCTTTTCTTTTGGTATCAGATTTCCGCAAATACTATAGAGTTATTTTCGAAAAAGTCTTTAGTTAATAAGGGTAAATGGATATTTTGGGTTACAAAAGTGACACCCGAAGGAGAGGGGTGTTACACTAGGGGTAGTGCAATAGGAGAAATCTTTACTTTTTGAGCTAATGCCTTCATTGATTATGTTTAGGGATACCGAAAGATCATTGATCCAAAAGTTAGGAACTTTTAGACATCCCTAGCCTAATTAATTAAATAGGGACAGTAGCTAATCCTAATGAATTAGGGAGTTTTTGATTTATTTGTATTAATTTCTAGTTGTGTTTTGTTGTATAGAAACGGACAGGACTCGAACATCCAACAGCGCACCCGACTGACAGCTGCGGAGTCGTAGCCGGAGCTGCACGAGGAAATCACTAAGGTGGGGAGAAAGAACTAATATCATCGGGAAGGCAAGCGTAGTATAGAGTATATATATCTATGTAGGGGAACCATAAAACCCTACTAGAGGTTGAGCCCTGGATAAAGTGCCTAGACCCTAGGTGTAGGTACTTTTGGGCTATCACCGCTAAGTTGATATTATGAATGATGAGACTAATTGAGGTTGATTGTGTTGAATTATTTAATTGATTACCTGTTGATTTTGTTTTGGTGAGCTGTTTGTTTGATGAACTATTGCCTGAATTTATGATGATAACTGTACTGGAAAGATCTTCTGTTGCGATGTTATTGTGATTGGTTGGTTGAGTGTTGATGAGATTATGGTGAGCGATGATGTTGTTCGGGTTGATATCGTTGTGGTCCCGACCGTGGAACTGTGGCTCATAGACGCAGGGTGTCGTGATGCTGATGCTGATGTGATGTTGATGACGACGTGATGTGATGTTGATGTTGATGTGATGCGATGTGTCATCGTCGTGAACGAATGTTTAGGTGTGAGGTTCCGATATAAACCTGCGACGGATGTTTGTTGCATTTTCATATCATTTCATACCACAGCATTTGGTCCCAAAGGGGGATGTCCAATTAAGGACGTTACTTAAGATCCCGAGGCGGGATGTGATGTGATGTGATGTAATCCCGACGGGGAAGTCCAATTGGGGACGTGATGTATCGGCTGACATGCATATAGGGAAGACAGCATATACATAGGGACTCGTATCCCTCTTATAGGCTCATTTGAGGGAATGATGTTTGATATGATTGTGATGGGTGACTTAAGAGATGGATGATGTTGTGTAGTATATGTTATCTGTGTTGTGTGATGTACATAGATACACTGCACTGCTGCCCCTCTCCCACATTGAAGAGCTGGACGGCGTTCCATACGAGCCTGACGCCGGAGGACGTGCCACGGACCCTAGCCTCGAGAGAGTGGGCAGTGATCGTGTTTAGCCGGAGGATTGTCTCTCGGCCTACTTTTCATGCTTTTATTTTAGTCTGTATTAATATACTCGTATGCTTTACTTTACTACTGTAGTCCCACTGACGGGGCAACTGATGTATGTGATATAGTTCTTTATATTTTAAGCTATGTACTCTGAAGCGTTGCATGCCGAGTGTTTGATTGCTTCCGCGCTAAATTTTCCGCTTCGCTTCGTATTAATAAGACGGGCTAACATTTATAATGCGATTAAGGTTAGTTAATATCTTAGGTTCTACTAATGGGACGACGAGTCGTCTCAGTGTTTGTGTTCTCCCAAGCTAGTTAGTGAGAACTAGTGTTGGTTTGAAATTGGTTTGAAGCATGCAGAGTCTTGTACTTGAAGAATACTGGTGTTTAAGCTTATAGAGGCTTGCTGTGAAAGAATATTGGTAATGGTCAGAAGAGGCTACGAAGAATACTTGTATTTAGTGTTTGAATAGTGGAAAAATCGAACATGTGTTGGGACTGGACGTAGCCCAAGGGTTGTTTGGGTAAACCGGGATAAAATCTCATGTGCAGTATCTCTACTCCCTTGAACTCTTTACATTTCTGCACTTTGAGTTTCCATTCAAAACCATTTTATGAAGTTAAGCTTTTGAATATCTTCTGACTATAAAAACAAGCTTCTGAACACTTTTCAAAGTTTTATACTATTTTATCATTTATTAGAATCAAGCTTGTAACATTTTTTATCAGTTTTGAGAAAACCACATTATACTCAGAAAGAAAAAGTTCTTGATCAGAAACTTCTAAACATTACACTATCAAGATTCTGACCAATCTTTTGAGCATTCACAAGTCATTCTGCATATCATTTTGCTTACTGCTCAGAAAAATCATTTGACTTAAATTGATTTATAAAATGAAGTTCAATATAACTCAGAAGGTCATCTTTCTGAGTTATATACTAACCAACTTTCATACTTGTTGATTGCCAAGTTTGATCTTGAGCAATTTATCACAAGTATTTTCTTGTCCAGAAAATTTTAAGGTCACTATTCAACCCCCCTTTCTAGTCACTCTATACCATTTCACATGAGAACACTGTAATACTATGTTATTGGCTTGGACTCATCACTTAATTTCAGATTCCATTTTTCAACGAACTCTATGGATTGATCATGCTTTAGACGTATGGACAAATCTTCAAGACAGATTCTCCCAAGGTGATATGTTTTGAGTTTCTGATATTGAAGAATGTCTTTATCATTTGCATCAGGGTGACCTCATGGTTTCTGATTATCTCAACCAGCTGATGATAATTTGGGATGAATTGGAAAATTTTAGATCACTCCCTCAATGCAAGTGTACAATCCATGTGCTTATGGTGATTTTCATTGATGCGCACCTACAAAGATCAAGACTATATGATTCGCTTCTTCAAAAGGCTGAATGAGTAATATGCTCATGTCAGATCCCAAATTATGCTAATTGATCCCCTTCCTAAAGTTGCGAAGGTTTTTTTCTTGGTGGGTCAATAAGAACGACAATTGAATGAACCAATAGTAATTGATTCTGAAGTTGATCAGTCTAAGACTTTCACTGCAACTTCAAATCAAGCTAGTGCAACATGCTACAATAGAAGAGGTGGATCTTTCAACAGAGGAAATGGTTGAGTTATTGGATGTAGAGGATCAAATAAGGTGTGCACACACTACGGAAGAATTAACCACACGGTGGACAGTTGTTACTACAAATACGACTTCACTCCTAGATATAAATCCAATAATGCACAAAGTACCAATGATGTTAACTCTAATGTTGCTCTAATGAATGTTCAGTCTGAACAAGACTTCAAAGGATCAAATGTTGGTTTTAAAAATGAGTAGAACCATAGCATTTTGGCATTGATCCAGCAATCTAACCATTACTTCCCCAAATGTGCAAGTTTCTAATTTGGTCCAGTCCACAACTTCAGCTTTGAATACCAATCCTCCAATCGAGTAGGTAAAAAAATTCAGAAAAATCAATTTAAGAATTGAATTGATATTCAAGAAAGCACAGTCCCCGGCAACAGCGCCAAAAACTTGATGCGTGAAATCCGTAAGTGTATGGTTTCGTTGTCAAATAATAAAAAGATCAAATCCACAGGTACCGTGATTATGAATACCAATTAATTAATAAATCGATTAAACCAGACAAGAAAGATTGATTAAGAATTTAGAACCAAGTAATAAATTGAAATAAGAAAGAAAAGAAAATAAAGAAAAGGTTTTGCGAAATCAGGATTTGGGTTTTGAAAATAGGAAAAGGAATTTCCAGGAATTGGTTTACCACAAAACCGCTTATGCTTCTGAATCGACTACCCATTATTAATTAAGAATTGCTTTGAAGGTGAATTTATCCTAATGAAGTTAATGTTCTCTCTCGAGAAACAATAACCATGCCCAAATAAACCAACTCCAATTCTCGTGGTAATTGTATTTAATTTAGACCCATTAAGGTTTGTGACAATTCATTGAAGCTTCGAAGGACCGCTTCTAACTCTCGCCTTTTAAGTCTTAAGTTCAACCCCTATATACCTAGGTTCACTTCTCAGTCTCTCCCTAGAATATCTAACACATGCAAATAAGCGACCGCCAAATTCACAAGTAATTAAAGCAATAGGAATTGAATTGAAAGCAATTGTAATTAACAAAAAGGAAACATCAATTCATTTACATAAACAAGTCGTGGGCATTTCCCCAATTCCTAGAAATAGAGAAACTACTCAAGCATTGCCATAAACATAGCAAGCTTGATTAAGAAAAACTTGAAAAACAAAAGGGGAGAAGAGAAGAGATGGGAGGAGAATATAAATTCTAATTCTAAACCAAAACCACCAAAATCCAAGTAAAAAATGCTCAATTTCAAGCCTAAGGGTCCTATTTATAATTTAGGGTAAAAAAGAATCCAAATCTCACTCAAATTCTAATTAAAACACATAATGAGTCACAACCGTGATGGAGATCACCCCCTGGTCGTGATGGACTCTATTTTGTCCCTTTTTGCGTCTTTAAGCTCCTATTGCATATCAAATCAAGCAAATCTTCATTCCAACTCTTCCAAGCCTCAATTAGCATCAAATCTGAACCAAAACACGTAAAACACAACAGTAATCCATTCTAAAAGAAAAACTAATAAATTATTAAATAAAATGCCTAAACTAACCTGAAAATGCATGCAAAATGAAAATAAAATATGATGAGGAATCACACTCATCACCTGTGCTCAATAGGAGCGCACCTGTGCCGTAAAATGTGGAAGTTTGACGCTAAGGAGCACTACCGTGTCACAAAACATGAGTTTTTTACACTTATGAGCACGCCCTTGCTCATCTAAGCACGACCTTGCTCTTAGAAAAGAGCATGACTGTGCTGGTTAAGAGCATGCATGTGCTCGACGTTAGAATGCAAGAATACAAGTTTTTAAGAGAGGGAAACTTGGGCAACCCCAATATAAAGAATCCTAAGACACGTTAGTGCAGCTACAAACCCTAATAGCACCCTAAAACACTCTCTTACTGCCTTTGTGGACTCAAGGTCTTGGAGTGATCGAAGTGGGAGAAGGAGCTTAAGGGATAAGAGAAGAAGGAGATCATGGAGAAATCCTTGGCATATTCGTGGAAAAGCGCATGGAGAATTCTTAGAGGTCTTCAAGAGGTGAGTAGAAGCTACATTTTCACACCCTTCCATGCTGCAAACGGTTTTGGGAAAAGGGTTTTGAATTATGTAACACCCCCCTCGGGTGCTACGTACTCGAACTCGATTGCGAAAAACATAAACAAAATAAAATACTGGTTGCTTTCGGAAAATACTTTAATTAATTAAATACGTTTGAAAATGTGGGTCGAAAAATTTTCTTCATGCATCAAGTAATTCAAACTCAAGACAAAGGAATAAACTTTATAACACACCTCAATGTTTAAGATCCATACTAATATAATCATGACATTAGTTAGCCAAAGCATATAAGTTCCTTATAAACTTAGTTTAACTAATAGAGTAGGTTCAGATGTAGTATATCATATTACAGACTTAAAAATATGGTCAACATACACACAACAGATAAAATATAACTACCTCAAAAGTCAGACTCCTATGCTGGTCGGGCTAAAAGTAGCCATTGGGATACAACCCCAAAGTCAGCTCCGATTCCCAGAGGAATTCGGATGGATCCTCTTTTCTGCTCCTTCAAAAGACTCCGTCATCTGAGTCATCACGTGTCCGCGGGGACCTATGATCAACATCTGTACATGTATTCCAAAAACACAACAGTGTCCAACATGTATAGGCAAAGGTGAGATACTCTTTTGATAAGTTTACCACGATAACCACACAAGCGACAAACAACAGATACATCCACATATAAATATAGTCTTAATAAAAGATATTCATACAACATAATATCTCAAACACTATCATGAGTTATCACAATGCATGAGACTTCAATATCATCTTTCTAATTCATGTTCTACGAATGTTCCTACTTCCCTTCATCGAGCGATAGGCCGTAAATACACTCGAAACACAATTGTTCTCATGAGTCGGCCTCTCAATTTAGGTCTGAACTCCAATTGTTCCGAGGTACCACGTCATAACCATTTCCTGAATAGTCAAGTCTCTAATTGAGTTCATTCGTATTGGGCAACCGATTTACCACAGCACGGGGTCGCGATGCCTCCGGCCACTTGTGAAGTTTCGAACACAAAATGCCCCTATAGACCTAGTGGTCTTAACTGGCTCATATTCTCAACTACTTGAGTTGTAACTCGTTTTCAAATGGCACATCTGCTATTTCATGTATGTACACAGAAAGTTCTGTTTTCTTTTTCGTTCATTCTTTCTTTTGTCGAGGCATATAGCTTACGACTCGTTTTAAAGGACATTAAGTCCGTTCATTCAAAACACAGGACACGAAGTCCGAGTGCTCAATCCAAAAAACACTAGCCCGACGTCTCGATCGCTAGGTTTGCATTTATCTCAAAAGATCATCATTTTTCTTTTGGTCTTATTTTCACAAAACAACTTTGGAACAACAAAACTCAGTTTCATTGACTTGAACTAAGACATTTCTTTTTCAAAGAAAACATTTTCCGAAAAAAACTCTTTTTCGTAAACAAAATCGTTTTCTAAAAGTTTCACCTCTTTTCAAAACGTTTTTCTTAAACAAAACTCAAATTTGCAATAACTTTCCCAAACCACTTTTTCCTGTTCAAAAGAACCTAACTTTTCAAAAAGGAAGAGTTACTTTTCTTGATAAAGCAACATGTTTCCCAAGATTCCTTTTTTATTTCAAAATCCGGTTTTCAAAATTTTGATTTCGGTTTTCGAGTATTTTAATTTTCTTTCTCGGGTCATAGCCAGTCCTATACTCTTAACCAATCCAGGATATATATATATATATATATATATATATATATATATATCGCAAATCAACATAATCAATATATCTCAGTCAAGGCATCCATGCCACAATTCATATTCAAATAATCAATCACGTTCATAACACAGCTTTCAACCAATCCGGTATATATATATATATATATATATATATCAATCTCAATTCAACAATAGCACATCAATCAATCAAAAATACCATGAGACTATCAAAATCATTATGATGTAACTCCCTTTACCTCTCTAAATTCCTAATCAATTCCCAAACGGTTCTCGATTCCGATTCCGGTTTCGTCCGTGTCGCCTAAAACAATCAAGCACAATTCAATTCCCAATAACAATCAATGCAAAATAACAACATCAAAAAATAATTTTCCTTCCCCAAAAATGGTCTAAGGTTCGGCCAAAATTGGTAAAAAGGGTTAGGGGTTTCATTTGGTTCCAATCTTTTGGATGGTTGGTTCTTAAGCATAGTTAATACTAAATCAAGTCCTATTATCCAAAAATTTAAAACAAAACTCAAGGTTCTACACACTCATAAGTTTCGGCCATGAAGAGAAAAATGGGCTAGGAATTTATTTGATCTTCCAATCACTTGGATTTTAGGACAATAGGAAAGGTAAGCATGGAATCAAGTGTTCAAAGTCAAAATATTGAGAAATCCATCATTTCCCCCAAAACTTAGGGTTCGGCCCTTTCAATTTAAATTGGCTAGGATGAGATTTTGATCAAACACTCTTGGATAGAGGTAGAAGGTGATGAAGCTAGCTCAAAGAAATTGGTTTCCCATTAAAAGGATTTTTCTACACTTTTCTAGGAATTTTTGAAAATTGGCTCATGAAGTTGGAACTCAAGAAATCAAGTTCTTAAACCATGAAATAGGAAGATATTCATGAAGCTTAGAAATCATAGAAGTGATCTTACCTATTGAATGATGAAGAATGGTGAAGAATCACACTTTTCTCTCAAAGATTCAAGCTTTTTTTCTTAAGAAAATGGTGCTTTGGTTCAAGGAAGAAGATGAAGTGAATGAGAGAAGTGTTTGAATCTCTCATATGCTGGTTTGGTGCGTGGGAGGGGTGGGCTGAATGGGCCAAAAATTGGGTCACTTAAGGGCATTTTGGTCTTTTTCTTCAAGGACTAAAATATCATTTAGGAAAAGGTCGGGGGTATTTTGGTCTTTTCGCGTCTAGATATTTTCAAATGTCATGATGACTCTGGAACGCTTTCCCATGTGATGTGACATCAAGATTATACGTTAGCGGGTTCCGATAAATCCAAATGCAGCTCCGTTCTTCACCCGATTGAAGATTTCATTCGAACGAAGGTCAAGAAGTGATTTTTTTCAAATTTAACGAAAACGCGGGAAATTAAATTCTAAGACTTACTATCTCATTCACGGGTCAAACGGAGGTCTCCTGAGCAGTAAAATCTTACTGTCAGTGAAAAAACGTGGACCCGACTCCGTTTGAGTTTTCAGGTCAAAATTTAATCGTAGCTTCGTATGATAGCATTGAGCATGAATATGGTCTCGGTTTATTTTATTTCATTTTCTAAATCCTCGAATAAAATATAAAATTAATTATTCTCTTATTGTTATATAAAAGCAGTGAAAAAATCGGGGTGTTACATTACTACCCCTCTAAAAAAAAATTTCGTCCTCGAAATTACGTACCTTGAGGGACGAACCCGTGTCCCATTTTATGATCCAGAACCGGGTTGGGGATGGGTTAGGGTTACCCTTCGGGTTACCCGGCCCGTCCCAAATATAACTCTTGTTTTTTTTTTTACTCAGCCCTGACTCCTAACTCACCTCCCATTCCCAAGCCCAACCCAACACACACACACACATTTCATCGCTTCTCTTCTCAGTCTCGATCTATGCTCAGTGTCTCACTTCTCTGTCTCTCAGTCACACACACACACGATTAGATTAGGGTTCTCATTTCTCAGTCTCAACTCAAGCATCCAGGAGCAGCCGCTTCACGATCCAGAAGCCACCGCTGCACCCGCTGGAGCCACCTTCGCACCCGCTGGAGCCACCGCAAATCGCAAAGCTCACCTCAACCCGAAATCTCGGCCCCATACACCATCCTCTACGCCGCACTTCACCCTCTGTAATTTCCCCAGGTAATACTCGTCTCCATAGCCACCGCAAATTGCAGAGCTCACCTCATAGCATGCCTTTTATTTGCTTCAATCAAACTATTTTTGGCTTCATATTCTTAGGTTTTATCTTTCTCGGTTTGGTATTTTTTTGATATCACAAAAATGAGCTCTATGTTGTTTTCTGTAATTGGTTAAACCAATTGAGTTCTCTGTTCTGTGATGCTCTGTTTTTACAAAGAAGCATTTGATCCCATTGTCCCACACTCCCTCTCGAAAATTATTCTGAGTTCTCTGTTCAAACATTAATTTTTTGCTTCTTTGATCATTATTTTTTAGCTAAAAAGAAATGGCAGATGACCCAATCCCTCCTACTCCTACAAACATAGATCCAGCTACAACTTTGCTTCCTACAACCTGAGGTTAAGGGCATTAAAACTGAGGTTGAGGGAGAGGGTAGTAAGGGTAGGAAATCCATGGTTTGGAATCATTTCACTAAGCTTCCCTTAACGGAGACCAAGGGAGTACACAAGGCCAAATGTAACTATTGTCGTTCCATATATCTATGTCACCCAAACACACATGGAACGAATTCTTTGAACAAACACTTACGTAGGTGTCATCAATGGATATTTACTAAAGTGGGAAAGAAGGGAACAATCCATGGTTATATGCCAAACATTAATGAGGGAGAAGATGCTTTAGATGGAAAAAAACGTGTTGGCTATAACCTAGACGATTGTAGGAGGGCCATGTCTGAATTTGTTATATGTGATGAAATGCCTTTTAAGGTTGTAGAAGGGCGCGGGTTCCGTAAATTGATGAACCGATTAGAGCCTAGATTTACAGTACCATCTAGGTTCACAATTTCAAGGGATTGCTACCAGTTGTTTTTGGATGAAAAGAAAAAATTAAAGGCTTGGTTTATGCAGTCATGTCCTCGTGTTTGTATGACAACTGATTGTTGGACGTCAAACCAAAATTTAGGTTACATGTGTTTGACGGGACATTTCATTGATGAAGAATGGAGGCTTCAAAAAAGAATTTTGAACTTTTGCCTCGTTGAAAACCATAAGGGAGAAACCATTGGAAGGGAGGTTGAGAAATGTTTAAGAGAATGGGGTATCGAAAGAGTGTTCACTATCACGGTTGATAATGCAAGCTCAAACGATGGGGCCATTTCCTACCTTCAAAAGAAATTAGATGCTAGGGGTGGGCTAGTTTGTGGTGGGAAATATTTGTATATGAGGTGTTGTGCTCATATTCTGAATTTGATTGTGGGTGATGGCATAAAAGAACAACAACCTTCCATTGATAGCATTAGGAATGCTGTACGATTTGTTCGATCTTCTCCTCAGAGGTTTAAAAGATTTAAAGAATGCATTGAGGCTAAAATGATTAAATCTCATAACCTTGTATGCTTGGATATTCCAACTAGGTGGAATTCTACTTACATTATGTTGGAACATGCTGAGAAGTTTGAGAAGGCATTTGATAGACTCTATGATCAAGAATCAGATTATCGTAAATGGTTTCGTGAAGATGAGAAAAGTAAAAAGAAAGTTGGCCCACCTACAAATTTGGATTGGCAGAATGCTAGGATATTTATTCAGTTTTTGCAAATCTTCTATGAAATGACTTTGCGTTTCTCTGGTTCTTTGCATGTGACATCAAACAAATGCTATCATGAAATTGCATCAATACAATCTTCTTTGATATTATGGAGTAATAACCAATCTGAACTTTTGGGATCTATGGTTTGTTCAATGAGAGCAAAGTATGACAAATATTGGGGTAGTGTGGAAAAGTGTAACCCATTGTTGTTTATTGTTGTTGTCTTGGATCCTGGTTCCAAACTTGGTTATATCACTTGGAGTTTAGAGGATACATATGATAAAGAGTTGGCAGCCAGTATGTCTATTTTGGTTAAAGACACTTTGGATGACTTGTACCAATTTTATGCATAAGAAGTTGGAGAAAATAAGGAGAGTGGAGATGGTGGAGATTCTTCAAAGAGTGCAGCCTTGGATGATAGTCTTAAAGGGTTAAATGTTGACAAAGGTGTTTTGGAGGATAGGATGCAAGTATGGAAAAAACAGAAGAGGGTCAAAACAAATCTTGAAAAATCTGATCTTGAGAGATATTTGGGAGAAGATACTCTGGATGACGTTGACAATACTGACTTCAACATGTTGGATTGGTGGAAGGCAAACACTTCAAAATACAGAATCCTTTCTGTCATGGCTCGTGATGTATTAGCTGTTCCGGTTTCTACTGTGGCATCGGAGTCATGCTTTAGCACCAGCGGGCGTGTGCTTGATGTCTTCCGCAGTTCTTTGTCGCCTAGAATGGCTGAAGCTCTCATCTGCACTCAAAATTGGTTAAATCCTGCAAGCCTAAAGTTTGATGATA
The DNA here is from genome assembly GCA_039655645.1 of Ammopiptanthus mongolicus. Lineage (NCBI taxonomy): Eukaryota > Viridiplantae > Streptophyta > Magnoliopsida > Fabales > Fabaceae > Ammopiptanthus > Ammopiptanthus mongolicus. Next base: position 26,018,784 of record CM077349.1, on the reverse strand, counting down.
AGGATTTTGATCAATTGGATAGCACCGAAAAGATTGTTGATGGTGAGTTTACTACTTTTTTCTGTGTTTTGATAGCCTCTTATTTGATATTGGTTAAACTCTCATTTGATATTGATTTGTCTGTGTGTTTTGCAGATGTTTCTGCTAAGATTCTTGAGTCACAAGGAGCAAATAACGCGCACGGTACAGTTCTGCTCTATGTAATGCACTGCACTGCTAATCAACTGTTTGCAAATAATCTATAAAATGTTTGATTATCTTCATGTATAAATGCTGCAAATAATCAAACTGCACTGCTCCTTTATATAAATGCAAAAAACAGTGTTACTTCATTAATTTTACATAACCACTTTAGTATGTTTGACCATATTGCCCTTCTTATTTTTATCTCTCACACTCTTCCTCCTCTTGTTCCCGCGTACCCTTCCGTGTGGCTCTATCCTCTTCTTTGTCCTTGTTGGCTTCTTCTGAACCGTCCCACAAGTTCATTCCTGCCCCAAAGTTTTCATCTTAGGTCCATTGGGTGTTTATTTCTTGCTTGCCCATTTCTTGGAATCCTTTGATAATTCATAAAAAGAAAAATCTTTGGTGTGATATTGGAATTTTGGTAAAAAGTTGAAATTTATACAAGATTTTCTTTAATTAATTTTCTTATATAAGTACTAAGTAGCATGAAGAATGTTGAATTGTTTTTGGGTTGTTTGTTTCTAATTTATGTACACTATTTTCAACTTTGTTTTAAAGATAGTGTCACTAGTGAGTAGTGAGTTTGTTGAATGTTGGAAGAAATTGATTTACTGTGGACTACTATTGAGCTGAACTGTCTTGTTCTTTGCTTACTTTGGTCTCTCTTTACATTTGAGCTTTTAATGTAGTCAATAATGCATTTCAAGAGATGAAATTGGGGAAGTCAATTTGGTTTATGTTTACTTTGTGTGGCATTGTGTAATTTCTAAAGATGTAGAAACAGTGTGATTTGATAGTAGAAGTGGTGAACGGATTTTGCCTGAAGTTTATTTTTATGTGTGTAGTGTGTTTGTAGTTTGTACATGGAGAATGTCAGAAAAAAAAAATCTTTAAACCATTTTGCTCATGGTCTTTTTAGGGACGTTCTCCTAAATTTTTACAGTGTTACTTCATTAATTTTACATAATCACTTTAGTATGTTTATAAAAAAACTTAATGTGTCATTATTTGGTTCGTTTCAGGAATCTAAAATGCAGAAGACTGTGGGAAGTAAAGGAGAAGACAATGTTAATGACCTTCTCCTGAAGGCAATAGCTTTTGTGGATTTGAAGTTGATTATTTTATGGACTACTAGTGTTTCTATTTTGTGGATTTAAAGTTCATTATTATGTTAAATTTTGTGGATTTAATGACCTTCTATTGAGCTGTTGCTGATTAGGAGTGGATATTATGTTTTGACTAAGTGGAATTGTCAATACTTTGTTTTCTTATTGTATATATATTATGATTGTAGTGTGACAGTGGGCAGAAACATTGTTATTCACATCACATTACTTGATTACTATATAATTTTGTGCTATTAGTTTACAAAATATCAGTTTTTTCTTTTTCAGAAATTAACTAATTCAATTTACAAAGGATCAATTTAACTTCGGGCCAACCCGGTCCCATCCCATCTCGGCCCGGTCTTAAATCAACCCGCATATGATCGGGTTCCTTCGGGTCTAGGGACGGGTTAGGGTTCAAAGAATTGGCCCGGTCAATGTTTAGGGCCGGGTGAGGGACAAGCTCAACCCGTTCTAACCCGTCCCACGCTCACCCCTATTATGAATGTCGGAGAGAAAAGGTGGTAAGGCAATCTGATAAGCTACCGGACCAATACGTCGAAGAATCAGGTAAGGTCCAATGAATTTGGGAGTGAGTTTTCTGGACTTTATACCTCTACCTACCCCAGTCGTGGGCATGACTCTCAAAAACACGTGTTAACCTTCTTGAAACTCGAGGGGTCATCTTCATTTATCGGAGTAGCTCTTTTGTCTGCTCTGTGCCGTCTTCATCTTTTCACGGATCTGCTTAATCTTTTCCGTTGTTTGTTGCACAAGTTCGAGGCCTAAAATCATACTTTCTCCATCTTGATACCAACATAACGGTGTCTGGCACTTTCATCCATATAACGCTTCATAGGGTGCCATCCCTATGCTAGAATGATAGCTGTTGTTGTATGTGAATTCGATAAGAGGTAAAAGATCATCCCAACTTCCACCATGGTCTAGAACACAAGCTCTCAGTAAATCTTCCAGAAATTGTATCGTTCTCTCTATATGTCCATCGGTTTGAAGATGATAGGCTGAACTCAGTCTCAGCCTTGTTCCTAAAGCTTGATGTAGACTTTGCCAGAAATGTGACGTAAACTTTGGGTCTCTATCAAAGACTATGCTTGACGGCACTCCATGTAGTCTGATTACTTCTTTGATATATAGCTCGGTTAACTTCTTCATTAAGTAGTTGATCTTAACAGGTATGAAGTGTGCAGACTTCATTAAACTATCAAGGATTACCAAGATCGAATCAAAACTCTTAGACCTCGGTAAACCTACTACAAAATCCATTTAGATGCACTCCCATTTACATTCGGGTACATCCAAGGATTGAAGCATTCCTCCAGGTCGTTAATGTTCTACCTTTGCTTTCTGGAAAGTTAGACATGATGCTACGTACTCTGCCATTTGCTTATTCATTCCTGGCCACCAAAATTTTTGTTTCATATCTTGATACATTTTGGTTGCTCCAGGGTGAATACTTAACTTGCTCTTGTGTCCTTCTTCCAGAATCATTTTCCTCATCTCTGGGTTGCTAGGCACACAAACCCATCCATTACATCTCAAGATGCCATCGATTCCTAAGCTGAACTCTACAGCCTTATCTTGTCCAAGTAACTCCTTTTTCTCTTGGAGTTACTCATCGGTTACTTCCTGTTCGCGGATCGTTTCCAACAGTCATCTAGATACCTTGATCATTCCCAAAATAATCTTCTCACGGTTCACTTCCATAACCAAATTGAGATCGCGAAACTGCTCCATCAATTATATTTCCTTAACCATTATTGTAGAGATATGCAGGGTCTTCCAACTCAGAGCGTCTGCAACGACATTTGCTTTTCCAGGGTGGTATAGGAAAGTGAAGTCGTAGTCTTTGAGAAATTACATCCAACATCTCTGCCTCATTTTAAGTTCCTTCTAGTGGAATAGGTATTTCAAACTTTTGTGGTCACTGAAGACACCAAACTTGGATCCATACAAGTAATGTCTCCAAATCTTCAGTGCAAAGACCACAGCAGCTAAAACTAGGTCATGCGTCGGGTAACTCCTCTTATGAGTCTTCAACTGGCGCGAAGCATACACTACGACCTTCCGATGTTGCATAAGTACACACCTTAAACCCTGATGCGAAGCATCACAGTACCCTTCATATGGTTCATCCGGTTTGGGTAACACTAACACTGAAAAAATCAAGGTGTTACAAATTACCTAATGATTTATGAAGAAATTTCAACCAAAGAGTGCATGTTTGGTCAAATCCTACTTTCTGAAATTAGGGGCTTTTATGAAAAATGAAATTATTGTGTAAAAAAAGGATTTTCTGATATGAATACCACCATAGTAGGGTATTGGAATTGAGAAATATCTCATTGTAGGGGTATCGGAAATAAGAAACATCATTACGGACGGAATGTTGAAAATACCACCATTGTAGGGATATTAAATGATTAACTTCATCATTGTAGGTGAGATCGAAACACGCCTTATGAAAAGGGATGGGCAATGGGACGCCATTATTGTATACTTATGACTAACATATTAAATGTGTGAGTTAAATATTTTTCGTTGATGATTGAATTTTGGGCTATGTAGGATTGAATACTTATGTTGGTAATATTTTAGGAAAATGTATTATTTTCTAAAACAGCAGGTACCATGATCGTTATTCCGGTTGCTACACCGATTGAGAATAACACTTTTGCGAATTTATTTTAGACCTGTTTTTATCCACTAGGATTCCATCTTATTAGTAGTGTTATTTTCAAAGCACGAGAATGATATTCCTGAAACCGAGGAGGCTTGAAGACTAGTAGTTCTTCTTAGCATTTATTTCAGTTTGGTTAGTATTTTGATGTATTCGAAGCCGCTTATGGCTAAGAATTCTGTTTATTTGATTTTATACGCTTTGGGTTTTTAGTAGACAACCCGTGGTGGGAGTTTTGAATTTAAATCATATAATGACTTATTTTAGTATATATATTATCATATTGTTCAGATATTGTATTTTGAAAATTTTTATTTCCCTATGTTTTATTTAAATATTTTATCTTGGGTTACTAATGTAACGTAGACATTACATTAATGGTATTAGAGCAGTTCAATCCTAAATTGGAATGTGGTAATGTGTTTTTCTAAAACAAAACTTGGCGCATAGGATGCTTGTTAGAGTCATAACAGCTGCATGTTTTTATTTTAGATATTGCGTCTAGCCAACTCAGTGTTTGATTAGTGTTGTGCAGAGTTACCGCAGATAATAGGCAAGGGATTAATGGTGCGCTTGCGACAGCTTTGGCCCAAATAACCAGAGCCATGCAAGAGCAGATGCAGAATCTCCGTCAGATGAGGGAGAACGGGAACGTACCTAAAGCTGGAACAGTCGCAGCTCAAGATACTCAGTGTGTAGGTTTATTAGAGTTCTGAAAGAATGATCCGCCATCCTTTTGTGGCATTTCAAATCCTGTGGAAGCTGAAGAGTGGCTTCAGAAACTAGAGAAAATATTCATAGTGATGAGATACGACGTCGCGCAAAAGGTGGACTTTGCCACCTTTATGTTGGAGTCAGAGGTTGAGCACTGGTGGAATTGTGCTAGAGGATGATTGTTAGCTCAGTAAGTCTATATTAATTGGGAAAGGTTCAAGGAGGTGTTCTTAGAGAAATAATTCCCCCACCGTGTTCGCATCCAGAAGGAGGCTCCACCAGGGAGACATGACTGTAGTTGATTATGTGGCCAAGTTTTATAGCATGGTAAGGTTTTCGCATTACCTGAGAGAGAATCCCCAAGATGATTAGAAAGCCATAAAGTTTGACTACCCAACCTTAGTGAATAAGTGTCGGGGAGCTGAACAGAAGATGCAGGCTTTGGTAGGGGAGAAGCCCAAAGAGAAAGCTAGTTTTGATGGAAAGAAATTCCATAATAGGGATGCAATTCCAGAAGGACTTGCGACCTGTGCCTTCGATGAGCAAAGGGAAGCATGTTCAAGGAACTCACGGTGATAAGCAACGCAGGACGCCTGTCACAAGTGCGGCAAGGTGGGGTGCTACGCCAGAGTTTATAAGAGTGAAGGCCAATCCCAACCAAAGCCACGGAACCAGGGAAGAGTCTTTACGCTCCATGGGGAGCATGTGAAGGAGACAGATGGTTTGATACAAGGTATGAGTTTTATTAAAAATAAAAGGGTCATTATATTGTTTGATTCAGGAGCGACTCATTCATTCATATCCTTAGATTGTGTGAAAAATTTGGGTTTGCCTGTTTCTAAGTTACCCTTTGATTTATGTTTTTCCACCCTTGTGGAGGAGAAACTTGTTAACTCCATTGCTTGTTTCAATTGTCCCTCAGTATACCAATATTTGTCTTATTCTATTGATCTTATATGCTTGCATATATCGGGTTTAGATGTCATTCTTGGTATGGATTAGTTATCCTCTAATCATGTTGTCATAAATTGTTTTGATAAAACTATATCCATTACTACTCAACCTATGCCCGTTGATCCTTGTTTGACCAATTCTTTTGTGTTTGTGGTGTCTTGTCATAAGTTCTTATTTGAGGGAGCTCAAGGATACATACTTCTCTTTCCTGCTAAGATAGAGGCTGAAGGTGATGTGGCGATAATACCCATAGTTTTGAATTCCAGTATATATTTCCAAAGGAAACCTCTAGCTTACCGCCAAATACGGAGGTTGAGTTCAATATAGATCTAGGACCTAGGAGTGGACCTGTGACGGTATCACCCTATAGAGTGGCACCTTTAGAGTTGAGTGAGCATAAGAAATAGTTAGAGGAGTTGTTAGAAGATTAGGCCTAGTGGTTCACCATGGGGAGCGCCAGTGCTCCTGGTTAAAAATAAGGATGGGAGTATGAGGTTGTGCATTGACTATAGGTACTTAAACAAGGTAACCATTAAGAATAAATACCATTTGCCCAGGATAGATGAACTGTTAGATCAGTTGAGGGGAGCAACAATTTTCTCTAACATAGACTTAAGTTCTAGGCACAATCAAATTACAGTTAAGGGCGAGGACATCCCTATGATAGCCTTTAGGACAAGGTATGGACACTATGAGTACATAGTGATATCGTTCGATTTGACCAATGCCACAGCCGTTTTCATGGACTACATGAATCGAATCTTTAGGCCCTTCTGGATAATTTTGTCATGGTGTTGATAGATGATATCTATATATAATCTAGGACATCGGAGGAGCACGAGGGGAACTTGATATTAGTGTTACAGGTCTTGAGGGATGAGTGTTTGTATGCCAAACCATAAAAGTGTGAGTTTTGGCTTGATGAGGTGAAGTTTTGGGACATACCATCTCTAGGAGTGGTGTAGTAGTTGACTCTTCTAAGGTTATTGTGGTGTTAGAGTGGAAGCAACCTAAGTCAGATATAGAAGTGAGGAGCTTTCAACGACTGGGAGGGTACTGTAGAAAGTTTGTAGGCTAGCCTTACCTTCGACCAAGTTGACTAGGAAGGGAAGCTCTTTTGAGTGGGATGAGGAATGTGAAGAGAACAATCAAGAGCTCAAGAAAAGATTGGTGTCATCACCGGTCTTGACCATCCTGGATCCTCTGGTCGATTTTATCGTTTATTGCGACGCTTCTAAAAATGGTCTAGGATGTGTGTTGATGCAAGAAGGGAAGATAGTGGCTTATGCATCTAGGCAGCTTAGGACACATGAGGTAAATTATCTTACCCACGATCTTGAGTTGGTTGGCAGTTGTAGTCTTTTCTCTTAAGATTTGGAGGTACTATTTGTATGGTGCTAAGTTTGAGGTTTTAAGTGACCATAAGAACCTTAAGTACTTATTTGACCAAAAAGAGTTGAATATGAGGCAAAGAAGGTGAATGGAGTTCTTAAGGACTATGACTTCGAACTGAAGTACCATTCAGGAAGAGCCAATTTAATAGCTGATGCTCTTAGTAGGAAATCCGTACACATGTCTAGCTTGATGGTACAAGAGATGAATGGTGTCTTTGAATGGTTTAAGTTTGAATAGGTTGAAAATCTATAGTGACCTTAGAGAAGAAAGTACGCGTGAACAGCTTTTAGACCACGAATTGCAATCCTTGTTGGGGCAAGAGAATTATGTGTTGTGTACCAATGGCATAGTGTTGCTTAGAAATAGGATCGTTGTTCCTAAGGAAAGGAGCCTTAGGGAAAGGGTGTTGTTTGAAAAAGAACATAAGGGAAAGTTTACCATACGTCCAGGAATAACCAACATGTATCAAGACCTTAAAAAGATGTATAGGTGGCCAGGAATGAAAAATGATGTGATTAGCTTTGTGTCTAAGCGTTTGGTATGCCAAAAAATTAAGATCGAACACAAAAAACCTTCAGGTTTGTTGCAACCTTTAGAGATTCCAGAGAGGAAGTGGGAGAGAATGTTTATGGATTTTGTGATGGGGTTACCTAGGACTCGTATAGGTTTAGATGCCATATGGGTAATTGTGGATAGGTTGACCAAGTTTGCTCACTTCTTGCCAATTAAGGCAACCTTTAGTTTGGATAAGTTGGCAGACATCAGGAAGACAGTCAAGCTTCTTGGTATACCCACTTCTATAGTGTCAGATAGAGACCCATGGTTTACTTCTAGATTTTGGAGAGTGTTCCAACAAGCTTTCGGATCTAAGTTGAGTTTTAGCACAACCTATCATCCCCAAACGAATGGTCAGTCGGAGAGGACCATTCAAACCTTTGAGGATATGCTTAGGGAGTGTGTTCTAGATGAAGGTGGGAGTTGGGATAAGTTCTTACCTCTCATAGAGTTTGCATATAACAACAATTATCACGCTAGCATAGGCATGGCACCATATGAAGCTCTTTATGAAAGAAAGTGTAGGTCCTCGTTGTGTTGGTGCAAGGTAGGTGAGAAGACCTTGGTAAGACCTGACTTAGTAAAGGAGACCACAGATAGGATCTGAATGATAATGGAGAGGACGCACATTGCGCAGAGTAGGCAGAAGAGTTATGCTGATAAGAGGAGAAGGCCTTTAGAATTCCAAGAAGAGGAACATTTATTCTTGAGAGTCACTCCTAAGATTAAGGTGGGGAGGTCAATGAAAGTCAGAAAGCTAAGTCCTTGTTTCATGAGTCCCTTTCAAATTCTAAAAAGAGTCGGGCTTGTTGCTTACCATTGGCTCTTCCACAAAAATTGTCAAATCTTCATGGCATCTTCCATGTTTCTCAACTCCGGAAGTATGTAGATGTTTCATTTATGATAGCTCTTGAGTCAACACAATTGAGGGATAATTTAATCTTTAAGCCTAGGCTTATTCGGATCATCGACAAGAGCACGAAAACCCTTAGGAACAAGACGATTCCTTTGGTGAAAGTGGTTTGGGAAGGATTGACTCCAGAGAAGGCTACTTGGGAACTCGAGGAGGACTTTGTGCGTCAGTATCTAGACCTGGTTGTTAAAGGTACATTACCTTTGTTTTGTTAAGTACGTGTGTGTGGAATTAACTTCGGGGACGAAATTCTTTAAAAATGGGAGAAAATGTACGTCCTAAAAATTAAAGAAATAGAGATAACAAGATTAGAAAGGAATTAAAGAGTTTTGGAAGCTTAGAATTAATATTACAGAGCCTTAAAGGGAGTGTAATGATTAAAAGAGTAATTCAGAGAAATTGTAAACATGAAAATCAGTCACAGTAGTATGAGCATGTCGGTGCTGATGTTTAGCACGGTCGTGCTTGGTGGTTGAGCACCCTTCCGTGCTAGGAGAGCACGGTTTGAGCCGCGCTGTGCTCATGAACACGCCCGTGGTCAATAGGAGCACGCCCATGTTGGAAGACGTGCAAGTTTGATGCTAAGGAGCACAATTGTTCTCAAAGAAGCACGACCATACCGGAAAACATGATTTTTTTGACGCTGATGAGCATGCCCTTGCTCATCTTAGCACAAACTTCCTCTTAGCAAAGAGCACGATCGTTCTAGTTAAGAGCATGCATGTGCTCGACATCACAACAGGAGAATATGAGTTTTTAAGAAAATGAAACGTGGGAAAACCAAATATAAACAATCCTAAGACACATTAGTGCGTCTAAAAACCCTAATAGCACCCTAAAACACTCTCTTATTGGCTTTTTAGACTCAAGGTCTTAGAGAGGTCGAAGTTGGAGAAGAAGGAGCTTGAGGGAGAAGAGAAGAAGGAGATCTTGGAGAAATCCTTGGCGTGTACGTGGGAAAACGCTTGGATAATTCGTGGAGATCATCAAGAGGTGAGTATAAATGACATTTTCTCACCCTTTCATGGTGTAACCGATTTTGGAAAAAGGGAGTTTGAATTACCTAATGATTTATAAAGAAATTTCAATGAAAGAATGCATGTTTGGTCAAATCCTATTTTTTGAAATTGGTGTTTTTTATGAAAAGAGAAATTAATGTTTAATAAGAGGATTTTATGACATGAATACCATGAATGATTGTTTATTTGATGTGAATTTTGAAATTCTATGATGATTGAATTGGCCAATTCCTATGTGGCATATATGTATGATAAGTGTTATTAAATGAGTTTGGTATGCCCATATGTTGTTTTGGCATGTCAGTTTGACCTTTGCCATTAATATTTGGCATGTACTTAATACTATCACTGTAGGGGTATATTAAGGATTTGGGAAATACCACCATTGTAGGGTTTGATCTTGTGAAAACATAACCATTGCAGGGATTTTGAAAATACCACCATAGTGGGGGTATTGGAATTGAGAAATATCCCATTGTAAAGGTATCGGAAATAAGGAACATCACCATAGCAAGGATGTCAAAAAATACCACCATTGTAGTAACTGCACCATTGTAGGTGAGGTCGGAACACGCCTTATGAAAAGGGGTGAGCAATGGGACTCCATTGCTGTGTGCTTATGACTAGCGAATTGAATGTATGAGTTAAATGTTTTTAATTGATGAATAAATACTGTGGTATGTTGGATTGAATACTTATGTTGTTACTATTTTATAAAAATATATTATTTTTGAAAATAGCAAGTACCATGGTCGTTTTTTTGGTTACTACGCCGGCTAAGTATAACAATTTTGAGAACTTATTTCAGAACTGTTTTTATTCAATAGTATTCATATCTCATTAGTAGTGTTATTTTCAAAACACGAGGAAGATATTCCTAAGATCGAGGAGGCTTGAAGACTAGTAGTTCTTCTTAGTATTTATTTTAGTTTGGTTAATATTTTGATGTATTCGAAGCCGGTTGTGACTAAGGATTAGGTTTATTTTAATTTATACGCTTTGAGTTTTTAGTAGATACCCCTTTTTGGGAGTTTTGGATTTAATTCATGTAATAACTTAATTGAAGATATTTTTTTAAAAGCAACAAGTATTTGAAGATATTTATTATTGTATTATTCAGATATTGTATTATGAAAATTTTTATTTAAATATTTTATCCTGGATTACTAATGTATCGAAGGCCGTTACAATCAATGGTTACTAGATATAAGTGCCACCGATCACATCACCATCCACTAGCTTGTCAAATTATTCCAGTTACCAAAGATAAGTCCAATTTGTATCACATGCCAAATGATTCTTGGTTTCATGCTTTATTTTCTGGAACTTTTCACCTTTTCGATTCTTTGATTCTTTATAATGTTTTTTATATCCCATATTTTATGGTCAATTTAATCTCAGTAACACGATTAATTCATACTTTGCGTTGCTATCTTGTTTTTCACAACACTAATTTTTTCATTACACAAATCTCTACAAGAGAATGATTGGTTCAGCTGAGCTTCGAGGTGGTCTATATGTGTTGGTTTCTCCTACTTATCCATAGCAAATGGTTCAACTTGCTCTCACTTGTAATTCTTATGCTCGTAATAAAGATGATGCAACATTGTGGCACCTTAGACTATGTCATGTATCTTTTTTTTAGTACAAAAAGAAAAGATACATGATTGCACAATTTCCATTTATTATCACATTTCCCCTTGTCATGTATGCCATCTAGCTAGACAGAGAACACTGCAATTTTTGCAGCAATTCTCACTCAATAACATTTTTGAATTACTTCATCCTGACATTTGGGGACCCTACTCAATTCCTTCTTTGTTTGGCTACAAATATTTTCTAACTCTAGTAGATGATTTTTCTAGGTTAACTTGGATCGTACTTATGAAATCTAAGATTAAAACTAGATAAAACATTCAACATTTTTTTCATATACAGAAACTCAATTTGATAGCAAACCTAAAACCTTTCACAGTGATAATGGCATAAAATTTCTCATGCATGAGTTTTATCTTAGCAGTGACATGTTTGCATCAAACCACTTGTGTTGAGGCCTCACAACAAAATGAAGTTGGAAAAAAAAGCACCAAAAAATTCTAAAGGTGGCCAGAGCATTATTTTTCCAAGCACATTTTCCTAAACAGTTTGGAATTTGGATATTCAGCATTCTGTAGATCTGAATAACAGATTGCCATCACCATTACTGCATAACAAGCCTCTATGAATTGTTGTATAAATAGCTACCAAATTTAGTTCACTTGAAGGTTTTGGTTGCTTAAGCTATGATAACGCTTTGCAAGCGTATAGGACCAAGTTCACTCCAAGAGCTAGAAAAAACTGTTTTATGGGATATAAAGAAGGAACTAAAGGCTATATCCTTTTCGATCTCTAATCAAAACAATTTTTTGTATCAAGGAATGTTGTCTTTTTTCGCAACAGTCGCTCTTTTCATGACTTCTTCTCCTCCAACTAAACCCAATGACTCCTTGCCACATCCAACCTTTACCAGTTTTGATCTTAGACTTGATTCTCAAACTCCTTTGACCTCTGCCCCCATAACACCTTCTTAACGACAGTTAGTTTCTGATCATCTGCAGCAAGTCAGATGTTCTAGTATGACCAGAATGAGGTCGACATACTTGGAGGATTAACACTGCAGTCTATCTATTGCTAGCACACCTATTTCATCCTAATGACTCATCCTCCCACCCATGTCATTTTCACCCCATTGTTTCGTATAGTCATTGTTCTCCATCGTACAAAACCTTTTGCCTCACTGATAGTTCCTTTACTAAACCAAAGAACTATACATAAGCATGTAAACTAGATTGTTGGCGACAAGGCATGTCTATGGAACTCGATACTCTTGAACAACACCACACTTCTTCAGGAAAATAACATATTGGGTGCATGTGGGTTTACAAAATCAAATATCATGAATATGAGTCCATTGAAAGGTACAAGGATAGGCTAATTGCTAACGATTATACTAAATTGAGGAGTAGACTAATTTGACAATTTTTCTCCTATGGCTAAGCTCACTACAGTGAGAGTTCTCATTGCTTTAGATGCTGCCAAAGGTTGGTATTTGGACCAATTGAATGTGAGCAATGTCTTCCTTCATGAGGATCTCATTGAAGAAGTCCACATTGTCCTTCCTCAAGGTGTTCCGAGCACTAGTTCCAATAAGGTATGTATGTTGAGTCTCCAAGCATTTGATACTGCTTTAAACTTTAAAGTTTTGATGAACCCAAACATTTATAGAATGATTTAAATAAACCATGTGTTATCTTCTAATCATCTTATTCAAATGTACAGACGTATCGTCAAATAAGACGGGACTCAAAGTTATATTCAAAGTGTCTGCTTGTTTACAATGTCTTATCTGAGCTATCGTTATCATCTGTTATCCGCATATCAAGCGTCTGAGCCAGATATTACTGAAGAATAAGATCCAAGAGTCTTAAAGAGACAGACGAGTCTTTTCGCGTTGTCTAACGTGTCTTTACTTTGTTCCCCAAGAAACAAATACGAATCTTTTTAAATTATGTTGGAAACATTTTTAAAAAGCTTCTCGAGGACTCTTCATTCGCAAAGCCAATTGGAATAAAGCTACATCTTCTGAGTATCGTACCTGACACCTTTACTCTTAGTACGCAACGAAGTCACTTTGCAACTGATAACTCTGAGTGTGAACACTAAAGAAGAAAATATGCACTCCAAAAATCCTGTTGATCTGCTTTTCGTTCTGCTCTACATTAAAATGTTGTACTTCGGTACAAGAATACCCTCAACGTCTTGCAACACATTTAATTATTCATCAGAACGACTCTATTGCATTAATGGTTTCTCTGAAGATTTGAGATAAAGCAAGCACATCAAAGTCAGAATGTTTCACAAGGGATTTATTGCTGAGAAGTCTATAAATAGAAGAGTCAGAAGTTTTGAAGAACAAGAACATATCAAGGAAGCTGAACATACTCTCATTTATTGTATAGCTTTTAATTCTTCATTCCTTCATTTAATTCTCAATCATTTGTAAGTCTTAAGAGAAGTTATTGCGCAGTCATACCTACATACTTCATATTACTCTATGAGTGTAATATGGTTGACTTGCTCATTTAAGCTGAAGCTGCTGCTTCAAAATAATTCATTTGTTTCGTTAAGGCCTGGAGAGGCTTACTGAAAAATACTTGTTGATCCTAGAAAGGCTAGGAATGCAAACAATACTTGTTGATCGAGCCTGAAGAGGCTAGATGTGCAAACAATACTCGAGCCTAGAGAGGCTAGGTGCGCAAAGAATATTTGTCTGTAATCTGATCAATTACAGTGAAACACTTGGTTAAGCCAAGGACTGGACGTAACTCTAAGTTGGAGTGAATCAGTATAAAATCGCTAAGTGTGATTCTTTTTCTCCTTCAACTCTTAATTATCTTTATTGATATTATTGATGATATCTAACATGGGGTGAAAGTGTTTTGAATTGTAAAAACAAACTTATTTGTTTTATCATACTTTGTTTTCACTTCTTCAGACGCATACTTCTTTCTAACAGCGTCTTACGTTTAAACGTTTTGAAAAAAAAAATTGTTTAATCAAGAAGTTTTAAGTAAACATCATTCAACCCCTCATCTTGTGTTTACTGATTTTATTTCAATGTAGTCTCCACAAGTCATTTTATGAGATCAAATAGGCTAGCAGACAATGGTATTCCAAGTTGGCCACTACTCTACTTTTTCTAAGATATGTTCGATCATCTGCAGATTATTCTCTCTTTGTCAAAGTTGATGATTAATTCCTTCATTACTCTCTTAATTAGCCTATATGTTGGTGATATAGTTTTAGCAGGCCGTTCAGGAGATCGCTCATGTAAAACAGTATCTTGATGCCAAATTTTGGATCAATGACCTTGGCTCTTTGAGGTATATTCCTATGGCTTGAAATCACTAGGTCCTAGACAAGTGTCATCAAGGAAATACACTCTTGAACTCCTTACTGGAAGTGGTACGTTTGCAGCCAAGCCTACTTCAACCCCTAGGGACCTTGACAGCAAGCTTCAAGCTTCTCAGGGCCATCCTTTTTCTTACCACTAGGCCCGACATTGCTTATGATGTCCAGCAACTTAGCCAGTTTGTTTCGCAGCCTATGGAGCCTCATTTCCAAGATGCCACAAGAGCTATGCACTACTTCAAGACATCTCCCGCGACCAAGGCTTCTTTTTCTTTGCATAATATTCCAATCTCAAAATTGCTTTGCAGACTCTGATGGGCATGTTGTCTAGACTCTAGAAAATCCATCATCGGGTTTTTTATCTTCAATATTGGTTCATCCCTAGTCTCTTGGTGATCTAACGAGACAAACCATTGTTTCTCGATATTCATCATAGGTTGAGCATCGGGCACTAACGAACCTTATTTGTCCCTACTACTGCCTGCTTCTTCCTTTGCTCAACCAGTGTAATGGATCGCTTTTTGCTGATTGTGCCAACTAATAAGGGTTTATGGTTACAATTTTTGGTGCCTATATTTAATTTGTAACCTTTATACACATAATGATGGATCGTAAAGTGTAAAGATACTCCTGCGTAATCACTCTGTATGTTTAGAGTCTTCCATAAAAATGACTTCCATGATGAAATTGAAAAAGAAAAGACATAAAAATTAATTATAACTAATTCTTAAAGAGCTAGACAATTGTTATCAAAAAAATAAATGAAGAACTAGACATTTATGTTGATATTTGCTTTGTCATAGGTCTATGTAGTTTTTCTCTATTTACAACGACAAAATAGTATATGCTCAACTTTTAAAACTAACTGGGAAATATAGTAATATTTTTTGTAAAAAATAGTGGGGAATTAACGAACAACAAAATTTATGTAATGTCTTTAAAAAAAAGACGTGGCGATAATGTGATGTACCGTAATAAACTGTTTTATATTATTGTCATGTGGTGTACGTTGCCTGAGTTAGTTTGCACGTATTGCAATTATTTACCTAATTATTATGGTTTATTGTCTGAGTTAATTTGCATGTATTTTAATTAAAATTATTTCTAACCCATGTCTTTAGGAAAAAGATCCTTTCTATTTTTTATCTCTCCATTTCTATCAATTTCCAAAGTTTTTTTTTTAAATAAATGTGCATTACATACATGTATGTCGTCTCTCCATGCATTTATTATCTCAAAACTTTAGTAATGGACATCTTCATTTCTCATGAGAAATGGAGAGGATCCCTACTCATGTCTTTAGGGTATCAGTTAAAGAATCAATAAATTAAATTTTGTATTAAAATATTAAGTATAGAGTTTAATTGTTATGTACTGTAAGGGTAAAGTTTTTTATACTGCCAACTAATCAGAAATCATGATATGAATAAATTTTAAGGTAGTTAAGATAAGGAAAATATTTTAACTGACATGACAATTTATTTTTTACTAAACCAATTAAATCGTTAAGTACGCCACTTTTCAATAATGTATCCATTTTTATTAAAACTTATTTTTATGATTCCTTAGTCAATGCCTAACCACATTGATTAACATTCTCTTTTAATTCAGTCAAAAAAAACATTCTCTTTTAATTAATTTACCTTATGCAGGTTATTTACGGTGAGATTTGGAGATTTAAAACAAAATTTCTTACATGGGGACCTTAATAAATCATTGTCATAGCTATGATTGAATCTGTGACTATATTTATCCACATCAAACGTTAATTTACAACTAAACTAACCCCTTAATGTTAAAGAACAAAAAAAGAAGATATATGAAATACAGAAAATCATATATATAATTTGATATGACAAGGTGAAATTCTGAAATTAACACTGTGCTTGGTTTTAGAGAAAAAGAGAGAAAAGAAAAATGTAGGAAAGAAAACGGTGAGAAAAGAATCGCTTCCGCCGTTTGGTTCTCTAATAAAAAGAGAAGGAAAGAAAGGTTTCGTGGGGCCCACGTTAAATTTAGTTTCCGCCCAAATTGGAAAGAAAATGAGACAAAAGACATGAATTTTGGTTAAAAAGACCTAAATATCCTTGGAGGGCACTGTGCTTTAGTGCACGTTTTATGCCTATATAATATTGGTTCAATTTCACATTCTATAATAATAGTTGATTCTAGCTGATTTAAAAAAATATCAGAAAAATCGAACGGTTAATAATAGGCAAGATATATTAGTTTTTTAGTTTTTTTATGTTGTTGTAGATGTCAATTATTTAGTTTTGTTTGCCAATAATGTACTTTTTTTAATTTATGTTGCTTATTTAATTTTAAGATGTAAAATTAAAAATTATTAAATTTAAGAATATTTTTAAATTTATTTTGGGTACTTAGTGAGTGTTTATTTTTTATTTTTTTATTAGTGAGAGTATATTTTATATTTTATTCTGTTTATTATATCTCATTCTTATTTACGGATAATTATATTATTTCACAATTATGTTTTTTTTTTCTCATTTTATATAATCAAATAATAGGAGAAAAAAATTTTAATTTTCTTTCCTTTTATATTTTTTTATCAAATAATTAAATAATCATTTTATTTTTTTTTATTTTTTTTTATTTTCTTTCATCCTATTTTCTTTCCTAATCTAAACATACTGGAAATGAAGTGGTAGGTTTCACCTTCATGTTTGCATTGGTGCCATAGCAAGCACCTTTCGTTCCGCGTGCCTTTTTGTAATCATTATTTCTTTTGTCTGTTGCATTTGAAAATGACCTGGTAGCTATATTTATCGGGTGGTCTTACATGACCGATTAGGATCTTCTATTTTATTTTGATATATCATATTATTTTTTAATTAATAATATTTTATTATATATTTTATTTTTTTAAATATTAATTAAAATTTTAATTTATATAATAAGATATTATTAATTAGAATATAATATAATACATCAAAATAAAATAATAGTTTCACATCCATATATAACAATGACAATGTTTATCTCGTTTATAATTCTGTCCATGTATCTTGTCCAATGGACGTGGAGGGAACACCGAACACGTAGTCTTATCCCAAAGCGGTTGTATGAGAACCCTGCTTATTCACGGGACAGAAGGTAGGTGTGGCCGTGCGAGGGCTGCTTGCATGCACGGTTCTTAATCTTACACTTGCACCAATTTCAATACTACAGGTTGGCCATGTGATTAATTAATAGCCTAACACTCAGGCCTCGTAAAAATAAAATAAAAAATGATTAAAAGCATCAATTTATACTTAATAAAAATACACCATGATAATTTAATTTTTGTGAAATAAAAAATATCAATTTGATTCTCTAAAATATAAAATGCTGTTTAAAATAGTTATTGACAGGAATTAAAATGTCCCTAAAAAGGATTAATTTGATTCATATTTTATATTTTCGATAAGTAAATTGATATTTTTTATTTTTTAGGAATCAAATTATTGCCGTATAACTTTTGTCAAGGACTAATTTAAACATTTACTCTAAAAAAAAAAGATGCCTACTTGCCCATGTAATTAGCAAGCACCTTTCCCACAAAGTGGGGAAATAAAGAAGAAAGGCAAGTTGATTAGAGAAATAAACTTTTCAAAGTTTTCTTCTCAACAACCAACTTTTAACAAAAATTAGTTTTTCACAAGACGTTAGTAAACCTTTAAATGAACAGCATCCTTTTACACAAGTGATTAAGATCATATTTGACACGTCCCTTCTACGAGTTTATAACGGATAGCTTATAACAGATAAGAAAATAGTTCCGTTTGTCAAGCGTCTCTATCACGAGTTTATAACGTTTTTTCACGAGTTTATAGCGTTTTTTCGGACGCTACTTGAAATAACGTTTAAGCTTATAACTTATAGTATTTTATTTTTTTCCCCTACTTTTATCCTTATTATCTTAATTTAATTCTACTTTTATCCTCTTCTCTCTCTTTTATGTAAAATCATCAATAAAGATGTCCTTTTATGTTATTTTATATTTTTCGATCAGCTAGTTCAACCGCTAGTTTTACCAAATACTTCTACAAAAAATAAGCTAACTTATCCACTATCCGCTATCAGCTACCTCATCCGTTATCCGTTATAGGCTATCCGCTATCAGCTAGCTTATCCGCTAACAAGTAGTTTTACCAAACACGCTCTAACAAGATTAATAAATACTACAAAAAAAAAGGTATTTTATCGACCAAACATTTAGCGATCACACTTAATTGGTCACTAAATATGAAAAATCGGTCGCTAAATGGTAAGAGTGTTCGCGGATTTGATTGGATCGATTTTGAGCCAAAAAACCATCCGATCTAAAGATAGAAACAACTTGCGGTTTGGATTGGATCGGTTTGGTTTCTTAAAAAACATGATCCAATCCAATCAAATGCGGTTTGGATTGGATTGAATAATTTGGTTTTTACCGATATATCGTTACATAGTTATATTACATCGAAGGCCAACATTAAACTTGTGTATACTAGAATTAATGTAGTTCTAGTTTCCAAGTACATGCATGAAATCTTCTAGAACATGAATAACTGTTGATTCCTAGGTACATGAATAACTATACAATACATCTAGTATTTGACAATTCCAACAAAAATATTAAAGAGAATGAGGGAGTTTGTTCATAAAACTATGAAAAACAATGCTTAAGTCTGAGTAGTACTATAATTTCAAAAATAATAGTATATGTATATAGTAGTTCCGATCCAATCCAATGGAAAAAGAGTGATTTTTGCGATTTTCGGTTTGTTCGGTTTTCGATTTTTCGGTTCAGTTTTTGTGGTTTGAATTGGTTGATGAACACCCCTACTAAATGGTTTACCGATTGATTTAGCGACCACCAAACGATTTAGCGACTAGGCAATCTGCTACCATGTATGGTGGTCGCTAAATGGTTTAGCGGCCAAATTTTCATATTTAGCGACCAAATTTGGTGGTCATTAAACACTCTTTTTTTGTAGTGAACTTTCAAATACAACGTATATACTCATATCATAATACAAATATCAATATCGAAAGAGTTTAGGGGGGAGAGAGAGAAAGAGAGAACACGCAAACCATTTATCTTAGTTCAGCCACCAAAACCATAAGGTGACCTACATCTAGTCCTCACTTCCGCTGTGAGATTCGTCAACTATAATCCAAGCTTCAATCAGGTGCTTGTTGACCTTTACATTCAAGAGAATTCTTCTACAATAATTTTAAGGGATACCTTTACATTAGGTGATTTCTCTACAAGAATTCTTCTACAAAAATTCTAAGGGATTTCTCACCCTTAGAACAACAACAGAGAGAATACTCACTCTCAACTCAAAAAGATCGTGTTTTCAATATCTCAAAAGATCGGTACACGAATTGAGATCTTATGAGATAAACTTAATTTTTCACCTTTTGATAGCTCACAAATTGATACCTTGTAATCAGTGTTTTTCTTAGTGTAATTGATACAAAAATAGGTTCTCCTATACCCTTATATAGTAATTTCAAAAATATGAACGTTGAGAATTAAGATAAGATCAGTTAGAGGCAACAAATTCCATTTTTCAGTTTCAGAACCCCGTAAATCGATTTCCTTCTTGCATAAATCAATTTATTAATCAATAAATCTAGTTATAAGCTTCAATACATCGATTTTGCTCTTAAAAAAACAACAGAAGTTCTTGAGTAAATCGATTTGGTTCTTGACTAAATTGATTCATAATGCAAGTCAGAGAGAGTGCTAAACTCGTCATGCTGGATAAATCAATTTGCAAACTTATGCATCAATTTTAATTTGCAAAAGCCAATATATAGCTTCTGACTTGTCTTATGAACAGATGTACAACATCTATAAGTTGATTTAACTGATCTAACTGTGAAAAACAATGCAAGATCCCTGTTTTCGGTAACCCTAATTAAGATGAATAATCTTAATCATGTTTTCGTTAGTTGTGTGTTGGGTTGTGTGTTGGTTATAAGTCTAGTTGGATGTTTAGAACTAAGTTTGAATCGAGTTGGAAGTGCCTAAGGTGTAACACGAGAAACTGGGAAGTCAGGAAGCTAGGAGTTCTTCTTTCGCTGAGCTTGACGCTCAAGCCTGTGAGAGCGCCACGCTTAAGTGTTGCGACGCTTAACAGTGGGAAGAGACGGACGCCTTAGCATGCTGAGTGCGCTGTACACCTGTTCTGAGTTTGGACGCGTGTGAGACACGTGTCAGCCAGGGAGCAGACGGAGCAGACGAGGTTCCACGCTCGAGCGTGGAGAGATCCCACACTAGAGCGTGGCAACGCTCAAGCGTGCAACGTGAGCCACGCTTAAGCGTGGACAGCAGAAACCATAAGTGGAGCTTCCACTTTCATCTTCTTATTTTGTACGAACTTGGTGAGCTTTCTGCGAGTTTGAGATAAAAGCTCTGAATTTTAGAGAGAGAAAGCTTGAGGTTAGAGGTGATCGAGCCGCCAGAACGCGATTCCGACTACACGGTTGCAATCGTGGCGAAGATTTCTACGACTCTGGCGGATTAGTTTCTCGATTCGCCAAGTAAACCCGAATCCCTAACACGTGTTCTTCGTGGTCTTGACGTTCTTCGAGTCTTTACCTTTTATTCAATCTTTTGGGCTTGCCCTAGGGCTAACACTGTTGTGTATGTGTTGTGCTCGTGATCAGGGTAAAGTCCGTGCTCGTGATTGCTCGTGATTTTGAGCTTGAGACCGCGGCTGTGAGAGGAAGGGGTGGTGGCTGCGAGCTCGTGGTGGTGGAGTGGTGCTCGTAGGCGTGTTCGTGGTGTTCGCGAGACCGAGGGTCAAGGCTGACCGTTGGTGTAGGAGCATTTTGAGACAAATCACCAGGTGAGGAGGAAGAAACCACATATATCTGGGAATCGTAGGTGTAGTATATAATTGTTAACATGGGTAGGGCTCCTCAAATGCTACTAGTGGCTGAGCCCTGATAAAGTACTTAAACCCTAGGTTTAGCTTACTTTGGGCTATCGCCGTAGGATCAATCTGTGATATCTGTTGATTGAGGATGCATATCTATCTGTGGTAATTGGTAACGTGAGTAAATGATGTCGTACTTGATAACATGTCAGATGAGATGCTTGTTGTGATAACATGCTTAATTGCTAGTTGGTATACATGCAATGATGTTATGCTGCTATACTATGATATGTTGATGTGATTGTGATTGATGCGATCTTGATTGATTGTGCAGACGGTTGGTATGTTGTTAGAAGGATAGAGTGGTTGGTGTCATTGGATTCGTAGTCGATGTTGTAAGCCAATTGATCTAAGTTGAAGTTGGCTCTCATAGTTAGAAGAGTGATATCCTCATAGTTGGAGGATGTGGACCTTGAGACGTTGGATAAGTTGTTGTTAAGACGTTGTTGAGATGATTGGTGCATAATCATAGCATTTGCATTGTTGTGGTGGAAAGCCGCGGGATTTACTGCAACAGCTGTTTGAGCAGTTATCACGCGAGGTCGAAACTTGTGAACAACTGCAACAGCCGTTTGAGTGGTTGTCACAAGGGGTTCTATGATTAGCTGCAACAGCCGTTTGAGTGGCTATCATATAAGCTGGTACATGTATACAGCTACAACAGCAGTTTGAGTTGTTGTGTACAGGGAGCCGCGTGTACGGTTGCAACCGCAGTTTGAGTAACTGTCACACGAGGTTGAGGAGCCATTCTTACCTGGTGAACATCCACCCTCGCAGTTGGAGATTGGATTGTCATTCCTCATAATTGGAGGTTGACTGTTGTATTCCCATTGTAAGAGTGTGTGTTGTCGAATTGGCCCATCATATAGATTCAGTTGTGCATGTAGAGTAGGCAGTGATCCCAAGCTGTGATAACTTGGAGGTTGACTGTTGTGATGAACTCGAGAGATGAATGTGCTTGCCGGTTATGCTTGCTATTGTGCATGTTGATGTGTTATAGGCTACGTGATATCCCTTTGCATGATATTGTAGCGTTTCTTACCTCCTGTGCATGCTTCCCTATGTATTACATGTATGTCGTGGTTCGGGTCGTGATCCGAAGGCGGAGGTGTTGATTGGTTGATGAGAGAACTGCAGCGGGTGAAGGTGAGTAGAGACGAGACTCCCATCATTCACAAGTTTGACGTCAACGCTCATTGAGCAGAGAGAGAGAGACCCTTGAGGTATCGTTGAGTCTCTTATGAGTTGTACCATGGTCAGTGGGGCGTCTGTTTTGTTGTTGATGTTTTTGCGCCATGGCTTCCAGGCGAAACTCTGATGTGTATTTGGACTGTATTAACTGTTTATTGGCTTAAGTTTCTTTTGAGCTTTATCTGCATGCTTAAGGTATCAGAGAGAGTGAGGTTAAGTTTTGGGGGCCTCACAAACAACCATTCTGCTATGCATTATACGTCGATGTATAAATTACATTCACAGATGTATAAATGTTTTCCTTGTCTGATTTGAAATATACACAAGTGTATAAAACTTATACACAAATGTATAGATTTCATCATATTAAAAAAAAAAAAAAAAGCATTTTGATAAAACAAATTTTCTCATGACTTTATAAAGTCCATTCTTAAAGAGTTATCATTAGGTTTAAAAGTTTATTTTCTCTTACAAGCATCTCTTACCAAGTTAAACTTTGAATAAGGTATTGATGCTTTGTAACTTGATGTTCCTCTTAATCTTTGAACTTTCTTTACAATTCTTCTTTTTTAATCCTCACTTGACTTCTAAAATCTATTTCTTAAACTCTCAAAACAATATGATTAGTCATCAAATCTGTCATTATCAAAACCTTAAACAAAGAATATACTTACAAATGTGAGGTAACTTGTAAGACCCATTTAGTGAACTTTTAAAAGTTGTAACATTGGAGCGTAGAGTTGCTTAAAGTAATATATAAAGTAAATGTAGTGATGTAGCATGGTAGGACCCATAGAAAGTGAAGTTAAGCAACTCCAATGGGTTGAACTATTTGGATATGTTCTAAAGACACTAGTTAAGGAATTCAAAAATAGAAAATTTTTATTGTTAAGTGTAACTTTTAAATATTCAATGTATTAGATACACCATTTTTAAAAGCAATTTTTTGTCTTTGATTCCTAAACCAGTGTCCATTTGCCTATATTGTTATTATTAATTTAAAATAGTTTTTTAAAAAGGTTAAAATGAAAAATGAAAAAAATTATTTAATATATTTAAAATTTAAAAAATTATATTTTCATTTAAAATAGGCAAAACTATTTGATTGATCACTTAAGTTTATTTCTTTTTTCGATCTGGTCCCATAAGTTTATTCCTTATCAAATAAGTCCCTTAAATTAGGTTTGGGTGACAAACTTAGGTTTTCTTTACCATTTCTCCAGAATCAGTCATCTTCTGACCTATGTGGTACTCCAAACCTACTCGACACTGTTGACGTGACAATAAATATAATAAATAGAGTAAAGGACCATTTTGGTCCCTGAAAATTTACACGGTACCAAAATTAGTCCCTGAGAAAAAAAACTCACCTGTTAGTCCTTGACAATTATAAAATAAGGACACATTAGTCCCTCCTTTGATGGTCATTAGGTAAGCTCCGTCAATTTGATGACGTGGATCATTAAGTTGCCACCTGTCCGTTAATTTCCTCCACCTGGATTTTATTTTTTTAAAAAAATTAGAAAAACCCCTTTACACATTGAAACAACGTTATTTTGCTCCTCCCAAATTAAACCCCAATATTCCCTTCCCATGGACGAACCATTTTCTCCCACAGAGCAAAAACCCATATTCCCTTCCCCTGAGTGTGACAAACAGGCAAATGCTCCATCCCTAACCGTTTCAATCTGGAAATTTTTTGACGTTCTTTGCGATAATCAACAAAAATTGTGAGTTTTCTTATTTTCGTTTTGATATTTAACAATCAACAACACGTTCTTTGCTAGGTCTGGACATGCTAAACCAAGGCCTAAAAAGAGGACTAGAGTGAAGAATACATGGACTCAAGAAGAAGTGTTAATATCACAATCTCATCCTTCAACAGAAAATGTAACACAGGTGATGCACTCCTCCTGGTAGAAATTAGTCACTTAGGGACTAAGTTGTCCCACGATAGAGAATCATAAGGACTTAAGTGGGTCAATTAAAAAAATGCCAGGGACTAAAAGAGGTTATTATTAAAATGTCAGGGATTATTTTTACTTCATTTTTACTGGGCTGGTTCATGTTCTGGTGCATGATCCGGTGCTATGTTTGGTGCATGTTCTGGTTCATGTTTGGTGCATTGTGTGAGAAGACCCGCTGTCCCATTAAAGAACCGAAGGTATTTAACTAAGCCATAATCGTTTTATAAACGTTAACGCATTTTATTAAGACGAAACACAGCGGAAAGATTAAAAACGCGAAAACGAATTTTTATTAAGGCTATGCCAAAATACGTGTATATCAGAGTAACGTAGTTTAAACTTAAGGTACACATACATGCATTGGTTGCCCCATCAGTAGGACTAAAGTAATAGTGTATAAATACAAAGTGCTTTTAATACAAACGGTAATCAAAATACATACGAAGGCAGAGAGAGAAATCTCCGGCTAACCATGATCACTTCCCAACCCCTCGAGGCTAGATCCTGGGCTCGTCCACCGGCATCGGTCTCATACGGAGTACCATCCAGTTCCTTAGCAAGTGGTTCTTCCATGGGGTCTTCCCATAAAATAAAATAACACAGAGAAAATATCGGGAGATAAGAAACATGCATCATCAAATATGGGAGAGGGGCATCAGTATAGCAGATATATAGATGCAGCACACAACATATAGAAAAGATACAACACGACGACACCCATCTCTTAAGTCATACAGCACAACCATCTCAAAAGTCATTGTCTCAGATAAACCTATAAGAGGGATACTAGTCCCTATGTATATGCTGACTTCCCTATATGTATGTTGGCCAATATATCACGTCCCCAGTTGGCCATTCCCGTCGGGATAACATCACGTCCCCAATTGGACATCCCCCTTTCGGACAAATATGCTGTGGTATGAAATGCTATGATATGCAACAAACATCCATCGCAGGTTGACACTGGGACCTCACACCTAAGCACTCGGCCACGACCACAATGCACTGCATCCACATCAACATCAACATCAACATCAGCATCACGACGCCCTGCGTCTACGAGCCACAGCTTCATGGTCGGGACCACGACGGTATCAACCCAAACAACATCAACACTCACCATACTCTCATCGACACCCAACTAGTGAATCACAATAAAATATCGCAATAGAATTTATTCCAAACATTTAATCATACAAACAGTTCAACAAAATAGATCACAGATAAGCAATTAAATAATTCAACACATCAACCTCAATCAATCAAATCACTTAAATTATCATCTTAGTGGTGATAGCCCAAAAGTACCTACACCTAGGGTCCAGACACTTTATCCAGGGCTCAACCTCTAGTAGGGTTTAAGGTTCCCCTACACACGTATATATTCTATACTAAGCTTGCCTTCCTGACGATAGCAATTCTTTCTCCCCACCTTAGTAATGTTCCTGGTGCGGCTCGACAATTATCAATCGGGTGCACTGCTGTCGAACGCTCGAACACTGTCCGAACCTTTACAACAAGACACAACCAGAAATCAATATAGTTCAACCAAAAATTCCCTAATCCTCATGACTAAGGCTGCTGCCCCTATTTAATTAAATATGCTAGAGAGGTTGAAATTCTACCAACTCTTGGATCAATGATCCTTAAGCATGACTAAGACATAATCTATGATTAATTGTCAAAGATTTGAACCAAAACCCCTTCAACACACACGCTAGGGTTTCGGCCATCACCATTAAAAATAGTGAGAGTTTGATTTGGTTTTCTAATCACTTGGATTACATGATCATGGAATGAAATAGGTGAAATCAAGAATCATTTCACACAAATTGAACGAAAATCCATTTCCCCCCAAATTTCAACCTAGGTTCGACCTCTCTAAAATAAGTAGGCTAGGAAGATTATTTGATTTCATGCTCTTAGATAGGGATAGAAGAGGATGAAACTAGATCATAGAAATTGGTTTGGCATTAAAAGGATTTTTCTACAATTTTCTAGAGATTTTTGAAGTTTAAGCTTCAAAGTTGACCATAGGAAAAATTGTAAGATTTTGATGGAAAAAAGTGAAGATTGAGAAATCAAGGATGAGCTTTTACCACTTAGATGATGAAGATGATCAAGAATATCAACTTTGTTTCTCAAAATCTCTTGAGAAACTCTTAAGAAAATTGAAGAAAGTATGAAGGAAAATGGTGAAATGAAGAAGAAGAAGAAGAAGAAGAAGAAGAAGAAGAAGAAATAAATGAAGGAGGAGGGAGGGGGAGGATGGCCGAAGAAATGGATGAGGGAGGGGTAGGAAAGTCCAACAAAAGTCACTCAAGGGTATTATGGTCATTTTGCCTAAGGACAAAATGGTAATTTTGAAGAAAGTCAGGGGCATTTTGGTCTTTTCACATTCAGATATTTTCAAAGGCAATCATGACTTCGGCATGCATTCCTAGGTGATGTGACTTGATGTGACATCAAGTTTATCCGTTAGCGGGTCCCGGTAAATCTATACCGGTTCGAGTTTTCGCCCGAATAGTTTATATTATTTTCACTTTTGAAGGTCAAAAACCAATTTTAGGAAAAATGTAGGAATCGTGATTCTAAGACTAACTGTATCGTTCACGAGTCAAAATTAGGTCTTTATAGTCAATAAAAAACACATACCGGGCTCCGTCTGAGTTTTCGACCTAAAATTTAACCATAGCTTTCTACGATAGCGTAGAGTATGAATATGATTTTAGTTTATTTAAATTCATTTTCTAGACCTCAGATAAAAATACAAACACATTTATATAATTTACTTAAATGAAAATAGTTAAGAAAGAGATAAAAATCGGGGTGTTGTGCTTTATAATTGTTGTTTGAGGCATTCTTTGTTTGTAAGTAGTGATTGGAAAGAATACACTTTACTTAAGTACAACGTATTTTGGAAAGGATTTCAATGAAATTTGGAATGAAATTTGGTTCAGTGAAATTCTGCACTTCGGTACTGTTTAGTTAACGAAATTAGGGTTGTTACGAAAGGGATTAGGGCAAAATCAAATGTGACAAAATTAGGGTTCTTGCGCAAGGGAATGGAGTGAAATCAAATGTGACAAAATTAGGGTTCTTGTGCAAGGGATTGTGAAGAAGAACAAGAAGGAGGAGGAAGAGGAGGAGGAGAAGAAGAAAGTAAATAAATGTGTAAAGGGGTTTTTCTAAATTTTTTTAAAAATTACAATCCAGGTGGAGGAAATTAAAGGACAGGTGGCAACTTAACGGTCCACGTCATCAAACTGACGGAGCTTACCTAACGGCTATCAACGGAGGGATTAACATTTCCCTATTTTGTAATTGTCAAGGATTAACGGATGAGTTTTTTTTTCTCAGAGACTAATTTAGGTACTGCGTAAATTGTCACAGACCAAAATGAGCCTTTACTCTAAATTAATAATTTAAAAAATAAAAAATAAAAATATTAATAAATAACATTTATTTCTTTTTTTAATATTTTCTTCACTTTACCTTCTTAAGCTCTCCCTCTCCACCGGACATCCCACCCCATTCCCACCTTCTCTCCTCCTCCCCATCGAACACCCTCAAATCCACCACTACACCGCCCCATCCCACCCCTAACTCCATCTCCACCTCCACACCATGCTAAAAACAAATTGGCATCTCAATACAAGAAATTTGTCTTTCAGTGACAAATAAAATTGTCACTATATGTTTAAAATCTTTAGGTATATGTAAAATTTTCATTCAGCTACGGCCGATCCAACCGTTCATTATGAGCGATGAATAACGACGGGAAATGACTGTCACTAAAGGTTTTACCTACTATCCACATACATTTACTTACAGTTGTATTTGACTGTCAATAGGCTTTACCTACGGTCGATCTACCTTTATCTACGATTTGACTGACACTAATACATATACCTACAAATTTAGCGACTATCACTAAAAATATCCGTAGATATATGACAAATTTATTGTAATGTCTATACTTTCATCAAACAGAATATGTTCATGCGACCATGCACACTGTGTTAACAAAAAAAGAACCTGAACCCTAAGACTCTCATCAAATACTCTAGATAAAGTCATGCCTATGCAAACTATCAGCAAATAGGAAAAAAAGGAAACATCCAACTATAGGAAACTATAAGCAGAATCAACAATCACAAAGTGAACAACAGCTTGGAATCCCTTCCAAGGAACTCGAGTTCATTCAAACCAAAGTAAAATTACCCACCATCAACCTTGTTAATCACTAATAACAAAAAAAACTCAATAAATCAAATAAGAAAAATGCTAATAACATACTCTCTAATACTCTCTTTCTAATACACTCTTTTTTATTGGTTGAAATTCATATAGGTCCTACAAAATTCAAGTGGGACCCATACTAATTTCAACCAATAGGAGAGAGTATTTTAAAAAGAGAGTGTTAGAGAGTGTGTTGTTAACACTACTTAATCAAATAAAATGAAAAAATGTCTCATATACTAAAAAGAGAGTAGCAGTCAAATATAAAAAAGCAGTCAAATAAAAAAAAAAAAAACATCCAGAGAATATACAAACATCAACATACAAATTTTACACTTTTGTGAGTGATTATAGAATCAAATATCTTCTCAATTTTTATGAATCAGAAAGGAGTAGACAAGAGTAGCTAAAATCACCCCTGGCTCGATCAGTCACAAGTGATTACAGTTCCCAAAAAAATCATAGTAGACTCAGAAAAAGTATCCCCCGAAATTTTTTACATTTTCGGGGCTTTTCAACAAACCTGGGTTCTCTCAGGTTTGGAGAATCTAGCGGTCAAGAGTCCATTTTTTAACATGCCAAGCTTTCTATTTCACACAAATATGAAGACCCAGCACGTGCTTTCCGATGATCTTCGACGATGGTTCGTAGGGACTTGTGGTGGGTGGCTTTGATGGGTTTGTGCGTTGGTGGTGGGAACTAAAGAAGATAGAATTAAGAGAATATTAAACAAAAAAAAAAAAAAATTTATTTCTTAATTTTTTCCTATTTTTAAATTATTATTTTATTATATTTATTGACACGTCAGTAGTGTCAGTTAGGTTTGGAGAGTCATGTATGACAGGAGATGACAAATTCTAAAGAAATGGTATAAAAGTCTAAATTTGTCACCAAACCTAACTTAAGGAATTTATTTGATATAAAATAAACTTAGACGACCAAATCAATAAAAAAAATAAACTTAAGGGTCAATCACATAATTTTGTCTTTAACATATTATATTTTGACGTTTTTGGACACATTTTAAAAATTTAAAAGAAGTCATTGATGTAGTGCTTGAAACTTGAATGAAGTCAGGTTTAGGATTTAATGAGGAAGTAGAAGAAAATGAAAGAAGAGAAAAAAAAAATTATTGACTTTGAGCGGAATTTTTTGCAGTATTATAATGTTTCTAATAGTTAGGGTAATAGTGTTAATATTTACAAACTTAAATGACTAACTTGACACAAATAAGAGTTAAAAGACGAAAGTGAACAAAACAAATAAGTTAGAGGGCAAAAAAAAAAAAAACTAAATTTGCCTTTAATATGTTAGTTGCTAAAAAAATATGACAGTTCATTTTCACAATTAGTAGACAATCTAGAAATATTGGAAATATTTGTTCTGAAAAGATAAATTAAATGGAAAGGATAAGTAAGCATATTTGATAATTATAGCAATTAATTATTGAAATTATAGTAATTATTGTAATTATAGTTATTAAAAATATTTGTTCAGAAAAGGAAAAGAATTAAATAGGAAAAATAAGTAAATATATTCAGAGATATATTTAAAAAATGACATGTGGTTTACTGAGGAGGAGATAAATTGTGGAGAATGACTCATGTTCAACGATGAGAACTCTAATTTAATACATCGGGGTTGATATTTAGTCTTTACAAAATTTTAGTAGCTTAGAATCATCGATTTTAGTGAAGATAATATATTAATGAATCTATATTAATTTATTAAAGAAGGCACATGACCTTTATTGGATTAGAATAAATAGATGAATAAGATTGACAGTAATTCTCTTAAAGTTACTCTTGGAGTAACTTGATCCCTGCTCTTTAATTACTATGAATTGTGAGTGTAAAGATTTTTTATAATGTCAGTTGATCATGATTTGACATGTAATTGAAAAAGTTTGACTCTTCTAATAATTACTTTAAAAGGCACACATTGAATAATTTAGGATTGATTGACAGTGTAAAAAATTTACATCGACAATATATCAAAATTAAACTTATATTAAGAAGGATAAATGATAGAAAAATGATGAATTCTTTGATACCCAGAAAATGGAAGGATAAAAGTTTATCTTGCGTAGGTGGTCCAATCAGATGATGGAAATCATTTGACATATTATCCACTAACTTGATTCATTTAACTGAGGTGATACATTCTAATTTAACAGGATAACTTTTACTTTTTGATATTAGAGAATTCACCTAAAAAAATATAACTTCAATGAAAAGAAATAGTATAATTATTGACTAGTTATTTTTAAACGGGATTGACTATAATAATTAACTTAAAATAATATAAAATTAAAATCTTATGAACTTAGCGAAGAAAGAGACATTGAAATCCTCATTTCCCAGTCAATAGATGTATAATGGGGGTCAAGAAAGAACGATGAAGATCTTTTATCCTACATTTCTGACATATTTTTAATCACTTATTAATAATAATATGTTATTTAATAAAATAAAATTATAACTCATTAATATTTATATATATTTTCAACTTTTAATTGATAAATAATATTAAGACATCATTTTTTAAAATAACAAAACTTTGATAGATTAAAAACTAAAGCCCTTAGACAAACATTATTACGTGACTCAATCAAGAAAGTGGAAAGAGCAAGAAAGCCCACGAGCGCAATCAATGCTGCTAAAAATGCGGTATATAATATTAATGGATCAGTGCGTAGTGTTAGTGTGTTACCCGTTAGATGCGAACGGTGGATAAAAATAATGAAAACTTTACGAGTTGTCATATTAAGAATTTATTTACTGTTAATATGCCACGATGCCCTTTGAGACACCCATCAAATTAAACTTGTTTCATGTGCAACTAATATTAACAAAAAAAGTAGTTTGATACCCAAGCTAAGCATAAAAGTAACCCTTAACGAAATTTCTCGTCCCTTTAAATAGGATGGGCTTTGATTCTAGTACCTACAATTATTTTTCATATGATTTTTTTATGATAATCATGATATAGGTATGAAGTATTCATCATCGTTAGCAGTGACTAATCTCCGTTGAGGAACCTGTTGGACCCACAAGGTGGGTTCTCTTCTCCCAACCAGATTTTCTCCATACATAAGAACCAGAATTCGAACCACTAATCACGTGTTTAAGATGTCCGAGTCCCTTACCACTCGGACCAACCACATGTTGGTAATTGTTTTTCATATGATTTGATCCTTACGTTTAAAAACTTTGGAAATAGCCATTGTCGAAGTCATTATAGTAGTGTTATTTTTTATTAATTAAATTTTCTCATTCCTGTTACCCTTTCTATTCAAGTTGCCATCTCAACTGTGTAATTTGTACAAAATACATTTGCTTCTGCTTCCATCATCTGCTGTGCAGTGTCTTCCAAACAAACCTGTGGCTGTGAGACTCACTGGTATGAAGTCACTCTCTCTTCACCTCCTCTCTGTCTCTCTCTGATATGTGACTTTCAGAGCCAATGTGAATGTGGTTAAACTGCTCTTGTCTGCAACCAAATAAGCTCTTCTGTCTGTATCGTTAATTGATGACGTGGCCGACGGTGCGCCACGTCATCCACACCATATGTGTCAATAAATAATTTCTAATTACTTTTTTGGTCTCTTCAAATATGGCGTGTTTTGGTTTTAGTCTCTACAATATTTTTTATATGATATTTGGTCCTTATACGTTTTAAAACTTTGGAAATAGTCCTTGTCGTTAGTTGATCATCGTTAAGTAATGACGTGATTGACGGTACGCCACATCATTCAAGCACGTGTAAATAAAAGTGTTTAAATAAAACTGTTATCTAATATTTAAACAGATTTAACTACTGTTTATTATTATAAAAATGTTTTTTATGATTTGACTTTTGTTTTAATTTTGTAAAATCACTCCAACCCAATAAAAAGATTTCGTATTCGAGACTTAGAGTTTTTCGTTCATCCCCTACCTTTGCTCTCACATTCTCAGTTCCTTCGTTAAGTCCCGCAATTCTCTGAAGGTACCACAAGTAAATGCTAACAAGGGGGTTGAGTTGTGTTTATCCAAACTATTTCGAGAAAGCAAATTTAAAACAAAGGTTTGTGTAAGCAGATGCTTAATAGAGAAACTTCAGCAAAGCAAAGGCACAGACGCTTTCAGGCGTCTGGTTTACCAAAGCTACAACAGATTTTGAACAAAAACCTTTTCACAAAGAGGTATTTGAATATGCATACTTTAACCCCATGGTTAAACACAAATATAATAAAAGATAAATATAAAGCAGTGTTTAAGCATAAAGAGAGAAGAACACAGAAAATTTATCCTGGTTCACCCTAACCTTTGGGCTGTGTCTAGTCCTTGGTTTCACCAAGATTTTCACTATAACTGATCAAATTACAA
This sequence comes from Ammopiptanthus mongolicus, assembly GCA_039655645.1. Taxonomy (NCBI): domain Eukaryota; kingdom Viridiplantae; phylum Streptophyta; class Magnoliopsida; order Fabales; family Fabaceae; genus Ammopiptanthus; species Ammopiptanthus mongolicus. The sequence goes on along the minus strand of CM077349.1, from coordinate 25,985,589 downwards.
ACGAGTATTCTTTGTACACCTAGCCTCTCCAGGCTCAACAATCAAATGAGTATTGTTTGCACACCTAGCCTCTCCACGCGCAACAAGTATTATTCAGTTAGCCTCTTCAGGCTTTTCAATAAGCTAGTCAACCAAATAACACTCAAAGAGTGAATGTAATAAGCAAGGGTATGACTACTTGGACAGAAGAACACTCAAAAGCTTCATATTACAATAAGCTAGTCAACCAGATAACACTCAAAGAGTGAATGTAATAAGCAAGGGTATGACTACTTGGACAGAAGAACTTCTCTAAAAGATTTACAAATGAAATAGAGACGAGAAGATAGTTTGCAAATAAAGAACTCAGAGAACTTCCAGTGTAAGCTTTATCAAAAAGATCTTTTGAATGTATTCTCTATGATCTGTATGATTGTTTAGAGTAATGTCTCTATGATTTCTTGTATGTATTCTTATGATGCTTGCAAATTGTATCAAAGTCTTCTTAAATGGTCTTCACATGGCAAAGATCCATTGAGAGACATTTCTTTGACTTTATCTTCTTTTGAGGTTGCTTTTCTTTAAACGTCTTAAGCGACCATCAATGCGAAAAAGTCGTTTTGATAGGAGCATTAAATGGTTTAGAACGTTGATGGTGCTTTTGTACTATCGTACATATCAATTCAGAGCAACAATAAATTCAGAGCAGCTTTTAGAGTATTTGCAACGTGGATTACCTCTTTAGTACAATCAGTCAGAGCAATAGTTCTAAAAGACTGTTATTGCATACTAAAGGTGATGTAGACAGGTACTATGCTTCAGAGGCGCTTGGTTGTTCTTTAGTCTTTAAGAAATAGATCCTAGTATGTCTCCAAGACATGGGCAGTCTTATTAAATATGTCTCCTATATATTTAATAATCTTTTCTGACTAGTTCTGATAAAAGATGAGTCAAGACAGAAAGTAGACGCTTGGCAGATAAGTCTTCTTTAAGTACTCTTCATCAGACGATTGGATGAGAAATAATTTGAAGTCCTTTTCTTGAATTAGACTTGGACGCAATCTTTTCTTGAGCATACAATCTTCTTTCAGTGAGATCTATCATACGCTTTAGAAGATTAGACACCAAAGCAATTTTTACTTTGCACGAAGCTTGAATGCTTGACGATCTTTGATGTGTAGTCTTTGGATAATGAGATGTTGGATGCAACAAGAGTATTCCTATGTTGCTTATATTTTTATGACGCTTCAATTTCTTCAGACGCATAGAATTGAGTTGAGGTATGATGCTGAAGATCTTGATGAAGAATGTTTCACTTGCATGACCTGAGATTCTTAATGAATCATTATATAGAAAGCTTATAGTCTGCACACTCAAGTAACTCATCAACAATATTCATACAGTTCATTTAATTCATTAACCAAATGTTTGGATAAATCAAAACACAGGGATCAAACGGTTGGCACAAACTATCAGACGCATAGAAAGGCACACAGACGCTAGGAGACCTAACATTCTCTTCATGGGTTCGCACACAGACGGAGGAAAAAGAAGAAGAAGCGGAAGAAGAAGAAGAAGAAGAAGAAGAAGAAGAAGAAGAAGTATGCTTGTTATCTTCATGGGTTCACACACATGACAATGGCTGTTATCTTCATGAAGAATGCTTCACTTGCATGACTCGAGATTCTTAATGAATCATTAGATAGCAAGCTTATAATCTGCACACTCAAGTAACTCATCAGCAATATTCATACAATTCATTTAAGTCATTAACTAACATTCTCTTCAGGGGTTCTTCTTGCTCCTTGATGTCATCATGTTCAACCGCTCTCCACAAAAAGAAGAAGACAATGGTTGTTGGTGAAGAAGAAACGAAGACCTTGAGGAGGATAAATAAGAAGAGGATCAACAGAATATCCTAATTTCTAAAAATTATAACCATATTTTAAATTATTATAATAATTAAAAATTAATTTATTTTTTTAAATAAACAATAATAAGAAGGCTAAAATACACTTTTCGTCCCTCATGTTTTTCCGTTTGGTTATTTTAGTCCCCCTAATTTTTTTGGAGCAATTTTAGTGCCTCCATTTTTTCAATCTTGCAATAATAATCCTTCCGTCATCTTTCCACCCAAAACTAACAGAAATGTTGAGTTGGCTCACATTTTGCTACTTGTCCCACTAATGACATGCATACCTAGTAAATGATATAATTAAAATAAATAAATAATATAAAAAAATATCAGCACAAAAAAAAAAATAAAAAAAAATATCAAATCTTCTTGCCCACTTCCCCTTCCTCCCCTTTCACCCGTGTGGAAGACACACCCGGAAGAAATCTAAATCCAAGAGCCAGATCGCGAAGGGCGGCGACGCTCACGATGGACAAAGACGATAGTGACGCGGAGTTGTCGAGTTTGTCGCACGTGGAGAACAGGTCGGCGTCTGTGGTGGTGCACAACCACACCCTCCCCGTGTTTCTGTGGATCTGTGGTGGCAAAAGCGTGTGGGTCTCGATATGAACACGTTGCAGCAGGTGGCGCGGCGTAGAGGCAGAGGAGGTCACGTGGTGCTGGATGACACACTACGGAGGAGATCCAACGAAGGCGTGAGCACGGTGACGACTGAGCCGTGCGCGGTGGGGAGAGAGAAAGCACACCGGAGACACGAGGAGCGGCGGAGCCTCTACCTTCTTCTCCTTATCAACCCTTCCCCATTCTCATTCCACTCCCCACCTCCATTCTCCGAACCATTCTGTAATTTTTCCCTGAAGGAGGCTTATTGGGAGAACCATTACCACCGCGCCGTCGCCACCTATCCCCATTCTCAGTTCACTTAAAACCCACCCATCGGATCACAATATACCTCTCACTCTATCGAGCGTGCGAGTATCGAAGGAGGGATTGTTAATTTAGTCCCTAAAAATCATCTTTTAAAAATTCATAATAAATATTCAAATAAATTATTATTATTTATTATTTTAAATATTATTAAATTAATTTTATTATTTTAATTTTTTTTTTTTTGCCAGCTGGACAAGCCACATCGGCACTTTCTATCATAAAAACTAATGGGAACTTAATGGAGGGACTAACATTGCAACATTGAAAAATTATGAGGACTAAATTTGATCAAAAAAAAAAAATGGAGGGACGAATTCGCCTGTAACACCCGGGGCTGACGAGGGCGGGGAGTGATCGCCGGTGCATGAGGCACGGACAAAAAGCGGCTCCTAGCAGGTTCTAGGCGGAGGGACACATAAATGAATCGATTCACACCGGAATGCGAGGGATCCTGACGTTGTGTAGGTATGAGACTGTACAGTTGAAGGAAGGCTTACAATAATTGATTGGTTACCTTTAGCAATACGATGCATCGTTTTTTCAGGAGCTCAGAACATAAGAACTCCATAGGTAAGCGTGCTTGACTTGGAGCACTTGTGGGATGAGTGACCTCCTGGGAAATTTTCCTAGGAAGCGTGTGAATGACGACAAAGCACGCTGAAGAGACCCGTGTTGGTTTGTGGGGACAGTCGGCAATCCTAAAAGCAATCCGAGCCGTTACAAATGGTATCAGAGCGGACCTCTCCCAGTACGGTGTGGTTCGGGGACGAACCAAGCTGAAGCTAGTGGGCATGTAACACCCGGGGCTGACGAGGGCGGGGAGTGATCGCCGGTGCATGAGACACGGACAAGGAACGGCTCCTGGCAGACTTCTAGGCGGAGGGACACATGAATGAACCGATTCACACCGGAATGAGAGGGATCCTAAGGCTGTGCATGTATGAGACTGTACAGTTGAAGGAAGGCTTATAATAATTGATTGGTACTACTTATAGCAACAAGATGCATATTCTTTTCGGGAGCCTAGAACATAAGAACTCCATAGCTAAGCGTGCCTGACTTGGAGCACTTGTGGGATGGGTGACCTCCTAGGAAGTTTTCCTAGGAAGTGTGTGAGTGAGGACAAAGCACGCTGAAGAGACCCGTATTGGTTTGTAGGGACAGTTAGCAGTCCTGAAAGCAGTCCGGGCCGTTACATCGCCAAACTGAAAAACTTGAGGGGTAAAAGTGCATTTTAGCCTAATAAGAATTATTATAAATAATAATAAAATAAATTTTAAAAAATTCACATGGAACCCAAAATTATTTATTTACACATGTGACTTGGATGACGTGACGTACCATCAACCAAGTCATCACTTAACGGGGATCAACTAACAATAGAGATTATTTCCAAAGTTTTAAAACGTACAAGGACCAAATCATATGAACATATTACAAGAACTAAAACTAAAACACACTCTATTTACAGAGATCAAAATGTTCATCCAAACATGAAATTAGAATTATTTAATTTACACATGTGACGTGGATGATATGACATACCGTTAGCCATGTCAGCACTTAACAGTGATCAACTAACGACTGTTTGATATTTATAGAAACAAATACAGGTCATTTGGTTAGAAGATCTGAGTAACACCTTTCAAAGTATATGCTAGGGATGTCAAATTTGTTAATTTTCTATTTAAGCCAACAAAAAGAAACACTTTAGAGGTTATGAAGCTAGTTTTACAAATCGAAGTGGAAAATATTACGGAAATTTTGGCATTGTCATACACACCGACTAGTTTGAGTCATTCAACAATTCCATAGCAGATGCCCCTTTTGCTAAGCACAACCACTCCTCTCCATTCAATGCCCATTGCTTACTTACGATTTCTGCTTGGTTTTGATTTTTTATTTTCTTGCTCGTTCATGTTCAGTGCTTCTTTGTTCAAAACCATTTTGCCAGGCTGGTACTGTACGTTTTTGGTCTTGCCCTGCTTGTAATTTTGCTAAGGCTACTACAAACCTATCAAGTTATTTTTTTCCCTTTTTCTTAATTTGCTAGCAACAGAAATGTGTTAAGATTTTTTTCCTAAAATAAGAGAGGACACTGGCCCGTTTGGAAGTAAAGAATATTTATTGATAAGTATGTCTCATCTCCTTATGTTGTAACATATCAATTGATTGTGACTTGTGAGCAAGTACCGATATTTGAAAACAAAAGGACACGATATTGTTGTATGTCACTTAACAAACTATAATGTTAAGGAAACATGAACAATGGCCTAAACCTCAGAAGTCCAGGCACTTGACAGAGTATGTAACAGTATCCTAGGGTAACTTTAAGAGTGAAATTTGATTTTGTTCTTCCTTGAAGAAACTATAATTTATATCTAACTTTTTTCTGTGTTGTGCAGAGTCAGGATGAATAGCTTTACATCATCCATGGTTGAAAGAACATTCTCATGCTAATATGTAAGCTTGCACCGGTAAGAAACACTATGTTACATGTCTGCATTTCAGGTAATCAATGTTCAAGTTGATGTTTTTAAATTATATTTTTTATTTGAAATGTTTTTTCCATATGGGATAGCACATGATTCTATTGTTGCATTTGAAGATGCCGTCTAGAAAAGTTTTGTAACCAAATTATTTCAAATTGTTTAGTAAATTACTTTCAACAAACCTTTTATGTTTAGGTTTATTTTATTTTATTTTGTAAAAGATGACCTTTCAGTTTGATGTTATGTACTCTTTTTTTCATTATTTACTAGATCTTGTACTCATGTGATATACATGTGTATTATGTTTTTGTAGTCTTTTTTGTTTGAATATTTTTTTTAAAATGTAGAAACTTACAAATTAAAAGTTTAGGATAGATGTTGATGGCCAAAGTAAGAGGGGGCTAAATCTCCGAGACACGAAAGTAAAACCGTTGAAGAAAGGGAATTTAGTTAACAACTCTTAAAGGGCGTTAATGATTTAGTGTACATCTATACAAGATATTTTTGTCCCCCATATATATATATATATATATATATATATATATATATATATATATATATTATATTGTGACTACTATTTAACAACAAAAAACAAAGGTATCTGTGGAGAGTCTAATTATGTATTAGTTAGAAAGCAATAATTTTTTTGTAAATTAAAAATAATAACATAATAAACACGGTAGAGCATTTAATATTTGATTGTAATGTGTATCCTTGCATACTATTAACAAAAAGAAATTTCAACACATCAATAAACAAAAGTAACCAAATACATTAATGTAAATAAAATAAGTCTGCTTTTATTTTGATCAAGGAAAATCATCTCAATTTTATTGATTTGTACAGGGTTCTTGAAGTTAGGAATTTTTCAAAGACAATTCTCTATATTTATTTTTCTGTTTTTTCCAATGTACTGGAACAATTCATTTAATTTCTCAAATTCACTTAATCTCACCAACCAAAAATTGTGTCTTTTCTATTCCTTATTTTTATTTATTTTTTACATTTTTCAATGCATTGGAACCTAGCGTATTTACGCATCATTCTCAAATTCAGACAACTAAAATATGTTTTAGTAACTTAATTTTTTTTCTCCACGTTAATATGATCCATATAAAAAAATCATGTCAAATTCTACTATAATTTCATATATAACTTCCTTGGTTATAGTGTCTAAAACAATTCTTACTTTTATAAAAAATTAAAAGATTGCAAAGTACAAAAAAAATTATTCTTATTGATTGATAAGGATTTAATTGGCATGCAATATTAGGGTAAATATTTTTTACATTGTCAACAAATAATAAATTGTAATTTAATTAAAAATGTTTTATCATAACTATCTTGAAAGTCATACATAAGATTTTGTGATTGGTTAAAAAACTTTGTACTGATAATGTATCAAAATTGAACTTTTGATATAAAACTAATATAACAAATATTTTGAAAACACGAACTATTTTATAATAAACTATATTTAATATTATATATTCTATATAATACAAAACTATATATATATATATATAAAAGTATGTGTTTTTATCATGTTTATCAAAATCAAACCGGACCGACCGGTCTGATCAGTGAACCAGATCGGGTACCAGTCCGAACTATCCAGGAAATCGGCCATGAATCAAACCGGGTATGGGTATTATATTGCTGAGACTCTTAATTTTTTGACATTGGGCTCGTTTTTTTATAGTGTACTATAATAGTGTAATACTGTATTTCATCAAAAAAAAATAGTGTAATGCTGTACTGCTGCCAATCCTTCTTTAATGCAGCACATAAAATCACAACTTATAATTTACTATTACAAATAAATGTTAAAAAATTGACTGGAAATAAAAAGACACATTCTGTATGTAGGAAAAAACGAAAGATATATGACTTTTATCAATCTATTCTTCAAATATATTTTATACTCAGAACATATTTAACAAGAGTGGAATTAAAAATTGTTTCATCATATCATTTGAGCTTGGGCCTTGCTGCCCAGCTACTTAAACAAAAAAAAAAATCTTTAGCTGCTTCTAATAGAGCATTTTATTAATATATTAGATTATTTTTATTATTAAATATATTATATAAAATTAAAAATATATTTTTAATTATAATCGGTTGGATCACGGTTGGACCAGTGAACCATGAATCAGTACCTTCACCGGTTCAATGACTTGTCCAATTTTCAAAACATTGGTTTTTATGTAAGATTTTTAACTTCATATAAGATTATTCAAATTAGAACATGAAATCACTTTAGCAATAACTAGTTGTATATCTGTGCATTCGCACGGGTCGTGCTGCGTTGATTACTACAAATTTTTCTAAAAGTAAAATTGAATATTAATCAGTTTTTTTTTTATCTAGGAAGTAATTGAATAAAATATATTATATATCAATATTGACACAGTTAAAAAGCATAGAAACTTATACAAATCATATGGAAGATAAAAATGCATAGTACATTTTGGATCGTACCATTCACAAAATAGATATAAATGCAATGACTTATCAAAAAAAGGTAGACATAAATATAAACTCAGAATAGTTTGTATATATAATATTTACGTGGATATTGACTAAAGTATGAAACTGAGAATGTTCTTAAACTGAAGATATTAAAAAAATATATTTCATAGGATTGGACTTCAAGACTTGTTAACAAAAAGTTAGTTGAGTAATTGTTTTACTAATTTATTAGCAATTCACGTTATGATGCAAAAAGTTTATATTTTATTGATTGAAAGAGGAAAAAAATAGTAAACTCACCAAAATTATGAATTTATCATTAATGAAGGCATTATAAATTCAGGCTTTGAATTATGCTCATTGTTCCTTTTTTTTTATCAGGCAACAATTGTATTATAGAAGCAAGGGATGCTCTAACACAACACATCACAACATCAAAACAACAGAATATCCAAAAACTAATCAACAAAACAAATACAAAACATTGAGCAGAAAACTCTATTAAATTATCAGTAAATGAAGTCACAAATTATGCTCATTGTTCAACCAATATTCTGACTTTCATTTTTGACATTGAGGCAACTATCATTCACTCTTTGGATTCAAAAGAAGATAATTACTTCTAACCATGCAAATCCACTCTTAACGATTATTTTGAACCTGCACAAATTGCCAACAAATCAAAAAAATAAAGGCCTGAATGTAGTCCTATTATACATAAAACATCATTATTTGCAGATACAATGTTGGTCTTACCAAAGCTCACTCTTAGAACAGTTGTTGTACTTGTCCTATAATTCCTCAAATTCATGGTTAGAAGGTTAGGCATTCTAAAGTAAGTAGCCAATGCATCACATCAAATTCATTGCTACATGTTAGTTGTATAAAAAGCCTGTAAACAGAACGAGATGAAATTGAGGAAATAGTTAATGCATCATGTGGGTCCAAGGTATCAAGGCACCTGAAAATATCACTATAGGTTTAAAATTATGTTTCTCTTTAAAGGCATCTCAAACCAACAGTCTATCATTCACACATTAGTTCAAGGTAGCAACAGCTAACCTTGATAGTCTAGTGTTGGTAAAAATCTTAATCTCAATGAGGTTCTGGTTTTATAAATTTGGAAATTGCAATACAAATGTTAGCCTAAAGGAAACAAAAATCAAAATGACTGTCATTAAATTTGAAAATCAAGCACAGTGCACTTAGGAGGATAGAGATCCAAAGCCATATTATATATCAATCACCAAGCATGAAACAATAACAGGATATAGATCCAAAGCCATATTAAATCATTTAAGTACACGCAGAAAATCCATCTTCTCTATAACAATTTAAATCAAAACCCCATAAAAAAAATAACAGAAGAAAGCTCTATTTCATTCCCCATAAAACTGCTTTGCCCCGCATCAGCAAGGGAATGCTCCAAAATTATGTCCTCACTGTTCCTCACTCGCTTCATTGACTTCTGTATTGGAGTGTTCAGCTCCACTGCCATCGTTCTTCTGATTGAGACCATGAACTGATACAACTTCATACATCTTGTGCATAAGCATTTCTTGTTCCACCTGAAGCTTCTGCAATTCATGCAACATTGATCTATAAGCTTCAGTAAGGACCTCATGCTGCTTATCCATGTGCTTCAATAACTCTGCAGAGTGGCTTGGGTCAAAATTCCTAGGATCCATCCTGCCTTGCAATGTGAGGAACTTGTCGTAACACCTCAATCTTGAGCTTTGAAAGAGAGAGTAATGATAGAGCAGTTCCAACTTAATCTGTAAAAAACCTACAAAATGTTGCTCCATAAACACACAAAGTTGAGTTTAAACCATAGATAGCAGAACCACTACCCTGGACCTTATGCTTAATCATGTCACTGATTTTGCTTATCTTCTGATTGTTCCTGTCATCACTCAATGAAGCAACTCCCAAGTTTCCTTTCCCTGTACTTGCGTTTATGAGTGAAATAAAGCCGATGACTCAATTATTCACCAAAATTGTCTCACAAATCAAGAAACTCTATTTTATTTTTGCATATAGGAAGAAAAAAACAAATACTGGAATTTCTTTTAGGAGTTAACAATTATCCATTGATTTCTTATTAACAAATATTAATTACTAAGTAGGCTTAACAGAATTTGTCATCGTTAAATGCTTTATGGGTGATATCAGACCTTTAAATAAGCCAAAATCCAATTTTTATACTTTCATGCTAGTTCCCATTGGTTTGTAAGGGTGGGTATTCTAATTTTACAAAACTTTGCATGTTAACTACTTATTTCAATATACTTGTACTCTAGACTGCTCCAGTTGCTGCATAAGTAATTCCTCGTAAAAGAATAAATGCCAAGGCTTAGAGGTCTGGTGTGTTATTTTAAGCAGCAACCATTTAAACCAACAGTATTCTAATGGGGTAAAATGAAAGGAAGGGAAAACCCTCTAAAATAGATGAACAAAAAAGTAGAGAATGGGGAAAAGGAACATGGTGAATAACAATAAAACTAATGGCAAAAACTTGCCACCACTTAAGGAAGATTGGTTCAAGTGAGTTGTGCTCAATGAATTCTCAAATATAGCTTCAGCAATTGCATCTCAATTTGATGTTAATCTTGAAACCAAGGATCCTGTCATTTTTCCCATTTGGATGTTTCAATTGTTTAAAAGCTAACTCATACTATTTGACTATATTAGTCTCACCACTAACTCAATAAGGAAAATGTCAACAAAAAAATTATTGCCATTGTTTAATTGAAGAATCTGTGTAAAGGTATATATATTAAAAAAATAGAAATTGATTATACAAAGGCTTTTGTAATAGATAGGGCATAGTTTTTCTATATTCATAGTTTATAGCTCCAACAAAGTTATAGCTTGTAGATAGTGTCAGGTGCTCTAGTTGTACAGTACCTAGTGTATGTAATTATGAATATATCTAGTGTATATCTAGTGTATTTTGGCCAAGTGATGCGCTCAGGAGGTTGTGCATTGCAGCAAACCCTCACCTAAGAGATGTACAAATATTACCTAGAAATGCAATAAGCATGCAAGTGACACCAAGCAACTGGAGCCTTCGAATTTTGAATCAAACTTGTTGAATTTGAATAAAATTATGCCCATCACAGTTGTCTTAGAGCCTGAAAAGTGAAAATACGTAGGCCTTTATTGACTCACCACATCCTTATTGGTATGCTCTGCACATAAAATGCATAGAAATACATTGGAGTTGTCTTATTTGACTTACATTTCCAGCTAATCCTTATCAGTATTCTCTACCAATTTTGAATTCAACGATCATTATGACCATTACAGTTGTGTAAGAGCCTTGAATCAGTTTCAGTTTTCCAACTAAAAGTAAATATAGTTATCATTTATCAACATCATAATAAAAGAGGGCAATCTGGTGGTACCTCTTAATCTCACAATATTAATAGAAGGGGTCTAACACAAACAAACACTGAACAATGAGTGTTGCATTATCAAAATAATAAATCCCACTAAACTTTGGGAATGTACTTAATGGTGCATGTGACAAGCAAAAAAAAAAAAATAGCAGGAAGACAAAATAGTATGTGTCAAGAAAAAATAATTACCTTGGTTAGGGTCACGAAACGGAAGCGAAGAAAGTAAGGGTCAAATGAATATATCAACAACCTAATAACAGGTCTCAATCTAAACTCTAAAAATAGTTTATAAACATAAAAATCACATCAAGATAAACAATATATGAATGAGATAAAATTTAAGACATGTAGTGTGGAAGCTTAAAAAGCTTCCTACTCAAAAAAGAGGAAATTTCTCAAACACCTAAAGTGCACTTTTTAGAATCAACCCATTCACATAATCTAAACTCCAAAAATAGTTTATAAACATAAAAATCCCATCAAGATAAACAATATATGAATGAGATAAAACTTAAGAAATGTAGTGTGAAAAAATGCCAAGAGCACCCCTGAGTAAAGATCTCCCATCCTAATCTTATCTTTCTGACCAATCCAAAACTGATTTGAGCATTCAACATGTTCATGTGTAGAAGCCACTTTCTAAACTCAACAACAGTAAGTTAGCATTAGATCAGCAGCAACTTTACCCGATGTGCTTCAAACACTTCAGCAGCAGCTACCACCCACCTTACATTCATGAACAAAAAGTGAGATCTCAAATCGTGTAAATTATAAGAGTGAAGAAAGTAAATAAATACTCAACTAATATAAATGAAGAACCTTAGAAGCACACTTTTGTTGTTGATGTGTTTCATCCTTACCATATTACTAATGTACTCAGAGATCACAATAGCAACTTCTGCACCATCAACGCGAAGACCAAGAAGAAATATTAATATTGGATCCAATATGACATTAAAAAAGTTGCCAGCACCTGACATTTCAAGACAATTGTTTGTCATTTATACATCCAGCAAATCCTTTACCTAGAGATGTACTCCTATTTCTCCACATCAACACTACCAGAGCTGCATTATTTCTAAGCTTCGTGCCATTATAAATTTAAACTCAAGTCTTGTTGCCAATTAAAATTAGTGACAAAATATTGTAAAAGGACCCTCAGGAAGAAATTTCTAAGTTCAATTGTTCATTTGTATATAACATATCAGTGGGTTTAGATAGAGAGAGAGGAAACTGCTGCAATACTTGCCAATAGCATATAGAGGCGTCTGTATCCATAAATCCACGAAAAGTGCCTTGTACAGCTAACACAATCACAATTGCACCACCAATGCCAGCACAAAAAGTGCCCTGTACAACTAATGCAATCACAATTAAAATAAAACATAATTTGACATCTAAGATTATTAATTTTCCTGCAATATTTCTGACGATTCATTAAATAAAATAAAGAAAATGCACTCAAAACAAAAAATAAATAAAATAAAATACTGGAAAACATAGCTACCTGGATAATGGGGTTATGGGCTCATCGTTCAACTACTTCCGCAGCAAAATTAAAATTCAAGATGCAATTTCATAGTACCCAGAATCTCTAACAAAGAATGGTGTACCTACAGAATATGCCAAGGAGAATCAGGCCATCGAATTGGATCTGAAACCTGAACTGAACAACTATACACATAACTGAAACTTGAAACTCATACATGTAAATCTAATACAGTGATCCAAACATGTTATAAAATCCAAAATAACATACTCAGATCACACAGCGGAAGCTAAAACGGATCTAGAAAACCAACCTCCCGCCATTGCTATTTGATTCTCTCTTCTTCTTCTTCTGGTTCCTTTTGCTCTTAGACCTTTTGCAAGAACACTTCACCCACTTTCTGCTTGCTTTCAAAGCTCCTCGATTTTACGCTGTAACCCGTTTACGACGTAATGCCAACCCGGTTCTGTCTTGGCTTTTCCAAACCCTTACTCACTCATACTCGATGGTGTTTGTATGCTGAAGAGAGGAGTAGGTTCAGTGACCCAAAACAGAGAGCAACCCGTTTAATTTATAGACCTCCGCCCATCATAGAGATCAGAAACGTGGAGCATGAAGTGGGATAATGGGAGAGTGGGGAAGTTACTGAATAATGCTTAGAAAGTGGGTTGAACAAAGACCCAAAATGGACCACAATATGTAACTGATTTCCCATAAAAATAGGAAACTATAAACCCATAACAAAGTGTGATACCCTCAAACCCAGTGCCACTTTCGTAACTCAACTCCTATAATGAGACGATAAATAAAATTTTGCTGGTTTTACTTTCGGAAAATAGATCCTTTGTATAAGCAGATTCTGGAAATCGTGACAAAAATTTTCTTATTAATACGTATAAGCACCACTCCAGATAACACAGGATTACTCATATACAATAATTAGAACAAGGTAGATACACATACATATATGATGGACACAAGTCCCTTTACAAAAGAACGTATGATTACTAAACTTCTCAAAAGCTATAAAAGTAGGCAGCGATAGTCTGGAACCATATCTCTAAAACCTATGGCCATCAGTAGCCGTTAACAGACTACCCAAAAACCGCTGCCTCAAAAGAAGATCTACACCCTAAGCTGGTCCGACTAATGGAAGCCATTGGACAATCCCCCGGAGGTAGGTCCAATGCTGGAACCAGGGGAAGAACTCTGGGAACCTACATTCCCGTTCCCCTGTGGATGGGGATCGGAAGCATCCGAAAGATGATCCTCCGGGTCCTCCTGAGGATCCTCCTCGGGGTCTTCCTCCTCCTCCTCTTCCCCCACATCCTCCACGATGTGCTCGCCCGCTACCAAGACAAAAGGCGGGGGAGGCGTCTGGGGTAGCTGTTGCTGCGGGGACTGTGCAGCGGGGGCGACCGACTCGATCACACCCTGCTCCATAAGGGCCTGCAGCATCAACCCGATGGGAGGGAGAGGCACCTGGATGGTCTCCACTGTCCTAGTACTCTTCCACGGTCCCGTCTCAGTCGTCCCGCTTACGGTGCAAACTGGTCCAGTGTACGCCGCACTTTCCACCCCTGGGTGGATAACCCACGCGGCTGGGTCCGTCCTCCGATCAAATGCTAGGACGCGCATCCCCGAGTGTGCTAGGTGATCTGATGTCGACTCCATCTGTAAATACAATACAATATATACCAAAGGACAACCCGTCCAAAAACATGCAAGGGTGAGAAACCAATATATGAATCCATAAACAACAACTATATGCCCAATCCACACAACAGACTCATATACTGTAACTCACTCAAATCATCATATAACATGTCATATATCATCAAATACAAATGGCGGTAAATGCACAAGGGCTTCGTACCCCACAATCAACGTTATCTCCTAAACGTATGCATGGCACTTCCATATATCTCAACTAATATTCAAACTAGATTTCCGGAAATCCCAACACCATAAATACGAGTTGATCAGACTCAACGTTATTGCCCCGCAGGATACAATAACAAACGCCAGAATCAACATTCGGCCAAACGTGAGCACGTAACCTTCCAGGAAATAATACATGGACGCGCATGTCAGTGGTACTCACGATGTATAAGTCATACTATATTGTCCTCTCCACTGGGCACAATACGAACACACAGCACGTATGACATCATTGTCCATCAAGGCACAATGTTACATAATGACATTAAGTCATATCAGGTTCTCCTTGCCTATCAAGGTCCCCCATTACACGGCACGTCTGCCCAACACACAAAATGCATGAGAAACTATCTAGTTTCCGGTAATTGATCTTTGTCGCATTAATAGTTCCTCGTTGTAGCATCAACGCTAACAACAACCATAATATCTTAGACTCTTTAAGCCTCAAAAACATTTTCTCAAAACAGGACATTTAGTCCAAAACAACTCAAATCCCAAACATCCCTAACCGATGCACCAGTCAAGGATGTTGGATTCAAGATCATAAAAACATCCTCAAGCTTACAGGACCACAAAGATTGTCCCTAAGCCGACAGGACCACAACTAACACGGATCCTTGATCCACGTGTTCTGCAGAACCCTAGAACCCCGACATCTCGGTTTCTAGTTTCTAAGCTTTAAGCTTTAAAACCACTTTCTTGAAAACTCGAAAACCAAAAACCCAAAATCTCCGATACTTACACAAAGTCATCGGGATCGGTTTTCCATAAAACAAAACTTGGTCCAGAGACCATTTCTTTTCTTTCGTTGTTTTTCGGTAAAACACGAACTTAAAACAAAGCTTGCAAAAACTCATTTTTTTCTTGAATAAACTCAGTATGGCTTTGGAAACCACATTTCTCAAAAGGGTTAACTTATCAAATTAAGACATATTGAAGGTTTCTAATGTCCTATTTGCTTTTAAACTTCACTTTTTCTTATCAAAACACATTTCAGACTTGTAAAGCTTTTAAGTTACACGATGTCGGATCCTAATCAAACTTAAGTCCTCTAATGCCTAAATCCCACAGCAGGGCACACGATACATCCATATAAACATACAGCAAGTGTAGCATGCATTCAAATATACCAGCAGTTACATCAATACATATTCCAATCAACAGCAGTAAATCAAGAAATCAACTAACATCAGATAGAAACTATTGAAATACAATACAAACACCGATGCAGCACATAGCTGTCGGAAATGGAATTCCTCAGGTTTATCCCCTTACCTCTTGTAGCTTCCAGCTAAAACTTTGAACACCCGATCAACTTGTTTATCGCCCCAGCACGCTGCCGATCACTACATACACGTAAAACATATCGGCATTAACTTACAAAACGAAGATTTCTCCTAATGCACCACCCCTAGGGTTCGACCCTATTACACTAAAAATAGCTAGGGAGCTCCAAAATTTCTCATTTTCTGGATAACACCCTAACTAAGTGTGACAGCCCTAGATATCAGATCAGATCATCAAAAACCAACCAAAACCCTACCCTACACACATAGGGGAGTTTCGGCCCCTACCTAGAAAATATAGCTAGAGGGATTTCTTGGCTCTAAGCTCTTGGACCATACAAGTATGCCGTGAACCTAGGCCATAGAAATTGGTTTGGTACAGATACGATTTTCCTACAATTTTTCATGGATTTTCAAAGATTTTAGGGACAAAACCCTAACATCCTTGATCATGAAAATATGAGGAGAGAAAGGAGAGATTGAGAGAGATAGAGTTGAACTACTACCTCCTATGAAACTTTCCTCCAAGTTTGATGAAGATTTCTCCACAAAAATCCAAGCTTTAGGCCTTCAAAAATGGAGTCTTGGAGAAGAAAAGAGAAAGAAGAGAAAGGAAGAGAAAAGAAGAAGATGAGGTAATTTGGGGGAGGGGGCTGCCGAAGGGAATGGAGAGATAAGGGTGAAAAAGTTAGATATTTATGGGTTTATTAGTTTAATAATAGGAAAGGTAAGTTGGTAATAAAATTAACCAAGGGCAATATGGTCAATTCACATCCCGATATTTGAAATCGTCCCGACACTGATATGACTTCCTCAAATAACTTGATACAATCTTGGCATGAAAAACATCTGATCGTGGGTCTCGAAAAACCCTAAGACAGCTCGAATCGTCTTCTCGATCGATTATCGGCCCGAATATAAAATATTATTTATATTTTGGGCGTCAGGACACATTTTAGGAAAAAGATAGAGGAATACATTCTAAGACTAATGGTTTCGTTCATTAGTCCAGATTAGGTCGTGATAGTAGAAAACACTATCATCTGGAAAACGTAGATCGGTTTTTTGTTTGAGTTTTCGGCCCAAAACTTAACCGAAGGCTCCTACGATTTTATGAAACAAGACTATGATTTTAGTTTTCCCAAAATCATTTTCTAAGACACAGATAAAAATATAAACTCATTAATTGAGTTTATCATCCTTAGAAAGCACGAAAAATCGGGGTGTTACACAAAGGGAGCACGTCTGCTCCGAAAACAATGGGAAATTCCATCATTCTCCCACTTGGTCCATTTATCCCAACATAAATCATAATAAAAAACAAAATACATGAATCATAGCGATAGGTCCTCTAGTAGCGAGTATTATCTTCCATGTATCACAATATATCAAGTTTCTTAATATTTGCCCTTAACTTAATGAATAAACCATATGTTCATTCTAGGTCCAAACCAAATGATATTTCTCTAAATAGACAAATATGTGCACAAAAACATATGAGAAAACATCAAACTGAATAAGAGTTTCATCGAAAACAATAAATGTACGTACAACGAAAATTACATCATGGAACCAAGTCCCATTCGTACTACATGATCCCTAAAATTCTTTTGTGGCATGCCTTTAGTCAAAGGATCGGCAATCATCAACTCAGTGCTAACGTGTTCAATGACCACTTTCTTTTCCGTAACACGTTCTCTTATGGCTAAATACTTGATGTCGATATGCTTACTTCCACTTCCACTTCTGTTGTTCTTAGCCATAAATACCGCAGCAGAGTTGTCACAGTACAACTTCAATGGCCTACAAATAGAGTCCACGACTCTAAGCCCAGATATGAAACTCTTCAACCATACACCATGCGAGGTAGCCTCAAAACAAGAAACGAACTCAGCCTCCATAGTGGAAGTAGCAGTCAAGGTCTGCTTTGCACTTCTCCAAGATATAGCTCCACCAGCTAGCATAAAAACATAACCAGATGTTGATTTCAGGCTATCAATGCAGCCAGCGTAGTCTGAATCGGAGTAGCCAATTACTTCCAGATCATCAGCCCGTCTGTACATGAGCATGTAGTTCTTTGTTCCTTGAAGATATCTTATCACTTTCTTTGCAGCTTTCCAAGGGTCAACACCTGGATTACTCTGATATCTTCCCAATACTCCAACAGCATATGCAATGTCAGGTCTGGTACAAACCTGAGCATACATAAGGCTTCCAACAGCTGAAGCATATGGAATGTTCTTCATGTGTTCCCGCTCCAACTCATTTTTGGGACACTTACTTAAATCCAGTTTGTCACCCTTCACAATGGGAGCTACACTCGGTGAACAATCCTTCATGTTAAATTTCTCTAAAACATTTGTTGATATAGGTCTCCTGAGACAAACCCAAAATGCCTCGAGATCTTTCCCTATGGATCTTAATGCCAATGACATAAGATGCCTCTCCCATATCCTTCATATCAAAGTTCTTCGAGAGAAATTGTTTCACCTCATATAGCATACCCTTATCATTAGTCGCAAGCAAAATATCATCCACATATAACACAAGGACACAAATCTTACTACCACTGACCTTGTGGTATATACATTGATCCATGATGTTCTCTTCAAACCCGAATGAAGTGATGACATCATGAAATTTTAAATACCACTGGCGGGAGGCTTGTTTCAATCCATATATGGATTTATTAAGCTTGCAGACTAAGTGCTCACCATGACTATCGGAGAATCCTTCAGGTTGTTTCATGTAAACCTCTTCCTCTAGGTCACCATTGAGGAATGTTGTTTCCACATCCATTTGATGAAACTCAAAGTCAAAATGAGCTACTAATGCCATAACTACTTGAAGAGAATCTTTCTTGGATACAGGAGAAAATGTCTCTGTGTAGTCGATTCCTTCTCTTTGAGTGAATCCTTTGGCGACAAGTCTTGTCTTATGTCTCTCAATGTTGCCTTGTGAGTCTTTCTTTGTTTTAAAGACCCATTTACATCCAACGGTTTTAACACCATTAGGCAACTCAACGAGATCCCAGACTTGGTTAGATGCCATAGAATCCATCTCATCTTTCATGGCATTATACCACAAATTCGATTCCTTAGAACTCATGGCCTGTGAAAACGTTTCAGGATCATTTTCGGCTCCAATGCTATAGTCCGATTCTTGCAGATACACAATATAATCACTAGGAATTGCTGACCTTCTAGCTCTAGTAGATCTTCTTAATGTTGCCTCATTATCTTCTTGAGGAACTTGTTGCTCAACCGGTTGTTCAACATGGTCTTGTTGTTCCTCTTCAACAACTTGATCTACAGGATCATTTTCAACAGCTTGTGGAACTTCAATTACTAGTTGTCTAACACCCATTTGTACTTGAGGGACGTGAAAGACAATCAGTCTATCACCTGATCCAGAGGGTTGAGCTTCATAGTGATCCTTTTTAGAAGCAATGTCCTAAAGGTGACCACTCCCACTGATCAAGTCATTTTCAAGAAATTTTGCATTTCTTGATTCCACAATCCTGGTGCTATGTGATGGACAATAGAATTTATAACCTTTGGACTTTTCAGCATATCCAATGAAATACCCACTAATAGTCCTTGGGTCTAGTTTCTTCTCTTGTGGATTATAAATTCTCACTTCAGATGGGCATCCCCAAACGCGTATATGTCGTAAACTCGGTTTCCAACCTTTGAATAACTCAAAAGGTGTCTTTGAGACAGCCTTGGTTGGAACTCGGTTTAATATATACGCAGCCGTCTTTAGTGCTTCAATCCACAAGAATTGAGGAAGTTTTGAGTTACTCCTCATACTTCTCACCATGTCCATTAAAGTTCGGTTTCTCCTTTCTGCTACACCATTCTGATCCGGAGAACCAGCCATAGTGTATTGGGCAACAATCCCATGCCCTTGAAGAAACTTCGCAAATGGACCAGGTGCTTGTCCATTCTCTGTGTATCTACATTAATACTCTCCACCCTTATCGGATCTCACGATCTTAATTTGTTTTCCACATTGCTTCTCCACTTCAGCCTTAAATACCTTAAAGGCGTCCAAAGCTTCGTCCTTAGAACGAAGTAAGTAGAGATGCATATATCGTGAATAATCGTCTATGAAGGTGATAAAGTATCTCGGATTGTTTGCGTCCATGTCTGGACAACAAATATCAGTATATATGATTTCCAATAGGTTCGAGCTCCTCTTTGCACCGATTTTAGACTTGTTAGTTTGCTTACCCTTAATGCAATTCACACAAGTCTCAAAATCAGCAAAATCCAAAGTACTAAGTACTCTTTCATTCACTAATCGCTTAATTCTCTCAATGGAGATGTGTCCCAATCTCCGATGCCACAACATAGAGGATTCCTCATTCACAACACATCGTTTTAACCCAGAAGTAACATGCATAGAATTATAAGCAACATCATTTGGCTATTTAATATAGTAAAGACCATCAAGTAATTCACCAAAACCAACAACTTCAGATTTATTTGACAAAGTAAAACCGGAATCCGAAAAAATAAAAGATAAACCCAAAGGTGCAAGTCTTGAAACAGAAATCAAATTTCTAGAAAAACTAGGAACATAAAAGGTCTTTTCTAAACGTAAAATAAAGCTGCTGCTTAAGACTAAACTGCATGTCCCAATGGCTTCCACATGTGAACTCATCTTTCCGCCTGAATAGATGTATTGTTCACTTCCCACTGGCTTCCTTAGGTTTTACATACCCTGCAAGGTATTAGAAACATGGATTGTAGAACCAGAGTCAATCCACCATGTGTTATGATTAACACTAACGATATTAGATTCATAACAAACAAATGCAAATGGAGTACCTTTCTTGTCGAGCCAGTTCTTAAACTTTATGCAGTCTTTCTTCATGTGCCCTTTCTTCTTGCAAAAGAAACACTTTGACTCTTTCTTTATGAATGGCTGAGGAGGAAAGTTGCCCTAATTTTTGGCATGATCCTTCTTTTTCTTTCCGTCAATAGTCATGTTCACTCTTTCGCCCTCCTCCATCATCAACCTTTCCTCTTCTTGAACACACATAGTCAATAGCTCATTAATTGACCACTTATCCTTATGTGTGCTATAAGAGATCTTGAAAGGGCCATATTGATGAGGCAGAGAGCACAAAATATAGTGTACTAGGAAAGAATCCGACATGATAACCTCCAAGGCTTTCAGCTGAGCCGCTATATCCCTCATGCGCATGATGTGATCACGCACTCCTCTTATCCCAGTGAGCTTCATGGATGAGAACTGTATTATTAGGGTGCTGGCAAGCGCCTTATCAGATGTGACAAACTGCTCATCAATGGCTTTCAGAAGATCCTTAACCTTAGTATGCTGGTCGACAGAACCACGGATACTAGCAGATATTTTGGTCTTTATGAACATCACAGAGAGACGGTTAGATCTCTCCCATTTTTCATAAAGATCAACAGCATCTGGCTCGCTGGTTTCAGTAATACTCGGTGGTTCGTCCTTCCTAATAGCATAATCAATGTCCATCCAGCCCAAATGGAGAAGAACTCTCTCCTTCCAAACCTTATAGTTGTCACCTCTTAATTCGGGAACATCACACTTAATATTAGTAATATTCGCAAATTGAATAACTGCAAAGAACAATCAAACATGCTCATTATATAATTTGAGACTAAAATAAATGTCATGTTTTACCAATGTAAATCATGTCTTAATTCATGGATCTAGAGACATAAAACTTGCCTGTGGGCTGAAGTCCTACTCAATTAGATTCATATTGTAACCTTATCATAGAACTATCAAATTACGCTCCTTTTCTTAGTTCCTGTGGGTAGATTAAGAATTAATCATACAAATATAATAAAATTCCGGTGGGTAGATTTTATTACATCACATGTGATTAATTACAATTAATGTTTTTAATGTGATTCTAAAACTTAATATATAATTCTAATTAATTAAAGATGTTGTGGCAACTCCCTAATTAATTAAAGTTATACTAATCACTTAACATTAACCTATTCTTAATAAAGAACAAAATATTTGCATATCATTCTGAATAATGCAAGTAAATGGATAACAATCATAAATATTTATTTAATATGATTTTTGCATGTTCGATACATATTCATAGGATGGCATAAAAACATTCTTCAAGAAAAGGCAATCAATTTTGTCTTATTCCAATTATAAGGGAATAATATAATATTCAAAAGTTGAAAAGGTTAAGCTTTCAATAAAGGCTCTGAACTGTTTTCAATAAATTAATTATATATGCAATGTACATAGTCAAAAGATCACACTGTACCATTATTACACACATTGTCATATAGAAAACCCGTGTGCACTTTTCAAAAGCAGAAATCAATGTTTTTCAAAACAGTGTGCTTCAGTAACGACCTCGGTTTTAGTCGTCTTCAACCTTGAGCCGGGTCACTCTGACCCGGTTGCGACCCGCGAACCCAAATGGAAAACCCGACGGTTTCCAGCCAGTTTCAATAACAAAATTAGTTTTTCAAAAAACAGAAAGCTTAGAAAATCGAATTCCATATGATTTCCAGTTTTAATTCAGATTAAAAAGTCTAAAAACACAATACCCATATTCTGCAACTTTCAAAAGCTCAAAACCACATAAGAAGAGCAAGCAAGGCAGAGGCATGAACCTGCTCTGATACCAAATGTAAATCTAAAACAGTGATCCAAACATGTTATACAATCCAAAATAACATACTCAGATCAGACAGCGGAAGCTAAAACGGATCTAGAAAACCAACCTCCCGCCATTGCTATTTGATTCTCTCTTCTTCCTCTTCTGGTTCCTTTTGCTCTTAGACCTTTTGCACGAACACTTCACCCGCTTTCTGCTTGCTTTCAAAGCTCCTCGATTTTACGCTATAACCCGTTTACGGCGTAATGCCAACCCGGTTCTGGCTTGGCTTTTCCAAACCCTTACTCATACTCGATGGTGTTTGTATGCTGAAGAGAGGAGTAGGTTCAGTGACCCAAAACAGAGAGCAACCCGTTTAATTTATAAACCTCCGCCCATCACAGAGATCAGAAACGTGCAGCATGAAGTGTGATAATGGGAGAGTGGGGAAGTTATTGAATAATGCTTAGAAAGTGGGTTGAACAAAGACCCAAAATGGACCCCAATATGTAACTGATTTCCCATAAAAATAGGAAACTATAAACCCATAACAAAGGGAGCACATCTGCTCCGAAAACAATGGGAAAATTCTATCAATACAGACCTAATGGAACTTGCTCCTTACTTCACACTTTCCCCAAAACCCGAAACCCCACTTCCTAAATATTTCCTTTTTCTGCAACCGCCATAGACGGGGGCCCTCCACACAATTCTTTCTCATCCTCATTTTCTCCTCAGATTTTTTTTCCTCAACCAACAAAAATCAAAATAAAATCAAAACATCAAAATTTCTAGAAATTCAAATATGCAGAGAAAATAAGTGAATACCGAGGGAGATAGAGAAAAGACAAATCAACCTTACAGAGGTTTTCGACGTAGCGGAGTGTGGTGCGAATGGCGGCGTAGGTTTTCCAGGAACTGAACCAAGCATCGATCTTGAGCATCCGTTCTCGTCAGTGATGAGCTGAAAATCGAGGTTCATATGCTTGAAGTCACAGACCTACTTGTGAAGAAGAGAAGCTTTTTAGGAACGAAAAGAAAAGATGATGAGCTTATGGTAAAGCTTCCAAAAAAAACTTGAAGAATAGATTCCATGAGAAGCTTGAAGAAACAAAGAGAAGCAAAGGAGGACTGAGTTTTTTGTGAATTGGGTGGGGAAGAAATTTGTCAAGAAGCTACATGTTTTGAGCAAAGTAGAGAGATAGATAGAAGACTGCAAAGGGAAGAAGAGGAAATGAAGAGATTGAGAGAGAGAGAGAGGAAAGAAGTTGGCGTTTTGAAATTTTTGAAAGAAAAAAAAAGCAACAATAGATGAGATGAAAGACAAAGAAAGAAAGAAGCAGCATAGAAGAAAGAGTTGGGCGGGAAAGTGGAAAAAGGACGTGTTGACAATTTTGTCCTCAATTAAGGACACGTGTCACAATTTTAGCATAGGGTATTTTGGGGTTTTTCCTAGACATTAGAATGTCTATATAGATAGTAGATGACATCAGGGCAAAATTTCTTTCAAACCGCTTCCAAATTTGACATCTTGTTCCCTCAATTCAAATTTGACATTAAGGATGTGTTTGGAAAAGCTGGAAAAAAAAGATTATGCTGATAATCGATTTATGAATAATCGATTATTGTGATAATCAATTATAATCAGAATCTATTTTTGTTTGGATCTATTTGCTGAAAAGCGATTTCAAGATAATCTTTTTCGTTTGGATGGTCTAAAAAAATCGCTTTTTACATAATAAATTACGAAAAATGGTATGAAGTTATTTGTATAATTTAATAATATTTATTTGGAAGTTAGTTTTGTAGGGGTAAATAGGGAAGGGAGTTTGGAGAATAAGAAATAATCAAATCATAACAATCTTAAGCTAAAACAAATTAGATGATATAAAACAGCTTTTTTTCCCAAAAAAAAAGCTTTTTTATAAATTTAAGCTAATTGCCAAACATGATAGATTATATATCAAACAGCTTTTTAGCCAAAAAACAGCTGAAATGGGAAAAATCAAGCATTCCCAAACAAGCACTAAGTAGTTAAAAAAAATGTAAAAGTTGTTCAACTTCGCGCCTGTTGCAAGTTAAAATACAACAAATCAAATGCAAATTCGACATGCAAAAATAAGGAAAAGAAGGAAACATAAAGTACAAACGAAATGATGGAAATAACACAAAAATCATTAATCAAATAACAAAATGTGTTGGTTTAGATTTTTTTACCAGAATTTTAAATGATCAGTAACACTTATCAGAGAAGTTGATATCAGTAACACATGATAAATTCACCAAGAATTTTCTCTCATACACTCGCGCAGCCAAGAGGAGAGGAAGGGGAGAGAATTTATAACTCAATATCTTTCATTCACTTCACTTGTGCATACAGAGGAAAGGAAGAGAATCAACCTTGTATTCTCTCAAACTTTGATTTCTTGAGTAATACAAAACACCATACGGCAAGTGCCTTTTATAGGCAAACATCTCTAATAAACTAATAGTAAAATTGAAGCAATACTTAAAGGAGAAGCAAGTACGGGCGGTGGGATGGTTACAATTGCAACTCTGCAGTGCGACAACAGTGTGATGCAGCAGCTGAAATTTTTTACTCTTCAAATCTTGAAGTGCAGAGAGGTGCTGTAATTTTGCAGCAAATTATGAGAGCCCAACATGTAGATAAATTTGACAACTTTGCATGTGGTGTTGAGTTGTTTTAATGCTCACAGAAGTCATAAGAAATAATAATAACTATGTAAGACAGGAAAGTAAACGAAAAAAAAATATCTCTTACCAGGCTAACAAATAAACACTGCTAATCACCCAATCACCAAACCTGAACAAAATCAATCACAAATGAATATGCTTTGTTTTGTAAAGCAAGACCTTGCTAAAAGCTTCCTATATATAAAAGCAGGAAAGAGATGCAAAATAATGAATAAAGAAAATAATGCTTAGATTTCAAGGAATAGTTCCAGTTTTTAGAACATAAAGGACTCCATTTCCTTAGGCAAACTCTGTTAAAAGAAAATATTCAAGTATAACCAATAGACAAATCAGAACATATCAAACATCAAACATAATATTCCAGGAAATAGGCGGATAGGCTCACTTCTGAATTTTAACATGCAAGGTTGGCTTGAACTTGCAATTGTTTTACTATTAGAAGATAAGAAGTCTACCATGATCTACAAAATAACATAAGTCAAAGAAGAAACTCATAACCAAGAAACAAGAAACTATGAACTATAATTATCATCATAGTTCTAACTTCTAATTATTTAACCAAGAAGATTCAAATACAAAGAAATGGCAATTTTACAGAACGCACCTACATGATGCTTAAAAGAAATCATGATCAAACAGTTCGCAATTACAATTAATCCCCTTCTTTGTGCAATAACTCTAGCATTTATTTTAAAGCATCCCATACCATAATGATAGAAATAGCAACCATAGCAGATGCACAAATAAGGTTACACATAAATAACATACCATAATAACCTTAGAAAATTGTTTGTTGCTCCATCCTTATACAACGTTCATATAAATAATTTTGGTATTTACATGTCTAAAAGTCATTGTGATTAATACCATCCAAACAGGAATCATTCTACCATATTATACAATTTCAATTAAATTGATATAAATATAAAAAGCACCATATTATGCAATCCAGTAAACAGCAAATAGAAGTGAATTAGTTAGCCATAGGCCATAGACATCAATCAACCATACATTAATATACCTATGACACTTGGTTAGGTCTCAGCATTTACAGATAAGCTTGATGTGGGGCTATTTCTTGGTACCAAAATTATGTACCGATCAAATTAAACACTGTAATTGCTATAAGTATTATCTTCATCTATATTAATATAATTTCTTATTTATTAGATCCAATTTAGTAAA
Organism: Ammopiptanthus mongolicus; assembly: GCA_039655645.1. Classification (NCBI taxonomy): domain Eukaryota; kingdom Viridiplantae; phylum Streptophyta; class Magnoliopsida; order Fabales; family Fabaceae; genus Ammopiptanthus; species Ammopiptanthus mongolicus. The sequence continues at coordinate 25,959,150 of CM077349.1, read as the reverse complement.
ACTTTGGCATCTTTCAAGAGCTTTAATTATGCAAACCAATACATTTCTGCTTTTCAAATTTATCAGATACCATTTGGTGGGGCATACCATACCATGCATGTCTGAACATTCCATCTTCAGCTTGCAAAGTAAATAGATGAAAATTTTACCAAATACCAAAGACTTTTTCAACCACCTGCAGCCAAATACCAAAGATTTTTTCAACCACCCGCAACCAAATTAGGCACCAAAAACAAAACGTGCTATAGAACAATTAGTGCTTCCTAAAAACATCACATGTTATTGTGGTAGTATACTACTAAAAGCAAAGATTCTACTAAAAATATATTTCTTTTCGCCAATTAGAGGCAGTGGTGCTGTTAAGGTTATATCAAATAGAGAACAAAAAAGTAATAGTGAATAGTTTTTGCGCAGAGAGAGAGTTCATAGTTCTTACTTCTTACAATTGGAAACAATGCAAGGAAGAAACTTCAAGCTGCCTCATCATGGGAAGAAGGACCTTGATTCAAAGCTAAATAGCACTCGCATTCAAAGAAGAAAGTGCTATTCTTAAAAGGCTTGCAAGTTCCGTTTCCACACTCCATTTCTTTGGACACATCCTCCGAACTCAAGTCAAATTGAAAACAGAAGATGAAGTCATGAGCAAGTTTAGAGATCTCAAGCTTAAAATCATTTAGGGAAGAATCACATAGCTAGTTAGGTTATATCAATAATACTGAATATTTTTTGGGCAGAGAGAGTTCATAGTTCTTACTTCTTTCAATTTAAACAATGCAAGGAAGAAACTTCAAGCCGCCTCATCATCATGGGAAGAAGGACCGTGATTCCAAGCTAAATTGCACTCGCATTCAAATAAGAAAGTGTTAATCTTAAAAGGCTTGCAAGTTTTGTTTCCACACTCCATTTCTTTGCACACGTCCCTCGAACTCAAGTCAAATTGAAAACAAAAGATGAAGTCATGAGCAAGTTGAGAGATCTCAAGCTTAAAATCATTTAGGGAAGAATCACACAGTAGTTAGGTTATATCAATAATACTGATATTTTTTGGGCAGAGAGAGAGTTCATAGTTCTTACTAACTTCAAGTTGCCCCATCATCATGGGAAGAAGGACCTTGATTCCAAGCTAAATTGCACTCACATTCAAATAAGAAAGTGTTAGTCTTAAAAGGCTTGCAAGTTCCATTTCCACACTCCATTCTTTGCACACGTCCTCCGAACTCAAGTCAAATTGAAAACAGAAGATGAAGTCATGAGCAAGTTGAGAGATCTCAAGCTTAAAATCATTTAGGGAAGAATCACACGGCTGGTTAGGCAAGTAAACTAACATCAGAATTTTTACCTTTGTTGGAAGCACGACCAGGGGAGTTAAGAATCTCATTTTTTGGGTACAAAATGAAAAGAGAAACACAAAAAGAACAAAAGGAAAAACAGAGAACTCATCCCTCTCATCCCTTTCAATACACAACAGAGAACTCACCAAAATCAGATACCCAGGAAAATATGCAGATTTGGTCTTCCATAAAAACAATTTATTCACACAGCAATCAAATCGTGAATTCTACCTATGGCAAATCTATCACCTTCCCCTTATGTTTCCATATCAAGAAGATCAAAAGATGCATCAATGCGGTCACCATATTTGGTTTTGAAAGTGGAAACAAATTTACAAACTCTTAGTAATTAGCTATAAACTTTGATTGACTGAATTTATGAAAGCAAACAAAAGACATCAATCAAGCATCCAAAATCTCATACCCTTGCTTCAGAAGTTCTTTGTATCCACCAAATAATACTAATAGGTAGTGAAATTATCAAATGTGGAGGAAAACATCATATCAGCGAGTTTGAGCAACGCATGCACAATAATTCAAGCTTTAAAAAAATTATATTATGACCTATTTCTAGTGCTCCTGCTCCAACAATCACAAATCTCAACACATCACTAACCATGAGCAAGTGCACTTCGGTCCCTAAAACCAACATTAGTGGATCAAACCAAACCAAAGTTCTTGCAAGGACCACCGCACAACATAACTGAAACAGCTACGCCGTCTGTACAAATCGAAGGTTCAAGAACTGTGCCATAAGAAATCACGGAGCTTCTCCAGATTTTCCTGCAAAAGTAAGTAATGGTTTCAGAAGATACCATAGGAAACATCAAAGGCTCCAAATCTTGCTATTTGGCAACCTAAATGAACTGTGAAAGGTATAAACTGAAACTTAATGACGATGGAGACGAGACTACCAACCTTCCTTCTTTCTAGTAGATAACTTTCCACCTTTCAGATTTTGATGAAGGCTGATCAACATTATTGATCAATTTCCTTTGACTCCTTTGCACATCTGATAAAGAGACCGACCTAAAAAAACCAGCTCAAACCCATTAGAAGCTCGAAAAATAAGCTTATCCCAGAGTCCCTGGCGGTGCTGATCAATAGGAAGATTCGACAAATAAGGATTGCAGATTTCAAAGCGGCGGCTGTGAAATGGGATGAGGTGTTGATCTCGACTTTGTTTGGATGCTGAAAGGGTTCCCTAGAAGCCCACCTTTACTAAATTTAACAAAAAATAACTTTTTTAAAAACATGAAATTACTTGTTTGTCACTATTAGATGTTGAAGCTTTCCAAGTGAATTTAGAAAATAACCCCCAACCACTACTTTTCTTTTAAATATAAAGATTATAAGTTATTTGGTTAGTCTACTAGAATCTATATATTAGTTGCATTTGACAAAATATTTACTCATTACACACTTATATAATGACAAGAAGCAAGATTGAGATATAGAGGTATTGAGGCAAGTACACAATTTTGCATTGATGATCACAATTACAAGAGTTTTAGATAGACTTCTACACTAGAGATATCTTCATATCATATTTGCAATGATCTATATGCTTGCTTTAGAAAGAAAAAAATTCTTATTAAGGCAATTAAACAAATTTTTAAGTCTTGCATGTATTGCAGCAATTTCTTTGATTCGTTTTCTTGAGAAGTTGTCACTCAAACTTTCAGTCTCCATAAAATTTCCATGGGGATGCATATTTTGCACAACTCCTCCAAAGACGCCACAAAGGCCAACCGGAACATGGTTCTTGTTTCTGGATTCATTTTTTAGGGTAAAGTAGCTCTAGCAGCTCATATTTCTTGGGTTTTTGTGGTTGCAATGCCACTTTTTGACAGTTGTTGGTAGAAGTCTCTCAAAGCTTTAAACCTTAAATCCTCATTCGCACTTGGTTTTGGGATCACATATGTGGAATATCTGCTTGTCCGTCAAGCATATTGATCACCTCAAACATTGTTTAATAGCCAGATAATTCTTGATTAGAGGGAGGGTTGCCCGAGTTATATAAATGGTTTTTGCCTCATATACTCAACCAATGTGAGACTTTAACACTTAACACAAGTTCCTCACTTCCCAGACTGAACATCTGCTGATACCATATTAAAATAATTGAGTCTAACTCCACTCCAAAAGTTAGTTCAATGAGAGAGGGTTGCTCAAGTTATTATAAATGATTCTTGGCTCATATACTTATCAACCGATGTGGGACTTTGACACTTAACACTGCTCTAACATCTAGAAACAGACATAATCAACCAGTGAGAGGGAGAAGATCCATGCATTACTTAAATTGTTGACAAAAAGAAATCTCATAATGTTAAATAGCAAACAATAAAGCAAAAGAAATGTTGTGTTCTGCTCCTTCAAAAGTATTAAGAAATATAATCCAATAACCTTTGCACTAAGAAACAAAAGGAAATGGGTATAATTATAGATGAGAATGCTCATGTATCTCAATTAAACATTACTTTATCGAATACCCTTTGCAATACTTAAGCCTTAGATCAGTAGATATATCTTAACCACGCCTGATCCAATTGCAATCTCAATAGCTTTCTAAGTTGGAAATTTAAGTGCCATAACTCAGCATATCAATCTCCTTCACTGAAATCAGAACCAAATTCCATAATTAAACATACTTAAGCACATACTGCACTCAGTTTAACTCAAAAAATGGGAAACTTACTTCAACAATAAATAAATGACGCACTCACAATCTAAAACACACCAATCATGCATATAAATGTGAACTATTAATAATTAATAATTACTGGGATGACCAAGTAACCTCAAAACACTGACAAGAGAAATTTGTATGTCAAAAGAATTAGTATAGTTATCTAACTAATCTCGAGATATAAATAAAAAGCTCAAATCTTATCACCACTGTGCAAACTTTCATACGGCCTTCAATGTGTAAGAGACTTGGCTTCACCTTCTTTTATATCACAGCACAGTCAACGCGACATGCTTTTGAGCTTTGCCAGATAGTGTCTTGAAATTTTGGCAACAGATCACAAGGTTATTGTTCTAGAAGCGATGCAAGGAGTTGTTATAGATACAAAGAGACCAAGAAATTGTGTTGATTCCTCAAATCAAGGCTAGAAGAATAGCCAAGGAAGAGAGACTAAGCAATATTGGCAAAGAAGACAATGGCTAGCTCGGATAATATATTGTGTCATGTTGACACATTGTTGGACTTGCAAGTATTTGAAGAAAAGGAATAGGAAGGGAGGTAGCTCGATGCTGGTGAATTTTGCACCTTGTGTTCATATGTTCTGATTGCTGGAATAGATAAAAATTCAACAGCATTGGAATTAATGGATCATGGCAAATTTGGTGAAATACCAAGATATCCAAGAAAGGATTTTGTAGGAAAGAAAAGTGGGGTCATCGATGACAGAGGAAAAGGAAGTCAAAGAGGAAGATTTGCCACAAATTGCCATATCTCAAGGTTGTGATTTTGGAGGGTTTAAGGCGTCAGCTACCACTACACTTTGTGGCTCCTCATTGAGTATCAAAGGATGTGTAGGTTTGAATGGTTATTTAATATGAGATGTTTTGGAAGACAACAACTCGTCGATATGTCCGAGTGGTTAAGGAGACAGACTTGAAATCTGTTGGGCTTCGCCCGCGCAGGTTCGAACCCTGCTGTCGACGTTTTTTGCAAAAATTTTATTCTTCAATTTCATCCCACAACACTCTTAACTCATTCAAATCATATGTATATATTGGCAATGACTCATAAGCAATTAAGCACCTTCATTTTTCTGGCCTCTCATTATTATGGATTTAATTGATATGTATTATTGGTATAAAAAAATTTTATACTGTCAATTAATTATAAATTATGAAAATTGGATATCATTCATAGGGATCAGTTATCAATTAACAATTCACAACGGATATCAAATCGTTGCAAGTAATAAAACAATGAGAACCGGATATCGTCCACGATGATCGATTTTCAAGTACCACCAATTCACATGTTAAACAATTATTTAAATCACTATTTGATATGAAGAGAACTCAACGTACAAAATAAAAGCAGTTAAACTATTTTTTAGATTTTTCTTTTGGACAATTTAACAAACACTTAGAAGATAAAAATTGAGATAAAAATGCTAAGGATTTGATTTCATCTAATTATGAATTCGGATTCCTCCTAGACAAGGAATCCTATGAATTACTGAAACTTTGATTATCCTAATCCTAATTGGTTTATTGAATGTTAAATTATTTTAATTAATTGAAACCTAATTCCTTAGTGTATCAAACCTCATCATTTACCTCAATCCCTCGGTTGTAATTAACAAGACATGATGATAAAGCTCTACGGAATTTTTGACACAACCACTTCAATCAAGTCATCTATCCCTGGATATACCCAACTAATGGCAATGATTATAAGAGACAAAGTCAACCCTCTAAACACAAGAATGATAGTTAAGCATTCAAATGTCATTAAGCAAAATAAACATTACATCAATAATACGAAATGTTATGTTCATAAGATAATAGAGTCAATAAAATTTCATCATAATAAGAGTATATCAAAATCCTAGCTAAAAAGGGATTTAGCTAGAGATGCTAAACTCTAAAATAAAATAAAGAGAAAGAAAAATAAAATAGAGAGAAAGGGAGCGAGAAAACTCCATTCGAAATCATAGGGCAAAGCACCCTCCTCTCTCACTCTAAACCCTGCGCGACTCCCTCCTGTGCGCTGCCTCCCTGTTAGTGGTGGGAATAGGCTAGGCCGAGCTAGGCTCTGATAAGCCTGGGTCTGACCTGTGTTCCAATCTCAAAGCCTGAGCCTGGCATGTTAGCCTGATATTGGTCAATTTTTAAGGCCTGACCTGGCCTGGAAGCCTATTTAAAAACCTACTTTTCAACAAGACCTTTCAATATGCTTCCTCCTATAAATAGATCATAGGCATTCACTCCTAAATAGGCTTGTAAGCCTCTAATGATAAAAAAGTTGGTAAGCCTATACTGATAAATAGGTCGTTAGGCCTTCACAAATAAATATGCAAGTAGACCTCTACATTTAAATGAGTCAATATGCATTTACTTTCAAATGCTATAAATATTTAACACATAATTATGCTACAAATAATTATGCGCGCCTAAATTATATATTATATATATGTGTAAGTATGTTAAATAGGCCGGCTTGATAGGTCAAATAAGCTTTTTTTAAAGCCTTAGACTAACCTCTTTAACTATATAGGCTTTTTAAAAAGCCTTGACTTGGCCATTTTGTTAAATAGGTTAGGTCAGGCTAGGCCTTAAATAGACTAGGCCATAGGCCCTCGGCGAACGGCCTGGCCTATTCCCACCCCTAATCCCTGATGTCTCCCATTCTTTTCTTTCTTTCTTCTCCTTCCCAGTTCCCAGCCATCTAGGGATGGCAATGGGTAGGGTCTGGATAGGGTACTATAGTAGCCGTCCCCATACCGCTTTTGAAAAAAAATACCAGGACCCGGACCTGGACCTGGACCCGAACCCGTGTGGGTAGCAACTCAAGTACTCTTACACGTACCCTCTGGGTAGTTAAGTACCCATACCCGCACTCATTACCCGCACTTTAACTAAGAAAAAGGGAAAAAATAACACAAAGAACATCAGCGATTTCTGATAGTAATTAGGTCAGTAGGTGATTAAATCTGAAAAGGAAAAATAATTAAGAAACCGTAGGTTACGTTAATTTTATTTTTAAAATTTGATATATATCTATAATTATATGTATTAATATAAATAAATAAATATATAAATATATATTTATATATACTGGTGCGGGACGAGGTGGGTAGTAGAATACCCGTACCCACACCCATACCCTCACTTGTTTGCGAGTAACTATCCATACCCGTACCCGTATCCATAAAGCGGATATTTATCCTATCCATCATAAATATTTTTTTACGATTATCCAATAGATAAGATCCAAATTATCATCCGCCATCATCCAGGAGCTTCCCACCTTTTAATTGGACGAGGCCCAATTTGAAGTCCAGTAGCTCCACGTGAGCTACTTCTAATTTCCCATCAAATTGCTCAGCCGATTTCGCGTTGTTCTCTTTGGTGCAGCAAGTCAATTGCATTAATATGTGAATTGGATTCTTCTTTTACTATGGCTCCACTCCATTTATTATTTATTATTTCATATAAATGTAAGCAAACAAAAACATTATTATATTAACTCTAAAAACATAAAATTAAAATATAATATGTAACACTATTAAAAACTCAATTAACTAAACTTACGGACAAAACACAATCAATTAGCATAATAAGGAGAAAAAATCCACCAAATGAGCATACAAAAATCACATAACTTAGAAGATTATCATGACACAGTAATGCGACTAACTGCCCTTGTGTGGAATTCCGCACCCCAACGTCTCCAAGGTCTATCATGACCTTCACTAATGGATTCACACTCACACTAAGGTATTGAAGAAACCTGTTAATTTGAAACACAAGAAGGGGGGTTGAATTGTGTTTATTAAGTTTTTGAAAACTTTTCGCAAGCAGTTATTTTTTCGCAAAGGGTTGGACGCAAAAAGGATAGTTAAAAAAAAAAGCGTGAGAGCTTGATGCTTGGACGCACGCTAAAAACGTTTTTGTTGTTGGTGCAAACTTACTCATTTTGCAAGGTTGCACACACACACACACTCATAGTTATGAATCGAGAGAAAAGAGAGACTAGAGAGAATTGAAGAAGAAAGTAATTCACTGAATTAACACCACTTTATTCACTATAAGTAAGAGTATTTATGCAAGTCCCACATGGACCAAGTTTTTCACAAATCATTAACTAACTCTCACATACTCTAACTAACTAACTAATTAACCCTTTGTATAGAAATTGAAACTGAATTACAACTAACACTCCTCCTTAATTCATATTTCACTGAGCAAGTATGTTATGCCTAATTGCATCACTATGAATTCTAGCATCTCAACTAGGTTGGCACCCTAGACTTCACCATTCATTTGCAACATATCATACTTGAATCAATTCTGATAAGTATACAATATTCAGTTTGTCTCTAGGCATTCTAAACCTTGCTGACTTCAAAGGTTTGGTTAGTCTATTAGCAAACTGCTCTTCACTTTTGCAGTATGCAATCTCAAACTTCTCTTTGTTAACTTGATCTCTCAAGTAATGAAACTGAGTTTCAATATGTTTGCTCCTTCCATGAGCAACAGGATTCTTTGCCAAATTGATTGTTGACTTGTTGTCCACCTTCAATTTTATTGGATTGCTTCCCATCAGATTCAGTTCTTTCAGCAGTGTTTCGAGCTAGACTGCTTGGCAAGCACCCAATGATGCTGCTACATATTCAGCCTCACAAGCAGAAAGTGATACAATGTGTTGTTTCTTTGAACACGATGAAAGAGAACCATTGCAACACATAAAGATATATTCGGATGTGCTTTTCCTGTCATCCAAATCATCACACCAATCTAAATCTGTATAGCCAACAATCTCTGCACTTTCACCATGTAAATTGTTAGAAAATAATAGGCCATAATCAACTGTACCACTTATGTACCTCAAGATCCTCTTTGCTGCTGCATAATGAGAAGTTCTTGGCTTCTCCATATACATGTTGATCAAGCCTACTCCATAAGCAAGGTCTGGCCTGGTGTTGCACAAATACTTTAGTGAACCAATCAGTTGCTTGTACTTGGTATTGTCTGCCAGATCTTCACCCCCATCTCTTATCATCTTAGCTCCAACTTCCACCGGTGTTGTTGCTGGATTGCAGCCCGACATTTTGAACATCTTCAATATGTTAGTGACATACTTTTTTTGGTGAATGAAAATTCCTCTGCTTGTATTGACAAATTCAATTCCTAGAAAATATGCAAGCCTCCCAATATCAGTCATTTCAAAATTTGCCAACAAACTCCTCTTGAATTTTGCAATTTCTTCATTATTGCAGCCTGTTATCAACAGATCATCAACATATAAACAAATGATTAACAAATCTGATAAATGTGATGTTCTAACATAAACTCCATGTTCACTAGTGCATTTCACAAATCCCTGCTGCATCAAGAAGGAGTCAATCCTTGGTTCCAGGCCCTTGGAGCTTGTTTCACACCATATAAAGCTTTTCTGAGTCTATACACTTTCTCTTCCTCATTTTTTACCTCAAAACCTGGTGGTTGAGTTACAAACACTTCTTCATCTGATGGTCCATTCAAGAAGATTGACTTTACATCCAATTGATGAATGAACCATCCTTTGAGACTTGCAATTGCTGTAACTAGCTGAATTGTCTCCAATCTTGCCACTGGTGCAAAAAGTTCCTGATAGTCTATTTCTGTAAGAACCCTTTAGCCACTAATCTGGCCTTGTACTTGGCTATTGATCCACCAGGCTTCATTTTGATCTTATAGACCCATTTGACAGCAATAGGCCTCTTCTTTTTAGGAAGTGTTACTAGCTCCCAAGTGTGATTCTTCTCAATGGAAGTTAACTCTTCCTTCATTGAAGCCCACCATCTTTCATCCTTGATTGCTTCATCAAAGGTTAGAGGTTCCATCTTAATAAATAGGGCCAAATGGACTAGATCTCCATCTGCATGATTGCTAAATCAGGCCAAACTTCATAATCATTCAATCTTTCAGGTGCTTGTCTGTTTCTTTGTGGTCTTTGAGGCTGCATCATACTAGCTGGCTCAAGTGCAGGTGCTTCTGGTTTATCATTGTTCAACTCTATCATAACACTTGTGTTATGAACATTCTGGTCCCAATTCCACCATCTACTTTCATCAATTATCACATCTCTGCTCACTACAGTCCTCTTGGCCTTTGGATCATACAGCTTGTATGCTCCAGTTGGGTGATATCCAAGAAAGATCATCTGCTCACTTCTATCATCGAGCTTTTTTCTCATTTGTTCTGGCACTTGTTTGAAGCACAAAGAGCCAAAGATTCTGAATTGTGACATATCTGGTTTCCTTCCAGTCCAAGCCTCTTCTGGTGTTTGATCATGCAGATTTTTAGTTGGACATTTGTTCAGTATAAATGTGGCTGTTGACACGGCTTCTCCCCACAAATACTTAGGTAGCTTCCTTCCTTTTAGCATGCTCCTAGCCATGTTCAACACAGTTCTGTTTCTTCTCTCAACAATTCCATTACGTTAAGGTGTATAAGGAGCTATCACCTCATGCACTATTCTTTTTCCTTCATAGAATTGCTGAAAATCCAGTGATGTATATTCACCTCCATCATCTGTCCTTATTACTTTGATCTGCCTCTCACATTGTTTCTCAACAATCAAATTAAATTTCTTGAAAACATATAACACATCACTTTTTCTTTTAATAAGGTAAACATCATTCTTGTAAATTCATCAATAAAAGACACAAAATAGTTGTTACCTCCAAGTGATTGTATTTCAAATGGGCCACATACATCTGACTAAATCACTTCCAGCTTGTCTTTTGACTTATGAGGAGCTTTGATTTTGAATGAATTTTGAGGCTGCTTGCTCACACAACAGTCTACACAAACATGTTAAGGTTGGATTATTGATGAAAGACTCTGCACCATTCCCCTTTTCTGCAGAAACTCCAAACTTCTGAAATGAAGATGTCCAAATCTATAATACCATAGCCAATTTTCATCATTCACTTATGCACTAAGGCATTTTTCTTCAAGAACTTGGATTCCAATCTTGAAAGTCCTATTCTTTGACAATGGAACTTTCAAGATTAGTCTTCTTTGATCATTAATGACCTTAATGAATTCTGCTGCAAACATATCAAATATCCTTTCTCCACTAATTGTCGCATGCTAATCAGATTGCTTTTCATGTTAGGCACATAAAGAACATCTGATATACATGCATGCACTCCGTCTTTCCTTTTGATCTTTATTTTTCCTCATCCTTCTGCTGTTATCACTGAGTTATCAGCAAACCTCACCTTGCTTTTAACACTCTCATTTAGATCAGCAAACCATTCCCTTCTACCTGACATGTGGTTTGAGCAACCAGTGTCAAGATACCAGCAATCAGAGGGATCACTCTCAATCTTAGTAGTCATCATCAACAGCACATTGTCATCTGAACCCGAGTCCCCTTCATGTGCCATCTGGACCTCATCTTCATTGTAATGGACTTTCTTACTTCTACATTCATAAGCAAAATGACCATACTTTTGACAATTATAGCACTTAACTTTACTCTTATCAAACTTCTTTTTTTACCTTTGTAGCTGCTTCTAGGTTTCTTGTTACCTTTTTCATTGTTATGTTGATCAGAGGCTTTGCTGGATCCTTCACCATCATTGTTCCACTTCTGACCCTTCCACTTTCCTTTCCCTTTCTTGTGGCTCTTGTCAGTTTCATGTCTTTTACTGACCTGAGCCTGCAAGGCCTACATTTCAGTCCTGTCACGATTTCTGTCATTCATTATCAGTTCACGAGCTTCAAGAGAATTGAGCAGCTCCTCTACCTTCATCATTTCAAGATCCTTTGATTCCTCAATTGCCACCACAACATGATCAAAACGAGGAGTCATAGATCTCAACACCTTCTCTACAATCTGTTAATCTGAGAAATCTTCCTTACATACTTTCATCGAGTTAATGAACACCAAAACTCGGGTGAAATACTCAGCAACAATTTCTTGAACAATCATTGAAAGTGATTCATATTGCCTCCTCAAGGTTTGAAACTTCATTGACTTTGGCAGCCCCACCATAAGCCTTGTTCAAGATCTCCCACGCCTCCTTATCAGTTTTGGCTAATGAAATCTTTTCAAAATTGGCTGAATCAACACATTGATGAAGGATAAAGAGGGCTTTACAGTCTTTCTTTATCTCAGCAACATCTTTGTCATCTTTGATGCCAACCTTCACGATCTCAGCAACATCGTGAAAACCAAATATCACATCCATTTTCAGAACCCACTGCTCAAAGTTCTTGCCATCAAGAACAGGCAGTGAAGCTGGAAAATTTCAATTCGAAGTTGGCATCAACACCTATTCACAGATCCCAAATCTTCTTGCTCTATGATACCACTATTAGTGCAAACTTACTTACTTTGCAATGTTGCAAACACACACACACTCACAGTTATGAATCGAGAGAAAAGAGAGATTAGAGAGATTAGAGAGAATTGAAGAAGAAAGTAATTCACTGAATGATGCACTTAACACCACTTTATTCACTGTAAGTAAGAGTATTTATACAAGTCCCACATGGACCGAGTTTTACACAAGTCATTAACTAACTCTCAAATACTATAACTAACTAACTAACCCTTTGAATAAAAACTGAAACTGAATTACAACTAACATTCGTAAGAAAAGACATTAAGAAAACAATTTCAATCCCAAACGTTAGTTACAAATAAAATAACAACAAGAGTAAGGGAGAGAAGTTAACACAGATATTTATCCTGGTTCATTCTTAACCCAAGAGCTACGTCCAGTCCCCTCTATGTGAGAGCTTTATCCACTATAACAAACCTTTGTTACAACAAGTATTCTACATCTCTTCAGGCACAAGTATTCAACACCTCTTCAGGCAAAACCAAGTATTCTTTTACAGACAAGCCTCTTCAGGCTCAAGAAGATTGTTTTGAAAAGATTCTTAGTCTAAGACTAACTCACTCTGTGTGAGAGTATGACACTCAGATCTTATAACTCTGAATATAAAAACTTTTCGCAGAGAGTGAATATGAAAGATTAAAACTCAGAGAAAGCTTTAGAGCTTTTGTATGCTTGTTTTCTTGAGAGCTTGTAAGCTTGTATAGAATATGTTCAAGTTGGGTAACTTTGCTTCTTTAAGGTTGAGGGTATTTATAGTCTTCAAGTCTTGAGCACTATTTGCTATCTTCAATGGTAGGCAAGAGAGCCGTTCTGAATGAGCATTAAATGCAAAATCCCGTTGAGTCTGATAGCTTGTAGAGAGCTTCTGAAAAGCAGAGTTGGCTATCACATAGATAGTTGAAAGTAGAGCTGACAGCTTTTCCTTGCACTCGTAACTTGCCTTTTATCATGTAACGCTTGAGGCTGACGAGGGCGGGGAGTGATCGCCGGTGCATAAGGCACGGACAAGGAGCAGCTCCTGCCAGGCTTCTAGGCAAAGAGATACATGAATGAACCAAATTCACATTGGAATGAGAGGTATCGTGAGGCTGTGCAGGTATGAGACGGTGCAGTTGAAGGAAGACTTATAAGTATTGATTGGTATTACCTATACAAACAAGATGCATCTTTTTTTCGAGAGTCCAGAACATAAGAACTCCATAGTTAAGCGTGCTTGATTTGGAGCACTTGTGGAATGGGTGACCTTTTGGAAAGTTTCCCAAAAAGCGTGTGAGTGATGACAAAGCACGCTGAAAAGACCTGTGTTGGTTTGTGGGGACATTCGACAATCCTGAAAGCAGTCCGGGCCATTACAAATGGTATCAGAGCGGACCTCTCCCAGTACGATGTGGTTCGGGGACGAAACAGGAGGCAGTTAGTGGGCATGTAACTCCCGAGGCTGATGAGGGCGGGGAGTGATTGCCGATGCATGAGGCACAGACAAGGAGCGGCTTCTGGCAGGCTTCTAGGCAAAGGGATACATGAATGAACTGAATTCACATCGGAATGAGAGGGATCGTGAGGCTGTACAGGTATAAGACTGTACAATTGAAGGAAGGCTTATAAGAATCGATTGGTACTACCTATACAAACAAGATACGTCTTCTTTTCAGGAGCCCAAAACATAAGAACTTCATAGTTAAGCGTGCTTAACTTGGAGCACTTGTGGGATGGGTGACCTTCTGGAAGTTTCCCAAAACGCGTGTGAGTGAGGACAAAGCATACTGAAAAGACCTATGTTAGTTTGTGGGGACAGTCAGCAATCCTAAAAGCAGTCCGGGCCATTACACTTTCCTTGTTTGAGATAGTCAACTTCAACTTTTGACAGGGACAGACTCGCTTCAGCGTTCGAGGGTACTAAGAAACAGAGATCTATTGTCTAAAGGATATTTCTTTTTACATGGTGAATAATAATTCGAATGTTTATAATTCTTTTACATATTCGTGCTAAAAACTAAACTTTCAGAAGAGTAAAAGCATTAGACTATTGAGGATTACAGAGCGTGTTCTTTACTTTTGAAGAGTCTTTAGACTTAGATAAAATCCTTAGTCCAAGATGGACTTCGTCCATTTATCGTCTATAACAGAACGATTGGACTATGCGATAAAGCTTATGGTCTGATAAGTCTTTGGACTATTAATACCTGCAGTCCTGCACACTCAAGGTAAATTCGTTAGGCCATTATAGATATTTGTTCACCTAATTTAGTTCTTTGTTATCACCAAATTTTAAGGAGTTATTGACTATAACCACTTTGGTGCCAACAGGTATAACTCATTTCCTAGGCTTAATGCCATAACCAGACTTTCCAATATGCATGGTTAAACAATTCATGCAAGGTGCGAGAAATTACACTCAATATAAATATGTGTGGATTCCTCAAGAATCAAGCCATCCCAAGGCTAAACAAAAATCATTATCTTCCATAAGAGTCCTCCAAGGACCAAGCTATCACTAGGCTAACAAAACATCATAATACTTGGACACGATTTCTCGATCCGGAAACAAACTACTGAATCTCTTCATCGTGTAAGATTAACATAATTAAAACTTACGACTTTATTTTCAAGTCCTAAATTAATTATGGAATTGGATTTGGAAATCCATGTTTTATTTATCCAACCTTTTCTAAATTGTGTTATTCCTTCTCTTCCAAGTTTTTCCACTTAAATCAATAAAGTCTTCTTAAATCCTTTATTAATTAGATTATTAGCATTAGGATTCTTAGAGGTGTTTCACCTTATAGTTATTGTTTCTCTTTCTTTCTTCCTTATTGAATTACATACTAATATATAGTATTGTTGATTCTTTAATTGAATCTCATTCGTCGTAATATGATGAATCCATTTACTAGTTGTTTCTCACTTAAGTTACTACTTTGACTTATGACTTTGACTTACGACTTTAACAATTGACTTTGGTAGTTACTTAATGCCATGATCAAGTTCTAAACCTCTTTTTAGTCTTAAACTTTCAAATTCATGTCTTTCAACTTTTAACTTTTCTTCCTTAATCACATTAGTGATTAAACCATATTAGGAGTCATTAAGCAATAGGTTATGAATTAAAAACATTTTCCTTCCTACTTACCTTCCTTTGGCCGAAAATACATCTAGGTTACTTAGAGTCAAATTTGCTTCTCTTTACACATAGGGCGTGTTTGATTTGCAAAAAATTAAGGGATTGAACAACAGAAAAGTATTTGTTTTGTGTTTGATTTAAACACTGGTTAGAGGACAAGACAAAAAAGGTGATGAGGGGCAACAAAAAAATCCAAATTCTTGTTACCCACCCAACCATGTAACAATTTTTTGTACCATGGACAAATTACCTTAAAGACAAAAACACTCTCCATTATTTAATAATTGCAGTCTCTCTCTCTCTCTCTCTCTCTCTCTCTCTCTCTCTCTCTCTCTATATATATATATATATATATATATATATATATATATATATATATATATATATACATTACAAAGGGTATACTGTACATTTAAGGCTAAATATCACTTTTGGTCCCTTATCTTTTTTTTAACTTTCATTTTGCTCCCTCTTTTATTATTTTTTTCGATTTGGTCCCTTATTTTTATTTTTGTTTTTAATATAGTCCTTTCCCTTTAAATTGTTATATGAAGAGGACCACATTGATATAAATTTTGTAAAATAAGGGATCATTAAAAAAAGTAAAAGAAGAATCATATCGAAACAAAAAAAAGGGACCACATAGGTTTGATTTTTGTAAAATAGGGGACCATTTCGAAACAAAAAATAAAAGATGAACCACATTGGTATGACTTTCCAAAATAAGGGATCTAATCGAAAAAAATAATAAATAAGGGACCAAAACGAAAAATAAAATAAAGATAAAACACCAAAAGTGATATTTAACCTACATTTAATTTTGATTGTGTTGTCTATTATCCACCAAATGATATATAAGATAAAGAGTTGTCTTATGACCAAGGGTTTGTATTGTGGTATCCTAATTATCCTGTGCTTCAATGCGTATCAAATGCACCCTTAGTTTCTTTTAATCATAAGTCACCTTATGATCACATAAATCATTAAGTTTGGAATTAAAAACATTCCATGTCCTACTTTTTCTACTTGGCCGAGTTCATTACGGGGTATTTAGGATAAAAGTTTTCTTCTTTTTAACACTTGATTATTCTTGATACCAAAACTCATTTTAATTGCATCGAAAATCAAGTTAAGTAGCTCTTAGCCGGGGGCAAAGAGCCACTCCTTGCTCTTTAGCCACGTGGCATGCAAAAGAAATAATTTTAGGGCGGTTGTTATGTGACGAATCCTTCCAAACTGATAAATATTTTTTAGAGACGGAGTGTTTTATAAACACTCTCCTAAATATACTTTTTTTATTATTAATGGATTTGATATGTGACTCATTAAATAGAAATTAAATCTAAGTAATTTAATATATTTTACATGAAATTTATCAAGTAATAAAGAATAAAGAATGTACTGTAAGAAGTATATTATTAACCTTTCTCTAATTTTCAAACTATACCATTTTGATAATTTTTTTAGTAAAATTATACTAATATAATCAATCACCGTAATTAGCCAACATAGAAATTTTGACTGTGCGATAGTGGAGAAGGAAAGACGATGAAAAAGAAATAAAAGAGAGTAGACAAAAGAGAAGCAAATAAATAAAAGATAAAAACAAAGGAATGAAAATTTACAGAGAAAGGATAAGAAAATAAGTGGACAGATGCATAATGTGATATGAAGTAATGGCAACGAAAGAAATGAAATCGAAAAGTAATTGCATAAAATTTTAATTTTAATGGAAGCCTTGGGGTGATGTGGGAGCAATCGAGAAGTCACATCTCAAGCTGTCAAAATCTGCTTTGAACTCTGAAGATAGTCAACCAGCCTTTAAATTATATATAGGAATAAAGTCTTGCCATAAGATGGCATCTTCGTCGATATGTCCGAGTGGTTAAGGAGACAGACTTGAAATCTGTTGGGCTACGCCGGCGCAGGTTCGAACCCTGCTGTCGACGCATTTTTCAATTTTTTTTTTAATTTTACAACAAAAGAAACTTTTTAATTATTCTTAAATTTCATCCCACAGCATTCCATCTCTTTCAAATCATATGTATAAACTAGCAATGATGCTTAAGCAGCTTCATTTTTCTGCTGTCTCCTTATATTATTAATATTGATAGTTATCATCGGAAAGACATGTTGAAAAAATTGGTTCTCTTGTAAAGTCCTTATGACTAGCAAATAGTTGAAAAGTTTAATTCAAATTTTATTCCTTAAAAATTGAGTCAGTTTTGGTTTTAGTCCATTCATTTTTTTCATTGGTTTTGGCTCTGAAAGTTCAAAAACTTTGGTTTTGATCCCTATCGTCATTATCAATCTGTTAAGTGCTAACATGACTAATGAACCGCCACGTCAGCATTTAGGGTAATTTTATAATATTTAATGTCACATAAGATTAAATATTAATTTTTTATATTCTTTTAATGCACTGTCAGTGTGAAAAGATTTTTTACGCTATTAATCAATCATAAACTTATAAAACAAAAAATTACAAATTAATTAAAAGAATGTAAAAAATTAATACTTAATCATACGTGTCATTAAATATTATAAAATTAGTCTACCTGACAGTGCTGATGTGGTTGTCCATCAACCGCGTCAGCACTTAACAGATGGATAATGACGACAGGAACCAAAACCAAAGTTTTGGAACTTGGGACCAAAACCAATGAAAAAAAAGTGAAGGGATCAAAACCAAAACTGATTCACTTTTCAGGGACTAAAAACTTAATTAAACCTAATCCAAAGATCGAAGAAGTAACAAGAAGTAATTAAAAGAGGCAAACGAAGTACTCTACTACACTCGTATAGAGTTCAGTTATACCAATAAATGATGAGACCCTACTTATAAAGTTACTCCCTCCGTCCCATTATATATGTCATATTTGGTTAAATCACACAATTTAAGAAAAAATAATAAATAAAAGAGAGAGTGATAATTTTATCAAATTAACCTTATTAATCATTGGTGTATTAACTATTATCATAAATACAAAATGGAGTATTTAAGGATATAATTGGTAAAATGCATTTAATATTACATTGAAAATAGAGAATGACATATATTTTGAGATAAATTTCTTTTATAAATGTGATATATATAATAGGAGGGAGAGAGTATAATGTTAGTCTATGATGAAAAGAGATCACTTTGAAACAAAATGCTTGAATGTGAAAGTGCGGAATGGAGGGACAACTCAGTTGTTGACCTGCGTTTATGTTGATGATCTACTGGTTAATGGTAGTAGTCTCAAGGAAATTGGTGAAAGCTGAATTTGACCGTTGAAAATACATGTCATTTATGCCCCTATTGTAAGGCAATGTTTTTATCCAATTTTAAGCAATGGATTTTTGCTGACCTTAGGTTTTTTAGTGTTTTATGTTGATGTGATTATCGGAGAAGAAGCCCTATTGCGCCTATTTCTTATAGGTGGATGATTTTAGTGGCAACCGAGTCTCAATGATTGAGTTCGAATAAGGTAGAATAAATTAACAGAAGATGGATATTAAAGACATGAAAATTCAGATAAATGAAATGCAATTGAAGATCAACCACATGAAATTTAAATTCAACCATAATTTAATACATGAAAATACATGACTTAATACAGGGACGATTAGTAGGATGATCTTATAGGAGGATATAACAAAACTCATAGTAAGAATCATAGAAGAAGATATACACAAATATGGTGTGGCACGAGTGGCAGGTACTCGAGTCCCTTAAGCATGTGGTCAGGGGTTCGATCCCTGGCCGTTGTGTTTGGAAAAACATCTATTAGGAGAGGTCAACCCTTTAAATGGACTCTGATTTCCTCGTAGGATTAGTCTCCGCTGTTTCGAGCGGGGATACCTAGTTTCGACCAAAGAAAAGAAGATATATAATTATTTCGTAATCTTTTTTTAGAAATGACTGAAAAGAAAAATAATTAAATAAAAATAAGTAAATGATTAACGGATTTGGTATTTATAACTTTTAACAATTAGCTAGCAAATTTTAAAATATATTAAAAAAATAAGATATTAAAAATAATTTACAAAATAATTAACATAATTTCAATTAACAACCAATTAATAGGATATAGAATTTTTTTCACAACATTTTTTTAGAAATATTTTCCCAAAAAGAAAAATAATTTAATGAAATTAAGTAAATAATATATAAATTTTTAGTAATATCATTCAATTTGTAGATCTGAAAATAAATTAGAGATAATAAAATATTATAAAAATTTGCTTAGAAAGATATTATGAATGACTGTGTAAATAAAATGAATTATTCGTGAATTATTTGAGCTCAACTCGTTAAATACCCAGTCAAGCTCATTTGTTTAGCTAAACAAACAAGTTCAAAGTTGAATTTAGACTCGGTTATTTAAATAAATCAAGCTCAAACTGTGTAGGCTTGACATTAAGAGCTTGTGAATAGTTTGTATACATGTATTACATAGTGAATTATAATTTAATTATCACGTATTTACATTAATTGTAATGGAATATGATTTATGAATATAAAATTATGCTTTATTTCTATTTTTATTTCTTTTTATAGTATAAAGATGTTTGTTACATATTAAATTCACTACAAGAAAAAAGCTTGTTAATGGCGACTGAGTTGGCGGCCAAACAGTAGTAGTTGCCAAAACCGTAGCCACAAATTCAATTTGCGCCTGATTCTAAATCGGACTCTATCAGAGACAGACACATTCGGTCGCTAATGCACAAAAATTGGTGTCTATCTTGGTCTCCAGCAACAGTTCTAGGGACCGTTTTAACGACTGATTGTTCGATCGCAAATATGTTAAAATTAGCGACCAAAGATATTGGCCGCTAAATTGCTATGTGAACAATTTAGCGACTAAAAATGTTGATCGCTAAATATCTTTTCTTTTCTTTTTTCTGTTTTACAATGAAAGTTAAAATGAAATCATATAAAATATAAATAAAACATATAAATGTAATCATATAAAATCAAATCATATTCAAAGCCAAACACAATTAGATGAAATCATATAAATATGAATAATCAAAGAATAAAATACATTATTTTTTTTGAAAAGAATAACATAAATCCATTAAAATAAATGTATATATATTGTCCTAAAGAATCAAGATGTGTGTGGGGGGGGGGGGGACTGAGCGATTATCGCCATCATCGGTGGGCTAGATGGTGCCATCTTCATCGTCATCGCCATGGTCACTGACATCAAAAGTACTGGGCTGAAATCCTAAGTGTTGGAAAAGTTGCTAAATTTGACTCCTCTATTGCTGCAACTCATGTCTCATCTTCCGCTTCTCATTACCGTTCACCGTGAACTCAACATTTGAGGTTGGTGATGACCTCTCGATAGTCTATGGGTTTGAAAAGAACTCCAATGGGGAGGTAAGGAAATCCGAGCCTTACCTAATCCAATCAAACCCAAGTATTCAACTGCTTTACAAAATAACAAGCCATGATCCTTTTCATGCCCAATTTAAAAAAATGACAGGTTAACGCACATCTCAAGTTTATGATCCTATTCATGCCCAAAAGCAATTTCGTATCCAAAGAATGAAAAAAAGGGAAAAGTTATGGCTTTCTACAACAATGAAACAAAACCCTGTTTCAGAACACAATCAGCAAATAACTACTATCTCAAGTTCATTCACAAGCATAAGGGACACCGCTACAACTCATACAACTAATACAAAGGAACCACTAATAAAATTCAAACACAAAAGAACCATAGTCCATTAACAATAAAAATTGATAAAAAAAAATTAACATAAAGACCCTAGGGAAGATATGAGTACATTTCACCTTACTTTCGCAAATCACAGGTATGTTAAAAAAAAAAAACACCACAAACAGTGGCAGAGTTTGAACCCAACAGAAAAAATTCCTGAAACAATATAACAAAAACAATCAACCAATAGACAGAGTTGAGAATGGAAAATAAAAAAAGTCAAACAAATTTTTGCTAATAGTGTTCTTTGGCTTGCGATAGAACAGAGAAGGAAGAGAGCAGCAATAGAATCCCGAAAAAATTCAACAAAAAGCCTAAATAAAGTTCAACAAAAATTCAGCCCAATCCCAGCAACAATCAAGTAATTATTCCACACAAAAAAAAAAAAAAATCAAAACTATCCAACAAAATTTTTCCTAAATAAAACCTAAACAAAAAAAATTTCAAAATAAAACCTAAAAGAGGATGTACTTGCAACACCCTTTCCCGAGTGTCACATTCCCGAACGATTATAAGGCCGAAAATATTTCTTAATGCGGAAAATACGATTTTCTTTTTTTTTTCTTTTCACAAGATGCAATGGGATTTAGCAAAGGTAAATAATACTAATAACGAACTTAGGTTCGCCATACATTTCTAGAACAATATGCATAATAATTACAGGGACATAAACAGAAAAAGGAATAATACTATATACAGACATAAGTCTAATGTGTAACTGACATAAGAAATACAATAAGTACAAGGAGTCGTAGCTCCCCAAAAGTACTACAAAAACGACATAGTCTGGCCGACAACAAAACTAGACCACAAAAAGAAGGTCCTCCTCTGGCTCAAAGGAGCTACTGGACTGAACCATCATCACGTCCATCTGTTCAAACAGCAACAGCAAGTACCAACAGAAAACATACAGATATGGGTGAGATTCCCGTTCATCAACACAACAAAACAGCAATAGTAAAAACGGGACGACTCACCGGGTAACAGCGTACCCAACATGCTTACAGGAATTCTCAATGTCAAACATATTAAGCAGTTGACAGCATAATATCATGTTAAGCAGTTAACAGCATAAATAAGGTATTCTTTAACAGTACAACGATGTATAACAGTAAATGTAAACATCAATAGTCATGCAATGCAATGCAATGTATATGACTCAATGTCAATGTCACTGGGTACTACTCTGACCCCTACTCCATGGAGCTAACAAAACATTCGGAGAGAGTGAATGGGAGGACATGTTCCGTGCGCGCCAGCCTTGGGCAAGATGCTACAACATTCGTAACGTGCACGTATCTGGCTTTTACGGAAACACTCTCAACCAAACATGAAAAGTACGGCATCTAGTAGAGGATATCAGTGTATTGCACGGATTCGCCACGACACAGAAGAGCTACCAACTGGTCACATGTCAGCCCTTCCAACCCTGATACCTCCAAAAAGACCATTGAAGATCGTCACCGTAAGATTCGCACCCGCATCAAGGTGTAAGCTCAACTCCTAGGCTCAAGGCCTTACGACTATGCAAATGAAATGTCAATGCTTACACAAAGCAGATGCGATCAAGCAATGTCTATCCCCCGGATAAACCTCGAAGTCTACTAAGGTTCTCTTCCTTAGGAACTATACGCGTCTTTTGAAAACAAAACCTTTATCCACCGGATAAATCTCGTGATTCCTCCGGGATCGAGTCATCACAAGACTGAAACAATTGAACGACTGATCGGGACCCGAATCACCGGTCCGTCATCGAACTACTGTTTCAAAACCCAAAACGTTTGTAAAACAGAACAACTTCTCAATTGAAAACTCATTTGATTTGAAACAATTTTTAAAACACTTACTTCCTCTATTTTTAGCATTTTCTGAACATGGAATTCGCTTAGCGAAATTACATTCGCTTAGCGAAATTTAAACAAGAATGCCTCTTTTGGAACTCCTCTGGTTCGCTCGGCGAGACACAAATCGCGTAGCGAAATGCATTGGATTCGCTTAGCGAATATGAATTCGCTTAGCGCAAGTTCAGACGGTTACACCTCTTTGGCAACACCTCTGGATCGCTCAGCGAGACGGAATTCGCGTAGCGAAACTTCACTTTATTCGCTTAGCGAGAATAATTTCGCTTAGCGAAATGGAGGCGGTCATACCTCCTTTGGAGACTTCTCTGGATCGCCCAGCGAGACGTAATTCGCGTAGCGAAACTTCACTTTATTCGCTTAGCGAGAATAATTTCGCTTAGCGAAATGGAGGCGGTCATACCTCCTTTGGAGACTTCTCTGGATCGCCCAGCGAGACGTAATTCGCGTAGCGAAACTCGTTTGGTTAGCTTAGCGAATATGAATTCGCTTAGCGAAAGTGAGGCAGTGATGCCCAACTTAGACTTTCCCCTGGTTTCGCGTAGCGAGAGAAAATTCGCTTAGCGAAATGGTTGCCATAAACAAGACATCAACCGTAGGGAACCATCTTGATTTTCTTCATGAAACCACTTTTTTTTCATTTTGAGTCCCTTGACTAACTATATGGACTAGGGATAAGGTATAAAATATGTTTCACTTTGGTGAAAGCACTTTGAGCTTTAATTCCATTTAAAGTCACTTAGGGTTTTCTTTGAAAAACACAAGTTATTGAAAACACTTTCTTTACATCAAAACTTGATTTGTTCAAGAACTATTCCTATCCTTCCTTTCCTCAAGGTCATGGCCAATAGCCAACTAGGAATCAATGTGAAGTTTTACTCCATCAACCAAACAAAATATGGCCCACAATACTTACACAATCATGATAACCATAATACACATTACTACATCATAATCAAACATCCAAGTCCATCACACATTATGGTCTCATAATCAACAATAAAAGTCCATACTTGATCTAGTGATCAAAGTAGGTTTTTCAACATACATGGAAATGATTTTCATTCGATCATATCTTCATCAACATATACTAAAGCACACTACAACATACTCAAGCATAAACTCATCAAGAGAACTTAACAAAACTTAACACATAAAAGTGAACCCAAACTAAAGGGTTTCACCCACACATAAAATTAAACAACCGTTCTCACTACCACCATCTTGGTGTGATGAGGTTCTTCTCCCCATACCTCTTGATGAGCAGATTCCCGGATCAAAGTCGGTTGATCGGTTTCTGAACCTCCTGATAATCGTCAACAACTACACAACACAACAATTCAACATTAAACAACAATCAAAGCCAAACTCAACTATTACAACAAAGAGGGTTTCGGCCACCCTAGGTTAAAAAGGTTAGGAATTGGTTTTGGTTTCCATTTCATGGATTCAAAAGCATTAGGAAAGCTAAGGATGAAATCAAGTGTTAAAAATCAAAACTTGATGAAAACACTATTCATCATCTTCCAAGAGGGTTCGGCCAAAAAGTGCTTTTTTGTGCTATGATGAGAGTTGAATCATAAGCTCTTAGGTTTAGGTAGAGATTGATGATGTGAGTTCAAAGAACTTGGTCTTACCTCAAAAGGATTTTTCTACAATTTCCTATGGATTTTCAAAGTTTTGGATCTAAGAAATTCTTTTCATGAAAATGAAGATTGATCTTGAAATAAAGAAAGATTCAAGAAGCTAAGAGATCATAGAAGTGATCTTACCTCGAAATGAAGAAAGATTGCTCAAGGAATCAAGTGAATCCAACAAAAACTCAAGCTTTTCTAGGTGAAAATGGAGTTTTCTCTCAAGAACAACTATGGAACTCTATGGTGTGAGGGGCTGTGCGAAAATGATGAAGTGAGGGGCTGAGTTCAGCCTCTTAAAAGTTCACTTAAGGGTAAAAAGGTCATTTGCCAAAAGGGTATAATGGTAAAAGTGTAAAAGACTAAGGTTAGGGGCATTTTGGTCATTTTGCGTCCAGAAATTTCCGAACGTCATGACGACTCTGGCATACTCTCCCAAGTGTCCTGGGATGATGTGATATCAAGATTATTTATTGGCGAGTCCCGGTAAATCCATATGTGGCTCCGTTCGTCACCCGATTGAGGATTCCGCCCGAACGAAGGTCAGGAAGTGATTTTTCTGAAATTTTTACGAAATTTAACCAAAACGTAGAGAATCGAATTCTAAGACTTACTGTCTCGTTCACGGGTCCATCTGAGGTCTTATGAGCAGTAAAATCATACTGTCAGTGTAAAAACGCAGACCGGACTCCGTTTGAGTTTTCGACTCAAAACTTAATCGTAGCTTCCTACGATATCGTCGAGCATGACTATGGTCTCGGAATATTTTTTTCTATTCCTAAGACCTCAAATAAAATAAAGACATTAAAATACTAAAGAAATAGAAAACGTGAAAAATCGGGGCGTTACAGTACTTACCAGTCACATTGATGATGAGGGGGGACACACTGGTCGCAGATTCCAAGGAAGAAGAAGAAGAGGGAAAGGGGGAAGCACTAACACTGGCTCACGGAAGAGAGAGAGAGAAAGGAAGAGAAGGGAAGGGATAAAGGGAGAGGGGGACACAGTTGACGCTAGCTCTCTGACGACGGAGGGGTGTTTGTCGGAACAGAGAGGGAAGCGAGTGAGAGGGAGAGGGTGTTTGCCGAACCTGCGACAGAGAAGGAGAGGGAGACGAGTGAGATAGAGACTGGGCAAATGAGGAAGAAAGGGGCTCACGTTCGGATTTAGGGATTGATTATTTAGAGATCAAATTTATGGGTCACTAAATCGATCGTTATATACTAAAAATTAATAGTGGTCGCTAAATGGTGATTGTTGATATTCAATATCCGCGGTTTAGCTCCAGATAATTATGCGGTCGTTGATTGGTACTGCAGATTACTTCACCATTGCGAGTTAGTGATCGAACCAAATCAGTTGTGAAATAAAGTGGTTACCCGGTCGCTAACTCGGTTGCTAAGTGGTCCACTTTATTGATGTTGTGTATAGCTCATATTCTGTTATAAGTGGACAGTCGCTGGATTGAAGCGGAACGGAGCGAGTAAAGCGGAGCGCAACGAGCGGAGTGGAGCGAAGCGACTGTCCTTATGGGCTTGGGCCTCTCTTAGTTTGGTTATGATGATATGGGTTGGGGGTGCAGGGGACGAAGCCCCCCGCGGTATAGTACAGGATTAATTGTAGACTGTACTGAGATATAAATAGACTCCGTAAACCCTATTGTGATTATCTCTAATAATATACATAGTCGCTCAGCTCTCGGGGACGTAGGGACAATTGGCCGAATCTCGTTAACAAATTCTTTTATCCTTGTGCGTTTACTATTTTCGTTATTACTTTTGATTTCTTGTTACCAACAATTGGTATCAGATGGCTCTTAACCCTGGTGCGAAATTCGAGGTGGGGAAGTTCGATGGAACTGGAAATTTCGGATTATGGCAAAGGAGGGTTAAGGATGTGTTGGCATAACAAGGTCTGTCAAAGGCGCTGCGCGAAAGTAAACCAGATGACATGGCTCAATTGGATTGGGATGAGTTGAAGCAGAGGGTTGCAGGAACCATACGTCTCTGTTTGTCAGACAAGGTAATGTACCACGTCATGGATCTAGCGTCACCAACAGAGGTATGGCAGAAATTGGAGAAGCAGTACATGTCGACGTCTCTGACGAACAAGCTATACTTGAAACAGAGATTGTATGGACTGAAGATGCAGGAGGGTTTTGATTTGCAACAACATGTCAATACTTTCAATCAAATAATCACTGATTTACAGAGGCTTGATGTGAAGGTTGATGACGAGGATAAGGCAATAATGTTGTTGTGCTCTTTGCCTAATTCCTACGAACACTTGGTGACTACCCTTACCTACGGGAAAGACACTATTAAACTGGATGAGATTACTGCTGCACTTATGTCTCACTGTCAAAGGAAACAGAATGCAAGGGAAGGGTCTCATGGCGAAGGTCTGTATGTCAAGGGGGATCAAGAACGTGGGAGGAAACAAGGCAAAACAGGTTCTGCAAAGGGAAAAAGGTCGAGTTCCAAGGGCAGAAACCAAACAACACATTGCTTTAGGTACAAACAGGCCGAGCATTGGAGGAAGGATTGTCCAAACAAGAAGGAGGGATCATCTAGTTCTGTGAATGTTGCTCAGACGAATGATTCTGACTACAATGAAGGAGACTTACTCTCTGTCTCATCTAGTCAGTTCATAAATGCATGGATACTTGACTCTGGTTGCTCTTATCACATGACGCCGAACAGGGACTGGTTCACCACATACAGGTCAGGCAATTTTGGTTTTGTTTATTTGGGTGATAATAAAGCTTGTGCTATCGTAGGAATGGTAGATATTAGAATTGCAATGGATGATGGTGTTGTGAAGACGTTGTGTGAGGTTAGGCACATACCTGCTCTCAGGAAGAACTTGATATCCTTGGGGACTTTACAGGCCAATGGGTTCAGTTAAAGAGCTGATGGGGACAGTGGTAATCTCTGAGTATGCAACGGTGCTTTGACTGTGATGAAAGGAAAAAGGACTACAGGGAACAGTTACAAGCTGCTGGGGAGTACAGTTGTAGGTGGAGTTGCTTCCGTAGAATCTGATGATGATGCCACAAAACTATGGCACATGCGTTTGGGTCATCTCAGTGCACGTGGTATGACAGAACTGCATAAGAGAAATATGTTGAAGGGTGTTCGCAGCTGCAAGTTGGATCTGTGCAAGTATTGTGTGCTTGGGAAACAGACTCGAGTTAGTTTTAAAGCTGTAAAACACAGGACAAAGGGTATCTTAGACTATGTGCATTCTGATGTTTGGGGCCCCATTCAGGAACCATCTTTAGGCGGTTCTCGGTATTTTGTGACATTCACTGAAGATTTTTCGCGCAAGGTCTGGGTTTATTTTCTGAAACACAAATCAGAAGTCTTTGCCAAGTTCAAGGTCTGGAAGGCAAAGGTAGAGAATCAGACAGGCACGAAAATCAAATACCTGAGGTCAGATAATGGTACTGAGTACACCGACTCAAAATTTCTATGAAGAACACGGTATTCAGAGGCACTTTTCAATTCGCAAAACACCACAACAGAATGTGTTGCAGAAAGGATGAACCGATCTCTTACATAGAGGGCCAAATGTCTGAGATTGAATGCTGGACTTTCAAAGGGTTTCTGGGCAGAGGCAATTAATATGGCATGCTATGTCATCAATTGATCACCACGGGCTTCACCGAATGGAAAAGTTGCAGAGGAAGTATGGACAGGTAACCCAATTGATTTTAGTTCTTTACGCATTTTTGATTGTCCTGCTTATGTGCATATATCCAGTGATGAACGATCTAAACTTGATACAAAGTCGAAAAAAGTGTATTTTCGTAGGTTATGCCAAAAGTGTGAAGGGGTTCAAGTTCTGGGATCCAGTTTCAAAGAAGATGGTGATCAGCAGAGATGCAGTTTTTGATGAGCAATTTATGCTAAAGCAGTCAGTCCCGACAGTTGTACCCGAGCCCATATCAGTACCAGATGGAGATCCTTCAAGCTCCAAGGTGGTGCGGGTAGACATTGAACAGGTACCCGTGATCAATGGCAGGGAATTGTGTTCTAGTCCAAGACCAGAATCTGAATCTCCAGCTGAGAGTTCAAGTCAGCAGTAGCAGTATACTCTTGTCAGAGATAGAGAACGCCGCGCCATCAAGCCACCAACCAGATTTGGGTTTGAAGATTTGGTCTCTGTTGCTCTTCATTTCAGTTCAGGAGATCCGTCTAACTTTCAAGAGGCTATTAACAGCCAGGAGAAAAAAAGATGGATGGGTGCCATGATGGAGGAGATGGAGTCTTTGCATAAGAACCAAACTTGGGAGCTAGTTCAGTTGCCTCCAAACAAACATGATATTGGGTGCAAATGGGTGTACAAGAGGAAGCCTGTAGTATCAGAAAAAGAAAGGGAAAAGATCAAGGCTCGTCTCATTGCAAAGGGGTATTCGCAGCAAAAGGGGATTGATTATGATGAGATTTTCTCTCTGATCGTGAGACATACTTTTATCATATCAGTGTTAGCATTGGTCGCTAGTCGGGATATGCATTTAGAACAAATGGATGTGAAGACAACTTTTCTTCATGGTGAACTAGAGGAGCAGATTTACATGGAACAGCCAGAGGGGTTTAGTAACGCTGGACAGGGTCACCTGGTTTGTAAATTGAAGCGGTCTCTGTATGGGTTAAAGCAGTCTCAAAGACAGTGGTACAAGCGTTTTGATTCTTATATGCTTAAGATTGGTTACAGGCGATGTGAGTATGATTGCTATGTCTATGCGAAGAGCCTTGACGATGGTTCTTTTATTTTTATGTTGATGACATGTTGATTGCTGCTAATCATTTGAGTGATGTCAATAAGCTGAAAATCTTGTTGGGAAAGGAGTTTGACATGAAGAGCTTAGGAGCTGCTAAGAAGATTCTTGGGATGGATATTCACAGAGACAGGGGGCTAGAAAATTATAGCTCTCCCAGCAAAGCTATGTTCAAAAGGTTCTAGACAAATTTGACATGAGTAATGCTAAGGCCATGAGTACTCCATTGGCGAATAACTTCAAGCTTTCATTGGATTAGTGTCCAAAGACAGATGTAGAAGCTGAGTACATGTCAAAGGTTCCCAATGCCAATGCAGTTGGTTGTCTAATGTATGCTATGGTTTGCACTAGACCTGACTTGGCACATGCAGTAAGCCAAGTTTGCAAGTTTATGTCAAAACCAGGAAAACAACATTGGAAGGCAGTCAAGTGGATTTTCAAGTACTTGAAGGGCACTACAGGTCATGTATTATGTTTGGTAGTCAACAAGGTGATCCTTCAGTTGTAGGTTATGTGGATTCAGACTATATAGGTGACTTGGATGATAGGAGGTCTACAACGGGATATGTTTTCACCCTTGTAGGAGGGCCCATTTGTTGGAAATCATCAGTTTAGTCTGTTGTTGCTATGTCCATAACTGAAGCAGAGTACATGGCAGTTGCTGAGGCTTCCAAGGAAGCTCTGTGGCTTACAGGGCTTGTAAATGAGTTAGGCATTCAGCAAGGTGGAGTTCAGTTGCATTGTGATAGTCAAAGTGCTATCTATTTGGCAAAGAATCAGGTGTACCATGCTAGGACCAAGCATATTGATGTGAGGTTTCACAAGATCAGAGAGTTGATTATGTCTGGGCAGATTCTACTTCAAAAGGTTCACACTTCTGAGAATGCAGCTGATATGTTAACCAAGCCAGTTACCACAAACAAGTTCAAGCATTGCTTGGGCTTGTTGAACGTTCGCCAATGCTAGACTTCGTAGCACCCCCCAACCCGAGAGAGACCTAGTGTAATCTTCTAAGAAGCTTGATACTTGCCAAGGTGGAGATTGTTGTATATGGCTCATATTCTGTTATAAGTGGACAGTCGCTGGAGCGAAGCGGAACGGAGCGAGTAAAGCGGAGCGCAACGAGCGGAGTGGAGCGAAGCGACAACATCTGTCCTTATGGGCTTGGGCCTTTCTTAGTTCGGTTATGATGATATGGGTTGGGGGTGCGGAGGGCGAAGCCCCCCGCGGTATAATACAGGGTTAATTGTAGACTGTATTGAGATATAAATAGACTCTGTAAACCTTATTGTGATTATCTCTAATAATATACACAGCTACTCAGCTCCCGGGGACATAGGCACAATTAGCCGAATCTCGTTAACAAATTCTTTTGTCCTTGTGCGTTTACTGTTTTCGTTATTACTTTTGATTGCTTGTTACCAACAATTGAATTTTAAAATTTATAGTTTAGCAACCGACTTAGTAACCAGCATGGTTGTGATCAACACAGTCAGTCACTAAATCAGTCTCTAAACTTATGCTAACAATCATTTCTTGAAAAACTGTTTTCCGGTCACTAGTTCAGTTGCAAATAGAGTCCGACCAAATATGTTCGCTAGTTTGGGCGTTGATTTACCATTTTCTTGTAGTGATTAATAAACTTAAAATTAATTCAAAGAGAAAGTTGATAAAGAAAAAAGTAATCAAACTTTAAATGATTTAAACTACTCAAGCTCAAGCTTGAAGTCTAAGCTTTAAATTTGGCTCGTTTAATAATTTAGCCAAGTTTGACAACTTTTTTTCCCCCACAAGCTAAACTTGAACTTCAAGTGTTCGGCTTAGCTTGGCTCGGCTCGACTCATTTACACCCTTACTTATGAAAAATGACGGGCATTCAAGAATGAGGTCCTCAATTTATTGTATTGGAGTTGATTATTCAACGGTCCCTATATTTTTGGAAACTTTTAAACAAGTTTTGTAGTTTAAAATTTTTTTGTAAGATTTTGTAATTTCAAAAATTTCAATTAAGCCCCTTTTAAAACTATATAGATTCATTTATAGTTTTTAATTATAGAAACATATTTAAAAGATATCAAAAATATGAAATTAGTATGTAAAGGAACAAAGTCGTTTCATGGATGTAAAGTATTCTCTTAGCCGCCTTTTGTTTATAATTTACTTTTTTTGGAGGGTATTTCTCATTTGATAGATAAAAGATTAATCTTATGAGATATATATGCTTTTACGTCTTAGTGAAGACCTTTTTCAATGATGTTCTTCTTTTATATTCATGAGATGATTTTTTACTTATTTTCTTCTTTTATTTTATTTCATTTCTTATTTTTCTAGTCTTAATTAAATCCTAAATTACACAAATCATAAATTTATGTAAATCAAGAGAATGAAAATCGAACCCTTGACTCATGTATCTTTAACTGGGTTTGGAAATACTATTTTTGAGCTATAACTCATGTAACCCAAATGATATTTTTCTGTCACACGGAAGGTGGAGGAGGTCTTGAGTTCAAATTTCATCCCCTGAATCTAGCAAAGCGTTAATTCTCTTCGGATTCACATATTGATGTGAGATATACGTGACTAAATTAAAGTCTAGTTGCATAGAAAAGAAGTAGAACTAGATGTAAATAAATGGTAAACATTGTTCATATACAAACATTTTCAATACCAATATCTTAATTTTATTTACTATTTCTTCTTACTAAATTCAAAACCTTAATGCTAATCTTAAATATGAAAAATATATTAAAAAGGAGCCAACCAAATCAATTACGTACCAAAATGAATCAAATTCAATAAACATAAACAAAATAATATAAAGAACATAATCATATATAGGATACATGTTCAACAAAATAATAGTACCAAAATGTGATATATTTTGAAAGTAAAAATTTAATAAGTAAGCGAGACTTGTTAATTAAAGATGTAGTTCATACTTATAAAGTTATATATTGTTTACTTGTGGTTTATTTGGGAGATTTCACCAAGTTTCAATTTAAGAAGATTTCTCTAATACTTCTCTTTAATAAATAATAATGTGAACTCCTATTTTATTCAACTTATAACTTAAAAATATGATATGAGTATCACAATCTAAATCGAATTCTATTTCTATATGAATCGTGTTAATAACATTATTTTACTTTATTTTTTATTTTTTCTTATTAAAATCAAGTTTTTAATTTTGTTATCATTATCCTTGATAAATCAGTTTTTGTCTTGGAAGATAAATTAGTTTTTTATTTTTTAAAATCTTGTACTAAAATATCTATCTTCTAATTGAAAAAACTAAATACATTACTTTCCAAGATGACGAAGTCATTTTCCCTAATTTTTGCTTTAGTTTTTTTAGATAGATAGATCGATAGATAGATAAAAATATAGATAAGTACTCAATTTTTCTGGGCAAAATTTTTTCATATAAATAATTTAATTAGATAGATTCAGCTAAATACAATAGTTTATTAAACGCGTGTGCAAGCAAAGGAGACCCGGAGTAGAACATCACAACTTCTCTAGGAATCTTATAACTAACAAATCTAATCTGGTCACTTGTGCGCCGCGCAGAAAAAAAAAAACTGAATAAATAGGCAACTTGTCAATTTTGTTATCTATTCAACACATAATTTGTTTAACTACTGAAGAGGAAAGAGTGAAACACATACTGTTTTCTTAAGAGGAAGGACATAACATTAAGCATGACTTCAAAATCAGTGGTGGTTCATGTTCAAACATGGAGTCTGAGTTTGCTATCATTAATCAACATATTCTCTCGTGCTATTGTCATGTAGCCATTGACACCGAGTTTCCTGGCTTTATATACGTATCCAAAGAGAAGCGTCACTACTCAAAAGAGAAGCGTCACTACTCGAAGAATGTTCCTCCTGACAACTATGCGATTATGAAAGCAAACTTGATGCATTGAACACCATTCAGATGGGTCTTGCACTATCAGATTATGCTGGTAACTTGCCTGATCTCGGAACTGAGTCTTGCTATGTCTGGGAATTATTCATGGACTTCGACATTGAACATGACCCTTATGATCCTTAGGCAATTCACCTTCTGCAACAACACGGAATTGACTTTGCCAAGAACAAAGCGAAGGGTATTTCATCTAAACAGTTCAGGAGCCTAATTGTTTGCTTACGGGTTGATATTCATTAGGTTGAATGTGACATGGGTTACCTTCTATAGTTGTTATAACTTTGGACATCTAATAGAGGTTCTGAGTGCGAAAGAATTGCCATCAAATAGTGCTTCTTTTAACTTACTTATGGCCTAATTCTTTTCTTCGGGGAAGATGTATATGACATGAAGCATGTGATGATGTTCTGCAATGGCCTATACAGCGGCTTGGAGAAATTAGCCAAGACTTTGAATGTCGATCGTGTTGCTGGCAAGAGTCACCAGGCTGGTTTTGACAGCTTGCTAACTTTGCATACATTTTTCAAGCTTAGACATGTCTATTTTAAAGAACACTTTGGTGACTGTGAAGAGGAATGTGCAGACAGCACTATGTTCAGAGGAGTTATATATGGTTTAGAGACAATGTCCTATGATATATTGTATTCTCCCATATGATATATTCCCGACCTGCCTCTTTTGATGGTGCAATAGTGTAGCTTTATTTTCATAAGACTGTTAATAAAAAAATTTCTTCACAATTTGTGAATGAATACAAATAATAATATGATTTATCTAAGATCACACCCTTATAACTTATTTGAGAACCTATACTTTTTTTTCGACTTAAGTTTTGGCATCCATTAATATAACTGAAAATAAAAGCTCTTAAAATCAAATTGAATATAAGTGCAATGGGTTCATTGATTCTGGAACCCATAGTTGGAATGCCGGTGTGATTCCAGAGTCATATGGACATGAAACTTGCACAAGAGAGTTACAGTAAAAGTTAGTTGAGTGCTGACTAGCCTTTCTAGGTTATGATGGGCTTATGTCCAACCAAGTTCATATGCCACAGGAAAACCAAGCTTATCTTTATTAGGTAAAATCATGGAATGGACAAATGGCATTCCAGGTGGCCACCCTATCACCATTTGTACACAGGGGCTATATAGGGCGTGAATATGACTTTCACATTCCTTCAGAGTACGTAACCCCAGCTTAATGCCTTTGTTATCTGCAATATCCTTGACTCTTTCTTTCAGAACTCTTTATTAGGTAAAATAACATGTGCAAAATTTATGCATTATTAACTTTGTTTTGTTCTTATAATTTAGGCAAAAAAGCATAAGCATTTTGCAAAAGGTGAGTCTGATCGGTGTTCCATTTACTCATGAAGGTAATAAAAGAGGGTTGCCCTTTATAAAATGGGAAACAATTCAAAAACCAAAGCGTTTAGGTGGGCTTGGAGTTGATGATGTAATAATAAAGAACGCTCCACTTCTCTTTAAATGGTGGTGGAGGTTCTCAAAAGAAGGAAACCCAGTATGAAAGAGGACTTTGTCCTCTATTCATCATTTAGATCTAGAAATCCCCCTGTTTTAGCAGCAAAATAGAAGGATGAATGGAGGAACTTGGAGCTCCATTGTGGCAATAGATAGATGGGGTGATAAATTCAGAAGTGTAATACAAAAAAGGTGCTGATGAGAATAGAAGATGGTAAAAATACCAAATTTTGCGAAGATAACTGGTTAGGGGAATATTGTTTGAAAGACAAGTTTCTGCAACTATTTATGATTTCTTTAATTGTAGAAAGATGAATTGATAGCGAAAATGGGATTCTGGGATGGTATGCATTGGAATTGGAATCTTACTTGGAGAAGGTACCTCTTCCAATGGGAAAATCAGCTTTTGGAAGAGTTGTTGACTCGCTTGGAGGAGGCAAATCTATCTCATAACAAAATAGAAAGGTTATGGTGGAAGTTTGATAATAAAGGGAATTTCTCTGTTAGATCCTTTTCTAAGGCAATATGAGATCAAGATCAAGTTACCAATAATGTGAAAACCATGTGGTATGCCCCCCCCCAAGAGCTGAATTATTGGTATGGTTTGTCTTGCAACACCGTTTAAACACAAGAAGTAGGTTGAGAAGGCTGAATTTGGTACAAGGGATTGATGCTAGGTGCCCCTTTTGTGCTTGTGAAGAGGAAACTGTAATACACATATTTCTACATTCTAATTATGAATGAAAGGTGTGGACTGAATGTTTAACATGGTGGAATATACAATGCCCATTTCTCAAACACTTATTCGGTGGATTGAATGGTGGGTTAAGGCGGTTAGAGGTGATTTCCAGAGAAAACTTTGGATTTCCCTATTTCTTGTGGTGATATGGTCTCTATGGAATCAAAGAAATAGAGTAATCTTTGATAAAGATGAAATTGATTGGGAGCTTTTCTCCTACTTAGTAAGGTTGAGACTTGGATTTTTGGCTCAAAGGTTGGGATCATAGATGTCCCTGCAATCCGGGAGAGATATTTTATAAATTGGAGTGTGTTGGATTATGGAAAAAGCGAAAGGAGCCAAGGCCGACCATAGCTTGGTACCCACCTCCACCTAATAAGTTGAAATGTGAATGGATCTTCCAAAGGGAAACCAGGAGTAGCAGGCATTAGAGGTGTGCTTACAGATGACCACGGTTTTGTAATAGCTATGTTCTCAGCTCATGTGGGTATAAAAGACTCCAATGAGGCATAATTTATGGCCTTAGTTTTTGCTCTCGAAATGACTGTGCAGCAGAACCGGATAAAAAATACGAACCTTATAAGAGAATCTGATTCTAAAAATGCACTAGTGTGGGTGGAGAGGAAAGAGGAGTGTCCATGGAGATTGTGTTTTCTTTGTAACAAAATGAAAATTTTGTTATTATTCTTAAAGAATGTTACTTTTGTACACAAAAATAGAGAAGCTAATGGCTCTGCAGATACTTCGGCAAAGGAAGGAACAAGGTCAGAAGAAACTTGGATTATGTGAAGTTAAAACCCAATTTTGGAAGGTGGTAGGAAGTGGAAGTTGGCAGGACTGATCTCAAACAGAAAGGGCAAGACTGAAGCAGAATCAATGATAGAATTAATGAAGACTGATGTGAAAGAGGGTGCCTCCAATCAGGAACACGTGAATCTAATTTTTCTCAAAAGTGAATGTGATGCTCTTTATGTTTAAACCAAACTAACTATTGGGTTGAATGATTCTTGTGTAATTTTGGAAATGATGTGTTAGGTCTCAGTTTTTCCTTAAGGATTGTTATGGTTTTGATGAATCCAAACAAGACAAATATGATTAAAGTGAACCTGATGAATATTGCTAATGATCTACTTTAGGTGTGCAATGATAAGCTAACGATGACCTCTATCTTAGAAGTTGATTCCTGTTTTGAAGAGTCTGAGTCATCAGACGTCTATCTCTCATATAGGCTTCAAATGGACAAGATACGCCTTTAAGCTTACTCGCATCATCAAGGTTAAAGATCAAGCGTCTGAGTCAGATAAAGCTCCTTCAAAGTCAAAGATTATGCATTAGAGCTAAAAGTTCACCACAAGCCTCGTTAAAGACCAAGTTTCTAAATGTCTTAGATGGCTACATCTAATCTATTAGAAATCACTCTCAAGATACTCGTCTGAATTAGACAAGCCATTACATGTCTACAACAATCGTCTTATATGAAGAAGCTTGTAAGACAATTTCTGAATAAGACACTTTTATATAACAAGCATTTGTCATATCAAGCTACATCCTTTACTTAAGAAGAAGCTAATCACTAGAAGAGTGGTTATTCAAAAAGATTCGAAGTACCAACACAAGTGAAGAATGTGTTATAAGCATAAAATCCTACAGACGCATCCAATGAAAGAATCTGGAGAAGAAGTATTAAAGCTAAACGAAGGTTAAACGACTTCGTTTAAAGAAAAGCCTTTCAAAGCTAAAAGTAAAAAATATGATGAAATCAGCTTTTCAGCATCTTGAAACGAAGTTAGCTATATTTGGAAGTCTGCAAGGAGACTTTCTTTGAGACGCTGATGACTTACACTAAAATAGCAAAAGTCTCACTGATTAAGAAACAAAAGATCATTGCTACAGTCTGAATACCTCTCTCCTTTAGATAAAGTAAGACCAACATTACTATTCATTAAATGTCTCATCAGAACGCGTCTATTTCATTTAATGAGAAATCAGTACTTAGAAGCAAAAAGATCACAACAGAGAGAATGTCTCACAATAGTTTTATTGCTGAGATGGGTATAAATAGAAGACCTGAAGATGAAGACCCAGAGGTGCGTGGTGGTTAAGAGAGATGGAAGAGCATGAACGCACAAGTCAGAGACTACTACTACCACTATAGAAAATGAAAAGTGAGAACGTCACCATCTTCATCTCAAAAGAATTTCTCTTTAACATAATCAATTTATATCCACACAAGAGAATGTTTTTGAGAGACTTTCTTCAGTTCCTATGAACCTCATAATGTATTCAATCTTATGAGTGTTGAAAAAATATTTTCTCTGTACTTCATTGTAAACACACTCTATGAGTATTGAGAGATCATTCTTATTTAATCTTCATTAAACATTTTGTAAGCCTAAAGAGGCTAGGCTAAAATAATACTGGCAACAGTCTGGAGAGACTGGTGAAGAAGAATACTCGTTGAGCCTGAAGAGGCTAGGTGAAAAGAATACTCAACGGCCTGGAGAGGTCGGTGAAGAATAGTACTCTTTGAGCCTGGAGAGGCTAGGTATGCAAAGAATACTTGAATCTATAACTTAACCACTTATAGTGAAAATCTTGGTGAGGTCAAGGACTGGATGTAACCTAAAGGTTGTTGTGGGTGAACCAGGATATATCTCTGTGTGATTTTCTCTTATCCCTTACCTCCTTTTATGCTTAAGAGTATTCGTCTCTTTATCTAACTGGGGATTAAGTATGTTTAACTAAAACAAGTGTGTCTTCTTTTTAAACTTATATCTTGTTTTATTAAGAAATCCTTCAGATGGGTGATGCGTCTGATTATCGTTCTTAAATGGAAACTCTGCTTGTATTTTAAGTTAAGAAATCTGTTTGCGAAAAAGTTTTAAGTAATCACCATTCAATCCCCCTTCTAGTGTTTTCTTTGGTTATTTCAGTTGGTATCAAAGCCAGGCCTTTGAGTTGTGCACTTAACCGTATAAAGGAAAGACCCTGACCAAGCAAACAGAAATGGCTGACAAACCTACAAGAAAGAAAAGACATGTGCTCTCAAAGGCTAAGATGAATTTCTGCAAGAAATCTTTCAAGGCACTAAAAGCCAAAAACTGCTCTCATTCCTTACAGAAGAAAGGTCTCGGTTTCTGAACCTCCAACATTAAGATGGTAGACACACCATCTTCAAAAGTAACTAGATATGGAAGGCAATTGAAATTGACATTATTTGTCCTCATCTGGTCAAGTAAATAATGAATATTCAGAAGCTAAACTCGTTTCTGCTACAAGTTGTTATTCACAACTTATATTGGTAAACTATTCTTTTCATCTTATACATACAAAAATGCTTTAAAATAAATGCTATATGTAACATCCTAAAATTTCAATATAATTATTTTAATAGAAATATTAAGCTATAACGAGATTTACTGTAGAAAAAATTATTACATATAAAATAATTGGTTGTTTAGAATTTACAAGAAAAAAAAACAAAATTGATTTATGTTTCAAAAAATAAAACACAAAAGGGGTCCCACTAAATTGAGAAATTTGGCTTTTATCCAAATTATAACACCACGTGAGTTACACCTCCGGTGAGATTGGTGGGATTGGCTTTTATACAAATTATTCAAGAATTCAATCAGAATTCTTATCATATGGGATTGGTGGGCCGCGTTACTAGGATTAGAAGATAAAGATAATATAAAAAAAAAAAAAAGATTTAGCCAGCCACACAGTTGAGAATTAGGCTTGCAGTTGTGCTCAATATAAATCAAGTAAAGGTATTAAGCACCAAAGCACTCTCTCTGGAATAATAAGTTAGCGCCAGGGCCAGTGCGACACACAGCAGTTTTGTGCGTCGGAGAAAAAATAAAATAAAATAATAGAGGATTCTTGGTGAAACATTTGGATGGCCTCAGGCAATATTCGGTGTTTTTGGAGGTTTACAAACGGTGAGTAGAAATACTCTTTCTCACCCTTTCCATGGTGAAATTTGTATGGGGTTTGGGTTATGCTTATGAACATGTTTTTTTTAGTCAAATCCTGATTTTATAAATTTGGGGGTTTTTTTTAAGGTGTTTCTGCTGTCAATTAAATATTTATTATTGAGATTGATGACATGATTTATATGATACATACGTGATTTGGTTGAATTGACATGCTATATATGCACTATTTGATGATAATTATGATATTGACATGATTTAATAACTGTTAATATGTTGAATGCTGTCTGCTGCAATACCGCCTATGATAGGGGTATCGAAAGTAACACTGCTAATGAATTGGGGTGTCGAAATATGAAATACCGCCATGATGAGATATCGAAAGTAACATCGCCACACATTGGGATGTTGAAATGAGTAATACCACCAGTGTATAATGGTTGGTATCGAAATGTGTAATGTCACTGAAGAGAAGGTGACATTGAAATACCTTCATGAGTAAGGTAGGCAATGAGACGCCATTGTTATGTGTAGTTTGAAAGTCATATGACCTATAATTATGTTGAGTATATTTGATATGTAGATTAAGTTATGACATAGTTATTTATGATGTGCTGCTGAATGTTTATGGTCATTATTTGAGTATATAATATTTATTTAATTATTTTGAAAATAGCGGGTACCATGGTTAGTTTTTATGGTTACCGCGCCGGCTGAGAACAATGCTTTTATGAAAACATTTTGTAAATGTATTTCTATTCATTGGGATTATAAATCTCATTAGTAGTGTTGTTTTCAGAGACTGAGGACGACCCTGTTGAGCAGCCAGACGCTTGAGGATTTGTTCTAGCAGTAGCTTGGGTTAGTGTGGCATGGCATATGCCATGGCATATGCCAGGAGGACTATTATTAATGTTTATTTATTTATTTATGCGAGTTGTAATAGACGTCCAGTTTTGTGGTTTAAAACTTATTATGTATTTTATTTATTAGATTGATATAAACAATTATTTTTGGTTAATATTATATCATAAACTTATTTAGTATTTATTAAGAATTTTTTTTAATTACCTTGTTTTATTTAAATATTTATCTTGGGTTACTATTGTAACGAGGGGCGTTACACTATATATGTTTGCATGCGCATATGTTTTAATTAAAATAATTATTTTGATAACATCCAACATTATTGATAAAATTGAGACTTGAGTACATCGTCTTTCAAAATAAAGTTTATCCTTTCTCTTCGGTTGTGATTAATGGAATTAACTGCAGACATGAAAGAAAGAAGTCTATGAAAGTAACTTTGTGAAAATAAATTCTTTCAAGAAGATTCAACAAGTGGGATGAATACTTAATTGAGATAAGACCGTTTTATGTCAATTACGAGAGTACCTTAAACTTGCTATTGGTTCAATGGAGATGGCGTCCTCAACATTAGGGATGGCAAAATGGGTTAGACCCGACGGATCAACTCGTTTAACCCATCTATTTTGACGGGTCGGGTCAAGGTTTTCAACCCACCAACCCGTTTTGACATGTCTCGTTAAACCCACCAAGAAGGCGGGTCAAAGTCGGGACGGGTTATTCTAAGAATATATATTTTAATTATTTTTTAACTTTTTTGGCAGTTTGGAGGCGAGGCGGGACGGGTTGACCGCCGACCCATTTTCGATTTTTATGACTAATTTACTATCTTTTATAATTGTTTTCAATTGTTTTATTATTTTTGGTGGGTCAACCCGTCAACCCACCAATCTGCCAACCCAATTTTCTAGTTTTTTGTTTTTTGATGGGCCAACCCGCTACTAAACGGGATGGATTAGGAGGTCTAACCTCATTTTGTTCAAATGGACCAACCCGCTCCGTCCAGTTTTAGGCGAACCAAGGCGAATCGAGACGGATTCATCCGTTTTACCACCCCTACTAAACATACAAGTAGTTTGATCTATGGGATATAGTTGATTGTCTTTTTTAATTTTTATTTTATTTTTAATATATATATAAATATAATATCGAATTCGAATGTTTAGCTTGTAAGTAATTAAAAAGTGTCTTTTCTCCTATCAAACCAAAATAGATCCCAAAATCAAGCTTCTTCCTTATATTGTCATTCCCCATTCATTTCTTTGCTAAGGAAGTGCATGTTTTGATATAACTAGTCATTAAACCAAGTCATCTAACCCATTAAAGTAACTTTATTTGATATATCAGCTTCTTATCCATCTGGCAGATGGCCATGTAATTACCCACCAACGCACACGTTGAATTGAAGCAGAGCTAAATGTGCCTTAAAAGAATGAAGCTTCCTTTTAGATTTAGTGCCGTGCGTGTGAATTGTATAATTTGAATTAGAATAGCTTGATTCTGTAACCTTCGCTTTTTCCTTGTCATCAGTTGCTTGTCTCTTCTGCCAAAGTTATTACCTTTTCGCCCCATTTCTCTTTTAAGTGTCATTTAATTTCCCACTCATTCTCATTGCAATCACAACTGAAAGAGATAGTGTAAGAGACCAAGTACACACACACAGAGAAGGAGGAAGAGAAGATGGGAGATTGGGGACCAGTTTTTGTGTCTGTGGTTCTCTTCATTCTCTTGACACCTGGGCTGCTTGTCCAGATACCTGGAAGAAACAGGGTTGTAGAGTTTGGCAGCTTCCAGACCAGTGGACTATCCATACTGGTTCACTCTGTTCTTTACTTTGCTCTAATATGCATTTTCTTGTTAGCTGTTGGTATCCACATGTACGTGGGTCAATGATCCCACAATACCCTGATGTAGTATACATTTATGGTTAAGTTCCTTTGGTCTGGCTTGAATTCTGGGATTTGATTTGTTTTTGTTGTCATGGTTTCCTTTTCATCGACACGAGCTTGTGAATTAATGACAAACTTAGTTTTTAGTGCATCAGTTAATTTAAGAATTCAGTGTTAATGCTTGTATTGAAAATAATCTGCGCTTTGTTGCGATGAT
Source organism: Ammopiptanthus mongolicus (assembly GCA_039655645.1). NCBI lineage: Eukaryota > Viridiplantae > Streptophyta > Magnoliopsida > Fabales > Fabaceae > Ammopiptanthus > Ammopiptanthus mongolicus. Next base: position 25,916,545 of record CM077349.1, on the reverse strand, counting down.
CTGAAATTTATTAAGAGGAATGATAGGAAAGGGTTTCATTGTTTAAGAAGGTTAAATAAGATTAATATTCAATTTTTTTACATTATCAACCAATCAGAAATCGGTACATCAATAAAAATGATTGAGTCTTATCTTAACTATCTTAAAAATCATTCAAACTATGATTTCTGATTAGTTGACAATATAAAAAAACTTTATACTGACCATGCATAGTAATTAAACTCATGTTATTACAACATTCAAATAGATTTTTTAGTTCAAAAAGTGTTGAGAATCAATGAGAAATGAAATCTGAATTTTATTGTTGATAATATTTAATTAAGGACAGGAAATTTAAGACAGGTTGAGTGGGACACTAGGAGTAAATTCTCAATTTGCTCCCTGAAATTGTAACACTGTATCAAACTCGTCTCCGATATTAACGAAATTTCAAAAACGTCCCAAAGTTGTCAAAAGTTAATCAATTTAGTTCCTCCATCAATAATGTCAGGGATTAGATTGATTGAGGTTGGGTATTAGATTGGTTAACTTTTTATAACTTCGGGGATGTTTTTGAAATTTCGTTAATGTCAGGAATCAGGTTAATACGATGTTATATTTTCCGGAACTAAATTGGGGATTTACTCATTTTAGGGACTTTAAAAAATTGGTCTGATAATGAATCTCATTCTCGTACAGAGTTAATTAAGACGAGTTCTAGTTAGGCTTGGGTCTCTCGCTTATGCACGCGCACACACAATTATGAGCTACCTGACTTGGGCTTTGGGCTCAATCGGACTGGGATAAAAAAACTCGATTTTATTCGTCACTAAAATGATGGCATTAGCCTGATCCTATGCGGCAAGCTTGTTCGGGCCAACCCGATGTATATTTTCATTTTGTTTTAAAAATTTAAAAGTGAAAGTCCAAATTGGCCCTTGAAAAATTTTGAGATTCACTTTTAGTTCTGAAAAAATAAATTAACCATTTAATCCGTCAGTCCAATTCCAACGTTCGTTTACTTGCTTATGTGTCCCGTTAACCATTCTACTTGACTCGTTAGTGGTTCTACATAACCTATGAAGAATTTCCTCTATGAAAAACGAATAAAAAGTGAAAAACGTGCATAATTTTAAAACTCAAATACCTGAAAATTATGCACATTTTTTTCACGTTTCATTCATTTTTCACAGCGGAAATTCGTCATAGGTCACATGGGTCCACCAACGGGTCAAATAGGATGGTTCATGAAACATGTAGGCAAGTAAATAGACGTCGGAACTAAATCTAGGGTTTAATGTGTCCCACATTTGTAAATTTGAGGCATTAAATAGTTAATTTATATTTGTAGGGATTAAAAATGGGTCCATGAAACTTTTCAAGGACCAATTTGGATCTTCACTCAAAATTTAATTCAGCAAAGCAAAACATTCCATTAAATATTAACCTGAAAATATTTCCATTAACATAAAAGTTCCAAATTAAGAAAGGAGATATATTTTCTGATTTTTCTTCCTATTCTTTTTTGTTATTATGATCAAAGTAATCAAACTTCAATGCTTTATTTATTCATTGGTTTTGTTTTAAAGTTTCTTCCATCATTCTTATGATTGCTCCCCCACCTTCAACAAATATGCACGGCAGACACATTTCCTTTGTTTCTTTCGTCTTCAATGATGAATTAATTACACTTTTGATAACACTACCCTCTCTAACGCTTTGTTTGGATAGAAAAAGAAATAGGAAGGAAAGAAGTAGGGTGAAAAGAAATAGAAGATAAGAGAGAATGAGTAGAAAATGAGTATATTTTTATGTTGTTTGGACGGAAAGAAATGAGAAAGAAGTAGAAGAGATTTTTTTTAAAATTTTCTTGCAAAGAAATATTTGCCCTTAGTAACATATTTGCACACTGAAAAAATTAAAATGGTAGATTTGTCTTTGCAAACATTTCCCCTTCTCTCTCGTGTTCTATCGCGTGCCAAGAAGAGATTTATTTTGGCCATGGGTCCCACAAAAAATTTCTATCTTCTCTCACTTTTTTTTTGAACCAAACGAATAAACTCTCATTTTTCTCTCATGGTTCTCTCTCTCCCGGTTCTTTCTCTTGAAAGTCCCTCGATCCAAACAATATGTAAGACTCTTTCAATGTCTTGGTCTTTAAAACATGAAAAATGCATTAGAAAGAAAATGTCTGGTCGAGTAAGTAGAATAATTAAAACAAGAATAGCACGAGGACCACAGTACAGTAGAAACTACCTTATTGCTAGATCTTCCATTGAAAAAAAGGACCACCCTGTCCCAGACCCAACAAGGCTAACTCGGATCTAGCCGTAAGTTTTATCGGGACGGGCCTAAAAGTCCAAAATTTTTCGGTATAAACATTCCGACCCGCCCCACCCCCAAAATGGCTATAGCTTCAACAACGGATGATAGTCACATATAAAATGGCAACATATAAGAGTGGAGTAATTTTAAGCTTGATACGTTTTATTATTGGCATTCAAATTTTTTGTTATATATGTAGTATTTTAGGGATTATGTTAAAGATATCTTAATTTTTAAAATTATTTTTACACGTATTAAATCCGATTGTCGGACACGCATCTCACACCGACATGTGCGTGACACTCTTACAACATATGTTTGACACTCCGTGTTGGGTGTCCAATTTAAAAATTATTTTTTTGGCTCGAACACATGTCAAACACGGCTCAAATACAACTGGGACACTTAGTTGACACTTCTATGTGGTTGGACATCTAAAGGACGCGGTTGGTCACCAAAACATTCAAAAAAATGATTTTTTTTAAAAAAACATATTGTAAATTAAAACTTTAAAATAATAAAATAATAAATGAAAAAGAGTTGGAAGTGTCTCATATACGCTTCTTCCAAAAGTGTCCCTCCCCTGTTTTTCATCTTCTACACATTTCTTTGTTAATCTTTATTCCTCCTTCCTTTTTCATGTTCATGACTTCAGATTCTTGGTGAGTTTTCACTCTATTTGCACCTGGCTCGTTATTCATCTTTTTATTTAATAATCTCTTTGTAAAGAAACAAAGTGCTCAAATTATATAATAACGACTCGTAGTATTTTTTGCCCCCTCCCAATAAGGTTTTTTTCATACGCAAGAAGCAGGAATCGAATTCCTGATCACTTGCTTAAGGCACTCAGACCAACCACATGTTGGTTGAGATAATGAATTATAAATCTTGATTCTCAATTTAAATCTTTTATGATGATGCTCATATTTTTTTAATTTGACACCTACACAAATATATATATATATATATATATATATAGCAGGTATTTCTTTACAACGGGATAAATCATTTTTTACTTACACTCAATCTCAACCATTAATTTTATTTTCATCCAATGCTAATTATGATTTCAAATTTAGTAACGTGCAGTGTCCTATATTTTGGAAATTGGCACTGTCTGTGTGTGTCCGTGTTCATGTCGTGTTCGATATCAGTGTATAATTTAACTGTATAAAAAATGAGATGGTACATTGTGTTTAACTTAGAAGATTTTCTCCTGCCTTCGGTGCTTTATCCTTTCATTTGGGAACTGATGTCTATTTCACCCGTGAGCTTTTTGAGATCTTTTGGGTTTCCCTGCTACCAAATTGTAAGTTCATGGAAGAATTTGATTAAGGGTGCACTGTGAAAAGCTTATAGAGAGTTTATGAAAATAACTTATGAAAATAAATTTATATAAATAGTTTATGATTTTTTTATAAGCTCTTTTTAACTTATTTCCATAATTTTGTCAGAGATATTTATGAAAATAAACTATTTTTAACTTATTTGAAAAAGATCTTATTGAATAAGTGATTAATTAAGCAGTTTATCCAAACGCATCCTTAATTGTTTTCTTAATTGTTGCTGTCAGCTGTTTTCAGCGTATCCTTTTCCCTGTGAAGTGTGAACCTATGAATCAGAATTTCAGAATTATAAATAAACAAGAACATTATACCGAAAAAAAAAAATTAAAGAAGAACAACCTAGGATCTGTTAAGAAACCAAACATATGCCATAGTTTATTCATATTTGGTAGTTGGTACTAGTCGTCATAAGATGCTCTACATAGATCACAACTGGATAGTTATGTAACACTTTCTTAAGATAAAACAGCACGCAAATTACTCATTAAAGCTTTAGGAGCCAAGAAAGAAGACTAAAAGGAAATTCACATGGTCACATCTATTGATCAGCGTTTATATAGTAGCAGATTGTCACTTGATCTACTTTACAAGATAACACAGCATGTTAGTTTTCTTGAAATAGCTTTAGCCGCAACCTAGATATAAACATGGATACTGAGAACAACGAAAAACAAAATCAGAAACAGACCATAGATAACAGTGTGTACAAAAATGGATGCAGCAGTAGTCTTCATGTTCATGAACTCGAAAATTCTATTCTTTCCCGGCAATTGAAAGAGCATTCCTGGTGACAAAAGCCAAAACAGAGCGGCAGCTATGAGAGGAGGAGCCCAATCGTTCATCCTATAACTCTAAGGATTAGTCACCAAAGCTTGAATGAAGAAGTGCAAGTAGATGAGGTGCTAAAGAAAGACCATAAGTGCCAACTAATGTTGCGTTCTATCCCTCAAAAAAAGGAGAATTGGAATCTTGTAAAGAATAAAGGTAACACAAAAATAATCAAGCGTCCACTTTAATCTTTGTCCTCCTTTTTTTCCGGGCCTGTATGCCTTTTCTAGATAAGAAAGGCATCGTTTTCTTTACTAGTCAATTGCCACAATAAATCAGACTGGCATTTGCATTCAATTATAATAAAAGAATAGCAGTAAGATGTGGTTGATAAAACTCATCATTGCCCATTTAGTGGCTGATCGATCACATGTCTGATATCTTTGTTGCCGCCCTTTATGCTCTAATAATTCGAGCAAGGGCTAGACAAAACAAAAGGATAAGAATTTAAAAGAGAGAAAAAAAAAGCTACAGAGCTAAAGAACTCAACCAATCACACGGAGAAAACACAGGCATGCACTGGACGGCTTTTTGAAAGAAGAATTCTTTTGAAACCATGAGTTATCTCATCTTTTTTTTTCATTATTTATTCGTGAGAAAAACTTGTAATTAAAATAGGTGCACTAACTCATTTTTTAAAAAGGATAAAACTTAGCTACAGTTTAATAGATACTTATGATGTTGTTTTTTAATAAAAAAAAATATATGTATAACGGGATTGTTATATATATCTTATTCTTATTTTTTTGATGGAATAAAAGAGAGCACGGAGAACACCTAAATTTTGTTTCTTTTAAAAAAATAAGTGCACCAAATTTATAATTAAAAGTATTAATAACATGCCATTAATTATTAATTTTTAGTTAATAATATACTTAATTTAATCCATTTAACTTCAGTACAGTACACCATGTTTATAGGAGAATTTTTCTTTATTCGCTCTCCGATTAGATAAAAGTGGTCAAGGATCAACGGTTTAAAGAGGTACCATAGTGGCACCAAGCATGGACCAAAGGATAAGGGTGACACGAGAGACGGCAAAGTGACTTGCATGACATTTGTTGTTGGCCCCAGTAATCCCATATCCAGACTGGGACCCAGAAATCTTAAATCTTAATGCTTCATTATTTGTTCAATTAAAATAAATATCAAATAAATATATATATATATATATATATATATATATATATATATATATATATGAGTGAGAGGAATAAATCTGAATCTGTAATCATATATGAATGATCAGGATTAGAAATTAGTTGATGATCATATGATCACCTAAAAAAGTCACATGACTTTATGTTCAAATCTTGATAGAATGAGTTTAGCTTATCCCAAATCTGACATGATATTTAGTGTATATTTTGGTGGACGTTTGCACTGTCCAAACATCGGTTGAGAAACCTAAAATTACTTTTGCTATTCTTTTATGATGCTTGGTTTATATTTGAACCTAGTTGGAAGAATTGATTTTGGGGTCAAATTGGGGTTTAAGTAAAAGCAAAAAATTGTTGATTTTGTGTTTGATAAAACTCAGTTTAAGTTTCTCAACTACTACTCATATTATACTATCCTTGAAAAATAATCACTTTTCATATCCGTCTAAAAGTTGAAGGACAATTTGATAACTACGCATTTAAAAGTTAGTTTGAGTGACACAATCCAAACAATATTTATTCTATCAAAACTATTTTTAACAAAAGTATCCAAACATAATTAGTTACTATAAACTCATTTTTAATCAAAACCTAATTTGTAAAACCCAATCCATCAAAACCCAATTTTGGGAATGGGTATCCAAACACACCCGTAGATAGAGTTATTTACTTGGACTCGAACACTTCTCCTTCATACTTCATGATTTGATAATATCCATGACACAATCGGGTCAATTCAATATGTTAACATAACGTATAAATTTAAATATTATACATAGTTAAATCATGAAATTAAAGAAGTAGAAAACTAAAACTACGGTTTATATATATATATATATATATATATATATATATATATATCAAAACAAATGATATCAGATAAATATATTATCGTATTATATAATGTAAATGTGACTCGAAATTATATCGAATCTAATTTATAAAACTCAAACATGTCACAATTAGTGGGCGGAGAGGATCTTGAACACACCTAATTCTACTACAAAATATAAGATACCTCGATACCTATCCATACTCACATCAATCTACGAAATATGTAAAAATATGTATAAATCGATATCTTATTTCAAGTAGGCAAATCCTAACTAGTAGGCACTAGTTAAAGAATTAAAAATAAAAAGAAATTACAAAATGATATATTTAATGGATTTAATTGTTATGTATTATTGGTGTTAATATTTTTTACACTATCAATCAATTATAAATTGTTATATTATTAAATATATTTGACATTTATCATAACTATCTTAAAAATCATGGATTTAATTAGTATGTACTGTCAGTGTAAAATTTTTTTACACAGTTAATCAATTAGAAATTGTCACATAAGTTAAATGTTTGATTCTTATATTAACTACTTTAAAAGTCATCCATATCATGATTTCTGATTAGTTGACAGTGTAAAAAACTTTACACTAATAACGCATAAGAATTAAACTAAAAAATCATATATAAAATGATTTATAATTAATCCACAATATAAAATTTGTTAAGTGAAGTTACATCAAAATTAAACTCGTATTATTAAAAAATTTAAAGTTGTAATTCCCATTACAAAATTTCTATTTTTTTAAGTATGAAAGAAAAAAACTTTTGTGGAATATTAATCCCAGTGAAAAAGTTGATTAAATATTTATGGTGGCAACTCCGGCATCTATGAATTTGGTTGGGTATATGTACCCAAAGTATGTGGATGAATGAGAAGCTGCCACTTGTATCCCACTTGCGAGGTCATTAAATGTATTTAATTTTTTTGAAGTTACCCATTGATTTTTTCAAATTGTAGATGCATCCATTCAGGATTAAAGTGCAATTATTTCAAAAAAAAAAAAAAATTTCCCAACTTATCTCATCGGGTCTCTTTGTATTTTGGGTACAACCTCATATGTATTTTGGGATTGAGCCATGACTTACTCAAGTTTTTGTCCGTATTGTGAGGAGTATACACAAACCTTGACTTACTCAAGTTTTTGTCCATATTTTGTTTGCCGAGCATGGTCCGTTGAGGAGGTGAGCGATGTGATGGGGTTCTGGAATGGAGGTTAGACGCGTTTGGTGGTTGTGGTGGTTCACGCGGTCAATGGATGCTTAATTTCTTGATTGAAAAGATGTAAAAACAGCTGAAAATGAGTGGATTCGTACTGGATAGCGTAAATATCCGTTTCCAGAAAACGGGTCTGGATGACCTGGCTGGAGGTAGAAGGAGACATCTGACCTTTCATCTTTCTCAGTCTACAAATAAAAATAAACGTCAACCACCTACACGTTCTCGCTCGTGGCACAGCGGTTCGCTAAGCACTTTTTATGAAACGGGGCTAATAAGTTGAGGGTTCGATCCTCAAATTCAACTTTCCAAAAACTTTTGTTCATTTTTTAAAGAAATTAGGTAGCACATTAATAAAACAAAACAATAGGAGGAGGGATTTGATATTGTGACCAAGAAGTGGAAAATAGAACTCCTAAACATCAGGCTAACTTCAAACCAATTTGAAAGTACGTTTTTTATTTATACTTAGCCTAATGTCACATGTTACATCATGAAAGTTGAATTTAATTATAAAAATATCAAATAAACATCAATTTTTATAGAAATATTTTTCATAACCCATTAATTTTAGTACATATATATGATATATTATTGGTGCATTCTCCGATATCCCTAATAATTTTGGGGTAAAAATTATCCTATTCAATTAGAATGCACCACCTCAATTAAATGAGTTATATTAATGTGTTAAGGCAAATGGTTCTCACCATCTGATTAGACCATCTAGCCAGAGTAAAGTTACCCTTGGGATATCATAAAATTCACCTATATTATTATATTATGTGAGTAAATTCAAGTTATTTGTTATAAGAGTTAATTAAATATATTATGATAATTTATTCTCTAGGTATGTTAATGTAATAATAATATTTAAAATTAAATTATTTTTGGATAAATATTATTCAGTATTGATATTTCAATAATTAAGATATGGTTTATTCACTTTATTGGGAATATTTTAACTTAGACATGTTTATGAGTTACCCACTTGTGTAAAGAGAAAATTTACACAATAAACCATCTAAGTTAAAACATTCCCAATAAAACATGTCTCAAGAATAATTTATAATTTAATTTTCTATGGATAAATTAAATAATTAATTTGTGAATGAACCACATTTCTACTAATAAAATCTCAACATTGGATTATATTTATCTATTCAATATATACATGGCAAACTTAAGAGATAGTCTCACGCAGGCTCAATTGGTCCTTTTCGGTGAACCTAATCACTCAACTACATCTTAGTTAGTGCTAGTCTCACGTATACTCGATTGGTCATCTTCGGTTGACATAATTGCTAGACCACATCACATGTAACATTGGTCTCACGTACACTAACTTTGTCACACATTATATACAAACTCACTTTAGAGGAACTAAATCTAACCCCTGATGCTACTTTTACACCTTTTCGGTTTATGTAGTAAACATTTTAAAATCATGATTGCAATGAATATATTTACAATATACTTGAATAATTGTATGTGAAAAAGTATTTTTTAATTATAAAATATCAAATATTATATTAGAAATTGTTTTAATAATGCACGGGTAAAAAACACTAGTTACAATTAAAAATAGAATTTAATTGGAATACAATCTCCGTGTAAAGATTTCTTCATAGTTAATGTATCAAAATTAACACTTAAAAATATATTAGTTTGTTTTTAATAACTACATATGAAGTCTTAAAAGTTAAGTCACATTTAAATGTTTAAGAAAAATACATTACATAAACATTTTTCATAGAAGAAATTTAATGCACTTCACAAAAAAATAATATTAGATAATCTTTTTGCAACAATGCAATTGCAAATTAGTAGGGAAATATGCTATATTATGACAACACTTCCCCGTTGTTCAAGTTCATGTGCGTTTCTCAACACTATCCAACAATGTAAGGAATATGGATTATGATTAAAGTATATATTGTTGCCCATCACAGAAGATTTAAAATAAAGTAATATAAGTGATCATGAATATTGTTACATGAGTTGATGTATTGTACGGACAAGATTATGAATAAAGTATACATTAATTGGGTATCCAACACTAAAAATGGGTTGTGGTGGATCCAAGAAAATTAACAGGTAATCCTATAAAAAATTGTGAATGAACTGAGATATATTTATTTCAATGGGTGGTATCCAAAATTGTATAATATTTGTCAAAAAAATCATTTAATATTACCTATTTTAACTAATTTAAAATATTTTGAGAATGAAACTTGAAAGTGTTGAGGATGGTCTAGTGGTTCTTAACTTTCTTTGTAACAAAGAAGGTAATTGGTTCGAATCAATGTGGGTTATTATTTCGATTTTTCTTTTACAATTGTGTTAACAAAAAAGTCATAAATTTTTAAAAAATCTGAAAAATGCAAGGGTAAGGTTCGATCCCTTGCCCAAAGTATTTCAAATGACGCTGACCACCAAACTGCTGGCTACTAATACGTTAGTATTCATCATTTATTTGTATTTATAGGGTAATAGCGAAGCAACATTTCATCCCCAACCTCCAGCCGGGTCAGAAAGACCCAGAATGCAAAAAACGGGTTCGCGCGACCCGCGACCATTTTGGGTCGTTTTCCGGAACATTTTGCAACCTTTTCTTAGAGATTATTGATTGGGCATAATTATTTGACAATTCAGGAAAAAAAAAAGGTGTAACTTTTACTTCATAAACATGTCAAAAACTGAATCAAAATGGCTTGAACTGGGTGTTCAAGCTTCGCCTGTTGCTAGTTAAACTAAGAGGTGGAACTTCAATGGTGGTCTTCAATTTTCGCAGATCTTGATCTTAGAGATTGGTACTCAAGGCTGAAATGTTGTTCTTTGAGTTTTGCAGATGAGATGACTATGATGGATAAGGGGAGATGAACGGTGTTTTTTATTCTTTAAAAAGTCTCAATGTTGATTTGGAAGATTGTTTAAAATTTTATTTTTGCACTAAAGTCCCTTGGACCAAAATTAAAAATAAAACTTAGAATGCTTGAGAAAATAGGACATGTGTCATAAACATATACTGACACTTAATATGGGTACTGGTACCCAACAAATTTCTTGGGTGCTCAAGATTTTACCAATATTTATTTCGTAGTATCGGGCGCAGAGTAGCAGAGCTACCCATCAGCCATCAGTAAGGCAAAGACTATCAGTTACAGCTTGCAACTCTTTCCTTGTGTTTCCAAATTGTTCCAAATTTCCAAGTGTCACTTTCAAACCCCTTTCGGTTTCTTCATTCCTTCCTCATTCATTCCCCATCCCAAAATACCAAAGCATCAAGCATCCCCTCAAAGCTACCACCTTTATTACTTTCTTCACCGAAAGTCACCATTTTTATTTCTTTGTCAGAAAGATCTGTGATTTTTAATTTCTGGGTTAGGGAAAAAAAAGAAGGGGAAAATGGCTGATTGGGCACCAGTGTTAATCGGTGTTGTTTTGTTCGTGCTGCTCCAACCAGGGTTGCTGTTTTCTTTTCCAGGAAACGGGAAACAGGTAGAGTTCAGTAGCATGAAGACTAACGGCAAAGCTATATTCATTCACACACTCATCTTCTTCGCCCTCTATGCCATTCTCATCTTGGCCGTTCATGTTCACATCTACTCCGGATGAACCGGTTGCCAAGATCTGGGTTTTTTCTCTTTCTCCTTTTGCTGTCCAATGGTGTATTTACTAAAAGAAAGAACCTCATTGATGTAATTGGCTTTTTTTATCCTTCCTTTTTTGTAGATTTGCTGTTGAAATGCTCGGTCGTTCAAGCTTTGGATCTGTGCCTTGCAATTTTAAAAATAAAATAGGTCGTGCGTTTGGCAGCAGTTCCTTTTTTGTTGTTGTTGTTGTTATTAAAGTTCACCTTTGAATAGAGTATACGAAATTAAGAGCAAAGATTTATCATATTTGGCAATGAGAACACATAGATCTGTTTTTTTTTTATCTTTCTTGTCTTTTTAAATTTTTAGGTGGTGTTGTTTAATGTTCGCCTATTGATTAATTGAAGTGTAGATTTGGGTTTGAACTCAGTTTCAAGGTAGTACTTTGTGGATCCAATTGCTGGATTTAATGGTAGGTGAGAAGAGTGTTTAAGGTAACCGGAGTTGGAAAAATTAAGCACATGAAGGCTTGGGTTAAGTGGAGGGATACAGATGCTATGATTTAAGACTGAACTGGAGCTCATAGAATCGGCTCCTTAGGGAAAGATGAAATAGCTCAAGTTTGGGCATTTTCGCCTAGAGAACTTGTCTACTATTTACAGGGTGTAGCATAGTTAACCGGAACGCCGTTCAGGCATGGTAGGATTTTGTTAGTATTTTTTTTATGCTATTCTTATTAGGGTCTCCATAATGAGTGTCCTAATTAGCTGTGATAAGTGATTTCATGCCGTTAATGCAGTCACTCATTCCATTATTATTGGATTGATTTTTCTTATACTTTTCATCTTTGAAAAAAATCAAAAAACAATGCAAGTAGAGAGAGAGGTGACGGCAGCTAATCCAAATCCTCTAAAAGCATTGATTAAGTAATCCTAAAAGAAATAACTATTTATTAAAAAATTAAGTTTATCATCTTTTAATTTTTTAATATATCAAATACATAACTTTTTATATAAATTTATCTTTTAAATTTTTTAAAGAATATCCTTAAGATATTCGTTAACATTTTCCTCCTTCTTATTATTATTATTATAATAAGATTTTCTTTAAAATGAATTGGGTATATGATATGAAATGCCGAAGTTGATACAAAGAATGCATGATTAACCTAGTAACTATTGCGATTTTTTTTTTTTACAATAACCTTAAAAAAAATTTAAGCACCATAATACCTCATTTCTCAATTATACATCAAACTATCCCTCTTTTTCATCTTATTGGGATGTTGGTAGTGACAAAATCGACTTCCTTTCTACATTTTTCATTTTAGACGTTGAGAAGTGGGGATTGGCCACCCATACTTCTCAACGTGGTTATTTTATTTTTATTTTTTTTGCGTTTTTTAATTTATTATTATGTTAAAAATAAATAATTATATTAATTGATAATATTAATTATTATGTAAGTCTAAAAATTAAAAAAAAAGATTATGTTAATTATTATGTTAGTTAATTAATTAAATAGTTAAAATTAATTAGGTAATTATTGTTTAAAGTTAATTATGTTAATTGTTATTTTAATTAGATGACTAAGAAATTAATAATATAATTAAAAAAAATTAATTTATTATGTGATTAAAATAAAAAATAATTGTATTGATTAATTATGATGCTTATGAAGATAATTAAAATATAATACAAATTAAAATTATAATTAAAAACATTAATTAAAATTTATTACAAAACTATTATATTAAAAATGCTAGGGTTGCATAGAAGTTTCAGCATGGTGAGAACAATTATTTCTACTATGACCTACATTTCGACAGAGTTTGCATCTTTTTGGCTAACTCCTTTCCCTAAGGTCCATCTCAGTACGAATGCGGGAAGATTGTGGGCGACCCCGTGGATCAACCCGCATTTCTGGATTGTGGCAAACCGTTTCTCTATCATATTGTGGTCAATATGTTTCGTTGGCCACCACGCCGAATTGTTCCTGGTAAACGTTGAATACGTTCTGCAACTTGTATACATATGGCACATACATCATGAAGTCATGAACAACACGTGAACAAGCAACGATGACATTGTGAATAGGGGATGTGTAGTGCCTGAAATTTTTCACAGTCACATCATCTTGTATTCAGGTTCACCCGGAAATTCCCTGTAGGTCAACCCTCTCGTGGGTTGACCAACTCCTCCACTAGGAATTCCTTGTTTTGTTGATAGAATGTATGAACACCGTGAGAGTTGGACTTTAATCATTCCTCCTCAATGGCCTTGGTGAGAATGTCTGTATAAACACGGTCGGATTGGATCATTGCCTCCAGTTGCTCTCCCTTCTTGACGAATTGGCTAACTAACCTATGATAGGTGGCCTTTACCAACATAATGATTGGGAGATTTCGTGTCCCCTTGAGTACGCTGTTGATGGAATCTGCAAGATTGGTTATCATGTGTCCCCAACAACGCTCTTCATACCAAGCTTGTGTCCATTTTTCCTTTGGGATATGGTCAAGCCACCTCGCTGCCTCTGGATTATCTGCTTGGAGATTATTGTAGTACCAATTGAAGGACGGAGTCGTTAAGGCGTATCCTAAAGAGTTGAAATAAAAAATTATCAAAATTCGTACGAAGAGAATAAAAACAAAGATTCATTGCAATCAAAATGAATCTGGCACTAACCCATATTAACAACTTGCTTTCGCATATCCGCATTCTTGAATTGCCTCATGAAATTTTGTGTGATGTGTCGAATGCAGTACACATGCACTGACGGAGGTTCTGACCATCCACTACCATGTCGCCGATAGACACTTTTTATTGATTCGACCCTATTCGAAATCAAGCAAATGTCAGCTTGGGGTGCAAGGTGGCTTCTCAAGTTTCGTTGAAAGAAAAACCAGGCGTCCGGTGTCTCACCTTCTATAATGGCAAATGCTATAGGGAATATGTTGTTGTTCCCATCTTGAACAACTTCCAGCAAAAGAGTCCCCTTGTATTTGCCATACAACCAAGTGCCATCAACTTGGACAATGGGCTTGCAAAATGGAAACCCGTTAATGCATGCGTCGAAAGTCCAAAATAGTCTATGGAATATTCGCTTACCATGAACTAATCGGTCTTGGTTGTAGGTCGGAAGTATCTCCAACTCTACGATCGTGCTTAGGACAATCCGTTGCATGATGAGGAATCATCTTGGTAGTTCATTGTAAGATTGTTCCCAGTTTTCATAGACCCTTTCGATAGTCTTTTGCTTGGCTATTCATGCCTTCCTGTACGTGGTGGTATACAAGTATCATTCTCGTATGTGTGCAATCAGCACTGACACTTTTATTGAAGGATCTTCTTTAACAAGTTCTTTGATACTTTCACAGATCACGTTTGAGTCAAGCTTGCGATGATCTTGTGAAAGACTTGCTGATGCACACATATGCTCTGCTTCCAGCTTTTGGAGCTCCCAAATCTGGCTCATCATGCGGAGGATTGCTCTACACTTCCACATGCATCCATCAATCGGACACTTGGCAAAAAATCTCTGGTGATCAAATTGCACTACCTTGAAATCCAGAGAGTTCGTGATATGGAAGTGCTTGATCGCTGACAGGGCGACTTCTTTTGTATGGAACCTCATACCAACCTGGAGGTTTTCTATGGCATCAATTGATTGTAGACAGGGGCGGGTTAGAGCGTGATCAAATTCCTTCGAGTAATCTATTTGGTCCACATTCACATTATGCATGTGTGATGGCATGTCGTAAGCTATAATAGTTGATAAGGGGACCACCTTAGGTTCGTCATCCTCATCGTCGATAGAGTACAATAGAACGTCGTCCTCATCTTCACTGAAGGGACCAATCATATAGACATGCAGGGTAATCATTTCACAAATTGGGTAGAAAAGCATTTTGAGTGGCTCCCGATTTGGTGGGAACGCCAAAATAACCTCTTAATGGGGCAACCTATTTAGGGTCATGTGTCTCCAACCTAAGAGTACTTGGCATGGTTTTGGCAAAACTTAATCCCTTACCTGTTAGTTACACAACAATTACAAGACCCACAGGGTGAACGGGACGGACGTAACCTAGATGTTGGCTAAACATCAGGTGCAGCACAACACGTGCCTACATAACGACGTGCAAGGCGTAATACACCTCGACCACCCAGCCCCCGGTTGGTGAAACCATGCAATATCAAGACCCCGAACTTCCGCTACATTCATTTGCTTATACTCCCACATAGCAAGAGGCTCCTGAATGGACTGACAATCGTCGACATTCCTTCGCATCTAAGGAAGGAGATTTTATTAGCAATCTATTTGGTATAGACATTAGAACACCACAGTCAGCGACCGATTATATGCAGAGCATGTACTCATTTGGAGTTTCATCATTTCCCAAGCAGGCTGACATTGATAGTTCGTCAACGCCATATATGGGCGAACAAAGATATGATTCATCACTACCCCCCGCAAATCTTAATTTCAATGAGTCTGCGCAGCAAAACATGCCGCCCGCCGGTGATGAAGAACAATCAAGTCGACGCCGTCAACTTCCAGCACGTAACTGACGACCTCCACGGTGTGGGATTGAACACCACTTAAGAGAATAAACGTTTGTAAAAGAATTGTAATAATTTTGTAATAAGTTTTAATTAATGTTTTTATTTAAAATTTTAATTCTTATTATATTTTAATTATCATCATAAACATCATAATTAATTACCACAATTATTTTTTTATTTTAATCACATAATAAATTAATTTTTTTAATCATCTAATTAACATAACAATTAACCAAATTAACATAATTAAATTTAAAAAATAATTACCTAATTAATTTAACTATTTAATTAATTAATTAACATAATAATTAACATAATTAATTAACATAATTTTTTTTAATTTTTAGATTAACATAATAATTAATATTATTAATTAATATAATTACTTATTTATTTATTTTTAACATAAAAATAAATTAAAAAACGCAAAAAAAACCACGTTGAGAAGTCTGGGTGGCCAATCCAAACTTTTCAATGTCTAAAATAAAAAAAATAAATGTAAAAAGGAAGTCGGTCGACTTCCGAATATGATGAAAAAGAGGGATAGTTTGGTGTATAATTACGAAAATGGGGTATTGTGGTGTTTATTATTTTTAAGGTTATTATAAAAAATTCTAAATATTGGCGGTAGCATACAATATACATGGGGATAAAATTCCTCTAAAGTGAACTTTGATTAAGGATTTTTTAGGATGAGGATTTGTTGTCCTATTTTGGTGTACCATATCCTGTCCTCGCCAATAATGTCTTGCCTAATATTCTATCTTTTTTAAATTATAAAAAATGTCAACTTATGTTGCAAGATATTATTTGTGGGGACAAGATGTGGTATACCAAATTGGGACAGCAGATCTTCATCCGTGTTTTTACCCTGGATTTAATAAAGTGCATAAAGATCACTTTATTAAATCAAGGGTGAAACCACTTTTACTTAATGCTTGTTTGTTTAAGATTTTGACTCCTCAAAATCACGTTTGCATCCATAATAACCATTTGCTTTTTAAAATTTTGTTTGGATTAAAACATGATGGATAAAAAGTATGTTTAAATGACTTCAAGTGGAAGCCCGTAAATAGTAGCTTTTGAGTTTGTTTTTTAAACGTGAAATGCTTTTTTATTCTACTACCCTCATCGTTTATGTCCCTCTCCTTACTCCCCAACAAACAACTATCTTTCATTCATGTCTTTTTTAGTAATTTTAACCTAAAACAAAAGTTCTCAACTCACTTTTAAAATATTATTACCAAATACAAATCAATTTTTTAATCTCGATTTTTAAAATCAATTTTTTCAAAATCAAATCTATCAAAATTTAAAACAAACAGACCCTTATTCTAAATACAAATTCATTTTAGTGGAATTTTTCCTATACACGTTACACACACGATTATCATTGGCAACCTTCATCTTCGTTTAATTGTTTCTAATTGTCTCACTAGCAGTTAGGGGCTTATGATGTGATGTGTGTATTTATGTGGTCATCATATTCTGATTATTTTCTTCAACAAATCTGGATATACATTCTGATACTAAATTGGCCTATAAAAATAAAATACTAAGCTACCATCCGAATATATGCAAACTGATGTGAATTTTAATTAGAGAAATGCCCCACCCGCTGAGCATTATATTTTTCATTTGGTTCCTTATCTTATTTTTAGGATTTAACTTAATTTAGTTTCTTTTTTTCTTTTGGTGAAAAGATTTAATTTAATTTAGTTTCTCAATTTTAAAAAAGTTCGTTTTAGTCTCTTATGTTACAAATGTGATACAAAGTGACCCTTTCTGTCACATTTTGACTAATGCCGTTAGTCTCTTTCTTACGTGGCTGTTAACATCTGATGTGGCACTATCATTATATAAGTATGACGTCGTTTTGACCTTTACATTAAATATTAATGTTTTTTACACTTTGACCTTCGAT
The DNA here is from genome assembly GCA_039655645.1 of Ammopiptanthus mongolicus. NCBI lineage: Eukaryota > Viridiplantae > Streptophyta > Magnoliopsida > Fabales > Fabaceae > Ammopiptanthus > Ammopiptanthus mongolicus. Next base: position 25,898,760 of record CM077349.1, on the reverse strand, counting down.
CACCATGGGAGAGGAACTCCAACCTCATCAACCAATCCCAAAAGAAACTCGATCAATTTCCCCAATTTGGTGATCCGTTCAACCATACCCATTTGCTCGAAAACCCTAATACCCATTTTCAGAAGACCCTAGAAGAAGAAAACCCCAAGAGTCTCATATTCGAGCACCCCCATATTAGAAATCGATCCGAATTCCACACCACGCAATCAACTGGTGCATGTGGTGGTGGATCTGATGGTGTGCATTTTGATGCCATGGGCGATTGCGTTTTGATGGTGTGTGTTGTTGCTGTTTTTGTTGTCGTCGTTTTGATGCCATGGGTTTATGATTTGATGAAGATCAAGGTCGCAACTCACCACATCTCCTATTGAACTGACAAGTGTGGTGGTGAGTATCTCCTATCAAGTTCGTAGATCATCGTCCGAGTGCTCTGAACACGTCGCTGACTGTTGTGGGGGCTTGGTTCTAGGGGTTGGGTGGGGTTTGATTCCGGTGGGTTGGTGGGGATTGGTTCCAGGGGATGATGACACCAACATAGATTCTGAAACTATGTTTGGGGAATATGATTGATATGGAAATTGACTTTGGAACTGAGATGGAGATGGAAATTTAGGGTAGAAGACTATGGGGAAGATGACCCTTTTTCTTTTTAAAAAAACATGGAAGGGTTGCCATGTCAATTGCCACATGTCAGCTCCAGAGTGGAAGAGTTGTCATGTCAACTGCCTCATACGCGACAGGTAACAACGTCAGTAACGAAAGTGACGGAAAAGACCACTTTGGGTAACGTTTGATATATAAGGGACTAAAATGATCTTTTTTAAAGATAAGGGACCAAAATGAATCTTGAAAATAAGATAAGAGACAAAAAAACTAATTTAGCCTAAAAAATAAAATGGTAAATTTTAATTTCGTCATTAAAATAATTTTGGTCCTCAATTTAATTATTGAGAAATAAAAACTTTTAGTTTGGTCCTATTACTAAGCACTATATGTTGTACCCGTGCCATGCATGAGAGTACTATGCGTGCTTACACTATTTTATTTGGACAATTATTTTGAAGTGTAAATAAGAAATTTAATTTGTGCAGTTTTTGAAATGAAAAATCATCGAATGGATGTTTTGTGTTTTGGACTTCTAAATATGTTTTTATATTGACAAACAGGGTTAGAGAGTAAAGATCCTTATATTATAGGTAGAATTCAAAGTAAACAAACTCAATGGCACAACACACTGGAAGAAGGAAAATAGTGAGTCAAAACATACTTGATATAGATACAGTTATACAAACTCCACTGAGGACAAAAAATGGATAAGTAATATATATTAAATTAAATTTAAGTGCTTACTTTTTCATCCAGCAACAACAATTCCACACTATTTTTTGTAGCGCATTCTTGAAGTCTGAAATTTTTTAAAGACTTATTGACGGGTGCCAAATCCACCAAAATTAATAAAACCGAATTACCACCTTACTAGTAGCAAGGGTGTCGACCCGAATCGTTTCTTAACGACCACCTTAGCAATCTGAAAAAAAAAGGCAAGCAAAATAAAAGGTTGTGGGGGGGGGGGGTATGCAGGATTATGAACGCGAAAATAACAAAGCTAAAACACAATTAAAAACATAAAAACAAAGATATAAAAACAACCAAGCCAAGGGAGTGACAATTATCAGGTTTAATCAATCCTTAACCACAAACCAACATCATGTTAATTTCATCCTTGGTTTCGAATTATAACAAGAAGCCTCACGATAATCCACAATTTCACTACTAGAAATGCTTCTAGAATGAAGATTAATCAAGGAAAAAGAGTTAAGCAACCATCAAACCAAGATTAAACTTAAAAATTGAAATTAAACCAAGCTAGACATAACATCAAACACCTTCCATGCAACATCTAGATTATGTCTTCTCTCTTTAAAAAAAATGAGTTAACGAAGCTACTAATATATACATTGATAAATCAGCTTCATTTAAGAAAATAAAATTAGAATCAAGAATCAAAGACAAGAAAAAGCAATGAAAAACGAAATTAATCATGAATAAACTAACTAGAGCAAGGTTTCATAAATCAAACCTCAATAATGTCTACACCCAAGGGTTGATTAAGAGAGTTTAGTCCTCCATGGGTGTGGAGGAACAACCCATAAAACGAAAATGAAACAAAAAGTAAAAACCTAGAAGAAGGAAGAAGCTGTTTCCCCTATTAAAAATGACTAACTTAACAAAGTAACTAATTCCTAACACGTCCCATGAGCCCAGCTTTAAGTGGCCACCAAAATTGCTCCAATTGGACATCTAATGAGAGAGTCAGGCCCAAAATACTTCAAGATACTCCAGGATCCGAGACTGTCTTTCCAAAGTAAATTACACCATCAGAACTTAATTGGTTAAGTGATCTTCATCAAAGTTGTATCCAAATTTGTCTTCTTGAAATTGATCTTAGTTTCAGGTGCATCCGACCTCTACAACTCAAGTTAAGGCCCAAACGCTGCTCTCTATCCAAACTTCCGCAACAACACTTCTTAGCCAAGATTTTACCACTTTATCATCAGAATTGGATCTCGAGCTTTTCATGAAAATTGTAGATAAGTTTCTTACATTTCTTACAAAATTAAAATCACAATTTTTCAGTATCTACAACCAAAGTTATGCTCAAAATATAGAAGCGGTTTCAATGTGCCATTAATGCCAAAAATGTAATTAGGCTCAAGTTATGCCCAAAGTCATGAAATGCACCCAAAGCTCAAAAATTAAGCATAAATAGTGTTTAAACACTAAATATGAGGTTTACTTAATATGTCAAATCTATGTTCATCACTTATCACACGTACCCTTATGGTCCAGTTAATCCTCCCATTGACAATGACAATGTCATCAAGTAATGTAATCTTTGGTGTCATCCTTCACTTTGATAAAAACAAATATTCTATTAGATACAATATCGTAATGCATAATGATACAAAACTCATGAATAATGAATGACACACAACTTATCACACAAATCAAAAAATCGTGTTTAATAGCGTTTTTAAAGAAGAAAAGTAGGATGCTTTACTCTTAAATATAACAGCAAAAACAATCATCTGATCCCAGAGTATTGAATGTGGAGACAAAATCAATCATAAGTTCCTATGCGTGAAAACCCAAAAAAAGAAAGAGAAGAAAAAATTGGAAGCTGATAGTGAATATGTCATGAAATAATTGCAAACGGTGCTGATAATGAATGTCTAGAATGTGGCATGGGGCAGTATGCATGTCACCTGAAAAATAGAAACCCAAGAAATCACAAACTTCTATCTTAGTATGTCATAAACACCTATGGCCTTAAGGGTAAGACTGAGACTTTTCTATTTTGTTTCCTCCCTCCCTCTCTCTATCCTCTCCTCTATAAGTAGAGAAATTCTAAGCAAATTCAAGAAAAACAATTGTTAATAAGGTTCCAACCCCAAAGAGTGAGTACTTCATAACTCTTTATCGTTATTACAATAGCAACAAAACACCTATAAGGGCATGCAAAAGTATGCAAGAGGTGATCTCTACATAAATAAATTACTACATACTATATGATTGTATTATGAGTGCATACACATTATTTTACCTTAAGTTTTCCACAAAAGAAGAAGAGGTGTGGCTTTAACTATTGGATTGGGATTTTAAAAGATTTTACAAGACTTTTTTATGATAAAAAAGTCTTGTGGTATTCAATCAAGACTATCAAGATTTTTAAAAGAGGGAGCCCAAATCTAGTGGTATTCAATCAAGACTTTTTATAAGTAACAACAAGTCTCGTGGTATTCAAAAACTTCCGAATTTCGATGGATTGTTTTCTAAGGTGGATTTTGTATGACTTTTTAGTGTCTTTTTAGTAACAAAAATCTCACCCTAACACATGAGATTTCTTACGATTCTAAATCCTTATTTCTCTTTATCTTTTGCCTCCACTCCCCTCTCTCTCTCTCTCTTCTTTCTCCTCCCCCCTTTCCCTCCCCCTCCTTCCCGCCTCGCTCCCCCCAGTTGTCGTTCAATCCAACATAAATTACCAAGCAACTTTTAACTTTACTTTTAAAGCACTTATTTTTAGTTTTAACTTTTAAACTAGCTTTTAAGCCCCAAAAAAAGTTGGGTCAAATGCTATCTATAAGTATATAGTAGAATTGGTTTACAAGTATACATTTAGCTATGACACATCAAATTTATATACTCTTGATAACAAACATATAAGTTATAGTAAGCAAATAAAAGTATAGAATGCAATATTTATGACATTATGAAAGTAAAGTGATTTTTTTGTTTTGTTTTAAGTTCTCAATTCCTTTCCAATACATAAATACAATAACATGTGCACAAAACAATTTTGTGAATATGTTGTCTTCTCCATTATAAAATTGAATTTGCTTAGTAATGATGTAACTAAGAGTTTATGGCTCTGTTTGGTAAGTCTCATCCGCTAGCTTATAGCGGATGGGTTAATAGCCCTGTTTGATAAGTACATTTGTCACTAGCGTATAGTGTTTTTTCACGAGCTTATAACGTTTCTTCCAGACGCTGCTTCAAGTAGCGTTTGAGCTTATATCGTCTCATTTTTTTTTGTCTTTTTTATCCTTACTATTTTAGTTTAATTCCACCTTTACCTTCTTTAATAAAATAAAATATTATAATCTTTAAAATAGCACATATAATTTAACATCACATATAAACAATTAAGAAATAATTTAAAATAAATTCAAGTATTAAAAGTGATAATTATTTTAAAATAAATATATATATATATATATATATATATATATATATATATATATATATTACTGTTATCTCCACAAAAATGTTCACTCGGTAGATGTTGATAAATGGTCAGCCGAGTGAGCATGGTTAGGCGACGGTCGAATGAGAAGAGCCAAATGAGTAAGAATAAGGGCAACCGAGTATATATTATTCTAGGCAGCCGAAGTAGTATCATTAATGGCAGCCGAATTAATGGTAAAAATTGGTAACCGTTTTGATACTGAGTTACAATGATAGCTGGTTAGTTGCTTAGTTGGTTTAAGTACTCTGATTGGATTATGTGAAGAAATTTACATGATTATTATTTGAATTAAGTTGATTAGTCGAAGATCAAGTGAAGCCCGTGTATTTAGGAGTGCTAACCGCTTATGCCTACAAAAGTGGGATTTGGGTTAAAAAAAAAAAACCGTTTGAAGGCTAAACGCTAGAGGGTCTGCCGTTTTGAAGATTGATGTTATGCTGAGGAGATTGACCAATTAGGATGATCATGAAGATGTGCCTAAAATATAGGAAACTTTGTTAGTCATGGTTAGCCGTTGGTTTTGTAACTGTCTATGTACTAAAGTGTCTTTTGTCAGCCATGACGTATCTTAGTTGCTGAAAAATAGGGGTTAGTGGCCAGTAGAAGAGGCTTTAGCGTAGAGTTACAATTTTGAATATAAATATGAGTTGTACATTTCAAATTTAGAACACAATCAATCAAATACAACTTGCAAATTTTACATTCTTCATTTCGAGTTTTTAGTTTTTGTACTTAGCTTTTCTCACTTTCACTTTCACACTAAACGCTCTTTGGAGTAGTTTAGGAATCCACTAAGTTAGGAAACAGAATCCCTTTCCTAACGTTTAAAGATCAAAAAGGGGAATCACTGTTGAAGGATTAGCCGAATAAACTGCTAGCACCAATCCATCTTACAACAAAATTGGCGCGCCCGGTGGGACCATTGAAGGTGAACAATTTGGGAGGTTCGTTTCTCCTAGTCACGATTATTTTTGGCGTATGCACTTGCGCTCAGGAAGAGATCTGGGAAACATGGAGTCATAATCACCTAAGAAAAATGCATCAAAGAAGACAGGGAATGGTTCTGTATCTTTGGGAATGCGTTCTTCTCCACAGGCATCCCCAACTACCCCTGTTTCCAATACTGCTTAACCAAGCACTAATGGGGTTGGAAATTCATCTAGAGAAGAAGGGTCACCACAACCTATTGTGATGACAACTTCTTTCATAAAACAGCAGATAGACATGGGATTGAACGAGCTGATGTATCAGATGTCCAGGCAATTGATTGATATAGTGAAGCCAATCGTACATAATGAGGTACAGCAGGCCCAACAAGCAGAGCCTAGACAAGGTTCTGTTGAAAATTCTGCAGCTTCGGCTAACTTGGGGCAACCAGGACTGCCGAGTCAGTAGTATACGACTTTCCCAGGAGGAAATCACTCTGGCTTTGGTATGCCACCAGTTCAGGCAGGGTCCCTACCCGTGGTCCAGCGAACAACGTGCAGCAGGTTTCTATGGCTAGAAGGCCAGTAGGAGCAATGAGACACATAGGCATGCCGCAATTGGAACCAAGTGCTTCGGCTCATGGTGCCAACGTGCAGGTCAGCCATCAAACCGAAGGAGCAGGATCATCAACGTGCTTTGGAGTTATGCAGACACGGCAATCTGGTAATTATATGGGGCAGCAGCCATGGAATCTGTGTCCACCTGCCTCAAATAACATGCCATTCCCTCTGTCTATACCAGAACAGCCACCTTTTGGTCAAACGGGTTCGGTTCCTCCAAGAGGAGTTTTGTGCAGAACGACTGAGGAATACTAAAGGGAGCAGCCATGGGGCATGTGCCCATCTCTCTCGGGTAATTACACAGCCGCTCAGGGGTATCAACACAGGGTTCCTGGTGGTTACATGACTGAACAGCAATGGGTTATGCACCCACCTCAGCTGAGTGGCCAGATTGGGAACTTCTGCACACTTGATCTTGGGTATCAGAATCAATACCAGGGGGAACCTATGCCTATCAGGCAACCAGCCATTGCACCTGGGGGGACCTATCCTCAGGGGTTGGCAGCCGATGGCAGGCCTTTCGGACCTCAGCTGATTGATCCCAGCATGATCGTTGAGACTATCAGGAGGTATTTTGGTGTGCAGCTGAAGCCGTTGGATAGGCCAGTCTACAGGAAGCCATATCCATAATGGGTTAATAAGATGATGCCCTTGGCAAGGGGTTTCAAGACTCCTGACTTTGCTACTTTTTTTGGGGATGATGGCAAGTCTACCATGGAGCACATTGGTAGATTCACGACTCAGTGTCGGGAGGCTAACCAAAATGAATTCTACAAATTGCAATTGTTCCCATTGTCCCTGACAGGAACAACATTTATGTGGTATTCAGCATTGCCTCCTAATTCTGTTCAGAATTGGACAGACATGGAAAGGTGCTTCCATGATAGGTTCTATAGGCCACGGCCTGAGGTAACAGTGGCTGATGTTATGAATCTCAAGTAGCAAGTGGATGAACCTGTTGTAGATTTTATTGAGAGATTCAGGAAATTGGGAAATATGTGTAGTGTGAAATTCCCTGAGGCAGAGTATGCAAGTATGGCAATTAGGAACGTTCATCCCCAATTGCGAGAGAAGTTGGTGGTGCAAGATTGCGGTGATTTGAGCCAGTTGGCTTCCAAGGCCACAAGAATTGAGCAGTACATCATCGAGAGGGAACAAAAGAGGGCTAGATGAGGAAATGGGCCACATATGGTTTCTATTATTGAAACTGAAGACTTAGATTAGGCAGCCGAATGCCCAGCTGATCCCACGGCTGACATTATGGCAGCTGAAATCCTGAGGAGTAAACCATACTCATGCCCTGCGTTGAGACCTCCTAAAGGAAAGGAGGCAGCTGTTTCAGAGAACAAGGTGGAGTATGCCTTAGACATTTCCTAGGCAGACCAGATATTTGACTATCTACTGAAAGATCAACAGATTCGGCTGGCCGAAGGACACAAGATTCCCTCTGCCGAGGAACTGAAAAACAAGAAATACGGTAAGTGGCATAATTCCTATAGTCATGCTACTGTGAACTGTGTGGTGTTCAGAAAGGCCATCCAAAAGGTTGTTAAGGATGGCAAATTCAAATTGGCTGACAAGGCAGTGGCTGAAATGGGAGTTGATATTGACCCATTCCCAGCCATTACCATTGGTATGGTCTCCTTTTCTAGACAATCGGGTTCTCCACACAAAAGGTGGAAACAGCCGATCAAGCAGCAATGGAGAAGAAAAGGAGAAGTTTCGGAAGGACATAAAATGGATGAAGCTGCCACGGCTAAGAAACAAAGCCAGATAGAGAAGAAACCAGATGTCATCGCAAGACTAGGAACTCCTAGGGTTATGGCTGTGCAGAGGTTAGAGGTATCCCAGTCGAGTCATGTTAATCCAAGACCTAATGTCTTTCACAGGCTAGAGCAACACTGAGAAGGTATGGTCCCCGGGGGGTTCTTCAGACCTGAAACATTCGGCCACTTGAATGGGTTGGTAACCGAATTACTGGAACCTGACCAGGAAAAAGTTGAGGCTTTGAGGAGACAGTTTGAATGACAAGCTCTTCAGTCGAGGAGGCCTAACTATTGGGTAAGGGACAGATCTGATTTTCACCAAGACAATGGTAAGGTTGTTCAAAACAATCTTATTCAAAGGCCAAATAGTGAGGAAAAAGGGAAGATGCCAATGATGGATGAAAGCCCTATCGCAGAAGGAAAAAGGCGTGTTCTAGAGTTCAGTGAAAAGGGGGACAGAAAGACCTTCAGTAGAATGGATCAGATACTCAACCAAAGAAGAAGAAAGAAGATAGTTTGATGAATGAAGAATTTGATGCTTCTGTGGGGGAAGATTTAGATCCTATCATTGAGTTAGATGATCAGTTCCTTGAGGAAAATGGCAAGGCAGGAGATGTATTAGATGGGGCAGAAACTGATATGTTGTCCTTTCTGGAGGAATCTATGTTGCAAACCGCCATGGGGGAAGAAGAGTTTGACTCAGCTGAAGTTGACATAGTGGGAATCCTTGCTAGTGAATTCTAGGCAGTTGATGGCCAGCCGAGAGCAATGGAAGGAGATGTATGTGCTGAAGAGGTAGAGTGGGCAATCCTAGCTGATGAAATTGCTTTAAAATCCCAGGAGTAGTGTTTGAAAAGCCCACTGAAGAGATGGCTAAGCATTTAAAGCCTTTGTATATTAAGGCTCAATTGAATGGCAAGGCAGTTAGCCATGTGTTTGTGGATGGAGGGGAAGTCTTGAACGTTATGCCAGTTAGCACTATGAAAAAACTGGGCAAGACGAAAGAAGAATTATATCCTACCAACATGAAGATGACCAATTTCACTGGGGAAGCTACGGCTGCTTCGGGTGTGTTGGTTGTCGATGTTACGGTAGGCTCTAAGACCACCACTTTTGCTTTTTTTGTAGTTGATGCCAAAACTACCTATGCTATTCTCCTGGGTAGAGATTGGATACACTTTAGCCGATGTGTGCCTTCCACCTTACATCAAATGCTTATCATGTGGAATGGAGATAAGATAGAGACAGTGTTAGCCGATAAGAATCCTTTTACGGCTGACATGCGAATGGCTGTGGCCATGTATTATTCTCCCCACATGGAACCCATCCAAGTGGCTGAAGATTATGAAGAAGGTGCCTGGGAATCATGCAATTGACATCACAGGGGTTTACCATCACATTGCAGGCCGAATCACGGCCTTTTGAAAATGTTTTTGATGATTGATAAGACCCACGTTATAAGGGATTTGGTTCAACGGTTGGCCTCGTTTACAACGGAAAACAAAGTTATTGAGGCAGGGTCAGTCGAGGAGGAAATCTCAGAGGAAGGAGATGGTCAGACCAGGGGGCAGGGCCCTGAGAAGGAAGAATTGCAAGGGCCTGTTTACAAAAAGGTGTCTGTTTTCGAGGCTCAAGAGCCCTTGGTGGAGGTGAATCTGGGTTCGGCTGACAGGGTAGAAAAAACTAAGGTTAGTGGGTTGTTAGCCGAACCAGACAAGATCAAATTGATCATGCTCATCAAGAAATATAAAGACTGTTTTGCCTGGGATTACCATGAGATACCTAGTTTATCTAGGAGTCTGGTGGAACATCGATTGCCGATTAAGGAAGGGTTTAATGTAACACCCCGATTTTCTAGTTTCTTTTAATTAATCATTATTTACGTAATTGTATTTTATTGGAGGGTTTAGAAAACGAAATAAAATAAACTAAGACCACATTTTCGAAAAAATGTGTCCTGACGTTCGACAATGAAAATAATATAAAATATTCGGGCGATAACTCAAACAGGGAGACTTTTGCAGCTGTAAAGGGATTTATCGGGACTCGCTAACGGATAAACTTGATGTTATATCAAGTCACATCACCTCGGGAAGCGTGCCATGACTCGATACTGTCATAATGATAAACGAAAATATTTGGACGCGAAAAGATCGAAATGCCCCTGGTCTTTTTCCTAAGGGACATCCATGTCTTTAAAATATCTAAAAAGCAACCTCACCCTCACTCACTCTCTCTCCTCATTTTCGAGCCACTCTTTCTCTCTCTCACCTCCATCTTCTTCTTTTTCCTTCTTTCTCTCCATTTCCATTTTTCTCCATAACTTCACCTCCATTTTCACTCAAATTCCACAAGGATTTTCAAGGAGATTTGTTAAGCAAAGTTGATCCTCTCATCCTCCTCTATCACCTAAGAGGTATAGATTTCACTCTTGAGCTCTCAATCTTCATTTTCTCCATTAAAATTCATGAGTTCAAGTTTTAAGATCCAAACTTCAAAAATCTCTAGAAAATTGTAGGAAAATCCTTTTAATGCCAAACCAATTTCTATGATCTGGTTTCATCCCCCTCTGTCACTATCTAAGAGCATAAAATCAAATAATCTTCCTAGCCTATTTAACTAAAAGGGGCCGAACCGATGTGTTTTTGGGGAAAAAGGGTTTTGGTTCAATTTTTGTGAAATGATTCTTGATTTCACCTATTTCATTCCTTAATCATGTAATCCAAGTGATTAGGAAGCCAAATCAAACTCTCACCTATTTTTCATGGTGATGGCCGAAACCCTAAGTTTTGGGTTTAAGGGGTTTTGGTTCAAATCTTTGATAATTGATCATGAATTATGTCGTAGGTATGCTTAAGGATCATTGATCCAAGAGTTGGTAGAATTTCAACATCCTTAGCCTATTTAATTAAATAGGGGCAGTAGCTAATCCTAAGGATTAGGGGGTTGGTGATTTAACTGTTTTAATTTCTGGTTGTGTTTTATTGTATAGAATTTGACAGGACTCGAACTTCCGACCGCGCACCCGATTGAAAGTTGCAGAGCCACATCCGGAGTCGCACGAGAAGATCGCTAAGGTGGGGGAAAGAACCAAAATATCGTCGGGGAGGCAAGCTTTAAATATATATATTGATATGTGTAAGGCGACCCAAACCATACTAGAGGTCGTTTGACCGATAGGATGATTTTACTGTATATCGAGGTTCTATGTGCTATGATTGGATATTTAATATATTATATGTGATATACATGTTGTGCCTACTATATGTTTATGATTAATTAAATATTATTCATCTGTAAGTTGATTTTACTGTTGAATTTGTTATTGGTTGTTATCTATGTGCTGTTGTGACTATTGATGCCTGAGTAGAGCTAGGCAGTGATTTCTGATAAGTTGGGAGATGAATAGTCATGAGAAAGTCGAGGATATATATGTCATAGTGCTCAACCTAGAGATACAGTTGATCTGTTGATGTTGTGATATAAAGTCGATACCCGGTTAAGCTGGAGGAAAGTTGGTTTTGGTTGTTTATAAGTCGTGCTTGAGGCACTAAGTGTTGATCCTGAGATGAGTTGGTGAGATTCATGTTGCATAGTTGTTGTTCATCTTTGTGTTGGCATACGGGCGATTCCGATCTTACCTGCGGGGAGATGATTGTACCGATTAGTTTGGCATAGGGGCGATTCCGATCTTGCCTGCGGGGAGATTATCGTACCCATTAGTCGAATTGTAGACGAACGGACGAATGTATCGACCTAGCCTGCAGGCGGGGGGATATGTCGTTGCTGAAAGTTGAGTTGTTAATGGACAGCCGAATGTTCCGACCTAGCCTGCGGGCGGGGGAACATGTCGTTACCATAAGTTGCATTGTTGACGGGCGAATATTCCGACTTGGCCTACGGGCGAGGGAATATGTCATACCCATGAGACGAGTTGAGCCTACGGGCTTTTGACCGAACCCTGCCTTATGGGGGGTGGCATAGTGATGTCTGAGACACCTTGATCTGTTGGGGATGTCGCGTCTTGATCGTGTCCATGTAGTTGTTAGTTACATGAGTGTGAGAGACAGTAGTTAAGATAAAATTATTCGAGAGTTGTTTGGTCGTCACTGTTGTGATTTTGTGTGTTGCTATCTATATAAATTATTTTATATAGCTGTTTTTCCCAGTTGTGACATATTACTGTTTCTTATCCCCTGTATTTCTCTATGGTGTATTTTATTATTCTTGACTGTACGAGAAGATCCTATTGATGAACTGCCGTAGGAGATCGATGGCATCCCTGTTGAACCATATGCGGGCGGGAGAGCCTTGGATCCCAATGCTGGGGGACCTTGAGCCGCTCTATGCAGAGGACGACTGTCTCCGGGAGACTGACTACTCTCAGCGAAGAGTAGTGTATACGGGCCCGACTGCCGTATACGTTAGAGTCGTGGTTTGGTAGACAGTCTTATTTTTGTTATGGCCAGTACATGCGTTTGTGCGAAATGTATTTTGGGGCCAGGAGAGGAAGTCCGATGTATTTTATTTTATTTTGCTGTTATGCTTTCATGTTATTTATTAGTCGCATACTCTGAGACTTTGTTTACCTCAGTTATTGTAGGCTCTACTGATGGAGCCAATACTCTTATATCTGTATATATTATTATGGTATCAGTATATTTAATGTTTTAATATTTTCGCAATTTTGTACTATCACGCTACGCTGTAACACTAAGAATATGAGTTAGGGTTACTAATAGGACCTCCGAGGAAGGGGTTGTCTCATTTAGGCCATATAAGCAGCCTCCTACAAGGTTTAATCCTGAGTTTCTACTAAAGATTAAGGCAGAAATGGAGAGGTTGTTAAAGGCTGGTTTTATTTGCACTGTGAGGTATGTGGAATGTCTTTCCAATATTGTGTCTGTGTTTAAGAAGAATGGAAAGTTAACAATCTGCACTGATTACAGAAACTTAAACTTGGCAACACCCAAGGATGAGTATGTTATGCCTATAGCCGACATGTTAGTCGATGATGTGGCTAGCAATGGTATCTTAATTATCATGGATGGACATTCGGGGTATAATCAGATATATATAGCCGAGGAGAATTTTCATAAGACTGCTTTTAGATGCCCAGGAGCTATTGGGATTTTTGAATGGGTGGTGATGCCGTTTGGGTTGAAGAATGCAGGGGCCATATACCAAAGAGTAATGAATGCTATTTTCCATGAGTTGATTGGGAAAAGTATGGAAGTGTATATTGATGATGTGGTGGTCAAATCTAAGGATTTTGATCAGCAGTTGATTGAGTTGGAAATGGCTTTGCAAAGGATGAGGTTTCATAACTTGAAGATGAATGCAGAGAAATGTTCCTTTGGGGTCTCGACTGGGAATTTCTTGGGTTTTCTTGTACGTCAGCATGACATTGAAATAGACAGAAATAAAGCCAAAGCAGTGTTGGAAGCCAGGCCTCCAAGAAACAAAAAGCAATTGCAAAGTTTGAAGAGAGAAGATTGATTGCAGAAGTAACAGTAATCAGCTGAAGTGGGCATGCGGCTGATTTTATAGCGGGAGCAGTTACGTAGGAAAAGAGCCGTTACCTAGTGATATGACTGTTGCGAAGTTGTAGGGGCAAGGAGTATTTTGTGGAGCTCGAGAAAACGGTTACATCCTTCATTCTGTCTAACGGCTAGAATAAAGGATACAATGGGGCAAGTGTTATCTCCACAAAAATGTTCACTCGGTAGAAGTTGATTAATGGTCAGCCGAGTGAGCATGGTTAGGCGACAGTCGAATTAGAAGAGCCGAATGAGTAAGAATAAGGGCAGCCGAGTATATATTATTCTAGGCAGCCGACGTAGTATTATTAATGGCAGCCAAATTAATGGTAAAAATTCGAAGCCATTTTGATATTGAGTTACAATGATAGCTGGTTAATTGCTTAGTTGGTTCAAGTATTCTGATTGGATTATGTGAAGAAATTTACATGATTAATATTTGAATTAAGTTGATTAGTCAAAGATCAAGTGAAGCTCGTGTATTTATGAGTGCTAACCGCTTATGTCTACAAAAGTGGGATTTGGGTAAAAAAAAGACCGTTTGAAGGCTAAACGCTAGAGGGTCTGCCGTTTTGAAGATTGATGTTATGCTGAGGAGATTGACCAACTAGGATGATCGTGAAGATGTGCCTAAAATATAGGAAACTTTGTTAGTCATGGTTAGCCATTGGTTTTGTAACTGTCTATGTACTAAAGTGTCTTTTGTCAGCCATGATGTATCTTAGTTGCTGAAAAATAGGGGTTAGTGGCCAGTAGAAGGGACTTTGGCGTAGAGTTACAATTTTGAGTATAAATATGAGTTGTACATTTCGAATTTAGAAGATAATCAATCAAATACAACTTGCAAATTTTACATTCTTCATTTCGAGTTTTTAGTTTTTGTACTTAACTTTTCTCACTTTCACTTTCACACTAAACGCTCTTTGGAGTAGTTTAGGAACCCACTAAGTTAGGAAGCAGAATTCTTTCTTAACGTTTAAAGAACAAAAAGGGGAATCACTGTTGAAGGATTAGCCGAATAAACGGCTAGCACCAATCTATCCTACAACAATTACACATAATTATTTTCAATTATACTTATTATCAGTGATTTACGTGATAAAATATTATATAGACATAAAATATTATATAGACATGGATTTCAGTTAGTTAGTTAATCGTTTGTTTTACTAAACACTTCTACACCAATAATCTAGCTCATCGCTATAAGCTAGCTTATCCGTCATCCGTTAGTTTTACCAAACCAAGCCTATGTGTTTATTTTCCACTCTAGAAATAGAATTTGAGTTATAAAATCTGATTTTTTTGGGTACAAGAATCTGATTTTATTCTCCAGTTGCCTTTAAATCTTATAAATCCATATAATCCTTCCAAATCTTACAAATCTTTATGATATAAATCCATTAAAATCCAAACTATAAAATCTTGATTATAAAAGTCTTTAAAAAAATCTTATAAGTCATTACATTTCTACAGCCTTTTAAAATCTACAAGACTTTTTTTATGTCAAAATAGTCTTTTAAAATTCCAATCTAATACATCCCCTAAGAATATCACTTATTCAAATATGGAATATATCAATTCCCGATAAAAAACTTTTGTTTCTTGATTCCTTAACCAGTGTCCTAGGCGCACTTGGTATCATTTCCCTAAAAGTAAAGGATAAAATGGATAGATATATTTCATTCTATAGTTTGGTTGTTTAATGAAAGGAGTAGACTCCTACCGAGCATTATACTCAAATTTACCCCAAATTTGGAAGGACAAAATTTTGAAATTGGGAATGGTAATTTGTAATTACTAATTAAAGAGGGATCTTGAAGTAATTGAATTAGGATCTTGCTAACCAGTGTTCTAAGAGCATTGATTAAAGAATTAAGAAATATTAATGTCTTATTGAAAAACTATAAACTTCACTTTTCAATACATTAACTACACATTTTCGAATAAAACTTTACATTTTTAATTCTTAGTCAATGTCCTAAGGACTCTGATTAACATTTTTCATTGAATTGTTACCATTCCATTCCTTGCTTTAAAGAAACTTCCGTTACCATGCCATTACCTGCCATTCCATTAACTGCCATCCATTGAAACATGGTCTAAACTGTCAATTAATATGGTCAAAGGTTGGACGAAACTGATTTATATTTTTGTTAAATAAAATATAAAAACATTTTACAATTACAATTACAATTACAATAAAATCAAACACCTTTAGCAACAACATCTGTTGTCTCCTAAAGTGTGTCATAACCTTGTGTCATGAACTATAATCAGTTAATTGATTTAAACATTCATTAATTAATAGTGAGAGATAATATTTCTTAACTAATCAAAATTCATAACACAAGGTTATAACATATTTTGTGTGAAAATAGATGTTATCCACATATAAATTGGCCAAGAAGTATTGTTAACCTTGTTAAACTTATACGACTTAATGGGTTATTCTCATGAATTAAAGTTAGAATGTACTGGTTCCAAGCTTGATTTACATTCTTGAGCATCCTGATTGTTTTACTCTTTTTTCGATAAGTAGAGCAATTCATTAATATGATCTAATTTTTGCACCAGAGTGACTAATGATCTCCCCACATTTTAGGATGAGTTGAAAAGCATACATCCTATCATATGCTCCAAACTAGATAGTAAAATACATCCATGTTTAGAACATAAAAAAAAGAACCATCCACATTCTCACCGCAATCTTAAGGTTCTAAATACCCACTGTATATATATATTAGGCTCCCAAACAATAGAAACTTCATAAAGGCCCCCTTTTACAAAATAAATCATCCATTTTGGTTACCTTCCCCAAAAAACACAGTCCAGCAAAAACATCTATTATTCTATTAATCCAGACTCAATCTATTATATTCCTGGTTGTTTTACTTATTTAACTCCAATTGCTCTTGTGAGCCGCAGAAAGAAATAACTGTATATCCACATCCTTACAAGCATTATTTAAATCAGTTTATTTGTCTACTCTTTATTATCCTTTTGGAGAGGCTGATGTGCTGTTTGAATGCCAATTCACCCTTCACCCAATTCAAATTATAAATGAGAGAAAAGAAAATAGTTCGAATAACAATCAAATTTCCATGATAAAATCATCAAACAAGTCACAGTTACGATATTTCTTTGCTTTACTCTTATAGCCAGAAACAAGAGCGCAGATCTATCAAGGAACCATTGGTTGAGTGTGATGTTAAAGTCTTGTATTGGTTGAGTATATAAGAAATCATTTATAATGACTAGGGCAACCCTCTAATTTTTAGGGAAAGTTACATCAATTATTTTAATATGATATCAAAATCTATTGTATAATATTTGGCCACCTACAAATGTTCAATCCTAACTTCACGTTCTGGATGTCCATCCCAAAAGTTATTTCACACCCACGATTGGACATTTGAAATGTAGTTTGAAGGATTGAACATTTGCAATAACCAAACATCATGACAGACTTTGATTCCATATATTACAAGTCATCATGCATGATTGCTTGTTCATATACACAATAAATATAAGACTTTAACACTTAACAGAACGCGACCAAAATTTATACAAGAAGCATGATGAAGACAACTGAAATTATCTAGTAACAAAAAATAAAATTCGTATAGTTTATACCTCCTTTTTCATTTTGAACAATTGATCAGCATCGGTACAGCATCGAAAAAGAAACCCACATGGGAAAATTGTAAGGGAGAAAATTAAAGGGAAAATTAATACAGCAAAGGTGAAAAAATAAGTGGTAAATGTAAACATACTGATGGGAGAGTTGTCATGTGTAAGGAGAATTGAGATTCAGTTAATGTGTACGTGAATGCCTATTGCAACAACTAAGATGGTAAGTATACAGAAGTATATGATGGCATGAACCAAAATTGAAATCCCACTAGTGTTCATGTTACCAAACTCCACCACCCTAATCCTAGCTGGAAATTGGAACAGCAAGCCCGGAGATAAGAGGATGAACAAAGCCACTGCAACAATTACTGGACCCCAATCAGCTCCCATCTCTGTCCCTTTCTTTGTTCACTTCTCTATCTCTGATTCTAATTCTGACTCTGTTCTGAGTATTACAATAAGCCAACAATGGACCATGTGGGAGTTTCTTAATAAGTATAGAAGAGTTTCTTGGTCGTTAAGAGATGTGGATGCTAAACTTGGTGACAAAAAAGACAAAGGTTTAACAAGAGAAGAAAGGTATGTTACATGGTAGTGGGTTTGCTTTATGTGTACAGCAAAAGGAACTGCTTTTTTTTTCTCATAAGCTTCTAATAATTATTCACCTCGAGGTGTCTTCTTTTTTTTCGATTGCTTTACTGATTGATCAAAGTGGGCCTAACTTCTTGATTAAATAAACTATTCATTTTTGGAAAAGGGAAAAGAAATGCGCGTGAAAAGATTGAGTTTTGGCCCGAGACACTGGTAAGTTCCTTAATTTATTCATTCAAACCCAAAGCTGGAAAGCACATATGAATTAGGAAAGAATGGAGTACATGACCTATAAGAGAAGCTGAAATGAAAGGAATACTTTGTTGAGATATGACATGTACCCTGTAATACATGAAGCTTGGGTTTGCATATTGGGATTTGGGACAATAACCAAGATTAGTCTAAGTTAAGCAAAGCCTCCCCAAGATTTTAACCAAGATTCATGATTGTATTTATATTACATTTGAGACAATCAATTTACTGGACAAAAACCTTTTGGAGGTAGCTTAGCATTAAAGATTGACATAAGGAAAGCTTTTGATACTATAAATTGGAGTCTTTTTTTTTTTTGTTAAAAGTTCTTCATGTCTTTGGATTTGACTCAAAATTCTACAACTAGGTAGATGTTATATGGCAATCTGCAAAATTGTCCATTTCTGTTAATGGTAAGGCCTCAGGTTTAAATTTGGAATTACTATTTTAACTTTGGCTCTACTAGGATTTGCATGGTTTCCTTCTTGTGATCAGCCATGGCCGTAACTAATCCTAAATGTCCATGGCCGTTTCTTGCTCCACTATCTCTGTAACATCCTGATTTTCTGTAACTCTAATCGAGTTGGTTAACCTTGATTAGGGCTTTGGATGCGTGTGTGAATTGTTATGTGCTAGTTTAAGACCTAGATGAAAGCTTAGGAATAGGCTTGAACAAGGTTGGAAGTGCCTAAAGTGTTATATGAGAAATTGTGAAAGTTAGAAGTTTGGAAGGCTCTTCCCAGCTGAGCGGCACGCTCAAGCGTGGGAAGGGAGCACGCCCTAGCGTGCCAACGCTCAAGCGTTGGCATGTTGCAGGCTTAAGCGTGCTGAGTGCGTTTGCCAGCTGGTGTGCTTTTTGACGCGTGTGCTACACGTGTCAGGTCAGGGTGAAGGCGGAGTGGACAAGGTTCCATGCTCAAGCGTGGAGAGAACCCCATGCTCAAGCGTGGAACTCCTGCATGCTAAAGCGTTCTCAGCAGGATGCACCAAGTGAAGTTTTCACTTTCTCTTTCACTTGGGCCATTTTCCACTTTCAAGCTTGAGTTGCAGAGAGTTAGTGAGAGAAGCTCTGAGACTTTAGAGAGAGAAAGCTTGGATTGTGAGACTTCGAGACGTCGGATCAGGAATCTGACTACACGGTTGCGATCATAGCGAGGTTATCTACGACTTTGATGGATCCGTTTCTCGATTCGGCAAAGGTAAACTCGGATCCCTAACACGCGTTCTTTGCGTTCTTCGAGTTTCTACCTTTTCTTATTTAATTTTGAGCTTGCCCTTGGGCTAACACTATTGTATACGTGCTGTGCTCGTGATTAGGGCTAAGTTCGCGCTCGTGATTTCTCGCAAATTGGAGCTTGAGGCCGCGGCTAGAGAGGCTGTGTCCGAAGCTGTACGTGGCTGAGCTTGCGCCTGCGAGGGAGGAGATTGTCTTGGAGTTCGTGCTATGACTGTTTAGGTGGGGAGAAGGAGTATTGTTGCCATCGAGAAGGCAAGAGTAGTGTAGTGTGTTTTCTGCTATGTGTAGGGAAGCCCTAACCCTACTAGTGGTTGAGCCCCGATAAAGTACCTAAACCCTATGTTTAGCATACTTTGGGCTATCATCGTTAAGTTTGGAAATCCTAGGTTAGCGAACTATTAATTGAGGATGATCTGCTTCGTATGATTGCTGTGATATGGAATTTTGTTGTTGCTATCTGTCTAAGTGCCTGTATGCTACTTGGTATGCGATATGCTGCTTTGTGCTACTATTGATGTTATTACTGTTGCTGTTATGTTGTTTGTGGTAATTGTCGTGTGGTGGCGGAATGCCGTAGAGTTAAGTTTGGCTGTGTGCCGTGTTGTTATCGGGTTGATACCGTGGATGGTGCTGTTACTGTTATGCTGACTGTTCGAGTTTGTGGCCGTGTTGTTTGAGCTGTGGCTCGTGGACGCATGGCGTCGAGGTTGTGGCCATATAGATACAGTGGCATCGTGTTGTTCCTAATTGAGAGTTTAGGCATGAGATCCGGTATCAAGCTCGTTGAAGATGTTTGTTGCATATCATTAACTGCCAAGTAGCGAGGCCGTATGACATGTAGTATGGGCTGCCAGGATCATACGAGGTTAGTTGTACCTAAGTGCGGGTACGGAAAGTAGATGGGGCGGTCAAGTGAGTGATCTTGGGGATGTTGTCGGCCTCGGGAATAGTTTACAGTGACGGACAAGGTAGCTCCTATCTTGTCGTGATGCCCGATCCAGTCCGGTTCGCCCGACTAGTCCCAGAGCTTTCCATTGTTCCAGGCTAATGTTCCGAGGCGACCGAGATACCCCGGTTCCGGTGTGGAAGGGGGATGCACTCTTATTGGTCACGGCAAGCGGTTCGATTTCTTGGACAAACTAACTCCGTTTCGACATAGAACATGTTCCGGTGTGGACTTGGTCGAGTGTGGAACCGTTCCGGTGTGGAACCAGTTTTTGTGAGCTTTCAGCCGACATGCTGCATGGGATTAGTATCCCGGTCTAGAGGATTGATCTGAGTGTGAGACTCATGGAGATGGATGCTTGTAGCATGTGTTGTCTTGGGAGACGTGTGTTTGAGTGCAGTAACTGTCATACTTGTTGTACCTGCTACTTGCTATATGATACTTGTTTACTGCATTGCTGCTGTTATTTCCAACAATGGTATGCGTTGTATTTCTTATCTCCCTACTGCTTTTTGCATGTCTATTTGGTTCTTGGTCCGCTTGAAGAAGACAAGCCAGCTGAGGCACAGGATGGACTTGAGACTTCACCTGTTCATCACGGGGGCACCGCGGATGCTGGTGCTAGGTGATATTAAGATCGTCTATCATGACGACAGGGGATGGCGGGTGGACCCCTCGACCTTTTTGGCAGTATATATAGGACTCGTCAGCTTAATCTTTTGGAGCGGTACACCACCATATGTGGACATCATCGGACCCTACCGTGTGTACCATTTTATTCCTTTCCCTCGGATGTGGCGTCCTCCGAGGCAGAGAGAGCGAGACTACTTGTGGGTGGCACCCCAGTCCTCAGCAGTATTCAGCAGGAAAGGTTTCGTCTACAGATGTCAGCGTAGGCGTACAGATCGGTGTCTGAGGCCATCCCTGAGGCGTAGGATCGTCGTGTCGAGTTCCTCTTCGAAGTATGAGCCTTTGCGGGTTTATAGGCGTACCCACGGAGAGGGTCAGGGTGGTTCATGGCATCCTCATTGTTGATGGTGAAAGCCTGCCAGTGCGTCCCTAGAGCTGAGTGGCGAGGTTTTTGATGTACTTTTGAGTATGGGTTGGGGAGTGCTGGAGAGATCTGAGAGTTTTTTTCTTTTGTCTTTGCTTGTATTTTCAGTTTGTATGTTTATGGCCGTACAGTTTGTATATGTATGTACAGTGCCCTACTGATGGGGCTACAGTTATGCATGGCTCTGCATATATATACGGTTATGTGTTTGCGCTTTACTCTGATGATTTTCTATGCTTGCCGTTATTGTTTATCTGTTTATCGTTTGTTTCCGCAACGCTGTTTGAATACCACACTACCGCTTTAATACGGTTAGACATAATTAATAATAGTAGGAGCTTGGGACTGAGACGACCCGCCGTCCCATCAGTGAACCTAAGATATTAACTAATCTTAATCGCATAATAAACGTTAGCGCTCCTTATTAAAATGAAGCGAAGCGGGAAATTTAGCGCGGAAGCAAAACAATAAACGGCACGCTACGCTTCAGAGTACATAGCTTCAAATATAAAGAAATATATCACATACAACATTGCCCCATCAGTAGGGCTATAGTAATAAAGTACTACATAGTGTATATCAGTATATAATGAAATCAAAATATATAACTAAGCCAAGAGACAGCTCTCCGGCTAGCGACGATCATTGCCCAACCTCTTGAGGTTAGGGTCCGTGGCACGTCCTCCAGCATCAAGCTCGTAAGGAATGCCGTCCAGCTCTTCAGCAACTGGTTCCTCCTCGGGGTCTTCCCATAAAATAAGAGCAACACATACAGAAAAATAGCGGGAGGTAAGAAACAAATATCATCAATATGGGAGAGGGGCATCAGTACAACATATATATATACATCACACAACACAGATAACATATATAGCACAACCTCATCCATCTCTTAAGTCACCAATCACAATCATCTCAAACATCGTTCTCTCGAATAAGCCTATAGGAGGGATACTAGTCTCTATGTATATGCTGTCTTCCCTATATGCATGTCGGCCGATACATCACGTCCCCAATTGGACATCCCCGTCGGGATTACATCACATCACATCACATCATATCCCGCCTCGAGATTTTACGTAACGTCCCCAATTGGACATCCCCCTTTGGGACCAAATGCTGTGGTATGAAATGTTATGAAAAATGCAACAAACATCCATCGCAGGTTGATATCGTAACCTCACGCCTAAACACTCGTCCACGACCACGACACATCGCATCACATCAACGTCAACATCAATCATCAACATCAACATCACATCATCATCACATCAGCATCAGCATCACGACGCCTCGCGTCTACGAGCCACAGCTCCACGGTCGGGACCACAACGATATCAACCCGAACAACATCATCGCTCACCATACTCTCATCAACACTCAACCAACCAATCACAATAAACATTGCAACAGAAGATCTTTCCAGTACAGTTATCATCATAAATTCAGGCAATAATTCATCAAACAGACAGTTTACCAAAACAAAATCAACAGGTAATCAATTAAATAATTCAACACAATCAACCTCAATCAGTCTCATCATTCATAATATCAACTTAGCGATGATAGCCCAAAAGTATCTACACCTAGGGTCTAGACACTTTATCCAGGGCTCAACCTCTAGTAGGGTTTAAGGGTTCCCCTACACAGATATATATATATATATATATATATATATATATATATATATATATATATATACTCTATACTAAGCTTGCCTTCCCGACGATATTAGTTCTTTCTCCCCACCTTAGTGATTTCCTCGTGCAGCTCCGGCTACGACTCCGCAGCTGTCAGTCGGGTGCGCTGTCGGATGTTGGAATCCTGTCCGAGTCTATACAACAAAACACAACCAGAAATCAATACAGTTAAACTAAAAACTCCCTAATTCCTTAAGATTAGCTATTGCCCCTATTTAATTAATTCGGCTAGGGATGTCGAACAATTCCTAACTTTTGGATCAATGATCCTTAGGTATCCCTAAACATAATCAATGAAGGCATTAGCTCAAAAAGTAAAGATTTCTCCTACTGCACCACCCCTAGGGTTCGGCCCTATTGAATGAAAAATATGAAAAATAGTTAGGGAGCTCCAAAAATCCTCATTTCTTGGATAGTACCCTAACTAAATGTGATAACCCCAGATCTCAAGTCAAAACATCAAAAACCAACCAAAAACCCTACCCTACACAATAGGGGGTTTCGGCCTCTCTCTCAAAAAAATAGCTAGAGAGATTTTTTGGCTCTAATCTCTTGGATCATGCAAGTGTGTCATGAACCTAGGCTATAAAAACTGGTTTGGTATCAAAATGACTTTCCTACAATTTATCATGGATTTTTAAAGATTTAAGGGTAAAAACCCTAACATTTATGATCATGGAAATTAGAGGATAAAAATGAGAGATTGAGAGAGATAGAGATGAGATTCTACCTCCTATGATGATCTACTCCAAGTTTGGTGAAGATTGCTTCAAGAAATCTCAAGGTTTAAAGCTCCAAAAATGAAGAAAAATGGTGAGAAAGAAAAGAAGAAAAGAAGAGAACGAAGAGAAGAGAAAGAAGAAGAAGAAGGTGTTGGGGTCAGGAGGGGGCTGTGCTGGTCGAAGAATGAGAGAGTGAGGGTGAAGAATAAGGGTGAATAATAGATATTTAGAAGACTTAGGAGTTAATTCTTAGTAAAAAAAATAGAAGGTAACTAGTAAAAACTAACCAAGGGCAATTTGGGCAATTCATATCCCGACATTTTGAAAAAATCTTCACGACACTGATAGGAGTCCCCAAATAATTTAACATAGCCCTGGTATGAAAATTATTGGCTCAAGGTTCTCGAAAAACCCTAAGACAACTCGAATCGTCTACCCGATCGATTTTCAGTCCAAATATAAAATATTATTTATATTTTTGGACGTCAGGACACATTTTAGCAAAAAGGTAGAGGATTGAAATTTAAGACTAATGGTTCTGACCGTTAGTCAAAATGAGGTCATGATAGTAGAAAAACACTCATCCGAAAAAACATAGATCGGGCTCCGTTTGAGTTTTCGGCCCAAAACTTAACCATAGCCTCCTACGATGGCGTAGAGCGTGACTATGGCCTCGAAATAATTTATTAAAGTTTCTAGACCCTCAAATAAAATACAATTACTTAATTACTGATTAATTACTGATTAATTAAAAGATTAAGAAAATCGGGGTGTTACATTACTACCCCCCTTAAAAAGAATTTCGTCCTCGAAATTCGACGTACCTTAGAATAGATGTGGATACCGTTGCTGCATATCCTCTTCACGTTCCTAGGTGGCATCTCCTCTTGTAGCATCCCATATGACCTTGACTAAGAGAATCTGCTTTCCGCGGAGTTCTTTCACCTCGTGTCTTCAATCCGTACAGGCAATGCTTCGTATTCTAAGTTCTCCCTTACCTGGATTGATTCGGGCTTTATCACGTGTGATGGATCGGGATGGTATTTTCTGAGTTGGGATACATGGAATACATTGTGAATATTGGATAGGTTGGGAGGTAAGGCAATTTGGTAGGCAACTGGACCAATTCGGCGAAGAATTTGAAATGGTCCAATGAATCTAGGTGTAAGCTTTCTGGATTTGATTGCCCTGTCGATTCCAGTTCTTGGAGTGACTCTCATAAAGACATGATCGCCTTCCTGGAACTCCAAAGGTCTCCTCCTCTTGTCACTGTAGCTCTTTTGTCGATCCCGTGCGATTTTCATCTTTTCCCGAATTTTCTTAACTTGGTCCGTCGTCCGCTGCACCATTTCGGGTCCTATCAATTGATTTTCCCCTGTTTCATACCAACAGACCGGTGTTCGACACTTTCGTCCATACAGTGCCTCGTATGGCGCCATGCCAATGCTCGAGTGGAAACTATTATTGTATGTGAATTCAATCAATGGAAGGAATTCGTCTCAACTTCCTGTGTTTTCCAAAACACATGCTCTTAAAAGATCCTCCAACGATTGAATCGTCCTTTCAGATTGACCATCCGTTTGTGGATGATAAGCTGAACTCATTCTGAGCTTCTTCCCCAATGCACCATTTACACTCTGCCAAAACCTAGAAGTAAACCTTGGATCCCTGTCTGAAATTATACTCGAAGGTACCCCGTGTAATCTTACCACTTCTCTGATGTAAATCTGGGTTAATCTTTCCAAAGAATACCTTTGGTTGATCGGCAAGAAATGAGCACATTTCGTAAGCCTGTCAACGATTACCCAAACTGCATCGCATCTCTTTTGCGTCCTCGGTAATCCAGAAACAAAATCCGTTGCAATGCTATCCTATTTCCATTCTGGGACGTCCAGTGATTGCAATAACCTTGCTGGTTTCTGGTGTTCAATCTTTGCCTTTTGACACACTAGACAGGATTGGACATATTCTGCTACTTCCTTCTTCATCCCAGGCCACCAAAACATTCCCTTTAGGTCCTGATACATCTTTGTAGATCCGGGATGAAAACTCAGTTTGCTCTTGTGTGCTTCTTCCAAGATCATGTTCCTAACTTCACTATCCTTAGGCACACATATCCTATCTCCAAACTTCAGGATTCCATCAGTACCCTTCTTGAACTCTGAAGTCCTTCCTTCTTCTACCATCTGGTTCTTTTCCTGTAGGTACTGATCTTCTCCTTGCTTTTTCCAGATCAAGTTCATAAAATCACTAGTGATAGTGATCATTCCTAAACTTATCTTATTTCTGGATAACTCCATGTCCAGGTTCAGATTCCTGAACTGTTCCAGCAGTTCCAGTTCTTTCACCATCATAGCGGACATATGCAAAGATTTGCGACTCAATGCATCTGCCACCACGTTGGCCTTTCCTGGGTGGTACTGTAGATCAAATTCATAATCCTTTATGAATTCCATCCATCTCCTCTGCCGCATGTTCAACTCCTTTTGGTCGAATAAATACTTTAAACTTTTATGGTCACTAAACACGCTGAATTTAGCGCCATAAAGATAGTGTCTCCATATTTTCAACGAAAATACTATTGCGGCCAACTCTAGGTCGTGGGTTGGGTAATTCCGTTCGTGCACTTTTAGTTGTCTGGAAGCATAGACTACCACTTTCCTTTCTTGCATAAGCACACAACCCAAACCTTGATACGATGCGTCATAGTACACATCAAATGACATTGATGGATTTGGCAAGACTAGTATCGGAGATGTAGTTAGCCTCCCTTTCAACTCTTGGAAACTAGCCTCACACTCTTCCGTCCATTTGTACGCTTTTCCTTTCCTGGTTAATTGCGTCAGAGGTAACGCAATCTTCGAGAATCCCTCGATGAACCTCCTGTAGTATCCTGCTAGTCCGAGAAAGCTTCTGATCTCGGTTACCGTCTTAGGACTTTCCCATTTAACCACGGCTTCTACTTTTGCAGGATCTACTGTGATACCATCCTTGTCGATCACATGTCCAAGGAATTGTACCTCCTCCATCCAGAACTCGCACTTCGACAACTTGGCATAGAGTTGTGTGTCCTTAAGAACTTGAAGTACAATCCTCAAATGCCCTTGATGTTCTTCCTTGTCCAAGGAGTAGATAAGGATGTCATCGATAAAACAACGAAAAACTTGTCGAGGTACGGTCTGAAGATCCTATTCATGTAGTCGATGAACACTGCAGGAGCATTAGTCACACCAAAAGGCATAACTAGATACTCGTAGTGTCCGTACCGACTCCTGAAAGCTGTCTTTGGTATATCATCTTCTTTCACCCTTATTTGATGATAACCGGATCTCAAATCAATCTTAGAAAATACCGTTGCTCCCCTTAATTGGTCTATAAGATCGTCAATCCTTGGCAACGGGTATTTATTCTTGATTGTCACCTTGTTGAGTTGTTTGTAGTCCACACCCAACCTTGAACTGCCGTCCTTCTTCTTGACGAACAACACAGGTGCTCCCCATGGTGAAACACTCGGTCTGATAAACTGCTTCTGCAGCATGTCATCCAATTTCTTCTTTAGCTCTGCCAATTCTGTTAAGGACATTCGATAGGGTGCTATCGAAATCGGTCCGGCTCCGGGTGTAAGGTCGATTGCGAACTCCACCTCTTTCTTGGGTGGCAATCCTGGCACATCATCCGGGAAAATATTTGGAAACTCACGCACCACTGGCAAAGCATCAAGACTTGGAGCCTCTTCGGCTTCCAAAGAAAACAGCACCATGCACTCTCCTGATTGTACACCTCCCGATACACTATCACTGGCAGGCAAGATCCAGATTGCTTGGAAAACAAAGGGTTTTATTTGAACAGTCTAGTACTAAATGGTTGGCCGAAAGCCAATCCATGCCTAAGATAATATCAATCTGCTACATAGGCAGACAGACTAGGTCCACAAGAAAAATCTGGCTTTCTAACATAATCGGGCATTTTAAACAGACAAATAGAGTTGTCAGGGAATCACCCGTAGGTGTAGAAACAGTCAAATCATATGGTAAGGCTGAAACAGGTAAATTCAAATGATCCATACATGCCAAAGAAATAAAGGAATGTGTTGCCCCTGAATCAAATAAAACAGATAAGAGTCCCCCCGCAACTAGGCACTTACCTTGTATCAGATCGGGACATTGAGAGGCTTCGGACCCTCTCACGGCGAACACTCTTCCCGTCGTCTGCGACCTGTTTTGCTGGCCCACCACTTGTTGTCCAGCCCCAGTATTCTGAATCCTTCCGGCTTGTTGTTGAATTTGACTCTTACCAGCATCCCCCGTTCGACACTCGTTGGCATAGTGGCCCCACGTGCCACAACGGAAACAAGTGACGTTTGGTGCCTGGGTACAATCACCTGATGCAACCCACCGCATCGAAAGCACTTGGAGAATCCTGGTTGCCCTTGACTGGCATTTCCTTTTCCATAGCTTGCTGGTTGCTGATTCGGGCGACTGTAAGGCTTCGCCCTCGGTTGGAACTTTCCTCCTCGACCTTTCTGACCAAAGCTCTTGGTTGGTCCACCACTTGTTACTGGAGTATGTGTAATTCTCTCTTGATCGTGTCCTTCCAGTATGGTACATTTTTCCACTAGCTCGGGAAATGATCGAATACTCAACGGCAGCATGGCTCTCTTCAGCTTGGACTTTAGTCCGTCTTCGAACCTTTGGCATACCCAGTCTTCATCCGGGTACACTTGGTAAAGTTGGGAGAATTTCAGCAGCTCCTTGAACCTCATTGCGTATTCTCCAACCGACTTCTAGTCCTGCTTCAGGCTTAGGAATTCTTTTTCTTTCTCTTGACGAACACTCCTTGGAAAATATTTCTCCAAGAAGCTCTCACGGAATACCTCCCAAGTTAGTAGTCTTCCTCCAGCCTCTAGCAGTCTCTGTTTGTTTTTCCACCATGCTTCAGTTGCTCCGACTAGCATGAAAGCAGCGTAAGTAACCTTCCTATCCTCTCTGCACTGGATAGCCACAAAGACTTTCTCGATTTCTTGCAGCCATAACTCACCAGCCTCCGGATTGTAGTCTCCATGGAATTGGGGAGGATTCCCCTTCATGAAAGCATTCAGTCCAGTGTTTACAACTTCACCTCCTCCGACCGGATTCTGTTGTTGTCTAGCGTCCCTCTCTTCCTGTCGCTGGATGAACTGAGCATTCTGCTGTGTTTGTTGCAGCATTGCAGCGGCCAAATCCCTCATGGCCCTCATCGCTTCGTTTTGATCTCCGCTACCCCCAACTCCCAAGGTATCCCCATTACTGTCGGGGCTCCCGGTTCCAACTAGTGCTCCCCTTCCTCTACCACGTTTTCTGGCCATTCTTTCCTGGTAAAAGAAGCATTAGTTTAAATTCATAAATCATATCTAGTTTGTTAGTTAGGAAAGAAAATGAAGAAAACAAGAGAAAAGGCAAAAACAAAGTTTCGCTTAGCGAAACTACATCCGCTTAGCGAAATTAAGTGAATTTCGCTTAGCGAGGATCCATCCGCTTAGCGGAATTGAGGCAGTGATGCACCATTTGAAACTCCTCTGGTTCGCTTAGCGAGCTCAATTTCGCTTAGCGAAATTAAGACAGGGATTGGAACTTCTCTGGATCGCTCAGCGAGTTCAATTTCGCTTAGCGAAATTGAGACAGGGATTGGAACTTCTCTAGATCGCTCGGCGAGTTCAATTTCGCTTAGAGAAAACCATTTCGCTTAGAGAGATAAATTTCGCTTAGCGAAATTCCCCAGATCCTTAGCTATTCCCATCATGAATAAAGCAACATTCAATATAAATCAACCGATATGTATAGCATGTGCCTTACGAGCATAATAGTTATCACTCTCGATAACATACGCATCGGCCACACTACCCTTTCCCTAACACAGTTAGTACCCAATGTGGACATAACTGTTAATGTTAATATGCTTTCTAAACCACACAGTCCGATATTAGAATCGAACTGCTTTGATACCAATAAATGAGACGACCCGCCGTCCCATCAGTGAACCTAAGATATTAACTAATCTTAATCGCATAATAAACGTTAGCGCGCCTTATCAAAACGAAGCGAAGCGGGAAATTTAGCGCGGAAGCAAAACAATAAACGGCACGCTACGCTTCAGAGTACACAGCTTCAAATATAAAGAAATATATCACATACAGCATTGCCCCATCAGTAGGGCTATAGTAATAAAGTACTACATAGTGTATATCAGCACAGAATGAAATCAAAATACATAACTAAGCCAAGAGACAGCTCTCCGGCTAGCCATGATCATTGCCCAACCTCTCGAGGTTAGGGTCCGTGGCACGTCCTCCAGCGTTAGACTCGTAAGGAATGCCGTCCAGCGCTTCAGCAACTGGTTCCTCCTCGGGGTCTTCCCATAAAATAAGAGCAACACGTATAGAAAAATAGCGGGAGGTACGAAACATATATCATCAATATGGGAGACGGGCATCAGTACAGCATATATATATACATCACACAACATAGATAACATATATAGCACAACCTTATCCATCTCTTAAGTCATTAATCACAATCATCTCAAACATCGTTGTCTCGAATAAGCCTATAGGAGGGATACTAGTCCCTATGTATATGCTGTCTTCCCTATATGCATGTCGGCCGATACGTCACGTTCCCAATTGGACATCCCCGTCGGGATTACATCATATCACATCACATCACATCATATCCGGCCTCAGGATTTTACGTAACGTCCCCAATTGGACATCCCCCTTTGGGACCAAATGCTGTGGTATGAAATGTTATGAAAATGCAACAAACAACCATCGCAGGTTGATATCGGAACCTCACGCCTAAACAATCGTCCACGACCACGACACATCGCATCACATCAACGTCAACATCAATCATCAACATCAACATCACATCATCATCATATCAGCATCAGCATCACGACGCCTTGCGTCTACGAGCCACAGCTCCACGGTCGGGACCACAACGATATCAACCCGAACAGCATCATCGCTCACCATACTCTCATCAACACTCAACCAACCAATCACAATAAACATCGCAACAGAAGATCTTTCCAGTACAGTTATCATCATAAATTCAGGCAATAATTCATCCAACAGACAGTTTACCAAAACAAAATCAACAGGTAATCAATTAAATAATTCAACACAATCAACCTCAATCAGTCTCATCATTCATAATATCAACTTAGCGGTGATAGCCCAAAAGTATCTACACCTAGGTCTAGACACTTTATCCAGGGCTCAACCTCTAGTAGGGTTTAAAGGTTCCCCTACACAGATATATATATTCTCTATACTAACCTTGCCTTCCTGATGATATTAGTTCTTTCTCCCCACCTTAGTGATTTCCTCGTGCAGCTCCGGCTACGACTCCGCAGCTGTCAGTCGGGTGCGCTGTCGGATGTTCGAATCCTGTCTGAGTCTATATAACAAAACACAACCAGTAATCAATACAGTTAAACTAAAAACTCCTTAATTCCTTAAGATTAGCTATTGCCCCTATTTAATTAATTAGGCTAGGGATGTCGAACAATTCCTAACTTTCGGATCAATGATCCTTAGGTATCCCTAAACATAATCAATGAAGGCATTAGCTCAAAAAGTAAAGATTTCTCCTACTGCACTACCCCTAGGGTTCGGCCTTATTGAATGAAAAATATGAAAAATAGCTAGGGAGCTCCAAAAATCCTCATTTCTTGGATAGCACCCTAACTAAATGTGATAACCCGAGATCTCAAGTCAAAACATCAAAAACCAACCAAAAACCCTACCCTACACAATAGGGGGTTTCAGCCTCTCTCTCAAAAAAAAAAAATAGCTAGAGAGATTTCTTGGCTCTAATCTCTTGGATCATGCAAGTGTGTCATGAACCTAGGCCATAGAAACTGGTTTGGTATCAAAATGACTTTCCTACAATTTATCATGGATTTTTAAAGATTTAAGGGTAAAAACCCTAACATTTATGATCATGGAAATTAGAGGATAAAAATGAGAGATTGAGAGAGATAGAGATGAGATTCTACCTCCTATGATGATCTACTCCAAGTTTGGTGAAGATTTCTTCAAGAAATCTCAAGGTTTAAAGCTCCAAAAATGAAGAAAAATGGTGAGAAAGAAAAGAAGAAAAGAAGAGAAAGAAGAGAAGAGAAAGAAGAAGAAGAAGGTGTTGGGGTCAGGAGGTGGCTGTGCTGGTCAAAGAATGAGAGAGTGAGGGTGAAGAATAAGGGCGAATAATAGATATTTAGAAGACTTAGGAGTTAAGTCTTAGTAAAAAAAAATAAAAGGTAATTAGTAAAAACTAACCAAGGGCAATTTGGCCAATTCATATACCGACATTTTGAAAAAATCTTCACCACACTGATAGGAGTCTCCAAATAATTTAACATAGCCCTGGTATGAAAATTATTGGTTCAAGGTTCTTGAAAAACCCTAAGGCAACTCGAATCGTCTACCCGATCGATTTTCAGTCTGAATATAAAATATTATTTATATTTTTGGATGCCAGGACACATTTTAGCAAAAAGGTAGAGGATTGAAATTTAAGACTAATGGTTCTGACCGTTAGTCAAAATGAGGTCATGATAGTAGAAAAACACTCATCCGAAAAAACATAGATCGGGCTCCGTTTGAGTTTTCGGCCCAAAACTTAACCATAGCCTCCTACGATGGCGTAGAGCGTGACTATGGCCTCGGAATAATTTATTAAAGTTTCTAGACCCTCAAATAAAAAATAATTACTTAATTACTGATTAATTAAAAGATTAAGAAAATCGGGGTGTTACAGGGACTAATAGGATTATCCTACGTATGGAGTCGTCTCAATATCCTCCTCTTTCCCCTCCGTCTTCTCATCCTACTCCTCCTCAAAAACGTTCTTTTGTGCAAGCTTTAACAAATTCTTGTGATATCCTTTTCAGCCAGTTGCCTTGTTCTTGCTACAAAGGAGAATCTCTCTAGATTAAAATCTCCGAGGATGAGTACAAGAAGGGTATTGATGTGTGTAAAAATAATTTGCATGACCGTTTGATGTTAGCTAAGGGTGATAAAGCTATTAAATTTGCTAAATTGCAAGCCAAGTTATCGAATCTTTGGCGTCCTATTGGTAAATGGAGGATGATTCCATCGGGTAAAGGGTTTTATGAGTTTAGTTTCTCCTCCCCAAAGGACTTGCGTGGTGCATGGGCTTTTGGTTCTTGGTTCCTACAGCCAGGGTTTCTGAGACTATATAAATGGTCCTTGAATTTTAGGCCTAGTAATAAAAAGCAAACTCATGTGCAATGTTGGATTTAAATTCATTATCTTCCTCAAGAGTACTGGAGACCTAAAATCTTGTTTGAGATTGCTGGAACCATTGGTGTACCGATTTCTTTAGATGAACCTACAAAAAATAGAGTTTTTGGTCACTATGCTCGAATCTTGGTTGATGTTGATCTTCAAGGAAACTTCCCTAGTGAGATCTTGGTGGAAAGGGAAGAATTTGCTTTCTTTGTTATTGTTAAATTTGAGAAATTGCCTAGCTTCTGTTGTTTTTTCCAAACTACAAGGCATGAAGTTACTCAATGTAGAAATAAGAATAGTGTCGTCCCAGCAAAAAACCAGTTGTTCCTGTAAAGAAACAAATTTTTGTCCCAAAGAAGCCTAATCCTGATCAACCAGTCAAGCCTGTGGTGATTGGTGCTATTCCTGTTTTGGATGAAATTGTTCCTAAGAAGACACCCTTAAAGAATAATGGTGATTTTGATACTCATAAAGACATGCCTGATGACCAAAAAGATTCTTTAGAGAAAGAGTTTGATGAGCCTAGATCTCAACATAATGACAAGCCTAATGATCAAGAGGATTCTTTAGAGAAAGAAGAAGATGCGGCCTCTGTTGAAACAGTTTTTGATGAATCTATATCTCAACATAATGATCAAGATGAATTTGCCTCTATGCTAAGTCTTTTTTATGCTTCGAACATTGGTAGTCCTGTTCACAAATCTCATGATGGGAGCAATGATGATTAGAAAATGAAAGTTCTGATGATTTTGTAGCCAATTCTATTTCTCCTTTAGTCAAGAAAGAAATTAGAATTCCTTCTAAATTCTGGCAAACTGCAGAGGATGAAGGTAAGGAAATACCATATACTCCTGTTGTTTCCGCTACTTTGTTGAAATCTAATTCTTCACAGGATAAGGAAGGTTTTGCTAAAGTCTTAACTAAGTCTCAGAAAAATAAATTGAGAAAGAAGCAAAAAAAATCTTCTAAGATCTGATCCTCCTCGAACCCAAACATGGCAGGTATCTCTAATTTTGCCTGATGAAGGTTATTTACTGGAATGCTAGAGGCCTAGGTAATAAAGATACTAGGCTGGTTCTGAAAATTTTTATGTGTTGATCATAGGCCTTAGTTTCTGTTTCTCTCAGAGCCTAAGATTGATATTGATAATTTTCCTGTTTCTTTATGGAGACAGCTTGGTCTTAAGCCTTTTGTTCTGAATGATAGGAGTCCTTTTCTACCTAATTTATGGTGCTTGTGTACTGTAGACTTAAATCCTGTTATCCTTTTAGTTTCTAAGCAGCAATGTGCTTTCTCTTTTATGTGGGTGAATCAACAAGTGTATATCTCGGCAGTGTATGCTTCTACTGCTTATATGCAAAAAAAGACTCTTTGGTCTGAGTTTGCTATTTTGCAGCACAGTAATCCAGGTCCTTGGCTGTTCAATGGTGACTTTAATGCAGTGCTAGGTCCTCATGAGAAGAAAGGCGGTAGTTTGTGTAACACCCCAGTTTTCGCTTGCTTGTTATATAAAGTGTTGATGAGGGGTGAGATTATTGCCAATGGATTAGTTAAGAAACTTAGGATTGACTGGAGTGTTAAAATCTAGAAAAGTTTGCTAAGTTTCCCGGAATTGAGACGTGGTAACAGCGTTGAGCACCCCCGTGTTCAATATCAGCACGCCCGTGCTTTATGCCTAGAAAAGCCAGCACGACCGTGCTCTCAGCAGCACGACCGTGTCGAAAAAACAAGAAAAGTGACGCGGTTTAGCACGCCTATGCTCTCGCGCAGTACGCATGTGTCAATTGGTCAGCACGCCTGTGCTCAGGCCGTGCCAATGTCAGAATAAAAATATGACATATGAGATTATAAAACACGACCTTGAGGATAGTTAATGAACTAGGATAACGATATGGTAAGATATAATAATGAAGACTTAATAAAGAGATTAATTAATGAGAAGATGATGTTATCGGTAACGACATACTGTTACCAATGTTGTTGGTTGAATCATTCTTGATGATTATCGGTCAAGTTTGATGTTGATAAATCACCTTTGATGCTTATTGGTCAAAGTTGATAGCCAATTGTTAATGGTGGTGATGTAGGTGGTTGCCATGTCGTTTGTGTTAGCATTGCATGCATTCATGACATGGAGTTGTTAGATGGACGGAAGGAAACGAGGAGACACGGAAGTTCACCCTAGAGTTTGGTGGACTGTCAACTTGTGGGGATTCATCCGAGAGTAAGGTGAATGGTTATTCATGAAGGTTCATCCGAGAGTAAGGTGAATCGTTACTCATGGGGGTTCATCCGAGAGTAAGGTGAATCGTTACTCATGGGGGTTCATTCGAGAGTAAGGTGAACAACTAGTATTGAGAGTTCACCCGAGAGTTTGGTGGACAGGCAACTCGTGGGGATTGATCCGAGAGTAAGATGAATTGTTACTCATGGGGGTTCATCCGAGAGTAGGGTAAACGACCAGTGTTGAGAGTTCACCCGAGAGTTTGGTGGACAGGCAACTCATGGGGATTCATATGAAAGTAAGGTGAACAGCAAGTGTTGATGCATGATGGTCAACAAGTTTATGTACTCCGAACGTCTTCCTGAGTTAGTTATTGGATCCACATTGCATACTGAGTAGTGGAGTAGTTATGCATCGCATAGCATGTTTATAATATGATATGATTGTTATAACATGTATGTTGTATTATGATGTTTATATGCTGCATGATCATCTTGCTAACTGCTCTATTACCGCTTATGTTTATACGTACAATTCCTTAGTCCCTACTATTGCTGTTATTGTTTTGCATGTACCTTTGGTTATGTAAAGGATGGTGAGCTGCCAGCTAAGGAGTGATCCCAAGGAGATCGCTTGCTCATAGTATAGTTTAGTTATGTTAGATGTTTTCTGATGTAATATCGGTAGTGGTTACCAGCTCTGATTATGTGACATCGGGATTTGGTTTTTGTTTATGTTTATGTTTTTCCGCAGTTGTTAGTTATGTTTTAAATGTTTTCAGATCATGTGGCACTTGTTACCTTTTATGTTAAAATTTTTTTTTTTTTAACTTCCATGCTTTACTCTATATTTATCGTATGCGAGGTAGCGGGTGTCACATTAGTGGTATCAGAGCCGGTCTGTCCTTCAGGCCGGGGTATGTGTCTGTTATGTTTTCTTCTGTGTACTGTGATATGATTGTCTGTGCCTAACATGGATGATGATATAGGATTATGTGAACCTTTGTTTCTTTTCTTGCTTAACTTTTATGTTAAGTGGTTTGTTTTGTACTGGTTGTCTGCCAACCAAGTCCGAGCTTATAGAAATTTCGAGGACGAAATTTTTATTAGGGGGTGGAATTGTAGCACCTCAGTTTTCGCTTGCTTGTTATATATGTTATCCTTGTTGTTATATATATATATATATATATATATATATATATATATGTATATATATGTTATGTGTTGTTATGCTTGCGTTAGATGTTTAGGGATGTGTTTTGGGGTAGTTAACCTTAGAACGAGTCAGATCAGTGATCCTGATAGGGTGGCACGCCCGTGCTCCGGTGCAGCACGCCCGTGCCAGTTGTCCAGCAGGCCCGTGCTAAAAGTTAGCACGCTCGTGCTCTACGCGCGCACAAGAAACGGGTTTTGGGCTTTTGGTTGACCCGTTTCGCCCCTACCCCTTTTATACCTCTTTTGCTTGACCTAAAACTCATAGCTGTCATCCGAAAGTTAGAAATAGCCGTCTTTGACTTTTCTCTTGGGTTCCCATTGAATCCTTGAGTGTTCCTCAATCCTTGTTGGGTGTTCTTCATCAAGAACACATCCTTGTGGTGTTTGCTGTTGCGTTTGGGGTTAAGCTGCTAGCTTAGTGTTACTCTAAGGTATGGTAACCAACCTTGCTCGTCTTTTTCCCTTGAATCCTTTGAGTTAGTGTTGAACCGTTTTCTCTCTGTCAAACCAGACTTTGTTGTTCATGTGTCGGTGCTGTGAATGGCAACTAGCAGATTAGTTCCCCAGGGATCAAATCGAGGTATCTGCATAACCCTTGTGTTAATTCCCTTCCTTTTCTTGTTTGGGAATTAAATTATCCTTTTTGCCTTGGCGATCTCGGTCAAAGCTCGTTAAACCTATTGAACCCGTTCGAGGAGTCAAGCATGGACTTCGTTCTTGTTGGCTCATAGGCTGGAATCGTCACGCCAGGTATGGGGAGAAAGAATTAGGATAACATATAGGTTCTAGGTGAAGGAACCTATTTGAAACACAAGAAGGGGGGTTGAGTTGTGTTTCTTACGTTTTTAAAACTTTTCGTAAGCAGATATATAAGTTTTCGCAAAGGTTGGACGTTTAAACGATAATGGACGCAAGGAGCGTTTCCAAACACCCGTTTGACGCTTACTCAGAAGGATTAAGATAAAAGAAACAAGCGCAATAAGAAAGCAATTCAATCCCAAGGAGTTAGTTAGAAAATAAACTAAAGCGAAGGTAAGGGAAAGAAAAGAACACAGAGATGTTATCTTGGTTCACTGTTCACCAAAGAGCTACGTCCAATCCTCTCTACTTGAGAGCTTTCTCCACTATAACAAAAACCCTTTGTTACAAGTATTCAACACCTCTTCAGGCTAGTATTCTACACCTCTTCAGGCAAGTATTCTAAACCTCTTCAGGCTCACTAAGTATTCTTCCTACGCAAGGCAAGTATTCTAAACCTCTTTAGGCTCACTAAGTATTCTTTCTACACAAGCCTCTTCAGGCTTAACCAACTAGGTTTTGAAAGGAGTTTTGTTCTACTAACTCACTAAGTGTGAGAGTTTGAAACTAAAGCTTAGAACTCTTTGAGCAATTCTCTACGCAGAGAGTGATATGAAAATTAAGAGGAGAGTAAGCTTTTCGAGCTTTGATGTTTTTCTCTTGATTGCTTTGTGTGCTTGACTATTTTTCAATTTTGATTCAGTTGTGCATCACTTCGCTTATCTCTATTTCCATCTTCAACAAGATATATATATATATATATATATATCTTCAACGGTTGGAAAAGAATCCGTTCTGATTGAGCATTAAATGCGTTAGTCCGTTGTGTCCGATAACTTGTTCAATCTTCTGATTAGCAAAGTAGATTATGAGGTTTGACAGCTAGAAATGGGACTGACATCTTTTCTATATACTCGAAAGTTGCCTTTTGTAAGATCAACTTCTTTTTGTGTCAGGGACAGTTTGGCTTCAGCTTTGGATGGTACAAAGATTACAAGGAATGTTTGTCCAGAGGATATAAGCTTTTTACATATAGAATTATAAATTCAAAAGCCTTACATATGAATTCACGCTAAAACAAATAAAGCTTATTGGACTATAAAGATTACATTGCAATATCAGGAAGAGTCTTTGGACTCAAGATTCTATGTTGAAAAGACTTATTAGCATCTGGACTTAGCGAGAGCTAATCCACTAGGAGTTTGGACGAGCGAAAGTCTTTGGACTTAGATAGTCTTTGGACTTATATATAGTTTTATTCCAGCACACTTAAGATAAAGCGTTAGTCCATAACTAATCTTTATTCTTCTGAAATTAGTCCTTTGATAACATCAAAAGTTAAGGGATTAGTGGACCATAACCACTTTGGTTCCAACACTAGGGTAGCGTAAGATGAGGGTTAACCCATGACCTTATTTTTGTGCTATATGCCTTACTTGTTGTATGGAGTTATTATGGTTGTTTATACATGATGTGTATTGTTCAATTGGTTTATATGACCTTGGCATGATGTTTATGATGTTGTTGCTGATTTTGTTAATATGCCATGATTGTATGAATCGGTATGTTGAAGCTGCTGTTAAAACTATGTTAATAAAGACATAGGGATGTTAGCGCTAAGTCTAAAACTAGGATTTGTCCAATTGATGTGCATAAAACATAAAAGATGTTGATGAGGGGTGAGATTATTGCCAATGGATTAGTTAAGAACCTTAGGATTTATTGGAGTGTTAAAATCTAGAAAAGTTTGCTGAGTTTCCCAGAACTGAGACGCTGTAACAGCGTTGAGCACGCCCGTGCTCAATATCAGCACGGCCATGCTCAATATCAGCACACCCTTGCTCTATGCCAAGAAAAGCCCGCACGACCGTACTCTCAGCAGCACGCCCGTGTCGAAAAAACGAGAAAAGTGACGTTGTTTAGCACGCCCGTACTCTTGCGCAGCATGCCCGTGCCAGTTGGCTAGCACACCCGTACTCAGGTCGTGTCAATGTTAGAATTAAGAAAACTTCACCGTTTTTAATAACAAAAGATTTAATACCCTTGTTGGAATAAAAATATGACATATGAGATTATAAAACACGACCTTGAGGATACTTAATGAACTAGGATAACGATATGATAAGATGTAATAATGGAGACTTAATAAAGAGATTAATTAATGAAAAGATGATGTTATCGGTAATGACGTACTGTTACCAATGTTATTGTTTAAATCAATCTTGATGATTATGGGTCAAGTTTGATGTTGATAAATCACCTTTGATGCTTATTGGTCAAAGTTGATAGCCATTGTTAATGGTGGTGATGTAGGTGGTTGCCATGTCGTTTGTGTTAGCATTGCATGCATTCATGACATGGAGTTGTTAGATGGACGGAAGGAAACGAGGAGACATGAAAGTTCACCCTAGAGTTTGGTGGACCGTCAACTTGTGGGGATTCATCCGAGAGTAAGGTGAATCGTTATTCATGAAGGTTCATCCGAGAGTAAGGTGAATCGTTACTCATAGGGGTTCATCCGAGAGTAGGGTGAACAGCCAGTGTTGAGAGTTCACCCGAGAGTTTGTTGGGCAGGCAACTCGTGGGGATTCATCCGAGAGTAAGATGAATCGTTACTCATAGGGGGTTCATCCGAGAGTAAGGTGAACAGCCAGTGTCGATGCATGATGGTCAACAAGTTTATGTACTCCGAATCGTCTTCCTGAGTTAGTTATTGGATCCACATTGCATATGGAGTAGTGGAGTAGTTATGCATCGCATAGCATGTTTATAATATGATATGATGGAATTTGTTATAACATGTATGTTGTATTATGATGTTTATATGTTGCATGATCATCTTGCTAACTGCTCTATTACCGCTTATGTATATATGTACAGTTCTTTACTCCCTACTGTTGTTGTTGTTGTTGTTTTGCATGTACCTTTGGTTATGCAGAGCACGGTGAGCTGCCAGCTGAGGAGTGATCCCGAGGAGATCGCTTGCTCATAGTATAGTTTAGTTATGTTAGTTGTTTTCCGATGTAATATCGGTTGTGGTTAACATCTCTAATTATGTGGCATCGGGATTTGGTTTTTGTTTATGTTTATGTTTTTCCACAGTTGTTAGTTATGTTTTAAATGTTTTCGGATCATGTGGTACTTGCTACCTTTTATGTTAAAGTTTTTTTTAACTTGCATGCTTTACTTTATATTTATCGCATGCGGGGTAGCGGGTGTCAAATTAGTGGTATCAGAGCCGGTTTGTCCTTCAGGCCGAGGTATGTGTCTGTTGTGTTTTCTTCTGTGTACTCTTATATGATTGTCTATGCCTAACATGGATGATGATATAGGATTATGTGAACCTTTGTTTATTTTCTTGCTTAACTTTTTTGTTAAGTGGTTTGTTTTGGATTGGTTGTCTGCCAACCAAGTCTGAGCTTATAGAAATTTCGAGGACCAAATTTTTATAAGGGGGTGGAATCGTAACACCTTAGTTTTCGCTTGCTTGTTATATATGTTATCCTTTATATATATATATGTGTGTGTGTGTGTGTGTGTGTGTGTGTGTGTGTTGTTATGCTTGTGTTAGATGTTTAGGGATGTGTTTTGGGGTTGTTAACCTTAGAACAAGTCAGATTAGTGATCTTGACAGGGTGGCACGCCCGTGCTCTACGCGCGCACCAGAAACGCATTTTGGGCTTTAGGTTGACTCGTTTCTCCCCAACCCCTTTTATACCTCTTTTGCTCGACTTAAAACTCATAGCCGTCAATCCTAAAGTTAGAAACAACCGTCTTTGACCTTTCTTTTGGGTTCCCATTGAATCCTTGTGCATTCCTCAATTCTTGTTGGGTGTTCTTCATCAAGAACACATCTCTGTGGTGTTTGCTGTTTCGTTTGGGGTCAAGCTGCTAGCTTAATGTTACTCTAAGGTAAGGTAACCAACCCTGTTCGTCCTTTTCCCTTGAATCCTTTGAGTTAGTGTTGAACCGTTTTCTCCCTGTCAAAATAGACTTCGTTGTTCTTGTGCCGGTGCTGTGAAGGGCAACTAGCAGATTAGTTCCCCAGGGATCTAATCGAGGTATGTGCATAACCCTTGTGTTAATTCCCTTTCTTTTCTTGTTTGGGAATTAACTTATCCTTTTTGGCTTGGCATTCTTGGTCAAAGCTCGCTGAGCCTGTTGATCCCGTTCGAGAAGTCAAGCATGGACTTCATTCTTGTGGGCTCATTGGCTGGAATCGTCATGCCAGGTATGGGGAGAAAGGATTGGTTAACGTATAGGTTCTAGGGTAGCGTAAGATGAGGGTTAACCCATGACCCTATATGTGTGCTATATGCCTTACTTGTTGTATGGAGTTATTATGGTTGTTTATAAATGATGTGTATTGTTTAATTGGTTTTTATGACCTTGGCATGATGTTTATGATGTTGTTGATGATTTTGTTAATATGCCATGATTGTATGAATCGGTATGTTGAAGCTGCTGTTAAAACTATGTTAATAAAAAAAATAGGGATGTTAGCGCTAAGTCTAAAACTTTGATTAGTCCAATTGATGTGCATAAAACATAAAAGATGTTGATGAGGGGTTAGATTATTGCCAATGGATTAGTTAAAAACCTTATGATTGATTGGAGTGTTAAAATCTAGAAAAGTTTGCTAAGTTTCCCAGAACTGAGACGCTATAAAAGCGTTGAGTACGCCCGTGCTCTATGCCCAGAAAAGCCAGCACGACCGTGCTTTCACGAGTACGCCCGTGTCGGAAAGACGAGAAAAGTGATGCTGTTTAGCACGCCCGTGCTCTCGCACAGCACACTCGTGCCAGTTAGCCAGCAAACTCTTGCTCAGGCGGTGCCAATGTTAGAATTAAGAAAACTTCACCGTTTTAAATAACAAAAGATTTAATACACTTGTTGGAATAAAAATATGACATATGAGATTATAAAACACGACCTTGAGGATGGTTAATGAACTAGGATAATGATATGATAAGATGTAATAATGGAGACTTAATAAAGAGATTAATTAATGAGAAGATGATGTTATCGGTAACGAAGTATTGTTACCAATGTTGTTATTTAAATCATTCTTGATGATTATTGGTCAAGTTTGATGTTGATAAATCACCTTTGATGCTTATTCGTCAAATTTGATAGCCATTGCTAATGGTGTTGATGGAGGTGGTTGCCACGTTGCTTGTGTTAGCATTGCATGCATTCATGACATGGTGTTGTTAGATGGACGGAAGGAAACGAGGAGACATGAAGGTTCACCCTAGAGTATGGTGGACAGGAAACTTGTGGGGATTCATCAGAGAGTAAGGTGAATCGTTATTCATGGGGGTTCATCCGAAAGTAAGGTGAATAGCCAGTATTGAGAGTTCACCTGAGAGTTTGGTGGACATGCAACTAGTCGGAATTCATCTGAGAGTAAAGTGAATCATTACTCATGGGGGTTCATCCGAGAGTAGGGTGAACAGCTAGTGTTGAGAGTTCACCCGAGAGTTTGGTGGACAGCCAAGTCGTAGGGATTCATCCAAGAATACGGTGAATCGTTACTCATGGGGGTTCATCCGAGAGTAAGGTGAACAGCCAATGTTGATGCATGATGGTTAACAAGTTTATGTACTCCGAATCGTCTTCCTGAGTAAGTTATTGGATCCACAGTGCATGTGGAGTAGTTGTGCATCGCATAGCATGTTTATAATTTGATATGATGGAATGTGTTATAACATGTATGTTGTATTATGATGTTAATATGTTGCATGATCGTCTTGCTAACTGCTCTATTATCGCTTATGTTTATACTTACAATTCCTTACTCCCTACTGTTGTTGTTATTGTTTTGCATGTACCTTTGGTTATGTAGAGGATGGTGAGCATCTGCCAGCTGAGGAGTGATCCCGAGGAGATCGCTTGCTCATAGTATAGATTAGTTATGTTAGTTGTTTTCCGATGTTATATCGGTAGTGGTTACCAGCTCGGATTATGTGACATCGGGATTTGGGTTTTTTTTTAATATTTATGTTTTTCCTCAGTTGTTAGTTATGTTTTAAATGTTTTCGAATCATGTGGTACTTGCTACCTTTTATGTTAAAGTTTTTTTTAACTTGCATGCTTTACTTTATATTTATCGTATGCGGGGTACCGGGTGTTACAGTTTGCCTTATGGACCTTCTTGTGCTGATTTTCAAGCTTAGACAGAATCTTGTAAATTGACTCATTTGCTCTCTCGGGAAGCTGAATTTACTTGGTCTAATAGAAGATTGAATAGGTCTCATATTGAATTAAGGTTGGATAGGTCTATTTGTAATGAAGATTGGTTTGATTTTTGGAACACTACTGCTTGCTGCACTCTTCCAAGGTGTCAATTAGATCTCCACCTTCTTTTACTATCTTTGAATAGAAACATTGTTTCTAAACCTTCATCTTTTAAATTCATGAAGATTTGGGCTGATCATCCTGATTGTAGTAGGGTTGTTAAGGAGGTTTGGACAAGGAAATTTGTTGGTTGTCCGATGTTAATTTTATCTCAAAAGCTTAAAGTTGTTAAGCAGGAATTAAAAGTATGGAATAAAGAGATCTTTGGTAATGTTCATCTTCAAGTTGACAAGGCTATGGATACTTTGAAGAGTGTTCAACAAATTTTTTTATCAAATGGTCTTTCTGATAATGTGCAAGCAAAAGAGTTGAAAGCTTAGCTGGATTTGCAGCAGGCTTTATCCTTTGAGGAATATTTTTGGAAAGAAAAAAACTAGAATTAAATGGTTCTCTGAAAGAGACAAGAACACTGCATTTTTCCATAGATTAGCTAAAGTCATAAATTCTTCAAAGCAGATGCCTATGCTCAGGCATAATGATGTGATTTTAGAAGCCCTTGATGCAATTGAGGATCATGTTGTGCAGTATTTTTCATCTTTGTATGCTACTGAGAATTCTTGTACTGCTAATGATTTAGTGGATAAGGTTATTCCAAGTTTGGTTGGTTCAGCAAATAATGCTAATTTGACTAATCTTCCAACTTTGGATGAGGTCAAGCATGCAGTCTTTGACATGAAAGGTGGTGGTGCACCTGGCTCGGATGGATTTAGGGGATGTTTTTATCATAAATTCTAGCATATCATTGGCCATGATGTCCTCCAATCTGTTCTGCAATTCTTTACTCAAAGTTGGCTGTGTAACACCCCGATTTTCTTAATCTTTTAATTAATCAGTAATTAATTAATTATATTTTATTTGAGGGTCTAGAAACTTTAATAAATTATTCCGAGGCCATAGTCACGCTCTACGCTATCGTAGGAAGCTATGGTTAAGTTTTGGGTCGAAAACTCAGACGGAGCCCGGTCTGCGTTTTTCCTTGACAGTAGTGCTTTACTACTATCGAGACCTAATTTGGACCCGCGAACGAGACAGTTAGTCTTAGAATCACATTTCCTATATTTTCGAAAAAGTTCGTCCTGACTTTCGAAAATGAAAATAATATTATTATATTCAGGCCGATAATCGTTCCAGGAGACGATTCGAGCTATCTTAGGGTTTTTCGAGAACCTTGAGCCAATGA
This sequence comes from Ammopiptanthus mongolicus, assembly GCA_039655645.1. Classification (NCBI taxonomy): domain Eukaryota; kingdom Viridiplantae; phylum Streptophyta; class Magnoliopsida; order Fabales; family Fabaceae; genus Ammopiptanthus; species Ammopiptanthus mongolicus. The sequence goes on along the minus strand of CM077349.1, from coordinate 25,853,888 downwards.
TTTTCATACTAGAGCTATGATAAATCATTTGGGGACTCCTACAAGTGTCGTGAGGATTTTCAAAATGTCGGGACGTGAAATGACCAAATTGCCCTTGGTTATTTTTGCTAATTACCTTTTTACCCTTTTTACCTTTCTTAACTCTTAAGAAAACTCAAAGAAAATATCTTCACCCTCACTTTCTCTCTCCATAATTTCGAGCTCTCTCTCTCTCCTTATCACCTCCAACTTCTTCTTCTTCTTCCTCCATTTCTCTTTTCTTCCTCCATTTTCACCTCCATTTTTCTTAAGCTTCCACAAGGATTTTCAAGCAAGTTTGTGAAGCAAAGTTGCTCCTCTCATCATCCTCTATCACCTAGAAGGTATAAATTTCATCCTTGATCTCTCAATCTTTATTTTCACCATTTATTTTCATGAATTTCAATTGCTAGATCTAAACTTCAAAAATCTCTAGAAAATTGTAGAAAAATCATTTTGAGACCAAACCAATTCCTATGAGCTAGCATCATTCCCTACTATCATAATCCAAGAGCTTGTGATGAAATAAAATCTCTAGCCTATTTATCTTTTAGGGTCCGAATGGGTGGGTTTTTGGGAAAATGGGTTTTGTTCTTTGTTCTTGATTCCTCATGTGTCATCCCTTAATCATGTAATCCAAGTGATTGGGAGGCCAAATCACACTCTCACCTATTTTTCATGGTGAGGGCCGAAACCCTACTTTGATGTTTTAAGGGGTTTTGGTTCAAATCTTTGATAATTGATCATTGATTATGCATTAGGTATGCTTGAGGGTCATTGATCCAAGAGTTGGTAGAATTTCAATATCCCTAGCCTACTTAATTAATTAAGGGCAGTAGCTAATCCTAGAGATTAGATAGATTATGGTTTCCTTATTTTAATTTCTGGTTGTGTTTTGTTGTATAGACTCGGACAGGATTCGAACATCCGACAGCGCACCCGACTGACAGCTGCGGAGTCGTAGCCGGAGCTGCTCGAGGGAATCACTAAGGTGGGGAGAAAGAACTCATATCGTCGGGAAGGCAAGCTAGTATAGAATATATATATCTGTGTAGGGAAACCCTAAAACCCTACTAGAGGTTGAGCCCTGGAAAAGTGCCTGGACCCTGGGTGTAGGTACTTTTGGGCTATCACCACTAAGTTGATGATATGACTATTGCAGTTTATTGAGGTTGATGTGTTGAATTGGTTATTTGATTATCTGTTGGTTTTATGTTGTTGAACTGCCTACGTGATGAATTGTTGTTTGACTTTATAATGATAGCTGTACTGGTAGAATTACTGTTGTAATGTTATTGTGATTTGATTGGTGGTTGAGTGTTGATGAGAGTATGGTGAGCGTTGATGTTGTTCGGGTTGATATCGTTGTGGTCCCGACCGTGGAGCTGTGGCTCGTAGACGCAAGGCGTCGTGATGCTGATGCTGAGGCGATGTTGATGATGATGTGATGTTGATGGTGATGATTGATGTTGACGTTGATGTGATGCGATGTGTCGTGGTCGTGGACGAGTGTTTAGGCGTGAGGTTCCGATATCAACCTGCGATGGATGTTTGTTGCATTTTCATAACATTTCATACCACAGCATTTGGTCCCAAAGGGGGATGTCCAATTGGGGACGTTACGTAAAATCCCGAGGCGGGATATGATGTGATGTGATGTGATGTGATCCCGACGGGGATGTCCAATTGGGGACGTGATGTATCGGCCGACATGCATATAGGGAAGACAGCATATACATAGGGATTAGTATCCCTCCCATAGGCTTATTCGAGAGAATGATATTTGAGATGATTGATTGGTGACTTAAGAGATGGATGAAGTTGTGCTATATATGTTATCTGTGTTGTGTGATGTATATATATATCCTGTACTGATGCCCCTCTCCCATATTGATGATATATGTTTCTTATCTCCCGCTATTTTCTGTATGTGTTGCTCATATTTTATGGGAAGACCCCGAGGAGGAACTAGTTGCTCAAGAGCTGGACGGCATTCCTTACGAACCTGACGCTGGAGGACGTGCCACCGACCCTAGCCTCGAGAGGTTGGGCAATGATAGTGGCTAGCCGGAGAGCTGTCTCTTGGCTTAGTTATGTATTTTGATTTCAGTCTGTACTGATATACACTTATGTAGTACTTTATTACTGTAGCCCTACTGATGGGGCAATGCTGTATATGATATATTTCTTTATATTTTAAGCTGTGTACTCTGAAGCGTAGCGTGCCGTTTATTGTTTTGCTTCCGCGCTCAATTTTCCGCTTCGCTTCGTTTTAATAAGGCGCGCTAACGTTTATTATGCGATTAAGATTAGTTAATATCTTGGGTTCTACTGATGGGACGGCGGGTCGTCTCATTTATTAGTATCAGAGCAGTTCGATTCTAATATCGGACTGTGAGGTTTAGGAAGTACACTAGTACTGACAGTTATATCCACATTGGGTACCTGTGTTAGAAAAAGGGTAGTGTGTCCGATGCGCAAGATTGTCAAGTGTGATAACTTCATTGTCCATAAAGAATATATATGTCGGTTGATTGATATGGTGGGTGATTTCTGTCTGGATCGCGAGGCGATACTAGGTTTCGCGTCGCGAGACAGAATGACTGAACCATAATGATCAGGCTAGCCTTCCTGGTTCGCGAGGCGAGTAGATGTTCGCGTCGCGAGGCAGAGGGGCTGTTCTTCACTGATCCATTTGGCCTTCTGGCTCGCGTCGCGAGTCGGGGTTCGCGTCGCGAGGCCGAAGAGTTGCTCCTCACTGATCAGACTAGATCTCTGGAACGCGTCGCGAGTAGAGGTTCGCGTCGCGAGGCCGAGTGGCTGTTCTTTGCTGACCTTCTGGATCGCGAGGCGATCATCGTTTCGCGTCGCGAATCCGAAGGGCTTTCTGGCTCGCGTGGCGAGCATAGTGTCGCGGGGCGAGAGCCTTCTTCTCTTGCCTTTTCTCTTGTTTTCTTCATTTTCTTTCCTAACTAACAAAGTTTCACCATGGGGAGCACCAGTGCTGTTCGTCAAGAAGAAGGACGGCAGTTCAAGGTTGTGTGTGGACTACAGACAACTCAACAAGGTGACGATCAAGAATAAATACCCATTGCCAAGGATTGACGATCTTATGGACCAATTAAGGGGAGCAACGGTATTTTCTAAGATTGATTTGAGATCCGGTTATCATCAAATAAGGGTGAAAGAAGATGATATACCAAAGACAGCTTTCAGGAGTCGGTACGGACACTACGAGTATCTAGTTATGCCTTTTGTTGTGACTAATGCTCCTGCAGTGTTCATGGACTACATGAATAGGATCTTCAGACCGTACCTCGATAAGTTTGTTGTTGTTTTTATCGATGACATCCTTATCTACTCCTTGGACAAGGAAGAACATCAAGGGCATTTGAGGATTGTACTTCAAGTTCTTAAGGACAGACAACTCTATGCCAAGTTGTCGAAGTGCGAGTTCTGGCTGGAGGAGGTACAATTCCTTGGACATGTGATCGACAAGGATGGTGTCGCAGTAGATCCTGCAAAAGTAGAAGCTGTGGTCAAATGGGAAAGTCCTAAGACGGTAACCGAGATCCGAAGTTTTCTCGGACTAGCAGGATACTACAGAAGGTTCATCGAGGGATTTTCGAAGGTTGCGTTACCTCTGACGCAATTAACAAGGAAAGGAAAAGAGTACGAATGGACAGAAGAGTGTGAGACTAGTTTCCAAGAGCTGAAAGGGAGGCTAACTACATCTCCGGTACTAGTCTTGCCAAATCCATCAATGTCGTTCGATGTGTACTGTGACGCATCGTACCAAGGTTTGGGTTGTGTGCTTATGCAGGAAAGGAAGGTGGTAGCCTATGCTTCCAGACAGCTAAAAGTGCATGAACGAAATTACCCAACCCACGACCTAGAGTTGGTAGCAATAGTGTTTTCATTGAAGATATGGAGACACTATCTTTATGGCGCTAAATTCAGCGTGTTTAGCGACCATAAAAGTTTAAAGTATTTGTTCGACCAAAAGGAGTTAAACATGCGGCAAAGGAGATGGATGGAATTCATAAAGGATTATGAATTTGATCTATAGTACCACCCAGGAAAGGCCAACGTGGTGGCAGATGCATTGAGTCGGAAATCTTTGCATATGTCCGCTATGATGGTGAAGGAACTGGAACTGCTGGAACAGTTCAGGAATCTGAACCTGGAGGTGGAGTTATCCAGAGATAAGATAAGTTTAGGAATGATCACTATCACTAGTGATTTTCTGAACTTGATCTGGAAAAAGCAAGGAGAAGATCAGTACCTACAGGAAAAGAACCAGATGGTAGAAGAAGGAAGGACTTCAGAGTTCAAGAAAGGTACTGATGGAATCCTGAAGTTTGGAGACAGGATATGTGTGCCGAAGGATAGTGAAGTTAGGAACATGATCTTGGAAGAAGCACATAAGAGCAAACTGAGTTTTCATCCCGAATCTACAAAGATGTATCAGGACCTAAAGGGAATGTTTTGGTGGCCTGGGATGAAGAAGGAAGTAGCAGAATATGTCCAATCCTGTCTGGTGTGTCAAAAGGCAAAGATTGAACACCAGAAACCAGCAGGGTTATTACAATCACTGGATGTCCCAGAATGGAAATGGGATAGCATTGCAATGGATTTTGTTTCCGGACTACCAAGAACGCAAAAGAGATGCGATGCAGTTTGGGTAATCGTTGACAGGCTTACGAAATGTGCTCATTTCTTGCCGATCAACCAAAGGTATTCTTTGGAAAGATTAACCCAGATTTACATGAGAGAAGTGGTAAGATTACACGGGGTACCTTCGAGTATAATTTCAGACAGGGATCCGAGGTTTACTTCTAGGTTTTGGCAGAGTGTAAATGGTGCATTGGGGACGAAGCTCAGAATGAGTTCAGCTTATCATCCACAAACTGATGGTTAGTCTGAAAGGACGATTCAATCGTTGGAGGATCTTTTAAGAGCATATGTTTTGGAAAACACAGGAAGTTGGGACGAATTCCTTCCATTGATTGAATTCACATATAATAATAGTTTCCACTCGAGTATTGGCATGGCGCCATACGAGGCACTGTATGGACGGAAGTGTCGAACACCACTCTGTTGGTATGAAACCGGGGAAAATCAGTTGATAGGACCCGAGATGGTACAGCGAACGACGGAGCAAGTTAAGAAAATTCGGGAAAAGATGAAAGTTGCACGGGATCGGCAGAAGAGCTACAGTGACAAGAGGAGGAGACCTTTGGAGTTCCAGGAAGGCGACCATGTCTTTATGAGAGTCACTCCAAGAACTGGAATCGGCAGGGCAATCAAATCCAGAAAGCTTCCACCTAGATTCATTGGACCATTTCAAATTCTTCGCCGAACTGGTTCAGTTGCCTACCAAATTGCCTTACCTCCCAACCTATCCAATATTCACAATGTATTCCATGTATCCCAACTCAGAAAATATCATCCCGATCCATCACATGTGATAGAGCCCGAATCAATCCAGGTAGAGGATAACTTAGAATACGAAGCATTGCCTGTACGGATTGAAGACACGAGGGTGACAGAACTCCGCGGAAAGCAGATTCCCTTAGTCAAGGTCATATGGGATGCTACAACAGGAGATGCCACCTGTGAACGTGAAGAGGATATGCAGCAGCGGTATCCACATCTATTCTAAGGTACGTCGAATTTCGAGGACGAAATTCTTTTTAAGGGGGGTAGTAATGTAACACCCCGATTTTCTTAATCTTTTAATTAATCAGTAATTAATTAATTGTATTTTATTTGAGGGTCTAGAAACTTTAATAAATTATTCCGAGGCCATAGTCACGCTCTACGCTATCGTAGGAAGCTATGGTTAAGTTTTGGGTCGAAAACTCAGACGGAGCCCGGTCTGCGTTTTTCCTTGACAGTAGTGCTTTACTACTATCGAGACCTAATTTGGACCTGCGAACGAGACAGTTAGTCTTAGAATCACATTTCCTATATTTTCGAAAAAGTTCGTCCTGACATTCGAAAATGAAAATAATATTATTATATTCAGGCCGATAATCGTTCCAGGAGACGATTCGAGCTATCTTAGGGTTTTTCGAGAACCTTGAGCCAATGATTTTCATACTAGAGCTATGATAAATCATTTGGGGACTCCTACAAGTGTCGTGAGGATTTTCAAAATGTCGGGACGTGAAATGACCAAATTGCCCTTGGTTATTTTTACTAATTACCTTTTTACCCCTTTTACCTTTCTTAACTCTTAAGAAAACTCAAAGAAAATATCTTCACCCTCACTTTCTCTCTCCATAATTTCGAGCTCTCTCTCTCTCCTTATCACCTCCAACTTCTTCTTCTTCCTTCTTTCTTCTTCTTCTTCCTCCATTTCTCTTTTCTTCCTCCATTTTCACCTCCATTTTTCTTAAGCTTCCACAAGGATTTTTCAAGCAAGTTTGTGAAGCAAAGTTGCTCCTCTCATCATCCTCTATCACCTAGAAGGTATAAATTTCATCCTTGATCTCTCAATCTTTATTTTCACCATTTATTTTCATGAATTTCAATTTCTAGATCTAAACTTCAAAAATCTCTAGAAAATTGTAGAAAAATCATTTTGAGACCAAACCAATTCCTATGAGCTAGCATCATTCCCTACTATCATAATCCAAGAGCTTGTGATGAAATAAAATCTCTAGCCTATTTATCTTTTAGGGTCCGAATGGGTGGGTTTTTGGGAAAATGGGTTTTGTTCTTTGTTCTTGATTCCTCATGTGTCATCCCTTAATCATGTAATCCAAGTGATTGGGAGGCCAAATCACACTCTCACCTATTTTTCATGGTGAGGGCCGAAACCCTACTTTGATGGTTTAAGGGGTTTTGGTTCAAATTTTTGATAATTGATCATTGATTATGCATTAGGTATGCTTGAGGGTCATTGATCCAAGAGTTGGTAGAATTTCAATATCCCTAGCCTACTTAATTAATTAAGGACAGTAGCTAATCCTAGAGATTAGATAGATTATGGTTTCCTTATTTTAATTTCTGGTTGTGTTTTGTTGTATAGACTCGGACAGGATTCGAACATCCGACAGCGCACCCGACTGACAGCTGCGGAGTCGTAGCCGGAGCTGCTCGAGGGAATCACTAAGGTGGGGAGAAAGAACTCATATCGTCGGGAAGGCAAGCTAGTATAGAATATATATATCTGTGTAGGGAAACCCTAAAACCCTACTAGAGGTTGAGCCCTGGAAAAGTGCCTGGACCCTGGGTGTAGGTACTTTTGGGCTATCACCACTAAGTTGATGATATGACTATTGTAGTTTATTGAGGTTGATGTGTTGAATTGGTTATTTGATTATCTGTTGGTTTTATGTTGTTGAACTGCCTACGTGATGAATTGTTGTTTGACTTTATAATGATAGCTGTACTGGTAGAATTACTGTTGTAATGTTATTGTGATTTGATTGGTGGTTGAGTGTTGATGAGAGTATGGTGAGCGTTGATGTTGTTCGGGTTGATATCGTTGTGGTCCCGACCGTGGAGCTGTGGCTCGTAGACGCAAGGCGTCGTGATGCTGATGCTGAGGCGATGTTGATGATGATGTGATGTTGATGGTGATGATTGATGTTGACGTTGATGTGATGCGATGTGTCGTGGTCGTGGACGAGTGTTTAGGCGTGAGGTTCCGATATCAACCTGCGATGGATGTTTGTTGCATTTTCATAACATTTCATACCACAGCATTTGGTCCCAAAGGGGGATGTCCAATTGGGGACGTTACGTAAAATCCCGAGGCGGGATATGATGTGATGTGATGTGATGTGATCCCGACGGGGATGTCCAATTGGGGACGTGATGTATCGGCCGACATGCATATAGGGAAGACAGCATATACATAGGGATTAGTATCCCTCCCATAGGCTTATTCGAGAGAATGATATTTGAGATGATTGATTGGTGACTTAAGAGATGGATGAAGTTGTGCTATATATGTTATCTGTGTTGTGTGATGTATATATATATCCTGTACTGATGCCCCTCTCCCATATTGATGATATATGTTTCTTATCTCCCGCTATTTTCTGTATGTGTTGCTCATATTTTATGGGAAGACCCCGAGGAGGAACTAGTTGCTCAAGAGCTGGACGGCATTCCTTACGAACCTGACGCTGGAGGACGTGCCACCGACCCTAGCCTCGAGAGGTTGGGCAATGATAGTGGCTAGCCGGAGAGCTGTCTCTTGGCTTAGTTATGTATTTTGATTTCAGTCTGTACTGATGTACACTTATTTAGTACTTTATTACTGTAGCCCTACTGATGGGGCAATGTTGTATATGATATATTTCTTTATATTTTAAGCTGTGTACTCTGAAGCGTAGCGTGCCGTTTATTGTTTTGCTTCCGCGCTCAATTTTCCGCTTCGCTTCGTTTTAATAAGGCGCGCTAACGTTTATTATGCGATTAAGATTAGTTAATATTTTGGGTTCTACTGATGGGACGGCGGGTCGTCTCAGGCTGCCTCCTAACTTAAACTCCAACTTAGTTGTGCTAATACCGAAGTTCAAAAGAGCTGATAAAATTGAAAATTATAAACCTATTGCCTTGGCTAGTTTTCAGTTTAAAATTATTACCTGTAACGCCCCGATTTTCACGCTTTCTAATTCTTTAGTATTTTAATGTCTTTATTTTATTTGAGGTCTTAGGAATAGAAATAAAATATTCCGAGACCACAGTTATGCTCGACGATATCGTAGAAAGCTACGATTAAGTTTTGAGTCGAAAACTCAAACGGAGTCCGGTCTGCGTTTTTACACTGACAGTATGATTTTACTGCTCAGAAGACCTCAGATGGACCCGTGAACGAGACAGTAAGTCTTAGAATTCGATTATCTACGTTTTGGTTAAATTTCGTAAAAATTTCAGAAAAATAACTTCCTGACCTTCGTTCGGGCGGAATCCTCAATCGGGTGACGAACGGAGCCACATATGTATTTACCGGGACTCGCCAATAAATAATCTTGATATCACATCATCCCAGGACACTTGGGATAGTATGCCAGAGTCGTTGTGACGTTCGGAAATATCTGGACGCAAAATGACCAAAATGCCCCTAACCTTAGTCTTTTACACTTTTACCATTATACCCTTTTGGCAAATGACCTTTTTACCCTTAAGTGAACTTTTAAGAGGCTGAACTCAGCCCCTCACTTCATCATTTTCGCACAGCCCCTCACACCATAGAGTTCCATAGTTGCTCTTGAGAGAAAACTCCATTTTCACCTAGAAAAGCTTGAGTTTTTGTTGGATTCACTTGATTCCTTGAGCAATCTTTCTTCATTTCAAGGTAAGATCACTTCTATGATCTCTTAGCTTCTTGAATCTTTCTTTATTTCAAGATCAATCTTCATTTTCATGAAAAGAAAATTCTTAGATCCAAAACTTTGAAAATCCATAGGAAATTGTAGAAAAATCCTTTTGAGGTAAGACCAAGTTCTTTAAACTCACATCATCAATCTCTACCTAAACCTAAGAGCTTATGATTCAACTCTCATCATAGCTCAAAAAGCATTTTTGGCCGAACCCTTTTGGAAGATGATGAATAGTGTTTTCATCAAGTTTTGATTTTTAACACTTGATTTCATCCTTAGCTTTCCTAATGCTTTTGAATCCATGAAATGGAAAACCAAAACCAATTCCTAACCTTTTTAACCTAGGGTGGCCGAAATCCTCTTTGTTAGGATAGTTGAGATTGGTTTTGATGGTTGTTTAATGTTGGTTGTTGTGTTGTTGTAGTTGTTGACGATTATCAGGAGATTCACAAACCGATCAACCGACTTTGATCCGGGAATCTACTCATCAACAGGTATGGGGAGAAGAACCTCATCACACCAAGATGGTGGTAGTGAGAATGGTTGTTTAATTTTATGTGTGGGTGAAACCCTTTAGTTTGGGTACACTTTTATATGTTAAGTTTTGTTAAGTTCTCTTGGAGAACAAGATTGTCATGATGAGTTTATGCTTGAGTATGTTGTAGTGTGCTTTAGCATATGTTGATGATGATATGATTGAATGAAAATCATTTCCATGTATGTTGAAAAACCTACTTTGATCACTAGATCAAGTATGGACTTTTATGGTTTGATTATGAGACCATGATGTGTGATGGACTTGGATGTTTGATTATGATGTAGAAATGTGTATTGTGGCTTATCATAATTGTATGAGCTTTTGAGCTACATGTGCTTTGTTAGTGAAGTGAAGTCTCCATTTTCTTTGGAGTAGGCTTGTGGCCTTAGTAAGAGGAAAATATAAGAACATATGTTGTTCTTGTTTTGGTAAAGTGTTGATGCAACAAAACATGATTTCATAACCTATGTTTTCGAAGAGAAACAAAAGTGATTTTGATCCAAAGATCAAATGAAGTTTTCACCTCTAAAGTGTGTCACCAAAGTTGGGAAATGTCTTTTCTTTAGCCATAGGTTTTTAATCAAACTAAGTGTTTCAAAAGAAGAAATAATGAAGGAGTTAGGGAAAATGAAAAACAGGGCACTCGCCCCGCGAACCCCGTCTCGCCTCGCGAGACAGAGGGAAGATAAGGCATTCGCCAGGCTAACCTTGCCTCGCCTCGCGAGACAGTGGACTAGCCCGAGCAGCAAAGATGCAGCTCCTCGGCCTCGCGTCGCGAAGTCGTCTCGCCTCGCGAACCGCCTAAGCAGCAAAGATGCAACTTCTCGGCCTCGCGTAGCGAAGTAGTTCTCGCCCCGCGAACTGCCTAAGTAGTGAAGATGCAACTTCTCTGCCTCGCGTCGCGATATAACGCTCGCCTCGCGGAGCAGAAAGACTGTCTAAGAAGTAAAGATGACTTCTCTGCCTCGCGTCGCGACCCAATCCTCGCCTCGCGAAGCAGAAGGACTTTCCTAGCAGTAAAGAAAACTTCTCAGCCTCGCGTCGCGACATATACCTTCGCCTCGCGAGAAATGGTTTGTTTATAAAGAGTGTATTTCAACTCAAACTGTAAAGTTTTACGCTTTAAAAACCTAAGTTAAGTAATTGACTTAGAGTTGAAGACAAGGGATAATTAAGTGTAATATGTGGTGAAACAAGACCATATACTATACCATTGATGAGTTAGTACATCAATGACTTCATAAGACATAATCACAAACATGAAACGTTTTGGGTTTTGAAACAGTAGTTCGATGACGGACCGGTGATTCGGACCCCGATCAGTCGTTCAATTGTTTCAGTCTTGTGATGACTCGATCCCGGAGGAATCACGAGATTTTTCCGGTGGATAAAGGTTTTGTTTTCAAAAGACACGTATAGTTCCTAAGGAAGAGAACCTTAGTAGACTTCGAGGTTTATGCGGGGGATATACATTGCTTGATCGCATCTGCTTTGTGTAAGCATTGGCATTTCATTTGCATAGTTGTAAGGCCTTGAGCCTAGGAGTTGAGCTTACACCTTGATGCGGGTGCGAATCTTACGGTGACGATCTTCAATGGTCTTTTTGGAGGTATCAGGGTTGGAAGGGCTGACATGTGACCAGTTGGTAGCTCTTCTGTGTCGTGGCGAATCCGTGCAATACACTGATATCCTCTACTAGATGCCGTACTTTTCATGTTTGGTCGAGAGTGTTACCGTAAAGCCAGATACGTGCACGTTACGAATGTTGTAGCATCTTGCTCATGGCTGGCAGAAACCGGAACATGTCCTCCCATTCACTCTCTCCGACGTTTTGTTAGCTCCATGGAGTAGGGGTCAGAGTAGTACCCAGTGACATTGACATTGAGTCATCTACATTGCATTGCATTGCATAGCTATTTATGTTTACATTTTCTGTTATACATCATTGTACTGTTTAAGAATACCTTATTTTATGCTGTTAACTGCTTAAAATGATATTATGCTGTCAACTGTTTTGACATTGAGAATTTTAGTAAGCATGTTGGGTACGCTGTTACCCGGTGAGTCGTCCCGTTTTTACTATTGCTGTTTTGCTGTGTTGATGAACGGGAATCTCACCCATATCTGTATGTTTTCTGTTGGTACTTGCTGTTGCTGTTTGAACAGATGGACGTGACGATGGTTCAGTCCAGTAGTTCCTTTGCGCCGGAGGAGGACTCTTTTTGTGGTTTAGTTTTGTTGTCGGCCAGACTATGTTAGTTTGTATAGTACCTTTTGGGAGCTACGACTCCTAGTACTTATTGTATCAGTTATACATTAGACTTATGTCTGTATATAGTATTATTCCTTTTTCTGTTTATGTCCCTGTATTTATTATGCATATTGTTCTAGAAATGTATAGCGAACCTAAGTTCGTTATTAGTATTATTTACCTTTGCTAAATCCCATTGCATCTTGTGAAAAGAAAAAAAAAAAAGAAAATCGTATTTTCCGCATTAAGAAATATTTTCGGCCTTATAAACGTTCGGGAATGTGACACTCGGGAAAGGGTGTTGCATTACCAAGGTGTTGGCGGATATATTGGCTTCCATTGCTCCAAAGCTCATATCTGGTTAGCAGAGGGGTTTTATACAGGGAAGGAATATTGCTGATTGCATTTGTATCACTTCTGAGGCTATTAATATGCTCGATAACAAAAAATTTGGTGGCAAAATAGCTCTGAAGTTTGATATCAAGAAAGCATTTGATACTCTTGATTGGAAGTTTTTATTGAAAGTTCCTCTCAGCTTTTGGCGCTAACAAATCCTTTTGTCATTGGATTGAGGTTATTCTTGCTTCTGCTAAGTTATCTTTCTCTGTCAATGGTCATGCTGCTGGTTTCCTTGCTTGTAAAAGGGGTGTGAGGCAAGGTAATCCTTTATCTCCTCTGTTTTTTTTTGTCTAGTTGAGGATGTTCTTTGTAGGGGCATTTCTTTGTTGGTTGAATCGGGTTTGCTGCTGCTTATGTCTGGCCCTAGAAACTTTCAAACTCTTTGTCATGTATTATATGCTGATGATATCATGGTGTTTTGTAAAGGTACTAAGAAGAATTTAAAGGCTTTGATGTCTCTCTTTCAAGAATATGAGGAAGCATCTAGTCAGTTTTTGAGTTTGGAAAAATGTAAATTCTATGTCTTCTGCTAGAATTCAGATTTTGACTAGATTACTTGGTTTCTCTCATGGGCAAATTCCTTTCAATTACTTAAGGGTTCTTATATTTAAATGGAAGTCAAAGTCCATTTATCTTTATCCTATTGCTGATAAAATCAAGTCTAAGCTTGCTGTTTGGAAAGGATCTTTATTATCAATCATGGGGAGAGTGAGTTAGTTAAGTCTATTATTCATGGTATGCTAGTTTATAGCTTTCATATTTATGCTTGGCCTGTCTCATTGTTAAAAGCTGTTGATCAATGGATAAGGAACTTCATTTGGTCTGGTGATATTAACACTAAAAAGGTAGTTACAGTGGCTTGGAGAAAGGTGTGCACTCCTTCATTGGAAGGTGGTCTTGATTTGAGATCTCTTAGGGCTATAAATAACGCCGCTATGCTTAAGCTTGGATTTGAGTTGATTTCCTCTGATAAGCAGTGGGTTGACCTTGCTAAAGATAGGTTCTACAAGCATAACTCTCCTATTTGTCATTACATAAAGTTTTCTATCTGGTCTAGATTAAGACAATTTATCAACACTGCTATTGAAGAAAGTTCTTGATTAATTGGTGATGGATCTACAATTAGTTTTTGGAAGGATAAATGGCTGTCGCAACCATTAGTGGATCTCCTGCATATTCCCTCAATGGTTCATTGTAATATCCCAAGAATTAAATAAAAGTATAAAAGACTTAAACCTTAGCAAATAAAAGTTAATAAAGTGTTAGGGAGGCCTAGAATAGTTGACTTTGAACTTTAAGGGTAGTGAGTTGACCAAATGAAGAAAAAAGAGAAGTTTTACGTTGAAATCTGTCACAGTAGTGTTGGCATGCCCGTGCTCCCATTTGGCACGCCCGTATTGGATATAGCACGGTTTGAGCTGAGCCTTGCTACCTGTTAGCTTGGCCATGTCGGAAAATGGACAAATTTGACGCTGTTTGGCACGCCCGTGCTAATGTTGGCAAGCCCGTGCCAAAAGGGAGCATTGTCTGAGCAGCACTGTGCTACCTGTTAGCAAGCCAGTGTCGAAAAACTCGCAAACTTTGACGCTGATTGGCAAGGTTGTGCCAAACGAGAGCACGCTCGTGCTCTATGTCAGATGCGTTAAAAAATAAGATTTTTAAATAGAGAACAGTGCAACACTATATATACACCATTATAACACCCTAGTGCGGCTAGAAACCCTATTTGCAACCTAAAACACAGTTTTGCTTGCCCTTGAGGATTGAAGAACGTGGAGGAGACGGTTCTAGAGTAGAAGGAGCCTAGAGGAGGAAGAAAGGGAAAGATTCTTAACGAGTTTCTTGGTGCGTTCGTGACCAAACGCTTGGAGCTTCTTGGAGGTATTCAAGAGGTGAGTAGAAATGCTCTTTCTCACCCTTTCCATGGTGCAAATCGTATTGGGGTTTGGGTTATGCTTTCAAAAATATGTTTTTGGAAAATAATCCCGTGTTTGGTCAAATCCTGATTTTATAAATTTGGGGGTTTTCCTTCTAAGGTATTTCTGTTGTCAATTAAATGTTTATTATTGAGATTGAAGCTATGATATGAATGATGTGTACATGATTTGGTTTATTGACATGCTATATTTGACTATATGATGATATTGGGGTTTATAGCATGATTCAATAACTATAAATGTGATGTTTGCTATTTGCTGCAATACCGCCTATGATAGGGTTATTGAAAGTAATACTGCCAATGAATTGCGGTGTCGAAATATGAAATATCGCCACAATGGGGTATCGAAAGCAACATCGCCACACGTTGAGATGTCGAAATGAGTAATACCACCAGTGTATAATGGTTGGTATCGAAAAGAGTAATGTCATTGAAGAAAAGGTGACATCGAAATACCTTCATGAGTAAGGTAGGCAATGAAACGCCATTGTTATGTGCTATTTGGAAGTCATATGACATATGAGGATATTGAGATTATATGATACATGAGAAATTGTTATGATTGATTATGATGTGCTGCTAAATGTTAATTATCTTTATTAGTGTATATGATTATTAATTAATTATTTTGAAACTAGCGGGTACCATGGTTAGTTTTTCCGGTTACCGCGCCGGTTGAAAACAACGCTTTTGTGAAAACATTTTATAACTTTATTTCTATTCATTGAGATTATAAATCTCATTAGTAGTGTTGTTTTCAGAGTTTGAGGATGACCCTGTTGAGCAGCCAGACGCTTGAAGATTATATTCTAGTAACAGCTTGGGTTAGTTTGCATGGCATATGCCAGGAAGATTCTTATTATCGTTTATTTATTTATTTATGCGAGTTGTAATAGACGCCCAGTTTTGTGGTTTAAAACTTATTATGTATTTTCGTTTATTGGGTTGGTATAAACAATTATTTTGGATTATTATTATATTATGAATTTATTTAGTATTTATTTAAGAAATTTTTTAATTACCTTGTTTTATCTAAATTATTATCTTGGGTTACTAATGTAACGAGGGACGTTACATTTTTGGTATCAGAGCAGTTCAATCCTAAATTAGACTGTGGTATTGGGTTGTTTTTCAGAAATCAAATATGGCGCATAGGACTGTTTGCTAGAGTTATATATGCTGCATGCTATTCTTTGAGATATTGGACCTGATCAACTCAATGTTTGATTGGTGGTGTGCAGGTTTATGACTACTAACAGGCTTGGGGCACATTTAAGAAAATTTTTAATTACCTTGTTTTATTTAAATTATTATCTTGGGTTACTAATGTAACGAGGGGCATTACATTCATCCTCTCTTAAATGCTACTGTGAATGATTTTCTTGCAAATAAATCCTGGATTATACCATCTGAGTTCAGTTCTCATTTCCCTTGGTTAGTTGCTGATATTCAGCAGATTCATATCCCTATTTTTGATAGTAAAGACTATGTGATTTGGAATGATTCTAGTGATAGCAGTTTGACCTTTAAAAGGGCATATCAATTTCTAAATCCAGCTAAGCAGTCTTGGGGTCATCCTATTTGGAAGAGTTGCATTCCCCTTTTAAAATCCTTCATTTTCTGGAGGCTCTTACATAACAGAATGCCAACTGATGAATATCTTAAGCAGAGGGGTTGTTCTGTGGTCTTCATGTACAGTCTTTGTCATGAGCCGGTTCAAATTTGTTTGCATCTGTTTCTGGATTAAAGCTTCGATTCTAAGTTATGGAATTGACTTAATTCTGTTCTTCATAAACCAATTGACTCTTCTTCCTATGTTGTTGTTCTTTCTGTTTTGGAGCATCCTTGGAGTGATTAGGTTAAAGACTTGATTTTAGCTACAATAATTAATGTTATATGCACCATTTGGTACTGCAGGAATCAACTAAGGTTTCATGATTCTCCTGTTTCAGTTTTTTCAGCAATCAACATGGTTATATCTGCTGTATCCCTCGTTGCTAGTCATTCTTCAGGTCGCATGTATTCTTCAATTATGGAGCTTTATATTTTGAAAGCTTTTCATGCAGATTGTCATGCAAGCAAGGCTCCCCATATTAAGCAGGTGATTTGGTTCCCACCAATTTGTTCCTGGATTAAGTGTAACATAGATGGAGCTGCTAGGGGAAATCCAGGGTTGGTAGCCTGTGGTGGTATCTTCAAGGATAGTAGTGCAGCCATTCTTGGTTGCTTTGTTTCTTTTATTAGTGTTCCATCTTCCCTATGTGCAGAGTTGATGGCTACTATGGAAGCAATTGAAATTGCTAAGGATAGGGGCTGGAGGAAGCTTTGGTTAGAATGTGACTCCTTTCTTGCAGTGCAAGCCTTTTCTAATTTCTCTTTGGTTCCTCTGAAGCTTCTTAATAGGTGGAGGAATTGTCTCCTAATATGTAATGGTTTACAGTTCTGTGTTTCTCATATACATAAAGAAGGGAATCATTGTGCTGATAAGCTAGCTAACTATGGTATTATACATAGAGGTTTTACTTGGTGGGATTGACCACCTTCTTTTATTAGGGAGAACGTTTACCGTGATAGGATGGGCCTCCCTAATTATAGATTTCGTTGATCTTTTTCTCACATGGGTTTTGGTTGATGTCCCCCCATGTTTTTGTATTCTTTCATTTTTTTAATAATATTTTGGTGTGCTGCAGATGATTGTTAGAGGTTGTGCCAACCTAGTTAGGATTACTTCCCTTATAGTGATGCCTCTGCATGCTAATAGATTCATTTAAAAATAAAGCTTTGACACTTCAATGTTCTTCCTTTCTTCAACGGAGGGAAAGAGTGGTTCTGAAGAGCATTTAATGCAACGGTCCGTTGAGACTAATAACTTGTTCATAGTCTTTTGAAAAGCGCACTAGGTTATCAGAGAGCTGGCAGTAGAACTAACACTTTTATGTTATA
Source organism: Ammopiptanthus mongolicus (assembly GCA_039655645.1). Taxonomy (NCBI): domain Eukaryota; kingdom Viridiplantae; phylum Streptophyta; class Magnoliopsida; order Fabales; family Fabaceae; genus Ammopiptanthus; species Ammopiptanthus mongolicus. The sequence goes on along the minus strand of CM077349.1, from coordinate 25,836,456 downwards.
ACCGAAAATTGTCGTTTGTCTTTCCTTCTTCAGTAGAGTCAACTTAGTTGAACAACTACGTGTCAGGAACAAATATGCGTTTATACGTTTGAGGGTACTATGTTTCATAGAGTAATTTTACATGAAATACAATATTTTGAATATTGTTTTTTACAATTACGCGCTTAAAACATAGTCCAATAAACAGAATAAATAAATAAACTAATTTGACGTAAAACAAAAACGCTTTGAGTGACTAGATGAGTCGTTGGACTCACGCTTGTTTGCTTTTACATAGAACTGTCAATGTGAGCCCTGACTCATGAGCCAAACCGGGTCATGGGCCAAACGGGTTAAGAAAAACACGGCTCACCAGTACCCCAGGTTGACTGGACCCGGCTCACATAACCCACAGGTTAAGGAGAGCCAATCCGGGGAGAACCAATCTTCATGCTCAAAGAAAATAAGAAATCAGTCTCACTCTCTCACTGTGCAAAGATCGAACCCTAGCCGTCAGCCCTCACCTTCGCCGTTCGCATTCACGCTCGCGCCACCGTTGTTCAAGTTCACGTGCACGCTTGCGCCGTCACTGTTCGTGTTCACGTTCACACTCGTCCAAGTCCACATTCGTCGTCCTCGTGATCCAGTACCAATCCTCTGCTCATCTTCGCTGACGTCGTGGTCCAGCCGTCCAAGTCCAGATCTGCCACACCGCTCGCCTCTAGGTTGTCCGCCCTGCTCGTCGGAAGGTACCATCCCTTCTTCCCTTTCACTTTTTTTTTTCCAGTTTCATTGTTTGTTTGTTTTTCCTTCTCCTTGATCCTCCCTTCTTCCGTCACCTCTATCCTACTACTCCCTAGTCCCTAGAACTCATTGTTTGTTCTTGTTTTTTTTTGTTCTTTACATTGTTTTTTCAGTTTCATTATTGGCTGATTTGTGGTTTCTGCAGTTCTGCTCTTTATTTTTATATTTTTTTTGGATTTGGCTATTTTTCGGTGTGTTCAAATCGTCAGTATTGTGTGCTAATTTGTGGCTATTTCTGGTCTGCATTGTGTGCATTAGTTTCATTTTTTTTTTGTGTAAAATACTTTTTGTAATCTGCTTGCTATTGTGTGCATCATTTGTAGGTTGTATTTGCATCATGGAATCTCATACTATACATGCAAGTATCAATATGAATTGCATTGATGATGAGTTTAGAATTATGGAAGAACCTGCATCTAATCCAATTATGAATGAGAGCGGTGAGGGTGAAAAAAAGAGTAAGAAGGCTAAGACCACTACTTCTGATGTTTGGAAACATTTTACAAAAATTGGTGTGAAAGATGGCGAAGAAAAGGCCAAATGTAATGGGTGTAGGATAGAGTATGTAATTGGTGGGACTAAAATAGGGACTTCAACATTGTTGTGTCATATGAAAAGGTGCAAACTTATCCCTAAATATCAAGATGTGGCTAGAATGATAATTGATCATGCGGGTAAGTTGAGGGTTAGGGAACTTGACCATAAACGTTTACGCGAGGTTATTTCAATGGTTATTATTGAACATGGCTTGCCATTTTCATTTGTTGAATATAAATAGATGAGGGAACTATTTTCATTGTTAAATCCAGATGCGAAGTATTTGAGTAGGAATACAGCAGTGGCTGATATGTGAAAATTTCATCTTGAACAAAAAAATAAATTGAAAAGTACAATAGATGTCAAAATCGAATTTGTTTGACCTCTGATTGTTGGACCTCTTTTACTCAAGAGGGGTATATTTGTTTGACAACACATTTTGTGGACAATAATTGGAAGTTGAGGTGTAAGATTCTTACCTTTTGTAAATTGGAGCCCCAACATACTGGTCATGATTTGGCAAACAAAGTGTTTGAGTGCTTGACTGAGTGGGGAATTGATACAAAAATATTTTCCATCACTTTGGACAATGCTAGTGCCAATGATTGTATGCAAGATATTTTGGCTGAGCAATTAAGATTGCAAAACAATTTGTTGTGTGACGAAGAATTTTTCCATGTAAGATGCAGTGCCCATATCTTTAACCTTATAGTTCAAGAGGGCTTAAAGGTGGCTAGTGGTGCTTTGCACAAGATTAGAGAGAGTATAAAATATGTGAAATCATTGGAGGTAAGAAAGATATAATTTATAGAATGTATTGTTAAAGTGAGGGGAGTCAATACTAAGGTGGGCTTGAGGTTGGATGTGCCTACCAGATCGAATTCCACTTTTATTATGCTTGAAAATGCTCTTAGGTATCGTTGTGATTTTGGAAGTTTCACAATTCGTGATAGAAACTACAAATTTTGTCCATCACCTAATGACTGAAAAAGAGCCGAGAGGATATGTGAATTCTTGAGGCCATTTTATAAGATAACTAACTTGTTTTCAGGTAAATCTTATCCAACCTCTAATGTATATTTCATGCAAGTATGGAAAATTGAATGTTTGTTACAAGATATTATCAAAAGTGATGATCCAGTAATGAAAGACATGGCACAAAGGATGATGGGAAAATTTAGCAAGTATTGGAATGACTATAGTGTGATTCTTTCAATTGCTATGATTCTTGACCCAAGGATGAAAATGGAAGCACTTCGGTTCTGTTTGACAAAGCTTGATCCTTCTACTTGTGATGACAAAATTAATTATATAAAGGCCAAGATGTAGAATCTCTTTGATGAATATGTGAATGCAAGGTCAGGTTCATCAGCTGCATCAAGTTCCCATATTGGTCTTCCAATTGAAGAAGAATCCAATATTGATGAATTGCCCGTGTCAGATATATAATGTAAGTTGAATATTTTTTTATAATTATTTTTCATTATTACTTATTCTTTCCTATTGGTTAATTCGTTTTATTGTTTGTATAATGTTTTAGGAATATGCCAATTATAGGAGCCAAAGTCTTAATGTGTCGTAATGTCTTAGTTGGATAATTATTTGAGTGAGATGCCAATTGATCTAAAGCTTGCTCATAAGTTAGATATGTTGACCTATTGGAAGGACCGCCAAGAATGTTGTAACATCCTTGTTTTCGATAACCCTAATTAAGATGGATAATCTTGATCGGGTCTTCGCTTAGGTGTGTGGTGGGTTGGGTGGGTTATAAGTGTGGTTGGATGTGTAGGACTAGGCTTGAATCAAGTTGGAAGTGCTTAAGGCGTAACACGAGAAATAGGGGAGGCTAGAGGGTTGGAGGTCCCTTCCCAGCTGAGCAGAGCGCTCAAGTGTGGGAGGACCCCACGCTCAAGCGTGGCAACGCTTGGACGTTGGGAGCTTGTACGCTCAAGCGGTTTGAGTGCGTTGCTAGCTATTCTGAGTTTTGACGGGTGTGGGACACGTGGCAGGCCCTGAAGAAGGCGGTGTGGACGAGTTTCCACGCTCAAGCGTGGAGAGAGCCAATGCTAGAGTGTGGGAACGCTCAAGCATTGGGAAATTAAGTGCACGCTTTAGCGTGCTAAGTAATTGAGTTAAATGTCTAAGTTTCATTTCATTTTCATTTCACACGAAACATTGGTAAAGTTCTCTTCTTCTTTGACCTGAGAGAGTCCAGAGAGCTCTTGAGAGTTCCTTGAGTGATTATAACCTATTCGTTCATCGAAACTCTCTTTCGACTACATGTTCGTGCTCGTAGCTTCAGATTCGCCTAAGGTGTGGCTTTGGTTTTGAGCTTCTTAGAGGTAAGCCTAAGTGCCGACATCGTCGACCCAAAGTTCTTTTTGGTATTTGTCTTAGTTGATATTATTTTCTTACTCCTACTCCAACCTAATGATGTTTTGCTAACACATTAGGGCGTTAACGGGTGTTTTTGTTCGAGTAATTGTTCGAGGAGTCGCACGAAGACCCGTCATTGAAGGCAGCTTTGAGGAACATCCATTGTTGATGAGTTTTCCCTTGATTGTTGTGGCTGCCACTTGCTTCCTTTGATTCATCCTTATTCGATCGTTTATTGTTGGTTTTGTTATTGTTTCTGAGTTTTTGGTTTTTTTTGGACCCCATGCATGTGCTCGGGGCGATTGTTGGCCCAACGTGCATATCGCGGGTACCTTTGGCAGTGTTGGGGAGCCGCGTGTTGAGCCCGTGGGGGTCATGATAATGTTCATTGATCTCGTGGGATCGAGGGTCAAGGCTGTCAGTGGATACGGGAGCATATCGGGACGAATTGCCAAGTGAGGAGGAAGAAACCACAAATATCTGGGAATCGTAGGTGTAGTATATAATTGTTAACATGGGTAGGGATCCTCAAACACTACTAGTGGTTGAGTAACCGCCAATACCTAACTCACATTGGGGACTACTGGGTTGTGGTACCAATGCAATTTTAGGCATTGTGGGTTTATTGTCGTTAGGCCGATTGGTGCTATCTGTTGATCGAGGATGTATGTCCATTTATGGTAATTGAGAACATGACTAAAGGATGTCGTACATGATAATATGCTCAATGAGGTGCTTGTTGTGATAACATGCTTAATTGCTATTTTGGTATGCCTGCAATAATGATATGCTGCATGCTATGCCTATTGATATGATTGTGATTGTCGTTATCTTGGTTGGCTATGGGGACGGTTAGTGTGATGTTAGAAGGATAGAGTGGTTGGTGTTATTGGATTCGTAGTTGATGTTATAAGCCAGTTGATCTAAGTTGAAGGTGGCTCTCCTAGTTGGAGAGTGATATCCTCACAGTTGGAGGATGTGGACCTTGAGACGTTGGTTAAGTTGTTGTTAAGACGTTGTCGAGATGATGGGTGCATGATCATAGCATTTGCATTGTTGTGGTGAAAGCCGTATGCGCAACTGCAACAACAGTTTGAGTGGTTGTCACACGAGGTTGGTGTTCGATGTGGACACTCTGGGGCGACCAAGGCGGTTGAACTCACAGTTGGAGGGATGCAGGTGCTTTCTCACAGTTGGAGAACTTCTCGGGTCTTCTCACAGTTGGAGGGGCTTGGGGAGGTAGTGCTCCTCGCTGTTGAAGGAATCACTATTGCACTGTCTTGGAAACTCAGGAGGCGGTTCCTTGAACGTCCGACTCGATGTCCTCACAGTTGGAGGAGCCATTCTTACCTGGTGAACATCCACCCTCGCAGTTGGAGATAGGATTGTCATTCCTCGCAGTTGGAGGTTGATTGTTGTATTCCCATGGTAAGAGTGCGCGATGCAGAATTGGCCAATCATTTAGACTCGGTTGTGCATTTAGAGTAAGCAGTCATCCCTAATTATGATAACCTGGAGGTTGACAGTTGTGGTGAACTTGAGAGATGGATGTGTTTGCTAGTTGTGCTTGCTGTTGTGTATGTTGACGTCTTATATGCTACGTAATCACCATTTGCATGATATTGTAGCATTTCTTACCGCCTGTGCATGCTTCCCTATGTTTTACATGTATGTCGTTGTTCGGGTCGTGATCCGAAGACGGAAGTGTTGGTGAACTTGCAGGAGTGTTGCAGTTGGTGAAGCTAAACCGAGGAGGAATCTTGTAACACCCCGTTTTTCGTATGAGTGTGTAAATGTTGCTATAATTATATGTATTATTATTATTATCGTTATTATTAGTATAATATTTGACAATATGCTTGTTTACATCGTCGCTGCATTTTATAAGTATCTATATGAATGTATATTTATGTGTGTATATTTTAAGTGATAACATGCACGCTTATGTTTGTATGATTTTAATTGTGTTTACATTTTAATATTAAAATGTTGTTGTTGTTGTTGTTATTATTATTATTATTATTATTATTATTATTATTATTATTTATATAATATGTAATTGATTCTTGTTGATATGTAAATGATTTATATTAATTATGCTTATATTAATATACGATTGACTGTATTAATAGATAATTGTGCGTAGTTATATTTATATTATTAATTATTAATTATACTGCATGTATTAATACATGATCCTATCTATATGAATATATAATTCGTTATATTAGTATGTAAGTATGTGATCTCGTGTGCTTATATGTGGTCTTGTATGGACTAATATGATATTTGTAATTAATGTGTGACCGTATATTTATTTACATGTCATCAATTATATATATGTTTATATTATTAACACTGGATCACTTGTATTAATGCACAATAGAATTATATTAATATACGACTATCTGTATAAATATTTAGATCATGATTATATTAATATAAGATATTTATATTTATGATAATTGTAGTTGTGTTGGTATAAGATCAATTAGATGTCATAAAGATTCAATCATTGAATAGATAAGGTTATCTTATTTTAATCTCCTACAAAATCCTATCTTGAAACAACTATCTTTTTAATACTGAACTTATATCGTATTTTTGACCCTGTTAGAGTCTGAATTAGGAATAGATCGCGAAACATGATTTTGTAGAAAACTCTATTAGCTTTCCAACGCCACCAAGAACACCTAAATCAGACACTCGTAGCTCAAGTTAGGGCCAAACCAGTAAGCACGCATTTTAGGCTCTTTGGTTAGCCTGTTTCGCTCCAATCCTTTTTATACCTCTTTTGCTCGACCTAAAACTCATAGCCGTCTTTCCTAGAGTTAGAAACAACCATCTTTTACCATTCTCTTGGGTTCCCATTGAATTCTTGACGTCCCCAATCCTTGTTTGGGTGTTCTTCGTCAAGAACACATCCTTGTGGCCTTTGTTGTTGCGTTTGGGGTTAAGCTACTAGCTTAGTGTTACTTTGAGGTAAGGTAACCAACCATGTTCATCCTTTCTTGGAACCCCTTGAGTTAATGTTGAACCGTTTTGTCTCTGTCAAACCAAACTTTATTGTTCATGCGCCAGTGTTGTGAACGACTGCTAGCAGATTAGTTTCCCAGGGATCTAATCAAGGTATGTGCATAACCCTTGTGTTAATTCCCTTCCCTTTCTTTGTTTGGGAATTAACTACCTTTGTCCTTTCTTTCTGTTCTTGGTCAAAGCTCGCTGAACCTGTTGAACCCGTTTGGAGGAGTCATGCTTGGACTTCGCTTTTGTTGGCTCATAGGCTGGTATCATCACACCAGGTATGGGGAGAAGGGATTAGTATAACATATAGGTTCTAGGGTAGCGTAAGATGAGGGTTAACCCATGACCCTATTTGTGTGCTATATGCCTTAATTGCCATATGAAGTCGTTGTGGTTGTTTATACATGTTGCTAATTGTTTAAATGGTTTGTTTGGTCTTCGCATGACGTTTATGATGTTGTTTATGATGATGATATGCCATGATTGTATGAGTTGGTGTGTTGGAACTGCTAGTAAATCTATGTTAATAAAAGACATAGGGATATTAGCGCTAAGCCTGAAACTAGGATTAGTCCAATTGATGTTCATAAACATGAAGATATGGATTGAGGTTTAGATATTTAAGATTAAGTTATAAATTGAATAAATATATGACTTGAGGTTTAAATATTAAGATTAAGTTATAATCTTAATAAGATTGTGGTTTAGAAATTAAGATTAAGTTATAATCTTAATAAATATATGACTTGAGGTTTAAATATTAAGATTAATTTATAATCTTAATAACATATGAATTGTGGTTTATATATTAAGATTAAGTCTTAATCTTACTAACTATAAGACTTGAGGTTTAAATATTAAGATTAAGTTATTATCTTAATAAGATATGAATTGTGGTTTAGATATTAAGATTAAGTTACAATCTTAATAAATATATGACTTGAGGTTTGAATATTAGGATTAAGTTATAATCTTAATAAAATATAGGTTTAGATATTAAGATTAAGTATAATACTTAATAAAGATAATGTTAAGTTAAGACTTAACAAAGAGAACAATTAATAAGACGATGGTGTTATTGGTAACGATGTACTGTTACCGATGTTGTTGGTTAAATCATTCTTGATGCTTATTGGTCAAGTTTGATGTTGATAAATCATCTTTGATGCTTGCTGGTCAAAGTTGATAGCCATGTAATGGTGTTGATGATGGATGGTTGGACATGTGTTTGCATATTGATGAATATTGCACGCATCATACGTTGAAGTTGATATGTTGGGTGGAAAGCAAACGATGAATCGCGATAGTGGAGGCCACGATGGGTGTTAACCCGGCCTTGCGGGTACATTGGGTGTGGAAGTTCCAGGTGACATGGGCTAGCTACCTATTGTCGGAGTGACCTAATGAACAAGCTTAAGTACCCTGACTAGCCACTATACGTTATCAGGTTTGGTGAGAGTGTTCGGGGATGGCCCATGGTCTGGCATATCATCCACGTTGATAACCAAACATGTACTCCTAATCGTCTTTCCAGAGTTAGAGTTGTTGGCCATATGGCATATGGAGTAGTGGAGTAGTTATGCATCGCATAGCATGTTTATAACGTGATATGATGGAATGTGTTATAACATGTATGTTGTATTATAATGTTTATATGTTGCATGATCATCTTGCTAACTGCTTTATTACCGTTTATGTTTATACGTATAGTTCCTTACTCCCTATCTGTTGTTGTTGTGTTTTGCATGTACCTTTGGTTGTGCAGAGGATGGTGAGCTGCCAGCTGAGGAGTGATCCCAAGGAGATCGCTTGCTCATAGTATAGTTTGGTTTATGTTTAGTATGTTAGTTGTTTTCCGATCTAATATCGGTAGTGGTTACCAGCTTTGATTATGTGACATCGGGTTTCGGGTTTTGTTTATGTTAATGTTTTTCCGCAGTTGTTTTATGTTTAAAACGTTTTTGGATCATGTGGTACTTGCTACCTTTTAAGTTAAAGTTTTATTTAACTTGCATGCTTTATTTAATTTTATCGTATGCGGGGTAGCGGGTGTCACAGATCTCCTTCTGCTATGAGTATGACGGTGGTACTTATCGAGTAGAGAAGGAGATATTGAAGGTATCCTTAAGTTTCCCGTAGTGTTTGTACCATGGCCAGTGGGACATCTCTTTGGTGTATATTGTTTTAATGCTATGGTTTCCAGGCGGAGCTCTGATGCAAGGTTAAGTTTTGGGAGCGTCACAAACGTTATCAAAATCTTTGTAGGATGGCATGTGAGGTGTTGAGCATACCAATAACAACAGTTGCTAGTGAATTTGTACTTTGCATTGGTTATCGTATGCTTAAGAAATATCGTTCTTGTCTTCTTCCTGACAATGTCAAGCACTCATTTTAACTCGAAATTGGCTAGATGGCTTTGATGAATGTGGTAATTTATTTAACTTCTCAATACTTTATGTTTTTATTTATATTTTAATTCCATCAAAGTATCAAAAATTATTCATTGTTAACATTGTTTTTTGTGATTGTAGATGAATATGATGGAGATGTTGAGAAAGAGGAAGAAGTTATTTTTGATTTCACAATGCAAGATTCTACTGTTGTTCTTGGACAAGAACAACAAACTCAACCTCAATGATTAGTTGATTACCTTTGCACTTTGAAGTTTGGACTTTTATATGTAATGATTGTATGCAAGATTCTGGTTCTGCTTTTTGTTTTTGGTGATGTTTCTAGTTGATTCAGCTGTTTGGACTCTTATATGTAATGGTTATAATGGTTGTAGCTGTTTTTTGTTTGTGGGTGATGTTTCTAGTTGATTCAACTATGATATTTGATAATGTTGCGGAATGTTGAAGAAGTTTATGTTGATAATGTTGCATTTTTTCAATTTAGGAATATTAAACTGTTGTTTTTGTATTATTATTTTTGTTCCATTTTTTCCATTTTACATTTTTTTTTTTTAAAATTAAGCGGGCCAACTCATGAGCCAACCCATGAGCCAACGCCACTTAACCCACCAACTCGTGGTAGGTTGAGCTGGGTTGCATAATTTTTGGCTCACTTTTAAGGTGAGTTGCCTTTTATTCCAACCCATGGCGTCGAGTTGGCTCACTTTGACAGTTCTACTTTTACATAAGATCACACTCCAGAGACTGAGTCCATTAATCATATTGTTTAAATAACGATAGAATTTATTGATCTTAAGTCTTTGGACTTTTATACCTACATACTTAAAAAGATACATTAGTCCGTAGACTCATTTGTTCATCTAACTTAATCCTTTTGTTAACATAAAAAATTTGAGGGGTCATAATTCAAAACCGCTTTAGTTCCAACACATCCTTCTCATATAAGCTGATCCACACAGTTGTGTCTCTCAAACCTGGTGAAAGGTTAGATGAACCATTACGTTAAAGAATGAAGGTCAGAAATACATCTCAAGCTCACACAAAGTCACAACACTTTCTCTTTGAAATGCTGGCAACTTCTCAGGCTCAATCACTTTGATGCAAATTGCCTTGAAGAAGAGACAAAGTACAGTAAAGTCCCCAGACACTTTAATGGGCAAAATGGACCTTATACCAATGGGTAGCAACTTCTCCATGAAAACATGACGATCTTGAGATTTTAGACCCTTTAACTTGAGACCTTTCATAATACGAGGTTCCTAATGGTTGAGGAGTACCTCTCTGGAACCTTAACTCCATGAAGAAACTTACAAAAAGCAACATTCTCTTTTCTAGATATGCATGTTTTCTCATACTAACCAACTGCAACCTTACATCGATGCCATCTTTAGTCTTACCTGACACATTGAGTAACGTACCAATGACACTATCCAAGACATTTTTTCAACATGCATCAGATCAAGGAAATGTCTTACATATAATGACTTCCAATATGACAACTCAATGAAAATAGACCTTCTCTTTCACCCTCTTGTGACAAGCTCTCCTTCAAAAGGTTAACTAATTTGATACTCTAATCCTTTACCTTTCAAGCATTTGCTCACTCGTCAATGGCGAAGGAGCTCTACCTTCTTCTGAATTCCCACTAAATGCCTTTTTCCACGGTTGGTAATGATGATATTGATGCAAAAATCTAAGATGCCTGAGGAAGACATTCTTTTTACAATGTTCCAATTGCATCCAATCTGTACTATCTTCACAAGTAGGACATGCACATTGACCTTTGGTAGTGTATCCAGATAGATTACCGTCGCCGGAAAATCATTAATTGTACTGAACAACATAGCCCTAAAATTGAAACTTTCTTCCTTATAACTATCATACACCTCCACATTTGTCTCCCACATTTTCTTCAAGTCTTCAAATAAAGGAGACAAGTATATATCTATATCATTCCCTAGTTGATTAGTCCCAGAAATTAGCAGAGACAACATCATAAATTTGCGCTTCATACATAGCCATGAAGGTAGGTTATAAATCACCAAAATCACAGGCCATGCGCCTAAATCTAGGAATTATGGGAAAATACCACAAAACATTTTTTGGAGTTGATTCTTTCTTCTTATATCGTAAGGCATTACATTTAGGATACATCTTTAATGATGCGTATTCATTCTGAAATAAAATGCAATCGTTTGGACAAGCGTGCATCCTTTCATAGCTCATGCCATTAGAGCATAACATTCATTTAGCCTCATATGTTCGACTAGGAAGCATATTATACTTTGACAACATATCTTTCAAAAGTGTAAGTAAGTCCTTAAATCTCTTATCAGTCCATCCATTGCCCGATTTCAAGTTATGTAACTTTAACATCGCTGACAATCTTGTGAATTTAGTACAACCATCATACAATGGTTTCTCTGCATCACTTATCAACCTCTCAAACATTTGAGGACAATCATGAAGATCCTTTTCAATTGCATTTTTCATCTCTTCAAAACAGTCGCCCTCATATGTAATTGTGTCGGTATCATTTGATGCATATCTCACACTATTCCTCATATCACTAGTCACATCTCTACTCTCACCATGCAATATCCAACATGTATAACTTTGATCAATTCTGTTACACACTAAATGTTCTTCCAACTCAGTTAGGGTTTTCTCCATGCCTAGCTACAAATCAAATAAACTCTTGCACTCCGTCCTCATATTCCTTCGATAAACGACTAGTCGACATCCACTTCCGATCCATACTTTGCCAATCTATCAAAATATCACAATGAATTTGAGTTTCGAGAGGTTGATGTCTGCATATGGAATGACTACATGCTTGATGTCTACTTTATACTGTATAGGGTAGGCTTCTTATCCTGTCCAAGATTACGAACTTCACAGTATATTATTGAATGACTTTTATTCGTGTTCTAAGAAAATTTTGGTAGAATTTTTGTATCATCCTGTTTTCGTGAATAAGGCATAAGACCTGAGTTAAGTATGTTTGAAGGTTGGATAATGTTCCTTATGGCTTGAGGAAGCCATGGTCCAAATTTGAGGGAATTTGGCCTTGGAACGAGTTCAGAAAGTGTAAATAACGTGAGAGAACGGGTCTGATCAGCGTCCTATGCTTTAATGTTGAGTAACCCAACGCTCAAACATTGACCGTTGTTGTTCGAGCGTGGGGTAGGTATTTGCATGCGCGCGTGATAGGAGACATGGCGATCAGGAGGCCACGCTCAAGCATGGAGAAAGCCCATGTAACACCCCAGTTTTCGCTTACTTGTTATATAAAGTGTTGTTATATATGTTATTCTTGTTGTTATATATAAGTTATGTGTTGTTATGCTTACATTAGACTTTTAGGGACGTGTTTTAGGGTAGTTAACCATAGAACGAGTTAGATCAGTGATAGTGTGGCACGCCCGTGCTCCCATCCAGCACGCCCGTACCAGTTATTCAGCACGCCCGTGCTAAAAGTTAGCACACCCGTGCTCTTCACGCACACCATAAACGAGTTTTGGGCTCTTTTGGTCAGCCCGTTTCATCCTAATCCTTTTTATACCACTTTTGCTCTACCTAAAACTCATAGCCGTCAATCCTAAAGTTAGAAACAGCCGTCTTTTACCTTTCTCTTGGTTTCCCATTGAATCCTTGAGCGATCCCAATCCTTGTTCGGGTGTTCTTCGTTAAGAACACATCCTTGTAGTGTTCTTCGTTGCGTTTGGGGATAAGCTGCTAGCTTAGTGTTACTCTGAGGTAAGGTAACGAACCCAGTTCATCCTTTTCTTTGAATCCCTTGAGCTTATTGTTGAACCGTTTTCTCCCTATCAACCAGACTTCATTGTTCGTTTGCCGGTGCTGTGAACGGCAGCTGGCAGATTAGTTTCCCAATGATCTAATCTAGGTATGTGCATAATCCTTGTGTTAATTCCCTTCCATGTTCTTGTTTGGGAATTAACTTATCCTTTTTGCCTTGGCATTCTTGGTCAAAGCTCGCTGAACCTGTTGAACCCGTTTCGAGGAGTCAAGCGTGGACTTCGTTTTTGTTGGCTTGTAGGCTGGAATCGTCACACCAAGTATGGGGAGAAGGGATTAGTATAACATATAGGTTCTAGGGTAGCGTAAGATGAGGGTTAACCCATGACCCTATTTGTGTGCTGTACGCCTTAATTGCTGTATGAAGTTGTTATGGTTGTTTATACATGTTGTTAATTGTTTAAATGGTTTGTATGTTTTTGGCGTGACATTTATGATGTTGTTTACGATGTTACTTATGATTTTGTTGATATATCATGGTTGTATGGACTGTTATGTTGAAACTGCTGTTAAATCTATGTTAATAAAAGACATAGGAATTTTACCGTTAAGCCTAAAACTAGGATTAGTCTAATTAATGTGCATAAAACATAAATATGTTGATGAGGGGTGAGATTGATGCCAATGGACAAGTCAAGAACCTTAGGATTGATCCAGAATGATGAAATGTAGAGAAATTACTAAGTACCCAGAACTGAGACGCTGTAACAGCGTTGAGCACGCCCGTGCTCAATATCAGGACGCCCGGGCTCTTTGCCCAGTAAAACCAGCACGACCGTGCTCTCAATAGCACGCCCATGCAAGGAAAACGAGAAAAGTGAAGCTGTTTCGCACGCCCGTGCTTTCGCACAGCACGCCCGTGCCAATTGGCCAGCACGCCCCTGCTCCGGCCGTGCCACCGTCAGAATTAATAAAATTTCACTATTTTAAATAGCAAAAGATTTAATGCCCTTTTCATAATAAAAATACGACATAAGAGGTTATAAAATACGACCTTGAGGATAGTTAATGAACAAGGACAATGATATGGTAAATTGTAATAATAGAGACTTAATATAGAGATTAATTAATGAGAAGATGATGTTATCGGTAACGACATACTGTTACCAATGTTGTTGGTTAAATCAATCTTAATGCTTAATGTTCAAGATTGATGTTGATAAATCACTTTGATGCTTATTGGTCAAAGTTGATTGTCTGTGTTAATGGTGTTGATGGAGGTGGTTGTTATGTTGTTTGTGTTAGCATTGCATACATTCATGACCTGGAATTGTTAGATGGACGTAAGGAAACGAGGAGACATGATAGTTCACCTGAGAGTTTGGTGGACAAGCAACTCGTGGGGATTCATCCGAGAGTACGGTGAATCTTTACTCATGGGGGATCATTCGAGAGCAAGGTGAACAACCACTGTTGATGCATGATGGTCAACAAGTTTATGTACTCCGAATCGCCTTCCTGAGTTAGTTATTGGATCCACATTGCATATGGAGTAGTGGAGTAGTTATGCATCGTATATCATGTTTATAATGTGATATGATGGAATGTGTTATAACATGTACGTTGTATTATGATGTTTATATATTGCATGAACATCTTGCTAACTGCTCTATTACCGCTGATGTTTATACGTACAGTTCCTTACACCCTATCTGTTGTTGTTATTTTGCTTGTATCTTTGGTTATGCAGAGGATGGTGAGCTATCAGCTAAGGAGTGATCCCGAGGAGATTGTTTGCTCCTAGTATAGTTTAGTTATTTTAGTTGTTTTGCGATGTAATATCGGTAGTGGTTACCAGCTCTGATTATGTGACATCGGGATTTGGGTTTTGTTTATCTTTATGTTTTTCCGCAGTTTTTAGTTATGTTTTAAATGTTTTCGGATCATGTAGAACTTGCTACCTTTTATGTTAATGTTTTTATTTAACTTGCATGCTTTAATTAATTTTATTGTATGCTGTGTAGCGGGTGTCACATTTAGTGGTATCAAAGCCGGTCTATCCTACAGGCTGAGGTATGTGTCTGTTATGTTATGTTTTGTGTGCTCTTATATGATTCGCTATGCCTAGCATGGATGATGATATAGGATTATGTGTACCTTTGTTTCTTTTCTTGCTTAACTTTTATGATAAGTGGTTTGTTTTGGACTGGTTGTCTGCCAACCAAGTTCGAGCTTATAGAAATTTCGAGGGTGAAATTTTTATAAGGAGGTGGAATTGGAACACCCCAGTTTTCGCTTGCTTGTTATATAAAGTGTTGTTATATATTTTATTCTTGTTGTTATGTATATGTTGTCTGTTGTTATGCTTACATTAGACGTTTGGGGACGTGTTTTGGGGTAATTAACCTTAGAACGAGTTAGATCAGTGATCTTGACAGTGTGGCACGCCCGTGCTCCTGTGCAGCACGCCCGTGCTGAAAGTTAGCATGCCGTGCTTTTCGCGCGCACCAGAAACGAGTTTTGGTCTCTTTTGGTTAGTCCGTTTCACCATAATCCATTTTATACCTCTTTTGCTTGTCCTAAAACTCATAACCGTTAATTCTAAAGTTAGAAATAGCCGTCTTTTACCTTTCTCTTGGTTTCCATTGAATCCTTGAGTGTTCCCAATCCTTGTTCGGGAGTTCTTTGTCAAGAATACATCCTTGTAGTGTTCTTCGTTGCGTTTGGGGATAAGCTGCTAGCTTAGTGTTACTCTGAGGTAAGGTAATGATCCCCGTTCATCCTTTTCTTTGAATCCCTTAAGCTTATGGTTGAACCGTTTTCTCCCTATCAACCAAACTTCGTTGTTCGTGTGTTGGTGTTGTGAACGGCAACTAGCAGATTAGTTCCCCAAGGATCTAATCGAGGTATGTGCATAACCCTTGTTATAATTCCCTTCCTTGTTCTTATTTGGGAATTAACTTATCCTTTTTGCCTTGGCGTTCTTGGTCAAAGCTCTCTGAACCTGTTGAACCCGTTTCGAGGAGTCAAGCATGGACTTCGTTTTTGTTGGCTCGTAGACTGGAATTGTCATATGAGGTATGGGGAGAAGGGATTAGTATAACATATAGGTTCTTGGGTGGGGTAAGATGAGGGTTAACCCTTGACCCTATTTCTGTGCTATATGCCTTAATTGCTGTAGAAGTTGTTATGGTTGTTTATACATGTTGTTAATTGGTTAAATGGTTTGTATGATTTTGGCGTGACATTTATGATGTTGTTTATGATGTTACTTATGATGTTGATATGTCATGGTTGTATGGACTGGTATGTTGAAACTGCTGTTGAATCTATGTTAATAAAAGACATAGGATGTTAATGCTAAGCCTAAAACTAGGATTATTCTAATTAATATGCATAAAACATAAAGATGTTGATGAGGGGTGAGATTGATGCTAATGGATTAGTCAAGAACCTTAGGATTGATTCGGAATGTTGAAATCTATACAAATTACTAAGTTCCCAGAACTTAGACGCTGTAACAGCGTTGAGCACGCCCGTGCTCTTTGCCCAGTAAAACCAGCACAACCATGCTCTCAGTAGTACGGCCATGCTAGGAAAACGAGAAAAGTGATGCTGTTTAGCACGTCCGTGCTCTCGCACAGCACACCCGTGCCAGTTGGCCAGCACACCCGTGCTCCAGCCGTGCCACTGTCAGAATTAATAAAATTTCACTATTTAATAGCAAAAGATTTAATGCCTTTTTCATAATAAAAATACGACATAAGAGATTATAAAATACGACATTGAGGATGGTTATTGAACAGGGACAATGATATGGTAAATTTTAGTAATAGAGACATAATATAGAGATTAATTAATGAGATGATGATGTTATTGGTAACGACGTACTATTACCGATGTTGTTAGTTAAATCAATCTTAATGCTTAATGGTCAAGATTGATGTTGATAAATCACTTTGATGCTTATTGGTCAAAGTTGATTGTCTGTGTTAATGGTGTTGATGGAGGTGGTTGTCATGTTGTTTGTGTTAGCATTGCATGCATTCATTACATGGAGTTGTTAGACGGACGTAAGGAAATGAGGAGACACGATAGTTCACCTGAGAGTTTGGTGGACAGGCAACTCGTGGGAATTGATCCGAGGGTAAGGTGAATCGTTACACATGGGGTTCATCCAAGAGTAAGGTGAACAGCCAGTGTTGATAGTTCACCCAAGATTTTGGTGGACAGGCAACTCGTGGGGATTCATCCGAGAGTTAGGTGAATCGTTACTTATGGGGGTTCATCCGAGATTAAGGTGAACAGCTAGTGTTGAGAGTTCACCCGAGAGTTTGGTGGACAGGCAACTCATGGGGATTTATCCGAGAGTAAGGTGAATCGTTACTCATGGGGGTTCATCCGAGAGTAAAGTGAACAACCAGTATTAAGAGTTCACCCACTAGGTTAGTGGACAGGCAACTCGTGGGGATTCATCCTAGAGTACTGTGAATCGTTACTCATTGGGCTTCATCCGAAAGTAAGGTGAACAGCCAGTGTTGATGCATGATGGTCAACAAGTTTATGTACTCTGAATTGTCTTCCTAAGTTAGTTATTGGATCCACATTGCATATGGTTTAGTGGATTAGTTATGCATCGCATAGCATATTTATAATGTGATATGATGGAATGTGTTATAACATATACGTTGTATTATGATGTTTATATGCTGCATGATCATCTTGATAACTGCTCTATTATCGCTTATGTTTATACGTACAGTTCCTTACTCCCTATTTGTTGTTGTTGTTTTGCATGTACCTTTGGTTATGCAGAAGATGGTGAGCTGCTAGCTAAGGAGTGATCTAGAGAATATCGTTTGCTCATAGTATAGTTTAGTTATGTTAGTTGTTTTCCGATGTAATATCGGTAGTCGTTACCAGCTCTGATTATGTGACATTGGGATTTGGGTTTTGTTTATGTTTATGTTTTTCGGCAGTTGTTAGTTATGTTTTAAATGTTTTCAGATGATGTTGTACTTGCTACCTTTTATGTTAAACTTTTTATTTAACTTTCATGCTTTATTTAGTTTTATCGTATACGGGGTAGCGGGTGTCACAGCCCACGCCAGAGAGTGGCCACGCACAAGCGTGGAGGGCTAGCATGCTTTAGCTTGCTTAACTGGACAACTTAAGTGAAATACTTTTCTTTCATTTCACTTGGCACGAAAATCCAATTTCTTGCAGGTGCAAATAGCTTAGAGAGAGAGAGTGAGAGGGGATTCTAGAAAGTGATAGCTCAAGTTGAGGGAGATTCAAGCGTCGGATTGTGATCATGACAACGTTACCTTTGATTTCGATTGATCGTTTTCTTGATTCGTCGAAGGTAAGCTTGAATCCCTAACAAGTCGATACATTGACCTTAGTGTTTTTCATGGATTCTAGGTCTTTTTCTTGGTTTTGACATGCCCTTGGGTTAGCAACGTTGCATACGTGTTGTTCCCGTGACAAGGGCAAAGTTTGGGGACATGATCGTGGTGGTGTTGGTGGGAGTATCTGCGGCTGAGTGTTGGTGGTGGAGAAAACCACGAGTTGGTGGTGGTGCCTTGGTAGAGATCGTGGTGGTCGTGGTTGTGTTTGTTTTGTTCCTGAGATCGAGGGTCAAGGTTGTTCGTTGGTATAAGAGCATACTGGGACGAATCACTACGTGAGGAGAAAGAAACCTCAATTATCGGGAAGACGGGGATAGGATAGAACTGTTAACATGTGTAGGGCTCTTCAAACCCTATTAGGGGTTGAGTAACCGACAACACCTAACTTATATTGGTGACTATCGTGGAGTTGTACCAATATAAGGATTAGGCATTGTAGGTTTATCATCGATAGGATAAACTATGATATATGATGATTGGGGATGTATGCTTATGTGTTGTGGTTGTTAACATGCATAAATGATGTTTTCTGATGATGTCATACATGATAATATGCCGAGTAAAATGCTCTAGTATGCTTATTGTGATAACATGATTAATTGATTTTTTTGGTATGTCTGAGATAAAGATATGCTTGGTTCTATGTGTTATTGATATGATTGTGGATGTTTTGATCTTAGTTGAGTTTGGAGATGGTTGGTACGATGTTAGACTGATAGGATAGTTGATAGTATCCGACTCGTAGAATACGTTAAGTTGATTTAAGTTGAAGGTGGATCTCATAGTTGGAGGATATGGACCTCTAAGACGTTGATCATGCTATTGTTGACGTGTCGTCGAGATGCTCGGTGCATACGTTGAGTACGATTTAGTTGGTGATGAAAGCATAATCATGGCATTTGTATTGTTGTGGTGAAAAGCCGTGTGTACAAGTGAAACAACAGTTTGAGTGGTTGTCACACGAGGTTGGGGTTTGCGGTGGACATTCCGGAGCATCCAAGATAGTTGAACTCACAATTGGAGGGATACAGGTGCTTTCTTGCAGTTGAAGAACTTCTCAGACCTTCTCATAGTTGGAGGGGCTCAGGGAGGCAGTGCTCCTTGCAATTGGAGGAACCATTGTTGCACCATCTTGGGAACTCAGTGTTGACAAGTGACTCCAAACACAAGAGGGGTGAATTGTGTATAATGTGTATTTTAAAAACTTTTGCACAACAAAGCACTTAAAATATAAATTATTTGAATTTAAAGTGCGTTACATAAATTGAAATAAGATAAAAGTTGCAAAAAGTAAATGGCGTAAAATAAATTGCAATAATAAAGAGTAAGGAAGAAAATAACACTCACAGTTTTATCCTAGTTCGTCTACCCGACTACGAAATCCATAGCAATGCTATCCCATTTCCACTTCGGAACATCCAAGGATTGAAGCATACCAGCAGGTCGTTGGTGTTCCACTTTCGCTTTTTGACAAATTAAACAAGCTGCCACAATTCTGCCACATCTTTCTTCATTCTGGGCCACCAAAACATTTTCTTCAAATCTTGATACATCTTGGTTGTTCCTAGATGAATACTCAGATTGCTCCTGTGAGCTTCTTCAAGAATCAACTTCTTAATTTCCGTGTCATTAGGTATGCAAATTCTGCCTTGAAATCGTAGTATCCCGTCAACACTTTCGCTGAACATCGTAGTTTTTCCTTGTTCCATCAATTCTTTCTTCTCTAGAAGATATTGATCAAGTCTTTGCTTGTCCCTAATCTGGTTCATCAATTCACTAGCAATCGTAATCGAACCCATGTGGATCTTACCTGGAACCAATCCTATAGTCAAACTTAAACCTCTAAACTGCTCAATAAGGGCTAACTCCTTGACCATCATAGTTGACACATGAAGTGTCTTCCGACTTAACGCATCTGCGACTACATTCGCTTTTCCCGGGTGGTACTGCAGCTCAAAATCATAGTCCTTCAAGATCTCCATCCATCTTCGTTGCCTCATATTCAGCTCCTTTTGATTGAGCAAGTACTTTAGACTTTTATGATCACTAAAGTCCTCAAACTTGGATCCGTATAAGTAGTGTCTCCATATCTTTAGTGCAAACACAACTGCGGCTAACTCCAAATCATGAGTAGGATAATTTTTCTCTTGAGTCCTCAATTGTCCTGAAGCACATGCCACTACTCGTCTGCCTTGCATCAACACACAGCCCAAGCCTTGATGAGATGCATCACAATACACTTCAAAATGTCCATTTGGATCAGGTAGAATTAACACCGGTGAAAAAGTCAATCTATGCTTTAATTCTTGGAAGTTTTGTTCGCACCTTTCCGTCCAGGCGAATGGTTGACCTTTTCTTGTCAGTTGTGTCAATGGTAGAGCAATCTTGGAAAATCCTTCAATGAACCTTCGGTAGTAGCCTGCCAATCCAAGAAAACTGCGAACCTCTGTTACTGTTTTTGGTCTATCCCATTGCAGAATAACTTCTACTTTAGCAAGGTTGACAGCAATTCCTCTTTTAGATATTACATGTCCGAAAAATTTCACTTCTTCCAACCAAAACTCACATTTGGATAGCTTAGCGTATAACTGTTTCGCTTTCAAGATTTGGAGAATAATCCGAAGATGCTCCGCATGCTCTTCTAAAGTCAGAGAATAGATAAGAATATCGTCAATAAAAACAACGACAAACTTATCTAAGAAAGGGCAGAATATCCTGTTCATGTAATCCATAAAGATTGCAGGGGCATTAGTAACTCCAAAGGGCATTACAAGATACTCATAGTGTCCATAACGCGTTCGAAAAGCTGTCTTGGAGAAGATAGATGCTCCCCTTAACTGGTCCATCAAATCATCTATTCTTGGTAGGGGATACTTATTCTTGATGGTAACTTTATTTAACTGTCTGTAATCCACACACAATCTTGAACCTCCATCTTTCTTTTTCACTAACAACACCGGAGATCCCCAAGGTGATACACTGGGCCTAATAAATTGCTTGTTTAAAAATTCCTCTAACTGCTTCTTCGATTCGGCTAACTCAGAAGATGACATCCGATAAGGGGTTATTGAGATGGGTCCAGCTCCTGGAACCAAATCAATAGAGAACTCTATCTCACGTTCCGGAGGTAAACTTGGTATGTCCTCAGGAAACACCTCGGGAAAATCTTGCACTATCGGCACAGAACCTAGATCTACCATCCCCTCTACTTCCAAAGAACACAACAACATGTATCCTTGAGCTCCCTTTTCAAGGAAGTTTCTACCTGGTTGGTAGTTAAAAATCCAGAATTCTCTAACTCAGGAAAGATTAAGGTTTTATTGGCATAGTCTAACAGGATATGGTTGGAAGACAACCAGTCCATTCCAAGTATAACATCTAACTCAAACAGAGGTAGGCAAATCAGATTTACTAAAATGGTTCTACCCTCAACAACAACAGGACACTTTAAACAGGCTAAAGCAGTTGTAATAGGTTCAGAGGTAGGAGTAGAAACAATTAAGTCAAAAGGCAAAGCGGAAGTAGATAAGTTTAACTATTTCACAAGATCCCAAGATATGAAAGAATGAGAAGCGCCTGAATCATACAGTACAGATAAGAGTGCACCAACTGTGCGACACTTACCCTGAATAAGATCATCTGACTTAGAGGCCTCAATTCCTTCCACGGCAAAAAATCTCCTGGTTACTCTTGGTCTAGGCTTCTGAGCTTGGTTCGTTGCTAGCTCAGCCTTGGGATTGGTACATTCACAAGCATAGTGACCGGGTTTTCCACAATTGAAGTAGATTGGTCCCTTGATTGGGCAATCTCTGATATCATGTGCTTTTCCACATTTCAAACACCTTTTCAAGGCACTAGGTATTTGGTTGGAACTTCCTCCACTTCCAAAAGCAGTCTGGAAGGATCTATTGTAGTTGGGACGAGAATAAGGATTCTGTTGTGGTTTGTTGCCTTTCCTGACTGACCTTATGGGACCGAAGTCTCTTGTTCTTCCTTCTTGTAGTTTCTTTACCTCTTCGACCATTGAACATCGTTCTAACAGTTCAGTGAATTCTTGGATCCGCAGAGGAACCACCGCCTCCTTGATTTCTTGATGTAGACCATCTTCAAATTGTCGGCACTTCCATTCTTCATCGGGATGATTTTGGAAGTATCGAGATAACTTTGCAAGTGACTCGAACTTAACAGCATATTCTCCAACTGTCATTGTGCCTTGTTTGAGTTGCAAGAACTCTCTTTCCTTCGCATACCTCACACTAGCAGGAAAATATTTATTCAGAAACCTAGTTTGAAACAATTCCCAAGTGATTTCTTGGCCTTCAGCTTCTAACACTTGATGAACTCCTTGCCACCAATACTTGCCATCACCGGTCAGCATAAAGGTGGCATAGGTGACCTTTCGATCCTCAGGACAAGCCATAGCAGTAAAAATCTTTTCTAGCTCATGGATCCAGGACTCAGCTCCTTCCGGATTGTAACCACCTTTAAATTGTGGTGGGTTATTCCTACGGAATTCAGAAAGTCCTTGCGCCCCCGTTATAGCGTCATTCCTTTGCGCATTCTGGGTGTTCTGATTAGCTTGTTGGGCCATAGCAGTAGCCATCTCCCGAATAGTTCTCAGAGTGGCATTCAGCTCGTCATCATTTTGACCCACATCATTATTGTTCTGATTCGTGTTCGTGCCCATAGGTCTTCGTGCCATTGCTTCCTACAAAAGTAATGCATTAGTCTTATCTTTATAAGACAAATAATTCTAACTTTTCCGTCATCATCTACCTATATTGTCCATTTTTTTTACAAAGAAACAATAACACAAAGCAAACACAGTGTAAACATGACTAGACCATACCCTCAACCCGATAAGACTCAACCAGCTCTGATACCACAAAATTAGACACCCCTTAGTATCTCATATAAATCTGTACTAAGATTAACTATTACATAATTCCATCACATAACAATATGTCCTGTTTGATATATCTTTGTAGTCAAAATCCAACATCTGTTCAATATCCAAAACTACTAATATTCATATATTATATATGCCTCAGAATATCTTACATAAGTCAGATGCGCAAGTCGACTAAGAGTTTCATAGGAACTTAGTTCATAATATACACACCAACTATTAAGATATGTATTACTATTTATATACAAGCAAAAGCAAAAGATTAGACTCGACTCCCAAAGCTGGTCAAAAGATGCCTAGTACCCATCATGGAAAGTAAAGCGGAGAGTTCTCATATGCATTCTCCGACTAGCCATCTGTAAATACAACAGGAGGTAAGAAAACTAACTTCCATGTAAAAAGGTATAGACTTAACATTTTAAGGAAAGCAATATAAATTAGGTACGAATTCAAAAATTTACAGTAATAATGTAAAATATCATTATGTCATTCGCAAATGTTAATTTGCCATCCATCACACATCTGCCATAATATCAAGGATGCACAATGTATATGGAATGAATATGCATATGTCTGTGTTTGGACCGACTCAACTCCATGAAGCGACAACATCATTGGAGGAGCGATCAGGAGTACATGTTCCGTATCACTAACCAAATAAGTGCCATTAATCCAATTGCGCGCCAAAGGGCTCACCGGAACACTCTCCACTGATCCTGAGTAGTTTAGGGTCTGGTCGGGACACTTCTGTGTTCGCATCGAATACCACGGCTTGGGGGAGCTACCACCCGGCCCCCTGTGGAGTATCGCACCATAGTGCCCCCTAGGTTTCCACAACCTTCCCTATTGTACTCTCACCCGCACTTAGGATGTAGCTCACTCACAGTTTACCACAAGTAACAGTAATGCAATGATAAATATCTTGATGTGCTTATCCTTTCGTTATCATAATCATTATGAAGGTGAAATCATGATCAAGTATCAATTCCAAGCAATCAATCACCACTTTTAATCTCATCATATGCTTATCAAGCTCATAATATGCTCATTCGTAAACGTCTAATTAATCACACTAATAACATATAACAATGAGCATGCCAACATAGCCAACATAATTTAATCATATAACTCACATAGAATACCTAGAGCATGTGTTCATAAGTAATTCACAAAGAACATCATATAAATCACATGGCACACATATTCACAATCACATCATATGTTCATCAATGTTAACTCCACTCCAAATTACATAGAAGAGTCATTTTCCTCCCTACCTTAGATCAATGTAGTGATGTCCACAAGCTCCTAGCACATTGCCATGGTCACAACTTCGTTCCTTTGACAGATAATCGTACACAATTTGGAGTACTTGAATATGATCTTATCCTTCATCACAAATCACAACCCAAATTAGTATAATCAAACAAAATACATCTAGTTCTCATGAACTAGATTTCGGCCCCTACATAGGAAATTATGCTAGAAGTGTTAAAATTGCACAAACTCTTGGATCTATGATCCTTAAGCATTAATAACACTCCTGTAAGTCTTTTTATTCAAGAATTTGAAACAAAGCTCAAGATACACCAAGCATAGGGTTTCGGCCTCTTCATATAAAATTATGTTAGGATAGGTTTTTGATTCCATTCTTTTGGGATTCATAGACTTCTAAGTGTAATAGAATCAAATCAACAAGTTGTAACCAAAAACTTGAAGAAAGCATCATGAACTCATCAAGGGAAGGGTTCGGCCACGTCATGGAAAATTAGGGAAGGAAAGGTTTTTGATTGCAATCATTTGAATTCAAGGACATTTAAGTGTCATAGAACTCAAATCAACACTTCTTTAAGCAAAATTTTAAACAAAACTCCATGATTTCTTTACCCTAGGGTTTCGGCCATCTCACCCCAAATGGGTTAGAGAGATCTTATGATTACAAAATCTTAGGATTATGGAAGAAAACATTGAATCTAGTTCACGAAAATTGGTTTGACATTAAAATGATTTTTCTACAAAGTTTCATGAATTTTAGAATTTGAAGAACAACTATGAACACATAGAGCTTCCATAGATAGAAATGAAAATTTAGAGCTCAAAGAAGAGATCTCTACCTCTTAGATGATGGAGAAGATGAAGATGGACAACTTTGCTTCTCAAAGCTTATGGAGAATCCTTGAAGAATGGAGAGAAAATGGAGTTGGAAACTTGGAGGTGCTTTGAAGTGAAGGAGGTGAAGAAAGAAAGAAGAAGGAGCAAGAAATTGAGGGAGAAAAAATGGAAGAGTGTGGTGTGAGATGTGTATATATAGGAGGAAAAAGGATAAGGATAAACTTCGTCCAAGGTTAGAATGGTCACTCACTTAAGGAACAAAATTGGAATTTCATCAAAAGTTGTAGTAGGACTTGGATTCTTAAACTTGAAAAATAAAGTGAAGGAGAAAGGAATATGAGATAGGATATGTATATATGAATGGTGTATAAGATCGATGAAGGAAGAGTAAGGATTGTATAAAAGTTACTTAAGGGCAAAATTGTCATTTCCTTTAGGGAAAAATTGTCTTTTTACACTAACCATCATGACTATGGTGAGTCACCTATGTGACTCACCCCTAGTCATCATTGGTATGGTGACTCACCTAGGTGAGTCACTATAGTCATGATTACTAGTGGATAAGGATAAGGCTAAGGTGGCTTTGAAAGCGACCTTAGGCTTATCCGTTACCGGTTCCTGTAATCTCGTACGCAAACCGGGTTTCGTCTAAGTCTTCAACTCAAACCTTAACCATAATTCTCTACCAATAATGTAGAGTAAAACAATATCTGTGGTGGATTCAAAGTCCTCTCCAAGACTCAAATAAAATTCATAGAATTCACCAATCTTAGAAAGCAGTAAAAATTGGGGTGTTACAGTAAAACTAGTAAGAGTGATCACTAAGAAATTTGACAGAGTTTTAGCACAACTAGGATTAGAGAAGTAAGTGTTGTATTGAAACACTTCCCAAGGCTTCCTATTTATAAAAAAAGAAATGAGCCCATAGGAATTAGGTTAAGCCCATTTTCAATATAAGTGTTTAATCGATTATTTTCATTTTAGGCAAACACGCGTAAAGAGACAGTCGCATCATAATCGATTATGATAATGGATTATGGGTTCTCTGTTTGAAGCTCACTCTTGCACATAAGAGCATAATCGATTATAGAATCGATTAAGTCTATAATCGATTATGCTAATCGATTACATCTTCACTGTTTTGTAAACCAGTTTTTCAGATATATGATAATCGATTATTCGAAACTTCTAATCGATTATTCTATTTTAAAAACAATTTGAATTTAAACTTAACGACTGTTAATTGATTTTTCAATTAAAGAGTTTAAGGCCTATTAAGTTTTATTTTTACTTCTCATATTATGTGCGTGTGTGATTGATTTTAGATTTGAGAGCTTTATCTACCATGTACAACATGATCTAAAACACACAATACAAATAATAAATATCTCTTCACCCCTTCTGAAAGACTTGACTAGGTGTGACAACCTTTTTCGCTTTTTGCAATCTGGTCCTTCTGGGATTTTTCTTTTGTCATCCATCAAAATCCTGTCAAGGCATATATTCACATTTTCCCCCTTTTTGATGATGACAAATGTCTCAAGGAGGGATTTTCTTAAGAAACGGGTTAGAGCATTTATCATTTTAATAATCAGAGTTATGTGCAGATAATATATGCTCTACCCCTCACTTTATACAATTATTAAAATCATTAAAATCCACTCCCCGTGAAATATGCAACCATATATAACTCTACCAGTTTTGGCATTATCAAAAAGCGAGAAAGATCTTAAGATGCAAGGCATATATTCAAGGTAAAATAAAATTTACCAAACAGAAAAAAAAAAAACAGTAGTGAAAGATGGGTATAGGTATCCAAAAAGAGTCATAAAAAATATATAAGAGGATCTAGTCCTCATCCAACTCATCATCCTCATCATCATCGTCATTAGCAACAGCAGGCAGGGGCTGTGCTCTAATAGGACTGTCAAAGATGATATCCGCCTCATTCATACGCTGCTCTATGCATTCCACCTTAAGAGATAAATTACCTATTGCACTGGTGTTAGCACAGACCCCATAAGAATGTTTTGAAATATGTCCATCATTTCAGGAGAAGTAGCAGAAGGATTGGCCTGTGATGAGAATGCTCCAGCAGTATGAGAAGACTCTTGAAAATAATCAACTTGTTTTCTGCTCTTGGGTTTGTATACCCATGCGTTACCATAGAGCTCCATTCCCATTTGGTTGATTGTCCCTTGATTGAGCATTCCATGGAATTTTTGGGTATCTAGTTTGACCTCACCAATGAGGTTAACTCTTATATGCCTTAGGATGCGAGTAATCAAATGCCCGTAGGGCAAGGATCCTCCATTCCTATTATCAGCCATGTGCTGCATAACTAAGCTAGCCTAATCAACAGTTTTGTTATTTTCAAGCAGCCAAATCAACACAACATCCAGTTTTAGAAGCTGAGAGAAGTTGTGTCGCCTAGGAAATAAAAGCCTAGCAATGACATACTGTAACAACCTATTCTCTACCTTCATTTGTCCAACAGTAATTTCCCTACAAGTTGCTTCAGTAGGGTCCCTCAAAATAGCCTTAGTGGCATCCAACCTTGCAAACTCATTTGCTAAGGGTGCAGCAGGGCCCTCAGCAGTTACCTTGGTGCCACCATTGGGCACCCCCACAACTCTTCCAAAAGCCTCAACAGTAAAACGAATAGGTTTATGCATACCTCAGAAATGAGTAAACCGTCAACTAGGCGGAGGTTGCAATAGAAGATTCTAATCAGCTCTGGGTATATGTCCTCTGAGAAGGTGAGGAAGTCAGTCAGAGCAGCAATGTCCAAGTGCTCTATGACTTGGAATTTTTCTCTCCTGAAGTACTCAACATCCAGAAAGCGAGGTTTTTGAACTTCCCTATTTTGGAAGTTGCTCACAAACTCAGTGCATTGTCCCCCATTGGAGAAGAACTTGTTCAGCTGGTCTTGAGAGATGGGACCAGGGTTCACAAAAGTTGTTCTTGTGCGTTTAGGAGGCATGGTGATGAGAGGAGATGAATGTGGATGAGGAATCCAGAGGAGATATGCAAAGAGAGAAAGATAATGCAGCAGATATAAGAGCTAGGGAACGAGAGTTACCTTTTAAGGAGACACATAATCGATTATTTTAAGTAGCATAATCGATTATGTGCTGAGATGGAGCTCTCTAATTGGTCAGCTTGTGAAATATAATCGATTATTTGATTTTCAGTAATTGATTATTCTGTGAGCTTCTGACTTTTGGATTCTACGAAATCGATTAGGTAATCGATTATGTACTGGGTTCATGGTATAATCGATTTGGTAATCGATTATTATTGATGAATCTTTAACCCTATAATCGATTAGGTAATCAGTTATTCTCGTGTTCTGGGTTGCTACGCGTCCTTAATCGATTATAGGCCTTCTGAGTTCTGGTGGTATTCTGCATTATGCACATAATCGATTATGCTAATCGATTATGGGACTTCTGATTTTTGACACTTTTCTATCTAATTCACTTAATCGATTATTGTAATCGATTATAGGTCTTCTATCTTCTGATAATCGATAATGCTAATCGATTATTGCTTGCTTTTTCATAAGTTCCCAATTTCTTTGGGGATGCATCCTATTTCTTATTCACACTTAATACACAGATTTGTAATAACAAGATGAGATGCTTATTTTACTCAACGCATGATTGATTCAGTATTCCTAATTCAGTTCTTATGAAAAAGAAGCTTTCTTTAGGTAATGGTTTTGTAAAAATGTCTGTGAGTTGTTTAGATGTTTCAACAAACTCAATCTGCAATCACCTTTTTGAACATAGTCCCTAATGAAATGGTGCCTGATCTCAATGTGCTTGGTTCTAGAGTTATAAACTAGAGTTTTAGTGAGATTTATGGCACTAGTTTTGTCACATTTAATAGGAACAGTTTTAAGATTAATTTCATGTCATTCGATTGTTGTTTCATCTAAATTAGTTGTGCACAACAACTACACACCGAAACGTATTCCGCTTCGGCGGTGGATAAGGCCACACTAGTTTGTTTCTTATTATGCCAAGAGACTAAGGCGTTTCCTAGTAAGTGACATGTTCCACTAGTACTTTTTCGATCCATTTTGCATCCCGTAAAATCTGAATCCGAGTACCCAACTAGGGTGTAATCAGCCCCTTCAGGATACCATAAGCCCATATTTTGTGTGCCAATAAGATATCTCATAATACGTTTTACCGTGGCGAGATGTGATTCCTTAGGGTTTGATTGAAAACATGCACACATGCATACACTAAACATAATATCGGGGCGACTAGCAGCAAGATAAAGGAGAGATCCTATCACATCTCTATACTTACTCATATGAACCGTCTTTCCATTCTCATCTTTGTCTAGATAACAAGATGTGCTCATGGGAGTAGATAGTTCTTTAGAGTTGTTCATCCCAAATTTCTTAAGCAACTCCTTGCAATACTTGGATTGGTTGATGAATATGCCTTCCTTTGATTGTTTAATTTGTAGTCCAAGGAAGTAGTTGAGCTCACCCATCATTGACATCTAAAATTCGCTTTGCATAATGTTAGAAAAATCCTTACACAAAGCCTCATTAGTCGCACCAAAAATTATGTCATCCATATAAATTTGAATGAGTAAAATGTCATGCTTTTTGTTTTTGATGAAAAGAGTAGAGTCAACTTTTCCTCTTTGAAAACCAATTTTGTAACATCCCGATTTTCTGAAACCCTAATTGAGATAGATGGCCCTGATCGGTTATTTATATGTTTGTTGATAATTACTATCACGGCTTGAAAGTGTGCTTACAGAACATGTTAAGAGTAGGAATGAATTGGATAAGAGAAAGATGAAGGACAGGGGATCAAGAGCAGAACGCTCAAGCGTGGACCAGTAGAACGCTCAAGTGTGCTAATACTCTAGCGTGGAGACTTTGGACGCGTGGATCTTCTGACCAGTTGACGGTCAGTGATGGAACATAAAGTGACACGTGTCAATTACGCGTCGTAGCTGGCACGTGATGGGCGGTGCCTTGGCGGTGAGGAAATGTCAATGCTCAAGCGTTGAGGAAGCCAACGCTCAAGCGTTGGAACGCTAAAGCGTGGAGATCCAAGACGCTAAAGCGTGGTCACCAGAGTTTTACCTCTATAAATACTTGCTCATTTTCACCATGGACGAGTTTTACAAACCTTGAGCAGTCCAAAGAGTTTGAGAGAGACCAAAGATAGGTTTGAGAGCTTCAATTCAAGTTTGTGATCCGTTTGTTCATCCGATTCCGATTCCGATCGTGTTTTCGTGATCAACGCGACTACTACTCCAATTTTACTGGTTTGCTTTCGTGATTCGACGAGGGTAAGCTGAGGTTCCGCATCTACCTACATTGTACCTATATAATGTTCTCCTAGGGTTTAAGCTTCTATTCACGGTTTTAACTTCGTATTAGGGCTAATGCTGTAGTCTACATGTTGTTTCCGTGATTAGGGCAAGTTTAGAAGTTGCGTGTGGAAGCCTTTGGAGCAAGTGACCCGCAGCTGTGAGGTTTAGAGAGGAGCAAGGAGTTCTCGTTATGTTAGTGATTATTGCTACATTTCCTATCAGGTGGGGAGAAAGAGTTACACACGTCGGGGAGGAAAGAGTAGTCTATATAGTTTTGTTGTATGTTTTGTGTGTGTAGGGGAACCCTAAACCCTATGTGAGGTTGAGCCCTGACAAAGTATCTAAACCCTAGGTTTAGTCTACTTTGGGCTATCACCGCTATGTTTGATCCCCTAGGTTAGCAGATTTGTAACTCATGATGATACGTGCTATGTGTTGATATATGCGTACCTGCTATTTCTGAGATTTACAAGATATGTATGATGTGGTAGCATGTTTGTATATTGCTATGTTTACTGCTGTATTGATTATGATAATGATAGATTGCTGTATTGCCTTGAAATGCGTGCATGTATGAGATATGGAGGTTTAGTAAGATCAGGGCTTTGACCCTGTTGTGGACGTTGAGCTGATTATTGAAAACCGAATTTATAGTTGGAGCTTGGACCTCGTAAGGTTATGATGGGAGCTTGGAGCTCATATGGTTACAAGTGGAGCTTGGAGCTCGTGATGGTTACGTTTAGAGCTTGGAGCTCGTGTTGCTAAGAGCAAGTTTGCATGTGTTGTGATATCAGCTCAAGACAAATGGATGACATGCATAGCATATGCATATGATGCCAAGTGGCAAGCCGTTTGTCGAGAGGCATACGAGGTTGGTGCACCGAGTGCGAGTGCGGGTGCGAAAAACGGAAGGGTGGGTCTGTGTGATCTTAGGGATATACTGGACACAGGTGTACCTACATGAGACCGGTATGGTAGCTCTAACATGTCGTGGCAGTCCTGGGCACGTCCTAATATCCCGTTAGAGCCCTGAGTCTTTCCAGTTGCCGGTGGATCTTCCGAGGAGGCCCAGTTAACCCTCTATGTCTGGGACAGTTAAGCGGTGATGCACTCTTATGGGTCACGACTAGCGGAACGGATTACCGGAACGAATCAAATTGTTGTCTCATATGCGGTCGTGATGTTGCCCTCGGTAGGTTGTTTAGTATCGGCCGATATACATAGAAAGAGTTTGTGTACATCTAGCTAGGGAACGACCGTAGTGTCGTGGTATTGAGAGATGATTGTGTTTGCTTTATGTTCTGCATTACATCATCCCTGTCATAGATGTGCTGTATATCTTATCTCCTTGTATTTCCTTGTATGTTATGCTTTCGATCTGCGAGCAGACGACGAGTTAGCTGGAGGCGACTATGGACCCAAGGATGCATCCCTTCCTCTAGATAATTAACATCGGGGATCCTGATGCTAGACGAGCCTGAGATCGTCTATCATGACGAGTAGGGATGGGAAGTGGACCCCTCTATATTTTTGACCGTGTACATCGGACCAGTGAGCTTGCTGTTTCGGGGCGGTACTCCACCACGAGCAGACATCATGGGACCGTACAGAGTGATCCAGTTTCTTCCCTTTCCACAGATGTGGCACCCACCCAGGCGGCGTGAGCAGGTCTTTATGTGGGCTGCCCCAGCATCATCTCATGTGACCAGTTGTAGAGGTTTCGTGCTGAGAGGATAGCACCGGAGGTCAGAGCGGTATTTGAGAGCCGCCAGGCATAGGCGGATAGTTATGTCTAGTTCTTCCACGGATTATGTGCCCTTTCGGGTTTATAGGCGCACATAAGGGGAAGGACATGGTAGCTCTTGACTTTCACGTCATTGAGGGCGTGACGTCCCTAGTGCGTCTGTCATAGGGTGTGAGGTGAAGCTATTTTGATGTATTTTGAGAGGGGATGGGGAGATCATGTGAGTATGAGTGCTAGAGTCCCCTTTGTTGTATTTGCTTTACTTTCAGTTTATTTTTTACTTTTTTCTGTATATGTACCTAACCCTACTGTTAGTGCCACCACGTGTATATCTGTACTGTGTGTGTACGTTTTCGTTTATCCTATGGCGTTTACTTTGATGTCGTACGCATTTATATTGGATGCATGTTATCATTTGTTTTAAATAAGCGCGTAATCGTTTGGTCATAGATAATGCAATAAGTGAGTTCTAAAACTAATTGGATTTCCTCGAGTGGAACTTAGGGACGTCACATTATAGTGGTATTAGAGCAGTTTGGTTCTATCAGGACTGTGGAAGTCGGGGACCAAGACTGTGAGGTATTAGGGAGTTGAATTGGCAAAGTTTGTCATCTCTACGAGAAAGTACGACTGTGTCTAGAAGGATAGAAGGAGTGCGATTGATTGTTATGATGTTTTGTGTGAACGATAAGTAGATGTAAGTACGTATGTTGCTTATCATGTTTGAACTCTGAGCTAACGGTTACTTGAATCAGGAACCAATGGCTCGAGGTAGAGGTAGAAGTAGAGGCAGAGGTAGGACCAGACCCAATGGAGGTCAAGAGGCTGAAGCTTCACCTACTGGGAATGGAGCTGAGTCACTGGAAACCCTCAAAACTATGAGGGATATGACTGCTGCAATGCTACAGCAAACTCAACAGAATGCCTAACTCATCCAGTTGACCCATGAGAATCAACAACACCAGCAACAACAGCGGAATGTTAGGAATGAGGATGCAGGTTTGGATGCCTTTATGAGGTGACAATCTTCTCAGTTCAACGGGGACTACAATCCCGAGGGGGTCGAGCTGTGGATTCAAGAGTTGGAGAAGATTTTTGCAGCGACGCACTGTGATGAAGCTCAGAAGGTTTCTTATGCTTCTTTCATGTTAGTGGGAGGAGCAAAAATGTGGTGGAGAGGAAAGTAGTGATTGTTTGAAGCTAAAGGGAGAGCCGTGACTTGGGAGCTGTTTCGGGAATGTTTTTTGGAGAAATATTTTCCTAGGATGACCAGGAGGGAAAAGGACAAGGAGTCCCAGAGTTTGAAACAAGGCAATATGATGATTGGGGAATATACAACAAGGTTCGAGGCGCTGCTCAAATTCTCAGAGTTTTATCAGCAATATCTGGACGAGGAGTGGATGTGTTGCAGGTTAGAGGATGGTCTGAAGTATGAGATTCAGAAAGCTATAGTACCATTGGGGATTACTCTATTCCCTGACATGCTGGATCGATGTTCGGCAATTGAGAACATCGGAAGAAGAAGAGAGATGGCAACAAGGAGTGGAGGACCCATCCGCCGTAACCAAAGGGGTAGAGGTGGAAGGTTTCAGAGTGGTCGAGGACCTTACCAGAGGCCAACCCAGAAGATAGAAAATGCTGGAAGTCAGGTGCCAAATGTAACTCAACGGTTGCAAGGTTGCTTCAAGTGTGGAGGGCCACACATGGCTCGAGACTGCAGAAGCCAAGTGCCCGAGAGGACCATGACTTGTTATGCATGTGGAAAGCAAGGACATATGGTCAAGGACTACAAGCAAGGGAATGCACGACCGACTAGTGTGGCTGGACAGGCTGCAAGACCACAAGCCACGGGAAGAGTGTTTGCAGTGAAGGGAGCCGAATCCTCTCGATGCCCAGATCTGATTCAAGGTAAGTGTTTAGTTTTAGGCAAACTCTTATCTGTGTTGTTTGATTCGGGGGCTACTCATTCGTTTATTTCTATGGAGTGCATGGATCACTTAGGGTTACCAGTTTCATCTTTACCATATGACCTTACTGTATCCACGCCCACAAGTGATTTGTTTAAAATGCCCTATTACTATAAGAAAACATACATTTCATTGTTGACCTAGTCTATCTGCCTATGAAACATATTGATGTTATATTAGGCATGGATTGGCTTTCGGCTAACCATGTGATATTGGACTATTCAAATAAGACCCATTGTTTTTCTGAGCTATCTGGATTGACGCCTGCTAACGAAGGTATTCCGAGGGGTGTACTGTTGGAAAAGTACGTGGTGTTTTTCTCCTTGGAAACGAAGGAAACTCCAAGAGTGGAAGCGCTGCTTGTTGTGCAAGAATTTTCGGAGGTGTTCCCGGATGATGTTCCAGGGTTAACACCGGAGAGAGAGAGATTGAGTTTGCTATAGATCCTGCACCAGGAGCTAGATCTATTTCGATAGCACCTTATTGAATGTCTCCAGCAGAATTAGCGGAGTTGAAGAAACAGTTGGATGAGATGCTAGGCAAGGAATTCATCAGACTTAATGCATCGCCATGGGGAGCTCCGATACTGTTCGTTAAGAAGAAGGACAGAATTTCAAGGATATATGTAGACTATCATCAGCTGAACAAAGTGACGATAAAGAACAAGTACCCGTTGCCGAGGATAGACAATTTGATAGATCAGTTGAGGAGAGCAACTGTGTTCTCCAAGATCGATCTGCGATCTGGTTACCATCAAATCAGAGTGAGGAAGGTGGATGTACCAAAGACTGCTTTTCAGAATCGGTATGGGCACTACGAGTATTTGGTTATGCCTTTTGGTGTGACTAATGATCCGATCGTTTTCATGGACTATATGAACAGGATATTCCGACCGTTCCTAGATAAGTTTGTTGTTGTGTTTATCTACGACATGCTTATTTACTTTTTGAGTAAAGAGGAACATCAAGAGCATCTTAGAGTGGTGCTGCAGGTGTTGAAGGATAGGCAGTTATATGCGAAACTATCTAAATGTGAATTCTGGCTGGAAGAAGTGCAGTTCTTAGGACACGTGATCAATAAGGATGGAATTATGGTGGATCCTGCGAAGGTTGAAGCAGTGGTTAAGTGGGAAAGCCCGAAGTCTGTGAGCGAGGTTCGCAGTTTTCTTGGTTTGGCGGGCTACTACAAATAGTTCATTGAAGGATTCTCTAAGATTGGGTTGCCTATGACGCAATTGACAAGAAAGGGGAAGGCGTTCGAGTGGTCAGAAGCTTGTGAGTAAAGTTTCTTATAGCTGAAGCGGAGGTTGACCACGTCACCAGTGTTGGTTTTTCCAGATCCGTGAGGACGTTTTGACGTATATTGTGATGCGTTATATCAAGGATTGGGTTGTGTCCTCATGCAAGAAGGAAGAGTGGTGGCATATGCCTCCAGGCAGCTAAGAGTGCATGAACGGAACTACCCAACTCATGATCTGGAGCTAGCTGCGATAGTATTTGCATTGAAGATATGGAGACACTATCTGTATGGTGCTAAATTCAGCATATTTAGCGACCATAAGAGCCTGAAGTATTTTTTCGACCAGAAGGAGTTGAACATGAGGCAGAGGAGGTGGATGGAATTCATAAGGGATTATGAATTCGACCTCCAATACCATCAGGGCAAGGCGAATGTTGTAGCAGATGCGCTCAGTAGGAAATCCCTACACGTATTTGCGATGATGGTACGAGAGCTTGAGTTGTTAAAGCAGTTTAGGGATCTGAATCTAGATGTGGAAATCGTTGAGGATAAGATGAATCTTGGGATGATTGAGGTAACTAGCGATTTCCTGAATCTGCTTTGGAGAAGGCAAGCTGAGGATGAGTAACTTAAGAAGGTTAACCGGCTACTCGAGGAAGGTGAGACATTTGAGTTTAGGAGAGGTCCGGATGGCCTCATCAGGTTTGGTAACAAAGTTTGTGTGCCTACGGATAATGAAGTTAAGAATATGATCTTAGAGGAAGCACACAAAAGCAAGTTGAGCTTTCATCCAGGGGCTATTAAGATGTATCAAGATCTGAAGAAGTTTTTCTGGTGGCCAGGAATGAAGAAGGAAGTGGCAGCTTATGTCCTATACTGTTTGGTATGTCAAAAGGCGAAGGTCGAACACCCGAAGCCAGCAGGATTATTGCAATTGTTAAATGTTCCGGAGTGGAAGTGGGACAGTATTGCAATGGACTTTGTTTCTAGGTTACCAAGGACTCAGAAGAGATGTGATTCAATTTGGATGATTATAGATAGGTTGACGAAATGTGCTCATCTTTTACCTATCAACCATAATTATTCTATGGAGAGGTTGACTCAAATTTACATCAGGGAGGTGGTGCGTCTGCATGGTGTGCCTTCCAGTATCGTCTTGGACCGAGACATGAGGTTTACTTCAAGGTTCTGGAGAAGTGTAAACGGAGCGTTGGGAACGAAGTTAAGGTTAAGTTCTAATTATCATCCCCAAACGGATGGTCAGTCAGAACGGACGATTCAATCATTGGAATATCTGCTAAGAGCATGTGTGTTGGAACACACGGGAAGTTGGGACGAGTTTCTTCCTTTGATTGAGTTTACCAACAACAACAGTTACCACTCAAGTATCGTTATGGCGCCGTATGAAGCCTTGTACGGGAGGAAGTGTAGGACTCCGTTGTGTTGGTTTGAGACTGGAGAGAATCAGTTGTTAGGACCCGAGTTGGTGCAACAGATGACGGAACAAGTTAAGTTAATCCGGGAAAAGATGAAGGCCGCAAGGGATAGGCAGAAGAGCTATGCTGATAAAAGGAGGAGACCTTTAAATTCCAGGAGGGCGATCATGTATTTATAAGAGTTACCTCAAGGACTGGTATCAGCAGGGCAATTCAGTCCAGAAAGCTTATAGCCAGATTCATAGGACCATTTCAAATTCTTCGCCGAATTGGTCCAGTAGCTTACCAAATAGCCTGACAACCTAATTTGTCAAATCTTCACGACGTCTTTCACGTCACTCAACTTAGAAAGTACTACCCTGATCCATCGCATGTGCTAGAGCCCGAATCAATCCAGCTAAGAGAGAACCTTGAATACGAGAAGGAGCTTCGCGGTAAGTAGATTCCCTTGGTGAGAGTGGAATGGGACCCGGTAACCGGAGATTCAACATGGGAAAGAGAGGCTCAGATGCGCCAACAGTATCCGTCGTTGTTTACAGGTATGAATACGAATAGGGGACGAAATTCTCTTTAAGCGGGGGTGGTAATGTAACATCCCGATTTTCTGAAACCCTAATTGAGATAGACGGCCCTGATCGGGTATTTATAATTTTGTTGATAATTACTATCATGGCTTGAAAGTATGCTTAGAGAACATGTTAAGAGTAGGAATGAATTGGATAAGAGAAAGATGAGGGACAAGGAATTAGGAGCAGAACGCTCAAGCGTAGACCAGTAGAACGCTCAAGCATGCTAACGCTCTAGCGTGGACCAGTAGAACGCTCAAGCGTGCTAACTGTGACACCCACTACCCCGCATATAATAAATTATATAAATAAAATCATACATGTCTTTAAAAAAAAATATAATAATTAAAATAAAAACATTTTCTCAAGGGCAATGTGCATCACATCATCTATAACTTAAACGTAGGAATCTGAAATAATCAAAATCCTTTAAAACAAACTGTGGAAAACATAAATAATAAACATAACCCAAATCCCAATGTCACATATCAGAGCTAGTGTACATATACTGATAATACATCGGAATAAAACTAAACAACTGAACGTAAATCCTAACTACTACTACTAAGAGAGATCTCCACGGGATCACTCCTCGTCAGCATGCTCACCCTCCTCTGCACATGCAACATCATATGCACAAGAACAACAAAAGATAGGGGTGAGAAATACGATCATAAATATATGTAAACGGAAAGGAATAGTAATTAAGATGACATACAACATACATCAATCAACACATGTATAATCAATATATATATCAAAGATGCATGTCAATGCGAATGCAACATCACTACTCCGTATGCATGTGGTCAACAACTCTAACTCTGGAAAGACGATTAGGAGTACATGTCCGGTTATCAACGTGGATGATATGCCAGACCATGGGCCATCCCCGAACACTCTCACCAATCCTGATAACATATAGTGGCTAGTCAGGGTACTCAAGCTTATTCATTAGGTCACTCCGACAATAGGTAGCTAGCCCATGTCACCGGGAACTTCCATACCCAATGTACCCTTAAGGCCGGGATAACACCGATCGTGGCCTCCATTATCGCGATTCATCGTTTGCTTTCCACCCAACATATCAACTTCAACGTATGATGCGTGCAATGTTCATCAATATGCAAACACATGCCAACCATTCATCACCATAATCAATCACATTGATTATTAATTATGACCATCCACGATGGCCATCAACAACATCACTAATAATAACTCATCATTATCATTATTAACAGCATCTTCGTTATTATCTTTATTATTTCATGACATTCTTCTCTAACTCATTCTATTTCAAACCATGGGGTTACATCCTAGTGTTAAGTAAGATCAAAGATCAAGTATTCTTAAGCTCCTAAGGGTAACTTAAAATCGTTAGATCATAACAAACCTACATAACACTATCCATCAAGCATAAGGGGTCAAGACTGCTCCTGGGCACGTGAGAATCAATTTCCAACCTCTGGAATCGATTTCTCAAGTCCTCAAATCGATTTCCATTACATGGAAATCGATTTCAACATGTTCAAATCGATTTCCCCAATCGATTTTTGAACAAGGAGAATCGATTCTAGAAATCGATTTCTACAAGGCCAAACCGATTTCCACACCTTGGAAATCGATTCTTGGTCGATTCAAATCGATTTCCATGTGCTGGAAATCGATTTCTGGGTGTCAGATCATGCAGTAGCGGGTTTTCTCCGCTATCCGACCAGTCTATGTTCTCTAATTGACATATCATTCGAGCCTAAGCTATTTATCACCAATTTGATTAGTCCAACACTCATAAATCATAACCTAAGGGTTCTCAAACTAATCCTTGGTCATAAATCTCACATTGCCTATTTATTTTCTCCCTATAACTATGTTCTGATAGCATAAGGTTAACAAAACACCATATCATGGCATAAACATGTTCATCATCATCAATTCATCAACAATCATATAAATCATGAATTCATAGTTATAAACATGTTATAACATCGAATTATCCATCAATCAATACTCATATAGCCAGAAAATAACATAACAACATTTATAAGCATACGCAGGCATACATAGGGGTCATGGGTTAACCTCTCTATCTTAACCTATCCCAAAACCCACATATTCATGACCAATTTTCTCCCCCCATACCTGGTATGACGATTCACAGCCTAAGGGAAAGAGAACAGAGCCAAGTTCTGCTACGGTTCCTTCTTACAGATTCAGCACTTGATCACGATCGCAACACTTGGTTTCTAACTTAGGAGATTAACTCTAGCTGCAGGGGTAGACTAGCCAAACAACGGCATGTTCTTGACGAAGAACACCAAAACAGGATTCGTCCTTTGGGGTTTTCTTGAGCAAGAGATCAATGAGAGCTCTTAGGGATGAGAAGAGCCAACTTGTGAGTGTAATCAGGTTTAGAAACTAGGTTTAGGCCATACGCTATGTATATATAACTGTTAGGGACGTTTTAGGACGAATGGGCCGTACACAGCATAGCCCGATAACCCAAATGCGTACACAAGCTCTGACACGCATGGGAATCGATTCCACAACCATGGAAATCGATTTTCTATTGGCCAAATCGATTTTCTTATCAAAGAAATCGATTTTTCCCCTTAAGCAATCGATTTCCACTTTCTGGAAATCGATTTCTTCATTTGGATATCAAATTCTCAAATCGATTTCCCCTTCAAAAAGCGTGTTTTTGGCCTCAACACCTGCATAAGACTTGTAGATAATTATCTAAGTTTTACAACGCATCCAAGATCACCCTAATCGGATGTCTAGAACTCAAGATAAGGCCAAAACCGTGAAACAGGTTATTTGAGCTCGAATGGATCGATTATCCTAAAGGCTGAACTACTACAACTATGAACTTATGCATCAAAAAGAGGCATAAACAACATACGCAAACATCTATAATTAAGTATTAACACATATAGACATAGAAGTGAAAAGCAGGGTGTTACACTAACGCTCTAGCGTGGAGAGTTTGGACGCTCAAGCGTGGACCTTCTGACAAGTTGACTGTCAGTGATGGGACATAAAGTGACATGTGTCAGTTATCTGTCGTAGCTGGCACGTGATGGGCGATGCCTTGACAGTGAGGAAACGTTAATGCTCAAGCCTTGAGGAAGCCAACGCTCAAGCGTGGGAACGCTAAAGCGTGGAGATCTAGGACGCTCAAGGGTGGTCAGCAAAGCTTTACCTCTATAAATACTTGCTCATTTTCACCATGGACGAGTTTTACAAACCTTTAGCAGTCCAGAGAGTTTGAGAGAGACCAGAGACAGGTTTGAGAGCTTCAATTCAAGTTTGTGATCCGTTTGTTCATCTGATTCCAATTTCGATCGTGTTTTTGTGATCAATGTAACACCCTGTTCGCGGGTGCTACGTACTCGAACTCAAATGCGGAAAATATCAAGAAAATAAAAACGCTGGTTGCTTTCGGAGAATACTTACGTTCGAAAACACGGTTCTAAAAATTTTCTGCATGCATAGGCAATTCAAAACTCAAGATAAAGAAATAAACTCCATAAAGCACATTAATAATTAACATGCATACTAATATAATCATAACATTGATTCAGGTCTAATATAAACTATTACAGACTCAAGACATAAGTTCCAATGTGTGCAGCAAGTAATATAAGACTGCTACAAAAAGAAAGACTCCTAAGCTGGACAGCTAAGAGTAGCCATTAGGATACAATCCAAAGTTGGCTCCTTCAAAAGTTTCCGTCGTCTGAGTCCTCACGTGTCCGCGGGGACCTACGATCAACATCTATACATGTGTTCCAAAAACACAACAGGGTGTCCAACATGTACAGGAAAATGTGAGATACTCATATAAAAGTTTATCAAGATAGCCACACAGGCGACAAACAACAGTATAAACATCCTCAGATAAATACAGTTATAAAGAACAGTTTTCTATGTAACACAATATAATATCTCAAACACCATCATGAGTTATAATAATACATGAGACTTCAATATCATCTTTCTAATTCATATACTCCGGAGATTCTAACTTCCCAACATCGAGCGATAGGCCGTAGTAACACCCGTAACACAATTGTCCTGATGAGTCGGCCTTTCAATTTAGGTTCGAACTCCAATTGTTCCAGGGTACCACGTCTCACCATATCCTGAATAGTCCAGTTCCTGATCGAGTTCATTCGTGCTGGGTAGTCAACTTACCACGGCACGGGGTCGTGAGGCCATCGGCCACTAGTGGAGTCTCGACACACAGAATGCCCCTATAGACCTAGTGGTCTTAACCGGTTCCATTCCCAACTACGTAATGTGAATATATGCCTTGACAGGATTAATCTAGTTTTTGATGATTGACAAAAGGAACCGGAAAGTCAAGTATACAAAAAACGGAAAAGAAGATCAAGGAGATCAAGTGCTTCAAGACTGGGTTATGGGAATTTTTATTTCTTGTAATCGGTGTTTATTAGGATCTTTTTGTAAGTGGTAGTAAAGCTCTCAATCTAAAATCAATCACACACACACACATAAAATAAACTTAATAGGCTTCAAGCGATCTAATTGGATAAAATCAATTAAACAGTTTAAGTTTAATATCAGATGGTTTTTAATGATAATAATCGATTACAAATTTATCATAATCGATTATCATATATCTGAAAAGCGTTTCCCAAAAACAGTGAAGAATTAATCGATTAACATAATCGATTATATACATAATCGATTGAATAATCGATTTTAGACGTAATCGATTGAATAATCGATTATGCCTTTATGAGTGTAAGTGAGCTTCAAAACAGAAAATCCATAATCGATTATCATAATCGATTATGATGCGACTGCCTCTCCAACGTGTTTTCTAAAAATAATCAGATAATCGATTATGGAATTGCAATAATCGATTATGACGCGATTAGCTTGTTTTTTAAATGGGCTTAACCTAATTCCTATGGGCTTAAGAATTTTTCTATAAATAGGAATGCCAAGGCAACTCTAAAATACACGAATCCTATTGCGCTCTGAAACTCTATTTATTTTATTACTTACTCACACATATTCACTCTTGATTATTTTTTTTGAATAGAGAGCTTTACATATCATATAGTTTGAATTGTACTTTGAGCTTCAATTTGTAATCTTTATCTGCACTACTTGAGTGCTACATTCTTCTTCTACTTCTTCTTGTTCTTGGGTGTGAATCCCTTTTTCTTTAAAGAGAAACAATATCTCTTGAACTTGAGGCTCTTGAACAAAGGGAGGTGATATCCCATTATTTTGTGTGGAGAGTGCTCTTGGTTTGTAAAGGTTTCTAGCTGCACCTGATTTAAAAGCTAGTTATTGAGTGAAAACCCTTGGTGTTTGACCTTGGGACTGGACGTAGGCCACAGGGTATTTAGTGGCCGAACCAGGATAAATCTGCGGCTCTCTCTTTATCTTTTCATTATTGTCTTCTACCTTACAGCAATTTAATTTATCGCAATTTATTTTATTGCAATTTAATTTATCGCATTTACTTTATTGCAATTTAATTTAAGCGATTTAATTTATTGCTATTAACTTTCTACAATTTATTATTCAAGCAATTTACTTTATAGCGCTTCTAATTTCAGTCATTTATCTTCAAGCGCCGTAATTGCAAAAAGTTTTTCAAGAACACATATCACACACAATTCACCCCCCTCTTGTGTTTGAAGTCACTTGTCAACAAGTGGCATCAGAGCTTAACTCTTGTCTAAAGGGCTAAATCGCCTCAAGAGGTAACATGACTTCAAACGGTTTTAAAAATGAGGGCAATTCCACAAACAAACCCCCACTGTTCAATGGTGAAGGGTATGGTTATTGGAAGGAAAGGATGCAAATCTTTCTTGAGGCAGTAGACCTCGATGTTTGGGACGCTGTGGAAAATGGTCCATTTGTTCCCACTCATTCAGTTAATGATGCAGTGGTGAATAAACCAAGAAATCTTTGGACCGACGAGGAAAAGAAAAAGGTTCAATATAATTTGAATGCTAGGAACATCATCACTGCAGCTCTAAGCTACGATGAGTTCTATAGGGTCTCAAATTGTAAGACCGCCAAGGAAATGTGGGACACCCTTCAATTGACCCATGAAGGTACTACCGAGGTTAAAAGGGCTCGAATGAACACATTAACCCATGAGTATGAGCTATTTAGGATGAAACAGGGTGAAAGCATACATGATATGCAAAAACGATTTACCCATATAATTAATTATCTTAGAGCTCTTGGGAAGTCCTTCAATAATGAAGATTTAATTAATAAGGTTCTTAGATGTTTAAATAGAAGTTGGCAACCTAAAGTTACAGCTATATCTGAATCTAGAGATCTATCTTCTATGTCTTTGGCAACTCTGTTTGGAAAATTGCAGGAACATGAGCTCGAACTAAATCGACTCATTGAGAATGAGGAAACCGATAAGAAAAAGAAAAGTATTGCTCTCAAAGCAAGTATCAATAAAAGAGAAGAAGAAGACGACCTTGATGAATGTGATAGCCTCGATGAAAACGAGGAAAATATGAGCCTAATGGTTCGAAGGTTCAAAAAAT
The DNA here is from genome assembly GCA_039655645.1 of Ammopiptanthus mongolicus. Classification (NCBI taxonomy): domain Eukaryota; kingdom Viridiplantae; phylum Streptophyta; class Magnoliopsida; order Fabales; family Fabaceae; genus Ammopiptanthus; species Ammopiptanthus mongolicus. The sequence goes on along the minus strand of CM077349.1, from coordinate 25,792,270 downwards.
TCATGAGACAGAAAGGCAAGGCAAAACAATTCTTCAATCCTCAAAAGAAAAATGAGGGGGAAGGAACTTCCTTCAATCCAACATGCTACAACTGTGGCAAAAAGGGTCATATTAAACCCGACTGTCCTCAAGGCCAAAAGAAACATGAAAAATCAGATAAAAGGCCACAGAAGGATAGAAAAGCAAGAAGAGCTTATATTGCGTGGGATGAGAACGACATGGACTCCTCCGACGAATCGGATAATGAAGAAGCAAATTTATGTCTCATGGCCAACCATGAGGAAGATGAGGTAAACAATTTTGAGCTTGAAATTGATTTAACTTATGATGATTTACTTATTGCCTGTGCGGAGTTAAATGATGAAAATGTTAGACTGCGCAAAAGCATTTCTTCATCTAAGAAAAACATTTCTTCCTTTGAAACAAAAATAAGTATTTTGAACAACGAAATGGAAGCTCTTAAAGAAAAACAAGTCGTTCCAATCGAAACCTCCCCATGCACTTCTTGTGAAAACAAAAAGAATGAAGTTTTTAAATGTGATGAATGCAGCGTTTTGAAAAATAAAATCGAGGATTTACACAACACGCTTGCAAAATTTACTATGGGAAGAGATAATCTAAATGTTCTTTTAGGAAATCAAAAAGGTACTTATGACAAAGCTGGTTTGGGCTTTTGCCCGAAAATTCATGAAACATCTTTCAAAAAATTCTTTTGTCCAAACAACACATCAAGTAGCCCCTTTGTCAAATGTTTTCACTGTGGTAGGAAAGGACACACTGCTTCTATTTGCAATGTTAGGAAAAATAAAGAAGTGAATGGCATAAAGACATGGGTTCCAAAGGGCGTATTACCCAAAGCTAACTCTCAAGGACCCAAAATGATTTGGGTACCAAAGGTTAAAACTTGATTCTGTGTTGTAGGTGTGCTTGAAGGCCAAGAACTCTAATTGGTATCTTGACAGTGGTTGTTCAAAGCACATGACAGGAGACAAAACCAAGTTCTCCTCTATATCATCCAAAAAGGGTGGCTATGTTTTCTATGGTGACAACAATAAAGGTAGAATTCTTGGTATTGGTTCTATTGGTAGAAGTCCTAATCCCATCATAGAAAATGTTTTGTATGTCGATGGCCTAAAACATAATTTACTAAGTATAAGCCAACTTTGTGATAAAGGTTTTGAGGTAGTGTTCAATTCGTCTAAATGTATGGTCATGGACTCTCATAACAAACAAACTAAATTAATTGGACAAAGAATTGGAAATATCTACATGGTTAACTTGGATGAATTACCTTCAAATGATGCATGCTGTCTTATTAGCAAAGAGGATGAAACATGGTTATGGCATAGGAGAATAGCTCACATTCACATGGATCATCTAAATAAGTTAGTTCGCAAGGACTTAGTAATTGGTCTACCAAAGATTCGTTTTGAAAAGAATAAGTTGTGTGACGCCTGTCAAAAGGGAAAACAAGTAAAGGCCTCTTTCAAATCTAAAAACGTTGTTTCAACAAATCGGCCTTTACAGCTTTTACATATGGACTTGTTTGGTCCATCTAGAACTATGAGCTTTGGTGGTAATTACTATGCGCTTGTTATTGTGGATGACTACTCTCGCTATACATGGACATTGTTTATTTCTCATAAAAATGATGCTTTTGCTGCCTTTCGGAAACTTGCTAAGGTTATTCAAAATGAAAAAGGTTTAAACATTGTATCTATCCGAAGTGATCATGGTGGTGAGTTCCAAAATGAGGCATTTGAGGCCTTTTGTACTGAAAATGGAATTGAGCATAATTTTTCCGCACCAAGAACTCCACAACAAAATGGAGTGGTGGAAAGGAAAAATCGGTCTCTCGAAGAGCTAGCGAGGACGATGCTCAATGAGACCAACCTTCCCAAGTATTTCTGGGCAGACGCGGTAAGTACCGCATGCTATGTCATGAATAGAGTCCTTATAAGACCTATTCTAAAACGAACGCCCTATGAAATTTACAAGGGAAGGAAGCCCAACATCTCTCACCTTCACGTATTCGGATGTAAGTGCTTTGTTTTAAATAATGGTAAAGATAACCTTGGCAAATTCGATGCTAAAGCTGATGAAGGTATCTTTCTTGGATACTCAGTTTCTAGTAAATCTTTTAGAATTTATAATAAAAGAACTATGACCATAGAAGAATCTGTGCATGTTTCTTTTGATGAGACTAACCCAAAATCTATGGTAGAAGAAAGTGTTGATGATCTTGCAGAACTTTTGGGAAATAACCACCTTGAGGAACAAATAAGTCAAGAGAAAAAGGATGAAGATCAACCACCTCTTAGTATCGATGATTCACCTCACTCAAATCTTCCAAGAGAATGGAGAACATCAAGACACCATCCTCTTGACAACATAATAGGTGATATTTCAAAAGGGGTAACAACTCGAAACTCTCTTAAACATGCATGTCATTACATGGCTTTCGTATCTCAAATTGAACCTAAAGATATTGATGATGCTATCATTGATGAACATTGGACTCTTGCCATGCAAGAAGAGTTGAACCAATTTGAAAGAAACAATGTTTGGGAACTTGTTCCCAAACCTAAGGATCAGTTAGTCATTGGGACTAAATGGGTCTTTCGTAACAAGCTTGATGAAAACGGTATAATTGTTAGGAATAAAGCTAGGCTTGTCGCTAAAGGATATAATCAACAAGAGGGCATAGATTTCGATGAAACCTATGCTCCAGTGGCTAGATTAGAAGCCATCCGCATGCTTCTTGCATTTGCATGCATTATGGATTTCAAACTCTTTCAAATGGATGTAAAAAGTGCTTTTCTTAATGGTTATATTCAAGAAGAAGTCTATGTGGACCAACCCCCTGGTTTTTCAAATTTCGAATTTCCTAATCATGTCTTCAAACTAAAAAAAGCTCTATATGGTTTGAAACAAGCTCCTAGAGCTTGGTATGATCGTCTAAGCAAGTTTTTACTTGAAAATGATTTTGAAAGAGGAAAAGTGGACACCACTCTTTTTATCAAAAATAAAAAGCATGACATTTTACTTGTTCAAATTTATGTGGACGATATTATATTTGGTGCAACTAACGAATCTTTGTGTAAGGACTTTTCTAACATAATGCAAAATGAGTTTGAAATGTCAATGATGGGCGAGCTCAACTACTTCCTTGGGCTTCAAATCAAGCAATCAAAAGAAGGAATATTCATAAATCAAGCAAAATATTGCAAGGAGCTACTCAAGAAATTTGGAATGAACAATGCCAAAGAAATATCCACACCAATGAGCACCTCTTGCTACCTTGATAAAGATGAGGAATGTATGTCGGTTGAAGTAAGTAAGTATAGAGGTATGATAGGTTCACTTCTTTATCTTACAGCAAGTCGCCCCGATATAATGTTTAGTGTTTGCATGTGTGCACGTTTTCAATCTAACCCTAAGGAATCACATCTCACAGCGGTAAAACGCATTATGAGATATCTCATTGGCACACAAAATATGGGTTTATAGTACCCTAAAGGTGCTGATTGCACTTTAATTGGGTACTCGGATTCAGATTTTGCGGGATGCAAAATGGATCGAAAAAGCACCAGTGGGACTTGTCACTTGTTAGGAAACGCATTAGTTTCCTGGCATAGTAAGAAGCAAGCCAGTGTGGCTTTGTCCACTGCCGAAGCGGAATACGTAGCGGCAGGTAGTTGTTGTGCCCAAATAATTTGGATGAAGCAACAGTTAAATGACTATGGAATAAATCTTAGAAATGTTCCAATTAAATGTGACAACACAAGTGCCATAAACCTCACTAAAAATCCGGTTTATCACTCTCGAACCAAGCACATTGAAATTAGGCATCACTTCATAAGAGATCATGTACAAAAAGGTGATTGCATGATTGAGTTTGTGGAAACATCTAAGCAACTCGCAGACATTTTTACTAAACCACTGCCTAAAGAAAATTTCTTCTTCATAAGAACGGAATTAGGTATTCTTAATGAATCATGCATTGAATGAAATATCTTATGTGCATCATACTATTTTTTTTCCCCTTGTTATCCCTAACTTGTGTGTTGAAGTGTGTAAACAGGATTTTCTTTAGCCATAATCGATTATAGCATAGGCATAATCCATTATTCACAAGTCAGAGGACCAGGAATCGATTACAGTAATCGATTACAATTGAAAGGGGGAGAAAAAGAACAATAGTCAGACGCACCATAATCGATTAGACTAATCGATTAGAAATGCAAGAACAAGTAAGGAGAATCGATTACATAATCGATTATATATTCATCTCAACAATCTCAAATAACCGATTAGATAATCGATTATTCGAAGACCGAGACTATAATCGATTACATAATCGATTTCGCGAATACCAAAAGTTGCCACTAAAGGAATAATCCATTATGAGGCACTCAATAATCGATTATGGGTCATGGATGAGCGCATCAGGAGCCAACACGGTAAGACATAATCGATTATGCTCACTTACATAATCGATTAAAAGGTCAGTAACGTTCATTTTGGTCATTTTGGACTGTTTCTAACTTTCCTGAATATATGCCTTGCTCTTGTTTGCACTTTTCCCGCTTTTTTTTTATAATGCCAAAAGGGGGAGAGTTATATGATTGCATAGTTCAGGGAGAGTTTGCATGCTTTAGGGGGAGTTGCTATTTTTACATTTTGCATAAAAATAAGGTGTAGAGTATTTTATCTGTGCATTAACTCTGATTTCTTAAAATTCAAATACTCTATCTCGTCATTAGAGCAAATCCCTCCTTGAGATGTTTGTCATCATCAAAAAGGGGGAGAATGTGAATATATGCCTTGACAGGATTAATCTAGTTTTTGATGATTGACAAAAGGAACCGGAAAGTCAAGTATACAAAAAGCGGAAAAGAAGATCAAGGAGATCAAGTGCTTCAAGACTGGGTTATGGGAATTTTTATTTCTTGTAATCGGTGTTTATTAGGATCTTTTTGTAAGTGGTAGTAAAGCTCTCAATCTAAAATCAATCACACACACACACATAAAATAAACTTAATAGGCTTCAAGCGATCTAATTGGATAAAATCAATTAAACAGTTTAAGTTTAATATCAGATGGTTTTTAATGATAATAATCGATTACAAATTTATCATAATCGATTATCATATATCTGAAAAGCGTTTCCCAAAAACAGTGAAGAATTAATCGATTAACATAATCGATTATATACATAATCGATTGAATAATCGATTTTAGACGTAATCGATTGAATAATCGATTATGCCTTTATGCGTGTAAGTGAGCTTCAAAACAGAAAATCCATAATCGATTATCATAATCGATTATGATGCGACTGCCTCTCCAGCGTGTTTTCTAAAAATAATCAGATAATCGATTATGGAATTGCAATAATCGATTATGACACAATTAGCTTGTTTTTTAAATGGGCTTAACCTAATTCCTATGGGCTTAAGAATTTTTCTATAAATAGGAATGCCAAGGCAACTCTAAAATACACGAATCCTATTGCGCTCTGAAACTCTGTTTATTTTATTACTTACTCTCACATATTCACTCTTGATTATTTTTTTTGAATAGAGAGCTTTACATATCATATAGTTTGAATTGTACTTTGAGCTTCAATTTGTAATCTTTATCTGCACTACTTGAGTGCTACATTCTTCTTCTACTTCTTCTTGTTCTTGGGTGTGAATCCCTTTTTCTTTAAAGAGAAACAATATCTCTTGAACTTGAGGCTCTTGCACAAAGGGAGGTGATATCCCATTATTTTGTGTGGAGAGTGCTCTTGGTTTGTAAAGGTTTCTAGCTGCACCTGATTTAAAAGCTAGTTATTGAGTGAAAACCCTTGGTGTTTGACCTTAGGGACTGGACGTAGGCCACAGGGTATTTAGTGCCCGAACCAGGATAAATCTGCGGCGCTCTCTTTATCTTTTCATTATTGTCTTCTACCTTACAGCAATTTAATTTATCGCAATTTATTTTATTGCAATTTAATTTATCGCATTTACTTTATTGCAATTTAATTTAAGCGATTTAATTTATTGCTATTTACTTTCTAGAATTTATTATTCAAGCAATTTACTTTATAGCGCTTCTAATTTCAGTCATTTATCTTCAAGCGCCGTAACTGCAAAAAGTTTTTCAAAAACACATATCACACACAATTCACCCCCCTCTTGTGTTTGAAGTCACTTGTCAACAAGTAAGTTATAGCTCGGTTTCAAATGGCACGTCTGCCAGTTCATGCATGTACACAAAAAGTTTTCTGTTTTCTTTTTCGTTCATTCTTTCAATTGTCAAGGCATAAAGCCCGGGACTCTTTTAAAAGGGATATTAAGCCCGTTCAAATAAAAAACACTGGACACGAAGTCCGAGTGCTCAATCCACAAAACACTAGCCCGACGTCTCGGTCACTAGGTTTGGGTTCATCTAAAAAGACCCATCATTTTTCCATTTGGTCATACTTTCTCAAAACAACTTTGGACAACAAAAAACTTTTATTGTCCTTGAAATAAAACATTTCTTGATCAAAGAGTACATTTTCCGGGGAAAAACACTTTGTTGGAAACAAAACCGTTTTCTAAGGTTCCACGTCTTTTTAAAACATCTTTCTAAAACAAACTCGTTTTGCACAACTTTCGACAAAACCACTTTTCCTTTTCAAAAGAACACAAATTTTTCAAAAAAGAAACTTAACTTTTCTTGAAAAAGCAACACGTTTTCCCAAAAATCATATTTTGATTTTCAAAACTCGTTTTTCAAAACTTTGAATTCGGTTTTCGAGTATTTTAATTATTATCGAGACATAGCCAATCCTATGCTCATCCTGGATATAAATATATATATAGGTATCAAATAGTCCATAATCATAGCAAAATATCATACAAGGCATCAATGCCACAAATCATCAACAAGTATGCACATATGTTTCATTAAGTAAAACAATTCCATATATCATTCAAACACATCTCCAAACCATCAATCAAAACCTTCACAACACATATATCAATCAAGCACTATGAAGCTACCAAACTCAAATGACTACATCCCTTTACCTCTCTAAGTCGCTTAATCCAAACTCGAACGATTCTCGGCTCCGGCTCCGGCTTCGTCCGCATCGCCTAAAACAATCAAATACAATTCAATTCAAACAACAATCAACATCAATATACAACATCAAAACATAAAATTTTCCTTCCCCTAAAAGGTTCAAGGTTCGGCCACTTTCGGTAAAAAGGGTTAGGGATCACATTTGGTTCCAAACTTTTGGATGGTTGGTTCATGAACTTGGTTAACACTACTACAAGTCTTATGACTCAAAAATATGAAACATAACTCATGATTCTTGCACATGAAGGTCTCGGCCATTTTGGGGGAAAAAGGGGTTAGAAAATGATTTGGTTTTCCATCACTTGGATTCAAAGACAATAGGAAAGGTAAGGATGGAATCAAGAGTTAGAAATCAAAAATTTGATCAAAAACACTATTCATCCAAGAACATAGGGTTCGGCCACTTTGGGGAAAAATATCTAGGATGAGAGTTTGATCATGAGCTCTTGGGTTTAGGTAGAGAATGATGAAGTGAGTTCAAAGAAATTGGTTTCCCATTAAAAGGATTTTTCTACAATTTCCTATGAATTTTGAAAGTTTTGGATTGTAAACTTGATTTTCATGAAACAAGATTTTGATCTTGAGATTGAAAGAGATTCAAGAAGCTAGGAGATCATAGAAGTGATCTTACCTAAGAATGGATGAAGATTGATCAAAGATATAAGGTTTTCTCACAAAGTTTCAAGGTTAAGAAAATGGTGTTTTGGTTGGAGGAAGAAGATGAAGTGTTCTTGGTGTTATAAGGGGGCTGATTTGCGTGAATGAGGGCTGAGGAGCGGCTTTTCAGCCTTCTAAACAAGTCACTTAAAGGTAAAATGGTCTTTTGCTTCAAGGATAAATGGTAAAAGTGAAAAAGGGTTAAGTTAGGGGTATTTTGGTTATTTCGCGTCCAGATTTTTCCGAACGTCATGACGACTCTGGCATGCTCTCCCAAGTGATATAACATGATGTGATATCAATATTATCCGTTGGCGGGTCTCGTTGAATCTCTTTACGACTCTAAACGTATGACATCCACTACCCCGCATATAATAAAACATAAATAAAATCATACATGTCTTTAAAAATATAACAATTAAAATAAAAACATATCCTCAAGGGTAATGTACATCACATCATCTATAACGTAAAACGTAGGAATCTGAAATAATCAAAATCTTTTAAAAACAAACTGCGGAAAACATAAATAATAAACGTAACCCAAATCCCGATGTCACATATCAGAGCTGGTATACATATACCGATAATACATCGGAATAAAACCGAATAACATAAATCATAAATCCTAACTACTGAGAGAGATCTCCTCGGGATCACTCCTCGTCAGCATGCTCACCCTCCTCTGCATATACCACAACATATGCACAAGAATAACAAAGAGAGGGGTAAGAAACACAATCATGAATATATGTAAACGGAATGGAATAGTAATTAAGATGGCATACAACATACATCAATCAACACAGATATAATCAATATATATCAAGGATGCATGTCAATGCGAATGCAACATCACTACTCCGTATGCATGTGGCCAACAACTCTAACTCTGGAAAGACGATTAGGAGTACATGTCCGGTTATCAACATGGATGATATGCCAGACCATGGGCAATCCCCGAACACTCTCACTAATCCTGATAACGTATAGTGGCTAGTCAGGGTACTCAAGCTTATTCTTTAGGTCACTCCGACAATAGGTAGCTAGCCCATGTCACCTGGAACTTCCATACCCAACGTACCCGCAAGGCCGGGATAACACCCATCGTGGCCTCCACTATCGCGATTCATCGTTTGCTTTCCACCCAATATATCAACGTCAACGTATGATGCATGCTATGCTCAACAACATGCAAACACATGTCCAACCATCTACCATCATACCATTACATGGCTATCAACTTTGACCAACAAGCATCAAAGATGATTTATCAACATCAAACTTGACCAATAAGCATCAAGAATGATTTAACCAACAACATCGGTAACGGTACATCGTTACCAATAACATCATCGTCTTATTAATTGTTCTCTTTGTTAAGTCTTAACTTAACATTATCTTTGTTAAGTATTATTATACTTAATCTTATTATCTAAACCTCAATTCATATTATAATAAGATTATAACTTAATCTTAATATTTAAACCTCAAGTCATATATTTATTAAGATTATAACTTAATCTTAATATCTAATCCTCAATTCATATCTTATTAAGATTATAACTTAATCCTAATATTTAAATCTCAAGTCATATAGTTATTAACGTTCTTTTCCATATTATCAACCTTGAATTATGACCTCACAGTCTTTTTTCCCATTACCCTAATCATTATCCCTTCACAACAGAATCTGGGTGAGAAACCCAGATTCGCTAGGCGAATCGTGGCTCGCGAGGCGAGCCCGAGAGGCCCAATATCTGGTTCTCTCATTCGCCTCGCGGATTACATTCCGCTAGGCGAATCACGTCAGACCACGAATGGTCTCTCTGTCTCGCCTTGCGAATGGCTATTCGCCAGGCGAATCATGACAGATGTGGGAATCTTAAGAATTTCTCTAAGTTATCCCTATGCCTATCATCCCATCTCTCAAGAATCATTCCTCTGGGTTTCCAAAACTAATCCAATATTATCAATCTCACCTCTCATATCAACTCATTCATTAAGGGGTGCCAAACGTCTTAAAGCTATGTTCTTCCACTAATCCTATTTTCTTTATTGTAACGTACATCATCATGAAGTCATCATTATCAACGCACATTATAAAATCTCATCAATGCATATCGTATCTATATCCATACTATTCATCACACATCATAATATTACAATCATATCATCAAGACAAACACCCATAATCACAATCATAGAACCATAAACATATATATTTATACAATATTCACATAGGCATATACATGGCATATACATAACATACACATAATTACACTCATAGCATATACATAGGCATTTACAATGCATATAGACAAACATATAGGGGTCATAGGTTAACCCCTTCATCTTAACCTATCCCAAAACCCACATACTCATGATCTATTTCTTCCCCCCATACCTGGTATGACGCTCACAATGAACAAAGGAAGAGAAAACGGTCCGGAAAGATTGCGTCGATCTCACGACACTTGATTTCACGATCACAGCCCCAAAAGGTTCAAGAGCAGCAACAAGGAAGAGGGATTGTGATGGCACTGATGCTCCTCAAGCGAATGTGACGAAGAAAGATTAACAAAAGTGAAGTCTCCTTCAAGAATCCTTGGGGCGGGTTTAGGAATCCTTGTCTAGAGAGAATGAGGCAGTTTCTAAGAGTATTTCGACTTAGAAAATAGGTTTAGGTTGAGTCTTATGGTATAAATATGAGTTAGGGTCATTATGGGCTGATTAGAAGCCCAAAAACATGATTCTGCTGCGCGCATATTCGCTAAGCGAATACATTTTCGCTAGGCGAACCAGAGAGCTGCAAGAATCTGTCTTCCAGATTCGCTAGGCTAAGTTACTTCGCTACGCGAAACTATAGAAGCTGAATTTGGCCCTGACACCTGAAATAAGACTTGTAGATAATTCTCTAAGCTTTCCAACGCATACAAGATCGCCTCAATCGGACGTCTAGAACTCAACATATGAACAAAACTGTGAAATAGGTCGTAAGGCGATAAAGTGATTAAACTATTTTTAAAGGCTAAACTATCCCAACCATGAATCTAAACCTCATGGGCGAGCATAACCACATATATTGGTCAAGAATAATACATAATAATATGTATTAATATAAGGTGAAATTCGGGGTGTTACAAAACGCCTCCCAGATCGAGTATACGGTCGAATATAATATATTATTTTTATTTTTCGGACGCCAGAATGGATTTTTTGGAAAATATATGAAACGTGATTCTGAGGCCAACTATCTCGTTCACGGGTCAAAATTAGGTCTTGATAGTAGTAAAACACTACTGTCAAAACTTAATCGTAGCTTCCTACGATATCGTTGAGCATGACTATGGTCTCGGAATATTTTATTTCCATTTCTAAGACCTCGAATAAAATACGAGTTCATGAATACTGTTTAATTAGAAAATTCGAAAATCGGGGTATTACATTACTACCTTTCTAAAAAAAAAATTTCGTCCTCGAAATTACGTAGCTTGAAAAAGATCGGGATACTGTAATCTCATCTTGTCCTCGAGCTCCCACGTTACGTCTCCAGTTGCTTCATTCCAAATGACTTTGACTAAGGGAACTTGCTTTCCCCTGAGTCATAAGACAAGTTTTCTCGTAAATGTACTATATCAGGTTCGATCACATGGGACGAATCAGGAATATACTTTCGAAGTTGTGAGACATGGAAAACATTATGAATGTTGGACAGAAAAGGTGGTAAGGCAATTTGGTAAGCTACTGGACCAATACGTCAAAGAATCTGGTAAGGTCCAATGAATTTGGGAGTGATTTTTCTGGACTTAATAGCTCTACCTACCCCCATCTTAGGCGCGACTCTCAGGAACACGTGTTAACCTTCTTGAAACTCGAGGGGTCGTCTTTATTTATCTGAGTAGCTCTTTTGTCTGTTCTGTGCCATCTTCATCTTTTCCTGGATTTTTTAATCTTTTTCGTTGTTTGTTGCACAAGTTCGGGGCCTACAATCATATTCTCTCCATCCTGGTACCAACATAACGGTGTCTGGCACTTTCATCCATACAAGGCTTCATAGGGTGCCATCCCTATGCTAAAATGATAGCTGTTGTTGTAGGTGAATTCAATACGAGGCAACATATCATCCCAACTTCCACCATGGTCTAGAAAGCAAGCTCTCAGCAGATCTTCCAAAGATTGTATCGTTCTCTCTATTTGTCCATCAGTTTGAGGGTGATAAGCTGAACTCAGCCTCAGCCTTCTTCCTAATGCTTGATGCAGACTTTGCCAAAAACGTGACATAAATTTTGGGTCTCTATCAAATACTATGCTTGATGGTACTCCATGTAGTCTGATTACTTCTCTGATATACAGCTCAATTAACTTCTCCACTGAGTAGTTGATCTTAACAGGTAAGAAGTGTGCTGACCTCGTTAACCTATCAACGATCACCCAAATTGAATCAAAACTCTTAGAAGTTCTCGGCAGTCCTACCACAAAATCCATTGAAATGCTCGCCCATTTCCATTCGAGTACATCTAAGGATTGAAGCATTCCTCCAGGTCGTTGATGTTCTACCTTCGCTTTCTGACATGTCAAACATGATGCTACATACTCAGCCACTTGCTTCTTCATTCCTGGCTACCAAAACTTTTGTTTCAGATCTTGGTACATGCTCTTATATCCTTCTTCTAGAATCATTTTCCTCATCTCCGGGTTGCTAGGTACACAAACTCGTCCATTACATCTCAAGATGCCATCAGTTCCCAAGCTGAACTCTGCAGCTTTTTCTTGTCCAAGTAACTCCTTTTTCTCTTGGAGGTACTCATCAGTTGCTTGCTGTTCGTAGATCGTCTCCATCAGTCCACTAGATACCTTGATCATTCCCAAGCTAACACTTCCATAGCTAGGTTGAGATCACGAAAGTTCCATCAATTCTAGTTCTTTGACCATCATTGCAGAGATGTGCAGGGTCTTCCGACTCAGAGCGTCTGCAACGACATTTGCTTTCCCAGGGTGGTACAGCAAAGTGAAGTCGTTGTCTTTAAGAAATTCCATCCAACATCTCTGCCTCATGTTTAGTTCCTTCTGATCGAACAGGTACTTCAGACTCTTGCGGTCACTGAAGACATCAAACTTGGATCCATACAAGTAATGTCTCCAGATTTTCAGTGCAAAAACCACAGCAGCTAACTCGAGGTCGTGCGTCGGGTAATTCCTCTCATGAGTATTCAACTGGCGCGAAGTATATGCTACAACATTCCGATGTTGCGTAAGTACACATCCGAATCCTTGATGCGAAGCATCACAGTACACTTCGTACGGTTCATCTGGTTTAGCTAATACTAACACTGGTGAGGTTGTCAAACGTTCCTTCATCGTCTGAAAACTTTCCTCACATTTGTCAGTCCACGTAAACGGTTGGTCCTTCCTCGTAAGTTGAGTCAATGGCGCAACAATCTTCGAAAATCCTTCGATGAACCTCCTGTAGTAACCAGCCAGTCCAACAAAACTGCGAATTTCCGTCAGTCTTGGGTCTGTCCCATAGAAGTACTGCTTCTACTTTTGTATGATCGACGGCAATCCCTTCCTTCGTAATCACGTGTCCTAAGAATTTGACTTCATCCAGCCAAAACTCGCACTTGGGTAACTTTGCGTACAGCTTCTCCTTGTGAAGGATCTGTAAAACTTGTCGTGTGTTCCTCATGCTCTTCGGGACTTTTTGAGTAGATGAGAATATCATCGATAAATACAACAATGAACTGATCCAGAAACGGATGGAAAATCCTGTTCATGTAGTTCACGAAGATAGCAGGCGCGTTCGTCACTCCGAAAGGCATCACGAGGTACTCATAGTGACCATAACGAGTCCTGAAAGCAGTCTTAGGTACGTCCTCGTTCTTTACTCTAATCTGGTGATAACCGGATCTCAGATCAATCTTTGAAAAGACAGTGGCTCCCTGAAGTTGATCCATCAAATCATCTATGCATGGTAGAGGATACTTGTTCTTGATCGTTATCTTGTTGAGTTGATTGTAATCCACGCAGAGTCTTGAACTCCCGTCCTTCTTTTTTACTAATAACACTGGTGCTCCCCATGGGGACACACTTGGTCTCACGAACCGCTTGGACATCAGATCCTCTAGTTGAGTCTTCAGCTCGGCCAACTCCGTAGGTGACATCCTATATGGACCTATAGAGATCGGTCTGGATCCTCGAACTAAGTCGATCGTAAACTCGATGTCCCTCACAGGTGGCAAACCTGGTATGTCCTTTTGAAAAGCTTCCTGAATATCTTTCACAACCGGCACATCGCTCAAGACAACATCCCTCTCGATTTCTAAACAGGACAGAAGCATGTATCCCTGAGCTCCTTCTTTCAAAGAAGCTCTTACTTGGTTCGCAGTTAAAAATCCAGAAATCTGAGGGTCAGGAAAAACTAAGGTTCTATGTGCAAAGTCTAAAAGGATATGGTTGGAAGATAACCAATCCATGCCTAGGATCACATCCAATTGAGTCAAAGGCAAGCATATTAAGTCAACAAGAAAGTTCCTATCATGAACAATAATAGGACAGTTCAAACATACTGTATTAACCGTAATAGGCTTAGCAGTTGGAGTTGTGACAATCAAATCAAAAGACAGCGAAAAAACATGCAAGTTCAAAAGTTTCACACAATTCAAAGAGATAAACGAATGTGTCGCACCCGAATCAAATAGTACAGTTAGGAGATTACCAGCTATGATGCAACTACCTTGTTTGAGATCATCAGATTTGGAAGCATCAACGCCACTCATGGTATAAACCCTTCCCCTCGCTGTTGGTCTAGCAGTTCTAACATTGTTGGCAGTTGGCTTGGTTTTTGGTGTAGAGCACTTCCTCGCGAAATGTCCTATCTTCCCGCATTGGAAACATAGAACTCCTTTTAGCTTGCAGTTATCAGTTGGGTGTCCATGTTGCCCACATTTGAAACATCTCCGGACTTGGCCTTGGTACTGGTCATTTCCACTTCCACTGCCGTAAGGAGAAGCGACAGGACGATAAGATTGTTGTTTCTGACCATTCCCTTGAGGTCGGGAATACGGCTTCTTCTGGGACTGCTTTCCTTTTCGATTCTGGTACTGGTTCGGATTCCTTGACCTAGACGGCCCTCCTGCAGTACTCTTGTTCTCCCTTCCTCGTCTGAAGGTAGGGATCTCCAGTGGTAACACTGACTGCCTGATCTCGAAGCGCTGACCTCCTTCAAATCGCTCGCATTTCCAGTCCTCATGAAACTGCGGCGGATCATGATGCCGAAAATCGACTAACCCTCTAGCACCAGCAGCAAGATCAGCTTTTTATTGATTATGTTGAGCCATCATAGATGTCTGTTGAGCAACAGCAGCCGCCATATCGGCCATGGCCTGGATAGCTCGATTTATGTTATTGTCATCAGCATTGTTGTTAGCAGTGCTGCGACCTCCACCATGACCACCTCTAAGATTCATGTTTCCCTACAAGGCAGACGAATCATACCTTAATAAGGAAACATAACTTCGTTCGTTAAGTGCTAGTGTGTCAAGTAACAGTGTGTCTAAAACTAGTGTGTCAACACACATTGCTTCAACAGAAAAACAATTCAAACAAGGTTCACACGGAGATCACACAACACAAACATAACAGACTCACTTCCCATGGATTCCCGAAAGACTCGACCAGCTCTGATACCACTAATGTAACACCCCCCTTCGCGGGTGCTATGTACTCGAACTCAAATGCGGAAAATATCAAGAAAATAAAAATGTTGGTTGCTTTCGGAAAATACTTAATTAAGTAGCTACGTTCGAAAACACGGTTCTAAAAATTTTCTGCATGTATAGGCAATTCAAAACTCAAGATAAAGAAGTAAACTCCATAACGCGCATTAATAATTAACATGCATACTAATATAACCATAACATAGATTCTGGTCTAATATAAACTATTACAGACTCAAGACATAAGTTCAAATGTGTGCAGTAAATAATATAAGACTGCTACAAAAAGAAAGACTCCTACGCTGGTCAGCTAAAAGTAGCCATTAGGATACAACCCAAAGTCGGCTCCTTCAAAAGTTTCCGTGGTCCGAGTCCCCACGTGTCCACGGGGACCTACGATCAACATCTGTACATGTGTTCCAAAAATAAAACAGGGTGTCCAACATGTACAGGCAAAGGTGAGATACTCATATAAAAGTTTATCACGATAGCCGCACAGGCGACAAACAACAGTATAAACATCCTCAGATAAATACAGTTATAAAGAACAGTTATCTATATAACACAATATAATATCTCAAACACCATCATGAGTTATAATAATGCATGAGACTTCAATATCATCTTTCTAATTCATGTACTCCGGAGATTCTAACATCCCAACATCGAGCGATAGGCCGTAGTAACACCTGTAACACAATTGTCCTCATAAGTCGGCCTCTCAATTTAGGTCCGAACTCCAATTGTTCCAGGGTACCACGTCTCACCATATCCTGAATAGTTCAGTCCCTGATCGAGTTCATTCGTGCTGGGTAGCCGACTTACCACGACACGGGGTCGTGAGGCCACCGGCCACTTGTGGAGTCTCGACACACAGAATGCCCCTATATACCTAGTGGTCTTAACCGGTTCCATTCTCAACTACGCAAGTTGTAGCTCGGTTTCAAATGGCATGTCTGCCGGTTCATGCATGTACACAGAAAGTTTTTTGTTTTCTTTTTCGTTCATTCTTTCAATTGTCGAGGCATAAAGCCCACGACTCGTTTCAAAAGGACATTAAGCCCGTTCAAATAAAAAACACAGGACACGAAGTCCGAGTGCTCAATCCACAAAACACTAGCCCGACGTCTCGGTCACTAGGTTTGGGTTCATCTCAAAAGATCCATCATTTTTCCTTTTGGTCAAAATTTCTCAAAACAACTTTGGAAAACAAAATACTTTTATTGTCCTTGAAATAAAACATTTCTTGATCACAGAAAACATTTTCCGGGAAAAAACAATTTCTTGGAAATAAAACCGTTTTCTAAGGTTCCACGTCTTTTTAAAACGTCTTTCTGAAACAAAACTCGTTTTGCCCAACTTTCCACAAAACCACTTTTCCTTTTCAAAAGAACACAACTTTTTCAAAAAGGAAACTTACCTTTTCTTGAAAAAGCAACACATTTTCCCAAAAACCACTTTTTGATTTTCAAAACTCGTTTTTCAAAACTTTGAATTCGGTTTTCGAGTGTTTTAATTATTATCGAGACATAGCCAGTCCTATGCTCATCCTGGATATACATATATATATATATATATATATATATATAGGTATCAAATAGTCCATAATCATAACAAAATATCATCCAAGGCATCAATGCCACAAATCATCAACAAGTATGCACATATGTTTCATTAAGTAAAACAATTCCATATATCATTCAAACACATCTCCAAACCATCAATCAAAACCTTCACCACACATATATCAATCAAGCACTATGAAGCTACCAAACTCAAATGACTACATCCCTTTACCTCTCTAAGTCGCTTAATCCAAACTCGAACGATTCTCGGCTCCGGCTCCGGCTTCATCCGCATCGCCTAAAACAATCAAATACAATTCAATTTAAACAACAATCAACATCAATATACAACATCAAAACATAAATTTTTCCTTCCCCTAAAAGGTTCAAGGTTCGGCCACTTTTGGTAAAAAGGTTTAGGGATCACATTTGGTTCCAAACTTTTGGATGGTTGGTTCATGAACTTGGTTAACACTACTACAAGTCTTATGACTCAAAAATATGAAACATGACTCACGATTCTTGCACATGAAGGTCTCGGCCATTTTGGGGGAAAAGGGTTTAGAAAATGATTTGGTTTTCCATCACTTGGATTCAAAGACAATTGGAAAGGTAAGGATGGAATCAAGAGTTAGAAATCAAAAATTTGATCAAAAACACTATTCATCCAAGAACATAGGGTTCGGCCACTTTGGGGAAAAATAGCTAGGATGAGAGTTTGATCATGAGCTCTTGGGTTTAGGTAGAGAATGATGAAATGAGTTCAAAGTAATTGGTTTCCCATTAAAAGGATTTTTCTACAATTTCCCATGAATTTTGAAAGTTTTGGATCATAAACTTGATTTTCATGAAACAAGATTTTGATCTTGAGATTGAGAAAGATTCAAGAAGGTAGGAGATCATAGAAGTGATCTTACCTAAGAATGGTTGAAGATTGATCAAAGATTCAAGGTTTTCTCACAAAGTTTCAAGGTTTTCTCAAGAAGAAAATGGTGTTTTGGTTGGAGTAAGAAGATGAAGTGTTCTTGGTGTTCTAAGGGGGCTGATTTGCGTGAATGAGGGCTGAGGAGGGGCTGTTCAGCCTTCTAAACAAGTCACTTAAGGGTAAAATGGTCATTTGCTACAAGGGTAAAATGGTAAAAGTGAAAAAGGGTTAAGTTAGGGGTATTTTGGTTATTTCACGTCCAGATTTTTCCGAACGTCATGATGACTGTGACATGCTCTCCCCAGTGATATAACATGATGTGGTATCAAGATTATCCGTTGGCGGGTCTCGCTGAATCCCTTTACGACTCCAAATGCCGCCCAGTTCGAGTATACGGCCGAATATAATATATTATTGTTATTTTTCGGATGCTAGGACGGATTTTTTCGAAAATGTATGAAACGTGATTCTAAAACTAACTGTCTCGTTCACGGATCAAAATTAGGTCTTGATAGTAGTAAAACACTATTGTCAATGAAAAACGCAGACCGGGCTCCGTCTGAGTTTTCGACTCAAAACTTAATCGTAGCTTCCTACGATATCGTTGAGCATGACTATGGTCTCGGAATATTTTATTTCCATTTCTAAGACCTCGAATAAAATACGAGTTCATAAATACTTTTTAATTAGGAAAACTCGAAAATCGGGGTGTTACAATCAGCGCGACTCCTACTCCAATTCTACCAATTTGCTTTCGTTATTCGACGAGGGTAAGCTGAGGTTCGATATCTACCTATAATTGACCTATACAATGTGCTTCTATGATTTAAACTTCTATTCATTGTTTTAACTTCGTATTAGGGCTAATGCTTAGTCTACGTGTTATTTCCGTGATTAGGGCAAGTTTGGAAGTTGCGTGCGGAACCTTTTGGAGCAAGAGACCCGTGGCTGTGAGGCTTAGAGAGGAGCAAGGAGTACTCGTTGTGTTAGTGATTATGCTACATTTGCTATGAGGTGGGGAGAAAGAGTTACACATGTCGAGGAGGCAAGAATAGTCTATATAGTTTTGTTGTATGTTTTGTGTGTGTAAGGGAACCCTAAACCCTATGTGAGGTTGAGCCCTGACAAAGTACCCAAACCCTAGGTTTAGTCTACTTTGAGCTATCGCCGCTATGTTTGATACCCTAGGTTAGTAGATTTGTGACGCATGATGATACGTGCTATGTTTTGATATATGTGTACCTGCTATTTTGGAGATTTGCAAGATATGTCTGATGTGGTAGCATGTTGGTATATTGCTATGTTTACTGCTGTATTGATCATGATAATGATAGATTGTTGTATTGCCTTGAAATGCGTGCATGTATGAGATATGGAGGTTTAGTATGATTAGGGCTTTGACCCCGTTGTGGACGTTGAGCTGATTATTGAAAATGGTGGTCATAGTTGGAGCTTGGAGCTTGTAAGGTTATGATGGGAGCTTGGAGCTCATATGGTTACAAGTGGAGCTTGGAGCTTGTGATGGTTTCCTTTAGAGCTTGGAGCTCGTGTTGCTAAGAGCAAGTTTGCATGTGTTGCGATATCAGCTCAAGAGAAATGGATGACAAGCATAGCATATGCATATGTGTTGGGAATTTGCGTATTTCAAAACCAAAAACGCAGCGGAAAAATTCCCACCAAAAGATCCAAGCGAATGGTCATGACTCATGATTGTAGTGTTTACCTCTTGTAACGCAGACCGTTGATAAAACTTCGTCTATCACGAGCACCGCACGAACGATGCCTCTACGGTATCCACATGAGCAGACTTCGTGAGTGTCCAACGTCACGAACAAGAAGCGGTCTCCGTCTCATAGTGCTAGCTATGAAAAACGAGACTTGCAACTCACTTATCACTCTGAAGTGCGGCTAGGGTAATGTTACGCATAACGGCACAAATCCTTGAGCGGTCTACTTATAGTAGCACCTCCTTAAGTGAGTTAGTGAGCTGCATTTGACCTAAGCCCCATGCACCATGTGCTAGGCCCAATAGAAAAATGAGAGTCCAACTCTCGTTTCAATCTACCCTTATGTGTGTGACCCTGTAGGTTCCCATAACGTTGGCAGTAATATTAAATCCTATTTAATATTACAAGCAGTGAGCGGTATCTAGCAACACATCACTGTCACCCAAGTAATGAGAATGCCAGTGATTTGACATAACCTTATTGCGACCAAATAATCGTGTAGTAAATGTCCCTTCGTCCATATGTCATAATTAAATACAAGGCATAAATGTGTCACCCTTGTTAAGTCCAAGTACATATTCCTCGATCTCCTAGTAGACGTGTAATCACAAACAGGACCAATATAACATATTGGCCCATTTCCGCGTGTCTTACTTTATCGAGAGGCCCATGACATTACTCCTGTTATGTAGGAGGGATGAATCCTATCTACATCACTCACATCCCTCAACATGTTTCATTGCAGGCCCAATAACTACCTTTATGATCATCCTGTTACGGATGACGTTTGATAGCATTAAAGCCTACAACTCCACATCTAGGAATTGTAGTGACTTCAAGTCGAAGGATTACTTCACTATGGTCGCTATAAGAAGCGCTTATGACACTTACATAACTATTATGCAGCGTTCTCATAGTGGGTCAATCCAGTACAAATATTACTCCTAATATTTGCACCTGTGTGTTGACTTGATATCACATATCCATGACCCATGAGACGTGGTCATTAGTCTACTCACACAATAGTCTCTATGTATTATTATTGTCCTAATTAAAAAAAATACTCGACTACGGACATTTTAAGAATAGCATTCTATAGTTTAATGGGATCTCACGATCAAGTCATATTTGATGTTCCATTAAACGAACTGCCTATTCTAAGGACTTTATTATGCTAAATACCAATAACATAATAAATTAATGCCTTATTCATATATCAAATATATGATCAAAGTCATGACCCAAATGATGATCTATTCTAAACAGATTGGCCACTAGGGCTTACACCAACAATATGATGCAAGATGGTGAGCCGTGTACCGAGAGGCATACGAGGTTGGTGCGCCGTGTGCGAGTGCGAAAAACGGAAGGGTAGGTCTGCCTGATCTTAGGGATATACTGGACACAAGTGTGCCCACATGAAACCGGTATGGTAGCTCCTATCGTGTCGTGGCAGTCCTGGGCACGTCCTACTATCCCGACTGGACCCTGAGTCTTTCCAGTTGACGGTGGATCTTCCGAGGAGGCCCAGTTAATCCTCTTTGCCTGGGACAGTTGAGCGGTGATGCACTCTTATGGGTCACGACGAGCGGAACGGATTACCGGAATGAACCAACTTGTTGTCCAATATCTGGTCGTGATGTTGCCCTTAGTAGGGTGTTTAGTACCGGCCGACATGCATAGAAATAGTATGTGTACATACAGCTAGGGAACGACCGTAGTGTTGTGGTATTGAGAGATGGTTGTGTTTGCTATATGTTCTGCATTGCATCATCCCTGTCATAGATGTATTGTATATCTTATCTCCTTGTATTTCCTTGTATGTTATGCTTTTGATCTGTGAGTAGACAACGAGCTGGAGGCGACTATGGACCCGAGGATGCATCCCTTCCTCTAGACAGCATCAGGGATCCCGATGCTGGGCGAGCTTGAGATCGTCTATCATGCCGAGCAGGGGTGGCAGGTGGACCCCTCTACATTTTTGACCGTGTACATCGGACCAATGAGCTTGCAGTTTCGACGCAGTACTCCACCACGAGCAGACATCATGGGACCATACAGAGGGATCCATTTTCTTCCCTTTCCACAGATGTGGCACCACCTAGGCCGTGTGAGCAAGACTTATGTGGGCTGCCCCAGCATCATCTCACGTGACCAGTCGCATAGGTTTCGTGCTGAGAGGACCGCGTCGGAGGTCAGAGCGGTATTTGGGAGCCGCCAGGTGTAGGCAGATTTTTATGTCTAGTTCTTCCTCGGATTATGTGCCCTTTCAGGTTTATAGGCGCACGTAAAGGGAAGGACAGGTTAACTATTGACTTTCATGTCATTGAGGGCGTGACGTCGCCAGTGTGTCTGTCATAAGGTGTGAGGTGAAGCTATTTTGATGTATTTTGAGAGGGGATAGAGATGGCATGTGAGTATGAGTGCTAGAGTCCCTTTTGTTGTATTTGCTTTACTTTCAATTTTATTTTGTACTTTCGTCTGTATATGTACCTAGCCCAACTGATGGGGCCACCATGTATATATCTGTACTGTGTGTGTACGTTTTCGTTTATCCTGTTGCGTTTACTCTGATGCCATACGCATTTATATTTGATGTATGTTATCGTTTGTTTTAAATAAGCGCGTAATCGTTAGATCGTAGATAATGCTATAAATGAGTTCTAAAACTAATTAGGATTTCCTCGAGTGGAACTTGGGATTTCAAGCAAGAACTTAGTCAAACGTTCATACCAAGCCCTAGGGACTTGCTTTAAACCATATAAAGCCTTTTTCAATTTGAACACATGGTTTGGAAATTCAAAGTTTGAAAAACCTGGGGATTGATCCACATAGACTTCTTCTTGTATAAGACCATTTAGATAGATGGTTTTTACATCCATTTGGAAAAGTTTGAAATCCATAATGCAAGCAATAGAGAGAAGCATACGGATGGTCTCTAATCTAGCCACGAGAGCATAGGTTTCATCAAAGTCTATGCCTTCTTGTTGGTTGTAACCTTTAGCTATAAGCCTTGCTTTATTCCTTGTAATAATTCCATTTTCATCAAGCTTGTTACGAAAAACCCATTTAGTACCAATGACTAAATGGTCTTTATGTTTGGGGACTATTTCCCACACATTGTTTCTTTCAAATTGATTTAACTCATCTTTCATAGCCAGAGTCCAATGTTCATCTACTATAGCCTCATCCACATTTTTATGTTCAATTTGAGATATAAAAGCCATATAGTGACACATGTTTTAGAGAGTTTCGAGTTGTTACCCCTTTTTCGATATCACCTATAATGTTGTCAAGAGGATGATCTCTTGATGTTCTGCATTCTTTTGGAAGATCTGAGTGAGGTGTTCCTTCTGTTTGTTGAGGCGATTGATCTTCATTGTTGTTATATTCTTGACCTTGTGTTTTTACAAGGTGACTATTGCCCAAAATTTCTGCAAGATCATCAACACTTTCCTCTACCACAAATTTGAGGTTACGTTCATCAAAAAAGACATCTACAGATTCTTCAATGGTCATAGTTCTTTTGCTATAAATTATAAAAGATTTACTAGCACTTGAATATCCAAGAAATATACCTTCATCAGCTTTAGCATCGAATTTGCCAAGGTTATCTTTACCATTATTCAAAACAAAGCACTTACATCCGAATACGTGAAAGTGGGAGATGTTGGGCTTCCTTCCTTTGTAAATTTCATAAGACGTTTGTTTTAGAATAGGTCTTATGAGGACTCTATTCATTGCATAGCATGCGGTGCTTATTGCGTCTGCCCAGAAAGACTTAGGAAGGTTGGTCTCATTTAGCATCGTCCTCGCTAGCTCTTCAAGAGACCGGTTTTTCCTCTCCACCACCCCATTTTGTTGGGGAGTCCTTGGTGACGAAAAATTATGCTCAATTCTATTTTCAGTACAAAAGGCCTCTAACGCCTCATTTTGGAACTCACTACCATGATCTCATCGGATGGATACAATGTTTAAACCCTTCTCGTTTTGAATAACCTTAGCAAGTTTTCGAAATGCAACAAAAGCGTCATTTTTGTGAGAAATAAACAAGGTTCATGTCAAGCGAGAATAATCATTCACAATGACAAGCGCATAGTAATTGCCACCAAAGCTCATAGTTGTAGATGGACCAAACAACTGTAAAAGCTGTAAAGGTCGGTTTGTTGAAACAAAATTTTTAGATTTAAAAGAGGCATTTACTTGTTTTCCTTTTTGACAAGCATCACACAACTTGTCTTTTTCAAAACGCAATTTTGGTAGTCCAATTACTAGGTCCTTGCGAACCAACTTATTTAGATGGTCCATGTGAATGTGTGCCATTCTCCTATGCCATAACCAAGTTAAGACAGCATGCATCATTTGAAGGTAGTTCATCAAAGTTAACCATATATATATTTCTAATTCTTTGTCCAATTAACTTCTTTTTTTTTTTTTTTTTTGAAGCCATGGATATTAATCATGGTACATTTGAAACCAAAGTCTTATCAATGCAAATTTCTAATTATTGAAAACAATTCTCAGCTATAATAATAATTAATTAAAACTCATAAACTTCCAATTATTAATTAACGGGCTATCATTATTATTTTTCTTCAAGCAACTCAGCAAGCCATTCTGGTTCCTCTAGCTCAGGTTCATGTTGAGCTCTGTAGTCATCAAATTCTTTTTGTACATCATGTAAAACATTTTTGCACTCGGCTAATTCCATTCCCTTATAGTAAAGTTCTTGCTCAAGTTGTGCTTCCTTCATCCATCTGTTTATTGCTTCCGTCTCTCTTGCTTTTTCCAACATTTGAACTTGTCCCTTGTGCTTCTGTAATTGCTCAAGTACTATAAGCTCTCGTTCAAGATCATTAAGAATGTCCATGGCTTGTTCTTTGTTATCCCAGATTAGTGGAACTTCTTTGGTCATAGGCTCAAGTTGCTCCCACCAATCGTAAAAAGAAGCACTTGCATGGTTATCATGGTCTAGTAGAGGAATTAAATACGTGGATGCGGCAATCATCATCTGTGTCAAAGGAAACTTGAGAACACTATTTGTCAACTCCATCATTTTCCTCCGAAATAGAGGAAGGTTGGATACGAGTTGGCTCATTAATTCAAACAGACCTGCTTTCATGGCTAAAGCTTGATGTAGAACCTAGCTAGGAGAACGAGGATTTCATGAGATGTCATTAAGAACAAAAGTAAGATATTTAAAATCCAATTAACTTAGTTTGTTTCACAACCTTTGTCAGAAAGTTGGCTTATACTTAGCAAATTATGTTTCAAGCCCTCGACATACAAGACATTTTCTATAATGGGATTGGGACTCTTACCAACCGTTCCAATTCCCAAGATTGTACCTTTGTTGTTATCATAGTAGAAAACATAGCCACCCTTTTTGGGTGTGAGGGAGGAGAAATTATTTTTGTCTCCCGTCATGTTCTTGGAGCATCCACTATGAAGATACCAGTTTGAGTCCTTTTCTTTCAAGCACACCTACAAAACAGATTGCAGATTTAACTTTTGGTACCCAAATCATGTTGGGTCCTTGAGAGTTAGTTTTGGGCATATTAGCATTTGGTACCCATACTTTCTTACCAATCATGTTCTTGTTCTTTCTAGTATTGCATATAGAAGCAGTATGTCCTTTTCTTCCACAATAAAAGCATTTAACAAAAGGACTACTGGACGTATTTGTTGGGCTAAAGAACCTTTTAAAAGATTTTTCATGCAATTTAGAGTGATAACTAAGATGACCACATATAAATATGAAATCATCCCATTGGCTACAGAACGTTCTCAACGCTCTGATACCACCAAAATGAGACAACCCTCCTTTCTTAGAAGGATAACCCCATTAGTCCCATTAGCCGTATATAAAGCGATAGCGTGGTATTCAAACAACGTTGCGGAAACGAACGGTAAACAAATAAACAACAACGGCAAGCATAGAAAAACCATCAGAGTAAAAGCGCAACTTAAAGGTAACTATACAAATAGCATACATATCTTAGCCCCATCAGCAGGGCACTGTACATACATATACACACCGAATAAACACAAACTGAAAATACATCAAATAACAAAAGAAAGACTCTCGCAGCTCACCAGCATGACCCGACCCCACTCAAAAAGTACATGAAAAGCTCTCAGCTCACCACCTAGGACGCACTGGCAGGCTCCCACCATCAGCGGTGAGGATGCCCTGAACTACCCTAGCCTTCGCCATGAGTATGCTTGTACCTCACTAAAGGCTCATACTCCGATGACGAGCTGGACACAACAATCCTACGCCTATGATAGGTCCTCAGATACTGCTCCATCCTCCGGCGCTGGCCTCGATAGACGTAACCTCTCCTACTGGATATGACTGAGGACCGTGGTGCCACCCACATGTAGTCTCGCTCTCTCTGCCTCGGAGGTCGCCACATCCTAGGGAAAGGAAGAAACTGGTACAAACGGTAGGGTCCAATGATGTCCTACGGCGGCGTACCGCTCTGAAAGATCAAACTGATGGGTCCTGTATACACCACCAAAAAGGTCGAGGGGTCCACCCGCCATCCCCTCTCATCGGGGAAGATGATCTCAATGTCGCCTAGCACCGGCATCCGCGGTGCCCCCTTGATGAACGGGTGAAGCCTCGGGGCCATCCTGTGGATTGGCTTGCTCGTCGTCTTCAAGCGAACCCAAAAACAGAACAACAGGGAAAATAATAGGGAGATAAGAAACACAGTGCATAGCAATGTCGAAAAACTACAGTAATGCAGTAAATAAAACATGTAGCAGATATAATAGATGTAGCAATTACTGTATTCCAACAAACGTCTCTCGAGACAACACATGCAACAAGCATCCATATCCATGAGTCTCACACTCAGATCAATCCTCTAGACCGGGATACTAATCCCATGCAGCATGTCGGCCGAAAACTCACAAAGCTGGTTCCACACCAGAATAGTTCCATACCCGAGTAAGTCCACACCGGAACAGGTTCTGTGTCGGAACGGAGTTAGTTTGTCCAAGAAACCGAACTGTTAGCCATGACCAACAAGAGTGCATCCCCCTTTAACATCGGAACCGAGATAACTCGGTCGCCTCAAAACGTTAGCCTGGAAAGCTTTGGATTAGTCAGGCAAATCGGACTGGATCGGGTGTCATGACTGGATAGGAGCTACCTCAATCGTCACTGTAAACTATTCTCGAGTCCAGCAACATCCCCAAGGTCACTCACTTGACCGCCCCATCTAATTTCCATACCCGCACTCGGGTACAACTAACCTCGTATGACACTGGCAGCCCATACTACCTGTCCTACGGCCTCGCCACTTGGCAGCTGATCATATGCAACAAACATCCTCAACGGGCTTGATATCGGATCTCAAGCCTAAACTCTCAATCAAAAACAACACGATGCCACTGCATCCACATGGCCACATCCTCGACGCCACGCGTCCACGAGCCACAGCTCAAACATCACGGCCATAGCCTCGAAAAGTCAACATAACAGCAACAACACCATCCACTGTATCAACCCGACAACAACACGACACACGGCCAAACTTAACCCTATGGCATTCCGCCAGCTCACGAAGATTATCACAAACAACATAACAGGATCAATACCAACAACATTAATATCAACAATAGCACATAACAGCATATCTCATACCAAGTAGCATATAGGCACTTAGACGAATAGCAACAACAACAGTCATCATCGTAACAGTCATACGAAACAGATCATCCTCAATCAACGGTTCGCTAGCCTAGGGTTTCCAAACTTAACGACGATAGCCCAAAGTAAACTAAACCTAGGGTTTAGGTACTTTATCGGGACTCGGCCACTAGTAGGGTTAGCGATTCCCTACACACAACAAAAAACAAACTACACTACTCTTGCCTTCCTGATGGCAGCAATACTCTTTCTCCCCACCTGAACAGTCGTCACACAAATCCACCTGATCACCGGCTTGCTCCTCCAAGCTTGAGCTCCCAGGCTCCTTCAATGGTAGCCTCAAGAACAGCCAAGAACCACCTTGGTGCAGCCGCGGTTCCTCCTTAGAATCGCACACTCACGATCATGAACGTTGCCCTAATCACGAGCACAACACATATTTAATAGTGTTAGCCCTAAGGAAAGCTCAAAAGATAATTTTGTCCTAGAATATGAGAGAGATAAAAAGCTTGCAAATCTGAATATCTGTTGAAGTTTAACGTGAAAGGATAAAAAGTTTGCAAAGTCGGGTATTTGCTGAAGCTTGACATGAAAAGCTTACAGAGTCGACTATCCGTCGAAGTTTGGATGAAAAAAAAAGGTGAAAAGCTTTCGGAGAAAAGTATCCGCAGAAGCTTGGCAAGACAAGAAAGAAGCTTACAGAGAATTGTATCCGTAGAAGCTTGACAAGACAGGTAAGAAGCTTACAGAAACGGGTATCCGCTGAAGCTTGACAAGACATGTAAGAAGCTTATGGAGACGGGTATCCGCTGAAGCTTGATAAGACAAGAAAGAAGCTTACAGAGAATTGTATTCGTATAAGCTTGACAAGATAGGTAAGATGCTTAAGAAGATGGGTATCCGCTGAAGCTCGACAGGAAAGGTAAAAAGCTTACGGAGATGGGTATCTGCTGAAGCTTGATAGGAAAGGTGAAAAGCTTACGGAGAATTATATCCGCAGAAGCTTGACAACAAAGGTGAAAAGCTTATGGAGAAATGTATCCGCAGAAGCTTGATAGGTACGGTGAAAAGCTTACGGAGAATTGCATCCGCAGAAGATTGACAACAAAGGTGAAAAGCTTACGGAGAAAGTATCCACAGAAGCTTGACAAGAAAATTAAGAAGTTTCATGAGAATGATGTATCAGCTGAAGCTTGACATGGACGGATATAAAACGTGAATGACAGGTGTAAGAACCCAAGATGACTCACTGGTGGCATGGGTAGTGTGTGTAAGAACTTTGCCTAAGGGACGTGAGTGACAGGTGTAGGAACCCGAGATGACTCACTAAAGAATTTTGGGTACAAGGTGTAAGAACCTTGTCCGAGGGACGTCAATGACAAGTATAAGAACTCGAGATGACTCATTAACGAATTTTGGGTACAAGGTGTAAGAACCTTGCTCGAGGGACGTCAGTGACAAATGTAAGAACCTGAGACGACTCACTGGAAATATGGGTAGTAGGTGTAAGAACCTTACCCGAAGAATGTGAGTGACAGGCGTAAGAACCTAAGACGACTCACTGGGGATATGGGTAGTAGGTGTAAGAACCTTACCCGAAGAATGTGAGTGATGGGTGTAAGAACCCAAGACGACTGAAAGGTGTGTGAAACATGTATAAAGAACCTAAGATGGTCCACTAGGGAAGGAGAGCGGTGTAAAAACTTGGCGTTTCCATTGGGAATTGACTCGTTGAGGAATGGATAATTATGTTAATGTGATAAATGTTGGAGATGACTGATGCTTGTGTTATGTATAACGCTGGAGGATGTTCTACAATCCTTGGTTCCTTGAGATTTTGATTGTCCGATAGATCCAGAGATGAACTAGATCAAAACTTGTCTGTCTCATTTTGATAAATTCATGATTGAGTGACTCTGTTGGGGTTTTTTTAATGGCAAACCCGATAACCTAACTATACTTCCTTGCGGATTTAGCTAACTTCACTGGGGATGTTCTGATCAACACCGATAAATTTTGAGGTATGTTGAGTGAAAGACTTCTTGATGAGTTCCCGCGGTTTGAAAGGAAGAGTTGAATCGTGTCTCTTTTCATTGACGCTCCTGTGAGGATATCGTCGAGTTCCGATGATGCTGGACCAGAAGTGTACATCTCTTTGAGTGACACTCTATACAATGACCAGCACTAGCTTTTTGAGGCTGATCTTGAATGCCCATCGTCGAGTCTCTGAAGACTTGAAATGCTTTCGATTTCCAAGGGTTTTGTGCTTTTGTCACAAGTTTATGCCTTTTGTTTGCTCTGCATCCCAACCATTGGATTACTTTACTCCCATTTGTCTGCTTGAGAAGGTTTTTGTTCTTTGACCCTAACTTTTGCATAGGTTGCTCCTTTCGAGTTTTCGACCTACCGAGTCGCTCTAATTTTTGCCTAAACGGCCCTTTCAGGTTTTAAGCTTAGCGAGCATGATTTGATTATATTTTCTTTTGTTCCTTTTTTTTTTTTTTTTTTTGCTTTTTTCTTGTAAGTGGAAGATTTTTGCCATTCTGATTTGTAAGGATCACTGCTTCTGTTTGAATTGCCAATTGAGGATGCCATTTTCCTCCTTGTATTCAGAATTCTTCTGACCAGAGTTGTTCATCAAAGAATTAACATTAGATGGTTAAATTGTACTGTTGAACTCATGTTTACTTTACCTGAAGCATCTTATAATAAACATGCATGGATTTAGAAGTATGACAGAAAAGGACATTGCTGCCTAAACAACTTCCTGATTAGTGTTGGAAGTTAAACAACTCAAATGGTGTTTACAGGGGGAAAAAACAGAGTAAGAATCACAAGAAGTGACATGGAGCTCAATGGGGTGCTGTCCTGACTTGAATTGATTTGTTCTTTGATATCATGGCAATTGTTCACCAAAAATTTGGAAATGAAATCGACCGGATATATGCTGCTTGAGAATGAAATTTGTGACACCCGCCTTGGGCATTACATCATGAACACGTGCGGAAATAATTTTAAAAGAGAATTGCTGGTTGCTTTCGGAAAATAATTTACTTTAAGTCTGAAAACTCGTGTGTAAAATTTTTCGGCATAATACTTCGGAAAAGTGATACACTTCACAATAATAAAATCACATTATAATCGACAACACACATAAACTAGGTTTATTCACAAACCCTAAACCATCACATATAAGTTTTGCTGAAATTCTTTTTCATTCTGAAGTTCCAAACCATACAAAGGTTTTCAAAACCATATATACCGACTTTCTCAACTTAAACATTGAAAATCCTAAGAGCTGGTCTAATAAAAGAACTCTAAGAGCAATATAACATACTACCTAGTATACATCGTGCAAATGAGACTGGGCATTGTCGTCAACAGTCCACACATCTTCGTCGTCGACATCAAGAAACGCAAGTTACGGGGTCCCGAAGTGACCCAAATGACCGTTGAGAAGCATCTGTACACGTATCCAAAAAACACAACAGGGTGTCTAACATGTACAGGCAAGGGTGAGTAACCAATATATGCATTTAAACATGATAACTACATACACGACACACACAACAACATATGAACATATGTAGTATCAACACAACAAAGTAACAGAAGTATCACGGGACGATACACAAGGTAACAACATGTCCAACATGCATACCATAAATCGCAATACATCATGTTAATCAATTAGCAGCATAAGACATCTTCGAAAACAGAATAGTGATGTACAATAAGTAAATGTAATCATTAACAGCCATGCAATGCAATGCAATGTACATTACTCAATGCCATATGCCACAAGGGTAAAATTATGACCCCTACTCCATGGAGCTAACAAATACGTTGGAGAGAGTGAATGGGAGGACATGTTCCGGGTATTGCCAGCCATGGGCAAGATGTTCCAACAAATGTAACGTGCACGTATCTGGCTTTACGGAAACACTCTCGACCAAACATGAAAAGTATGACATCTAGTAGAGGATATCAGTGTATTGCTCGGAGTCACCACGACACAGAAGAATCACTAACTGGTCTCATGTCAGCCTTTCCAACCCTAATACCTTCAAAGACCATTTAAGATCGTCACCGTAAGATTCGCACCAGCATCTAGGTGTAAAGGTTGAAGGCCTTACAACTCATGCAATGAAATGTCAATGCTTACACAAAGCAGATGCGATAAAGCAATGTCTATCCACCGGATAAACCTCAAGGTTCACTAAGGTTCTCTTCCTTAGGAACTATACGCGTGTTTGTATGACAAAACTTTTATCCACTGAATAAATCTCGTCATTCCATAGGAATGTTGCCGTTACAAGGCTTACACGCAGATATCTAGTGTTTATATTTATTCACTGAATACATCTCATGATTCCTTAGAAATCTTCTCATTAAGAGTTCTTACATGACTTTAAGTGAATTACCGTCTTTTATCCATCGGATAAATCTCGTGATGCCTCCAGGATCGAGTCATCACAAGACTGAAACTATTGAACGACTTCCTTAGATCTGGAATATCGGTCCATTATCAAACTATTGTTTCAAAACCCAAGACGTTTCATGTTTGTGTTTGTGTCTTATGAATTATATCTCCAGTCCTAAGTGTTATGAAGAAGGATTGAGAATCCTCTTAGATAAGTCTTTGATCCTTTCTAAGATATTAACTCCTTGAGTTTCACGTAATGAAAAGAGTATTGATTCACTTAAGTCTTATGAAGCCATTGATGAACTAAGTCATCAATGGTATAGTGTATGGTCTTGTTCCACGATCTACTATACTTAATTATCTCTTTTCTTGTTCTCTAAGTTAATTACTTAACTTAGGTTTCCATGTGCAAAACTTTATGATTTGAGTTGAAAACCCTCATTTTAAGACTTTGCAAACCAAAACCTTTCTAATTGAAAACTCATTTGATTTAAAAGAACTTGGTTACTTGCTGGAAGTAAAGTACCTTAACCAATTTGAAAAAGTTTTTCCTTACTAACTTAGTGTAAAACCGTGATCTAAGTTGCCGTAAAAGAAATGGAATTTTCATTTAGTTTTCAAACTATGATTCGTTTAAACCTAAACTTTAGGATAAAGTCCTCTTCATACTTTGAAGATTGAATGTTAACTTGTTTTTTAGAAAGAATGTGACATCCTACTAAACCTCGGATAACTTCATATTAATTTTACTTTCATGAAATCACTTTCATCATTTTTTTCTTAAAACACTTATTTAACTGAATAACTATGACTAAAGTAAAACATATTTTCACCTTAGTTAAAAACACTTTAAGGCCGAACTCTAATTGATTCTTTGGATCAAAATCACTTCTTGATCGTTTTTGAAAATACAAGTTACTAAAACACTTTCTAACTTTCAAAAACATTGAAGTTCAAGAACAAACTCATGTTCTTCCTTTTATAGTGGTCCTGGCCGAAGGATGTGAAGATTTTGCTTCACTAACTTGTCAAGCAATAGCTCGAAATGATCACAATATTATGATGAATAATAATCATACATTATTCAACCATAAACAAGCATAAAAATCCTTACTTGATCTAGAGATCAAAGTATGGTTTTCAATATACATGAAAACATTTTTCCATCCAAGCATACATCATCAAAAACATATACTAAGCATGGAAACATTATTACAACCACAAGAAGCTCAAACAGAACTACACAGACCAATCCCGGATAACATATAGTCATCGGGAAAATCCCTCAGGCAAACTTCCTTTAGCTCTTGAAGTAAAGCAAGGTTCTTTCCCTTTGGTCTTTCAACATTTCCTTCTACACCACAAATCACTAACTCCATTAAATCAAGTGAAGCTACCAAGTGGTGTTCGCGGTCTTTGGTCTGAAATGATCCTCCGAAGCTCATCGTATTTCACGAAACGCCAAACTAGAACTACTCAACCAATCCTTCACCAAAGAACATAATACAAGTTAATCTTTGAGAAAACTTGCTAATTCTTTATAATGTAGGTTCGGCCCTTCACTAATTAATTAAGGTAAGGATGTTGAAATTTTACTAATTCTTAGATAAATGATCCTTAAGTATGATGAAGACATAATCACTAATCATTTGTAAAAGATTTGAATCAAAACTCACCCAACCAACAAGGTTAGGGTTTCGGCCATTCATTAAGGAATAGGGAGGAAATATTAGTTTAATTCATGCTCTTGAATGATGAACATAGAGGTCTTGATGAGTTCATAGAAATTGGTTTCATGATCATAGGATTTTTCTATGATTTTCTAGAGATTTTTGAAGAAAGTTTCATGAAAGGGGATGATGATGATTCATTGCATAATCTTACAAAATGAATGAAAAAGAGATCATGATTGATCATAGAGAGAAGAGATTACCTCTTGAATGATGAAAGATTGCAAGGATCAAGCAAGTTGTGTTTCACAAATTTGCTTATGGATCACTTGAGAAGATAAAATACATTGATGTCAAGACAATGAAGCAAGGAACAAGTTTACTAACTTGAGTCAAGAGAGTTTACCTCTTGGTTGGTGGAAAAATTGAGAGAAAGTGAAGAACACTCATGAACTTTGAAGAACACTTGAGAGAAAATAGAGTTTTACACTTTTGATCCTTGAAAACTTAATAACCAAGTAGCTTGGTTGTTTGTTGCCAATGAGAGGGAATGAAGGGTTAGTGAGGCCCATTTTAGGCATAGGATCTAAGGGTAAGAAGGTCCAAACTTTGTTCATTTAGGGACAAAAGAATAAATTCACTTTGGGGCAAAATTGTCGTTTAGCAAAAGACTAGGGACATAATTATCATTTCCTCTATAAATATCTAGATATTTTTCTAGAGGTAATTATGACATTGGTGAGTCACAGGGCCATAAAGGTATTTTCATAAATTCCCAGGGGTAAAAGAGTCATTTTACCTAGGGACAAAATTGGAAATAACATAAAAGGTCAAGGGCGTAATTGTCTTACGTCTACTAACTCATCATTACCTTGGTGAGTCACATGCATGACTCACCAAGGTGAGTTGTCATTGAAAGGGACTTGATGTTTATCCGTTAGCGGGTCCCAGAAATCCCATATTCAGCTCCGTTGTTTACCCGATTTAGGTTTTACAAATAACGTATAACGACTTATTTATTTTCAAAATTTTCAAAATAACCAATAACCAATATCGTTGGAAATAAAATATAAAACCTAACTGTTTCATTCACGAGTCAAAATTAGGTTTTCTGATCAGTAAAATCTTACTGTCAGTGAAAACACAGACCTGGCTCCGCCTGAACTTTCAACCCAAAATTTAACCGTAACTCCCTACGATAATGTAGAGTATGAATATGACTTTGGTTTATCCAAAATCATTTTCTAAGTCTCGAATAAAAAAATAGAAACTTTTTTTTTATATAAATTACCGATCTTAGAAAGCAGCAAAAATTGGGGTGTTACAAATTGCTCTAAGTAGGACCTTTGAGAATGGAGTTGCCCTAATGTGGGACATTTGGAAATGGAACTGCCCAGTGTAGGGAACCTAATAATGAAACTTGAGAATGAAACTGCCCTAATGTCAGGCATCTGAAACTTGAAGTGGAGTTGCCACAGTGTAGGGCATCCAAAAATGAAATTAGAGGATGGAATTAGCAAAGTTTTCCAATGAATGTCATCTTGATCTTGCCCTAACTTTTGCTTAGACTGCCCTTGCGGGTTTTTAACCTAACGAGCCTTCTTTCTTAGTATTTTTTTTAGGAGCAATTATTTAAAAATTGAAAGAGCACAAATTTTTTTTGTCTCAAAATTAAGTTCAACAAAAAGGCAATCATTTATTGATCAGAGTGGATTTTTTGAGGCTTGTAACATGATTAAGGTTGAGGTTCATGAATAGAATGATATGAGGCTCAAATAAATGCTTTGGGGTTGAATAGGACCAAGGATTCATGCTCTTTTCTTATGAAAATGCACTTGGTGAAATTACTTGTGCATTTCCAAGAATACTTACTTTTCTCTTTTGTCATTTCTCTTTGTCATGAACTTTTCTTTCTTATTTATTCACTCTTTTTTCTTTTTCTTGTTTTTTTTTTGTTGTTGTTTTCACCTTCTTACCATTCTTTCATGCTTGCCCGTAGTTTAGGGGTGATCCTTGTCCAAGGTTATTTGAAGAGAAATTTCAAGTTCAAACAGGGTAACAAGGGATATTGATGTTATTTTGTGGAAGATAAAGAAAGATGGCCAAACTTCATCTCGAATCATGATTGCTTATTTATGAATTTCAATTTAGAGACAAAAAGATGGTGCACACCAAGTGATTATTTAATTGCTCCTTTTTTTTTTGTTTTTCTGGTTTTTTTGCTTTTCTTTTCCACAAAGGGTATCAGCACAAGTGGGCTTTATTAATGTCCCACAAAGGATTTCTTTGAATATATGCCCTCTGAACCAAACAAAGGAAGGTATTTGGATAGTAGTAGAGGAAGATAAGTGAAGTAGGATGATGAGAGGAACACTCTGTTGTGGAGATAATAGTAGAGGAAGATAAGATAGTAGGATGATGGGAGGAACACTATGATGGAGATGTAAAGAAAAGATGTATGCATGCAAATCCATTACCATAATGCTTCAAGAAAAGTGAACATAGTTCCAGAATCGAATGATTGAGTAGATGTGGGGTCAATACAACGTAACCATCTTTCATGGTAAACCATTGATAAACCCTTCTGTAATGATTACTCAGAAATTTCCAAAATAGGAGGACTGTAAAGCATTTCTCTTTTTACAGCTCGCCTGGAGTATAAACATGACCGCTTCGAGTCACTCCAATGATTCCCAAGATGATGGCAACTACAGTGGTTTAACTTGAAGACTTTTGGCTGATTATCCTGGAAGCTTTTCTTCTACATCATTTTCACCATAGGTTCTTTGACTTAGGCGACTACCTCTCTCAACTTGTTTTTCTATAATTCATGCATGTATCTTACTTGCAATCAAGATTTGTAGAGATGACGATGAAACCTTTGGTGGGCTATGTTGAAGATTTGTGGTTATGCCAGTGTATGTGTAACAATTGTCTATGGATGAACTGGTCGTGAAACCTTTGGTGATAAGCGAAAGTTTCTGTCAACCGTCCATTAGAAAGTACATTCAAAAGTACTAGGTTGCAGATTTAGGAGAAAAAGATCTGAATTTGAAAATTGACTTTTGACAAGTTTAGAATCTTCTCATATCGTCTTGCAAGACTGAGGCATTGTGATAAGTTCAAAACCAATGCTTTGATGCCAATTGTGGCAATCTTTTTAGCTTGGACTAAAAAAAGTCCCCTTAGCTCTGAAGATTGATCTCATCTCATACTCCATTAAATAAAGATATGGGCTTATCAAAAATGATTTTTTGACCAAAATGCATAAATAGAAAAAGGATGATAATTATATCAAATAAAGAAAGATAAAGTGATGTGAAGTATAAGAATGCCCCCACGTGTCCTGATCTTCAGGTTACCCTATAGGATCTATGGTTTTCTTAATGTGTATCCTCACAAAGGTGGTTAATGTATATCCTAAAGGATTTGTAGGCCACTAGGACTAAATCTCCATTCTAGGATGTAACCACAACAACAGAGATCTATTAGATGTGGGACATCTTTTGAGGAGGAGTTCGTCCTAGTTAAGGTCTTCATGATAAACCAAAGGAAGTATGTCCAAAGGCCTACCATTACACAACCTCAAATCTATTCCTAGGTTTGTCTCTCGGACTCGGGTATAGGGTCATAATTGGTGTGTGAATATTGTGTGTGCGGGAGCAAACTTACCTTTCACCACCTTAATCATAAAAACCTGCAAAAGAAAATAGAGCAACAATAGCAAATGTTTTTGTTTACCCTATGGTTTAAAAGGGTTAGAGCGACACATAATAAATAATGTTGTCTACCCTAAGATTGAAAAAAGGGTTAATAGAAGAAACAATTACACCTCCATTTGATTGGGCTTGACTCTCTTTTCAAAAGTCCCGAGTGGAGTCGCCAGCTATCACGACCGTCCCTTTCGAGCGCCACGAAGACAACGATAAAGATTAGAGGAGTTGCCACCAAAGTTTTTATGTTAAGGAAGACGTTGGAAAACCCTTTTTATGTTGAACAGCGAATGGACTTTTTTGAACAGAGAATTATAGGGTTCGTGAGTCGATTATGTCTAGGGAAGGCATGGGGATTTATTCCCACGGCACCCTAGAACATCCATCTCTAACGATGGTTACCCTTTGGATTGTGCACATATTTATTACAACCCCTTTTGAAAAAGATTTATATTTTTTGAATTTTATTTTAAAATGAGTCATCAAACCGTTTCGGTTAAAATGACTCGAACTGTAAATTTAAGAAATTGTTGTAATTATATTGATGCACTCTTTTTGCTATATATATTTTTTTAGATCGAAGGTGGTTCCTGCATTTTGTAGGTGAGAGGGTAGCGTGTGGCAGCGAGCTTGCGTGAAGCAGGGACTATGGGTTGCGATGGGACTTGCGTGGGAGAGAGGAGCGGCGCGGTTTCAGGGAGATGGAGGAAGGTGACGCATTTTGGGAGAGAGGGGCGCGATTTAGGGTTCCTTGCGGCTTGGTGTTGTGAATGAGAGAAGGAAAGGGGAAAAGAAGGTGTGGGCGAAACGGGTCAAGTGTGACCCGGCCTGGATGTGTGCATGGGTCGTGGGTTATTAAGTGGGAGAGGTAAAGGAGCAGGTCGCTAACCGGGTTAGGCGCGACCCGGTTCTGTTATGTGGGTCTGGCCATTTTTTTTTTAGTATGGAGAGGTGTTTTTGGTGGGGATTGGGTTAGGAGAGTGGGCTGAGCCCAATCTTCTTTTTGTCTCTTTTTTTTTTCTGATTTCTTCCCCTTTCTTTTTTCTTCATTTCCTTTACTTCTTCTTTTTGTTTCTTCTCCTTTTCTTATTTCCTGAAATAAAATAAAAACAATATTAGAAATAAATCAGAAAAAGGGACAAAATTAGGTGTTCACAATGTCCTATCCTGTTTGGTGTGTCAGAAGGCGAAGATTGAACACCAGCAGCCAGCAAAGTTGTTGCAATCACGGGATGTCCCGGAGTGTGTAACACCCCGATTTTCACTGTTTTAAATATCGGTAATCTATATAAATAAGTTTATATTTTATCTGAGGTTTTAGAAATTGAAATTAAATAAATCAAGATCATATTCATACTCTACAGCATCGTAGGGAGTTACGGTTAAATTTTGGGTTGAAAATTCAGACGGAGCTCGGTCTGCGTTTTCACGAACAGTAAGATTTTACTGATCAAGAAACCTAATTTTGACTCGTGAACAAAACAGTTAGGTTCAAAATCGAATTTCCAACAATTTTGATAAAATTGGTTTTTCGCACTAAAAAGTGAAATAATATAAGTTATTCGGGCGAAACCTTAAATCGGGTGAAGAACGGAACTTAATACGTATTTAACGGGATCCGCTAACGGATAAACTTGAAGTCACATCAAGTCAAATCACTTGGTAAGGCGTGCCACTACCATGATGACGTTCTAAATTATCTGAACGCGTTCACACTGCAAAAAGACCAAAATACCCTTGGCTTTTTACAAAATGACATTTTTGTACCTAAAAGGAAAGACCATTGTGCCCATAAGTGATCAATTTTTGGACACCTTGCCCCCCTTCATGTCCCACGCCCAAAATGGCTTCATGAAGGCCATTCCATCATTCTTCACATAACTCCATAAACTTCTCTCAAATTCTCTCATTTCTTCAAATAGAAAACTCAACTTTTGGTGCAAGTAAAGTGTTGAATCCTTGCTTTGTTCATCATCCAAAAGGTAGGATTACTTCCTTTGATCCATAAACTTCATGATTCTTCTCTTATTTCTTGTTTTCAAACCATGATTCAAATGGGTTTCAACTTCTAAGTTCAATGTTCAAAAATTTCTAGAAAATCATAAAAAAATCCTTTTAATGTGAAATCAATTTCTATGATCTAGTGTCATCATTCTTTATCACTATCCAAGAGTATGAAATCAAAACAACATGTTTAACCTATTTTTCTAGCAAGTGGCCAAACCCTAACTTTTGAAGAATCATGAGTTTTGCTTCAAGTTTTTGTGTAATGAGACTTGATCTAGTGTTGTGTATGCTTAAGGATCATTCATCCAAGAGTTATAAATTTTTAGACATCCCTAGCCTTTTTAAGTTGTGTTGGCTGAAACCTAACTTTTGGGAAGCTAAGAGTTTTACTTCAATTTTTAGAAAGTGACAATGGATTTCATCCTTCCATTACCCTTATGTAAATCCAAGAGATTGAAACCAAATGAAATCCCTAGCCTATTTTTCAATAAGATGGCGGAAACCTAGACCATATAAAGTGAGGAGATTTATGCTGTTAATGTTGAAGTTTTGAATTGATTATTGTGTAGGATTAAAATGTGATTGATTATTCTAGGCGGTGCGAAGGAAACCGGAGTCAGAACGGAAAACCCTTCGAGAACGAACTTATAATCTTCAAGAGGTAAAGGGAGATTACTTACAATGAGTTTGGTAGTCTTATGAGCTTGGTTGTTAGATGTGTTGTTGTTGTTTTGATTGGAATCATAAGATGATTGGTACTTTATGAATATACTATGTGTTGTGTATGTACTTGATTTAACTGGTGAGTAAGTGATTGGATGTTTGAAAATGAATTGTGGCATTGTTGCCTTGGATGAGATATACTTATGATGTTGGTTTAAGGTTTGATGTTTATATATGTATATCCTGGATTGTGATTTTGACTGTATTGGTTGAGAGCATAGCATCGACTATTGCTTGATAATGAAGATTAAAACGCTTAAAAGCCTTAATCAAAGTTTTAAAATGTATTCTGAAATCAAAGAAATATCTTGAGAATAGTTTTGTCTTATCAAGGAAAAAACTTCTTTTTAAAATGTTAGATCCTTTCAAAAGAAGAAGTCCTTTTAATGAAAGTCCATTCAAATGCTTTCTTTTTAGAAAAATGTTTTCAGATGACGAAACCTTTAGAAAATAGATTTATAAAGAAAAGAGTTTTATTGAAAATGGTTTCCTCTGAGAAAATGTCTTAGTTCATGTCCATGAAGTTGAGTTTTGTTTTTCAAGTTTTATATACGAAAATAAGACCCAGAAAAAAAATGGTGATTACCCTTTCACTTTGTGAAGTCTACAAACCTAGTGATCGAGACGTCGGGCTAGTGTTTTGTGAGTTGAGCACTCAGACTATGTGTCCTATGTTTTGAATGAACGGGCAAAATGTCCTTTAAAACAAGTCATGAGCTGTGTGCCTTGACAAAAAGAATGAATGAAAAAGAAAACAGAAAACCTTCTATGTACATACATGAATCGGCAGACGTGCCACGAAATCGAGCAACAATCCATTGTGGTTGAGACTATGAGCCAGTTAAGACCACTTGGTCTATAGGGGCATCCTGTGTTCGAGACTCCATAAGAGGCCAGAGGCATTGCGACCCCATGCCGTGGTAATCGGCTGCCAAACACGGGTGAACTCAATCAGAGACTGGACTATTCATGATATGGTTGAGATGTGATACCCTTGAACGATGGGAGTTTGGACCTAAATTGAGAGGCCGACCCATGAGAACAATTGTATTATAGGAGTATTTAAGGCCTATCTCTCGACGAAGGGAAGCTAAGAATCTCCGAAGAACATGAACTAAAAGATGATATTGGAGTCTGATGCATTATTATAACTCATGATGATGTCTAAGATATTATGTTATATGAATATCTATTAGTGCAACTGTATTTATATGTGGATGTATGTTTTGTTTGTCGCTTGTGCAGTTATCATGATAAACTTGTGGAATGAGTATCTCACCTTTGCCTGTACACGTTGGACACCCTGTTGTGTTTTTGGATACATGTACAGATGCTACATAGAGATCCCCGCGGACATTTGAGGACTCTGATCATGGAGTCCCATGAAGATGAAGAGAAGGAGGATCCCTCCGAATTCCTCTGGGAATCGGAGCTGACTTTGGGGTTTTTCCCCAATAGCTACTTTTAGCCCGACCAACAATAGAGTCTTACCTTTTTGAAGCAGTTGTATCTTATCTGCTGTATTTATGTTGACTTAATACCTTAAAGTCTGTACCTTGTGATAGTAGGCTAAGATTTCTACTACTAGTTTAAACTCTATTTCTAGAAAACTTGTATGCTCCGGCATTAATACCTCTATGTTTAATTTCGTCATGGATGTTTAGTATTGGTGTATGTTATGAGGTTTATTCCATCTTTCCTGTACTTAATGATTATAGCATGAAGAAGTTTTTGTTTAAACCCACGTTTTCGAACATAGTTATTTACTTAAAGTATTTTTCGAAAGCAACCAGCGTTTTTATTTGTTTATGTTTTCCGTATCAAGTTTAAGACGTAGAACCGACGGGGTGTTACATTAGTGGTATCAGAGCTGGTCGAGTCTTTCGGGAATCCTTGGGAGTAGCTCTGTTATGTTTGTGCTGTGTGATCTTTGTTTGAACCTTGGTTGAATTGTTTCTCTGTTGAAGCAATATGTTTTGACACACAAGTATATGTTTCCTTATTAGGATATGATTGGTTTGACCTGTAGGAAAGACATGAATCTTAGAGGCGTCGTGGTGGAGGTTGTGGCAACACTAACGATGGTGATGGTCGCGGCATTGCT
This sequence comes from Ammopiptanthus mongolicus, assembly GCA_039655645.1. NCBI lineage: Eukaryota > Viridiplantae > Streptophyta > Magnoliopsida > Fabales > Fabaceae > Ammopiptanthus > Ammopiptanthus mongolicus. Next base: position 25,750,253 of record CM077349.1, on the reverse strand, counting down.
GACACCAATGCTGATGACAATATCAATCGGTTTATCCATGCCATGGCTAACGTGGCGGCAGCTGTTGCCCAACAAACGGCTATGATGGCTCAACAGAATCAATAGAATCAATAGAGAGCTGATCTTGCTGCTGATGCCAGAGGTTTAGTCGACTTTCGGTGCCATGATCCTCCACATTTTCATGGGGATTCTGACCTGGAGAAGGCTGACTTATGGCTACAAGAATTGGAAAAGATCTTTGCTATTTTGCGCTGCCTCGAGGAAGTGAAGGTTACCTATGCGCCTTCTTGCTTTTGGGAGATGCAGAATTCTGGTGGAGACGAACCAGACAACTGCTAGAAGCCAATAATCAGGAGGCCACTTGGGGAGTATTTCGCACCAAGTTTCTGGGCAAGTACTTTCCCTAGAGTGCCAGGACCGAGAAAGAGCAAGAGTTTCTGAGACTTCAGCAAAGGGACATGACCGTTGGAGAATATGCGGCAAAGTTTGAATCACTCGCCAAATATTTCGCTTTTTCCAAGCCCAACCTGATGAAGACTGGAAATGCGAGAGGTTTGAAGGAGGCTTGCATTTCGAAATCAAGGAGTCTGTGTTACCACTCGAGATTCACAACTTTCAAGCCTTGGTGGAGAAGTGTAGAAAAGTTGAGAAGATGAGAAGAGGAAGGGACAACACGAGCAATGTGGGAGGACCGTCAAGGTCCAGAAAACCGAACCAGTACTAAAACCAGAAGGGGAAATAGTCCCAAAAGAAACCATATTCCCGACCTCAAGGTAGTAATCGGAATCAACAATCCTATAGCCCTGTTGCTTCTGCCTATGGTGGTGGAAGTTGGAACGACTGTAACACCCTACTTTAGGAGTCACGATTATTCAACACAAGATGAAAGAAATGCAGAAATATATTAACATATAAAGAGCTTACCGAAAATATGGGGTTTTTTTTTTATTTACTCAAGTTTCGAAAACAGATAAGTGTGCTTGTACTCATAAGAAGAAATACACATAAACATAACTGACATTGAAACAAATAAAAGCTTCCATAATACATATATATAAGACTAGTAGTTTTTCAACATCTGACTACAAAAGAAAGTAACCAACATAAAGACAACTCAACCTACACTACTAGAGACGTAGCTCCACAACATAAAAAGGGGAATGGGGTACATCATAAAAGTACAGACGTTGGGAAAAACAATAGAGACTGGCCAAAAACTAACACTGCACTACTCGTCAGAGTAGTACTCCTTTGGGTCCTCCTCCTCCTCCTCCATGGCCTCCAACTCCTCGTCCTCATCCTCTAAGTCCTGCATGTCGTATCCACTCATGATCTATTCCGCATACCGGAGCATCTCCTCATCAGTCCTCATCCACCATGCATCCTGACTGGCGCTGGCAAGGGCTACCTCAGGAACATCCTTCGGCACATAATAGGGCACTTCCTCCTCCTCCATCTCCTCATCGTCAGACGAGAGGATAATGAGGGGAGTAGAAAAGGATACCCTGGTATGAGCCAGTGTGCTCTTGCAAGCAGTCATCCTCCAATTCGCCTGATGGCGAGGAATCTGAGGATGTAGCTCGGAAGGCAAATAGGTAGGCCTTGGGGGTGGGACAACAGGGACAGAAGGGCTGGCATCAAATACAGGTACGGCGAAAGCAGACGGTGCAGTAGGTGGAGGTGGCATGGAAGCAAGGTCGACGTACACGTCCCTGGGCTCATCCCGGTGAACTGCAAGCTGGGCACTAGATAGTTGCTGATGATCAGCAGGTGGTGGTGGTGGCTGGGTGACCCCTGAGCTACCCTCACCACTAATTCGTAAAGTGCAAACCCTCTCGGACAGGCTCGTCATGGAAAAAGGTAACTCCTTCCTGCTCGTGAAACTCACTGCTCTAGTTTAGGTGCGACGTCCGTCAGAATGGATCGTCCAAGCGTTCGCTCCATCGTGAAGTGTCAAGTCCAAGGTCAAATGGGAAGGGGGATCGCTCGCCATATCTACTCACCATAGCAAGATGAAAACCACGCGAACAACGTAACAACAAGGAATGAGGTGAGATTCTGCATATCGCACAACCAGAATAATAGTGATAAAGTCACACACGCACGCACCCAATCGGCATAAAGCGCATTGGCATTCACAGCATAGCAATTTAACGCATTGTATCATAGTTAATATATCAATAATAACAATATGGTCAAATGTCAACTCAAGTATGCAATGACAATGCAACATGACTCAGACCCCTATTCCATGGAGCTAAACATAACAAGAGTGAGTGATTGGGAGAACATTGTCTGCGTTATCTCAGCCCACAGTGCCATATCCAATGATTGCGAAGACCCTCTTTACCCAAATCGTGACTTGCCCGGTGTTTCAGTCAGGACCTCAGTGTTTTTTGATGGATATCCACAACACAGAGGAGCTACTCTCTGGCTACATGTGTCTTCCCCAACCCCCGTCATCCCCAAGATTCTCATTATCGACACCTCAGACAATCGCACCCACACAAAGGTGTAAGCTCAACTCTCGGGCACAACGCCCATCTCATGCACAGATGCGTATGCATGTCAAGAAAATGCCACAACACAGCACGTACTACTCCATCATTGTAGTACCACGTTTATCTCTTGATAAACCACAGGGCACCCCTACAGGACCCACTTTCACACGACTTGAAATCAGTCGCCCGTTCTTGGTTCCGTTCCTCGCAATCACATACCACCTCGTCGTTCATAACACGATGTTCTTGTCTTATGATATATTAGTTCATAACCTAGATGTACTATGGAGGGTAGGATCCACAAGGACCCCCTTCGTCAATCTTCTCACTAGACTATCAAAGGAACGTTACTTACTCTTTATAAGTAACTCTTAGTGATTACACTTTATGGATTCCTTAGATGACCTAAATCATCAAGGGTGTGGATCATGATTTTGTCATGACCACTAGATATTAGTATATGTCTTTTACTAAATCTTTGTGAGTCCAATATGGAGCTCATTGGATACTTCTTAGGAGATAACGCGCGTTTATACTATTATAGTAAAAAGTTTCAAAGTACTATCCTTATAGCAAAGTAGTTGATGAATTCTCCTTTATTAAGTATAGTTTGAAAAACTCTAATCAAGTGTCCATAAGGCATCTCATTTAGTGTAAAACTCTTTTGAATTGGTTTCCTAGTTCTATTACTTAGTGTAAAGGAATATACTTCTTATTTGAAATCACCATTTTGTTTTCAAATGAACTATAACTCATATAATATTGGAAAGTTCAAAAGATAGTAGTAGTACACAAATCTTGTTTTTAAAGAAAAGCTTTGTAAGAATCCTATCTTCTCAAAGAAAACTAACTAACCAAAAATCCTTGATAACCATCTTGACTAACTATGAAACTCTAAGTTCTTGAAAATATTTTCTTCAAAGACAACTTATTAAAATAAGTGGTTGATCAACATCAAACCAACATATTCTTAAAGTAATTTTCACATGAAGTCAAAACACTTCTTTCACAACACATGGTTCTTTGGAACCAAAACTTGATTTCTTTGGAAACCTTTTCAATTTATATGCCTCTTATATTTTAGTATGAACATATAAAACCCCTTAACATCAACATTTTAAGATCCTAACCCTACTATTTATGTCAAGGTCGAATGCCCTATAGAAGTAGGATAGGTTTTCTTTGTTTTATATAGACTTCTTGGAACCATATAAGTTCATTATATCATTACTTAAACATAGAAGCTTTGGCTTCCCTCATCAACATCATAAGGCCGAATCTCTCAACTCATATTCAATCAAAAATGAAGCCATTCAACAATAATCAAGTGACTAGAAAATCATACTAACACATAAACATATTATCAAGGCAACTTAGAACATAAACAAGTTCAACATTCTAAAATCCTATCCTTAGGTCTTTGGACCTAAGAATAGTTTTTCACCATGCCAAAATGATTTTCTACAAGTACATACAAGCACAATCATCATATCAACCTCACAACATAAAACAAAATGACAACAAAGTAATGAACTTTGCCTGCACATGCTAGACACCATGTTGTGTTTTTGGATACATGTACAGATGTTGCCCAAAGGTCCCCGCGGACATTTGAGGACTCTGATGACAGAGTCCCATGAAGATGAAGAAAAGGAGGATCCCTCCGAATTCCTCCGGGAATCAGAGCCGACTTTGGGGTTTTTCCCCAATGGCTACTTTTAGCCCGACCAGCAATAGAGTCTTACCTTTTTGAAGCAGTTGTATCTTATCTGCTATGTTTATGGTGACTTAATACCTTAAAGTTTGTAACTTATGATAGTAGACTAAGATTTCTACTACTAATTTAAACTCTATTTCTAGAAAACTTGTATGCTCCGGCATTAATACCCCTATGCTTAATTTCGTCATGGATGTTTAGTATTGGTGTATGTTATAAGGTTTATGCCATCATTCCTGTACTTAATGATTATAGTGTGAAGAAGTTTTTTTTTAAACCCACATTTTCGAATATAGTTATTTACTTAAAGTATTTTTTGAAAGCAACCAGTGTTTTTATTTGTTTATGTTTTCCGCATTGGGTTTGAGACGTAGCACCGACGGGGTGTTATAGAGTGGAAGTGGGACAACATTGCAATGGGCTTTGTTTCTGGGTTGCCAAGGACTCAAAAGTGGTGTTAGGCAGTTTGGGTGATTCTGGATAGGCTCATGAAGTGCGCTCATTTCTTACCTATCAACTAGAGTTATTCTCTGGATAGATTGACCCAAACATACATCAAGGAGGTTGTAAGGCTACAAGATGTACCTTCGAGTATAATTTTAGACCGAGATCCGAGATTTACCTCAAGGTTTTGGAGGAGCTTGAACAGTGCTTTGGGAACTAAGCTAAGGATGAGTTCTACTTATCATCCCCAAACAAATGGTGAGTCAGAACGAATAATTCAATCTTTGGAAGATCTCTTAAGAGCGTATGTGTTGGAGAATACAGGAAGTTGGAACTACTTCCTTCCATTGATTGAATTCACTTACAACAACAATTTCCACTCAAGTATTGGCATGGCGCCATACAATGCACTGTGTGGGAGGAAGTGTAGGACTCTATTATATTGGTTTGAAACTCGAGAAAGTCAGTTGTTGGGGCCAGAGTTGGTGCAGCAAACAACAAAACAAGTCTGTAAGACCCGGTAAAAGATGAAGGTTGCAAGGGATAGGCAAAAGAGCTATGCGGACAACGGGAGGAGACCTTTTGAGTTCAAGGAGGGAAACCATGTCTTCATGAGAGTTACCACAAGAACTGGAGTGGGCAGGGCAATCAAATCCAGAAAGCTTACACCCAAGTTTATCAGACCGTTTCAGACTCTTCGCCGAATTGATCATGTAACCTATCAGATAGCATTGCCTCCTAACCTATCAAATCTCAATGCGTAACACCCTTTCCTAAGCATCACAGTTACGGACATTTTATAAGACTATAAGGCCGAAAAAACGGGTTAATTAAAATCATTTAAAAAAGATGGGGTAAATTTTCCCTTAGCAAGACATGAAAACAAAATCTTGTAACCGTTTAGATGTGTGAGGTAAAAGAGAAATATTTCATAATATATAAAGTCATAAGTTCATAAAGGACTTACATAAAAACCTAACCAAACTACAGAAAGAAAACATACTGAACATAAAGAATTGGAGACGCAACTCCTAAAAATAAGATACTCGGAGATGCAGCTCCACAAAAGATAAAAGAAAGGTACAGACACTCTGATGCCCTACACTGGCCGACAACAGACTACACGGGAAGACATCCTTCGGATCAACCGCTGGATCCTTCCTCTGACTTCTCCTTTATAGAAATATAAGCTAAAGGAATAGGAAGGCGAGGATAGATCACCTCCCTCCTAATCTTCTCATTTGTCGCCTTCCAACCAGGACCCGTCAAACAAGGCCTAACAGGAACCCTAGCAGGGACTACTGCTGGCACTTCTATGGAAGACATCATTGGAGTTGACTTAGAAGCAACTCTGCTAACAAGCACCCTATCCCTAAGAGAGGTGGAAGGCACTGAATGTAGGAAAAGTCCACCTAACATTCCACTACGACCACAGCCTTGACAGAAAACAGCATGGAGGCAAATGGTGAAGCGGTTAAGAACCTTTACTCTGCGACCTATGTGGATGGTGAGCGTGGCTCTTCCCATGTATGTTGATAAAAGCCCATCATGGCTAGATATCTAAACGCCGCAACCACTGGGAAACTAACCAGAGAGATATATTCAAAGCGTCGGGTGAAGTCTCGGTATCACGACCTTCTCGGGAAACAACCAGAGAAGCACACACCGTTGCAAACAAAGTAATGAGGCGAGATTCCCATTATCAACACAACTTACTGTAACTGAGAACGGTGAGACTCTCAAGTATGACTCGACATACAAGCATGTTATCAAAACATAAAGAATAAGCATACCAATAATAGTAAATAGTTATCAGTAGTCTAGCATCAATGATGTAATGATATGATGCAATCCAGACATGCAACCTATACAGCGACAGTGCAATCCAAACATGCCATCGATGAGACTAGACCCCTACTCCGGAGCTACCAGGACATTTGGAAGGAGTGGTAAGTAGTACATGTTTCACTATGCCAGCCTTAGGCATATAGGTGCGTTCAACATTCGTAGTCACATGTGAACTTAGGCTACTTGTGAAAACACTCTACAAACCGGTGATTGGCTAGAATCTAGTCATAAATGTTAGTGTAGTGCACGGAACGCCACGGCCACGAAGAATCACCAACTGGTCATAAGTGGACTTTCCAACCCTAACATCCTCAAGACCATTTAACATCGTCACTAAGCAATCCACACCCACACAAGGTGTAAGCTCAACTTCTTAGGCTCAACATCCTTCTAGACAATTTCATGCACAATGGCTAACCTAACATGGCGTGTGCGTTCATATTTATCCACTAGATAAATTTCGGGATTTCCTTCAGAAATCAAATGCCATTCTAGAGGCAAGGTAGATAGTACCAAACTATTGGGAATCACCCGTCATTGGACCGTCAATATTTCAAACGAGGTAGTGCATTATGAAGATTGGTCTACACTATACAATCATTAGCAATCTTTGGATCCTTCCCGAAACGCAATTTCTTGCCGAGTGATCGATTCTTAGAATACTCTTGGTGATTAAGTCTTATGGATCCATGGATGATAAAATCATCTAGGGTATGAAGATATAGTCTTGTTCCACTATATTTTACACTTAAATATCCTTATCTTTTAACTCTAAGTTCTGATCTTTAACTTAGATTTTTGAGTTCAACATTTGTTTTGAGTGTAAAATCCTTTTACTTGTAAACCAAATACTTAAATCCTTTCTTTTGTAAATACATCACCCTAAGTACCTTAGTACTAGAAGTTTGAAATTGAATTCTTTCTTTAAAATAAAAGAAGAGTTCTAAAGGTTTAACACCTTTTTCATGACTCTTAAAACTCCAAATGATAGAACTCTTATGGGCCAACAACTGTCAACCAATGAATGTCATGTGGAAACTTAGCAAAAGTCCCTCATTTAAGTGAAGTCATCTAAAGCCTAAACCATGGTGCCACCTTTCATTCATCTGGGTTTTGAAATCCATTTTTGAAACTTGTAAAACCACTAAATAAAGTTTAGGGACTAAAATTCACTACAAGTCTATTCCTTTTCAAAAGTCATTTGATTTAATTGATTTGTGACTTATCTGAAGTCAAGTAATTAGTGAACTATGTATAGAAATATGTTTTTACCTAATTACATTTGTGAAACTCGAATTGAGTGTACATCCTTTGGGATGAGTTTTGTTTCATGAAAACTTACACTACTTGATTTCCAAATACCACTTTAACTTAACAACTACCTTGATTGAAAATCAAAATATTTTCTAAGTGAGTAAGCTATGTAAAACCGAACCTACTAGGATAGATTTTTAGTTGAAAGTTTTTCTTGAATTAATCACTTTAAAACGCATAAGCTTCCAAAAGAACATTTCCTCCTTTACTTTCACTCTGAATTCACATCTATATTTAAAGTGAAGA